>OX579647.1:1571783-2868747 GCA_951230895.1 Carpatolechia fugitivella | reverse complement strand
CTCTTACGACACCCACGGGAAGAGTAGGGGTTGGTGACAAATGTATTCTACTCATAAAACATAAGTTAATAATAAACACAGTATAATCGTATCTCTCGTTTTATTTTTATTTTTACATACATACATAAAGTCACGCATCTTCTTCTTTTGTTTTTATCATTATCACACGATATTATCTCTGCTTCCAAAGCCCCCAAGGTTAAAGCCGTAAACTTACTGTGTCTTCAAGAATTTTGTAAAGAACCATAAACAGACAAAATTCCTGTCGAACACATAGAGTTCCAAAGCACATCAAATTTTGCAACAGATAACATTGTGGAACTATCCAATACCGCTCAAGATTCAGGATAGCAAGCAGCAAGTTCCACGCCTTGAACAGTCTATGTAGTCGGTATTCTATCACCGAAAATGCCTTTCCTCATCCGAGCTTGCTCACTTTGTCAGTGAAATAGCCCTAGACGGCAGCACCTGAGCTTCCAGCTCCGCTCAAACATATGGGGTTATTTATTAACCCACTGACTAAGATGGAAATAGGGACTAGGAAAATAGCTACTTAAGAAAAACTGCTGCCAAGTGAAGCACTCTTTCCGAATTGAGTTCGCTGAATTTGTTCTGGATTTTGTTAGAAATGGTTTAGTTTATTCTATTTAAAAGGTTTGGAATTGTATTTTGTTGTGATTTTACTTTAGTCAGGCCGAAAAGACAATGGATCATAGATTTCAAAAATAATTTTCATCGACTTTTACAAGCTTCTAGCAATAGGGTATCGGACAATTTTTATTTATTTTATAAATCCAAACTTCTTAGTTTCTGCTATCGAACACTAAAATAATTTTTGCTCTATCTTTAAAATTGACCGAGTTATGTTTGAAATTCAAGATAAGACAGAGAGGCACATACCCACTTCTGACGTCATTTGTTAGTAACGCCATTATAATCTCAATACAATAAATCGCTTTTGAACTTTAAAAAATCACTAAATTCGTTTTTCAACCGATTGTTTTTTTTTTTCGAATCGTCTGCTACTTATCTTTATTTTAAAAATAATTAATAAAATATGGTAAATTTAGGAACAGTCCGATCTCCTATTATCTGTTACTCTGTAGATGAAAAGAGTTAGGGCGCTTTTTACGAAAAACCAGAAAAAGTAAAATGCTGCTTCGTTTAATAAGATCTTGGAAAATCATTAACTGTTCACTACATTACAGACTTCTTTTAAGGAAGGGTACAAAATCACAAGTAAGCATATGGTTTTCCTTTGCAGTGACTTTTTAAAAGAAAATCCTTGCTATGCATGGACTATCAACATGCTTTGAAGGATCATGAAAATAAATATCTCTTAGTATTTCCCACCAGTTTAGCACTGTAGTTCAAATAAATCCCCACACATGACTAGCGGGCACTAAATAAATAAATTACTCTAGTGCCCACATGAGATCGGCCCTGGCGTGGGGTGGCCATATTTTACGTCCTGTCCGGTGTCGCCACCTTTTTGCGTGCTTTTAGTCCTTTTTGGACCTTTTTGCGCGGCCGTGTGGACACCCCTACGTGTCCGTGGTTTCACAGAATTTACAGTGTTGGAAACTGATAAAAGATCTTTTAGCGGGCATGCTGTTTGATTTCCTCAGTTTATTTTGTGGCAGTAAATGGGTGCTGTAAATTTGAGGAGAAATTGTGTAGTTTATCAATTTTCATAATGCATGAAGTTTTCAATTGAATTGGTTTATAATATGAAAATAGTTTTATATAGGTATTATAAAGATAAGTATATTAATATATCATCATCAACAGCTCATATTCGTCCCCACCAAGGTGTATTCTTAAATATGATGGTGCGCTTTGACGTGCCCTTGGGGAGGCCTACGTCCAGCAGTGGACTGCAATAAGCTGATTGAATATGTTGGTCACATTACGATGGTCTAGAAGACAAACGTGCTAACTACAAAATTTTGATATTTTAACATTTTAATGCCAAATGCATTAAATGAAGATGCTCTACCGTTTGCACTTACCCAAATACCCTAAATCCGTCTCTTTCTTCCTAAACTGTAGGTGTACACTTATAAAGTGATGTCATTTTGATGCCAAAAAAAATAATGTTAATTATTTACCATCAATTTAAACTATAAAAAACATTAAATAGATTTATAACATTTTGCTTGCATTTACCACGATTGACAAATAAACTAAATGTTTTTATTAATTTTGTCATTTGGTCAATTTTGATTCCCAAATATATTATAAGATGTTAATCTTTCTAAGTTGTCGGTAGACAAATGATTTAAGTGGTCTTAATACTACTGAACACTCGTCAGCAAATAATAAAATATATTAAGTGCGTTAAAAATAATAGACCAGTAGGAATAAAATATAGACAAATGTTGTAAATGATTTAATTACAAATAACTAAATAAACAGCGGGAGCCCGAGAGCATTAAAGTTATTTAAGTTGATTACCAAGCTATTGACAAATATAAAAAAGTATATTAATACGATTAATATTTTCATACTTTAACGTTGCATTTCGCAATATCGGATTTTAGTGTGTATTGAAAAATGAAATTATTTTATTTTGGCGGGAATCTTGGCATAGCGGTCGCGCGGGCGACGACACGGCTAGGGCATGGATACCGGTATACCGGTATACCGAAATACCGGTATACCGGTCAAATTTTTCAGTATGTTGATACCGGTATTTGACGAAAAAATACCGGTATTTCGATATTTCGAAAAAAGTGATCTAATTTTGCAATATCGGCAGTTTTTCAACTAATGGAAAGTCGTTGATGGATTTTATACCATCTCATTTTATTTTTTAACACGTTTTTATTAACTCGCTTTCTTGTCTGTCTGTGTTAGTGAACTCACCCAAAAAAATGTAATGACGGATCTAAGTGATGTAATAACATCCTATGGAAATAAATTAATTTGACTTTGACTTTGTCTGTCTGTTTGTTTGTTTGTTTGTTTGTTTGTTCGGTCCGAATCTTGCAACTCATTTTTGAAGCACGTGCTATTATTCGATTGTACTGAAATTTGATACACTTATGTAACCTCGGTGACAATGCAATATTATGACACCATGGAGCTGGTCTGATGATGCAGCCGGACGGTGGCCATAAGAACTTCTAAAATACACAACACAACCTCGTCGTGTTGGACTCATTGGATTTGTCTTGACAAGATCTTTAGTCATACGTGACGTCCAAGGTCTCATGATGGACCCGGAAGGTGGCCATGGGAACTTCTAAAATGCACAACACAACCTCATCGTGTTTGGACTCATTGGATTTGTTTTGACAAGATCTTTAGTCATACGTGATGTCCAGGGTGTCATGATGGAGCCGGAAGGTGGCCATAGGAACTTCTAAAATGCACAACACAACATCGTTGTGTTTGGACTCATTGGATTTATCTTGACAAGATCTTTAGTTATACATGATGTCCAGGGTCTCATGATGAAGCCGGAAGTTGGCCAAAGGAACTCCTCAAAAACACAACATAACCTCGACGTCTTTGGGGTCGTTGGATTTGTTTCGACAAGATCTTTAATTAGGTATACGTGATGTTCAAGGTGTCATGATGGAGCCGGAAGGTGGCCATAGGAACTCCTCAAATACACAACATAGCCTCGTCGTATTTGGGCTCGTTGGATTTGTCAAGACAAGATCTTTAGTCATACGTGATATTCAGGGTCTCATGATGAAGCCGGAAGGTGGCCACAGGAATTCCTCAAATACCCAACATAACCTAGTCGTGTTTGGGCCCTTTGGATTTGTTTTGACTAGATCTTTAGTTACAAATGCAGGGTCTCATGATGGAGCCGGAAGGTGGCCATAGAAACTCCTAAAATACACAATACAACCTCGTCGTGTTTGGGCTCGTTGAATTTGTCTTGACTAGATCTTTAGTCATAAGTAATGTCCAGGGTCTCATGATGGAGGTGGTCACTGGAATTCTTCAAATACTCAACATAACCTGTCGTGTTTGGACCCGTTGGATTTGTTTTGACTATATATTTAGTCACACGTTATGTCCAGGGTGTCGTGATGGAGCCTGAAGGTGGCCGTAGAAACTCCTAAAATACATAACATAATCTCGTCGTGTTTAGGCTCGTTAGATTTGTCTTGACAAGATTTTTAGTCATACGTGACGTGATGTCCAGGATCTCATGATGGAGCCGGAAGGTGGCCGCTGTATTTCCTCAAATACTCAACATAGCCTAGTCGTGTTGGGTCCGTTGGATTTGTCTTGACTAATTCTTGAGTCATATGTGATGTCCAGGATCTCATTATGGAACCAGAAGGTGGCCATAGGAACTCTCTAAACGTCGCAACATAACCTTGTCGTGTTCGGGCTTGTTGGATTTGTTTTGACAAGATCTTTAGTCATACGTGATGTCCAGGGTCTCATGGTGAAGCCGGAAGGTAATCTCATCGTAACAATATAATCTCGGCATGCTTGGGATTTTTAGTCTTAGCAATTTAGTCCTACGTGATGTTCAGGGCGTCTTGCAACATTTAAATACGCTAGACTAAAAAGCACAAAATAATTGTAAAGTAAAAAATATTTTTTTAACAACACGTTTTTACGCACTAAACATTATAAAATATTTTTATTGAGATTTTTATTGGTGTAGTACTCTTGTAGGACTTAAAACTAAAAACGTGGGGTGCGTGGAGTAGATTTTGAAGCATAACCGTGTTTCTCAAAAAACTATAGATTAGCCCTTTTATAAAAAAAAACATAAACATCTTCTAGGCGAGCGTGGTCCATCTTTTTAGAAAATTTAATATTAATTGTATTTTTTTATACATCGGCAGTAAATTTCAACGTCAAATTCAAATAACAACATACATACATACATACTTACCTACAATTACGCTTTTATCCCTTGCGGGGTAGGCAGAGCGTTAACGTTTTTGCCACATCCGATAATGCTGTGGGTCATCAGAAATTGTGTATCACAGTAGTCGGCAATTACATCAAACCCTCGACTCGAGCGAGTGCCTTAGTCGTCACTTCCGACACCCACGGGTAAGAAACGGGTGATGCTATTGTTAGAAATTTAGTTCTTATATTTTTCGACAGATGGCGCTGATGGTTTTTTAAAAGTCGCTATCAACATTTTTTTCCGTTTGGTTATATAGCATCGACGTTTCTTACTTGTTAGCTTACTTAGCTTAATGCCTCTGGACCCTAGTGGTATTAATAAACATCAAGGTTGTAATTTGGTGGTTTTATTTGGAAGGCTTTTAGTGCAGTACCATTTAGGGTCAGTCCATTTCATTGGACCTCCTAGGCCGGATTTGTTTTTGGAGTACATTGGTGGTCCGGAGTGGACCCTCCCGCGCCCTCGCAGTGGATCGCTGCAGGAAGAGGACGTGACGTCATCGACGGCATTTGACAGCTGTGTGGCGGTTGGCAGTGCTTAGTTGGTTGACACGGGAGTGACAGCACTGCGACTTGTCGTCCGTTAGAGCAGGCGACAGCAAACAGTGACGTCATTAAGTTCAAGCTATCGAGACAAGGACAGCGTGACGACTGACGCCGTAGAGTTCAAGCGAGTAAGACAAGGACGGAAGATCTCTAGCAGTGGGCGTCCACTAGTGCAGGCGACCATGGAGTGACGGCATCAGCGCAGAAGCGCCCTCTATTGAAGCTAGTTGGAAGACAGAGAAGTACAACCTAAGTGTGAGTGAGAAGTGCAAAATTGTGAGTACTTTTGAACTATTTCTTCTTTACAATCATACAAACGATTTTGGACCATATTCGCATCAAGTAAATAACTTAGATTAAATTCTGTTTAATTTGGGACTTGTAAAATTTTCAAGTGTGCATGTTTAGTTAAGGACTTAGAATAATTTGGTAAAAAACGAGGGAACGGGGAATCCATGCCGGATTTACCCCAGATATTTAATAGCGCAAAACACTTGTAAAATTTTTGAGTATTTTTTTTAGGACTTTATTATTATCTCGTGGTTGTTCTTTATAAATTAATCTTTAACTAATTTACAAATTTGTTTTGAGATAAAAATGGAGAGCATAATTATACTTCAAGAGGAATTGATTAGGTCTATGGAAAAGGGTTTGATAAATTTTAAAAAGTCACCTAAAGAACGAATATCTGTTGAGTATATAGAAACAAGATTAGAAAATTTAGACAGAGATTGGTCGTTATTTAGGAAAAATCATTTGAGGATTTATGAAACTTATGAAAAGGATGATATTTTAGAAAGTAAATATGAAAAAGATGAGTTTTATGATCGTGGTGAAAATGCTTATATAGATTATAAGACACAAATGAAAATAATTTTGAATAAGCTATTGTTGACAAATAAGGAAACTAAAGACACCACGTCCGGTGAATCCTCTAATTCTTTGATTAAGCTACCAAAAATCTCAATTCCCATATTTTCGGGAAAATATGCAGAGTGGACGACCTTTCGTGATCTATTTGTATCTTTAGTTCACAAGAACCCCTCTTTGGACAGTGTGCAAAAGCTACACTATTTAAAGAGTCATTTGACTGGCGAGGCAGAACAACTTATTCGACAAACTCCGATAACTGACGCTAACTATGGTAAATGCTGGCAGCAGTTAGAGGAACGTTATAATAATAAAAGATATTTAGCTAACTGTGTTTTAAAAAGGATGTTCGGTCAAAAACGTGTAAACGTTGAGTCTGCCTCGGCTCTCAAAGAATTATTGGATACCACTATGGATTGTGTGAATGCCTTGTCTAATCTAGATATAGACGTGACTACATGGGATGTTATTATCATTCACATAATCGCATTTAAGCTTGATAATGAAACACGCAAACAGTGGGAGTTACACGTTACGGACGCAGAAGGTAACGAATTGCCAACTTTGACACAGTTCAAAACTTTTATAGAAAGTCGTTTCCGAGCTTTGGAATATTTAGAACCTAAAAGAACAACCGGTTACCAGAACAGTGGCAACAATGCTGCTCATCATAATCCTAAGGTATTATTGGGTACCACATACAACATTAGGTGTGAATATTGTTCAGAACCTCACAAGCTTTGTTTTTGTAAAAAATTCTCCAGTCAACAATATGATAAAAGACGTGAATTTGTTACTAAAAGGAATATTTGTTTTAATTGTCTGGGCAGTAATCACGTTGTGCATGATTGCAAAAAACTTACGTCATGCCGTTTGTGTAAACGCAGGCATCATTCCTTGCTGCACCCATCTGGCGAACCTGAAAATACATCGCAAGTGAAGTCGTCATCTGTCGAGAGTGCTAGTACGTCTAGTACATCCACTACTGATCCTCCAATAGTTTCGTGTTTATCTACCGGAAAGGTAGCGAAGTCCAGACTGGTCTTATTAGCAACCGCGCTAATAAACGCTGAGTCACGCAATGGCGACTTCCAAATTATTCGCGCTTTAATCGACCAGGGTTCGCAGGCTTGCTTCATTACCGAAGCTACAGTTCAATTATTGCGTCTTAAAAAGGTACCGATTAAAGGAATAATTTCAGGTTTAGGTCAACAAGAATCTTTAAGTACAAAGTCCATGGTCACTTTGTCGATTCAGTCGAGAGTAGATCCTCAATTTAAAGTGCAACTCAATGCTTACGTGTTGAGCAATATTACATCGTATCTTCCCGAAAGACAAGTAGACTCAGTCGAGTGGACTGATCTACAAAGCCTGCCTTTGGCAGATCCGAAGTTCAACTTTCCCAATAAAATAAATCTTTTATTGGGAGCTGACATTTACAGTACAATCATAAACGAAGGCATAAAGAAAAGTCCTTCTGGCACTTTGCTAGCCCAGAGTACTAAATTTGGGTGGATAATATCTGGTGTAGTTCAACCCGATAGTACGGGCGACAGTTCAACTCATGTTCACGTTTTGCACGCACAGATCAAGGAAGACGAGATTCTTAAGAAGTTTTGGGAAATTGAAGAACAAACTGGAGATTTAAAGAAAATACTCACGGAAGAAGAACAAAAATGTGAAGATTTATTCACTAAAACCACTACTCGTTTAGATGATGGACGATATGTCGTCAAATTACCTTTTCGAGACGAAAATCCAGCTTGTAGATATGGTGACTCACGAGGGTCCGCTATAGCCAGGCTGAAATCGTTGGAAAAGAGATTTGAAAAGGATAAGCATTTAAAAGAAAAATACACTGAAGTTTTAAACGAATACTTAACATTGGATCACATGAGACAAGTTGGAGAAGGAGACACTTCTAGAGAAGAAGCAGTCTACTTACCGCACCATGCGGTAATTAGAAATGATAAAACTACGACGAAGGTACGAGTGGTGTTCAATGCATCAGAGAAGAACAAAAATGGAGTTTCTCTAAATGACACACTGATGATTGGACCGACCCTACAGGCTGATTTACGTCACACAGTAATGCGGTGGAGGATACATCCTATTGGCTTGGTTGCGGACATTATCAAGATGTATCGCCAAATAAGAGTGGCGAATGAAGATACATCTTTTCAGCGAATAGTATGGCGAGATGATCCTGAAACGGAGATCAAAGATTATGAATTACTCACTGTGACGTTTGGCACCGCTTGTGCTCCTCATCTGGCAGTGAGAGCTTTACAGCAAATTGCACACGACGAAGGCCATAACTATGTTTTAGCTGCTGATAAAGTTCTCAATAACTTCTACATGGATGATTTAATGACAGGATGTAGTAATGTCGAAGAAGGAGTAGATTTGTTTAGACAAATGACAGAATTATTGGAAAAGGGAGGTTTCAAATTACAGAAGTGGAATAGCAACAATAAAGAACTTTTAGAGAAGATAAACGAATTGACTACTAAAAAGGAAGAACAAACAGCAGAAAAGCAAGAAGATATTATTCAAAAGGACAAACATGAAAATTTGGAAAAGGTCAAAGAAGGAAAACAAATAGAGATCAAAATGGACAATACTACGAAAATTCTTGGACTTACCTGGAATCGCAAAGATGACAAGTTTCAATACTCGGTTACTCTTCCCCCGATGACGACTGGACCTGTAACTAAAAGGATTATTATCTCTGATATTGCACGACTCTTTGATCCACTAGGATGGATAGCCCCTAGTATAATCTTAGCAAAGATTTTCATCCAAAAGCTGTGGCTTACAGGACTTGGATGGGATGATGAACTAAGCTCTGACCTAGTAAAAGAGTGGCATACTTACCGCAAGGAGTTGTCCGAACTTACTAAGATAGAAATCCCTCGATGGATGAGTTCACGTTCTGATGATGTAGTCACAGAACTACACGGGTTCAGCGATGCGTCTAAAGCAGCGTATTCAGCCGTAGTCTATCTTAGAGTAGTCAGTGCAAATGGTGAAGTCCATAGTTCACTTGTAGTCGCTAAAACAAGAGTAGCTCCAATTAAGCAAGTCAGTATTCCTCGTTTGGAATTATGTGGAGCAGTACTTGTGTCAAGACTTTTGATCGAAAGTGCACAAGTTTTTGGCATTCACAAAGACAACATAAGAGCCTGGACTGACTCAACGGTCGTTCTCGCGTGGCTAAATAGCCATCCGAGCCGATGGAAAACGTTCGTAGGAAATAGAGTTTCGGAAGTGTTGACATCACTGAATTCGTCGCAATGGTTTCACGTATCAACAAAGTTGAACCCAGCAGATCTGGCGTCACGAGGAGTACTACCGACGACTTTGTTTGATGACTCTCTTTGGTTTTCAGGTCCTCCATTTCTGAGAGAGCTCGAAATTCAGTACAAAAAACCAAAGGATTTAAGCGTAACGCTCGAGGAATCCGTAAAGGCGCACTTTTCGACTGCTCCAGAAGAGTCATTTCTTACAAGATTTTCCTCTTTGCCTAGGTTACTGAGAGTGTTAGCTTACTGCAGACGTTTTTTTAACAAAAACAAGGAACCTACGAAGTATATACAGAAAAGGGAATTAGACATTATATTACAACGTTGCATACAAAACACACAAAGAGAAAATTTTGAAATGGAGTACAAACAATTAGAATCGAAAGGATCTATACAAGGACAAAATAGTAAGCTAAAAACACTCTGCCCGTATCTAGACAGCAATGGTCTGATTCGAGTTAGTGGACGATTACAAAGGGCTGAGTTAACTGAAGAAGCAAAGCATCCAATAGTACTTCCAAAAGACTCGCATCTGACCAAGCTAATCGTAGCTGAAGCTCACCTCAAAACATTACATGGTGGTCCATCATTAATGATGAACTATTTGAGGTCAGCCTATTGGATCATAGGTGCAAGAAATTTGGTGAAACACCATGTTCAGAAATGTGTTGTTTGCATCAGACAAAGAGCTAGTACAAACAATCAACTGATGGGAGCCTTGCCATCGTCGAGATGTGTTCCATCTCGACCCTTTCTTAACAGTGGTGTGGATTATGCTGGTCCTATAAACATAAGGACTACTAAAGGTCGTGGACATCGATCTTACAAAGGTTATATTTGTTTATTCATCTGTATGGCTACTCGCGCCATACATTTAGAGATAGTGAGTGATATGACCACTCAAGCATTTCTTGCCGCATTTAAGCGATTTGTGGCACGACGCGGCCATTGCGCACATATGTGGAGTGATAATGGAACCACATTTGTCGGCGCCTCAAAAGAACTCCAAGAAATAGCAGGAATCCAACGATTCGCTGCCGAATATTTAGAGAACTCAGGCACTGAATGGCATTTTATACCTCCGCACGCACCTAATTTCGGTGGTTTGTGGGAGGCTGGAATAAAATCTACAAAGTTCCATTTGAAAAGGATTGTAGGCAACTCAACTCTCACGTACGAAGAGATGAGCACGTTGTTATGCCAGGTGGAAGCCTGTTTAAATTCCAGGCCTCTAAGTGTAATTGATACTACAGAACCAGGTGAACCTTTGCCTTTAACCCCTGGTCATTTTTTGATAGGTGGCCCTCTCATTGTTGTTCCTGAGGACACCTATGAAAATTCCAATGTGAACAGTCTCACAAGATGGCAATTCATTCAGAGGATGCTGTCCTCGTTTTGGAAACGTTGGTCTTCCGAGTATTTAAATACTTTAATGCAGAGATACAAATGGACATCTCAAACCTCCGAGCCCAACGTGAACGATGTAGTTCTTATTAAAGAAGACGACTTGCCTCCAAGTCGATGGTTGTTAGGTCGAATCGTAGAAAAACACCCGGGTCATGATAATCTCACTCGTGTAGTCACTTTGCGTACCAAAACATCCACTCTTAAAAGACCTGTTTCGAAAATTTGTATATTGCCTGTTAACCAGTGATTTTACTAGAGTAATTGATAATTTTGCTAGTTTTATTCATGCAGAAATTTGTTACTTTTGTGAACGACTACCTTTTATGTTAGTTATGTTATGTATCCTGTTATGTACACTATTTATTAAGAAAAGGTGTGCATAATTTGTTTTGTAACTTAGTTTTTATAAAGCTTTTATTTTTCTATGTTGTAAAAGACATTAGTTCTTCACTAATTGTCTTTGGAGGGCGATATGTTAGAAATTTAGTTCTTATATTTTTCGACAGATGGCGCTGATGGTTTTTTAAAAGTCGCTATCAACATTTTTTTCCGTTTGGTTATATAGCATCGACGTTTCTTACTTGTTAGCTTACTTAGCTTAATGCCTCTGGACCCTAGTGGTATTAATAAACATCAAGGTTGTAATTTGGTGGTTTTATTTGGAAGGCTTTTAGTGCAGTACCATTTAGGGTCAGTCCATTTCACTATTCTAACCCGGCATCAAACGACATTAAATTTCAACAAAAACTAACTTCATATACAATACACGAAAGTTTTAAGTAAACATTATGTATTCAAAGTTTATGTACAAACATACTAAGTGATGCCCTTTTTTACTATTTTGTTTGATCCTTTTTTTTAATCCTTTGGATATAGATGTTCAAGTTATTGATAAATAAATAAAAAGATAAATACCCTAATTAAATACAGGCAGTGTATATACGATTCCTATGTTCCATTTTAAGTTATAGTATCTAGAACTTTTAAGTGACTAAAAACAGTCCTCCTGAAAAGTTGGTGAGTCTGTAATTATCATGTTTGTCTTCTAGACCATCGATTAGTAATATGAATAGTGAAAATGTCGATTGAAACTATTTTCCAATTTCCCATCACAAAATACAGACAATGGCTGTAATTTCATTTGAAAATAATGCATATTATTTGCATTCTGTGAAATACAACCACTTTATAACTGCATCCAATACAATTCTGTTCGATATCTAAGATGGCAAGTGTTTTAGATATTGCTTTTATAAAATGTAAATTGTGTATCTTGTGGCATGGAAATAGATACGGCTTTTAGTATTAGAGAATTTTATAAGTGCAGTCAACTCTTAAGAAGATTGATAAATCGAGTATTGGCGCAACTATATGCGATAAGCCGTGTGGTGCCAGCAGAGTAGAATACATTTGTCACCAACCCCTACTCTTCCCGTGGGTGTCGTAAGAGGCGACTTGGGGACTACACATTGAACAGGGAACGGGCAGCAGCGCTATCTGATACAGAAACTTTTTAATCTGCAATCTTCAACCCACCTGCCAAGCGTGAAGATTATCGCAAAACCCTCCACTTAAGTGGAGGAGGCTCATAGTCCAGCAGTGGACTGTAACGGGCTATTGATGATATGCGATTGGTAGAGTCGTCGTCGATGTAGATACTAAAAACTAAGTTGTTAGTGTGGCTGCCAGTGAAGCACAGGTTCGCGGATTCGAATCCCGCCCAGGACAAACATTCATGTGATGAACACTTGTGTTTGGATGTTGTTTATCCATATTCTGCTATCTGGTTTCCATAGTACAAGCTCTGCTTAGTTTGGCATCAGATGGCCCTGTGTGAGATGTCCCCCCATGTATACACATTATTACAATTTATTATAATATTACGTGGATTTCGGTTATAACAACGATGAAGGGACCACTGTAATTTCGTCGTTATATCCGGAAGTCGTTACAGGCAAAGTTAAAGAGATACAGGTAAAGAGATGCGTCTAGAAGTCATTCAAAAGTTTTCAAAACACAGTTGCTACTCAGAATACCAATTTGTAATTGAACCATAAAAACTCCGAAACGTACACGCTTACCTACCTAATATCTATGAACAAAAAGTAAAGGTCACCACAGTTGCTGAACATCTGTGTGGATGTAAACAAAAGATAAGAAAGCTCTTTGTGTCTTTGGCGGCCGTCTCCGGCCGGTCGCAATATCTGCATGGGATTTCTAAGAGTTTGTTACAAAAGTCGCTACACTCGAAGTCGGCGTTACATCCAAAGTCGCTATAGCGATATCAATCAATCAATCAATCAATCAGCCTATTGCAGTCCACTGCTGGACGTAGGCCTCCCCAAGGGTACGCCAAAGCGCACGATAGCGATATATTTTGTCCTAAAGTATGCTTTAAATTCAAGGGACTAAATAAATGAAATCCACTAATTTATTTATTGGCACATTGCCGGAACTCTGACCTCTGACTGACATCGTTACTCTGGCGGAATTGTGACTCCACTAAAGCAAAAAAAAAAGGAATCCTGAATACTAAAGAAGATTTTGCAATCCATAATGGAACTGTTCTCTGTTCTCGGTTATAGGAGAACAGTTGCTGAATAAAAAAAACGCATCTCTGAATCAATCAAATAGAAGATGTTGGCCCCAGGATGTTCTTAAAATGGAATATGCATGTAAGAAAAGAGGTTATTGGCCTCGATTCGGGATGTCATGCTCTAATTTTAATTTTAAAATCCAGCTATCCTTTTCGTTTTTATGACCAATGAAAGAGAGGTGATGAACGAATGATATTAATTTGAACGAATGATAACTTAAAAAAAGGGCATAGCTGTCAGTTTAAGAGATTTTTAAGTCACATGTTTTAAGTGAGACTTATGTCAACTAACAATGAAATCAATGGATGAAAGTTTCTAGACGTAAATTGTAATATTTAAACAGGGAAAACCGAAATAATTCCACATAAAAATTAATGATTATTGTTATTTTTACAAATTAAAATCAAATAAATACCCCCCCTGGCCCCTCCGCTGTGAACGTCAATCAGAACGTATTACGTCACATAGTGGTATGCCGCCATTGTTGTTTTGACGCTTGGTTAACTTTTTCATACAACAGCACAAGTGAACACAATCGTTTGCCACTATGTGACGTCATTCACGACGCCATGACACTTTCTTGTGTTTTTACGCCAGATTAAAAATATCTTCTTAAAACTTAAAATATGTGTTTTCAATATAATTTTTATCATGAAATATTATTTTTTTGGGGTAATACAGGTACTAAACTAACGAAATAAGCTATTTTTGAAATTTACGACACAGGCCTATATCGCCACGGCCATAAGGTTCAAATTCGATGTTTGACAGCTCTAATATTAGGATGGCCATCTCCCATCTCTTTTTAATCTTTAAAAGGTGAACTGTGTGAATGTGTGAATCGTGACACTTGACACACTGACACAGCTCGGGTCCAAATTTGTATGGAGACGGACCGACGTTTTTTGGCAATTATACTAACTTGCTGAATTATTCCAAAACTACCTACGTTATACCGAAATCATATTTAGTTGTGTTCTTTACGAGAGGGTTTAAAATAAGACACAAAGACAAGTTTCTTCATAGACCAATACAGTAACAGTGACATTGAAACAGTAACTGTTTTAAAATGTAACGGGTTTTACAATAGATTTCGTCAGGAGGCAGTAAAAATAAATACGTTTTGTTACTATTCATAGCAGGGCAAGGTTGAATAGATTAGTGCGTCTTTGAAACATCTTTACCACGTTCACTGGCTTATGAACATACAACGTATGAACGTTATTTGTTATTCTAAATTTTTCAACTGCATAAAAAGTATGCTATGTGCTATTGTATAGAGAACGTAATTTTATTTAGAAATAATGAATGAAACAAGGTCATATTAAAATCCTAAAGTTAATTCCGATGAAATATGAATCTATCTAAACCCTGGACTCTTACAATTTGATGTTTCAATGTAGATGTCCAGGGCGTTTGCAATGCATGTGAAGCAACTATCAACTTCAAGCATACAACTTGGATCAAATCGCCAATATTATTAGCAGGACATTTTCTCTATGGCTTATGAACGGTAGAAGATTATAGAATATACTTTATTGGAAAATTGAATGTACAAAACATTGAAAATCAATAAAAGTGTACAAATAGGGGGCCTCAATTAGAATACAAATTAAAATCCACAAAAAAATTCTTAATTGTATTATAAGCCATTTTATAACTATATTATGTATCGTAATACGAGCAAATTTACTATTAGTTAAATTAGTGCACCTAGGTGATTGACGTTTACGAATTAGGTGAATTAAGTGAACGCCAGGATCGTCATAATTATACTACAAACCAAGTAGTTAAAAAAACATTTAAAAAATATTAAAGACGCCTGAGATCAGTTTTGAGCAGTGAATACGTTAAATTTTAAAAGAATTCTTTACTAATTACCTCTATATTCTTTGTGAGGTGAAAAAGATGTTTTGTTATTTTCATTGTAGGAAGGAATTCAGTTGGTTTTTCTGGAAGAGTGTAGTGTGAACTACCTGTCGTGGCCATATCGTAGAATTGACCACATCTTGAAATTTTCGATCATTTCATGAAATGGTCACATTTCATGGGCAACTAAATTTGACCAGATCATTAAATCGTGAACGTTTCACGATTTTGTCGTCCACGATTGGCCATATCGTGAAAATGGGCGTCCATGAAATATTTAATAAGAATCTAAATTATGTTTGATACTTATTGTTATCTAAGTCCGACAGACATTTTGAGAGTACTTTTTCCTCATAAACTCTTTTCATAAACTCTAATAACGAATTATTCACTTTTTCACTGCTAGAAACAACGCGGCCGCCATGTTGGTACATAAACAAAGCGCTTCCAGCGCCTCTATCGGCAATTAATGTAATAATTTTACGATATCGCACCTTCGGTAAGACAAGGGCACAACTGTCATTTTTTCGAAAAATGAGTTAAGTATGCCAAACTGTTTACGAAATATCATTTTATTTGGTGGAACAAAGACACCCATTAGATTTCTACAACATACGCCAGAGGGAGATAGTGGGCTTTGTCTTATTGGTGCATTTTCGAACCGTCTTGGCGCGACAAAATCTCATTGGTCAGTTGCGCTGCGCCCGTGAGTTAAGTAGGTTGTCTTCTGGAGCACCAAGGACATTAAGATAAATATGCCTTTTATTTTTTATTGATTCTGGAAGAACAAAGTCACATTTACTACACTTATGCCTAAATCATGATTATACATTTGGAGGAACAAAGCCGTTTAAACAGTTGTGACTTTGTCTCTCCATTTTGCTTACAATTTAGTGGAGATATAATTACAATCAGGACGTTGTCTCTCCAGTACGGTTAAAATTTTGTGGTCTTAAAAGCTTGTGTGATTTTGTTACTTCATTTGTTATCAGATATAATGACAATTAGGACTTTGTTATTCCAAATTATTAGAAACAAAAGGCTTGCTAAACGTGGAGCAAATGAAATTGGGACGTGTGTTTACAAATTTTTAGAAGAACTGTCATTTAGCCAACCTGACAAAGACGTGATCTTCTCTTCTTCGTCCTAGCGTTTTCCCGGCCTAGTGCTGGGGTCCGCTTTCCTACTTAATCTTCTCCACTTTGCCCGGTCTTCGGCATCCTTAGGTGTGAGATTGTTCTCTTCCATATCCGCTTTCACGACGTCCAGCCAGCGCTTTTTAGGCCTACCACGTGATCTAGGGCCCTGGAAAGTGAGGTCGAGGCATTTTTTTCCTACATAGTCTGCGGTTTATATGGCCATAACATCGGAGGCGACTTTCCTGAAGCTTATCCGCTATGTCACGAACTCCGAGACTGCCACGGATGTGTTCGTTACAAATTCGATCTAATCGCGTAACGCCACACATCCATCGCAACATCTTCATTTCCGTGACGTGTAGCTGCTGGACATGTCTTCCGGGACAGGCCAAGTCTCGCTGCCGTATAATAGGACTGGTCGGATGATGCTCTTGTACACAAGGCCCTTGAGCTTCACCGGTATCCTGGGGTCGCAGAGGACACCAGTTACTTCTTGCCATTTTGCCCAAGCAGCGCTTATTCGGGCTTGGACGTCGTGATCGATTTCATCAGACCCAAGGTATTTGAATTTATTCGTTTTCACGACAAATTCATCTCCTACCTTTATGGGGTCGGAGCCCGTGCTGCCACATGCAATGTATTCAGTCTTCGCAACATTTAGTTTCAGACCGCCGTTCTCTAGCGCACCCTTCCATTGATTCACCTTATGCTCCAGTTTCTGTTTGTCCTCATCGGTCAGTGTAATGTCATCAGCGTACATCATAAGCCACGGAGATGGTTCGTGAACTCGTGCCGAAACTACGTCTAGCACTACGCTGAACAGAAACGGACTCAGGGCCGAGCCTTGGTGAACTCCAACTGTGATCGGGAATGGGTGAGTATCGCCAACGGCGGTCGTCACTATTGATTCCGAGTTGTGGTACATGTCTCGTATAATGTCAATATAGGTCTGCGGCACATTCTTCTCCTTCAAAGCCCACCAGATAACTCGGCGCGGTACGCAGTCGAAAGCTTTCTGTAGATCAAGAAAAGCCATATGCCACAAAAGACAAGGACGTGATACTAAAAAAATAATGTAATAATAAGAATTGTTTTTTATAAATTCAAACCTTTGTCTTTTGAATTAAAATTCAAGATATTATGTTTTAAGATTTTCGTGATTAAAAAGATATTAATTCAAAAGACAAAGATTTTAACAAAATTTTGTTTCTTGTTTATGAGTAAATTCTAAAGACTTGTATTAGCTATTTTTAGACGTATGCAACTTAAAGTTCCTGAATAATGTATTCTTAAAATAAAATGGAAATGAAGAAAAATTATAAGACAATAAAAAAGAATAATAACGATAGTTATTTATAAAATATTAATTACCAAGACAAAGATGTTAACCGTATTTTTGTGTCTAATTTGAGAGCAATTCTAAAGAGATTTGCTAATGTTTTTTTGTTACATGCAACTTAAAGTTCATAAACATACTTTAAATAATAAGAAAATAAAGAAAAAGAATCATAAAAAATGTTGTTTTTATTTGAAAATCATCCAAAAAGAAAACTCAAATACGGTCACAACTACAAAATTAATTTAAGTTTGCCGTGACAAGGGCACAAATGTAGCCCTTACCTGAAAAAAAATATTATAAAAGACAAATGAAACAATTTTAAATGTTGTGAACGGCATCTCTTTATTCATAAATTTTCAGAGCTTATATGATCCAAAGAAGAACTATTTCTAAGCAATTCAAGCGAAGCAAGACCATATTGAATGCGAAAAAAATCTTAAAATGGCTCTCCTGTAAATTTACAAAATGTGCAGTTGTGACCTTGTCTTACCGAAGGTGCGATATGATCAAATAATCTTCACCATTTCATGAAGTAGCTGCGTTTTTAGTTGAACATATCGACAAACGATTTCTTATCATTAATCTGGCCAAGGCACATCATGATGTGCCAATGAACAGTGAAAATTTCATGATGTGGTCAATTCTACGATATGGCCACGACAGTAATATAGGTAGCGGGCGCGGACTTGCGGGGGAGCGGAAGGCTCGTACCTACCTCTTAGCAATTTATGACAACATATCTGGGGGCGCCCTCAGACGGGCTAGGACCTCGGCCCAGAACGTTGCCAGGGCGAGAAGCGCGTCGGAGAAAAATTACCTACAGTGCTCACTTTCGTTCTTGGTAATATTATAGCTTTAGTTCATAAAATTATCCTAAAGAATTTGTTTCTTTTTTTCACTCTAAGCAACCTCAACTTTCGTCTTGGAGTCGAGCAAACCACATCTCAGTCTTAGCCTGCCAGACATAATTTTTCTCCAAGGCGTTGGCAGGTGAGAATGTTTGCATAGCGAGACAGCTTGGTAGTATAAATCAGTCTGGTACGCAAGTCGGGTATTTCATGTCTAGTCTGATGTAAAGAAAGTCTGACGTCTTGAAGGTTGTGAGATCTTGAAGATAAAGCTCTTTGTAAAAACCTGTCACACTTGTAGGTACAAGGTTTTTCTATAAAGAAGTCTGTCTGTTTTGGGTTGGATACTCTGAGTAAAGATTAGACTTATTCAAGATCATCGAAATTTTTCAAATTATAATTGTTTTTTTATGTGTTAACGGGTCTAATTCCATTATACTATTTACCAAGGCAAACAAAACATTAGACCCGTTAATACATATAAAAAATGTGTGAAAATCGCGAGAGTTTAAAATGTTATATTCGTTTGTACATGATTATATGAATAAAAAATGAAGTATATGCAACAGTCTCCATAGCCGAGTAGTCTAGTTCCGGGTTCGAATCCCAGTGGGGACAACCGTAAAAAAAAAAAAATACTTCTTTGAGAATTTCCCCATATTGCAGGCTGATCACGTTCGAGAAGAAACATGATGCCCATAATATGTTAAGCCATTTCATGAGACATGTCAGAAGCGATTGGAGATTTTGACCTAGGTTTGGGGTCGTGGGGTTTTAGAGATTTGGTGGGGTCCATCATCGACCTTAAAAGCGAAATCCTCGCAGTGTCCTGTTAAATTAATAGTTGTTGAAAATTATACATGAACATATTTTTCGGTGGTTTGTTTTTGTCTAATAAAACTGCACAAGTCACATTGATTTCTGCAGTGATATAATGTGAGAGATAACACGTGGTCATTTGTTTTTAAATAAGGTAGAGCCTGGCACTATGGATAGTTTAGTTAGATTTTAGGCCAGTGGAAGGTTCATACTGACAGAGACCAAGGTCGGCCTAACCGCCCTATTCAGGGTAGACTTGAGCCTCTCAGTGGGGACTTATTATGATCTGTTGATAATGAGAGGCTCGTTTTACAGCAGAAAAAAAACGTAGTAATAGGGTGAAGAGACTGCCAAGTTAAAATGGGATTGGGCGGGTCATGTCTGCAGGATGCACCCGGACCGGTGTGGCTTAAGATCGCTATCGAGTGGGTGCCGAATGATAGCCGACGTGGGAGAGGCAGACCTCGAAAACAATGGCGAGACGATCTCGACGATTTCGAGGGTGATTGGGAGTCACTGGCACAAGATCGAGAACGGTGGAAGAAAAAAGGGGAGGCCTTTGCCCAGCAGTGGGATAGCTCATGCTAGAAAAAAAAGGGTGAAGAGTGACACGGGCTACCTTTTTCCCTGGAGACGCGGTTGTACCCGCGAGTGGTCAGCTTATTATAGATAAGAACAATCGAGGAGAAATGCCCTCATTTCGTGTATAGTTGGTACCGCTACCAGTGGCTCATTATAGAGATGTCCCACCATAGCGCTCCACCGCCTTTGTTCTGCTCCAATAAGTCGTAAGTTAGAGCTTTAGCCCGCACCTTGCAACGCAGCTATTACCTACAAGGTGGCTTAAACACCCCGTAATCAAATTCTTAAATATTATTTTCTTACTTCAGTTTGTTCGCGACTAGCAGTTGTCAATTTGTCAATTGTTAATTGTTAAATGGGCTGGTTTCCGCAACTCGACATCTAAAGCACCTATTTTGCGTGTGGGTAGGAATGCAGTGTCATTCGAGCCAACCCAACAACTCCTCCAGGAAGCCCAGCAGGCCCTTTACGTCACCGGTTATCCCTGGAAGGTCCCTCGCTTGACCGAGGTGTTTAGCCCTGTAGTCCGCTACACCCGTGCACTCCATGAGGACGTTAGCAGCCGTTTCTTCTACCTTCAAGCAGGCTCTGCAAAGGGGGCTGTCGGTAACACCTAAGACATATAGATGTTTTTAAAGCAACCACGACCAGTTAATGCTGCAGTCACCAATCGCAAGCGTGTTTTACTCAGCCGAAGCAAGGTCTTAACGAGCCTGGCACTGGGGGACAGCAAGGCCAGCTTAGCCTGTCTACACTCTTTGTGGTTCGTCCAAAGAATGGCATGTACATTTTTAGTTGATTCCCTAAGTAATGTACGTACCATCCTGAGACTAACAGTTGTATGAAACGTCATCGAAACGTCTCGGGAGACGTAAGGTATTTATCGATTACCTATTCATTCAGAAACCAAACAGCTCCTCGGTATGTTCCTTAAAAAATGAACAATTTTAGGTCTAATTATAGGATAACTCAAATGTAGCGTTGATGAGGATAACAATAGCATTAACGATGAAGAGATGTTTTAAAATTACAACTGTCTGGCTAGCAACTAATAGACCTTTTGGCGAGGATCAGCTAAGGTAAGCATACGAATGTAGTCGCGTCCAGTTATAACTATTATAAGACAGAAATCTATAACTTAAGAATCTCAAACTACAGGATGGTTGTTTCACTATCACCCTATCACTACAAGTACACTATGCAGCACAACACAATTTTTGTGTAAAAAATTTATCCATTCTCATTCACATCGACAGGGTCGTTGTTTCACCATGTATTCTGAACTATTATCTACACTGCGCTAGACCTGAGCAATTATTACTTAATAGATTATGGCTCCCCGTCTCTCGGTTAGTATAGCCCGCACTTTGTCTACACCATCCACTTAGACAACCGAATTGGACAGGGAATTATTGTGAGTATTCGGTTTAGGTATTGGGAGTTCATAATAGCTGTGTCTATTACAGTAGTATAGGATCATCATCAACATCAACATCAACGGCCCGTTAGAGTCCACTCCTGGACTATGAGCCTCCTTTGCCATAATCCACGCTTGGCAGGCGGGTTGGAGATCGCAGATTAAAAGGTTACTGTATCAGAGAGCGCTGATGCCCGTTCCCTGTTCAATGTGTAGTCCCTAAGTCGCCTCTTACGACACCCGCGGGAAGAGTAGGGGTTGGTGACAAATGTATTTTACTCTGCCGTCACCACACGGCAATAGGCTGATTGAATGATTGAAACTTATAATAATTTATGCATTTTTTAACTAGGTTGTTGTGACTTGTATACATGTACTGAACAGAGAAATGGAGCTGACTCAGCATATCGTTGCAAGTGAGTACTTGCAACACTGTTATTCTGTCAGTGCCAGGGGCGAGGAGCTGGGGAATCATTAGGTATGGCTTTCTGAGTATTAGGTTTATGTATTGGAAGTACATAAACATAAGAGCTGTGTCTATAATAATATAGGTACCTATATATATCTGTCTAATGGTAAAGTGTTGGTGGTTTCATGGTTAAGACCTTAATGGAAAGCAATGTGATCAGATTTCTTATCATATACATAATAGGCTTGTGTCAACTAACAATGAAATCAATGGATGAATGTTTCTAGACGTAAATTGTAATATTTAAACAGGGAAAACCGAAATAATTCCACATAAAAATTAATGATTATTGTTATTTTTACAAATTAAAATCAAATAAATACCCCCCCTGGCCCCTCCGCTGTGAACGTCAATCAGAACGTATTACGTCACATAGTGGTATGCCGCCATTGTTGTTTTGACGCTTGGTTAACTTTTTCATACAACAGCACAAGTGAACACAATCGTTTGCCACTATGTGACGTCATTCACGACGCCATGACACTTTCTTGTGTTTTTACGCCAGATTAAAAATATTTTCTTAAAACTTAAAATATGTGTTTTAAATATAATTTTTATCATGAAATATTATTTTTTTGGGGTAATACAGGTACTAAACTAGCGAAATAAGCCATTTTTGAAATTTACGACACAGGCCTATTTTATAATCAATCTTTATCATAATTCATAAACCAACACTGAACTTACATGTCTTCTTATTGACATGAAAATGATTGAGTAACTAAAATAAAACTTTTTCCGTTCTGGTATGCATTCAGTTCTAAAAATTCATAGAAAAAAAAAGAAATATTTGCAATGCGTTGCATCGAAGCGTTTAAATACATTCACTGGATGCGTAATTCTGAAATACAGACCCCGTTTTGACGGGTAATTCTGGCTCGATTTTATCGCGTCCCGACTTTAAATCAATCGAAGCGAATGGTTTGCGTTTGTCGCTGGCCGGCGCGTATGGAGCCGTATACATATTTTAGGGATGGGTAAATTCAATAAACTTGTCGATAAAATTCACACGGAATTCAATATTCGTTTTAAAAGCTGCAGTTTATGTTGTCTGTTTATGAGTACAATCTATATGTTCAAAAACCTTTATTCGAATAAAGATGTTGAAATGACAATTTCTGTTGATAATATATAAGCTGGCGTCGTGAAGGAAAGTATTTTGTTTAAAATAAATTTTGTGGCAAAGTAAGGTTTTGTATCAAAGTTGTTATTATGTCATTTTATAGACAAAATACCCACAGTATGCTCTCTTCAATATTTTCTAATTTTATTCATGTATTTTCCAAGCTGTTTCTTGAAAGAATAGTTTCTTATGATGGTCGTAATACAAATAATATGAACAATATTTTAAAAGATGTGGACCGAAATAAAAAAAAATCCTTCGATAACAGGCAAATGCAGGCACATCCCTATCAATTCGAAATAGGAATCGGTTCGGATTAGCACTGGCTGACTATAAATACCCGATGCGCTAATGCAACGGACATGTACGCAGAATATACGTGCCAAAAGCTCGAGTGGGTATAAACATGTTCGAACATGCGCGAAATTATCCTAGCATCGACTTTAGAACGCTTACGCCATGTTGATTTTAGGTTAAAAAATACATAGACAAATATAATACAATTTAAGTTATTTTTTTATTACTGTTGTGGAAAAAAATACTACTTTTTTTCTTCATTGTGTGGGTTGTAAGGTCAAAAACAGTAACTGACCTCACAAACCCTGGTGTCGGTATAACGACTAGATAGTAGCCTAGAACAACGGGTTAAGGTGCCCAACGAAGCATGGAATTTTCTTTATTTTCAGTCAATCAGGTGATTTAGCTTGTAATGCCCTTTCCAAATAGGAGAAAGTCTCGCAAAGAGATTTTTGCAAGACGGGACACTGTCAAGTCAACGCAGCTATTGCCTGCTGCGAAATCTCGGCCACTCAGCTAGGAGGCTATCGAAACAATGATGATGTTGGAAGTCGCTAAATAGCTTGCGTACCCAGGTTGGCCGCAGCAGAGAAAACATGGCTAGATGGGGTTTCATAGTCCAGACGCATCACCACTGTGATTGTAGAGCCCCGTCTTAAAGCATGGAACACTTGCTCTCTTGCCCATTGTGTCCCTCCCCTGTACAATCAAATCAGCGGCCCGTTACAGTCCACTGCTGGACTATGAGCCTCCTCCACTTAAGTGGAGGGTTTTGCCATAATCTCCACGCTTGGCAGGCGGGTTGGAGATCGCAGATTAAAAGGTTACTGTATCAGAGAGCGCTGCTGCCCGTTCCCTGTTCAATGTGTAGTCCCTAAGTCGCCTCTTACGACACCCACGGGAGGAGTAGGTGTTGGTGACAAATGTATTCTACTCTACCGTCACCACCTGTACTAAAGAAAACCTAAATTTGGCATCGCCCAGCGCCATAGCTGTAGCAAAGTACTGGGCCGAGAAAATAAGAGTTTTTTTCATTGATACGAAGAAGAAGAATGAAGATGTTAAAAACCAGATAAAGGAAAAGCAGAAGATTTTACAGACTTTCTCAATCTCGATGGTCTATATTCGAGTCTGACGTCCCTCGTGATAGACAGCGAAACTAATCGACTTCTGTCAAGCCGCTTCAACACACGTCCCAGTCCCAGAGCGCAAAGCTTCGATTCGGGTACGAATAGGGTTGCCAGATGATCAGATTTTTCCGGACATATCTCGGAATTTTGGCCGTTTGTCATAAAATTGTAATAAAATATCAATACATGTAATTTTAGTGTCGGTGGTCTAGTGGTTAGGGCCGCTGCCTCACGTCCGGGAGACGCGGGTTCGATCCCCGCCACTTCGAATTTCGAATTCATATGTACGTTTATTCGACGCTTTTATGGTGAAGGAAAACCTGCACACTCCTGCGAATAAATTCAAAGGTTGTGAGTGAAGTCAACCAACCCGCACTGGGCCAGCGTGATCGACTAAGTCTTAATCGCCCTAATTCAGGGTAGACGCGAGCCCCTCGGTGGGTGACGTATATGAGCTGTAGACGACTTTTTTCGTAGGATGTAAAAATTACATGAGATGTAATTTTTACAAAATTAGCAAGATATCAAATTTTGTATCTTTATTGATTTACATTTTAAAAAAACCTTGTCTCCAACTAGGCTAATTAAGTACTTAATAAAACGAATAATTAATGAAGTCACGCTCTTATCCCTACAAGAGTAAGCAGGCTCACAGGCTAGAGTGCAGAAACTAAAACTTCCTAAACGTAAAATATTTTGATTGAAGATGATGATTTTGTCATAAAATCTTATTTTATCGTTTGGTAACCCTAGTCATGATAATATTTTCTATGCACGCCGCCGAGAACATTGGTCGTGAACTGAAGGAAGGGGGGTCGTTTGAGCTAAGCGCATGACAGGCCGTGACAACGCCGTCTGAAATCCAGTCATTGCGTGGCAAAACCCATTTGTGATAGACAATGAGATTTCGTATCGTGTGCTAGGAATCCTAAAAGCAGTCAACCTTGATTGTGATGTGTTTGATAATACGAAAGACAGGCTATTGTAATATTTATTTTATTGTATAGGTTGTTTTTGTTTTATATAATGCCTAGCTCTAGTTGAAAATGAAAAATATTTATAATACTTTTTTAAATTTAATACTCTATTATTAAATTTTAAAAAGTATAATATTTTTAGTTTTTAATTATTAGCTCCAGTACCAATGACTTTGTTCTCAGGCCTATTTTAAATTAATATAAAAAGCTAAAAGATATACTCATACAAATCGATTTCAAATTCTATTTTAAAGTTTGATCGCAACCACATATCAAAACAAAATCTGATTGAAACAGTAACATACATCCGACAGACATTTGGCAAACGGAAAACGGAAACTCAACATACGCCCAATGCCCTGCGGTATGATTGAGCGCGATCATATTTTGTCTATACGCGACCGAGGGAGGAACGGCTAAACGTATGATAGTTTGACATCTCGCCGTCTGCATTAGACATTTGGGAATACGCTGCGGTCGGGTAATGCATAAAATTTCATACCAGACGACCGCCACATAGAATATTTTGGGAATATGCAGCTACCCAGATATAAGAGGATGTTGACGCTTTGCGTAAATTTTTGAGAGCTTCTAAAAGGGTGCTTACGAACGGTGTGAAAAACTGTGCGTTTTTAAAGTGCTCGACATGGTCGCAGGATTTTCGTAGGAAGCTGTAAAAAACTTTCCTTTTACGAAAACAATCCTCATTAAGTGGTTTTAGTTCGATATTTTCTCTGGGTAACAATCTCAAAATCAACATCATCAACATCAACGGCCTGTTACAGTCCACTGCTGGACTATGAGCCTCCTCCACTTAAGTGGAGGGTTTTGCCATAATCTCCACGCTTGGCAGAAGGTTACTGTATCAGAGAGCGCTGCTGGCCGTTCCCTGTTCGATGTGTAGTCCCCCAAGTCGCCTCTTACGACACCCACGGGAAGAGTAGGGGTTGGTGACAAATGTATTCTACTCTGCCGTCACCACACGGTAATCTCATAATCAATCATTATCAACTGCTCATAATATGACCTTTATCGTGGGTCTCAGCCTACCCTGAGGGCGATCAGTTCTTAGTCGACTCTAAACACAACCTTTTGAATTTCTTCCCAGACGTGTGCAGGTTCCTTAGAATGCTTTTTTTCACCGTAAGAGCGCCACAAAATGCTTTATACAAGACAGTTTTTTTCATCATTATTCTACATTATCTAATTTATTTCACGACTCTCCAACTTTATAACGCAAAAAATATCGCGTAACACTCTTTAAAAACACTCCGTTTCATAACCTTTTTCTAAGTCTTTTAAAAAAGGTACTCCTCCCTCCATACATCTCTTTGTTAGCCATCTGCAGTTTCCGAACTCCGGATATTGAGCGCCGACTGTGGACGCAAATTAAAAATTCCCAAAGCTAAGCAATCTAGCGTATTTGCTTGCTGTACCTATTTGCATAGCAGTTAGTTGTTGCTTATTGCCTACAGCGAGAGAAGTCTTGAAATGAGTTGTGGAGTGATTCTGTTTTAAGCTGAGAAGAGTTTATCATTTAGCGGCGTAACCAAGTAGATTTTACATATAATCAAGGAATAAAGCAAAAATAAATAATTAATATCACTGAAAATCACCCCTTTGCAATACTGTTTTCTGTGACAACAACATATTTTTTTGTATTTTTTGGTGGCTATATTAATACCTAAACGGTGACACCAGCTAGTTTTTTAATTCGTTCTATATTTATCACAAAAAAGAGAAAAGAGTTCAAGAAGAACGAGTTTTTCGCACAATTCCTGCGCAGTGTCGGACGTAACCTCCGTGAAGCATCACACGCTAATATAAACTTTATTTAAGTAGTGCGTCGGTTGAACTTTCAACTAAAGCGCGTTGAGTTGCTAATTTAGGATAGGGCCTCGCCTTAATTCATTAGCTGCAGTGGTTGGCACCACTTGAAATAAATCATTTACTTATTATCAGGGACTTCGATCCAAACTGTTATGTGTTTAACGACAATAGAAGGGTTACAACTGTATTTTAGTTGTTGTTTTATAGTCCTTAAGGAATATAAATAATAAAATAATAAACAGTAATAATAAATAGCGACGCACTGAGACGGGCGCCGAATGGTCATTTTATCTCTTATGGGTGCTTCAATTATTTCAAAAAATACTTCACAAATTATTTTTTCTGGAGTCCGCTAATGAATTCCAAGTTTGATAATTAGAATCATGTGTCACATAATGTGCCGTGTGGCGACGGCAGAGTAGAATACATTTGTCGCCAACCCTTACTCTTCCCGTGGGTGTCGTAAGAGGCGACTTAGGGACTACACATTGAACAGGGAACGGGCAGCAGCGTTTTCTGATACAGTAACCTTTTAATCTGCGATCTCCAACCCACCTGCCAAGCATGGAGATTATGGCAAAACCCTCCACTTAGGTGGAGGAGGCTCATAGTCCAGCAGTGGACTGTAACGGGCCGTGGATGTCACATAATGATCGTCATAACGAATAATCTTACGAGGTATTGACGGCATAACGAATATAGCTATAACGATCATTATTACCATGTTGCCATGCTTTATGCTTATAAAATCTGGTACGTCATCAGTCTGATATTTTTTTGTTTTCATATATATTTTTAATAACATATTGAGACATATTTAATCAAAACCGTGTGGTGACGGCAGAGTAGAATACATTTGTCACCAACCCCTACCCTTCCCGTGGGTGTCGTAAGAGGCGACTTAGGGACTACACATTGAACAGGGAACGGGCAGCAGCGCTCTCTGATACAGTTACCTTTTCATCTGCGAACTCCAACCCGCCTGCCAAGCGTGGAGATTATGGCAAAACCCTCCAATTAGGTGGAGGAGGCTCATAGTCCAGCAGTGGACTGTAACGGGCCGTTGATTTTGATTTTTGATAATCAAAACATGGTAATTTTTGGTGCATTCCTATTCCAGACAGCGTCGACCACGGCCGCTACATCACCGTTTATTTGCTGCACATTTCTATCAAATTAGGTAGCATTAAATACAAGCCCGGAATGTCTCGCTGTTGTCGCCGGATTTAATACCGCGGGCGACGAGAAATATCATTTTATTAAAATTGTCAGGCCAGGTGAGGACCCTCGCGAGGCTCGATCTGATACCGGATTGGCACAGAAGCAAAAGCAAACAGAAGTGCCTTTTAAACAAACAAAAAACATGCATGAAACAAACTAACGCGTTGTAAATAAAATTGTTAAAAAAAAATAGTTTAAAAAGAAATCCTGATCATTCATACAGTATCAGCTGTACCCGCGCCCTAATGTCTGTGTTATTGGCGACTTGGCTAGTGAAAATAAGATTTTTACGCGGGAAAATGATGTCTATGGCAGGTAGCAAACTTTCTTTGCTCAAAATTCCATCACAAATGGCTAAGTAAATTAAGCATAAAAGACAAAGAGATTTCTGCATTTAATATATTCATTTTGATACGAATTGTGAATATTGCAAAATATTAGGTAACAATTTAAATAAGAATTTAAAGCACATTACCAACGTCGACGCAACTAGTTTAAAAGAAACACTTTCAAATGAACACTTTATATTATCCTAATCTTGTAGCATTCAAATCTGCAGACATTGCTATGTCGATTAAGGCCTCAATGTCTCTGAACTCGGCGATAAAATTCCCGGAAGACGCTTACACTCGCTAATTTTATTCATTCCATGTTCTGTTACGACCGGGGCTAAATCAAAATAACTGAACATTCCCCGGAATATTCACTCTCGCGATTCGCTTCACTTTATTTTACCGAGTTTTTCCTTTGCATAATATTTTCCCATCCACCCCTTATTGATCCATTCAGCCGTTAGAATCGAATCCCATTTGTCGACATATACTGGATGAGTCTTCTAGGTTCAGCGATTTTTGTTATAAGATTGACGTAATATGGTCAGTAATGTAATTATTATTTACAAGCTTTCCGCCCGCGGCTATGCTCGCAGTATATAAGATTTTCCCGTGGGAATAAGACTTTCCCAGGATACAATTTCATCCAAATCCGTTCAGTAGTTAAGGCGTGAAAGCGGAACAAACATCCAAACATCTAAGCATCAAAATATATTTTCACATTTATAATATTAGTGCGATTAACTTAGTTTTTATAATATGAAAAAGATTGAATTAAAATCTTTGAGACCAAAAATAAACGTAACCTTATGAAGAGCCGTGTGGTGACGGCAGAGTAGAATACATTTGTCACCAACCCCTACTCTTCCCGTGGGTGTCGTAAGAGGCGACTTAGGGACTACACATTGAACAGGGAACGGGCAGCAGCGCACTCTGATACAGTAACCTTTTAATCTGCGATCTCCAACCCGCCTGCCAAGCGTGGAGATTATGGCAAAACCCTCCACTTAAGTGGAGGAGGCTCATTAGTCCAGCAGTGGACTGTGACGGGCCGTTGATATTGATGATATTTTTAAGAATTCGGTTACATAACTTACAGAGTACATATGACTATGATCGGCAACAATTCGTACCCTACATAGAACAACGTTTCATGTACTCATAGAACGAAATCGCTTTTATCGCGGATCTACTCTAGTTACAAAGAAAACTTTGAAACAAACTAAGTTTTTTTTTTCTATGTCTTATAGTTAGTGAGATACCAAGATTGAACAATGTCACATTTGAATTCATAACGTAGAAAAAGGACCGTTCAACATATATACCTATGTTCTCTGTACTTGTCACTCGCAAATGCGCGACGCGGGCGTCGTTTCAAGTTAATATGTGTCATTGTTTCCGGGAATTAATCACGCGTGCAGCTCATTTATGAATGGTTTATAAAAAATAAATGTAATCGAGAATATCTCATAGGTAAGTGTTTATTTGTGTTATATTACAGTCAATTAGTTTTATTTATTAAAATTATAAAATATTTTTCAATTTTTATACAAGTATTGGAAGATTTGTATGACACAGTTCGTTAGATTTTAAAATTATTCATAAATTACGGCATATTTTAGGTTTTGAATTATTGTTTCATTAATTAGTAATGATTAATATTTGTATCGAAAATTATACTACACATTTTAATTATAATTGTAAATAATACCTAAGATTCCTGAAATGACGAACTATGTGAATGTGCGACTCTGTTCGTCGGAACTATCACTGAGTACATGGTACTTGTAACACTATTTTTCTATGTTTGTCCGTAAAACAATATCTCATGTGTACTGGTATCTCTATTTTTTCAAAGCTTTCCCGAAGAATAGTGTAACTTGTGCATATAGAACGCAATATTTATGAAAATCGTCCGTAGAACAACGTCTCATATCCATAAGGACCGTTAAATTTGTTGGATTTTATGTAGAACAGTGTCTCAAGTAGATATGTGACTGGCTATTTTTAAAAGTAAATTACGTATAATACACAGTAGTACGGCATCTATTAGCCCTTAATATGAAGTATTCATTCCTAAAATTTTGTCACCCAAATTTGAAGTATGATGATTTTATAACCCTAAGGTCCATTTCATAATCTTTGAGGAGCCGTCCTGAACATTTGAAAAATTACACATAGAACGTTGTTCTACGTAGGGTACGAATTTTCCCCAAGATTCACCTGTTGAAAAGGGCAGTACAAATAATTAACTACCATACAAAATGGCGATATTACTTTTTTTTTGAAGAGCGTTGGTGGTCCAGTGGCTAGGGCCGCTGCCTCCCGTCCGTGAGATGCGGGTTCGATCCCCACCACGTACCAATGTGTTTTCGAATTTCGAATTCATATGTACGTTTATTCGACGCTCTTACGGTGAAGGAAAACATGTCATCGTGATGAAACCTGCCCACTACTGCGAAGAAATTCAAAGGTTGTGTGTGAAGTCAACCAACCCGCACTGGAACAGCGTGGTCGACTAAGGCCTAATCACCCTAATTCAGGGTAGGCTCGAGCCCCTCGGTGGGTGACGTATATGAGCTGTAGACGACTTTTTTCGTAGGATAGGGCCATGTTGCTGTTCAATATATTATTAGTTGACCGATATAAAAATAACCTGTTAACTTAATAAGTAACCAAGAGACACAAAATATATGTTTTAAGATTTTCGTGGTTGTTCACTACACCCGAAAAACCCGACAAAACCCGAAAACCCGAAAAAAAATACAAATAATAACACAATGACAAAAAAGACAACAATAAAAAAAAAGAAACACAAAGTTTGACTTAAAAAGCACAATGTTTCATTCACATTTCAACTCATCATACCAGTTTTATATAGGTAGTTATACTTCTCAAACAAACCCATTACCCCATAATTATGACGTGTTATTACACTCATTATGGCGTCTTATATCATTTCATACTGCAGCAGGGCTTGTTGCATCGCAAAATTACTTTAATTAGGTTCGTCTGCTGCATACAAAATGCAATTTTGCAGTGACGTTAAAGAATGCAACGACGCAGACAATTTGTGAGGTTTTTTCATTCATATCATGTTATTGTGGTTAAAGTTCCATCTTACTAAACATTGGTTGGTTTAAATGCAAATGTGGGTATCAGGAGAAAAATAAAATCGTTTTGGTAACTTTTTCTAGAATAAATAAGGCGAAATGGACATTTTATTCTTATTTGTTTTGAAATAGAAAGCATCTGTTTGCCAATACTAGAACCTGTCATCAATTACATTGTTTAATATCATTATAATAAAATTTTAAAAGTACATTTATACATTATGCACGTAAGGTGTAAAGCATGGATTATACTTCACCAAATCATCAACATCATCAACGGCCCGTTACAGTCCACTGCTGGACTATGAGCCTCCTCCACTTAAGTGGAGGGTTTTGCCATAAGCTCCACGCTTGACAGGCGGGTTGGAGATCGCAGATTAAAAGGTTACTGTATCAGAGAGCGCTGCTGCCCGTTCCCTGTTCAATGTGTAGTCCCTTAGTCGCCTCTTACGACACCCACGGGAAGAATAGGGGTTGGTGACAAAATATGTATTCTACTCTGCCGCCACCACACGGCACGGCACCACACGACATTGTGTAATATCATTATAATAAAATTTAAAAAATACATTTATGCATTTATGCACGTAAGGTGTAAAGCATGGATTATATTTCACCAAATACCGGATGTTAACTACCAGTGTGTATTATTTTGAGCCAAGTCAAATAAAACACAAATAAGTAAAATAAAACAAGAAGTAACAATAGGATAACTACCAGTTATTGTTCAATCAAATAGTTATTATGGATGGCACGTATTGTTATTGTAGTTTAATAATATAATACCTCGTAGCTCGTAGGATAAGCAAGCTGAAGTGGCAACGGGCAGGCCACATAGCGCGAAGATCGGATGGCCGATGGGGCAAGAAAGTACTTGAATGGACACCACGTACTGGCAAGCGCAGTGTGGGACGGCCACCTACGAGATGGACCGACGACCTGGTGAGGATCGCTGGGTCTCGTTGGATGCAGGTGGCTATGGACCGGTTGCGCTGGAGTGCGATTGGAGAGGCCTATGTTTAGCAGTGGACTTTAACAGGCTGAAATGATGAATATAATATCTTGCATAGAGAATGTCATAGATCTCTTACCCACGGAGAAAACAGAGCAATGGACTTACCTGTAAAGAAAACAAATTTAGTTAATAACAAAAATCTACGAAGGTTTTTTCAAGGTTTGTATTTAAAAGCACTTTAAAGATATTGAAATAATTACAAAATTAATGCGACGCACGGTATATAAAAAAAGCATGGCTATGTGGTTGGGTTAAAATCGCGACCCTCATACCTACACAATAGGGGATAGGACTACTTTATTTTATAAATCCAAACTTCTTAGTTTCTGCTATCGAACACTAAAATATTTTTTTCTCTGTCTTTAAAATTGACCGAGTTATAAAGGTTTGAAATTCAAGATTAGACAGAGAGGCACATACCCACTTGTGACGTCATTTGTTAGTAACGCCATTATATGTAAAATCTACTTGGTTACGTAGCTAAATGATAAACTCTTCTGTCGTTTGATTTTCTTGATTTGGTACATATTCCGAGACGTAAGATACGCGAGTTAAAAAAGGGGCCCAAGAAAGATCTTTTAAATAGGGCCTCGCCTTAATAACTACACAAAATTAATTATGCTCTGGAAACTTGTCGACAAGATATTACACGACGATTTATTCAATTTGACAAGTTTACCAAAGCTTCTGGATCAAAATTAACTATTAAATACGAACTGAGTTTCAGAACCTATATTTATAAGACGCTCTATCTCATGAAATATCAAATACGTGGTCTGTGGTAATTTTTTTTTTGTTCTACCACCAATGACTTTATTAATAATACTTAAAAACAATCAGAGTTTGTATATTTTTGCATAATAAAAGTAAATGTAATCATAAAAGTTATTTTTTATTTGATAATTATTATGGGTGCAAAAAACTTGTAATTTATGTATATCCTAATTAAATACCAAAGACTATAGCATTTATTATATATTTACGCTACCGTGTGGTGACGGCAGAGTAGAATACATTTGTCACCAACCCCTACTCTTCCCGTGGGTGTCGTAAGAGGCGACTTAGGGACTACACATTGAACAGGGAACGGGCAGCAGCGCTCTCTGAAACAGTAACCTTTCTGCGATCTCCAACCCGCCTGCCAAGCGTGGAGATTATGGCAAAACCTTCCACTTAAGTGGAGGAGGCTCATAGTCCAGCAGTGGACTGTAATGGGCCGTTGATGACGATAGCATTTATTATGTAAATCACTGTATTTTAGGATAGAAAAAAAAACTTTTTTTTATCAAAAAAAGAATGTGCCTAAGGTAGGTAGGACAGCGAAAAAAAAAACAGAAATATGGTAAAACATAAAAACAAAACAGTTGATTATTATTAACACCACATACTACACTATATCAAAGGTGCTGGGAGCACGTTCCTTTCTAAGGTACTACATACTTAATATCTTTCATAGCTTTCACAATAGATACAATACATGTACAGTATATTCTCTTTGTGTTTAAGCTACGTGTTTCTTCTACCTTTATACATTATTGTTTGTCTAAAAAATCATCATAGATTTAAAAACAGGCTTGACAGACGTTGGCTTAATAAAAACGAAGCTGCAGTGGACTTAGGGACTACACATTGAACAGAGAACGGGCAGCAGCGCTCTCTGATACAGTAACCTTTTAATCTGTGATCTCCAACCCGCCTGCCAAGCGTGGAGATTATGGCAAAACAAAACCCTCCACTTAAGTGGAGGAGGCTTATAGTCCAGCAGTGGACTGTAACGGGCCGTTGATTTGATTTGATTTGAAGTGGGATTGGGTGGGACATGTCGCCCGCATGCACTCTGAAAGGTGGGCAAAATTGGCCACGGACTTTATACCAGAACATGGTCGTCGACGGCGAGGTCGACCTCGTAGACGACTTTATACCAGAACATGGTCGTCGACGGCGAGGTCGACCTCGTAGATGTTGGCGGGACGACTTGGACGTTTACATTAAAGACTGGTCCATATTAGCTTGCGATCGATATGCCTGGCGTGATAGAGGAGAAGTCTTTGCCCACAGTGGGACACAAAATAGGCTCATTAAAAAAAAGGATTAAAGAAAGTAAAGTGGACGCCACTTTTAGAGCTATGAATCCAGAAATAACTACCTATCTAAGAAGTGAATCCCTTTTGCCGCAAGTGTTTGCGAAAATTTGCTGAGGCGTACGTAACACCAATTTTTATACTGACGACGACGTTAAAATAAAAATCAATAATATTTTATTCGAATTAAGATTTTACAAAATCATTTTTCAACCTAAAAGCTAAGTTAGCAAATTCCAAGGACAAGGAAAGCTATTGATATCTCAGGAATTCCTCTTTTAGAAATTGTAGTGCTTATCTTCAATATAATCAGAAAGAACACACACAAATCTCCCAAAATTCTCGTTACTTTGTATTTAAGTCTGGAGAGGGGCTGACTTTTAGCTGATTGTTACACAAAACACTGCAGCCCAGAAGCTGCCACGACAGGACTGCTGGCCACACGATGATATATATAGTAGTTTGAAGGTGATGAAAATGAGGTGGAACTAAGAGTACTAATGTAGTTTTAGAGAAGTAGCGAGGCAGAAGAAAACAGGGTTCACTCCAGATAGTTGCACACACGGTTTATTAGTATAAGAAATCAACGTAACACTTTTAAAAGTTTACTTTCGAATAAAATCAATAAAATACGGTTAATAAGATGATCACAGTCTGACGACTTGGGCCACCCCACAATCGGGAAATTTTGATGAAAATGACAATACCGAAACGGATGGATTCGAAATTTGAAAATAAATTGAAAATGAATGATGACACTGACAGTACTTAGAAGTACTGAATTGCCAGAAACAAATTAGCAGAAGAAGGTAGGATAGCAGTACTGCTGTAATACTGTATTATAGATACATAGATATTTCTCTCTCTATACTGGAATGATGCAAATATTCTCACTTGCTTCGGTAAAATGCGAAACGTGCAGAGAGCGGAAGCGGGCGGGAAACTCAGCGTTTCACTGCCCGGCTCCAGGAGGTATTTCTAAGATTTATTATACTCATCTTATGGCATACTTCAGACGTTACCTGTTTTATGGTAAACCAGGGTTTTATGACGAAAATTTCAACAAGGAAACTCCTTTAAAATATTAAGTTTTGGGAAAATTTAACTTCACTGGTCATAGATGTCCAGTAAAAAAATACATAAAATTGGTTAGTTGACTCTCACACAAAGGGATAAACAGAGACTGGAGGCATTTGAAATGTGGTATTGGAGACGAATGATGAGAGTAAGGTGGATGGAAAGGATGACCAATGAGGAAGTTTTGAGGATGTTAGGAGAGCAGCGCAGTTTGATAGGGACCATGGAAAATAGAAGAGGAAAAATGTTGGGACACCTAGTGCGACATGACAACCTTTTTAAGACAATAATGAATAAATAAATAGAAGGCTAAAGATGACGTGGAAGACCGAAACGTACATTTATGGACCAAGTGAAGGAAAAAGTTGATGTTGTGTTGTACCAGGAAGTCAAGAGACTAGCAGCAGCTATGGACACAGAGAGGTGGCGATTACTCAACGGACAAAAGAGCCTTGCTCTTAAATTTAATACATAGGTATATTATGAAAAGTATAAACATGATTGTCCATCCACGAAACTGAACAACTGTTCTCTCGTGGTTTTGTATGAGAGGGCCAAACCTTTTGTCGTGTTTGTAAACTGAACTATATCAGCTGCAAGACATCCAATGCTGGACTAAAGTCTTTCCCAAAGAAATCCACAATGACTGATCCTGCGCAACGGCCTTCAAAAGTACTTGAAAGCCAAAATAAAAACCTTTTTCATTATTTAATTTTTTATTGTTAACAAACTCGTTAAATAAACAATAATAAATGCAAAAGTTTGGATGTTTGGATGTTTGTTGCCGAATAACGCTTGTACCACTAGACGGATCGGGATGAAACTTGGCACGCATATAGGTTAGGTCCTGGAATAGGACATAGGCTACTTTTGACCGCGGGAAAACACTTCATTCCTACGGGAAAACTCATTAAACGCGGGTGAAACCGCGGGCGGAAAGCTAGTAAACAATATTTCCAACATGAACTACTTCTCTATTAATCTGCTATTACTGAATTCCTCTCACGTCAATCGGTGATTGCGAACTTGCGAATGCTCCTAATAATTCAGTGTCGAGCCGTCACCGCAGGCCGCTAGTTCGATCGATGAAATAAATCCACGACAAAATTAGAACATCTTACATATGCATTGGGGCTGATTCTGCCAGGCAGGAATTAAAATTAACTTAGCCTTGAACGATAAAAAAAGCAGGAAGAACACACCGGTCAGTTTAAATAAAAAAAAATAAACTAGGAAAGGTGGTTTTATTGTAGATATCACAGCAGATGATTACGGAATAATTTGCTAATAAAAACCTAAACTTTCCCTTTCTATACAAAAATTTTTACTTCAATAATTGTAAAAACCAAACGACAGCAGAAAATAGGTTTTATAAATGACACTATTTAAACTGCTGGATGCCTATCTAAATTAGTTAAAACTAGTTTTATTAAAACGCATTTTGTGCAATCTAACAGGTTTTAAACTTTTACTAAACTTAAATGCAAAGCTGCCAGAACCTTGCTATTCCATGTATCTTGGAAAACTTGATAACGGATAGGGTAATGTGGCGAAGCTCCTCACCGCGGGCAGTCGATAAAATTAATCTCTGATCAAATTACACCCGTTACATAATACATCACTATCATGATTTCATTACTTATTGCTGCTTTTAACGTAATCCAAGCAGTCATGTTCGATTACAGACAAGAAATGTATAAATGCGAACATTCATATAAAATCAAATCAAAAATTATTTATTTCCATGGGATGTTATTACATCACTTAGATCCGTCATTACATTTTTAAGGGTGAGTTCACTAACAAAATGGCAGAATCTGTGGAGAAGAGCTCACCGAAGAAACTTCACAGTCGTCGCATCTTTTGCGTTTCCTTTATTAAATAAAATATTGTCAATTACAAAATTAATGCTAATTATATACCGAAAAAGCCTGCTACTCAAACAATCTATTCCCATGGACATCTGTCCTCTAAGTAACCTATAGTAACCTTTTTTATACAATTTCTGTTCTGAGCATTTGTAATGCAACACTTTGAGGATATTGATGTACCTTGCTGCTTTTGAAATAACCCTTGCAGTCACTCTTGGTTTTAAACGGATGATGTATTACGAAGCAATGAGAAATTGCTAGTCGAATCTATAAATATGAATGCAAACTATCGTCTATAGAAACGATGAAGGAATAATTATTAAATTGATTGCTAAGAAATAGGGTCGCAATCATCTAGCGAATTTGCATATCGATAGTAAAAAAGGAAGTAGATTTAAATTTACATAATCGATTTGAGAAAATATTGAATAATTGAAGAAGCGATTTTTAATTCTTTTACGGGTAAGAAATATAAGTAACCATAATGCAAAAATGAACTCTGTAGTTCTGAAACAAAGATACATTTCATTGAAAGTTTGAAATAATTAATGGTGTTAGTTCTTATGATGCAAAAAAACGTTAATTTGCCATACATAAGACAAAATAACGCCATTGTAAGCAGATGAAAGAAATAGATATACGTTCTAAGAAGTTGTCAAAAAGCTTTTCAATAACCAACGTCAACCAATATAACAGCTTTTTTGGTTAGAACATGAAAATAAACAAAATAAGTCATGGTCTTTGTAAAGCTTAATTTTTACATACATAAATTTATGAAAAATTCCTTTGCTCTCTGAAAAAAGTTACATCAAACATGAAAATGGAAAAAGCATTTTATTATTATCGATAAAACTGTCTCATAAATCTTCTCCATTATAATTACCAAGCAAGGGACAGGAATTAACTTCAACGACGCCATTCTCAATTCAAATAAAGTGTATTTTATTCGAAATTTAAATTGTAAATGGCGATGTAAAATATTCAAAGATTCTAACAAACCTGTCACATAATCTCGCGGCTCGATATCGATAAGTCATGGGGTGCGTCACTATAAATCAACTCGACTTTAGAAGATAGTGATGCCCACGTCCTCTAACTAGGTAGTCGATAAATATTGTAATCTCTACGGTTCGTTTGTGAATCTATAAAGTAGATTTTGTCATAGTGGACAGGAATGGAAGGGAAATGTCTGAATATTTTGTATTTACGTTAAGCGCGAGTATTAACAATGGTGTTTCAGGTTTTTAATGAACTTTTACTAGATAGAGTCAGTAAATCTCTCGACCCAATAACCAAAATGACGGATCATGCTATGGCTTCATACCTCTAAAAAACCTTTTGCCATAACCCACACGATAAAAATAAGAATTAGCACTAAGCTCTACTTATTGCGCTGAAGGAAAACATCGTAATGAAACCTACACACTGCTGCATAGAAATTCAAAGGTTGTGAGTGAAGTCGACCAACCCGCACTGGGTAGTCGACTAAGGCCTATTCGCCCTTATTCGATTCGGCTCGAGCCCCTCAGTGGGGACGTATATGAGCTGTTGATGATGGTGATAACATCTTATTGACTAGGGCTTTGGTCTTAGCCTGACACTCTGATCACCCCGCCAGATATGAGTAATTCAAATGCATTGTGTCATTTCATCCGATATGCACAAAGCAGTAAAATCAAATCGTTTCCCCGAAACCTTCGAAACGTCTGCGTTTCGTTCGTTCGAAAGTGAACGTTTGTTTATGATAATAGCGTCGGCGAGAAGCGAAATATTTTATAGACACTAAAACTCTCCTCCGATATAAACGAAACGCAACTTGATTCTTTATTTGAATTTCGACGCAGAAAAAATATCATCCCGTTTTCTTTATTTCACATGTTTTTTAAAGCCGAGATAAATGGTGAAAGATAAAACGGAATTAGATTTTTCTCGATTTCTTTTTGCGTAGCTTATTTTGCTTGATGTAACAACAATACTTTTATATAAAATATAGTATAGGAATAATAATTTCCTTTCAACACAAGATACCAAAATCTTGATGATGGCAATTATATGTTTCATATTAAAACCTACTCACTAACTCCGCCTTCGAAATCAGCATAATACGAGTATCAAGCATAATATTCACTGTGTTTATTACAATTTTATTACACAACTACGATATCATGATGGTGAGCAAAAACCCTGTTTAAAACATGCTACACCTACTTACCTACCTTTATCTTACTTACTAATTTAGATTCTAAACGCATTTCAGAGTGAGTAGATAGCGTCATCAAAATGTTGTAACTTCGAAGTAATGATATCGGAAAATGTAATCGTAGACCACCATTCAAGTCCGCTCGTTAGAAAAATAAACTGATATGAACTCTTCTTAATGGTCGACGAAATGTTGAAGGAAATTTCTGTTTTCATCATTAGTATGATCATCATTTAGAAAAAGTACTTTTCTTTAGTAGAGTGGATGATAAACATAGCACAACGCGTGGATTGATACTGAATAGTGAACTATAATTACCAATTTGATTTCGTGTAAGAAAAAAATATTGATAAAATTGCTTTATTTATTTGACGACATAACAGTTTCTAAATATATTTTTCAATTATTTTTCAGATTCTTATTTTTTTAGGAGCCAGGTGGACTGCTTAGGAAGGTCGCTGGTGGTGGCTGGATGAGGAAAGCGGGTGATCATGCGCTTTGGCGTGATCTTGGGAAAGCCTACGTCCAGCAGTGGACTGCAATGATTGATTGATTGATATTTTTTTAAGCATGGAGTTAGTTGATTTTCCACTTACGTTGCTAGCAAAAGACTCGTATTCACAAAACGCGCTTTCATTACTAAATAAATCATCTCCTTAACCCATTTACTCAAAACGGCTGCGAGGTAGAATCACGTAACTCAGAAAACGTAAAACCCAGGTGAGTGGAATGGCTCAAGTTTCCCGACGAATAGTTGAGCAAATCAAACGATAGTACAAGTTGGCAGAGCGCCATACGCCTCGAGTTCGGGTCCTTAGCTCTATTTTACATAGTTGCTCTAAAGACACTGGGAACGTGTTTGACAACCGGTAAATTGGGTTCTATCTGAAAATAGTAGCTTTTTTTCGAATGTCATGCGTGTTTCTATTTTTGAAAATGAGGGATTTTCTGACAGTTCTAAAATAAAAATAATAGTTCTAATTAGGACGATACATGGCGCGATGTCTACTTCATGGATTTTTTTGTTTTTAATCCCTTTATGGCCCTGGGTGACTCGCCGGATTTCTTCGGATCCACGAATTGTCAACGCCATCTACCGGAGTTTTGTGACCTGTTTTTTTTTTTAATTAGCTGTCGGAAAGTCACCCATTTTTGTTTGAATAACTAGTTTCAACTGGTTGTTTGAATAACGCAGAACCTCTCATGGAGGTCCAGCTCATGAAACCCTACAGCTTTTGTTCCAAAAAAAAATCAAAGTCCGCACTGAATTAAAAAAAAAATCTGCAAAAAAAGTGGTTTAGTTGTACGCACTAAACTGAACAACCCGAGAGCTTTTGCATTATCAGTTAGTTATTAAAGTTGTAAAAATGTTTATCTACACTCATGTCGTAAATCCTTCATTTACTTATCAGAAACGCTAAGCAAATGATATACCTTTCGATGGAGCCGTGACTAAGGACCCATACAAATTTCATTTCGTAAACGCAAAGTTGTAACAAAATGAAGTTTTTTTTTTAATTTTTACGCAGATGCTTGCTATTTGAGCACACTAGCGTGTTTCGGAACGCAACCTTGGCGGCGCGCATGCGCGGTGCGATATTACTGCAAATTTATTTTCGCGCCATTAACGTTTGTATTTTTCCTTATGCAGTTTGTATAATATGTAATTCGTTATTCGTTGTAATAAGTAAGTCGTTATTACAAGTTTTTTTACTAAAAACCCAGTAAAATGTCTGAAACTGATAGTGATATAGACGAAAATTTGACACCCCCGGATATTCTTGAAACAGCAACTAAAATGACAAATAATCTTCTCCCAGAAAAATCAAGGAAGATATACGAAAAAACCTATGAAGAATTCATGGATTGGAGAATGAAGAAAAACACTACATCATATTCTGAAAATGTCTTACTTGCGTATTTTCAAGAGATGTCAGAAAAACTAAAATCTCCAACTTTGTGGACTAAATTCTCAATGCTCAAAAGTACATTGGGAATTCATCACAACATTGACATGACAAAATATTCAAAGCTAATTGCTTTCCTCAAAAGAAAATCAGAGGGATACAAAGGGAAAAAGTCGAAAACCTTTTCACCTGACCAGATAAAAAAGTTTATGAGCGAAGCACCCGATAAGCTATATCTTTTTTCAAAGGTAGGCAGATACTTATTGTTTAATAAGATTGTTTAATGTTATTGACACTACTTATCTACATAAACCTTATTTATTCATAATATTGTTACAGACTGCACTCATCTTTGGAATAATGGGTGCGTGCCGAAGACAGGAGTTATACAATCTTCAGTTTAAAGATGTACAAGTGTTTGAAACCACCATTTTAGTCAATATTTACAACACTAAAACAAAGATAAGCCGCTCTTTCTCTATAACGGGCTGTTATTACGAAGTATGTAAAAAATACATAGAACTACGCCCAAATCCCTGCAGCAGCCCTTATTTTTTTCTAAACTTCCAAGCTGGAAAATGTACCACACAAAGAATTCGGCATTAATAAGTTTGGTTATCTTGGAAAAGTGATTGCAAATTATCTAGATCTTCCCAATCCAGAATTATTTACGGGGCACTGCTTTCGCAGGACGTCTGCGACATTGTTAGTGGACTCTGGTGGAGATATAACAACTTTAAAAAGACATGGTGGATGGAAATCTACGACTGTAGCAGAGGGATATATTGATGAGTCAATAGCCAACAAGATTCAAGTGTCGAATCAAATACTGAATTCCATCGAAAAAAATACATTGAATATAAATATCCCATCTACATCTACTATAAATGCTCGAGAAGGATCGGTTCCATCCGCAAAATAATAATTGTACCATACAAAATGTCAATAATTATTACAATAAACAATGATTACTTTATTTTGTCTTTAATTTAAATTTGTTGTATGAGTGTAGATAAACTATTGTATGCAACTGTACATAATTAGTATTTAACACTCGTGTATACTTTTATGAAACTCGCTGCGGTCGTTTCATAAACCACACTCGTGTTAAATACCCCTCATTATGCAACAGTTGCATAAATAGCTAATTGAAATTCCTAAAAATTCAGTGGTGTTTATAATTTTCATTTGTTATTTCTATTTTATACTTTTGTAAGAAAAACAAAAGTGAGAAGGCGATTATAGGTAGAGTCACCTCTTAATTATAAGACCGCGCGCCCTTCTTGAATATTTTATAAATTTGAAGTGTTATCACTTGATACCTATATTAATTGCCTTCTAAATAACTAACTACTCTCTGAATACTTACTCAAAGTAAGTTTAAAATAATTAAAAATCCTTTTTACACAAGCTTTAAACCCGTGGAGAGGAGTATCCTTGTTAAGACAAATCCAACGAGCTCAAACACGACTAGGTTATGGAGTTCCTATGGCCACCTTCTGGCTCCATCATGAGACCCTGGACATCACGTATGACTAAAGATCTTGTTAAGACAAATCTAACGAGCCCAAACACGACTAGGTTGTGGTGTGTATTTAAGGAGTTCCTATGGCCACCTTCCGGCTCCATCATGAGATCCTGGACTTCTCGTATGACCAAAGATCTTGTCCAACGAGCCCAAACATTACCAGGTTGTGGTGAGTATTTAAGGAGTTCCTATGGCCATCTTCCGGCTCCATCATGAGACCCTGGAGCCCAAACACGACTAGGTTGTGTTATGTGTTAGAGGAGTTCCTATGGCCACCTTCCGTCTTCATTATCAGACCAGCTCCATAGTACCATAATATTGCATTGTCGTTGCGGTTACATAAGTGTACCAAATTTCAGCAAAATCCAATGGCAGCAAGTGTTTCAAAATTGAGTTGCAAGATTTCGCCCGAACATACCCACACACTCACCCACCTACATACAGTGCAAGTTAAATAAAAGCTTGTAATTAAATCAGATAAAACCACGTAACGCTAACAAATTATGTGGATCCTATCCTACGAAAAGCGGCCATAATGCCAATAGGTTAACTTATAATCGTTAATCTAAATTGGAAAGTTTAAACTGGTCAACTATAAAATTGAATTGAATAACAAATAACTGAATTTGACCCTTCATACCGTCTTATTGTCTTGTGATGTAATAGGGCGAGCGTGGAATGTCCCAATCTAAACTCAAGATTAAAAACACGTAAGTATTAGGTAACAATATCACTAGAGTTTCATCTCCCACATACTTATCTTGAAAATGTGAGTAATGGGAAAGAGAAACGAGAATTCAAAATAATTGGACATTCTTAAATTGCTCTTGACAAAGCTTATCAACTCCACATTTCTATTTACTTACTTATAAATTTACTAAGTTATATAACACACATTTAAAATATAATGTAATATATACTTCTCATTAAAAAATCGAAACACCTTGCAAGTTGATTTTTTAAGGAATACTAGAAAAATAAGTATATATTCATTTATTTATTTATTTATTTTTATTTAAACTAAGTATATATAGAAAACGGTATCATTACAGGAGGATCCCAAGTAGATATCGCCACATCTAAATTAATTAAAATTACAAATATACTTTCTACACATAATTCTATAACAAACGACAACAACAATTTTAGTTTATACTAAAAAAATATTATAGGTACTAATTAAGTAAGTAAGTAAGTAATACTTTATTGCATAACACATATGGGACATACAGAGAATACATTATTATAAAATGTGCGCAAAGGCGGCCTTTATTAGGCTCTAATTATTATAATTATCATTTCATATTGTAGTTGTATTGTTTAAAAGTGTGTATATTGTATGTGTATTCCTAAATATACCCATTTTTCTGTTATTCCTTATAAAACATAAACTTGCAAGGTGTTTAAATTTTTTTCATGAGAAGTATATTTTAAAAATTAAATCACTCCTCGAAAACAAACAAACATAAAAAAGTTTCTTTTGGCATTCGGCACTAGTGATGTGCAAACAACAAAATGTCCTCCGCAACAAGACGAGTTGATTCACTACAAAAGCACGGACACGATCACGATCATGAATCGGACATTGAACAACGTGCTCAATATCCGCCAACTATTAATTTACTCAGTATTAGAGACCACAAAGCACCTACGATCTTTATTAAGATAATCTCTGGCAGCTTATCGAGCGTTTTAGGAGTTAGCTTATGTAAGCTACGCTCATAACTAAACGCTATCTACAAGGAAGTGAAGCGGCCAAGTTAAATCCATCTGACGCACGTAATACTGTTTACGAACTTGCTCAGGTAAAGGGGAAGTGTTTGAGCTAGTTACTAAGTTATGTTACATTAAAATTGGATGTTAAATTTCTGGTTTTAGCCAGTAATTTCTGGTGTGTTAAGCTGTATAATGTTTGTATACTTTCGCGGTTTGTGGATGTCTTCGTAATGTTGAAACCAAGTCCGGTGACTTAGTGCGGACCGGGCATTACCAACCCCTTTCAAAGCAAGAATTAAATATCTAGCTAAAATAGTGCGATATAAATGTAGTATTGGCATATTTTCGGGACCTGTGTTAAATTCTACAGTGTATAAGATGATATTAATTGACTATAGTGGACAAAATCGTAAACATGTAAATTGTCTGCTTTTCAAAGGAAACATAATTATAGCTATAGTTATATGAACATAAAGTAGGTAAAGAAAAATAACATTAGATTAATTCCAAACTTTTCTGGTTATATTTCGTCTTAATTGGTTGATTTTCTACCACCATAGCTTAACACTAACTAATATCAGTGTAAAAATGAGTTCTACTACCGAATTAGTATCGGATGGTCGCAAACGTAAAAGGTCTATAGTAGCAACTCGTCTAAATCGCAAGTGGTCTAAATTATTATTTTGTCTATTTCGTAGCCAGTCTAAAGGGGTCTTTTGTCTAAGTTGCAAGTAGTCTAAAATATGATTAAGTCTATTTTGTTGGCAGTCTAAAGGGTGGTTGGTCTAAATTGAAAGTGGTCTAAAATATTACTGTCTATTTCGTAGACAAAAAACATACGATAGGTAAGTAACTGAAATCACTCCCAAACATCTACAAAATAATGCACCCTCCCCGAAATCGCGATGCTGTGTTTGTATGCACCGCCCACTCCTTGCACCGGGTTCAAAACTCCGACGATATGCACCAATAAAAGTTGTTCCGCCGCGAGTGGAATATTAAAAAAAGCGAATTTGGCGCGACGCCAGCGCCACCAACAACACTAGACGCAGATACACGGGAATGTATTGCGCGAAGTCCTTTATAGTTTTTGTCAAGTCCTCCGATGTAATTTAATATCAGCCTTTTAGGCGAACAAGGATGTTCTTTGTTTTTTGACAAGATTTTATTTAACTTCACGTGTGTATGTGTGTTTGGGTTTTTGCAAGCAGAATTATAGAAACTTACGACTTTATTGCATGCTTGTTCAGTTTTGGTGACATTGCACTAAAATGATAGAAATAACCTGATGTTGCAGTCATGCAGGATGGTCAGTAGCATAAGTTTGAAAACTTTTTTTTTTTAATATATTTAGTTCTTTTTTTTCGTATGGGTGAAAATAAGCATTAATTTGATTTGAAATATCCACAACTACGAGTAAGATCTACAGGTGTGGTCATTTTGACTTGGCTTTAGTTACAATCAAGTTCCAGCACTCGGAAATTGCTTGGCAATTTTTTTGTTTAGTTCTACATTTACAATTTCAAATTCTACATGATGTAACTAGTGAAATTAATGATATTGTTCAGAATCACTAGGCCGGAAATGCTTAAAACTATTTTTTTATACGAAAATATTAACACGTTTTGTTTTTTCGCGCCAAAAACATTACATTCATTTAGTTTTAGTGCACCGTGAGCCAACAGTGTATTAGTTTTTAGCAAAACATTGCAGCGTAGTAAATGAACAAAAATCATAAAATATTTAGTACTGGGCTGGTATAAATATTGTGTAAGGGGAATAGTTTTTAGGGTCCATTTTATAGTACGGGGGTTCTAAAGTTACAAAAGTGCTAAACTGTGACTAAAGGAAAAGTAATAAAATTTCAGTTTTAAAGCGCGGTAAAACTTGGATAGTAAAGACTAGTTACGCAAGAATTTATAAACGAACAAGCTGAATGAGAAAATTGTAAAAAAACTCTCAAATCACAATAAACCTTTGCCAACATTTTACCGCGAAAAAGAAACAATAACAAAAAACCGGTTTACACCAGTTTCAACCGCATCCAAAGGAAATAAACAAGCATTCGAATTGGCCGAATGCGAACTCGCGTTCAAATTCGAATTTCGAAGTTTTGGTTGAAACAAAAAACGTGGGTAAGGAAAATACGGTGCGACGTGTCACAGCCCTAAGCCTGTGAAAGACGTCCTACGAAAAAAACTTTTATTTCGCATCGATGTTGTTCGAAACAGGGCTTTATTGGAAAGTAGATCTGGATTAGAATTGTGTGTAATCAAGGTTGAATTAAGTGAGATTATTTATGCGTATCCGATCTCTATTAGTGCTTACTGGTAGCCTAGGCATATAATCTGGTTTGAGCGCTTAAGTAGTACGTGAAGGGTATTATCCATGTCGATATCGAGACTAATTGGAGTTTCTCAGAAACAATCACGTTCACAGAATAGAAATTCTGAGTATGAACAGACCTTTGTTCCACGAGTAATTTAATTATAGGTATACGTGTTTCTTAATATTAACATTATATTGATAACGATGTGTCGTCGTGTAATAGTGATAGCCGTGTGGTGACGGCAGAGTAGAATACATTTGTCACCAACCCCTACTCTTCCCGTGGGTGTCGTAAGAGGCGACTTAGGGACTACACATTGAACAGGGAACGGGTAGCAGCGCACTCTGATACAGTAACCTTTTAATCTGCGATCTCCAATCCGCCTGACAAGCGTGGAGATCATGGCAAAACCCTCCACTTAAGTGGAGGAGGCTCATAGTCCAGCAGTGGACTGTAACGGGCCGTTGATGTTGATGATGTTGATTGATAACGATAAAAGCTCAACTTGTACTTTTAAAATATCATATACAAAAGAAAGTGGCGTAACTGACCATCAAAATACAGCATGAAATTTACATCGTTTTGTTCCCGCCGTGTAGTAATAGTACTCGTCAAACTGAACAACTTTTCACGAAAAAAAAAATTCCTGCGACAAAAACATTTTTGTGCTCTTCATACAAAATGGGTCGGTCGGGAGTCTCACTTTGTATGGAGAGATCAAACATTTTTTTGTAGCAGGAACTTTTTTTTTTGCTAAAAGTTGTTCAGTTTGACGATTACTATTACTACAAGGCGGGAACAAAACGATGTAAATTTCACGGTGTATACAGGAAAGCCGTTTTTCCAGAAAAAGCAGAAAATTCTGGGTTGATGTGTCGAAATAACTCATTTTGACCAATAGTTACGCCCGTATTTTTTAAAGGTGACAAAATAATGACTTTAGACGGTTGCTATGAGAAGATCAAAAAATAAAAATAAATGACTGACAGAAAAAAAAGACAAGCAGAAATACTCGAAGGCATCTTTTTATGAGCACAATAACTGGCCAGAGATAAACCAAAAACCTATGCCGTCGTGTTAGAATAGAACCTGGTAAGTTGCAAAGTGTATCTAGCAGATAGCTATGTTTATGTTACTATGTGGAGAATGGAACTAAGCCATAAATGCGATTATTGCACTTGTAACGATAACCCGCGGCAGTTAGCGCTGCATACAGGGACATTCGGATGTGCTTTCAGACGACTACTGCTGTAAAGCGCTTTGTAGCTTTTTATTATTTTTGAATAGTCGCGAAATGAGCTCTTTGGCTTTTTTGTTGAAATTCCTTTTTATGGCAGATCTTTATAACTGGAAAGTTCGTATGGGACGTAGTAAGTATTAATATATAATCATTTTTTATTTGAGTCAAGAAAATTTACAAATAAGCACCTATAATATGAAATTTTACACTAAATTACTCGCCTTGCTTTGGTACAACCATAAAAGACCCCAAAAGAATGTATATTTTTCATACAAATCTGAACAAAACGGGATACTTTAAAACTAAGCTTTAATAAAAGAGTTTTTAATATTATGCCGTGTCGTGAATAACAATGCACGTATAGTCATAGTAAATTCTACAGTTAATAAGAAAAACTTTTTTGTCTACAGAGGTTATTCAAAACTTTCAACCACTTGGCAAGACAACGCGAGTGCCAGGCCTAAGTTATCCCAGCTGCATTCGCGTTCCGTTTCGCGCGGCCATTTCGGGTTATTTCAGCTCTGTCTCCCACAGGCACTGCAATGTGAACTGGCTGTAGGAATGCACATGGTTTTGTTTTTGAAATTCGAACCGTGTTCGCTGTGTTTATTTTTAAATTTAATTGCGCCAGTACTGCCTAATAGCCAGCCAGCATTTTGCCGCGACGACGCGTCTCGGGGTTGCAAGATTGTATGAGAAAATGTTTTGCAATACATTGTATATTTAAATAGACTTTGTAGTTTGGAATGTTTTAAAGAAAACAATATGTGAAAGAGACTTACTGAGTTTTCAAACATAGTTTTGATTATATAGAAAAAACAACATACAGAAATACAATACATTAAGTACCTACTGTGGATATAAAAGATTGACTGCGTGTTATAACATTTTAGACAACGAAACAAAATCTAGACTATTATTTTTCTTTCAAGGTAGATACTGTAATAAAATCTCTGGATTGTTTTACTTGAAATTACCAAAGGAAATTATGAATCAAAATGTGTATCTATGAAATAAGATACCTAGACTCTTACAAGATTTATTAAAATTGTTGAGGTTTTTCTTTTCTTCTTTTATATTTTTCAAGCCAGTATTTTATAGTTTTTCTAAATTTTAAGGGCGTGTTCAGAAGTTCGTGGTTTGTACGCCGTTTCTAAAGTCTGAACGCACCTGATGATTTTTAATAAGTATTTCTTAGATATTTAGTTAGCATTTTGTATTGTGAGCTTTCATTGACGGCAACAATATTTTTCTAGCAGAAAAATGATGTATGTGGTTGTGTTTTACAAAGTAATAACAAATAGTGATTTTTCGATCAAAAAGATATAACGAACCTTTTTGATTTTTTGACCGAGAGAAACATTTATTTATACAGTTAGAAGAAAAAGAAAACCAGATCAAAGGGACCTTTTTTCGTATAAACATATAAATGTTTGCCTTTCACCCGACTTCAGGGGTCCGGTGTATTTTTACTATGGGATTGTGCGTAAAAATGTGGTATAAAGTATCATGTGGTAATCCAGGTTACAAACTATCTCCATTCCAAATTTCATCCAAATCCGTTACGATTGACAGATGATTGAACAATAGGTATGTTTTGTTACACCCTGTATGCACTGAAATTATCCACCAAAATCATAACACGGTAAACCTGCGCACAGTGAGCAATGCAAAATTCCTTTTACATAGTTCGCGACCTACTTATAACGAATCGATCGCAGTAAACACTCGATAGCAAAGTTTAATCAGGGTAGTTGGAAAATATTCGCCGTGTGGTGATGGCAGAAAAGAATACATCTGTCACCAACCCCTACTCTTCCCGTGGGTGTCGTAAGAGGCGACTTAGGGACTACACATTGAACAGGGAACGGGCAGCAGCGCTCTCTGATACAGTAACCTTTTGATCTGCGATCTCCGACCCGCCTGCCAAGCGTGGAGATTATGGCAAAACCCTTCACTTAAGTGGAGGAGGCTCATAATCCAGCAGTGGACTGTAATGGGCCGTCGATGTTGATGTATGCACTGAAATTACCCACCAAAATCATAACACGGTAAACCTACGCACAGTGAGCAATGCAAAATGCCCTTTACATAGTTCGCGACCTACTTATAACGAATCGATCGCAGTGAACACTCGATAGCAAAGTTTAATCAGGGTAGTTGGAAAATTACTTACACCCGGGCTGTAGAGCCACAGTATCGTATTTCCAATGTGGCCGAAGAAATCTTTTCAAAAAAAAAAGAATTTTGTCACTTTTTTTTACGAATTTATGTTGGTGTGACAATAGGGAATATGCACATTTTTTTTTATCCATTAATAGAAATATTTCAAGTTCCAGATAAACACATAAAAAATATTTTTTCTTGCTCAGAAGCAAAGTTATAAGGCTTCTAAGTTGATGGTTAGACAGAGAGGTCCGACATGACCATTGACGTCATTGGTCACGCGGGCCATACATCCGCCATAGAAAATTTTGTTTTCGTTGATGATGAAAAGAGGGACAGATATATTTGTTTAATAATGTTGTAGTAACTAGTTTGTTTTTCGATCAATTTGGATTCTGTTTTCACTGTCAGTATTCTATTTTTGTATACTTTCAGATGAACTATGAAAAACACGAATATTTTTTGATGCATATTCCCTGTTGCTCTAAAAATATGCACGTTTTCCATAATAAAACATCTGAAGACATTTAGAAATTTTTAGCATGGATATCAGAAGTGGGATTGGGTATATGGGGTTTGTTAATTGTGTAACAACTGAAATGGTATCAATCATTGAATTTTAAATATATCACTGTGCTTAAATGAAATTTTTCAAGAGCTACTCGACAAGGAGCTCTTCTGGGAAACGAATATTTGAATATCTAAAAATAAAAGAAGAAATTGGAAATGCAGTTTTAGGAGCTTTTCTGGCTATCATTAAGAGACCTAAATTGTTCTAATTACAAAATTAACAATTAAATTATTTTAATTCTCTTCAGAAACAATAGTTTTATTGTATTGTAGCAAATGACCTCGGCAAAACATTGACTTACTTATCGAACAGTGCGTGGAATGGAAACCACGTAGGAAACTCGTTCAAATGTATGGGCTTAATGGAGAAAGTTGTGGATAACAATGTGGTCGAGTGTTCTGAAACGATTCAGTTTTGAATCGGGTTGTTAGTTGCGTTAATATTGTTTTATACTGTGCAAGACCTTACAAGTAATAGGGGATCGGACTGTTCACCATATTTTATGAATTTACCATATTTTATGAGTTATTTTTAAAATATAGATTAGTAGCAGACGATTCGCGAAGAAAAAAAACAGAATCGGTTGAAAAACGAATTTACAGTGATTTTTTAAGTTTCAATATGTCTGTCGCTTTCAAAAATGTTTTTTTGTATGGAGATTATATGGCGTCACTAACAAATGACGTTACAAGTGGGTATGTACCTCTCTGTCTAATCTTGAATTTCAAACCTTTATAACTCGGTCGGGTTATTTTATTTAAAAAAAGGAAACGCAAAAGATGCGACGACTGTGGAGTTTGTTCGGTGAGCTCTTCTCCACAAATTCCGCCATTGTGTTAGTGAACTCACCCAAAAAAATGTAATGACGGATCTAAGTGATGTAATAACATCCTATGGGTGTCGTAAGAGGCGACTTAGGGACTACACAATATTGAACAAGGAACGGGCAGCAGCGCTTTCTGATACAGTAACCTTTTAATCTGCGATCTCCAACCCAAGCGTGGAGATTATGGCAAAACCCTCCACTTAAAAGGAGGAGGCTTCTATGAGCCTCCTCCTGGACTATTCCAGCAGTGGACTGTAACGGGCCGTTGATGAATCAGGTGGTTTAGGTCCAGTCCAGGTGATAAGTAATAACCACAGTCCTAGTCGTCCTGGTTATAGTCTCACAAAGTCACCGTGTGGGGACACGATTCAAACCCAGCCCCTCCGTCATGAAAGCCGAACGTTTTACCCACGGGTTTTACCGCTCGGCCACGGAAGCTGCGAGAACTATCGATACTGCTGTACTCACTGCTGTCACTGCTGTTTTGCAGCTAAAATTAAATTCAAACAATTCAGTTATTTTTATTACCAACAATAAAGTAAATAATCAAACAGACTATAAAACACTGTTCAATATCGTTGTATAATCATGGAGTCATAACTTTATGATCTAGCGAGTCAGGTACCGTCTAACATGTCAAGTATAAGTTGGCACGTGGCAAGAAAACGAACTAATTTTTGAGAGTTCCTCAGAGCACGTTGTTTCGTACGCGCCGCGGTGCTGAAATACCATTTTGTATGACTACTAGCGCTGCCAGTGGAAGGCCAAGTTATACTTGACAAGTCATAGCTGGGTTTACTGCAGCGGTGGGCGTACAGACGGCCTTACTCCCACGGGCTGTGCAGACGAGACGACATAGCTCGCAGACATTATGCAAGAATGGGGACCTATTAAATAGCGCAAGCTGCGGCCTCGATTCTGGTAACAGGAAGCTGGAGGATCTAAAACCAACTTCGGCGCTGTTAAGTCACTTTATAATATTTTAAAAATGTGATTTTACCTTGTTTTATAACGCTTCTAAGAAAGTTAATTAACAGTTTTTGTTCAAAATTGGCATTTTCTTTTACTTTTTATGCAAATTGTCCCGTTTTTTTTTCTTGTGTTACAAATAGAATTTTAATTTATGTTACGGAAGTAAATATTTAATGTCTCTGATTTGTTTTTAATAGCTGACTGACTGAAGAGGAGACTATAACACTACGTTTAAATTATTTGGGTTGGTCGTACGGAAGGAGTTTCGAATTTGTTCGAGTTCGCTAGAATCGAGGAACTAAGTATTAAATTGTGCATGCTATGCTAATACTAAGACGGAGGGTTTATGAAGCCATCAGCCTGTTAGATGTTTGTATAGCAAGTATTGTTGTTAAGGCAATAAATCATAGTAATAACATGTATTGGGTCGTCAACGGGAAGTTGCTCTTATCATAGGTTAATAATGTAGGTCTGTATAGGTTTATAAAGTCAGATTAAATTCCATGACAAAAAAAATAGTTATGACTATGAATTTTTAAATAAAAATACCTAATTACTACGAGTATATACCGTACATCAGCAGCTCATATAAGTACGTCCCCACCGAGGGGCTTGAGTCTACCCTGAATTAGGGCGATTAGGCCCTAGTCGACCACGCTGGCCCAGTGCGGGTTGGTCGACTTCACGCACAATCTTTGAATTTCTTCGCAGGAGTGTGCAGGTTTCATCACAATGTTTTCCTTCACCGTAAGAGCGTTGAAAAACGTACACAATGAATTCGAAGTTCGAAAACACATTGGTACGTGGTGGGGATCGAACCCGCGTCTGTCGGATGGGAGACAGCGGCCCTAGCCACTAGACCACCGACGCTCTGTCGGTGTACATACCGTACGATGACATTTTAATATTTTGTTTTCTTAGTTTTACATAAAAAATGTCGTATGAGCGAATAGTGAAATTTACAATTTAACGTATACATTGGCCTCGATTCGGGATGTCATGCTCTAATTCTAATCTTAAAATCCAGCTATCCTTTTCGTTTTTATTACCAATGAAAGAGAGGTAATGAACGAATGATATTAATTTGAACGAATGACAACCTAAAATAATGGCATAGCTGTCAGTTTAAGAGATTTTTAAGTCGCATGTTTTAAGTGCTCTCTAAAATTGTGCAACCGACACGGCCATAAGGTTCAAATTCGATGTTTGACAGCTCTAATGTTAGGATGGCCATCTCCTGTCCCTTTTCAATCTATAAAAGGTAAAAAGGACAGACATACTTAAATTAAGGATTAGAGCGTGACATCCCGAATCGAGGCCAATATACGACAATAATTAAACAATGACGTCGAATTATTTTAAACTCGTATTCTACTAACCAAAACCTTTAAATTAAAATTAACCATGAACAGTGCTTTCTTGACTAGAAATATTGAAACATACTTAAATCCTCAACTATACGCGTGACTCCGTCAATTGATTTCCACACTGCTCGCAGCATTCAGCACGCAGGCGCGGTTGGAACATTACCATATTAACATACTGCACATGTGGACTTGCTGGAGTTATGCGGTATTTGAGGAGACGGCGACAGGCAGGTGGTTTTGTGTTCATTGCTGGTTAAGGTATGATTTGTATTTTGGTGTACGTTGTGACAATGGGCTTAGATCTCTTCTTTTTGTCGCTACTTATTTTGGTCTATGTTATCAAAATGTTAGCACACGAGTAGGTATCCTAAACCAATATTTTCTGCCATGTAGACGACGTTTTAGGACGACTAGAAAATACTCCGTTTTATACTTATTTAAGTAGTATTATTATAAAAAAACGACTATCAAACTAAGTGTTTATTTTAGGGGTAAAATAACATTTGACCGTCAATACCTACCAAAAGTTTTGTTATTATTAGGCAACCGTTCAGGTTATTGCTATGAATTTAGTTAAGTCGTTCCTTTATTGTTTGCAATAAGAATACATTGTTTTTATTTATTTTATCACAAAAAAAATGAAGAATATTTCATGACCGGGGGTTTTCAGGCGTTCCGTTTTTCACAGCAGAAATAGCTATGTATAAAGCAGTGAAACACCGCGTTGCTATTTCTGTTGCCAATAACGTCATGGTGATACAATACAAGTTGCTCGATGGATTATATTTTGACGCATGCGTCGCTGCACTCCCGCGCATTCGGTACGGCCACGAGCGAGCATAATCGACGCACACGCAGTTACCAACCAAGCAAATATATGTATATGTATTAAGTCTATATGCACAAGTCGCGGGTAAAACAAATTTTTATTATAACTTATTATTTTTTATAAAAAATGGTCTATGACGATGAAGTTGTTGTTTTTTCATATAATTAATTAAATAAATAATAATAAGTGCTTCTACGTATATGAAAAATATATAAATTATAACAACGGTGTTATTTTAAGAGTTTAATAAACGTTTTATAGTCAATCAATCAATCAACGGCCCGTTACAGTCCACTACTGGACTATGAGCCTCCTCCACTTAAGTGGAGGGTTTTGCCATAATCTCCATGCTTGGCAGGCGGGTTGGAGATCGCAGATTAAAAGGTTACTGTATCAGAGAGCGCTGCTGCCCGTTCCCTGTTCAATGTGTAGTCCCTAAGTCGCCTCTTACGACACCCACGGGAAGAGTAGGGGTTGGTGACTAACGTATTCTACTCTGCCGTCACCACACTTTTATAGTATGAAATCATAAATAAAACTGTATGTTTTTGTGTCTGCATACGGTAAAGTTTATTCCATTCATTCGTTCATTTAAAGTAAACCTTAACTTCCAAAATGCTCTAATACACTATAATGAATGATTTCGTTTTCGATTTATCCATTGATTGTACTGTTAATTAATTATAAAAAATCCTTGCACAGATTTTAAACTATCAGCCTTCGGTTACGTCTATGTGCTTTTTTCCCCGTGGGATTAATTATATTCCTAAATCCTACGTGCGAATCCAGAACATATTCCATTTGTATCATCACAATTTTTAAATCCCAATCTCATTCCTATTTATTCAGCAAACAAAACATTCTCTCTGTCGGTGGGCTGTAATGTAGACTTTCCATCGCTAGTGAATAAATTCTTTCCCAGCATGGCCTCCAGCAGTTCAGTGCTTACAGAAAGCAGTATAGGATTCAATGCACCTGCGCTTAAGTTACGTTTATGTATGCCACACGATTCCACTGAAGCTGGACTTTGGGCGCGGTTTGAAGTATGAGAGATAATGTTCTTTACTCACGACAGAAATGACAGGCGTCGAGACGGACGGTACTTGGTAATGTTTGTTAAAAAAATTCAAACTTGTCTCTAGGTTAGGTTATAATAGGGGATCAGACTGTTCATAAATTTACCATACATTATAAATTATTTTTAAAATATAGATTGGTAGCAGACGATTCGTGAAGAAAAAACAGAATCGGTTGAAAAACGAATTTACATTGATTTTTTAAAGTTTCAATATGTCTGTCTCTTTCAAAAATGATTTTTTGTATATAGGTTATATGGCGTTACTAACAAATGACGTCACAAGTGGGCATGTGCCTCTCTGTCTAATGTTGAATTTCAATCCTTTATAACTCGGTCAATTTTAAAGATAGAGCAAAAATTATTTTAGTTTTCGATAACATAAACTAAGAAGTTTGGATTTGTAAAATAAAAAAAAGAAGTCGGATCCCCTATTATAAAGCGAAAACTAGGTGCTCTGATAAACACAAACACCTTCGTTTAGTTGTGAACGATTATTATACCGAAACAATCTATAGACGCAGTTTTTTTAGTGCTTTCGTAAAAGCGATCCGAATCCGTGAACGGCCGTAGAATTATTTGTATGGTAGTATACACACTCGAGCCCCTCGGTGGGGACGTATATGAGCTGTTGATGATGATGATGATATACACTAGATTCGATTTCCGTCATTCAAACTACTTACCGTACAAATTGTTCTAGGTACGTCTACTCCAGATGTTTTTTCACGGATTCGAAACGGAAATAGTGCAAAATGGCTTACCATCTAAAGCTGTGCTCATTTGAAGAGTCAAAGCGCATTTTGATCAAATATAAAACAATATGCAATAGTTATCTACTTTATTTCACTTACGATTTTCTGTAAGAAAATGACATATCAGAGGAAAATAACAGAGCTTCAAGAAATAAAAAAAATGCTATCAAACTGTTCTTCTTTAACTTAGGCCACATGGAAAGTCACATCTATATACCATTGCATCTCTTCCTTAACATAACACGATGAAAGCACACGCGACCTTTCACGCTATGGGAACTCCTGCGCACACATTTGAATACCCAGTGCGCACAAAGCCGTATTCAAGTGTTAATATTTCATGAACTGAAATTTTAATTTCAAATTCAATAGTGTGCGCAATTCCTCTTGTCCGCCATTGTTTCGTGTATGTGTTTCTTATAATTCCTCTGTTCTTTGTTTGAAAATTGTATTTTAGTTTAGAATCTGTGGGAAGATCTAGAATCGTATTCGGTGATCTAAAGAAGATTTATTCGCGTTTCGAAAGTAGTTTTCAATAGAGATAGAGATATAAATTTTCATTAGCTTCGATTTATGGTTTTAGATTTTTCTTTATGTAACAGAGATAATAATAATACTGTATTTATGTGGACTTAAACCCTAACAAAAAGCTAGAATAATATTCAAAAAATAATAGAAAGTAGACTGAACATTTTATGTTTTTTTTTCTCGTAAAAAGTAAATAAATAAATATGTCACATCAATATGTCACAATATATGACATCTTCACACACGGCCATCTGATCCCAAACTAAGCAGAGCTTGTACTAGGTGTACAAGACAGCTGATATACATTACATAAATAGAAAAAAAAAGTGATTAGGTATAAAGTAGTGTTTTTCGTGCTTTGGAAGGCGCGTTAAAGTTCATCCAAGGTACTATTTTAGTGGCCATTTCAGTAAGAGGTCACTTGGTGGTTTGCAAAACTCTAAGTTTGAACCTGACAAAAACCGAGATAATAATTATTATTTATGCTATGTAACATCCTTTATACTATCACAACATTCTAGCAATTTCGTCTAATGAAAGCTGTACAAATTGTAATAATTTGTTGTTGGCAACAAATGAAGCCATTTGTCCGGTGCAGCTAAATAGTTTCAATCAGTAACAGAACCACTCAAATCGAACTCGGATCTTATGGAACTCGATTAATTAAATCGATGTTTATAAGTTAGTAGGTCGGCGTCATGTAGTTATGGCACTGCGTCGATGGATACTTATCGATATTCGAACAGAAACAGGTTTGAAACAGTTTTTAAATTTCTGGTTTATGATTGGTTGGAATTCCGGGTTACAGGTTCTAGTATTTGGTCTAGTCTTATCACAAAATTTGCGTTTTTCCGTGGAGAAGAACCTTCAGAGCCGAGAATATCATCATTTACATTACATTATATCTCTCGAATTTTCTTTGCTACAAATTGGCTACAAAACCCCAATTCTACCTTTACCGTGTTCATAGCGTTACGCCATCCAGAACAAATTAAAAATGTAATTTATCAATATGTAATTCTGTGGTATTGTACAGTGCACGTCCCTACCCCAATAATGTGATAACACAAATTGTACATGGCCTCCATTAATCTTATGGCGAATAAGAATTTACTGCTGCACGATGCGAACGATAAATTATAGCAAGTGCGAGCCCACTCGGCTTTCAGAATATCTACGCTCAACTGTCTCATATTTTTATTTTTTTATGGCACTAGACGATCTTTGAGCCAATGTTAAGTTTAATGTCTTAAGTTCTAGTGTTTTTTAGGGGTTTTATCTTGATGTAAAACTGATCCTTAATAGAATCACTCTCTTGTCTGAGAGACGTGACTGTCCTGTCTGTCTGTCACAGCTTATTTTCTTTGAATGCTGTATTGTTGAAATTTCAGAGAAAAATGTTGAAATGTCATTGTCTTAAAAACCCGTTAATGACTTGGGACTGGATTGAAAAATGTTTGTAGTCAACTCTGAAATAAATAAAACTTTGTGCGATGTGAAGTCATACACGTTTTTTTTTTAATTTGAGTGTCACATCACTATCTGGTGGCCAAAAGGAGCCATTAAAAAAAGATAACAACAAAGGCACTTGGGGTCTTTTGTCAGCATCTGACAATGGCGGACGTGTCTTCGTTTTAATTTTTTAATTTTAGTTTATTGAAGTGTTTAGTGTATAATTTCGATAGTGTATTATCCAGTGAATGTTTCGGACTATAAACTTTAATAGAACAATTGAATCGTTTACACTTTGCTGTCATTTTTAGATGATGCCAAGAGGCCTCGTGGTGGCTTCAGTAATTGTACTATCACATTACTGAGCCCAATTCACCGAACAATCATTCAAGGATATATATCTTAACTTAAACCTACAAATATCACTCAACACTGGCGAAATACGTCTACATAAGATGTGTCCGCCATTGGTTAGGAAGAAAAAAAAACAAAGACACTTGACATATTAGCTTTAAAGAATAACTAAAGCACAATTTGAGTCTGAGTATCAACGTTTAGAAGTAGGTCCTTATCTTACCTTTACCCAGCGGTGGGTATTAACCCAAACCCACATTAGTGGGTTAAACATTTTGATGATGTCGACAAATCGCGCAATATTCGCAATTTCTCGACCAATACCTCTTAAAACCTTCGAGCGCATAGCCTCACATTTACCCTAGATTCCCGTTTGCTCCAATCTCAGCACATCTTTGCTTTTCCACCAGCTCCATAACACTCCAGTTGAGCGAAATGTTCAAATTAAACGAACTTAGTCAAGATTCGAGAGTTGCAACCGCGGGCTCCCTCTGAACTTCTCGGGAGATTGTAATTGAATCAACAAGCTGAGTTGTTATATGTTATAGAAGCTATCTTGAATTAGCATTAATTAATAAATTTAATTGTTGTAAATTTATCCTTCATGAATCTGATTACTTAACGTAAAAACAGAGTAGTTACAAAAATGTCTTTGTGTATTTTTCTAATGTTGACTGCTTGACTTCTTGTTACGGGTAAAATCTCGAAGATATTTATATTAAATGGGGGATTTTCCGACAGCTAATTAAAAAAAATTGTTCATAAAAGTTCGGTAGATGGCGTTGACGATTCGTGGATCCGAAGAAATCCGGCGAGTCACCCAGGGCCATAGGAGGATTAAAAAAAAAGAATCCACGAATCACACCTGGCGCCATCTATCGTCTTAATTAGGATTATTAGAAAATTATTTTTTAACGAGCTGTCAAAAAATCCCTCATTATATTAGAAAGGTCATTCAAAGTCTAAAGCGTAGTTGTTAAAAAATTCAGAAAAATAAATAAAAGTTAAATTTCTTTATTTCAGACCATAGTAGGGTACAGTCCATAGATGTTAGTATGTATTACCAACGTTATAATGTATTAGTGTAGGTAAGGTCGACCAATAAATTGGTTTATCACCCTAAGGTTGAATGTCAGTTGCAAATTATAGAACAACAAAGATTATTTTCGTTTGCAGAACGATCTGTCAGATACCGAGTATAAACCTTATTGAAATTTGCGATAACTAGGAAATTGAATGAAAAATTTTAAACCACTTTCTTGGTCGACCTTACATTACAAAAAAATAAATATCAACTGTACTCAAAAAATCTTAAAATTGTAACTTTTACTATTATTTCATGGACAAAACTCGAACATTTCAAGAGACAATAGCTAACTAACCTTGTACTGGTAGCATAAAATGTTAATAAATTCCACGTGGCCACTACGTAATGTAATAGTAGAGGAATAAAAATGTTGAATAACATTATTCCAAGTGTTCTTGGAAGTTATTCCGAATCAATGAATGGCCTGCTTTGGTTTTTAAATTTTATACGCTTTTGTGGTGCAGTCTGATGTATGGACCACCTGTTTTGAACTAAATATACGAGACTTACTTGATAAAAAACGTAAGGTTTCGATTTCTCTTACCATTTATATGAAGAGTTTGGAAAACTTCTTGTATTTTTTATTTTATTTTACGGACCGAACGTCGGTGGTCAGTGGCTAGGGCCGCTCGATCCCCACCACGTACCAATCTGTTTTCGAATTTCAAATTCATATGTATACGTTTATTCGGCGCTCTTACGGTGAAGGAAAACATCGTGATGAAACCTGCACACTCCTGCAAAGAAATTCAAAGGTTGCGTGTGATGTCGACCAACCCGTATTGGGCAAGCGTGGTCGACTAAGGCCTAATCGCCCTAATTCAGAGTAGGCTCGAGCCCCTCGGTGGGGACAAATATGAGCTGTTGATGACGGACTGAACAACCACCCAAGAGATGCCATCTTATGAGTTTCTTCTGGCCGATCTTCTCCACTAGAGGGCGCAAACTTGTGGTGAACGTTTCAACCCTAGACAAACTTCTTTTGTCCTAGGTATTAGTAGCTACTTTAACTTCAAAAAAACTTTGAATAACTTTTTATCTCACGTTGTAGATACTGAACATGAGTCTTGTCTTAGACAGTGCCAAATAACAAGTGTATTGTTACAGAGAAGAAGTATTCAAATTATAACATTGTACGAGTACTTACTTCACATATCGACGAAGAAAGATAGAATAAGAAATGAGTATGTAAGAGGAAGCTTGAAAGTGGCACCCATAGTGGACAAGTTGAGGAGTAACAGGCTGTCGTGGTATGGGCATGTGATGCGAAGAGAGGAATCCCATACCACCAGACGTATGCTAGATATGAGAGTGAATGGAAAAGCAGGTAGGGGTAGACCCAGAAAAGTATGGATAGATTGCGTGAAAGATGATATGTGTAAGAAGGGAGTGAATAGTGATGTGACGTCTGACAGGGATGAATGGAAGAAGAAAACATGTTGCGCCGACCCCAAATAAAGGGAACAGGGCAGGAGAATGATGACCTACTTCACATATCCAAGGGTCAGGCTTCCGTCTCATCACTGTACGGCCCAGTCTTAGATCTGAAACAAAAAATATTTTATAAGCTATTGATAGAAAAAGAGTTATTCAATTACATATTCTTACGCTTTCAGGATAAGTAGATGTGTAATAATATCTCTGTTTAATACCCACACGATGATTATGATGATGAAAACCTTAAAAACAAAACACGACACTGTATAAGTAAAAAAAAAGTTTTAAGTAGGTACATAATATTTCTAAGTAAAGTAGGTACAACTTTTTTTTTAAATGGTCAACTTCAATATTAATTATGTTAGTGCAGCCGTTGACTGTAACGGGCCGTTGATGTTGATGTTGAAGTGCGATGTAGGAAACAAAAACGTACAGAAGTATTTTTAAACGACTCCCAAAATCGATACAAAAAAAAACAAATCCAAAAACCAGCCAGATGCTAAACAGCGAGAAAGTATTTCAATTTTCTTTTTTCACTCTGGCAATATTCCGCGTGATGAATAGGCCGGGAGCTGGGAGCCTGAACCGTCGAGTCATTCTTTTATATTGCAAGCTTTATTTTGGTTCGCTGCTAATGAGTTCAACGTTAATGGGTTAACGGGTTCACACGGGTCAGTCGGACCAGTAAAGCGGGCCAGTAAAGCGGGCGAGTTATTGGGTGAGCGCACGAGGAGAGTGCACTTGACACGGGCTTGTTGTTTTACTAATTTGATCAGCTTTTGCAACTGTTTATTTTGAGCAAATTAATTTTGAGGAGGAAAGCAATTACAATATTCACTACATGTTTAAGACCAACAATTTTTTTTACAATTTTTCTTCTCTTTTTTTAATTCATGTTGTGGTGTGGTGGTCATTTTTTTTAGACTCGAAACATATACAATTTATTTTTTTATGAGGCTATTTTGTGTCCCACTGCTGGGCAAAGGCTTCTCTCACAATCACGCCAGGCATCTCGATCGCAAGCTAATATAAGCGTCCAAGTCGTCCCGCCAACCTTATTCGACGACCATGTTCTTGAGATTTTTAAAATTTTTATTTATTATTTGTTTATTTTATTGATAAATCATTGCACATTTTATCAGATGATACATACCTCTTTGTCTGTAAATGTACCGCGTAGTTGCTGCTATATAATAATATTACATAATTATACAAGTATGTTACAAAGCTTGAGTCAGTAAACTGTCACGTCTACAGTAGACAGTAACTGTCCCAACACAAACGCGCTTTCACCCCGGGTGTTCTGTTTCAAATTATGAAGTCACCGTGCAAATTATGTAAAATAACTCTCGCATGATAACTGGCATGTCAGGAGTTCCTAATGAATTTGAATGTACGTGTGAGGGCGCCCGTTTAGACTGTGCGAATGAGCTTGAAGTTCGCAACTAATTAAGAAGAGAAAGCTTTTTGGTTATTTGTATGAATTAACATGTAGAGTAAATACAGCACTAAACGACAATGTATGTGGCTGTTTATTCCAGTCGCACAAAGAGAAACGTGGGTACTAAAACTGGCATTCACTAAAAATTTTAGTATGTTATAAAAAATATGTTTTTCTCTTCAAATAGTAGAATCGTGCCGAGATCGGTTAGGTATTACTTTGTACATATTTTTTATAGTATTTTCATCCGTAATAAGATTTTTTCTACTATTGATCTTACACTGAACCAATCGACGATTTGTAAGAAATTGGAGATTAATCACAGAAATATTTTCCTGAGAATACTGTTAAATTCAAACAGTTTCAAGCAATTCCCTTTGAGAGCTATAACCGTGATCCATTAATTATACTTACCCACATTTTCTCTTACAGACCCTGCACTAAAATAACTCATCTGTCCCTTGTGGCCGAAATTCCTAAGTGCATGTTATGTGCCTTTAACTTAGCAAATACCTACAGTTTGACATTATTTGTGTTGAGGGCTGCCAAGAGCTGCTAAGGGCTACCGCGCATTCTTGCTAACAGCAACTCTATATCAAGTTTTCGCTTAATACCGTCAAAGTATTTGGGACTTAGTCGCAACAAGTTTTGAAGGTGTAATTAGTGAGGGTGGGTGGGTAGGAAGGGTTGAAAAAAGTTCTGTTTTGGGCGACAATGACTTAAGAGGGAAGAATAGTACGTGCTCGTCCATACAAAAAGAGAAAACGTTTTTCCACTTCTAAGTATTTTCCAATCTCAATGATTTTTTTGTGTGTTATTGACAAATGAATAACTAGGTTTATAGCTTTTCCTTTTTTCAAAATTTGCTATTGATTCAAAGGCATCTCAAGTAACGTAATTTTGGGGATTAAAACTGTGTCGAATTAAGCCGTTTGTTGAACAAAAACAATATATTTTTTTTAAATCGAAACCTATAAACCTAGAATATATTGTGCTGAAGCGATCGACATCAAAATCAAAGTGATTTGTTGAAATTAACCGTTTTCTCCCGAAATGGGAATTTCATCAAGAAAAGTACTTACTGTCAGTCGCGTGCTGCAACGTTCTCTATCGCACGATTGGGGGTCGCATGAGTGCACAAGCGATAGCAAACGTTTTCCTAAATACCTATTTCGTTAGGATCGCGAAGCTATTCTTCCCTCTTAAGTACTTTCTTCTGCTGTTTTAGCTTGAGAGAGTACCAATAAAATACCGTCGGTAGAAGTAAGCTGATTCAGTGCTTTTGAGGATCCAGTTATAAAATCTATGGAAGTATACGCTAAGTGAGCCAAGACAAAAGTCTTCGGCTGACATTGATTCCTGTGTCCAGGGTGTGTAAGCCCGATCATCGTCATACATTAAATGAATAGATCCTGAACCTGTAGAAATTTACTTGATTGCGAATGAATGAATGAACATACTTTATTGCACACACAGAAATAATAAATGACAGAGTGGAAGTAAGAATATGTAATCATGTACAGTTAGGCGGCCTTATAGCTTCATAGCAATTTCTTCTAGGCAACCTTTCACTGACTGGAATTTCACTGACTGGATTCAATAAATCACCGTTAAATGTGTGTTTGAGATTCATTACAATTAATTCATACGATCAAAATCAAAAGTATTTTAATAAAAGTAAAAATAGAAAGAAAAGCAACAAAAATACAGATAGATAAATCAATTATGAAGATTATTAAGATTTTGTAAAAACGAAGACGATGGCGAGATGACTTGGACGGATTTCTGAAGGGCTGGCATCGAGAGACCCAAGATCGGGAGGAATGGCGAGAGCGAGGGGAGGCCTTTGCCCAGCAGTGGGACACACAAGAGGCTACTTAAAAAAATATAATTAAGATTTTGTATAAAAATATGACACAATAAAATGCCAATCAGCCAAGAAACATTTCCCATACACAAAGTTCTAAACACTTTAACATTGACGAATAATTTACACCTCTGCCCTTTCTTACAAAAACCGAAAAGTTTGATTTCGTAAAGAATTCTAATTGATTACGAAAGTCAAAGGTTTTCGTAAATCTTCAATTTTAAGCATCAAAAGAGTTATCGTTTATTAATTCAACATAGAACGATTCCTTATCACAATTAATTATGTTTAACATTTGAAATATGTTAAGTGAGTTCTAAACGTGATCAAAAATCGTATTAGAGGCAATATTTTGTAGCTTTTTAATAAATTGATGTATTGAATTTTAATTTAATTAAAATGAATGGACGTATAAATTATTTAAATTGTCTTGTTCGTTGGTTGTTTGGCCTATTTCACCTAATAATTCATGTAGATAAGAGTGAATTACTAAGTATTATGTATTGAACAAGAAAATTACCGGATACCTATTTTATTTTTCATTACCTTTATTGTTTCACAGTATTACCTAAATAAATAATTACTTTTGGATATACTATATGAAAATAACTTAATCATGATGATGATGATGGTGATGATTAAAAGCTCATATATACGCCTACCCTAAATTAGGATGATCAGTTCGGCCTTAGTTGAAGACGCTGGCCCAGTGCGGGTTGGTTGACTGTGAGAATAATTTACCTACAATAAATTCTCGACTTACTTTCACATCACTAGGTTAGGTCCACAGCTGGAAAAAGGCTTCCCTAACGACAGGTCCGTTGCTCGTATTAATTTGATAAAGAATACATTCACGGCAACTTTACTTATCTTCATATTTACTAGTTTATACAAAAACAATCGTATCCTAATTAACGGTAGGCTCAAGCACCTCAGTAGGGAAGTAAATCTATCTTCTGTACCATCTTGTGCATTAAAATTAAGTTAAAAACTTTGTGTAAGTTCTTTGGTACCTAACCTCAAAATGCAAATCTAACTGAACATTAGCATGCGTATTCCAACGGTCACTAAACAGCAATGTATAGCTCCCATCTCAACCCTTTTAACCTTTACATGAAGAGAATCAAAGGTCGCGTTGGCTTTCTAGTCTTCGCTACAATTCTATAAGGACAAACTCGTGAGGCTACATTGTGACGTCATATTTAATTGTTCCTTCCTCCGAGGCGTGTCAAAGAGGTAGCTATTTGAATTAGCATATTGAAATGCCAGTTATGTGTTCCTAGTACTTTGATTGTGTGTAAGTAAGATATTTGAACAAACGCTTATCTTGGAATTCAAATTATAATTAAAATAGAATAGTTTTTTTTTGCATGCAAGAAAATTATTATATTATCTGTTACACATCTAGACGTATTAGTTTAAATCAATTTGTGCTAGTAAGGTGTAACACGATTAAAATAAAAACTAATTTGCCTCGATAATATTGTGTTGAAAGATATTGACAAAAAGTTAATGAGTCTTCGAGTTAGGTTAGGTAACAATAATTACGACTATATCCGGCACATAAAGATACAAAAAAAATACTCTAATTTGCTCCACACATGTAATAGACTTGATTTAAAATAAAAAATATCACGAATATCAATTAAAATATGTTACTAAAACCTTTTCAAATTAGAATAGCAGGAACTCGGATCCGATCTTAAGTTTATATTTTTTTCAATTACTGACAAAACAAATCTTTTCATACACGAAGATGGGAAAGGCTAATTCTCACTGTCACGCTCTAAGGCCCGGTTTCCACCAAAGCGGAGAGAAGAGGAGATGTGTCGAGCTGAGCTGCGAATCTGGCTGGCTATTTCCACCAAAGCGGAGAGGAGATGTGAGCTGTGCGTCCGTAGCGGCGAAGCGCGGGCATCAGCGGGGCGGGGGACTACACACATCTTCGCACAGCCGCGCCTCGCTTGCTATAGAAAAATTAGACATCTCCTCTCTGCTCCGCTCGATCCATTTCCACTGAAGCTAAGCGGAGAGGAGATGTGGAAATAACGAAATCTGATTGGTTATTCAAACACATCTCCTCTCCGCTCAGCTTTGGTGGAAACCGGGCCTAATTCTTAATTTAAGTTCGTCCGTCCTTTTTACCTTTAAAAGATTAAAAAGGGACAAGAGAAGGCCATTCTAAAATATAACTGTCAAACATCGAATTTGAACCTTATGGCTGCATCGATTGCAAAAGAGAGCACTTAAAACATGCTACTTAAAAATCTCTTAATCTGACAGCTACGCTTTTATTTTAGGTTATCATTCATTCAAAATAATATCTTTCGTTCATCTGAATACATCTCTTCTCTTTCATTGGTCATACAAACGAAAAGGATACCTGGATTACTGTGAATCGGGGCCAATATCCTTACTAATCCTTACTAATATTATAAATGCGAAAGTTTGTAAATATGGATATTTGGATGGATGTTTGTTACTCTTTCACGCAAAAACTACTGAACGGATTGGGATGAAATTTGGAATAGAGATAGTTTGTACCCTGGAAAAACACATAGGATACTTTATACTGGAAAAAGGGTAATACCACGGGAAAATCTTACACAACGCGAGCGTAGCCGCGGGCGGACCGCTATTTTGTAATATTTACAAGCGGCGGCGGCGGCGCGGAATACAGCATCTACAAATCAGACTCCATATTTTATCTTATCTGTGTTTTTTTTTTAATTTTTTTGTGCCAACGACAGGTTCATGGTTGGTCTAAGTTAGCGACTTAGGAAGATAAGGAATGAATAAATAAGAAGTTTGAAAGTTGCGCCCGTAATTAATAGAATAATATGAAATCGCCTTGCTTGGTACGGGGTAGTATGGGCATGTAATGCGGAGAAATCAATAAAAAAAATAAGCGTGTGGGGAAAAAGTATGTGGATGGATAATTATGTTGGGAGGGGATGACCAAAAAAAGATGAGTGGATTGTGTGAAAGATGATAATGTTCTGGAAGGATGTGAGTGTTGAAATGACGGCTGATAGGGATGTATGGAGGAAGAAAACATACTGCGCCGACCCCAAATGATGGGATAAGGGTAAACGAATAATGTTGTAATTAGTAGTACATACCTTATATTGAGGCCGTGTGGTGACGGCAGAGTAGAATACGTTAGTCACCAACCCCTACTCTTCCCGTGGGTGTCGTAAGAGGCGACTTAGGGAACACATTGAACAGGGAACGGGCAGCAGCACTCTCTGATACAGTAACCTTTTAATCTGCGATCTCCAACCCGCCTGCCAAGCTTGGAGATTATGGCAAAACCCTCCACCTAAGTGGAGGAGGCTCATAGTCCAGACTGTAATGGGCCGTTGATGACCTTATATTGTAACTATACCTATTCATTGAAAAGTCAACTCTTAAATTGGTGAATTCGTTGATATTAGATTTTATTCATCAACAGCTCATCAATACATCCCCACCGACCCGGCCACCGGCTCAAGCCTACCCTGAATTAGGGCGATTAGGCCTTAGTCGACCACGCTGGCCCAGTGCGGGTTGGTCGACTTCACACACAACCTTTAAATTTCTTCGCAGGAGTGTGCAGGTTTCATCACGATGTTTACCTTCACCGTAAGAGCGTCGAATATATAACGTTATATGAAAAATAATATGTACGTTATATGAATTTGAAAATTGGAAACTCATTGGTACGTGGTGGTGGGGATCGAACCCGCGTCTCCCGGACGGGAGGCAGCGGCCCTAGCCACTAGACCACCGACGCTCTACAGATTTTATTATGTGATTTATTCTCAATATTAAAAAATATCTTCGGAACCTAATTTAGTTAAAATACTGTTGTTTGTCATGTAAGAACAAAAGGCAACATTTATCTCAATTTCAACAATTAAATGAAGTTCTTAATCAAAATTAGTAATTCTTTTAAAGGCAATTGTATACGCTATTACAATAAGGTCCCTACTGATATTAAAAACTTGCCTTTAGACAAGTTTAAAATAATTATAAAACAGAAATTGTATAAAAAAGGTTAACTTCTATAGGATACCTGATTACTTAGAGGACAGATGTACATGGGAATAGATTGTTTGAGTAGCAAGCTTTTTCGATATATAATAAGCATTAATTTTGTAATTGACAATATTTTATTTAAAAAAGGAAACGCAAAAGATGCGACAATTGTAGAGTTTCTTCGGTGAGCTCTTCTCCACAGATTCCGCCATAGTGTTAGTGAACTCACCCAAAAAAATGTAATGACGGATCTAAGTGATGTAATAACATCTTATGGAAATAAATAATTTTGACTTGACTTTGACTTCTCTTAATCGTCGTCAAAAGTTAAAATTAATTTATGTTAATTTTAACGAATCTTAAATTAAACTTTCTTCCTCGATAACGTTTTCATTAGTAAAAATAATTATGCAAATTCAACCAATAATTAACGATTACCTTAATTACTAATTAAGATGCTTTACATTGTCGGCTTCTTTGCATAAGCTCGTGGTAAGTTCATAACTTGAGCGGCGATGGACCGGTTTTACAGGTTTTGGTGCATCCACACTATGAACACCTGGTCGGTGATTCATACAGATTTACCATGATTCTAGACACCGTGAATTTAAATCCATTTTAATCATTTTGAGTCTTCAGATTTGGGAAAAGCTGCTCAGTTTCATGAACTTTTTAAACGGTGTAACCCCGCATAATATGACATATAACTGGGTTTATGTGGTCGGTTGTCGACCTTATCTTACTGCTTACAGGGTGAGGTCGACCGATCCGCACTCGGCCTACTGGGTCTAAAGTTAATAATATTCGCTAGCTCTAAAATCAGATCTCTCCTGTCTCTGTCTTATCTAATAAAGAAGAAAAGGACCGGACGAGCTTGGTTGTAAGCTTAGAGACTCACTTTTAGAATCGTCTGTGCGACTCATACACCGCGCCGACTTTAAGTGGTTTCTCTAGATTTTAAGGGTTCCGTTCTGTGTCCATACAATTCATAATTTGTAGGTAGTAGATATCCATGTCGTGGGAACTAACGACTTTTCTTTGCCGAATTTAATTCAAATCATCTTGATTTTAGATAGACAAAGCAATAAAATACATGCGTTATGTTACATAGATAAATAATACATGCAGTAATGGAGCGGGAACATTTAGTATAATACATTTTATGAAACAGAAATGGAAAATGTAGAGTAAACGACCTGATGCCTCTTTTCTATAATAAAAATAAAATAAATTAATTCATACAAAAGATCATAAATGTAAACGCAGTTCACTCACTGTAAAACACACGTCATGTCAAAATACAAAGAATAAAATTAAAAATAATTAATTTGATATTTCTTTATTGATATAAATGTGTGTCCTCTTATTTCTACTGGCTAATTAGAGCGTCGGTGGTCTAGTGGCCGCTGCCAACCGTCCGGGAGACGCGAGTTCGATCCCCACCACGTACCAATGTGTTTTCATAATATGTACTTGTTTATTCAACGCTCTCACGTTCCTTTCAGGAAAACATCGTGATGAAACCTGCACACTCCTGCGAAGAAATTCAAAGGTTGTGCGTGAATTCAACCAACCCGCACTGGGTCAGCGTGGTCGCTCTAAAGCCTAATCGCCCTAATTCAGGGTAGGCTCGAGCCCGGACGTATATGAGCAGAACTGTTGATGAATTAAAAATTTTTACTACGCAGGTAAAAAAATCTGTTTTCCAAGCCATGTCCGTCTCTAGTTTACGTGAAAAATGCACCTCTCTGCACATACATGCCTTGCATGATAACAATACACACTATAAGCCAGTACTTACCTATTATCACTATACCCACATGTTTTAGTGGTTGGATGTCACGGAGAGGTAAAGGTGCATCTGACAGCCCGAATGGCTCTCTGCAACGTGTGCAATTACTAACTAACTAGATCCAGTTTGCAGTATATTTCCACTCAATGCACATTCTAGCAAGAGATTGAGCGTCGAGTTATAACTTATAACATAACTTCAGGATATTTTTATTCAGGAAATATAATAACAAACTAGGTATTTTTTTAAATTTTACCTAAATTGTTATGTTTTTTTAGGAATAAATAAAGGTTAAGTCAAGATACATTAAGATTTTAGTAATAGTTAGATAAAATCTACATAATGCGTTGAATAATATAGGTGATTTTTTAAAGACAAATTTACTTATTTTTCTCAAATACGGTTTAATTTAAATGACAGAACCCTCGTCACATTGAACAAACTTCTCCTACCTCAACGTCTTTTATTTTTTCTACAAATAAGTGTATAAATTAAACGCCATTCATGCGCACTGGCATGTAATACGACTTGTTTTATCATGTTGACTGTATACAGGGTCCTATCGCAGAATTCACTCACATTTTTACCAAGCATGTAAATACGTTTGTAGTTTTAGTTGTAATTTTAGAATAGAGAAAAAAACTAGGTAAGCCTTTTAATTAATTTTTAATTTTGCAGTAATATAACCCTTATTATTCGCATTTAAATAATCCTGATAACACTAATTTTAACGAGATTAAAATTTGTAATAAAAAAGCTTGTTTCATTTATTTGAAATTAAAAAATAAATTAAAATGCTTTTTTCGGTTCGTTTATCGCTAAATTGATCAAAAACTTCATAATTTTATCTAACGAGAAAAGAGGATCTGGTATACATAATGGCACATTATATGCCTATCAGACATGTGAGAACGAAAAGAATAAAGAACTCTACTGCAAAAGACCCGGTATAACTGGTTTCTTTTCATATTTCTTTGGTAAAAGTTAAGTGTCCCTTTTAATTAAAGAAATCAAAGTACAGCGCTCGAGTCAGAGGTGACAATATTTTGTCGGCAGTTATTTTTAAATATCGAAACGAAATTATTGGATTTTGAAAGAAGAATGGGCCTTTGTTGCTGGCCGGTCGTTTATAAAATTGTCTACAGGAAAAAATAATGTTTCTTTTCTGAAGATGATGATCGAACCACTGAATGTTTTTTAAATATTCTCACATTTGCTTGTAATTTCACGCCACGCCGCGCCATGTAATTTTCATCTCTTAAGATTAATAATTCTTGTGCATTACACATTATACAATTTTTGTGATATGATTAAAAATAATAAAATTAATTACATACGTACAATACATGTATAGGTTGGCTGGAAGAGATCTCTATGTAGAGATAAGCTCGCCTTTGCGATGTGTATTTTAAACAAAATGTATGTGGAAATTGTGTGTAATAAAGAATAATTATTATTACTCGTATAATGAACTTATCAATTATTCACGTTATTGAAAAAGCTTTGTCGATAGTACTGAATCATCAACAGCTCATACACGTCCCCATCAAGGGGCTCGAGCCTTCCCTGAATAGAGCGATCGAACCTTTTATGTATGTATGTTTTGAGTACTGTAAAAAGTATTCGTAACTTATTTTATATTATTATATTAGTCTAATTATTTCTCTCAACATCAATTTATGAGACTTGTATGTCTCTCTAGTGCGTATTGGTCTAAATTTCTTCACAGGAGTATTACACCGTTTTCTTACGATGTTTTCCTTCAAGCGTCGAATAAACGTACTAATGAATTCGAAATTCGAAAACACATTGGTATGTATTACATATTTCTTTAGAAATAAGCAGTACCTGTTGTGTCGTTTTACTTTTTGTTTCTATTTAATGTCATGTTTCTGTGTACAATAAATAATAAAATAAATAAATATGTGGCTGGTAGAGATCGATCCCGCGTCTCCCCGGGAGCTGCTGAGCACTACACGAAGAGTGTTGTAGAGGGTTATGTGGTAATAACCAAGGCACAGTCCAAGGAAAAGAAGGTATTTATATATTTATATATTATATTAACTGATAAATAGTAGAGAATAGTAGAAAAGCTTTAGGTCGGAGATCAGGACATGAAGTGGAGAATTTGGCAGGAAAAAGACAAAATCGAAACGTAAGAAATCTAAATTTGAAAATGAATTTAAAATGAAAGATAAAACTGGCAGCTAGAAAGGTTGCCAGTCATAAAACAGGAAAGAGGACGAATGCCTCGTTACAGTTCTGTATCGCCTTATATAATTAAAATCTTTCTTAAAACTTCCCAATCTTCAGTAGCCGTACAGAGTCGGAATAGTCTACGTAAGGAGTGCCAACAAACTTGGCAAACTTGCAGACGCCGCGAGACCTTACATTTTATGAGGCCAGATTAGCTCGCTCTATTTACTCGGCATTATTATTGAAAAATGCACGGGACTTTTACTTCGACGAAAGTTACGTCTCTTTTTAGTTGAGGATTGAAATTGTTCTGCGTGACGGAGTTTTGTCACAAGAATATAAATTATGTGCTATAACCGATTTACTTTTCATATTATATTCTGAATGAAAAATGTTATTTTCATGTTCGTAAAAATGCTAAGTTTTGTCTTATTCTTTCTCTATTGCCCTAAAACAATTGACTACTCAAAGACAAACAGCCATCGTCGCCGAGTGGTCAAGATTTCGACGCCCATTACTGAAGTTCCGGGTTCAATTCCCGGTGGGGACACTGTCAAGCAAAATCTCTTTGTGAGACTTTCCCCAGTTTGGTTAGGATATTGCAGGCTGAATCACCTGATTGTCCGAAAATAAAGATAATTCCGTGCTTCGGAAGGCACGTTAAGCCGTTGGTCCCGGCTATTATCTAGTCGTTATATGAGCCAAGTCAGTGGCCTTTGGCGGATGTTATGTGTTTTTTTTTATTAAACAGTCAACTCCCCCATTTCGCAGCCCTTCATGGTCATTTCGACTGTTTTATACCTATAGCCAGTTAAATACACATCGGCTTCGCTGAATCGGCGATGATGACTTATCTGTGAATGACGTTTCCGTTCAGCCACTGTCAGCGCCGGACAGACGCGCTTTCATAGCACTGAGTTATAGCCAATTACTAGTTTAGTATTACATGAACTGCTATAAATTTATTGTGAGTATGTGAATTCACCTATAAAATTAGGTTTGGTAATGAAATGTTAGAAGTTTTGCTGAGTAATTGTATCAGTTTGACATTTATTTTGATGGTCTCTGCCTACCCTTTCAACAAGGAAGCGTGATACATAAAATTTATAAACATGTTATTAAAAAAGTAGCAAAAGAAAATTACAGTTATAGCAGGTACAACTCAGACATCTTTATCTAAAAATATTTTTGTAGTAGTAGTTTGAGAACTTAAATATTAGTAAGTACTAGCGATTACATGCCACTGCAAGTACCTACTGTAACGAGGCATTCGCCCTCTTTCCTGTTTTATGACTGGCAACCTTTCTTGCTGGCAGTTTTATCTTTCATTTTAAATTCATTTTCAAATTTAGATTTCTTACGTTTCGATTTTGTCTTTTTTCTGCTAAATACTTCACTTCATGTCCTGATCTCCGATAGTACGTTCCTAAAGCTTTTCTACTATTCTCTACTATTTCTCCTTGACAGTTATATAAAATATAATATGTAAATATATAAATACCTTTTTTTCTTCGGACTGTGCCCTGGTTATTACCACATAACCCTCTTCAACACTCTTCGTGTAGTGCTCGGCAGCTTCGTGGCGGCTGCTGGGCCACACTACTTAATAATACTTTCAAAATATTTCCTTAATTGAATTATTATACAATAGGCACTACCGAATATCTGTGTTTTTTACTAATTTAAGAGACTTTATATTGTGATTTATGACGACCATCGCCGTATTACAAAATGTCAACAATAATACTACGCAAGTTAAAAGACATATTATCCGAAAAAATACTGACATAATATCAAATTACATTCTCCCCTACTCGGCTTGAGTCGACTTGTCTCGATTGTCGCGTGTTTTTTGTCTATTGCATTCTTCACGGATCTCTCGCATGACTCCCGGGAATCTCAGGATAAAAAACGACGCATGGGAATCCTATCCCGGAGAAAAATGTGGAAACAGTTTGGTTGACTGTTCTAACAGTCTTAGTAAGTTCGGATCGGCAACCGATTCGCAGTTCCAAAGTTTGACATGAAACGTAAGAACGAAAGGTACCGGCTGAATCGATGCATTTTGTCCGAGGCGAATGTAAACAAAAGCCGATGTGAAATTCAAATATCGAACACGAAGTTTTTAAATACAAACGTTCAGCCATTGTTTTGAATACTTCTTCTTGTTCTATTTTATTTAAAATGCAGAACGAGTGCTGAACGTGGAAAGGATATTCGAATTTTGCATTTTTAAAAGTGGCCAGTGTTGTTTATAAAACACGGTTTTTCTTGACAACTGTCTCCGATGCGAATCGATAGCGCTTAGCTAGCATGCAAAACAAAGTCAACCTACGGACATCTTACGGAATTGTATATTCGGCTTTCACAAACCCCAGCAAGTCCGGAACTTTTATTTGTTCCGTGTTTTAAATAAAACTTGAAACAGATGCAATTCTCGTGTCAGAGATGCGGGGAAATTGAACGAATACCTGAGTGAGAGTTATATGAAACAATTTCGTCAGCATTTTTAAATTTGGCAAGATATTGCTCTTTTGCCTTAGTAATATGAAGATCTTTAGAATTTCTCCTTCAACATGGAACACAATATGGTTATTATTAACTTCCTCTTTTGTCGGTGCTTCAATGGGTATAGAAATTAAAATAACATGTATAAAGCTTTACTATTTTAGGATATTTTTCTCAGTAATGTAAATAATGGGTAGCGTCAAACACTATTCATTTCTAGGTAAAAAGTATATAATGAAAGCACAAAATTTATATTTTTAATTGAATCGAACTTCTTTAGTAGCGAGACAAAAGCTTTTATATTTAAGCTACAAAGCTAAATAAAGGGTTTCACAGAAACACATACGAGCGAATCATTTCAAATTCTTCTTCGTTCTATCGAACAAGTTAAAATTTAATCTACCCGAGTAACGAAATCGCAACAAAAAACAGGAACTGCGATATTTCCCGCCGAAAAATCCCTCTCGAAATCTCGATTGGAATCGGTACCGAAACGATTAAGCATTCGATTCTCGAATCAATCATATTAATGCCGAGGCAGAAACTCGTCAAAATATCTAATTGGAATGTTGCGAACCAATCTCCTCGCCAAACATTCAAATTAAATAAAATTACAAACCAGTTTAACTTTCTTAGTGTTGTTCCTTTCATTTCCTACTTGTTAGGGGTTTAGTTTTTATTATGACATTATTTTTAGATTTGTCTTGACAAGATTTTATCTTTAGTCATACGTGATGACCAGGGTCTTATGATCGAGCCAGAAGGTGGCCATGGGGACTCTTCAACGATACAACACAACTTCATCGTGTTTGGGCTCGTTGGATTTGTCTTGAAAAGATCTTTAGTCACACGTTATGTCTCATGATGGAGCCGGAAGGTGGCCATGGGGACTCTTCAACGACACAACACAACCTCATCGTGTTTGGGCTCGTTGGATTTGTCTTGACAAAATCTTTAGTCATACGTGATGACCAGTCTCATGATAGAGCCGGAAGGTGGCCATGGGGACTCTTCAACGACACAACACAACTTCATCGTGTTTGGGCTCGTTGGATTTGTCTTGACAAAATCTTTAGTCATACGTAGGGCTTTTGAATACCGGATTTTGCCAATACCGATATTAATACCGGAAAGTTTATCTTTAATACCGGGATCCCGGTTTTTTGGTATTGAAATTGGTATCTTTATATTTTTTTTTTTTAAAAGGAATCACATCAATATTTAACAAAAAAAAACTATATTTCCATGCAAAATCGCCTTTTATTTATATTATAATAAAATAACTTCAAACTTTAACAATCATCTCTTTTATAATATAAAACTGTCTATCAGCACAGCAATCGGTCTTTGATTAATAGTGTTTAGCAAACATCTCGACAATAATCATAACTACACACTATACAGTTTAATTAACTAAGTATGTATGTATATACTCGTACATATAATTTAAAAAACGCGTATCCCAAACAGTAGTCTGTGGTCGTTTCTTTAAAAATTCTTTATACTGAGTGTTGTCAGAAGTTGACCTGTAAAGAACCAAAAAGAAACATCATTCTACACTGGCATATAGTTACAATACAAATATCTTAAATTAAAAAACGCGTAATACTTTTTACAAAAACTAGGTGAGATTTATAAAAATAATTGCAACTTTATTCAGTTGGTGGTTTAACAACTTTGGCAACAGGATAAGTAAAGTTGGATTTATAGACTTTGTAGCCTCCATGATAAACATTCAATATTAATTTAATACCAATATTATAACATAGTACGTAATAATCACTGGCTATACACAAAAAAAAAGTTAATGTAATAAAAGAAATGCTTTATAAACTGTTTATACATACATAAAGTTCACCTTAACAGATTATTAATTTAATTGAAAATACTTAATTTGTCGTATAAGTACTTACCATAAAAATATTGAATATCCTTGAGGACAGAGAATAAGACAAAAAAAAAATGTGTTTGTGCGACGAGAGCATTTTATTTTAGTATTTTTTAATACAATCAATGCTTATTTATGTATTAGGGATGAGTTACTTATGATTATACAGCGTATTCGGAGTTTCAAACTATAAAATAATAATATTTGTGAGACATTTTACGGGCTTATCAATGACCGCGAAAGTATGAAATTATATATTATAAAATAATAATTGGTATTCGGTACTTACATTTTGCCAACAGTCGTGTTGCTTTCGTTTATAGCAGATGCACAAAGTCACAACTCAAAAACACAACGTGCGTGCATCTCCACTGATCACTGTTTCACGACTGACAAACGTCGTGACATACGTATGAGAGAGAGGGTGCTATACGAAAGAAAGAGAGGTGTTCAGCTTCTTTATTTTCTTCGTGCTCTTTTTCCTCAGGTGTACGCAAAATATGAAAGAGCATGTGTCATCGAGCGGACACTTTTAAGCGAATGACTAAATAATACCACGTGCGCGAACGTTTCTGTATCTGTTCAGCTTCAGAACAAAAGTGCGCGCAAGCTTGCTTAATAAAATAAATCGTCAATACCGGAAATCCGGTATTCGACATTTCAATACCGGTATTGAAAAAAAGTGGAAAATGTCCGGGATCCCGGTATTAGGTAATACCGGGATCCCGGTATTGGAAGCCCTAGTCATACGTGATGACCAGTCTCATGATGGAGCCGGAAGGTGGCCATGGGGACTCTTCAACGACACAACACAACTTCATCGTGTTTGGGCTCGTTGGATTTGTCTTGACAAAATCTTTAGTCATACGTGATGACCAGGGTCTCATGATGAAGCCGGAAGGTGGCCATGGGACTCTTCAACGACACAACACAACTTCATCGTGTTTGGGCTCGTTGGATTTGTCTTGAAAAGATCTTTAGTCACACGTTATGTCTCATGATGGAGCCAGAAGGTGGCCATGGGGACTCTTCAACGACACAACACAACTTCATCGTGTTTGGGCTCGTCGGATTTGTCTTGACAAAATCTTTAGTCATACGTGATGACCAGTCTCATGATGGAGCCGGAAGGTGGCCATGGGGACTCTTCAACGATACAACACAACTTCATCGTGTTTGGGCTCGTTGGATTTGTCTTGACAAAATCTTTAGTCATACGTGATGACCAGGGTCTCATGATGAAGCCGGAAGGTGGCCATAGTGATTCTTCAACGACACAACATAACATCTTACATTAAATTGTGGTTATTTTTTTTAGGATTATTCTTCTTTTCTTTTATAGTGTGGTTTGTAAGGTCAACAATTGACCTCACAAACGCAGTCAGTGCTATAGAACCGCCAAGGGCCACTGACATGGCTCGTGTTACGACTACTTCCGTAGATAGCAGCCGGGATTTCACTTAACGTGCTTTCCGAAGCATGGAATCTATTATCGGACCCTGGATCCTGACCAAACTGGGGAATGTGTCACAAACATTTTTTTCTTGACACCGATTTATTTTTCTCTTACAGACCTAATCACTAGTTAAGTCTGTTAAGATGTCTGCAGCTGCTCTAAAGATGAAATCCCAAATTCGTTTTCCCGCCAAAAAGTTGCATGCTTAGGTACTATATTTAAAGAAATCTTCATGACTCATTAACCTCCCATCAAATCAATGTTAAGTCTCACACCGCTCTCTGAGTGTGAATTAAAGTTGCCCAGATAATCTCTGACTGACAACAGTGCAACTGTAATTAGTAGTGCTGTCGCCAGCGGTTCATGAATTTAACAGAATAGAAGTTATTTATTTTTGTCGAATAAAATCTATACTAATATTATCACAATTTTCGGGGAATACAATTTAATTAAAAGTTTTGAATAGGCTTTCATTATTCTATGACATTAATAACAATTTTCATAACATTTATGAGACATTTTACGGGCTTACCGCGATAATATTTCATAAATGTTAAGAAAATGACCGCGAAAGTTTAAAATTATAATTTTCATAGCAGCTCAACTTTCGAGAATTTCACGATTATACACCCACAATTTCACCTCTTTAGCCATGTGCTCACATGATCACACATATGAGTCTAAAATAATAAAGAACTATTCTGTTCTAATATGAATGCATAAACAAAAATTCCAGTACCTGAAATAATTTAGCAATTTAGTCCTGTAGAAAGATATTAATATTACAGGCTGTACCTGTTATGAAATTAGTTTTTTTTTTTGTATGACCAATATTTCACAGCTATTTCAAATCTTGCAGCAGACTTTTCTACAACTTTGCTGTTAGATCGGCTACCGGGCTATAGCTGTTAGAGTTGCGCGCACGCAGGTCGGATAACGGTTCCTTGTGCGTTTTAATAAGGCGGCTTACTGTACGCAAATTAGGTGAAGCGATTTACTGATTCTAGATGCGAGTGTACCAACATACACAATACATATACTATGTTATACCATGCTTACATCTATTAAGAGGTAAAGGTCTCAAGAGCAGCTTCAAATGGTACACCTTATGTTGAAACAATTTTAAATATTCAGGGCTTCTTAAAGATCATAGTTAATAGTATTTAAATAATTTTATTAGTAATTAAGTAAAGTTTAGAGAGTCATGGAAAACAGTTTCTAGTATCTCAATTTATTTTTGTTATGTAGGTATTTAATTTGGTTTGTGCTTGAGTCATTAGATAGACTAAACTACAATTACTGCACAACCATCTTCATCATCATCTTCTTCATCTTCATCTTCTTTCCCGGTTTTTTTGTATCTTCTTTTTTTCTTCTTTTTCGTGGGTTTTGACTAGTTTTGCAGTTTTGCACATGATGACTATTTTACAATAATAGGTGATCATAAAGGTAGTAAATTTTATTGGTCTCGGTAGTAAATATTACACATCAACGGCCCGTTACAGTCCATTGCTGGACTATGAGCCTCCTCCATTTAAGTGGAGGGTTTTGCCATAATCTCCACGCTTGGCAGGCGGGTTGGAGATCGCAGATTAAAACGTTACTGTATCAGAGAGCGCTGCTGCCCGTTCCCTGTTCAATGTGTAGTCCCTAAGTCGCCTCTTACGACACCCACGGGAAGAGTAGGGGATGGTGACAAATGTATTCTACTCTGCCGTCACCACACGACAAATATTACACATCGATATTGTATTAAGATTCTTGTCTATATAGGTGTATATGTCACAGTAAGATAGTTGTAGCCGTAATATTATCATATCACTAGGGATATGATCATATACCGGATGATAGTCATACGAAAGCTCCTATGTACTATCATGTGCTATCATATAATGATATGATCATGTCACTAAACTAATCTAGTGAAATAGTTACTATCGACCAAATTTACTCAAATTGCATGCTTGCAAGCAGGCATGGGTGGTCACAAGATAATTGAACCCCGAAGGGTATGGCGGAGGGAGCCGAGCTCGCATCCCCTTCTAACCTAATGTCGGGGTGCCCCGAACTCCCGTGCTCGCTACGCTCGCACCCGCCCTGATTGTTCTTGTACTGTAATTTATCCATTTTTAAATAATAATGGAATGCTTCGTACAGTCATTTGATCGATAATAACATAGATAGTTATAGACAGCTTCCATATGACTATCATCCGGTACATGATCATATGCTTAGTGATATGATCATATTACGTCTATTGCTATCTTACGGCGACATATATACAAGTACGAGTAAGGTCAATAAAAGTAGTTACCATCTGTTTTCTTATAACATCCAATATTTCCCCTGCTCGTTTTCCCATAAGTGTTCAGTAATAGCATTTAACGCGAGATTAGACAGAAACACCTTGCCAGGGGGAAGTGTAGGTTGTGCGTTTTAATACTCTTGTGCAAAAATGAACCGTGATGCAAGGGCAGACCAGACATTATTGATTAAAAGGTGAATTTGCAGTTTTATATAGGTATAAGTGTGTTTTTTTTTCTAATCAAAATTGTGATTTTCTTGGACGTGTAAGTATTGAATTACTAAGAAATGTATACTTTTTAAAACGCGGTACAATGCGATTAAAATGAGAAAATCTGGGCGCCCGCGCCCGCTAATTTACGACGTCAATCTATCAGACCAATATACTCGTTCAATAATCCATCGTGTAATATAAGAGATTCACGTGAAGTTAGCCGAAAATCTGCCGTATTCTTATTTTGATTGCATTGTAAACATATCGATTTCAATCTTACTGTGATCTTACTAACAGAACTTCTTTGTTTTTTAGAATTTCTTTAAACCAATCAATCGTTGTTAATTTTTACCGCCGAAAAAAAAAGAAAAATGTAGAAGAAAATATAAGAAAATTTTTGCTATGACAGGGGGACCACACAGCTATGTCACAATCAAGACACGGGGGAATGCCAGGGGGGGGAGGGGGGGCTAATGGGTGTCGACAACGTCAATTGCGCGGGGAATATAGGAATTCTCGTTACATGAATGTCTGGGGGATTATTGGTGACGAAAATACGGTTGCATTTTATTTTTTTCAACTTAAGGAGGCCTGGTGTATTTTATTAAATATGTTTTTCTGTACGAGTGAACTGACACCCACAGTTTATGTTGAAACAAAAAAAAACGGCCCATTACAGTCCACTGCTGGACTATGAGCCTCCTCCACTTAAGTGGAGGGGTTGCCATAATCTCCACGCTTGGCAGGCGGGTTGGAGATCGCAGATCAAAAGGTTACTGTATCAGAGAGCACTGCTACCCCTAATCTTCCCGTGGGTGTCGTAAGAGGCGACTTAGGGACTACACATTGATCAGGAAACGGGCAGCAGCGCTCTCTATGTTGATTAATTACGTGTAAATATTGCTAGTTTATTTTTTAATAAAAGGGTTCGCTTTTCTCCGCAATTAATATCTTTCCTGTGCTATGATTAATATTCACACTTTTCCACATGCGCAGAGAAAAATATCGCAAACAATAAAACAAACTTACCCAAATACATCAACAACATAAGTACGGGGCTGACCGCAAAAAGGTAATAACTCACAAACTCATAAAAAGGGTCAGCGGGTAATTGCAGGCTAACTATAATAATTATCGCTTTATGCCTTTTGCCCGGACCGAGGCGGTTCGAACCAGCTCTAAGCGGATTATTGTGCCGGTTGTCTGCGGAAACAAGGGTTGGGGTGACAATAAACTGCGAATGTTTAGTGCCGATATGGAATTTTAAATGACGTTCGCAATTCTCTTCGCCGCCGCTGTATAAAATTTAGGAGATATTTCCCCTTTTGTTGTTTTTTTTGCTTTGTTTTATAAAACTTACCCCACTTTGAAATAAAAAGTAATAATATTTGAGGCTTACCTGAAACAATAAAAATTTACACATTAGCTGCTCATAATATGCAACAATAATATTTATTTGTAATTTGATCTTATGGCGTAACAAATATGATCATGGCATCTACAATTATATTATAAAGACAAAAAACAATAGTGCATTTGCAGAGTAAAATGCAGACAACAACAGATAAAGGTTTCTAATCGCAAATGCAAATTAAAGCAGAATTATCTTTTTAAATTATAATAAATGCAGACTCCCTCGGTGTTAAATTACAAGGATTATGTCACGGCAGCGGAATAGTATTTATTAAAGGAATTATCCAGCTGAAACAAGGATTAAATATGGCTACCCTACACGCAGGTGTTGCGGGGACTGCAAATCCGTCATAAATAAATTTGATTTGACGCTTGCAAACAGCCACAAGAAACAATTTTAGGGGAAATAATTTGATAAAAATTTTAAACAGTTTATGAGATAAGCGCTTTCGATTCAAGGGACCTCCCTACTGCTACTTAATTTACATCGGCAAAGAGATTAGGTATCCAGTTATTTAAATTAATATTATAGTGTTTTTACGTCATATTTAAAGATTATTTCGAAATACCGGAAATTTATATATGTAAATAAAATAATCATGTGCATGTTTTTGTATACTATTTTGAAAACTATAAAGAGTATCTACGAGCCTGTATTATATTCAAATTTTAATTTAAAAAAAGTTAGTACATATCTGTTTATAAGCCTCTCCATAAAATTCGTATAAACATTAGCGATACGCTGCATATTTTATTTTTATTTTATACCTAATATTACACATAAATTAATATTTTTATCGCAACAACACAAAATCTATCGCAGTAATTCTTCGAGCTCAACACAAGTACATTACACAAACTATTTTCTTATCAGAGGTGTGACGTCACCAGAAGCAATTGTATTATCTTTATTTACGCAATAAAATAGACTCAATAAGGAAAAAGGTTTGGCAACAAACACTCGTTGTCGGTACTATCGGATAAAATACGATCACAATAACCCGTAAAGATGTGAAAAAATAAACATAATAATAAAATCTTATGACCGCTGTACTGGCTGGTCAATTCAGGTTACGGTATGACGTCATTTGTGAGAATGACGTCATAGATGTCTTAATACGCTCATTTTCGGGATATGTTTGTTTAAAAAGTATCAGTTCTTAAAGCCGAAAGTAGTGTCCGGAGGATTTTTTTCTTGTAGTATTGATCGTAGTAACTGCTACGGCGTAGCAATCTCGTAGCATATGTCAATCAATCAGCCTATTTCAGACCACTGCTGGTCGTAGGGCACGCGAAGCGCACGATCACCCGCTTTCCTCATCCAGCCACCACCAGCGACCTTCCTCAGGTATATGGTAATAAGCATATTGTGTAATAATAGCTATTTATGCAACTGTTGCATAATGAGGGGTATTTAACACGAGTGTGGTTTATGAAACGAGCGCAGCGAGTTTCATAAAAGTATACACGAGTGTTAAATACTAATTATGTACAGTTGCATACAATAGTTTATCTACACTTATACAACAAATTTAAATTAAAGACAAAATAAAGTAATCATTGTTTATTGTAATAATTATTGACATTACAAACGTTAATGGCGCGAAAATAAATTTGCAGTAATATCGCACCGCGCATGCGCGCCGCCAAGGTTGCGTTCCGAAACACGCTAGTGTGCTCAAATAGCAAGCATCTGCGTAAAAATTAAAAAAAAAAACTTCATTTTGTTACAACTTTGCGATAACGAAATGAAATTTGTATGGATCCTTAGTCACGGCTCCATCGAAAGGTATATCATTTGCTTAGCGTTTCTGATAAGTAAATGAAGGATTTACGACATGAGTGTAGATAAACGTAATTTTCATTTCACATACATACGGATTCAATTTTATAGGTGTATTTAATATTGTTAAACGTAACGTAAAAGGCTGTTAGGTTTTTACTCAATTTATAACGTACTTATTCGATGTGTCGTCAATATCACTTGAATAAAAAATAAAAAACTTTATTATATAAATACACTTATGTTAGAAAAGTGGGGCAAGTGTCTCAAGTGTCCCAAAAGGCTTATCGCCTGTGTCGGGAGGCACCGCTCTTCATAGAAACTAACATAATATAAGTTAATGTTATGACAAGTTCATACAGATGGAAAAAGAGATAAGTATAATTAAGATAAGTTTAGTTTAGGTCTAAAGTACTTTTAAGCTCATATTATTAGATTATAGGTTCAACTTACATTCCTTCCTACAATCTAAGTCTAAGTTTAAGTACGTACATATTAACTAGAAATAAATTAATTCAGTTCAGTTAGACATGCCGAGTTATTCTGAGTCTAAGCGGTCTATTCATGGTTTATCATACTTTCCTTCTTACAATCTAAGTCTATGTTTAAGTAGGTACATAATAGCTAGAAATAATTTAGTTTAGTTAGACATGCCAAGATATTTATAGTCTAAACGGGTGTAATAATTAGTTAAATATCGTCAAGTGGCTTGAGCCTTCTAGGGAAATAAAATAGAGCAAGTAATAGGTAAATTTCACATGCAAAACTTTCGTATTTAGGTGTCAATTACACTTTTTATATTATTTTATTTTTTATTATAACAAATGGTCATACACAAAACTTATCAATAAAAAAGAATTTTACAAATACCTTATAGTACCCTGATATTAAATTAAGTTTGGTTTTAAATTCAACCATTCCATATTAACAAAAATTAATTAAGTATGTACTACCTAATAAAATACAATGTTAAGTATTATTTATTATGGATGTATGCTTACGATATTCCTAACTTCCTATAAAATCAAAATACTAACGGTACCCTCTTTCTTGCTTCCAGAAGGCGGTTAAAAATAATCATTTATCAGCAGCGGTTCAAAGTCTAGCGACGTGAATATTCTCCATAAGCTTCGTGTTTCAAACTTCTAATCTCAATTTTTCCACATCGCGTAAAGTGAAAGATGGGAACTCAATTTTGATTAACAATTTAACCTGCTTTACGAAGTGGCAACCAGGTTAAACGGGGCAGTTATAATAACATTATATATCGTATACTCAGTATGGGTTCTTAATTCTTGTAAAGATATCAGTATCATCATCATCAACGGCTAAAAATAATAAAGTTTTTGTCGAAGCAAAAAATTTAACTTTTTAATTTTAGAAAGTGTTTAAACCTTCAGAGTAATCTAGGCCAGTTTTTTATTTTATTTTACACTATATGAAGACAGGTGGCGGCAGAATAACAGCGTTTGTTTCGTAGGTCGAAGCAAACATATAGCTGAGTCGCTATCCTTTTTCCTGACTGTGCACACTATGTTGGTCTTTTTTTTTATTGTTTCTCTTTTTGTTTTTTTAATTATTCATGTGAAATATTGTTTTTTGCTTTATCACTAAACATGTTTTGTATGTGTTGTACTGTCATGAAATAAATGTTTTCTCTCTCTCTCTCTCTCTATATTAATTTAATATTGGCTTTTAAAATTTCAACTTTTCAATTTGCGTCACAAACGGCAAGACCTTCGGGACGTCCTACAGAAACGAATATAGGTTAAATAGTCCATATTTTTCGCAACTCGCCACACAACCACGTTGGCATTCCTTATTCGCCCGGACGTAATAGGCTGTTCCTTCTAAATTATGAGTGTTAAACAACACGGACCAACAAGGGCAGGATAAAGGTCTCGCAAGGGTTGCCATTCGGAAAAAATAAACGCACCGGAAGTTATTTTGATAACATTCTTCCGAAAAAAGAAATTGCAAAGAGAAAGTTTTGGCTACTAGGTGTTTTTTTGTTTCTGTGAAAATACTTATTGATACATATTGAAAAAAAAAAATGATTATAGGCAATAACTTATTGACATAATCACTGTCATCTTGTTGTTTTTGTTATTAAACTGCAGGGTTTCTGGAACCAAATTTTTACTATGCTATACCATTGCGTTTGTGAAGATAAGATAAGATAAAGATAAAAATGTCTTTATTCGAAGCAAGATTTAACAAAATCGTTTTTCGACGTCAAAGCTAGGAGGACAAAAGAATTTTGTTCCTGGTTGGTACGTTCACTACAAGTGTACGCCTGAAAAATTCACAATTGATCTAGAAAGAATGTGTATAATAGAGAATAAACCAAAGAAACTAATAACATAACCAAAATGTGCCAATGCGAACTCAATCAATATGTTCATTATGTATTGTTATTATGTTCCTTCCGTGCGCAATAAAGTGTTTTTAATTAATTTATTTACATTTCCTATATACACTACAGTTTTTAAAATAAACTAAACAAAAATCATCGGATATTTCAAGTATCTTTTTATTCTGTCACAATCTTTTACCAACCCTAAAACGCCATGGTTTTGGGTCGTAACCAACAGCCAGGATATCACTGATGTCGAGTGCGGATAACTCGCAAAGTTGTTGATTTACTGGTCATTCCCTCGATAACTCTATAGCCTCCATAGAAAAGAGTTGATGGTGTAACTCCAATTATCTTGATTTGTGTGAATAGTTTCCTATCTACTCAGATTTTGGGGGAGAGTCAATTACGGAAGCCCTATATATTGTCGATCGGACTTTTGCCTTTTTGTCATAATATTTTGCAGGCTTTATGAGTATCCGATGTCTACTTATTGGGGTTTTGTATGACTTCTTGTTTCGTAAATATTTCGTGGGTATTGGATTTCGGAATGTTCTTGACGTGTAGTACCTGCTAACTTTTTGTGAGCTCAGAACGTCATTTGATCTGTAAACAGGTCAGATAGGTCATATTTTATGAGTTCCGCCAATAAAACGCTCTTCTTCAATTTCAAGTTTTGTTCAGTCGGACGAAAATAGATCTAATACTTTAAACGAGCATTCTTGTATATATATGTGAATATATATATAATGAGAATCTCAGAAACGGCTGCAACGATTTCGATGAAATTTGGTATATAGAGGGTCTCGAGGGCGATAAATCGACCTAGCTTGGTTTCATTCTTATTAGTTAAAGGGTTTTCCTGTGTTTTAAGGTTGTTGTCGACGAACCCGCACTGGCCCACGTGGTCTACTAAGTTCTACTCGCCCTAATTCAGGGTAGGCTCAAGCCCCTTGGTGGGCGTATATGAGCTGTTGATGATGTTGATGAATAATTTTTACTAAGTATGAAAAAAATTAAGGGTTACGTAATGAGTTTAAAAACCGGATATTCCACGAGCAAAGCTCGGTCGCCCAGGTACTTTATATTAAAACTAAGACTTCAGCAGATTTTTCTCCACAGAAACCGCTCACTTGTGAGTGAACATAGACAATTGGTAAGAAGAGATTTATGAATACTTGACATTTTGACTATCTTAGTCTGTATCTCTTAAAGCAAACACAGGCGCTTTTCCCACAAGTTTAATGTCTTAAAAACAAGTATCTCTAAGCGAATAGTTTTTCCTTCTTTCTCTTTTACTTCAGAACCTCTATCTCTATAAAAACACCTTAAACTACTGAACGTTTGTTTCCTCTTTAATCTGAGCTTTACCACGCTTCATCCTCAGCTATTGATCCCTCCAGCTTAGCTTCGGAACTTCAACACTTTGCAGCTATCCTGTAAGACCTGGCTCTTAGAAGATACCTAGCTTAACAGTTCGAGCTAGGTTTTAAATGGACGATTTAGAATTAAGTGGCACTTCAAGCGAGAAATGGCTTCGAATGTTTGGTGTTAAGTAATTTAGAGATATTTATATATTTGTATTTTCTTAAGCTCTATCTCATTCAGTTGCAAGTATGTAGTTTTTATCATTGGCTGCATTTGGATCTAACGACATTTTAAATATGAGTATTTGATTATTGAATATTTTTGAAGTCTTTTAATTATTGTGATAAATAAAAAATATAAATAGGTAACACCTAATTATAATTTTATAGTAACCAAGTAGGTATTAGGAGATTCTCAAAATTTCAAATCCTGTCGTCTCGTTAAGGTTAACGATTAATCCCACAAGCCATGGTGTCATACAGAGTTGTGGACCTGACAAAGGCAGACATAATTCAAATCAAATTTTACATCAGTCAAGGTTAAGAATCTCTAAACTAAGGTAGCCCAAACAATATGAAGAAAATTTTATGAAATTGTGTGAAAATGGCGCTATAATCACCACAATATTGCTTTTAACCAGTTAGTCGTCAACTTTGTGGTTTTCATCCCCCTCAGAATATTATTTTCACATAAATCATACCGGTTAGAGAGCCTATCGCTAAGAATACACGCCTGAATGATTAATTGGCTGATCAGGGTTCGTTTGCAAGTAATTTTAATGATTTATGACCTTAGTACAATTGGGAGAATAGTTGGAGAACTTTGTGGTATTAATGCTGGAGTGAGGTTAGGAATTGTGCAACTTTAGTTTGGTTCAAATCAAATAGGTGGAGTTTCAATGGGTTTCAAATAGGTGGTGTTTGGTTTTGAGTCACAAATTAATTGGAATCTCGTATAGAAGAAAAAAGAAGCAGAGCAGAGAAAAATAGAGGGGCTCCATTGGCAATAAGAAGATGGAAGATGGTATAAAAATGTATGAAAAAAGAACTTCATCAAGTACCTGTAAGGAGGCGGAATTATAAAAATACCACTAGATTCTCTTTGCTTTTAAAGAGATCATCAAGTAAAAGCCGCCCACTGCTGAACAAAGACCGTCAACTTTAAAAATGTTTGACGTAATAAAAACATTAAAAATAAATATTAAAAAATATAAATTAAAGACAACTGTGACTGCCCGAGCATCGAAAAAGTCTCCTACACGAAGTACTTGGGAGTTATCATCGATCAGAGGTTATCTTGGTATTCTCACCTTGACCATGTTATAAGTAGAGTTAGGAAGCTTGTCTGGATTTTTAAGGCACTCAGACATGTCATCCCGAACCGTACTGCAAAACAAAAAGACCACTCCATGGAACTTCTTACTCAAATTTATATTTCACTCGTGCAATCGGTCTTGGTGTATTGCATTCCGGTTTGGGGTGGTGCAGCTGGGACCTTTTTTATTAATGTGGAACGAGCACAACGGGCTCTTATCAAGATTATGTATTTTAAAAAGATTCGCTTCCCGACTGATACCCTGTATCAGATAAGCAATCTTCTATCCGTTAGGAAACTATATATAACCTTGATAATCCTAAAAAAGCACAAAGCCCTACCTTAGATCCTTCTATACAAAGGAGAAGACGTAATGACATTGCTGCAAAAGTGCCCAACACCAAAACTGCTTTTGCCACTATACAGTATCATGCACGCTCAGCTCGTTTATATAATAAAATAAATAAATGTATATATATCTATGATAAGAAGAGCTACGAATTAAAAAAGATGCTTACAAAATGGTTACATTCAAAAACCTATGAAGAAACGGAGCAGTTATTACAACTGAGAGTTTAAATAAATAATATAATATATATGTATACACTCACACGCATGCATACACAGTCTCACACACACACTCTCTCTCTCTCTCTCTTCTGGATTTATAACTCTAAGTTTTTGTTAAAATTGTTTTTGTTTGTTTGTTATAGTTTGTTTTATATTTCTTTACTTTAAACACTGAACTTAAAATTTAATATTTAAGCTAATAATAGTATTAATGCAAATAATTTAATACTTATAACTAAGTGCAGCTTACGCCTTAAATATGTATAAGTGACCTCATCATTAATGGAAGAGTGGTACCTCCCAATACAGGCAACTTTGTAGCTTAAAGGGAGGTCCCAAACCTCAATAGATTAATAAGGCTGTCTGTTTAAAGAAATAAACATATTTTATTTTTTATTTTTATTTAAAGGAAATGCGCAGTCACTTCCGACGAGTTATTTCGTTATCAAGCGGTAAGTACTCCTCCCTTGTCAAATGACATCAATGTTAGAAATTGAATTTCAAAAATTTTCGATCATTTTATTAAAGATGGCGTCAACTGTACCTCACTTCTTAAACGTATTAATTAACGGCAAAGGGTGCAAGTGACTCTGCCAGAGTGAGGGATGCAAGGAATTTAATAAATCATCCCAAATTGACGAGAAACCGTTGTGCCCAGCGAAATAAATTATAAATAAAGACACCCTTCTGTCTTCGAGAGAGATTCCTACGTTAGGGACGACGAGATAACAATATAATTAGCATTTTACAGAAATTGTGTTGATCCTTCTTTAGTGAGGAGTTTTTAACTTTCCTCATCATATTTTTTTTTATCAAATTGCAAAGATAGTGTTCGTAAAGTTTTAGTACTTATGAATATTGAAATCTCATTCTGATTCTACACAACTAGATAGTTTATTTAATTACAGAAAAGGATCGCAAAGATCCTACGAAACTTACTGTTTGAATTCTTAAGAATTCCAAAATAAATTCTTATCAAAATACACAACAGTATTATTCATTACATACACACAAAGCTAACTTCCTTATTCCAATATCAAAAGCAAAAAATGAATCTCATCTTTGATGTCATCATTAAACACAATATCAATCGAAGGAGCGAGAACAAATCTTCTGCCAAACCTGAAAACCGACATCAAAAGACGATCGTCTTTACGTCAATAACATCGATTACAAAGGCGAATCGAGATCCGCAAAATCGATTTCAAAACCTTTAATTGGTCCTTCGTCCGTAAGGCGATTCAGAGATTCAAACGTAGGCTTTTTGATGTCCCTTCTTCGTCGTTAAGGGATGTCCACTGCTTGGATATTTTATTTTATTGGTAGGGAAAATACTTCGATTTATTTGAGCAGTAACAAACGCAAAGATAAATTGTTTTATATCTAATCTTTGACCTACATTATAATGAAAGTTTGCTATTTTTTCGACGGAGATGATATGAATGATAAAATAGAGAAACGTTTAATAAAAGTATTTATGTAGCATTTAAGTAAAACTCGTGTAGGCGTACGACTGACCCTTAAACGTGGAGATCTAAGAAAATAATCACGGAAAAGTACGACAAAAGAATCTAATTGATTCAGTGAAATGTCTCAGCGAGGAATTCTCAGACCTGCGCTCCTTGCCCTATTTTACTTTAGATTGGAATACTTTTCGGATGTTTGAACTGCTTTGCTTTTCGACGATTTGGAAAACAAACATTTCCACTTTGTAGATACTTTTATCATATTTTAGGGAAATAAGCAAATCAACCATTACGATTATATGCAGATGACGATGGTCTTTTTTTAAATGTAAGCTTATCATGAAGGTCATAATTGCCAAAAGTCATTCCGATTGAGTTGGATATCTGTGAGCACAGATTTAGAAAGGGCATTGCGCTCACTTCACATTCAAAACATAAAACAACTAGGTCGTATGTGCTTCTCCGCGACAAGAATAAGATAGTAGGTGCCCGTAGCTTTGCACAAACTTACCGACCAGTATTATGTAGGTTTGCGTCCCAACTAAGCACGTACGTACTCCTATCGATAATATGGTAATGGAGAGATGCCCCGGCTTGGGAAACGGACGTGACCATTATCTCATCGAGGATTGAGACAAATGATTTGATAATTCGACAAATGCCGGTCCCACTTCATATTGGTAACAGTTGTTGCCTTCTGACAAGTAACCGCAGCTTCAAATTGACGACGTGGTAAAAGCCCAGAGGAAGAAACAACAAAATAAAATACTCATTTCAACTTGTTCCATTTCATTTTATCTTCACCATAGTGCTGAGGATTCAAGGCCCCGCATGAGTGTGAAACGGACTCGTCCGTTTAAAACTTTTGAGTACGGCGAGGGACACGTTTAAAGCGTCCGTAATCAAATTTCACTCGAGTCTTTAAGGGTTAAAGCCGGCAACTTCGAGCCTCCCTAATAAATTATATTGCCGACAAAACTGCTCCCGAGTGCGACACAGTTCGTTGGCTCATCTAATTGGTTCAAATTCGACTCGACCCAGCTTATAATTGGACCGAATTCGGAGCCTTATGCGCCACGAAATTAGCAGAGATTCGAACGCTGGCCGGATTAGCAGTGTCGCGGCACCGCAACACTAATGCGCCCCTAGTCAAACATACGTAATAAGTTTGGACTCGTAAAGTTAATGAACGCAAAACAAATTTGGAAACGAAGTTTCAGGGTTTTGACTTAAACTTTGCGGAGGCGCCGTTTGAATACAGTAAATTTTCGGTTAATTAACGCGCCTGCCGCGGAACGCCTCCACAGTCCCGACGGCATTGATGGAACTTCGTCTTATGTGCTTTTCCTTACCGAGTTATTTTCACGTGAATTTCACCCCCTTTACCTCCAACGCGTGTTTACTAACATTACTTCAAGACGAACGCACCCCGAGCAAAACTTCAAATTGTCTACAGAGTCAACGTTGTTCGGGGAAACGAATTTCCCGACAAAGCGAATTCCGTAAGATTCCCAATTAAAGCTGCGACACTCCGCCGTCGAAGTTGGTCGCGTCGACAACTTCCAAATCTTGGCGGAGCTGCGAAAGAATTCCGTACTAATTAGTATAAGTTTATGCATTTGGAGGTGGGAGAGTCGGCGCCAAGTTTTAATTACTCGTAGCCTACATTCGGTCGATTCGGCGTCAATCACTCCGTTTCAGGTTCTTTTTGCGCCTCGGAGCGTTGCGGCGATAAATCTCGGGAGCCATTATTCTCAGATTAACGGCCAGCTGCCGCGGCAGGAATATTTTTGCTTAGCACCCGGGGCTCGGCTTGTAATGAATTTATCTCTATGTTTAATGCTCGCGGCTGCTGCGTTCGTGACTTAGCTGAGATGGAATCTTCATAAACGAGCAACTCGTCGACCTTTTTAATAAGCGAAATCTCGCGCGGGAGCCGTTGCCCCCGTCTAAGAATTCCAATTCAGTTCCGTGACCAGCGAGAATAATAAAACAATTCGTAATGAAATGCGCCCGTAGATTCTGTTATTTGCTTAATATTTTGAAACGAGGAGACGAGCGGAGTTGCTGGCGAGTTGCCGTGTTGGGGAACTCATTTCATGCAAATCGCGATATCGTTGCGTTCGACCGGTGCTGGGACTATGCGACGCTACTTGGGCATCTGTCGTTTAAATTCTTAACTTCCGAGTGCGAAGGTTGTTAGTAGGGTATGCAAGGAATTTGGAATAAACGCTGATTCCCGTGGATAGGAATGGAAAGTTGTTCTGAGTTTAAACAACATCTCAGTTAAAACCAATTGGTATATTATATATAGTATATTCTTCTCCACAGATTCCGCCATTGTATTAGTGAACTCACCCAAAAAAATGTAATGACGGATCTAAGTGATGTAATAACATCCTATGGAAATAAATTATTTTGACTTTGACTTTTATAAATATATTTTTAATAGGGACTATCATCAACGGCCCGTTACAGTCCACTGCTGGACTATGAGCCTCCTCCACTTAAGTGGAGGGTTAGGCCATGATCTCCACGCTTGGCGGGCGGGTTGGAGATTGCAGATTAAAAGGTTACTGTATCAGAGAGCGCTGCTGCCCGTTCCCTGTTCAACGTTTAGTCCCTAAGTCACCTCTTACGACACCCACGCGAATAGTAGTGACTAATGTATTCTACTCTGCTGTCACCACACGGCTTAATATTGATAATAATAATAATAATAATAGGGACTATATGGCCCACATATTTAACAATCAATGCACGCATTCTTATTCTTAACCTAAAAATCACCTTATTACATAGCAACAAGGTTTATTCTAATCACAACTGTTCCTACTGACTTGTGGTCCACAGTTCCACAACACGGGTCTCCAGATACCGCGCGACATTTCGTCCACAGCGCTGCACTTAGGGTTGTTCTCCCCGAATTTTACCACATTCATCCCAGTTTTACAAGTGTTCTGGCGAAGTTGTAAATTCTGACGTAGAGCTTTTGGAACTGGGACAGCCGGGCGGTTTTGTGAGTGGAGGAATTATAGCAACTTCATAAAACTCTTTATCCGCGAAACATTGTCCTTTGTTTCCAACTATTTCAGTGTTTAAAAGCGGGTTTTATTGTTATTACCTGATTTTAATGTTTTGTATATTTTTATTCATTTTCGTTTTTTGTGTGATTATGCAGATCAAGCAACAGTAGATCCCGGTAGATCATAGGCAAGTGAATGTTAGTAGTTTTCGGAAGCTTTTAGACATTAGCCACTAGACATTTAGAAAATACGTCCACTTCAGTCTAACTAAGGCCTCTCCCAGGAACTCCACAATTACCGCTGCCCGCATCCAGCAGCTTCCCCTGACCATCACCAGTTTGTCGGCCATCTTGTGGGGAGCTTGCCCTAGCCAATCTTTAAAGCAATGAAATACTGGAAAACGTTTCAGCCCTAGCTTCAACCTGAGCTTTAAACAAAAACGTTTTGCATCAGATATGCGCTAAGCCGCCGCGATTAAAAATAATTAGCAGTTTAAAGGCGGATTTGCATCTCGGCGGTTTACAAGACGCTGGCTCTAAGCAGTTTCGTACCGAGTTTATCCCCTATTAACATAAGTTGTCTAAGTTTCTCTGTCGTATATAGATCTTGGATAAACATTGCAAGGAAGTGAGCGAGCTTGTTGAAACTGAAGCGCGTTGATAGAGAATTATCGATAGTGGATTGTTTTGTGCAGCTGCTTTAGCCTCTATAGCGTATTTTAAAACGTGACCTTTAATGGCAGAGTCACGAGGCGATTATGTACAGAAGTCAGCACAAACAGCCAGAATATCGCTGTTATTGCTTCGAAATAAACGGCGCTTTCAAGGGGAAAAATGTACAGTAGCATGCTTGCTATTGTACGAGAGCCATTTGCAACTTTTTTAAAATTTCTATGACTATCTTTCACGAATAATTCGAGTTCCAGAAATTATATTGTTTTGTGACCATGTTGAATTACATCCACGATGATGTAACTTGGTATTATGTGACAACAGTAAACGTCGATAGCACATACCTTGCGATAGTTACAACTTCTTTCGGTTCATTTTTTCTCTTTCCAATAACACGATTCATTGAAACTGCTCGTATTATTTCGGATATAACGAAATAAACAAGCAGCGAATCGTTTGCAATTTTTCCCGTCTGCACCGCTTTCTTTCGTACACTTCCTTCCTGTTTCGCTGCTTTCCTCTTTGGCCCTTCGGTTCAAACCCTGGTTTAAATTACAGGCGGAGGACAGTCCTAGTCCATTAAACTTAACATCTAATGTTCTTAATTTTCTATATAACTTCTACGGAAAAAGGGCCAAACCAGCTTATTTTGTTCTTCTATAAAATAATAGTTTCCACTACATAAAGGAACGACCAAGAGTCTTCATCCATTTTACTTTTTTTCTAAATAGATACCTAAGTCGTTGCCATAAGTAATAGGTATTTTCTTTTCGAGATCAACAATATTTATTTTTATATAGAATTTCCTATGGTCATGAGGGAAGTTCGCGGTATTGTAAATGGGCTTTTGTCATTTTTCGCTAGTCGCTTACTAATAAATAAGTAACAAAGAATGATAATGGACATTAAAAGGTGGACTGAGGATCTGGTAGAAGTCGCGGGAAACAGCTGGATGCGAGCAGCGCATGCAGGACTCATCAAATTAGAAATCCTTGAGTAGGGTCTTAGAGTTCAGCAGTGTCATCAACAGCTCATATACGTCCTCACCGAGGGGCTCGAGCCTATCCCGAATTTGAGCGATTGGGCCTTATCAACCACGCTGGCCCAATGCGGGTTGGTCGACTTCACACACAACCTTTGATTTTCTTCGCAGGAGTGTGCAGATTTTATCACGATGTTTTCCTTCACTGTAAGAGCGTCGAATAAACGTACATATTATATGAATTCTAAATTTGAATTCATATGTACGTCAGCTGTCATCAGTGTACGCATTTTTAAATTCTCATCAAAACTACACCTCCTAGTTTTAAGAAAGCAGCAGTACATTAAGTCGTGGGTCCCAGCTGCTATTTATATATTTGGAAGCAGCACTTACAAGACCTAAGTAAGTGGCCTTTGGCAGCTCTATATCACTGATATCAAAATTTGTGTGGTCTTTGACCACCCAGGGAAGATCGCTACCATCCCATAAATTGGAGCTTGACGAAAATCGCTACGGCAGAGTCCCGAAATAACGCGATTAAGCGAATGAAAGGGCCGAAACGAACAAAAGCAAATGTGATTACCGCTTGTCGACTAAAAGAAATAAGTAATATTTCTTCACCGGATCCGCTGGAGGGATTTTAATGTGCTTGTGGACTATCTGTTTTCCTTTTATTCATTGGCTTTGAAAACCGCTGAGTGAAGAGGAATGTTTGTGTCTTTTTGTCGTCATATAAAATTGTTTTATGTCCTTTGAAGGAGCAATGAGTGTTTGGTTCTATTATGTTGTGTTTTTGTTGATCTGAGATGAGTGGGTGATGATTGCGCTTTTTTGTATCAAGTGATGCAATAACGTTTTTTATTCCTGTCGAATATTGAAAGATCTTATAATGCTTGTACCTGAATGTAAATAATCTCGGAATTTTTAAATTTTTTTTTAACATGAATTTTTTTTTAATGATCGCCCTAATTCAGGGTAGACTCGAGCCCTTCGGTGGGGACGTATATGAGCTGCTGATGATTGATAAATAATGAAATTAACGTACAGTTAGCCAAACCAGTCTTTGTGTAAACCTAAATGAAAACTTCCTAGTACAGTTGCTAGCACATACTGGACACTTTGACGTGTTAAGACTATAAGAGCGTCTTTATTCCGTAGCAGTAGACGTGGTATTCGTACTGCGAGTTATTACTTGCATGTGTCGACTACTGTATTATAACGTGATTATAACACACTATGTGGTAATCGATATCGATCTTTAATTTGAATACAATGCTCACTATTAAGGAAGTAAGAATAAAATTAGGAGCTATTTTATGGACTTGACCTTGAATGGGCTATTGAGAATTACGTAAGTATTTTTTTGCCTCACGGGACACACTACAGGTACAAAAAAAGTAATTTAGAAAAATAGCATTTATAAATTAGTAAATTCCGCAGGTAAACAAAGCATAAATGAAACATCATATAAAATTGCAAATCCTAACATGCAAGAATCCTACAAATACCATAACGCTCATATCCAGAACCTTATAAATAACATGAGCTATAATCATCGCTGATATAAAGTACTTCCCAATAGCGCAGTCACACGAACGGCCATAAACAAAAGGGAACGAGACAAACTCACATAAGTCAGTTTGAATTGTGATCATTAAACACGCGAGCGATAGCGCTCTGCAGAGTCAAGTTGTGATTCATGGTCTATGGTAGCGGATAGTAATAATCAGGTCTTTTTTAGATGTTTCAAGAAAAAAATGTTCTTAGCCCTAGCGGCGTATGCGGATTACCAAAAAGGGTAGAATTTAGTCACATTTATTTTTCAAATATTGAGGTATGTGGCAAATGGGGGGGGGGGCTCAAATGAATGAATGAATGAATGAATGAATATACTTTATTGCACACACAGAAATAATAAATGACAGAGTGGAAGTAAGAACAGGTAGTCATGTACAGTTAGGCGGCCTTATTGCTTCGTAGCAATTTCTTCCAGGCAACCTTCCCAAATGGTCCTTTGATGGGGACGTTAATGAGCTAACTAACGGTCTGCCCGCGGTTACGCTTGCGTTGTGTAAGTTTTTCCGTGGGGATAAGACTTTTTCCCTTAAAACATATCCTATGTGTTCAAGTTACAAATTATCTCCATTTTAAATTTCAACCAAATCCGTTAAGTACTTCAAGCGTGAAGGGGGAACAAACACCCAAACATCTCAACATTAAAATATATTTTCACATTTATTATATTACATATAGTGTGATTGTGATTACAACAACACCAACACGTACGTATTTAACTAGCTGATGTATTTTATTTCGTGATTGGTACTTTTAAGAATGTTGAAAGAAAGAACAACTTCTAAACTCAAAACGTATGAAACTATAAACTACGTATAAGCTTTGAGAACTAACATTAAAATATGGGTTCATATATTGGTTCTTTTAAAAACAGTTCTAAAATTTTGACCGAAATGATGTCACTGCGCAGGTGGGTGGAACCTGATCGTTCTATGTTTGAATTTAAAGTTCGATTGTCTGCTTTCCATAATCGGTAATGTCGGTAAAAACCGTCATTTGTTTAAGAATGTTACCGATAAGTTGACATTTTAAAAATGGCTGCCGTCATAGAGAACTGAGTTTACTGACATCATACAGCACTAAATTATAACAAACAAAGTATTTTGATCTATATAAGTAAATAAAAAACATATCCTTCCGACGGAAATTGAACTAACATCTCCGGCTTTTATGAACTCAAACTGCTAACCATTACATCACGGAGGGTATAGTTAGAGCCGCCAAAATTTGTTATCACTTGTTTCCTATGATCTAATGATGACGTCACCAGACTACTTCATATTACCATAAAGTTATACCACAAATTTTTCTGTGCAGAGAAATATGTCACTAATCGCCTTACTCTAAATTGCAATGTCACTGCAGACATACTTAAATGCAAAATGGCGCCCATTTTACTGTTGAATATCACCACATGCATGACAGCCCGGTCTTGCGGTCCAAGTGTTAGGCTTCCGATTCGAAAGTTCTGGGTTCGAATCCCAGTTAGAACAGATAAAATCACTTTGCACGAATACGACGTTAGGGTTGATTGCGAGAGCCATTTTAAAAGCTTTAGCCACTTAAGAACTTCGATACCGGAATTTGTGAGGTCGGTAATAAATTGATCGAACTTGCAAAATTGACATGCAAATCAAGTCAGATAGTGTTTTATTTTATTTTACTCCTAAAGAGATACTAGAGAATGCCACATACAGAAAAAATATTTGATAATGCACAAACTGCTCTACAACACGAGGTTCGATGTATAAACTTATTAATTATTGGCAATCAACAACTTTGGAACTGTATTGTAATGCTTTTAGTTTTTTCTTAAAAATGTTGGAATTAAAAAATACTATAAAGACGTAATTCAGTATCCCTAAATGTAATGTATAGGAAAAAAATGCTAAAAGCATAAACCAATTACATAAAGACCTCGTATCAGTCCAATAATAATTCTAATGACGTTAACATCGCCACCGCCGCGACGATTTTTTGTAGCCAGGCTAGCGCCATTAAATCGCTATGTTGTCACAAAATTACCAGGCATCTGTTACAACTGAAACCAAACCTTAACCCAACTGAAAAGAGTCCCCAAACAACGCACCAACAATTAAGCGTTAAAACAAATCGATTTTGCATTCGGTCTGATCGAAATTAAGCTTTAAATCAAACCGGTTAAGGTAATAAAAAACGCATCAATAAATTATCGAATCCTTTTAAAGCATGCGGGTGACAAATCGAATACGGATTAGTGCAAATTATTGAAGAGTTGTTGGTAAAACAACCGTATTTGTATCTAGATAGAGTATAAATCCGAACCGTTATTTACAAGAGCTATTAGCAACTTTAAAGGATTGGCATATTAGTGTCTCAATGATTTTGCTAAAAAGGTTCTGCGTTAAAAATGGTTAGTTTATTTTGAATACTGGTTTTCATTCGGTTTGTTGTTTACATTTTTCAATCTTCAAACTTTTAACTACCTAAATAGCAATCTGATTGAAATTGTTGATACCCAAAACCAAATTTTAAATTATAATTCTAATATTCCTATATTCAATTACTAATTGAAACAAGAATCCTTGGGAGAGGTATTTGTCCAACAGTAGACGTCTTCCGGCCGGTATGATTTCGATGATTCCTAAATAACCAACTGAAAGGCTAGCTAGTTGAAAAAATAACTGAATCTATAAATAAATTAGGAGAAGCTAAAGTCCACATACCGGTTGGTTGATTGTTAGCATTTCGCGTAGGCACTATCACGTTCGTGGCAGGTCAGTTTAACTCTTCTGTCGGAGTTTTCAAATCATTTATTGGCCAGTATTCTCCGTTATTAATTGCCCATGTTGATATTTAACTATCTTCTATAAGTTATTATTAATTAAACGCAGTTAGTCAACTTACGCAGGTGCATATTTAACCTTTTCTAACCCTAAGTACAATCGGTCCTTAAACTTTGACTTTTAAGATGTATTATTAGCATCTATAATAGCCGTTTAATTTTATTCGTTTGTATATTTTAGGCGGTAATTTTCGTATACACCTTTGTATTTTGAGCTAAATATATAAGGTGGCTGCAGTGGAGGTAAAATAAAGACGAGAAAATACAGATTAAAATATATTTAAAGTTCTACAAAGGTAATAAATTTAGCCACGTCCGATATTAGGTAGGTCAAGACCAAAAGTGCCGTCTTATTAAAATATAATTACTTAAAAATTAAATGTTATGTCAGCAATCACGTTGCCGATCGCATGAGGCGCCTGCTTCCGTTGTGTAGACCATTGACCTGATGTTATAGGTATGTCCCGATACATGACAAGCTAACTGGCAGTTAAGTAATTGTTATTTCATAAATAAGAGGTGCCGAATAAGGCGTTTCGTGGTTGTATAATGCCTACATTTACTCAAAAAGGGCTATATAAAATTGATTTTGCATGGTGTCTTTTAAAAATTAATGATGTCGTCTTTTAAGTAAACTCATTATCTTATCAGTAAAAGAACAACGTGAAAACAAGAAAGTACCTACTAATAAAACATTTGAACGAAACAATTTTGCAATGTTAAGGTTAATGGAAAACGTGTTAAATTAAAATCTTTAGATTTTTAAGTTGTTTAAAGTTTAATACGAAGTAGTTTTAATATTCAACATAAGTAATAATGTAATTTGAAATAAAATATAATGCAAAGCAGCATTAAAAAATGTTTTTTCGTAGCGGAGGGGTTATCATGAAAAAAGTTAATATTCTTTCAGGAAATATTAAAGCTCGGGTCGTTAGTGTTGTTCAACGCACACGATTGTACTTTGATTTGCATTTTTATGGTCACCCCAGCGGCGTTGTTTGACAAGTGCTTGGAGTGACCTAGTCCTGAATTTCATGGAAAAATATTTTACTCAGAACAACTGGAAAACGATTTTTAACAGTAAGGTTCCTTATGAAAGAGGTGGCTGAAAAAGTCAGTACCTTGAATGGAAGAACAATGTAAAAGTTTTTTTTCATCATGTATACAGAATAACCTTTGTTCTCATTTTTATAGCTTACTGTTTGTTTTGTAAAAACTTAATACTGCTCATATATAAAAAACAGAAACTTTTAGGCACGTTGATTTTCGTTTTTGTTGGAGGTAAATGTCGAGACAGTGCCCTTTTTAACCACACATAAAGTTTATTTTATGCTATAAAAATATATTATTAAATAACATTTCTCAAACCACTGTCCTGATTCAATCTCCCGTCTATCCCAGACTATACAACCTACAGACCCCTAAAACACTGAAGGTAAACATTTTGTACGTCGACATTTGAGCATCCATTGAACCCCAAGACAAAGAGGCTTCGTCGCCTGACTTTTACCCGGGTTAATTAAAATGTCAGAGGCACTTATTAATCAAACTAGAGGCCGTTCGGCGGATAAAGGTGCGCCTTTTGTTGCCTAGGAGAAAGGCTCGCCCGGAAGTCGTTAAGCTTACGCTGCGATATTTTGTATATTTTGTAAACTGTTTTCGTTATTGTTTTAATTGACTGATAAATGGATTTATCTAAATTTTGAGACAGGCAGGCGCCACCGAGGGAGTGAACGAAAAGGTATTAGAAAAGAAGTTTGTTTATTGAAGTTTTGGTTTGTTCATAAGAATATTTGGCGCAGCTGGTAGGATAGTCAAAGCATAAAAATATTTTATTTAGTGGATTGATTTCCTTTTCTTATTTTTTTTTTCAATATGGTCACCGTAAAGTTTTAGCTATTGATCACCAAATAATTAGCGAATAATGATTGAACACTCCAAACCCACTGCTTTCGTAAGTTGACATCAGATTAACTAGTATCTCGACAGTCAAATCAAATGCCCCTTTCAGCAAGTTCTGAAGTCGATAGTTAGACGTCAACCACGATAGCCTGTTAATCAGTCACACTTTATCAGTCCCAACTCATATGGTAATTACATTAAGGATCGCACCCGTATCACTCGAAGAGGCAGCAGGATAGTTGTGATGTCGCCACCACGTCATCAATCACGAGGAGGAGAAGGGGGGTATATAAGGTCTACGGTCGCGCGGGGAAGGGCATTCTTCATTAGATCGCGGAGAGACGCGGACGTCATCCCATATATTAATCATGATATAACTCCACCACGTTATTGAGTCTGTCATTCGTTTGCTTTTGTCATTAAGTGTGATCGTGATAATGCAATTCAGAATAATGAATCTCTCGTCAAGTCAAATGTCTTTTGGAGACTTGCCATTTAAGATGACTTAGAAACTATTCGAACACGAACAGTGTTTACCGGAGCTCGGGTAGTGTCGTATTAGGGTACAATGCCCGATACTTCGGAAAGTAACTTTCGAGGGTTGATACGAACACGGAAAGAAGTTGGACGAACGTGAGCTGACTAGGGACCTGATTTCGACTACTTTTGTTTCTCGAATCTTTTTCGGAGAAGATGATATAGGTGAGGACCGAATTCCTTCACATGAAAATAAATTGCGATCTAGTTTTAACAGATCAAAATATCGTTATCTTGAAAAAGCAATAAGGAAACATTTTTTTTTGTTAATACTCCAACATATTTTAATAAAGTACCTAACTACTTAGGAACTGAAATTTTTAAATTATCATCATCAACAACACTTCACATAGACCCTCACCGAGGGGCTCGAGCCATTATTAAATAGATTACAGAAATCATTAAACTGAAGACGATAAATTGATTTAGAAAAGGTAAACATAAAACCATTTCTTAATGTTAGGAAAATGAAAAGTATGCTAAAAAGATTTAGAAGGTTTTTGAAGCAACTAATACTCGTAGTAGCCACAAAAAGAATTGCCCCTAACTACGTGACCATGCTAGTTCGGAAGTGTACAATGTGGTGCTATTTCACACAAGAGCGCCCGATTCTTTCGACTGTTGTCGCGCGAACGCATTCGACTACTAGAAATTCTGAGTATGACGTAGACCCAAATATAGAATCTTAAAGTTTTTGATGACCAAGTTAGGTACAGACCTAACTTGGTCATCAAAAACTTTAAGATAACTTTTGTTTGGATTTGCAATATTTTAATTTTTAACAAAACGAATTATAACAGCTCACGCTCCCGTCGAAGGACTCGAGCTTGCTTTGAATAATCAGGCTGATCACGCTGGCCCAGTATGGAAAGAAATTATTGGTTGAATTAAGAAACAGCATCTAAAACATTAAAATTTTTGCTTCTCTTAGATAAAATATTTCATGAAAGAGAAAATAAAAATCCTTGTAAGAGCTATAAATCAAACTGCAGTAGATACTAATTACTAGTGCACCTGTAAATCTATGAACTGTCGTGTGTAAAAAAACCTGGTCGCACTTGCGTGTGTAACATTAACAGTAGCTAAGCTGATCGCAACCGAGATACGCGGCACGGCGCATGCGCTTTGAAGAAGATATCAACCCACATAGTGGAGAATATTTATGTGCAGTCGGAAATGATCGAGTCGATGATGAATGTCCAACAATACAATACAATACAAATATACTTCATTGACACCAAACATAAAACATAAAGAACGAGATAATTGAAACAATGAAGGTCAACAGGCGACCTTATTGCTAGGGTAGCAATCTCTTCCAGGCAACCTTAGGATGCAGGAAAACAATATTTAAAAGTTAAAGCGCAGCGGGTTGGTGGCTAAAAATATAATAAATAAACAAAATACAAATAAAAACAGGTTTATCCAACAAGTTTAGAAAGTATGAAATTGCTAAAAAGGTTATGAACCGGGAAGTAGGCGAATAATGCTATCTAGGCGCGACAAATAAAAAACCAAATTAACTCGTAACATTAAATAAGAAAGTCTAAGAAAGCGAAAGAATTCACCGAACACATAAGATTAAAATCAGTAAAGAAACAAGTATTACACAAGAGAGTAAAAAAGACGACCAATCAATTAAACTGAACGAGCTTATCGTGTATATCGATGCTTTTTGCGATCAGAATCGCGAGTGAAGTTGTAAGGATTGTAAACAAGGGCCGTGCGAAACATTCACAACATTTACAATCAATCGAAACGCAATGCATTATGTAATAATGAATTTATCTCTGACACGAGAAATCAAGTTTTCATCGGATCGAGTTCTCAATGCTCGATGCGAAATGTCAGAGGAGACAAAAACGTTATTACGGAATTCTTGTTATTACGTTTAAAATGTCACACGTTCATATGGTACTCGACGCGAATGAGACGCAATTAAAGGCGGCGATTTATTTAAATTGAATAACTTAAATGCTGTGAATACATCTGAATTTTTTACTCTTACCTACTACAAAGTGCAAGAAATGCTGTTTTTGTAACACTGATGCGGTTTTTACATTAGAATTTGTAATGACAAATATTTTCTTCTTTCAATTTTGTTCATTCATCTCATCGACCAACTCGTTGCCTTCGTTGGTAATTTTCTCATCATAACGATAATTATGATAACATAAATAGACAATAAATTTTTATTTAGAATTATTTTGATATTTCTAAAGCATCGATCTACAACCATTTGTCATTCATCGTTTTCTCCGATTGTTATTCGGGACGAATCGTGAAGAAATCACAAAACGAAGAGGGGTGACAAAGGAAAGTAAAGTAGGTTTCGGGAATATTAAGAGGTCCGGGAAATTGAGAAAATATTTCTAGTTGTGATTCTGTACATATCTTCAAGTATTCAGTTCTGTCGTTTATCCAGAAGCTTTAGATTCAGTTAGTAGTGACGTATTTTTTTATGACATTGTTTGTTATAACAATAAAGTTTACTTTCCTCTTAATGTTTATTTTCGCTGCTACTTTTCAATCAGATATTACTTTGTCTGTAAATCTTGCTGTTTCTTTTAGGGCAGTCATGCATGGAAAGAAAACTAGACACGGACGACCCTTTAGACTTTTATTGTTTCTGAAGTTATAAGTATACCTACCTACAGCTTCAATGAGGGGAGATGTCCCCACATCTTTTATGTTCCCTGTTTCCCGATCGTCGCTTATTTCCTGATGGAATTTGTTGTGCATCAAAAAATGTTTCCGGCCGGAAGAGCAAGCGATGTGCATCCACCGATTTTGTTTTTGATATCTCAACCAGAAATTATTGAGTTAAATTTTTTGAGCGAAGCTACTGTAATCGCTCGCTTTTGTAAAATATCGGGCGTTATTAAATTTGGCTCATACACATGAGTATTACCTGCGTTTCGCGTTATGGAATGAAAGGCCCTTTTTCGTATATTTTTTACTTTAATGAATCAAATTGGTTGGGGCGAATGCGTTGGATTTTTATTGAATGCTTTTATTTTGCGAATCTGTTAAAATTGAATTACATATATTTCATGTTTTGAAATTTGAACATGAAAAGGGTAACGGTGACCCGCCGGATTCGATACACTTTGTAGAGAATGTAATGCATAGATATAGGGCTTCTTAACTAAAAGGAGTGAAGCTGAAGCTCGCAATCTGCGATCTCAAGGCTAGTGCTGGAGGGTGCAAAGCGATAGTGATCGTTCGTCGCTCGTTCAATACTCTAATACCGGTAATGGAAGGCGACACGAGCTCGCCCGATTTTCCAAATCGTTTGCGCCGAACGCCACGCGAGATAACGAGAAATGTCCCGACTATCGTTTTATGTGCATCGAAGATTCGAATTCGGAACTATGTTATGCACCCTTTAGTTTGGTTTTTAGTGCTCTTTTCGTATGTGTTCCTGGTATTTTGTTTCCGTTTAAAGGAAAAATATCTCACTTGTTCCTTCTATAATTTTTACTTTCGCTTAATGTAATTTTGTTTTTGATACTTACCAGGAAAACCATCTGCTTATTAACAAGAATGTCATCACTGCTGGATCTGTAACAATGAAATAACATCTAAGTAAAAAATATTATAATACAAACCTACAGAACGAACTTAGGAAAAAACGAAACGAAAGTAAATTGTAAAATAAGTGATAATAAAAATAGTATCGTAGTGTATAAGTTTTTTACTACCAAGTTTTACATACTGATGCCGAGAAGAGTAAAGACAAAAATATTGAAACCAACTACAAAAGCTTCAGCCTACAGCCACAGCTCCATAAAAAATTAAATCAATTAAAAACTTAGCAGCACACTACAGCTTGACATAAGAATTCCCGCGGCGCCGCGCCGCACATCGACTCGCTTGCGGTTCGTAATCCGAATTTGTCGAGGGCTCTTCCATTATGCATTGGACAACGCGGCTGCCGGCTTATATTCGGCGTTCTGTATCTACTCCATAGCAGAATTCAATCGACTGCCTGCCATGTGGTCAAAAATGTGGGACAGTACGAGACAATCTGGAATCCTCGTAAGCCAGGACACTTGGCCTAAGACCGATACCATCATAATTTCTGGTGTTTTCCTTCCTTATATTTGGAAATAATAATAATACATCTCATCGTGATTTTAGTTTTAATTTGCCGCTTATAAAAATTATAAAACAATAGAATAAACATTTTCAAACACATGTATGTTAAGTTAAAAAACAATGAACTAAAACTTAAAACTATAAAATACTTTATGTAACGTCTAAATAAGCAAACAATGCATTCATATTTAAATTCGAACTATTTGAGTCCATAAGGAGTTAGGACTTATAATACTATGTTAGTAAAAATAATACAAATGGTACGTAGAGATACATAGGCATTACTTGTTTGGATTAATTTGAGTTTTATTTTAAAAACAACTAAGCTGTTGAAAACAGTACTGCATCAAGGCTGAATTTAGTTCCTGAATTTGTCACAAGCTTTTGTATTATGCATGGGGCTGTGCGACTGGCTCGCTCGTATATTTGGCGGCGATGCTGGGAAATATTCAATCAAATGCTTAACATGCGCTCGAAAATGTAGGGCAACATGTCAATCTGGGATTTTGAAAAATAAAACCATGTTTAAATCAACCCAGCACTTGGTTGAGTCGAGAGCTTAAACTACTTAACAGTGAATATTTTGATTACATTCTGTTGTATAACGACGCATGGTTTTGAGAAAAATTGTACCTATAAATATAAACAAAATCTACCTCAAAACGTGTCTGTCTACGTTCTGACAAAGAGGTGTCGGGGTGAATAAGAATTGAACAAAGCCAAAAGTATTTTTTACATCATTTCAAACGTTGTTTGGTCACTATAATATTGTTTCTAAACGTATCTTTTACGTCATGGGTTAAAAAAAAACAAATGTTTAGTCTATGGAATGATTAAACCAAACCTAGTGCGAATCTGACCTGCAGCGCTCAAATGAATTGTTTATACAGCGATAACACCACTCTAGATCAAGTGACTAATTCGAATTATATTACTGTTTTTGAGTTGCAGTATTGACCGGTGCGTCCGATATTTAGGAAAATATAAACGATGCTTTAGTTTTTATCTGCAATCATTGTGCATCAAAACAATTAAGTCACATTTTTAAATAAACTTGGTACTATAAATAGTTACTGCTATAACGACACTTAGATTATTTTAATGACTATACCCTAAGATGACATCATTGTAAGTAAACAATGCGACAGACACTAGGCGGTTTATGATAATTATGCTAGGTATAGCAAACAAGTTTCAACCTGACCTAATAAATCCAACAATAATCCTATCTACCTGTATTGTGAACGACATACAAAGATAGCAAATATTTGTTTAAAGAATGTTAAATCTTTATGACGTGTGATAAATAAACAATTTGATGTATTAGGTTTGTAATTCCCTATTTTCCTCATGAAATTCAAGAAAACATAATAACTGTAGAAACTACAAAACTAAGCATTGGTAACCCTGCTACTAAGAAGAAGGAAGATATATCTCCACAAACAGTCACCCTCAATTGTAGCAACACAAAAAATCAACACATCCTTCTCACAGAAGTAATGACTTTTTTCCGCAACTGTACACTAAGGCGTGGGAAGAAACCAGCAAGCTTTATTTAATGGGTAATGTCGTACACCTTATTAGACGCGTATTTATTGTATTGCGCCTGTGCAATCTCTTGAAGATCGTAAAGGAATTCTATAGATCAAGTGTCGCAACGTAAGCACACAAAGCTGAAAGGTGACAAAGCAGTTACTCATATAGATAAACGACGCGATTAAAATGATGTTGATATCATTTTTATACTTCCTTTTGAATGGGTATTTGAAATTGATGAGGTTATAAGACTTGATTATTCGGTTATGAGAAGTGGTGCGTGCGAACCGGGCGTACATAAATGATTACCGTTTTTAGTGCTCTATTGATCTTCAATATCGATCAGCTATATTTTTAAAGTAAAAGTTAGTTTCATAAATATTCATCGTTAATGTGGAAAATACTGATTACATAAATAAGTAACTACATGCTTTAGTTTTAGAGGAAGTAGAGTTACTAGTATTAATTTCCCTCCAGCCACTTTCGAAACATATTAAATTAGGAAAAAAAAAATCCCCTTCCTTCGTCATATCACATGAATGGTGTTCAACTGGAAGAGGTAGAGTCTATAAGAGATCTTGGTGTCATACTTGACAGCAAGTTATATTTTTGTGCTGATATCGATTCCGTAATTAAAAAATCTTTGAGTATGTTGGGTTTTGTGTGGCGTAATTGTAAAAGATTCAAAAGTATATTGCCCCTAAAATTAGTTTATAATGCTTTGGTTCGTAGCGACCTAGAGTATTGTTCAAGTGTCTGGAATCCTTTTTGCCAGAGCACCTGCAATAGGATAGAAAGAGTTCAGAAGCGCTTCCTATTTCTTCTTGCGGCACACCAGAAGAGACATGACCTCCATTCTTACAACGAAAGATTGGTTCATTTTAGGATTGTATCGTTAAAAGACAGAAGGTGGATTAATGATCAGCTGCTCCTTTATAAAATTGTTTGTGGATTTTTAGACTGCCCCTCCTTAATATCTCAAATAAAATTTACTGTACCTCGTCGTGGCTCTCGTCTATAGATGTAACTTTAAGCCTTTTGCGCCTAGTATCACCAGGACCAACATAGGGTTCCACAGTGTCTTGAACCGTATTTACCGCCAGCACAATGAACTCTTTCAGAAGGAGAATATTGACATATTCAATGTAAGTTATTATTTATTTAGAACAAAACTACACAGGTGCTTAGCGAAATCTATATAATTATAGTTATAATACAACGTAAACTTAATATAGGTAATGGTGTTTAGTATATACAGCTATGTATGAATACTATGTAAGTGGTAATTTGTAATTTGTCCTTAGACAAGATTGTAAAACTTAGGTCGTGTTTGCCTGTAATTGGGTGTACCCTACTTAAGTTTCCTCATCTCATGTAATAAATATAAGCATATGGTGTATTACCTGTTGGCAAACCTTGAATAAATAAATAAAAAATAAACCAACGGTTCGAAACCAGTTTCGAAAACCGAATTATATTAGACTAAAGAAATGAACAAGAACTAAGACACATCTCGATAATCAGTTAAAAGATTACACTTAACACATAACAGTAAGAAAGAAGCTCTAAAAATAGTGATATCAATAACTCAGACCCCACACAAGGATATAATTACGTACGATACTATTTCATATTAGTCATTACTTAAGTGCATGCAAATTGCAATGCAAACTACGCGTTATTATGCGAAGCCGCGCACGAAGCGTGCCGCCACAAAACTACCTCATGTTTAAAACCTCTCCGTGTCCTGGCTCCTAATATTATATTTTATAGTCTTAGTAGCGTCTTATTACTTGGATCTTCCTTGTTTATTAGCTAATTAAATTTCTGGATCAAGCTCTAAGGATATAGTGCAAAGTTTGCCAGAATTTTGGTCAGCTTGTTCAGTCTTGGTGTTAAAGTAAGGTATCAACTAACTTTTGGTTCAAATTATCTCTATTATGATTAGAGGTTAAAAGAGATAAGATCGACATGGTTTCGATAGTAGTCTCTGGTTGTTAGAGTGTTCTGCCCCGAAGCTTTAATTGCATAATCTGCATTATTTTAAAATAATAAAGCCAGTTTTAAATAAATAACTTTGATTCTAAGTATTCTTTGTTCCCAAGGGTATATTCTCAACCCTCTCGTTTTTAATCTCAATTGGCTTTCTACAATGAAGATTCGCAATTAAATGTAAAACCGTAAATCATAACCGTTTCATGAATTTATTTGCATAGAAATTAACGTCGTTGGAAAAACAAATGAACCTTGCAATTGTGCAAAGAAAATTAGAAAAGATCCCTTGAGAGTATCTCCCTCTGTACTAGGGGTGCATAAAAGAGGCGAAAGTTAATTGAGTAGGTTATTGTAAGTCAAGCATCGAAAGTTCTCGGAAGGTTGGTGGAAACGCTTCAGGCAAGTTGATCCTACCCGTAACTCATCTGCCAACATACGTACCTCTATAATCGCAAAACATAGGACTAATCAGCCATCCAGGATAAAACCCGGTCAATCCCGGCCGGATCCCGGACGGCGGACTAATGTCGCGGCTGCCCGGACAAATAGTCCTCGGGATTAGCAACGCCTTGATTAACTAAGCTGTGCTGTTGTTTGCTCCTGTTTTGTTATGCACCCTTGGTACTTTCGGGTGGCTAGATTGGATGTTTTGTTTGGTTAATCTGTTTGCTGGGACCCTGGCTTGAGCCTGGTTTGACAGCAGGGATACGACGAGATCATGCAATCAGAATCTATTGTGTGTTGTTTCCAAAAATTAATAACAATTTGCCGTTATTTTTCTAATAAAACACTTATTATTAATTTATAAGGTACAAAAGGTTTTCTACAATTAGCAAATGAACATCGCTGTTTTGTTACGGATGTAATCTAGTAGACATGACAAATGCAAATTGTGTACCTCGACCTCTTCAAGCCAATTAAACGTACCAATTCTCATGTTTCCCCCACGTATTATATAACAAACGGCATTCATTCCGCCTGCTCATAAAGATCGAGTGACTGTGCGGATGCAGTAATCTGTGATACGGGCAGCTAATGGTTCGAATTAAACGAGTAAAGAGCGATATCGTAAGAGCCCCCACGTACACACTTGTTCGGTGTAATTTGGCAATTGGAGCCGATGCAATGTACTCTCAGGTGATTGAGGCTCGGTTTGGCCTTTGACGATGTGAAACCGGTTATATTGCCGTACTTACGTTTCACCCCGTGTTGTTTCCAATTATATTTTCAAATGATGCTTTATTTGAAAGTTTCCTGTGTGTTAACTGTTGAATATTGTAAAGAAAATGTTAATTCGAAGTTTTATTTAAATTAAAACTTACTCAAGGCAATCTACTAGGTCTGATAAGTTTTGATAAGTATGCGTTTGTTTTGTTCTTTAAAAAACAATTTAAAAACTAAATCCTTAAATCAAAAATCTGTAGGTTTTCATGCCAACGAAACTGCAGCTGAAAAGATTTGACTAATATTTTTAAACGCAGTAGTTTTTGACACGAACACTAACTGTATTATTGTCACCCAATTTGGAGAGCGTCCAATAGAATGCACCTACGAACTCTGCGTTTTATGCTTTTACTAGCCAACGCTATCGTGGTTTTATTTGCTACGGGAAACACGGTATTTGTAAAAGTGAATCCAATATTTTATGGGAGTACGATGAAGCTGGTGAATACATGTTTCATGATAAAAACTCTTTCGTTGTGCACACTTCTTGTACGCTATTTAGAAACTACCGCTGCTGTATCATATACATAATGTTATTACTAGGATAATTTAATACTGATTAAATTCCCAGAATTTTGATACCCACAGTGCACCATTATTTTTATTTTTGTAAAAACCATAGGCGATGGGAAACGAAGTTCTTATTACGTAAAAACATACCCTCTTTCATTCGTATAAAAATATTTTCACAAAAAGGTGCTGTTGAAAATAAATTCAAAAGAGAACCCCTTAAATAGGGCGGTCTATGCTCCCTCACGCTTTCAAGACGCTACCCAGTGGATTTCAGATGGACTCTCGTTCTATAACACGGCATCAAATTAACTTCTTTTTAACTTAGCCGGATAAATTTTTAAATTAGATTAAGCCTGAGGCTGATCGTGACGCCGCAAGAGTATGAATGATGACTTTAATATAATGGTGTATACAAATTCCTTCCAGCTCTCTTTGACCCTTGCATGCGGAGAAATTTTACGAATTTATGGGTCGGGTTACGCTGGATGATCCCAACATTCACGTTACACAATCATTATGGAATTGAAGCAATCTCTATGTTCCGGCAGTAATATAATTGTAGCTTTGTGTGGTACTAGAATCCCGTTACTGTGACGCAACGGTACTACCATTGCGCGGCGGATTTCCTGAGTTCGATTCCCAGGCCAGACCGGAATGCAATGTGTTTTTGCTATTTGATCAATGATAGAGGAGATAAATCTATAAAACTATTGTTGTGTTCTTAAATCAAGTTCCATTTTTGGATGCAAACTTTACTTAATACGTTTCTATTAGTTGAACAAAGAGGTGAACATTCATGAATATAAAGACCCAACCTTCGCAAAACTTCAACACATTTCAAGCCTAAATTCACCAACGAAATTTCCACATTACAGCGTAAATTTTAGACTATCCCAACTTTGTTTACAGGTGGTTGGCACATTAAATGGATTGACGTCTACCCTCACTTAGTGTGATTAAAATGGTAAAGATCTCGACGAAATATTTGGGTATGCCCCCAGTACAGTTCGCTGCAGTAACCTAGTTACTTTAGGTTTGCTGTTGGATGGATTTAATGAATTTACTGAAATTATAGAAACTGTTTACCTAATGGGAGCAGAACTTGATGAAGGTTGTGTTTGAATGTTTGATCGAAGAAACATTTGAGGTTAATAATGAGACCGGAAGAAATCATAAAAGATCCGTTCAAAAGGTGAATACAAGGTTTCTTAATGAACCAAATTAATTGAGTATAAATTTATTTGATATCAAAATTTGTTGTTGGCAGTGATTTTAAAATTGGTAGTGGTTTTCATTCTGTATAAGATTTCGATTGTTGATCAGGCACACTGATTATTATGATATAGGACGTCTGTATGTATTTGAATTAGTTTTCAGATATCAGAAGCTATTTTTGAAAGTAAAATGACCCGAGACTCTTAAAAGATATACAAAATGTTGTGCCTGACTATATATGTAGGTATAATACGGATCCTGATGCTTAGTATCTCTTTATTTCCTGCTTTTGATGGATCCAGGGACGGTGTAGATTGCCAGATTCATTAGCGAAAATTCGTCGGTTTTCGGACGTAAATAAATTGGGGTTATATTTCTAGGTCTTTAGGGGTTTTCATTTGATACTCGCTGAGGAAAATGGGCAAGGATTTGTAAAATTAAATTGTTCGAGAATTGATTAAGCCATTTCAGAACGGATCAATTAGTTTGTTTCGTAGTAACAATCCTGTTTTATCAAGTAATAGGAAGCAGAAAGTTTCATTACCCTGATCACCAGTAATTAACCTTGTTTTATGGATGTTAATGTAAATTTCAAGCAAAAGAACATAAATTTAGCTACACATTAGTTATTAGCTAAAATAAAACATCAAAAATATCTGTGAGCAGTTCTTTTCCTGTTTGGTATTATTTTCTATGATTTAACTAACTAATGTATTTCTCTAGAGAGTAAATTTCAGCTAAACACACTTCCAACCAAAACCTCTTATCATTTTCAATAACCTTCATCACAAAGCTCTATTGTAAGACTTCTAGTACAAAGTAAACTACCATAAGATGAAAAGTAATCTACCATGTAAAGTAGTTGTTAAGACCCACGCTTTCACACAAATTGTCGGTATTATAATGGTATTAGTCGACCGGTGCGTTATTATTACCAAGTTATTACGTCATTTGGACGCGTTTACACGGCGTCTGCGCATCCAAACTGGTGATTATTGCCGACTAGAGAAGTGTACTTTGGTCATGGATAAAACTCACACGCAGTTTGTTTTAGGTAGAACATTCAATATGGTTTCAAAAATTATAAGATAAGTTAGAAATTCCAAACAAGAAAATATGTAGCTGATCCATTCTCATGAAGCCATGATTATTATCAGAAACGTGTCATATATTTTGTTTTTTGAAAAAAAAAAAAACATAAGGCATCGAAGCCTACTTAGCTTGTTTTTAAGAGGCCTGACCCTTTTATTAGGATTAAAGATTGAAGTTTTTAATATGCTATTCTCTCGGGTTTTTTTTATTTAAAATAAATATATCTCATGAACGTGGCCTATACAAATACAAATAAAAAAAGATATTGATTCCATAATTACTTATAAGCAGGGAACCTTCTTTTAAGTACTAGTGCCTGTGAGAGAAAAACTCCGCTCTTCACTTCCGTGACACTGTAGGTACACATTGTTGTTATGCCTATGAGAATATTTAATTAATATTTTCAAAATAATTTAGTGAAGTTGTACATTAATTTATATGAATATTTAAGTCTGTGACCAAAATACACTACTATTAGTTGATGCTGTGCTTTTATGGTTAAAGCTGTGGCATTGAAGTCAGTGTATTCAAAAGGACCATTTAAATGATATTTATGAAAGGATTTACGTTTGTAAAATTAACTAGCAAACAAGCTTGAGGGCAAATGGACACCGGTAGCATCTACTATATTGTACTTGCTAAACTTGCGTCTATTATCGTAAATACAATGGCATTTCCCTGAAACCTTGTTGCAACCTTTACTAAACATTGAGCTCTTCGTATTTAACTGCATCTTATTTTAGTGTCGATTCATCGACTATATTGTCTTCTTGTAGTGTCGACGGAAACACAAAACTAAGCTATTTCAATTCAGTGTTTAGCAACAGCAGTACCAATCTGTCTGGTTTCATACAAATCCTATATCATGCATGTCACAGGATACGCCGAAAATCTAAATTTAAAAGTGGTTGTCTTTGTCACTATTATCTTAGCCGAAATACATTCACTGTTGGACAAAAGCCTCCTGCATCATCACCTTATCACCAAAAAGTCATTACATTAGACATTAGCGTTTATGTCCAAAACGATCTGACTTATTTCCCTCATCACGCCACTTCACCCAACGAGGTTCAACGGCCTTTAAGTGAATAAAAAATGGCTGCCATTTGTAACACATGTGTCACGCTTTCTTGACAAGTTGGTCCCGAAATGTTTTGTCACAATTATTTCATTATAATGGATAGGTTAATGTGTTGCTCTTACATTATTAAACTGTTATATTCAACGGATGCGCTTGTAAGTGTCCAGTCCTAAAACATTTTTAAGACATTGCTTGCTATCCATCCTATTTAACGTTGTAGTATCGAATTTTAAAACTTAGACGGAAACAGTCGAAGGCTTAAAGAGGCTAATAAATATATCTATAACTATAAAAAAATAGTTAGCTTGCCTATCATGTCATCGATAAAAACACAATTTATTCATCAGTAAACCAATAGGACGACTATCATGAATTCAAAGTGAACTCACATATTGGACAATTAAAAATACTTTTAGTGATAGCTCTAGAACTTAAATAAACTAGTCCTTTGTGCTCTTACAATCAGCATATCCGATCAGCAAAGTGTATGTATTTCAAACATTGTCAAACTTCACCTATGAATTAAAGTAGAAAAAAGGCAGGTGTTTCGTTTTAATTAGGTGTGGTTGTGACATGTTTGTGGTTCATGTTCCCCTGGTACCATGGGCGTGAAAGTCCTACATTTAACGGGTTAATAACCTGGATGAAATGTTTGATTACGCCAATGGGGTAAAAGTGGGACAAAATTACATAGGCGTAGAGTGTAAACAGAAATGTACCTTGGAAATACTTGGAATCATATATTTTTTAATTATACCAAAGCTCAACGAATAAGAAAATTCGTGTAAGTGGACATTACTGCTGAACAGCTGATGTATAGGTAGTTAACTTAGGTAATTATTTTATGCTTGTATCACTCTAGACAACAAAATGAACATCGAATGTACTTTTAGTTCTGCTGTATTAAAAATTTGGGGTCTATGAAATGGGCCAAATATTCAAATTAACTTGACAAACTTGAAAACTTAAGTGCAAAACTTTTTCAGATATTTTGTCAATAAAAATCACTAGCCAAAAGTAAAGCGGAGAAAACTGGGCTAAGGCGTGATCCTTCAAACTTGGGGAAGGGCTCAAATCAGGTTTAGCCTTAATGGGATATTCTGACAATTAGAAAGAGGATTAATTACTTTTGAGATTCGCCTTATTACGGCTACAAATTTTGGCGTGAAATATCGATAAAAACAAGGGATTTACCAAGAATAAGTCAAAGGAGATTTACGTTACTTTCAAAATGGTATTTCTATAATGAATAATGTTGGCTTAGCAAAAGTACCTGTTGTGACCTACAGTGTACTTAATGAAATTGTCGCGTTATTTAAGATTTTCCCGTGGGAATAAGATTTTTTTCCCGTAAAAAGTATCCTACGTGTTGATCCAGGGAACAAACTATCTCCATGCCAAATTCCATTCAAATCCTTTCAGTAGTTATGGCGTTAAAGCGGAAAAACCATCCAAACATCCAAATATATTTTCACATGTTGAAGCATACTTCTATGAACGTTTAAAGTATATTCTCTACATCTCTCTTTGTTATCTGTCTTGATAGCAAAATGATCAATTTCCACAGGCTTGTCTTCAGACTCGACGTTCGATTTCCTGGCTAGACGGGGTAAAATCTCTTTAGTCTTGAGTTCTGTTTAGCCAACGTGTCCTATTATGTGAAATACTCTAACAGTACTATCCCAGACTTCGCTGGGATAACGTATAAGTATAGAAAGAAAAGTCTTAAATTGTATTTTACCAAAACACCTTTCTCATAAAGGCTACATCAAAAACAAAGCAAATCATCCAAATAAAAAAAAAAACAGGAGATTCAAAAACACTCAATATAAACAAACAAAAAATCTCGTCTAGCTTCAGTAACAAACTTACAAACGTACAGACAACAATATTAAAACAGAAAAGGACTTTAAAAGAAACATTACTTCTTTCTTTATTCAAGAAGATTCCCAGCAGCTCCTTTGTTCTCTTAATTCAGTTTTAGCGGAAGTGCCTCATACAAGCCATGCAGCTGAATTAGCACTTCACTCCTAATGGGATAATTCTACGGATTACTCAATTTTCCATGATTGTATCAGAGATTGGGTTAATTGGGCATTTGCTTTGTCACAGTTATGAATGAGTTAAACCTGTCAGAGGTAATTAATGATGAGGATGAAGTTAGTGCTGTATAGATGTAAAGTGATGATGTAAAAGGAAACGATAGCTTTGAATTTAATATGATGTATTTTGTCTTTACAAGTAATATAAATAAGATATTACTATGATAAGTTTACACTTGAAAATCTTTGATATCAAATTAATTTCGTGCAAGTTAATTTTGCCGCCGTTTGGTGACGGCGGAGTAGAATATATTTGTCACCAACCTCTACTCTTCCCGTGGGTGTCGTAAGAGGCGACTTAGGGACTACACATTGAACAGGGAACGGACAGTAGCGCTTTCTGATACAGTAACCTTTTAATCTGCGATCTCCAATCCGCCTGCCAAGCGTGGCGATTATGGCAACCCTCCACTTAAGTGGAGGAGGCCCATAGTCCAGCAGTGGACTATAACGGGCCGTTTATTTGATTTGATTTGAAGTTAATTTAATATTTTTAGAAATATATTGATCTCGTTTTCAAAAGTTAATTTCAATTTCAGTTAGGCATCAAAGTTGATACTGCTACTTATATCCGACTTTTTATTTCAATTTTTTGTAACTTTTCTGCATTTGGAACATTCGTATTTCGGACTAGTGACCGAACAATTTGACTGACTAGGCCAAAAGCTATTAAGCTTTGAAAAGGCGAGGAAAATTCTCGCAAAAGACTGAATGGAACGAATGTAAAGGTGAATGAATAGACAAAATTATCTTTGATGTGGTCTCTCCTTTTATAAAAAAAACGGACTTAGCTAAAAATTCACAAATGTGATACGTCTGGAAAAGCTAAATTTATGTATTAAACGATGATAAATTTGTATGACTTCATCGACATAAGAAAATAACAATTTGATATGATAACGTGTCTAATCAATTTATCGAATAGCTTAATCTACTTAGATAGCAAGGAGGAACATTAGATTTGAAATTATTTTAAGTTATGAAAAATGGCTGTTAGATCGAATATGAGTGTATCTATAGATAGAATATGTGTAAGTTTTAAAGATAGCTATTGGCTTTTTTGCTTTGTAAAATATGAACAACTAAATGCAAGACATTTGGAGCTAATTGGAAACAAGTAAAACCGAGATGTTTTGCGTGAAATGAATAATTACGATATTCAAACAATTTCCTGAGTATTTTACCCATTTTATTTTATTTTATTTGGGAGGCTTACAGCTTTTTTTACAAAACATATATATCATAAGTAGTAACTTATATGCCATTTACAAGCTTCCACATATAAGCAGAAATATTCTAGGAAGAATTTTTAATACAAAGAAGAATGAGACAAAAAAGAAAAAATGCAATACCAATTACATACAAAGCGATAATCATGTTATGTAGCAAAGAAATCTTTAGCCATAGAGTTTTTTACTTGACCAGGCTTAGGCCATAGTGGACAATATTTTCAAAAATATCCAAAGAACTGCTATTCTAAACAAATCATACATAGATTTTTTTAATCCCTCAGATACTCGTATAGCTGTTGATGATGATGATGATGTTGATGATGATGATGATTTACAAGAAAGTGTTTTGGTTTTATAGACAGTAAAAGTTTCGAAATGACGAAACAACGACAAATGCAGTTGGTCGTACTTACTTACATTCGTTTTCTCGCTTGAAACCAACCCTTAGGATCTACACAGACGGACTACATTCGAACTGCATTCCAGCTCTTTTTATGTTTCCTTCACTTTGATTTCACTCTGATCTGAATAAATCATATGAACAGATTTCTTTTTCTTTTTTAATTGTGCTGGTTGTAAGTTCAAATGAAAGATCTCACAAACCCCTCCTTGTATTATAAAGCCAAAGGTAATAATGACATAGCTCGTCTAACCACAAAGTAGGTAAAGCGGCGCGGGGCCCCAGACAGAGAGTCCACTCAGAACAAAACGCCAAACGCCAAATTCCACGCACGCACACATTGACGTATCGTTTATAGGCGTTGTCACGCAGTTCCCAAACAGTGGCAAACAATGCTCCATAGCGTTTATAATTTAGTGGTGTAACCATCTTTTTTATCTGATAATCAATCGATTTAACCGGCAATGTGCCTTTAAAATATATTTTTATTTACCTTGTCCTTACCGGTATTTGTAATTCGCAATGAGAAACGTTACGCGGTTGTAAATAAAAAAGGTGTAGCTAAAAAGCCAGTCAAAGTTGTGCTAGAACTGCAAAATAGCTGTTTGAAAGCAGCTGGTTTGTGTAGACCCTTAGGTACCAACACGAACTATATCTAATGAAAACTTTTTTGTCTCGTAGCTACGATGTTTCACGTCGTCGTCCCGCCAACGTCACGTTCACGTCAGATTGTCAGACGTCGCTACAACTTTCTAGATGTAATTTGTAGAGCGCTTTTTTGCTCGTTTCGCGCTTAACTTGTTTGACTGATGTTTTAGCTCAACGAGTGATACGTACACGTTTTTAGAATAAACTATTTCTTGTATGTATTTATTTAGACAAGAAAACTCGATACAGAAATTCACACTACATGCTGGTATATAAGGGATTCGTTGTATATTTTTTTTTATGTCAAACTCTTTTTGTGACATACAAGTTGTTTTGTAAAACACCTTATCCTTTCGTCTGTGAAAAATCCGTCCCACGGATAAAGTTTTTTTCCGTATCTGTGTCATGACAGTCCCACTGTCAACGCCAGTAGCCGATCTCGCGCGCTTATAGCAACGGTTTTGTTGTATTTATCCCTTTCTAACTTACACAAACATGATCATGAAGAACAAAGCTAGCCATTGAATTGCATGTTCCCGCGCGTTTGATGTTAAAAATGAAAATCGCGTCAGTTGAAAAACAAGCAGTGACGGTGGTGTTGTTGAACGCGTTTCTGTGGGTTTTTGGTGTTTTTTTCTTTTTGATGTTTTATTTTTATTACTTGGTAAAACAAAAAAAGGGATAAAAAAACAATATAAAAGGTTTCTTTAGTGTCTTATTTTTATTTTATTCTCAAAATACAGTAGTTTCTAGGGTCCCCCATAATAAAAGTCTTGATATTACTGTAATTATATACCTATTTTGCAACAATTTACTAAATGATAGAAGCAGTAGGTAATGTATTTACATAATGATGACGGGAATAAACAGATTTCCTTGTAAAATCGGAGAAATTTGTCATTTAAGGCCCGGTTTTTCAATCGCTAGATAAACTGACAAATAGTGTTTATTCGACAGATAGCAAGATATTGAATTTTTCAACAGTCGGATAAGACTTATTTAACGAATAACTCCAATATCTGAAGAATAAATCTATCTGCCGCTTCATTTGCCATATAACTGTACTATTCGACTGATAGTTTGAGGCATGACGTTTATGACAAACAATTTTCAAAAAAATCTTGAAACTGGCACAAAGTTCAACTAGTGCCATAACATAAAAAAAGAAGTAAATAATAGAATTGACATGACACTGTTGACAGAAAATGGACAGAAAGTCTGTCTTGCTCTAATGTTAGTCTAAGCAATATATTTGTTTCACCTCTCTGAAGATTGTGTCAGATAGTTATCAATGAAATAAATAACAATTGAAAAATTGGAGAACAATTATTCGTCCGATAAACAGTATATGACATTGTTCGTTAGATAGTTATTAGATCATTTATCTGTGGATTGAAAAACCGGCCCTTAATGAAATACTGCCCTTCCACGACCCTGCCTGTGTTTCTCCGTGAGCTGGATACACACATCCGCCATATTGGGAAAAACGATGCCACACAGATGAAAGGTTATATCAAAACTATAAAAAGCTAATCAAGCTTCCTACGATATAGCTGGTACAATTAATATTCAAAATGCTAACTGTACTGTTCTCACCAAAAAGATTTGTTTAAAAAAATACACTTTTCTTTGTTTGTTTTTTTTTTATTATTATTATTATTATTATTTTATTTATTAGGGTTAACAAATAGTTACACATTAGAGATACATGATTAAAATGTATGTAAACTAAATGTGCAATCAGCACCGCTAACCACAGATTACTTATAAACTAGGTATCGTATCCAAGGTGGCATACGCACGCAATCCTTAATGACCATATTTATAAGGAAGTTGAGCATCTAACGTGTTAAAACTAACTTAGTCTTAGGTTACACTATCCGGAGGCTGCCACCGTCAATAACTGGCGAACACCTTGGGGAATCTTCCGACACCGACTACTTTAGCACTTCGTGTCAAACTAAACATAAACTTTAACATACTTCCTTAAGTCACTTCTGTACCATCTGTACTCTGCCTTACAATCTTTTGCGTCTTAGAACACCTGTACAATATATTTACAGTTTTGTTTAAATTGAATGAATGGAGTTTTGTTATAATACAGGTTTCGAAGAGTTGCGTAGTAAATAAAAAAATTATTAAAGAAAAAAAAAACTGCGTGATTAATAAATGAACTGAAAAGATGCAAACAGTTTTTTTTGTTTTATTTTGAATGATCTTGGTTGATAGTGTTCACAATAGCAGTCGGACGCATCAAAATATTCATAATTCACAAAATCGCTATGATGGATTATTTTGTGAATATTTGAGTTATATGTTTTGGCGCCAAAAATCGGCCATCTTAGTTTTTTATAATTTTGATGTACCCAGTGTCACTCTTACAAGTAAGACGAATTTAACGACACCTCTTATGCTAAAATCCATCAAGCCGTTTAGGCTGTAGAGCGTGCCAAAGAAATATACATACATCCATACATACATACACTCGAAAAAAACGTAACCCAAGGAGGGTTACGTTTTTTTTCTTAAGCAGTCGGGTAACAAATCAAAATAAATTTAATTCATTCTCCAATCCCAGAAAGATAATTTTATTGCTTATTCAGTTTTGGAAAAGTGTCGTTTTATATTCGGCTTACTGAGAAATGGTTAAAATTCGCTAAACAAATATTTTTACTCAGTACCTAAAAAAACTTATTGGTTAACAATTTTATTAAATTTCATACACTTTTAATAGTTTTGGTGAGCTTCGTTTTTTGAAAGTGCCTGAATAAGAGTACCTACTCTTTTTAATTAAATTTATTTTTAAAATATAAAAGTACTTAGCAAAAATGGAAATGTTTTAAGAGGGTTATTGGTTTGTATTTAATTTGTTTATTTTTAAGGAAATAAATTTTGAAATAATACAGAACAACTCATCATGATTTTCAGAAAAAAGTGAGATGAAGGTAGCGTAAAAAAAAAACACATACTAAAAACAAACACTAAAAAATAGGAATAAATGCTTTTCTATTCTATTCTTCTATTCTACATAAGTTTTTTAAAAGTACGAGTAAGTCATAAAAGTGTGGCGAGGGGCAGTCCACAAATTATTCTATTTGCGCTTTTAACTTCATAAAAAGTGTGAAAGCTAATCCAGGGTAGGCTCGAGCCCTTCGGTGGGGACGTATATGAGCCGTAGATGATGATGATGTGCAAGCTTGTCCTTTAACCACGGAATATATAATGGGATAGTCCTTTAACTCACTGTAAATCATATTACAATCCTACTTAGAAAGATAATACAGCCATGACGAAGCAAAACAGTAATCCTTTTATCTCCATAAAATCTAAACCATCAATCCCCCCCCCCCCCTCCCCCTCCCCCCATTTACCTCACACCCCGGGATCTTGGGTTTGATGCACTTAAAATGTATTTCACGGTGGTATCTAAATTTACGGGTCCCTTAGGAATGTTCTAGATTATGGAAGCTGGTTCGTAGTATAAGGACTGAGGTCAGGTTTTAGATAGTGTATTTATGGACATCCAGTCTCTAGAGATAGTGAAGTTATAACGATGATATTATAGAAGTTGGTAATATAATACTGGTTTTTTGGTAAATCTTCTTGTCAAGGATGAAGTTTATTTTGTAATTTGATTTTCAATTGTCATCATACGAATTAATCAAAGAATAAAGTAACGATAGATACATCAATAATAAAACACAAAAGTGAATTTATTAATTAATGGTTTCAAACTAAAAAAGAAACAGTTTTTTTTTTCCTAAGTGACACGCATCATGACTACTATTAGTGTAGAAATATTGTATGTTCAAATTCAAAAACTATGTTAAAGTTTTTTTTTACAAATGCAGCGTTAGTCCTAATTGCAATTACTACCTTATTCTAGACTTGAAATTCTTTAGATATGCAAACGTCCTAGGTCTTAAAATCGGACTAGATTGTGATCTAGAATACTGAACTGGGTTAAGTTATAAACTTTGATTATCTTGATTTAACTGGATTTTTACTGTAGAGATAAAATCTTTAAGTTTTTTAACTTTTATTAATAAAGGTATATTATATGTTTTATCTAATATTAATTAAAACATTTACAATCAATGTCGTCTTAATTATAATATTTTTTAAATGATAATAATAGCATTATGGCTAAAACCTTCCAAAAACTGCCAATATGTTTTGAATTTACGAGTATGTTTTAAAATTTCAAAAAATAATAATTATTGTACCTGATACATTAAAACCAATTTTCGGAACACATTTTTTTGCCTTTCATCATCTTCTTTTCATAAAAAAAAAATAGATATTTGGGTCGGAACGTGTACCAGATTTAATTAATAAAATTAAATCTCTTACGAAGTACGTGAATCGTGTTCAATCATATTTATCTTTCAAAACAGGAAGCCGATTATCTGAAACACATAATCCTGAAATGGTACAAAAAGGGTTAATGACCCGAGAACGCCAATTCTCGTGGCAGATAAAATTTAACGCGACTTTCACCCGACATTAGAATCGGCCACTTATAATAAGTTTTCAGATAATGGCTACAATTCTACAGCGATGCTCAAACCTTATACATACCTGTTAAATTTATTCTGTCTGTTTCTTTTACTTTAAAATTTGAAAGGGACACAAGATGAATGAAATATGCTTGATATAAATTAAAGAAAATTGTTACATAAATTGAAAAGTTGTGAGTATCTTATATTTATAAAGCGAAAAATGTTTCTTTTGTGGACCTTTTCAGAACTCAAACCTGCATCTCTTCGGTAATCAAATAAATAACCTAACCTAAATCACAAGATTATGTATGATAAACTTAATGCTCGAAGTGCATATGTATGACAAACTTAATGCTCAGAGTGCATTATGTATGATAAACTTAATGCTCAGAGTGCAGTATGTACGACAAACTTAATGCTCAGAGTGCATTATGTATGATAAACTTAATGCTCAGAGTGCATTATGTATGACAAACTTCTCAGAGTGCATTATGTATGATAAACTTAATGCTCGGAGTGCATTATGTATGATAAACTTAATGCTCGGAGTGCATTATATATGACAAACTTAATGCTCAGAGTGCATTATGTATGACAAACTTAATGCTCGGAGTGCATTATGTATGACAAACTTAATGCTCGGAGTGCATTATGTATGACAAACTTAATGCTCGGAGTGCATTATGTATGATAAACTTAATGCTCAGAGTGCAGTATGTACGACAAACTTAATGCTCAGAGTGCATTATGTATGATAAACTTAATGCTCGGAGTGCATTATGTATGATAAACTTAATGCTCGGAGTGCATTATGTATGACAAACTTAATGCTCGGAGTGCATTATGTATGACAAACTTAATGCTCAGAGTGCATTATGTATGACAAACTTAATGCTCGGAGTGCATTATGTATGACAAACTTAATGCTCAGAGTGCATTATGTATGACAAACTTAATGCTCGGAGTGCATTATGTATGACAAACTTAATGCTCGAAGTGCATTATGTATGATAAACTTAATGCTCGGAGTGCATTATGTATGATAAACTTAATGCTCGGAGTGCATTATATATGACAAACTTAATGCTCAGAGTGCATTATGTATGACAAACTTAATGCTCGGAGTGCATTATGTATGATAAACTTAATGCTCGGAGTGCATTATATATGACAAACTTAATGCTCAGAGTGCATTATGTATGACAAACTTAATGCTCGGAGTGCATTATGTATGATAAACTTAATGCTCGGAGTGCATTATGTATGACAAACTTAATGCTCGGAGTGCATTATGTATGACAAACTTAATGCTCAGAGTGCATTATGTATGACAAACTTAATGCTCGGAGTGCATTATGTATGACAAACTTAATGCTCAGAGTGCATTATGTATGACAAACTTAATGCTCGGAGTGCATTATGTATGACAAACTTAATGCTCAGAGTGCATTATGTATGACAAACTTAATGCTCGGAGTGCATTATGTATAAAAATGATGACAAACTGAAATACAAAAGTGATTTTTTTACATCCCTTGCTTCCGTACTCCTCCCGTTCCGCTTCAAAATTCTAGGTTTTGGAGTCCGTACAGTGCATTGTTTTTTGTACGCAATGCCAAGGAGTGTCGGTCATCAACAGCACGTGTACGTCCCAAGGGGCTAGAGCCTACCCTGAATTAGAGCGATCATTTACCACTTAGTATAAGGTGCGGGTTAGTCAACAGGAGACAGGAGTGTCAGTATTCCCGGAATCGTACAACCGTAGTTTTCATGGCAAGAGCGAAAAGGTAATTTATAGGTAAGCGTGTCTTATGTTATGAGCTTGCCATTAGGTAGGTTAAAAAAACTATGGACGAATGCAAACTTATAGCTTAAAATAAAAGCGGCCAAGTGCGAGTCGGACTCGCCCATGAAGGGTTCCGCTGCCGCGGTTTACGATTTACGATTTATGACGTATTAAAAAAAACTACTTACTGGATCTCGTTCAAACCAATTTTCGTTGAAAGTTTCCATGGTAATGTACATCATATATTTTTTTTAGTTTTATCATTCTCTTATTTTTAGAAGTTACAGGGGGGGGGACACACACATTTTACCACTTTGGAAGTGTCTCTCGCGCAAACAAAAATGGTATTAGAAACCTCAATATCATTTTGAAGACCTATTCATAGACACCCCACACGTATGGGTTTGATGAAAAAAAAAATTTGAGTTTCAGTTCTATGTATAAGGAACCCCCAAAATTTATTGTTTTTTTTCTATTTTTGTATGAAAATCTTAATGCGGTTCACAGAATACATCTACTTGCCAAGTTTCAACAGTATAGTTCTTATAGTTTCCGAAAAAAGTGGCTGTGACATACGGACGGATAGACAGACAGACAGACATGACGAATCCATAAGGGTTCCGTTTTTTGCCATTTGGCTACGGAACCCTAAAAAGGTTAAAACTTTACTGCCAGAACCGTCGCAATGTCCAAATAACGAATGTAAAATGATATCTGGTCCTTCGTTGGAAAATCAGAAAACATTGATATTGCAATCTTTGGTGAGTCCACGGATAGATAGCGGTTAAACTGAGTGCATTGGAGTTCGAATACCTTTGAAACTAGTTTGAAAATGGAATAAGAATAGTTCAATGAACTTGCATATTTTGATTGTCGTATAACGTTGTTTGTTCTCGATCAACAATATCAAAGAATTGAAGTATACTTGAATATGTATTGTGGGTAGATAGATACATGCTTTAGTAAAATTTATATTAATTATGTGGCGATGATCTAAATAAGACAATAAAAACCTGTCACCACCGCAGCGCGTTGTCGCCTAGTATGCGCTGGGCCTAAAGGCTCCTATTGCTCCTACACACAGTACCGCCGGCCAAGCTGCAGTGGGCCCGGCAGCTTACAAAGCTATAACTGTATGGTGGCACGTGTCGTTCGACAAGAGTCGGCGGGCTGTGCCGCCGCCGGCATGTGTGTAGTAACCTTTGGCATTTCAGGTAAAAGGTTTAATTTTTTAGGCAGAAACTAATACCTACATAAAAGTTTAGAGGTCATAGGATTACTAAGATTGGTGTCAATGTCGTCGTGGCCATGTCGTAGAATTGCCCATATGAAGTGGTCGCATTTCATGAAATTTTTCACTGTCCATTGGCCACATTATGATGACATATCAATGATAAGGAATTGTTTGTCGATATATTCAACTAAAACGCAGCTACTTCATGAAATGGTCAAGATTCTTTGATTATATCATAAAATGGTTACATTAATTGCCAATAGAGCGCTGGAAGCGGTTTGTATCAACATGGCGGCCACTGACAACAATGTTGTTTCTTGCGGTGAAAAAGTGAATAATTCCACGCCGGATCCGTGGTCCCACTTATTTGTCCCACCGGTAGGACAAAAAAAAATCGTGGTCCCACCAGAGACACACTTGACTATAAATTGACTGAATGCATTCATTATTAAATGAGGAGAGTTTACGATAAAAAGGTACTCTGAAAATGTCTGTTGGACTTGGAGAACAATAAATTCCTAACATATTCTAGATTTTTATTAAATATTTTATGGACACTCTATTTTCACGATATAGCCAATCGTGAATGACAAAATTGTGAAATGTTCACGATTTAATGATCTGGTCAAATTTAGTTGGCCACATCATGAAGTGCGACCATTTCATGAAATTATCGAGCATTTCATAATGTGGGCAATTCTACGATAAGGCCACGACATCAACAACAGTCGAAGGGAGCCGAGCGAGCGGAGCGAGCGTATCCCGGCAGGGGTTGGCGACCGCAGGTTAGGTCTAACCGGTTTTTAGTTCAAGGGTTTTCGTAAAAATTGGTATAAAATAATCCAGTCGCCGAGTCAAAAACTACAAAAAAAAAACTGTCATTTATGTGTACAAATCGTGTAATTCAGTTTAGGAGATTTTCATTATTGAATTTCATTATTCAATTTGGCGATTCGCAATCAGCGGGCACAGCCGAGCAAACACTCGCAATCAAACATGCCCGAATCGATTATCATCCCATTTTCGGAATGGCTTGCAGCAGGTGAAAAGTAGCTGTTAATTGTTCTTTATCTGGGTTAAGCGCTAAGAAAAAATAATAGTATAATACCTGCTACTTAAAATTGTATAGTATCGCCCTATTTTTATTTTTTTTGTTTTAGCGAGCTTGTTTGATTCATTGTTGAAATCGTAAAATTTTGTTTTTCTTGGAAGGAGCCCACTCTAATTATTTTAGAGTGATAAAGTTTGTTAACCATGCTGCCCAAATTTAAAAACTTTTTACATTTGAATCACGGTGGTTGAATTTTATACTTCTATGATAAGCTTGTAAAAGAAAATGAGACCTAGCTTAATAGGTTAATGATCTAGGGATCAAGGCTAGACACAGAATATTACACGTATACTTATACGTGGTTTAAAAACTCTGGACAAATAGATCGCACCAAAATATAATCAAACGTGAGAAATATTATGTAATATTATGTAAGTATACTATAAACCATAACCAACTTTAAATTTGACCTAGTTGGAAAATTACTAAGCTGGAAAATGACTAGGTACTTGAAATCTGACCTAGATGGACCTTCATGGGCGGTGGTTTGATCTGATTTCTCTGTTATTTACATAGTACACTAAAGTAACAAATATTGTAACATTTGTTACGATATACTTCAATTCAACTCGTTCCTATTTATCGACTCCGGCTTGTCGCTGTTTCGTACAGTCATCGCCATCGACGGTTAGATTATCCAGTATAAGCTGACACACGATCTCATCGGTATTATTAGTACAGCTAGGTTTTCTTTTATACTGGATTGGTGGGTCGTCGTACCGAACTGAGGAATGTCCGAGGACTCCGGCCATGAATGATTGAATTTTATGATCCGAAGCGCAGTATTCCGAGGTAATTCGATTTCGAATTGTATGCATGAAAGGGTCGATAAAAGTCGCCGAAAGTCAAAGAATTTTCATCATCTGTGTGAAGATTGCATTCTGAAGTAGACTCATAGAGTATTTAACATTACGGAGGCCATTTCAAAGGTAGGTTAGCGTCAACATATAAACACTTAAGTACTTGTACAAGACTTGTACTAACACAGACTTCGACTGACGACGTTATCAAAATAAATCGTTATTTTATTTGCATTTACGATAAATATAATCGTAATAAATAACAGGATCCAATTTAGAAAATGCCATCGTCAGCAAATAGCCTCTCTGAGTACAATAGCTATAAAATAAATTATTTTCTCCAACAGGTGCGTTGTTCTATTGGCTAATCAGATATTCGTCGATCGTAGACGCTTTCTTATTGGCATTCCCATCACGAACGAATACATCAAAACGGAGGATGTCTGTTTGACAAAATTAAGCAGCCACTTTGGGGGCGATATTTGTTCTGCGTTCCGTTTTTTCTTGTATTTTTTCTCTTTTTGTTGATGCGGCGAATAAAATATCTCTCAAATCTTTTTTGTCTTTCGAACGAAAATATGAATATCGTGTTTTGTGTTAGCTTTTTTATGTGTTTAGTTGCTGTTGGGTACAAATAATAATCTTAAAATTGGAATGAAATATTTATTTTTTATTGATTACAACCAGACAATCGCAAACAAAAGTGATCCAAACTCCATTTAAAAGGTCCAAACAAAACTTTTGAAACGATCAAGAACATTGGGCCCAAAAATCCCAAATACGCACGTACTAATTGTTGGATTTGCGTCCAAGTTCAAAACGAAACCGCCAAACTTTCACAATTCAACTTTGGCATTAAACTCAACCACACTTTTTACTGCTACTTTATGAGAATACAACTTCGACGGACTTCTGAGTTAAAATAAAATGAAATGCTGAATTTATATCTTCTGTAAACATTTCCATCGAGTATTATGTGGTTTTTACAAAAATAGAATCTATTTTTTTCGGAATAAAAATGATTTTAACCGCAACGAGCTCCGTCAAATCGGATCCTTGTTTTGACAATTCATTATTCGAACGTTCCTAATTGGCCAGTTCGTTTGTGCCAACCGCAGTTCGGCTAACTTCGGGTAAATTCGGTTCGCGTTCGGGTGATTTCAGTCAGTACCGTTCGGATTTCGAATTCGGCGCGCATTCCGTTTGCGTTTGTTTGCACGAGATATTTTCGCGTTTGGCCAGCTGATTGCGTGATGGGATTGTGTGTTCATTCCAATGGGGAATACGTTGGAAATACATCGATTTTAAACGCACTCAGGATAGTTCTATGAAATTGGATTAAGTTTTGATTGTAGATTGAATAGGCAAACTGCGCGGGGATTTTAGATGAACCCAATTTTTGGTTGCACGTATTGTCAATATTTAGGCAACGCAAAGTGAATAAATTTTAGGGTTAGTCAATTTGTTACGCCAACAAAAATAAAATTTATTAGGTGCCCGAACCAGCGAGATTATTTAAATACGGTTCAATGTTCTTGAATGTCTTGATATTAAAGGTTAAAATGTATGATTTTTTACAACTATAAACCCCGATGACAGAATTATTGACTGACACGGCTCATGTACTTAATGACTATTTCATTTCATGGGACCAATAGCACGTGCCTTCCAAAGTATTTCGCATTATCAGGGATTCAATTTGCAATGTCTCATCCTTACCAATCAAACAGAAGACAGGCCCAAAGTGTTTTGGTTTTAACAATGTCTTTAACCGCACTGGGCCAGCGTGGTCGACTAAGGCCTAATCGTCCTAACTCAGGGTAGGCTCGAGCCTCTCGGTGGGGCGTATAATTAGCTGTTGATGATGACCCCATTCACGTGTCGAATGCAACGTAAACCTCAATACACACGGTCCAAACCCGATCGACTAACCAATTCCCGGACATTAAGAGTACCCGGCGACGCGACAATGCAAAAGGGTTTAGGAATGATATTATTAATCGTATTTGAAGCGGTTTATTCGCCATAGAGTAAGAAAGTCAGTATACATTTTTGCTACTAAAGGATATTGATTGACTGTTAAACACAATGCAGAGACGAAAACTGAAATAACATACAAGCCCAATAACAGGTACTATTAAAAAATATATATCTTGTCCTAAGCAGAAATTGAACACTGGACAAATAAAATAAATGCCATAATTATGCATCAAAGCGTCCGTCAAAACAAATAAATGATTTATGAAGAATTTTGAAGCTGTCAGAGTTCTTCCTATAATAATTCAGGTATAGTGTTGAATTGGTGTGTGGAAGAATCACTGTTAAGAAAGACAGTATTGATATGAAACTTTTACTACCTACAATTCGTACTGTAACTATAGTATTTTTCGACTTTAGCTGTGAATGAAGCAAGCAGTAATAAGCTAAAGTTGGTATTCAAGATAACGCTAATGAAAACAAAAACAATGTTTTATCAAAATCACAATCTTCAATCCCATGAAACTATTATATTAACAAACAAGAATTTCAAATAGATATCCGAAAATTTTTACACACGCCGGGCTTGGTGTCAGAATGCGGTGACCCTAAGGTACACGCGGACTTTTCATAAAACTATGCAAATAACCTTCTATGTTTCCACCAGCTCTACATGTCCTTATAGCAATATCCCCGGGGTATTAATTTAGCCTAACTTTTGACCTGAATACTCTCGCTATGTAAACTTCAGCATAGTGTTGTTACTACCTTGATCTTTTTATTCTTCTTTAAAACATTGGAGAATACACGTGTCTACGAAATGTGTTAGTGTTTATTTTAATAAAAGGTAATGTTGTCATGCTAATTAAATAGTCGATGTATTTATTGTACATTTCATTCGAAGAAGTAAAGTAGCAATAATGGTACAAAAACTTTTTTTTTTTGTAATTTTACGCAAAAGGCTAAAAGAAATTGAGTTATTTAAATAAAATAAAAAATAGCATGTAAATAACATGATTGTAAGTATTTAGTTAAGTATTAACCCAATTTAAATATAAAAATACACAAATAAAAAAAATACAAACACAAAAGACAGTAAATAAATTAAAAAAAACACAAATAAATAAACACACCTAAGTTTTACGAAGTGAATACAATGATGAGCATCTATGAATATCTAATACCAGGTGTTACAAAACTACAAATAAAGCCGAAAGGGTGTGAATCTGCTCGTAAAACTGAACAACTTTCCCCAAAGAACATAGGTCGAAAAACGATTTAAAAAATCGCATTCCCATACAAAATGTAGATGGTCTCCATACAAAATTTACTCGTCTTTTTGTAACACCATGTATACGTGGGTAACTTTTACGAGTAATGCAAAATTAATAGGCAGATTATAATACAATTAAAACAAGTGTCTAATTCGTTCGGGTAGAGATTTCGGTTCAAATTATCATGATCACGTAATCTTATTGTAAAAACAGAATACTAATCTATATTAAGTGTAACAAATTCATTGATATAATTTCGCCAAAAAGTAAATAATCTTGGAATATTAAACAAGTTCATAATGTTAATAAATCAAGGCCGATATCGATATGAGAATAATCACTAAACTATTTAGCTTTGCCTAACCGAATTAACCAGCGGCTGAAGGTATTACTGTCTTATGTCTCTTAAGCTGGATACGTATTATAATTTAGGGGATTAAGGTGATTTGATTAATTAGTCCTAGATTAAAGACTGAGTCTATCAGTCTAGACTTAGAAACGGCTTACGAAATCAAATTATGATTGATGTTTGTCTAATGATCTCTGGTATACAGCATGAAATTTACATCGTTTTGTTCCCGCCGTGTAGTGATAGTACCCGTCAAACTGAACAACTTTGCACGAAAAAAAAAATCCAGTGACAAAAAAATTTTAAGTCTCTCCATACAAAATGGGTCGCTCGGGAGTCTCACTTTGTATGGAGAGACCAAAAATTTTTTTGTCGCAGGATTTTTTTTTTCATGAAAAGTTGTTCAGTTTGACGGGTACTATCACTACACGGCGGGAACAAAACGATGTAAATTTCACGGTGTATTGAATATAAGCATGTAAAGTTGTTCTTTACTCTCAGAGACTTCTTGAATTTAATTATGTACTGTTGCTAAGTAGGTCTTGATTTATTTCAAAACATGTGAACCTTTGTTTCTATGGTTCAATGACACTAGATACTATTATATATTTTATGATACTAGACTTACAGCTTGGTTGGTATTTTTTTACTCGGTTTCCCGGTTAGGTTATCTGGGTTCGAATTTGCTTTTTAGATCCATGACAACCCCATGCAGAATATTCTAGTGGTGTGTAATGTAAAATTACATTATTCAATGTTTCCAGTTTCAAGATCAAATACGTTTTTATTTAAAAAAAATCTATCACACCACACTAACATTATAAATGTGAAAATATATTTGGATGTTTAGATGTTTGGATGTTAGTTCCGCCTTCACGCTTAAAGTACTCAACGGATTTGCATGAAACTTGGTGTGAAATAGTTTGTAAAATGGATTAACACATAGAATACTTTTTACGGAAAAAAAACTTGTTTATACGGGAAAATCTTACACAACGGGAGCCGCGGGCGGACCGCTGGTTAGGTAATAACTTTCATTAAAAATAAACCCGTATAATACCCAAAACGAACATACCTTTTGACATTACTCACATTATAAACTCTACCAAATCATTATATTTGAGGGACTACTTAAAGAAACTATAAATACGCTAAAAACTTACAGAACTCCGGATCAAAGGGATCAGCTCACCTGCGAACAAAGAGACTGTACATCAGACATATGAAAGGATGCTTACTTTGGCAATAAGTGGGTTGTCGTTGAACATACACATTTCTTTACCCATAAATAAAAGTTGGGCCCTCTCATTCATGTAAAAGCCGACGACGGCTTTCAAACTCACACATGCGTAAACATAAAAAAGTGTTTCATGTACACGTGGATTGGGAATGTGTGCGAAAACTGGTGTAAGTCAAAAACGAAGGAGTTTTATCTCAAGTCAATTTTTATTAAAAATAGTTATTATTATTATTTATTTATACAGGGTGTCCAAAAAGGGTGTTGGCAGTTTATACCCAAAAATTATATAGGAAAAATATATCATTTCATAATTTTATTACTATTTGCAAAAAGTACATACAATGGAAAGTTTACGACAAAAAAAATATGTTGTCCAAATGACATCCATTACGTCTTAATCCATTTTCTAATGATTTTCGCACTGGGAGATAAAAAAATGTCCCGTACATTGAACTGCGCGCGATGTAAGCGGCGAGCTGTTATTATCGAATTATTGTTATGATAATAAGCTCGTACACAAAATGCGCGCTGAGCTCCGGTATACGAATCCATTTCAACTAAATTTCCAATAAATTCCACGTATGACGTTATATTTGTTTTTGCTATCTACCCTCATCAAGACGATTTATTGATATTTAAAAGTGCAAATACCCTTTTTGGACACCCGGTATATAAAAATGGAGAATCTAACTGACTGACTAGCTGACATATAAACGCAGGGCCAAAACTACTAGGTCTAGAAACTTTAAATTTAGTACTTAGATCTTAGAACGTAAAGCACTAAGATTCTTAGAAATTCCTTTCCAAAAGGAGGAAAAAGAGAGTTGAAGTTGTATGAATCTTGGCCATTTACGAGTATTAAAAACAAAACAAGTTAGTTTATTACAATTTTCGGCACACAGAAACAATATTCTAGGGCTATAATTTTCTTTGCAATGTTTATTTATATTAATTTGTATAACATTATGTTGAGTTGGCTAAGAATGGCTTCGTATGACTTTTTGAAGTATTAACTGAGAATATATAAAAAGTTTTTATTATAGACTTTAAAAAGTTCAAGTGTGCGCAAGACGATACAAGGACGTTTTCGTAAGACTTTTTATAGGACTAATTGAACTCGTGGGTGCCACATCTTTGATTGTTATGAAACAATCGATTGATTCATTTGATAATAATCGATTGCACATTGCTTTTAACTGAGGTCAAGGTTTGTATATCATTGTTATTCAAATACTTGAATAAACCCTAAATAACAACCATTTATTAGTAGACTTTTTAGGGTTGACCTTTGTTGATTTTATATTTTAATATCATCAAGTCGGTGACGGGGGTCATCGTTATATATATTTTTTATAAGATATTAGTGTTAAAATATTGAAATTTTGATTAAGAAAAAAAAAACGGCCAAGTAATATTCAGTTCAAAATACCTCAAGCAAGATGATAATAATTGTAATTAGATGGTTTAGAAATAAATTTTAGTCCTTGAAAAATAGTCGATCTGGCCATAAACATGATGAAAGCCTACATAGGCGCGTGGGTATATTTTGCGTCATGTAACATGAAAATTACTGTACACAAAGATTCAAATACCTTTTAACTTTAACTCAACACAGAGAAAATGTGGGTTCTGAAAATAGGTCTCCATTTAAATGAAAGAGTCTTGCTTGACAGAGCGAGGGCGCAACTTTTGAAACGCGCCACTAGAAACTATTCAAGCGTTTTGTGCTAAAAAGCATTTTAAATATTTCGCTTAACACACTGCTCGGGTTAATTTACTGCAGTAACCATGTTACTTGAAAGAATAATGTGTGCAATCTTGAAATTGTAATTTTGTAACTTTTTCCACATGAAGGAAGCGTCGATGTCCTATTCATGGTCATTTCCCCCGATCATCATCAGCATCAACGGCCCTTTTACAGTCCACTGCTGGACTATGAGCCTCCACTTAAGTGGAGGGTTTTGCCATAATCTCCACGCTTGGCAGGCGGGTTGGAGATCGCAGATTAAAAGGTTACTGTATCAGAGAGCGCTGCTGCCCGTTCCCATAGTATTCAATTTTAATAACTTAAACAAGAAAGTCAAATAAATAAAGTGCACAGTAGGGCAAAACGCCCTTAACAGTGACTGCCTCCATAATCATCATCAAAATCAAAATCAAAAATATTTTATTCGAATCAAGATTTTTACAAATAATTTTTCGACACTAAGCTATCATGGATGGCACGTTCACTACCAGTGTACGCTCTTTATCATCTCAGCAAAAACATTATTACTGCTGGACAAAGGTCTTCCCCAAGGATCTCATTCTCCACAACGACTGGTCCGGTCCTTCCTTGCCCGTTTCAAGCGTGATTCCGCAACCTACTGCTATTATTTTAAAGAAAAGTTTCCCAACATTTTTTTTTAGTTATTGCATAGGAATATTTGCTGATCAATAATAACCATTAAGTGCAAAGCACTATCGGGTAACACTAGACAGATGTGACGAGCCGGGCTTGATAGGGGACTCCGCGGCGCCAACATTTATGCTTGCTTTCATACCGCAGTCGGCATAGTATAGACTATCCGAGGGGTGTAGTGTGGCAGACGCGAGAATAGCCCAAGTGGTACTTAGATGTTTTACCTATCGAATAAATCGTCGATGTAACCGACTGACATGTTTGGTTAAAATATAAGATGTTGCCAGAAACTTGTGTTGTCATTTTGCCTCAACATTGTGCCGTCGTGTGGTTCCTGCCTTAAAAATATGGCCATAGGAACTGGCTGTTAAATATCTGCTTATCCTTCTAGGGATAGGAGTGTGACTTCTAATAATTCACTTTGTGCTCTGAAGTTCAGTTAAAAAATCACTGCTACTTATATCCCTTACGGACTGGATCCCACGATATTAAAAAAATAGTTTGCAGTTTTAATTTAAACATCTTTGCCAACGTGTAATATTACAACCACAGACAACCACAGATCTCGGAGAGATTTGCAGGGCGTACTCATGTTACAAAGCTGGGATGTACCTTCTACGTGTATAGGTAGAGAATATTCTATAAAATACGTAAGGTTTTCTAATAATATACAATATTCATTTTGATTAATGAAAGGTGTCTTTTCAATTAACTGTAGATGACAATGGTTGTATGGCAATAGGCGAACAATTTCATTAGTAGGTATGTGGGGACATCTCACACACGAAAAGATAGTTGCAACCAGGACAGTTCACATGACAATCATTATTGCAAATAAAAAACAAGGATCTCCACAACAATAAAAATTGTATGACATCACACCTAATATAAATGTTTTATAATTACTAACTATGCCGTAACGTTAGAAGGTAGAAAGAAAACTAATTTGACGAATTTATACAAATCACTTTCAAACAATAATCATACAATCAATCCAGAGTACAATCCATTTTGATGGCATAATAATAATAATAATATTCTTTATTATCCAAAACAAACATAATATAATAACAAAAACAAGTATCTAACAAATTGTACTACTAATATCATGTTTGACACAACTAAGAGCCTCTGCACTCTTAAACTAGTAAAAACTGTATCTTAGGAGCACAGTGACCGGAGATTACAGTACGAATAATGTAAAAACATAGACAATTAAATTACACATTAGAGAGGTGATAAATTTGTGCACCATGATAGCGAAGTGTGTGTAAATTGTGTGATGGTGAATGGGTGTGTGTGTAAGTGTTTGTAGGATGAGAGAGGAAGAGGCTAGACCTACGTATATAAATACTCGGTATTGGAAGACCACTAAATTCTCTCTTTCCCATCAGGTGCAAGTGTGTGGGGATGTGTGTATGTGGGGATGTGTGTGTGTGTGTGTGTGTGTGTATTGTGTGTAAAAGGTGTGGTTGCCTGTAAGTGAATGTGAATGAATATTTTATTTGTGTCCCATAATATATTAAATAAAAAGCTGGAGATAGCATTAAAAACTGTTAACATTAAATGTCCAGTAACTTTTCGGTATCACTGTAGCTTAGTTCGTAGCTGTTCAAGTCATATATTCGCTGGGTTTTATTTATTTATTATACAGGATAGAGCTAATGACATAGTAGTGTCTTGCAGCTAAAGTAGTTTTATGACTGTCAATACGGCAAATATCTCTTGTACTTCAAACACGCGGGTCATTCATAGATGGGACATGATGATGTTTGCGTAAAAGTGCGCGAAGGATATAGCAAAGAAGTGGGGAAACGAAAACTTTTTCTCAACATAACTTTTAATACAGCTCTTTGAGCTCTTTCGAGCTTGATTAAGGAGGTCTTAGCCACCCCACCCCATGTCGGTATACGAGTACAGTAAGAGAGCAGAGACTGGTATAGCGCTTGGTATACTAGAAGAAGCGTGTCTGTATCTGCGGAGTACCTTAAAGTTTTAAATATATATATAAGACGCCTGGTTCTGGACGTCAACACATCAATCTGCATCTCCCAGTTTAATTTACTATCGATTTGAATCCCAAGATATTTAATACTAGCATAAAAACCCTAATGATTATGAATAAAACCTACCACACATACCCTACAAAACATCAGAAAAATCGTCATTTTATCCCACAGACCTCAACATTGTTTTATCCACAAGCGTCGGTGTTCTAGTGGTTAGTGCCACTGCTGCCTTCCGTCCGGGAGACGCGGGTTCGATCCCCACCACGTGCCAATGTGTTTTTGAATTTCGAATTCGTTATTTACGTTTATTCGTACTTTTATTCGACGCTCTTACGGTGAAGGAAACCTGCACACTCCTGTGAAGAAATTCAAAGTTTGTGTGTGTGTGAAGTCGAACAACCCGCACTGGGCCAGCGTGGTTGACTAAGGCCTAATCGCCCTAGTTCAGGGTAGGCTCGAGACCCTCGGTGAGCTGTTGATGATAAAACATCAAAACATATGCCTCGTAAATTCGGCACATTTAAGCAAACCTAAAACAAAGAGTAAAATACTTCGGATAAAGCCAGTCAATATGGAGTAGGGCCCGTGTTACAAATAAAAACACGACAGTGTGAATGTTTGAGCAGCCAAGACACAGGGGAGTAGTACCGACGAATACGTAATATGTGGTAACGTGCGCTGCCAAGGCTTTCCTTTTGTTTCTCTACCATGTTACAAATGTAGGAACGAGGTTTTTTACTTGACTTCGGTTCAGAAAGAAGGGTATTGTTGCTTAAGTGTATCTTGTATGTAAACATAATTGGAAAAGTGTTAGGTTTACACAGCGAATTATCAATTAAGTAATCGCTTCAATCTTTATCATTTTTACGATCTAGTGCCATATCGTATACGTACACTTTCAAAAATATCCAAAAATTAACTAGGTATCTAATATTTCACTTCACCGTGCAGGTTATATGGGTGCTACAATTTACCGAAGAAATGTATATTTGTGCTTGGTTGAATTTTTTTTGCTGTAACGTCAACCTTGACCATTGCACGAAATTACTCTACAAATTATTGCTAAATCTTAGCAAATTCAAAAGAAAAATAAATTCCAACTAGCTTTTTCTTAATAAAGTGTATCGTTCGTGATACAAACGTAAAGAAATACATTCAATCAGAATAAAATACAGGTGTGTTAGGTTACTAAGTAAGTACATTCAATCAAAACTACAAAGATTCTTGTTAACGAAAACTCTTTGAAAGGGACTGAATTAATATCAGCAGATGATTACTAAGCATTATTTGATAAACCCACATCGTTAGGAGAGGCCAAACGTGATGAACATACAAATACACACATTATTGCGTATAGAGATTGTGCCTGGAAAGTGATATTGTCTACAAAGATTTAGAATTTTCTGGAAACGGTAAATAAAAGGCAGAATAGATTTTGTTATTATGAATATGGATTAAATTCGCTATCATTATCATCTTCCTCGTGTGGGCGGTAAGGTTATCAACCGACCAAACAAACCCTGATGTCAGTTTTATAGAGCCGCCAAAGGCCACTGACTTGGCTCAAGTAACGACTAGATGGAAGCCGGAAAGCACCAACAACAGCACGGAATGCATCAATTAAAATGAAATCACTTATTTGAATACCGACAGTTTATAAACGCCCCAAGTGTCCAGATTATTTGTTATAGAAATCTTGAATTTCGTTTATCTTATAACTTTACAATATGAATTAATTAAATACTTGTTATTTTCTCATGTTGTGAACCAGATCTATCTGCCATATTGCCTTTCTTTGTGCCTTATCTAGACATAAAATAAGCATCCATATCACGGAAAGGTCTATAAAGCAATAACTGCCCATTGTTGCTAGCCAGCAATCATCATAAAACATTTGCAGGTGTTTTCAATAAATTTACTGTTGTTTAATGTTGTGACGGAAGTAAACATTTGTTTCAATGTGGTAAGCCTGCAATTCAATGTTTTAATGAAATAAAAATATACATAGATCGTCGCATATAAATTAAAGTTGTTGACAAGGATATTACAACGCAGCAAAAGAGAAAGAGTAAACAATCATGACTGATATAGATAAAAAAAATGTTTGTTACACCTACTTTGACGCCATAATCAGTCATTTCAATCAACAACAAGGCTATCAACTCTACACAACTAACAAGCTGAACTACCTATCCACATAAAATTTCAAAAAACGAACACTATTGCTGGAGGAATAAGAGCAATAATTTGTAATAACGATTTGGCATTGTCGCAGCACTAAACGCTCGAACCGCCTCGCGAGTGCATTGAAATTTATGACGTCACGAGGCATGTATAGCCTGGGCTTGTTCGAAAGTGGGTTAAAGATGTAGGTACCGAATCTATTGAGCGGAATAATAGCTTTAGCCAATTCGTGTATGGGAGTATTTTTCTCTTAGTTTATGGACGTCATTTAGAGCAAACATTACAAGAAGGAGTCTTACGGGTAGCTATAAAGATATCTTATTGTAACAACTAAATGAAAAAAATGCCATACGATAAATAAATAATAAACAATTTAGAAGTTTACAAGACACTGATAAAGTTATTGGCAAACCAATACTTGCCAACAAAATTGATTCATTCCAGATAACTTGCACAACGTTTAACCCCGATGATATTATGATCGACAGCGACAAAGCATTGTTTAGAGGAACGTTCATATTTTTTCGTAGATAAAAGATATTTCTTGCTATCATTTTTAGAGTGCTCTACATTCAGCTATTATTTTATGATACAAACAATCTTCTGAAGCTAGTAAGTCTACATTTTACAACGTGTCCATAATATTCTTTTGAATGCAGTTTCCATTGTCATGCTCCCAAATGTGGTCATTGTGGTCCATAAAAATAAAAACTGGGACGTCTTCACAATAGTAATGGTATATTAAATACCAACGCTCAGAAGTTTATGCAGAAACATCACACTCTATAACATTTAATATGATGTTTGACACTAATTCCATGACGAATATTTCCGTGGACAATAACATTTAACTGGTATTATAATAAATGTTGAATCGTAAACCTACAAATTCTTGCTTCATCGCTTTCCCTTTTGATGTAAAACCTGCTGTTGGAGAAAATAATGAGTTACAAATGATAGTACTTAAAGACTTGTAAGACTCAGCCCACATGGTTTTTGAAGACAACTTTGAAACTAACTGCAAGGTTAGTAAAAAGTTCTTGCGGCAGAATTTGGTCAAACGATTTTTGATACGTTATTTTTTTTTAAACTTAGCGGTACCCTACGCGACATTATAGCGTCATTTCAACGAGCAAACTAAATCGTGCCATCCATCAATTTCTATAATAAAATTAAAATATATAGGTGTTACTTTATCGAATTTGATGGCTCAACAATAGGTTTTATTTTTGACTTTTTAAAATTTTGCTTTTTTGCTTCGGGGGTTTTTTAATTTTTATTCTTAATAGATTGAAGTACATACGTAAGTGTTAAAAGATTAAACACGGTACCTAACAAAACTGCGTAATATTCAAATATAATACCACACAAGAATGAACGTGAACACTAACTTATTATTGAAACAAATCGTCAAAATTCGATATTCAACATTTCAACACAACTCGAATAAAAGTAGAACGCAACCTTCACGCCACATTGTACCTATAATGGGTCTATTAATTCTATATAAAACCCACTAATTGGAAGAAATTTAGATAAATTTAGAGAAACTTCTCTAAGACTAATGCTCCAGCTCTTCCGAGGCAGTTATCTTTATCTTTACGACAAAGGAGATAAATTTTACGCATTCTATAATAAGACGTGTTTTATTAGTCGTTTGGTTAAACGTCTGTGATGAAAGAGCGAAAGAGACAAGCTTTTTTGTGAGTTTTGTTTCCTTCTTTCTTTTCAGTTTTATGAAAAACTTTAACAAAAGGAAAGGAAGATGAAAGTATTTGGATACTAGCAGTCCGCTCGCGGCCACGCTCGCGTTATGTAAGATTTTCCCGTAGAACACGACTTAGTCCCGAAAAAAATATAAACTATCTCCATTCCAAATTTCATCCAAATCCGTTCAGTAGTTAGGGCGTGAAAGTGGATCAAACATCCAAACGTCCGAATATATATTATTTTCACTTTTATAGTATTAGTATGTTTGGATATACATAAGTATGGATTTTCTTGGTAAAAACTGGGTGTTATAAGATAAAGTGTATTTCACCGACAGTTTATAGATGAAAATACGATGATCATTTTAGCCAGATATAATAAAATTATTATTTTCAATGAGCGGTACATTTACTACTAAAATATCATAAAAACCGTACCTATATTCATAATGTTCATAACCTATTTAACCTATGCTGGTTACCTAACCTAGCGTGTTACCTATATAGGTACGGTTTTGCAGTATTGCAATAACATTTTATACCTATTTAAGAATAACTTTGTGGGCACTAATATTTATAATTAACAAGTCTTTATGTCTTAGTAAATTTGCAAATTACGCATCTTTCTAAATACAATTAAATTAACTGTTTTTAGTTACATTTTGTTGCAAAATTTTTGTATTTTCTCATTCTGTTCGGCTAAGGTTTAACATTATTTTGCAACTGTTTTTTATAATATTTTAAAATTGTTCGCACAATGAAATATATTTTAATTTATATTTGTCAAGAGAATGTAGAGTTCAGAATTTTCAATGTTTAGAAATTGCTGAAAAATTAAAAACTAATTTTTAGTTTATTATACCAGTGTTTAGTAAACTATGTAGGGTAACAACGTGATCGTGACGTCACGGCGTGTTATACAAACTATTGTTACCAGTGAAGACCTGTTATTGGCTCTCTGTTTTTATGTCCAATGTCTATTTAAATATTTGTGGCTGTTGGTTTTCCAATAAAAAAAAACAATTTTTCAGTTTAACATACCAATTTGTGTTGTATGATGTCAGCTATGAACACATAAGCTGTGTATACAATGATGTATTCTAAGTGGTTATCGACTAGGATAGAAACTATTGTGTACACAACGGCTTAGGTGCAAGACAGGATGTGGAACACAGAGAGCTTTGTGAGTTGTGAACAGTGGACACAGACTTTATAACAAGAGAGAGGCTTACTTACAATAAAATAATAATAGTCACTTATCGTGTTTAGGATCTAATGAAAACCAACACAAATTGAACCCAAACAAAAAAGTTTTTAAATAAATACTAGTTTGTTTCATCCATTTTGTCGAAAATCAAACCCACACTTTTTGCGAAATAGGAAGGACCTATCAATTTCTTTTTTTACTAAAGTTGTAAAAAAGAAAGAAATTATCAGAACTATAATCATTCACATCATCATGATTACAATTCAACTAGGTATTCTATTTGTAATCAACTTGCTTATACCAACTGTTGCAGTCCTGTCAGAACTAAACCATTACATGACTTGAGATCTCTCCTAAAACTACTTTCTATCGGTAGTCGGTCAGTAGACTCTACTGAAAGTATTAGGTAAAATCAGTACCAGCAGCGGTGTCTTTTTCTGTTTTATGATCAGTGCGTTATGAAGAATATTCCTGGGAAAGTGTAACAGAGAAAAGAGTGCCTGTTTGTTGGTGTATTTTTGTATTTCTCCAGTCTACAACGTTTAATGGACATGTTATTTTATTGTTACGCTTTTAGCTATTGTAAGGTAAGAGGTTTACATCAGTGTTTTTTTTTTTATTTTGTTTTTTTTTTTACTACTCAGTTGATAAATCAAATAATATACAGGTACTGTAAGTGGTCGTTAGACCTAAGTGTTCTAACTACCTGCTTCATAATTTTACAGTTTTTTAGTAAAAATGTCTATTTTAGCACTGAGTCCGGCTAGCACTTAATGTTTTATTCTTTATAGCAGTTTTACAAATCATCAAAGACAATGCGTCTTTATCAACGAAAGAAAATCTAAACAAAAACGCATCACGTCAGCGGAGCATTCCTTATAAGCTTTTTTTTTTTTCGTTTCGCTCCTTTTTGAGCAGGCAAAGGCAAATGCCATGCAGCCATCGTCTTCAGTATTTTTTTCCCATTATCCAGTTGAAGAAATAATCGTGCGATGTCTGTTTTAAAGAGTTTTAAAACTTCTAAAAAGAATAATTACATACCAAGTGCTGGATGGACTCAGTGCTAAACTATGAAAAATCTGTGAAAGTTTAAAAGTTCTCTTGGATCACCAATATTAAGCAAAGCAAATCTGACCAGCTCGTAAAATGTAGTTTGTCATGCGATTTCCGTGTTTTGTTCAACAGATAATTTAACTCACAGCAGAGGCCAAAGATAAAATAATGATTGATAACACACACGTGGAGAAAATTTAATGTAGAAATTACAAACCTAACCTAATTAAGCTAAATATATTCTCACGTCCTTAAAATTCAAGTTCGAATATTGAATGAAATTAGATCACACGTGTAAGATAATTTTGATAAGAAAGGACACGTCAAAAGAAACATGTTTTAATGGTAGTACTAAACTTTAATACATATCGGAAGCAAAAAAAGAAAAGTAACTACCTACTGTTTACATCAAAAACAATTAAAATTAAATAAACACGTCATGACTTTTGAATATGTGGAAAGATAACCTTGTAGATATTGCAATCTTTTCCAAACAAAGTCATTATGAATTTAATTAATTAACAAAATATGAAGTTGTAAGTACCTAAAAGAGAGATAATCAAATCGAGATGTTATAAAAAGCTAAACCGATGGGCTTTATCAAATTTATTATCAACTATCTGTCCCGTGGAAACAAGATTTGTTTCCTTTGAAAGTAACCCATGTGTTAATCCAGAGTACAAACTATCTACATACCTTTGACAAGTGTTTCAAATCAAATCAACGGCCCGTTACAGTCCACTGCTGGACTATGAGCCTCCTCCACTTAAGTGGAGTGTTTTGCCATAATTTCCACGCTTGGCAGGCGGGTTGGAGATCGCAGATTAAAAGGTTACTGTATCAGAGAGCGCTGCTGCCCGTTCCCTGTTCAATGTGTAGTCCCTATGTCGCCTCTTACGACACCCACGGGAAGAGTAGGGCGTGACAAGTGTTTAGTTCTCAGATATTATTGATAATAATGTAGATACTGGTAAGTACCTATATTCCATGTAAGACCCCATTTATACTTTGATAAGTGCAAGTGTATGTACAAAAATACCTGGGCTGATTGATAACTGGCCGAAACGACGAACTTAAAAAAATGATACGCAATAAAAAATATTACATTATATTTTGGCATCTTTTTGAAAATAGAACGCCAAATTTGAATTTAATCGAACTGGTGGAATTTGTTTGATAGGACGTAGAACTTTCTCTGTCGTAAATTTTCTTAACAATGGAAAGAAACGAAATTCGTGCGGTGATAAAGTTTTACGTTTTAAAACAGAAAACAGCAACCCAGATTAAAACCAAGCTAGACAGTGTTTTAGGTAATTCTGCTCCTGCATTGAGTACAATTCACACCTGGGTAACTGATTTTAAACGTGGAAGACAGAGCTGCGAAGACGCCCACAGGTCTGGCCGTCCAAATGAAGTCACGAATCCGGACATGATCAAAAAAATTCACAAAATTGTATTGAATGATCGGCGCTTGAAGTTGCGAGAGATAGCAGAGATGGTGAGCATTTCATCTGAACGCGTTTTAAATATTTTGCACCAACATTTGGGAATGAAAAAGCTTTGCGCGCGATGATTGCCGCGTTTGCTCACTGTTGACCAAAAGCAACGTCGAGTGGACGATTCATAGGAGTGTTTGGCGCTGTTTAACCGAGATCCTAACGAGTTTTCGCGGCGTTATGTAACAGTCGATGGAACCTGGATACATCATTATACTCCCGAGACAAAAGAACAATCTAAGCAGTGGACTGAGAGCGGAAGACCTGCGCCGAAGAAAGCAAAAACGGTTTTGTCGGCCGGCAAAGTGATGGCGACTGTTTTTTGGGATGCTCGAGGGATTATTTTAGTGTATTATCTGCAAAAAGGAAAAACAATAAATGGAGAGTACTACGCAAGCTTGCTGCAAAAATTAAGTGAAGAAATCCAGAAAAAACGACCACATTTGGCCAAGAAAAAAGTTTTGTTCCACCATGACAACGCACCTGCACACACGTCAATGGTTGCAGTCGCCAAACTCCATGAATTGCGGTTCGAATTGCTACCGCATCCACCCTATCCCCCGGATCTGGCCCCGTGTGACTTCCACTTATTCCCAAACCTGAAGAAATGGTTAGGTGGCCAGAGATTTTCATCAAATGAAGAAGTCATTGTTGCCGTGGACGAGTATTTTGAGGGGTTGGAGAAAACATTTTATCAAACTGGTGTAACGTCATTGGAGAAGCGCTGGACTAAATGCATCGAGGTAGAAGGAAACTACGTTGAGAAATAAATTTATTTTAAATAGATTTTTAAAGTTTTTCTTTGTCGTTTCGGAAACTTATCAATCAGCCCTTATATACTTCTACCCTCGTTATGTTACGTTCGTACGTATGGAGATCAAGTGTTTAGTCGAAGAACTCGTATTTTGTACATGCACTCGCACAAAGTGTAAACTGGGTCTTGCTCAAAGTAGTTTTTGTCCCTAAACGTTGATGCCCGGAAAACTGAAAGACGGAACGGAAACTGTTCATAATACAGTATTTTATTACTCATACTTTTAGAGCTAGTAATAGTATATAAAATATGCAATAATCCAAACTTTCTTATAGAAAGAGTGAGTCAGTGTCCTGTTTCGCAATGCGTCCAATGCGACGCAAACACTAGCGTGAGTTATCAGCGCTATCTGTTTGCTTATCGGCGCTTTATCGGTCGATGCTCACTCGATTTGGTGTCAGATACACCCACATGTTGTGTTTATATGGATGGGTTTGTAAGCTGTTGTATTGTTGAATGTTTTAAGCTGTTCATTCCATCGAAATGTTCATCTTTGTCTGATCATTTCTAATCGATTAAGTTTTATTTTTAAATCTTGTTCACTAAGAAGAAGTGATGCTTTTCCTACATATAAATTATAATTAATTATAAGAAATAAAAAAAATGGGGTTACTTTGTATGGACAAGTGGCGTCATTTTTTTTTAGCGGCCATCATCTTCGTTGCTACTATTATATAGCAATACCTTGTATTGACGTACATATATAATGGTTTTTGTCGTAAGTAATATCGGGGCTTGGGCGCTTCGAACGTTTGGGTTTGATTTGATGGAGCTTCGAATTTTATTCTTAAAATATGTCACATTGGACGGTTTTTATTCGAATGTACGTAAAATTTTTAGGAAACAATGGCTAGAGAGATCTATTTCGATTAAGAATAGTTTTTTTTTTATAATTTCGACTTCTGCCTGAATTTTTAATTTCTTTCCTACAAGCATCAAAGTTCGCACAAAAAATATAATTTTCCGGCTCATTCATAAACAAAGAAACACATACCTACTTAGAAAAAACGCAAAACAAACGACAGAAGAGAAAGAACGACAATACAGAACGCGCACGCAATACATTTCCCATCTTCATATAAAATGTAGCATTCATAACTTCGACACAAGAGAGGAAAGAGGCAGAATAAAGAAAATATCGTGTTTATTCCACTCGCGACAAACACATATTATCGGCACTTGGCAGAGATAAAACATTACCTTTTGCTAGAGATCTAGAAACTATTAGGTAAATAGTCATAGCAGTATAAAACTCCAATAATAATAAGACATTCAACAATATAGTTGAATTCAACTATATTGTTGAATGAGGGAATCTCTGCACAAACAAAAATTAACCATCAGTCTGATAAGAAAGTGACAATGTTCCTAAAATAGTTAGTTTTATAGTTATTTTTATATTCATATTATCGGCACTTGGCAGAGATAAAACATTACCTTTTGCTAGAGATCTAGAAACTATTAGGTAAATAGTCATAGCAGTATAAAACTCCAATAATAATAAGACATTCAACAATATAGTTGAATTCAACTATATTGTTGAATGAGGGAATCTCTGCACAAACAAAAATTAACCATCAGTCTGATAAGAAAGTGACAATGTTCCTAAAATAGTTATTTTTATAGACTCTGTGTAAAGTTGCCCAAAGCATGGTTTGTTTGATAAACATGTAACGGACATTGTTTGGCAAAAGGACACTACCAAGCCAATTTTGGGTTCAATTTAAACTAATAATCAGTTTTCACAATGAAGATGAAGAAGAGAAAGAAATCTTGGTGAGAAAATAATGTAGATAGAGAAATGAAAAGTAAATTAAACAAAAATATAGTACCAGGCAAGTTTAGATTTTTCCATCCAGAAAGAAATATTCGCGTCTGGTGTACAAGTCTGGTAAAGCAGTATTGTCGGTATTTCTGAGAGACTACACTGCACTGCGCTGCCTTTGTATGCGAGACTATCGGCTAGGCTTTCTTTGCTCCAATACGAATAAAGAATACCAGCCCGTTCGAGCTTAGTACGCAGTGTTGACAACTTCGAATTGAAAAAAGGAATAATTAATATTTAGGGAAAATACCTTTGTCATGTTTTTTTATTGACTTGCTTCTAAAAAAATATTCGTTATTCGACGAACCGACATACCTACGTATATACCGATGTACTCGTAATGTTGTTGGAACTGCACAATATTCATAATGTGATGTTTCTAATAACTTGGGCGACAGTACATTCAAGATAAGCGGACTGTTATTGGTTATTTAATCAATAAAATTAAAGATTAAAGAGATTGAAATTCTTAAGCTTATTCCTTACCTAAAAGATTTTTCTATTTGCAGCCTTTTCTTTAAAAATTACCTAAATAAAATACAATAGTTATCGTGGTGAAACGGTAACTTTAAATCATTAGTTTATTTTATTATAAAAGATACAGGTTTGGCCTGTAATGGGTGGGTGATCATTAGTGATTTTAAAAACGTGTTCCGCACTTCAAAAGTACGCTAAGACGTGCTTTTCAGCTATACTCGTAGTAATAATAATAATAGTTTATTCAATAAAGCAACAAGGTCTCATTAAATTGTTAGTAATCAATGTAATACTTAAAGTCTAGGGTTAGAGTTATAAGAACAGGGCCTATTTTGAAGATTTGAAAATTCTGACAATAAAACTAGTTTCGCAACTTCACCGCGAAATCTGTCCTAAAGTGACAAGCTTGGCAACCCCAACTAACTACACGGTAAAGAAAGCCCGTTCGAAAGCACCATACTCGTACTTATTGTAAGAGATTACAGGATTAAGATTTTATAATGTAGCCTAGAATGTGAAACTTTAGTGCAACAAGAGGAAATTAAACTGCTAATGATTCAAAAGCCTTGAAATATATGGGGGAGTCTTACGTTCAGTGGACGTCCCGGCTGAGATGAGGATATTTTTGATGTTCTTACCTTGGACTCATGCAGATGTATGATTCCGATCAATCATTTTGTTTTTCGAATATCGACCTGTGTCTGGAGACTACCCAAGATACAGGATCCCAGTTGTTTCTTCTATTAATTTGTAATTGGTTGTATTAAATAAATAACAATACTTTTTTACACAATGAAAAGTCTAAATTGGTCATCATCATCATCGTGTGGGTGTAAGGTCGACAACCGACCTCACAAAGCCTGGTGTCGGTGTTATAGAGCCGCCAAAGGCCACTGACTTGGCTCGTGTAACGACTAGATAGTAACCGGGACCAACGGCTTAGCGTGCCTTCCGAAGCAAGGAATCATCTTTGTTTTCAGACAATCAGGTGATTCAGCCTGCAATGTCCTAACCAAACTGGGGATAGTCTCACAAATAAATTTTTGCTTGACAGTGTCCCCACCGGGAATCGAACCCGGAACCTCCGTAATGGGCGTCGAAATCTCGACCACTCGGCCACGGAGGCTGTTAGTCTAAATTGGTGGATCCTGTAGAAGATTTTTTGCACTGGCTTTCCTTATAAAAAGATTTTGTAAAATTCGTCGGCTAATAGAGAATGAAAGTTCTGAAGGTAAATCAAGTTCGCGCTTAGTTAGAAATAAAACTGATCCCCCTAGGGCTCGGATATGTTTAGGTACAATGTTTGTCCAAAATGGACAATTTAATTTTTTGTATTTTATGCGCCTGTTTCTGGCCCGGAGAGCCGGGGAGATGCGGGTTCGGATCCTGTCCAAGACCGACGAAATTTTTCATTTTTCGCTTTATAATTTTTTTTTTTTTTGTGTCTTTTCTGTCTCATCTTAATTATAGAAAATGTTGTGTACATTTATAACCGGTGGATATATAAGAATAAGACTAGTTGTAAAATACCATGTGTGTATATTGTTAACCGAACTTTATTGATATTGCTACATCACTAGTGGTTGTGCCCATAGAAAGCATGCGCACAACACTAGTGGGAGGACTTTGACAGATAGACAGTGTGCTCTCGCGCCAATTTGGTAGCTCTTGTGAAAATATAATAATTACGTGTGTAAGATGGTTTTCTACTTATAATCTACTTATTAATATGTACTGCTGTTAATGTACCTATTAAATAAATACATAAATTTTATTTTATAAAATTTAAATTTCCTTATTGGAACAACCGATTAATACATACCGCTCTCTTTTATATACTTTATTCTAAGACTTTATTGCGTGAAAATTTAATAATATATCTGCGGGATCTATGTTCAAAGTAAATGGGTACTTTAAACATTAACTGAAATTTCTTGTTTAATTATTCTAAAGCCTTACTTGGCCTAGGTCTTTAGGTCATTAAAACCAGTCAGCCAGTAATTAACATAATTAGGACTAATAAATGTTAAATTACGATACTCATAAATATAAATGGTCTAATAAAGTTTTAATGGTCTAATACTCTTCTTATGCTACCTACATTGCAAATTTAGCAAAATTTATACATCGCAAATTAAAAGCATAAACTATATCAAAGCCACAGAGCTAACCAAATGCAAAAATTAAGATGTGAAAGTAATATTACCTATTGTAGCGTTGTGTTACGCTTCGGTGTTCAAAATTTTTTTCGTGTTTTTCTCAGTTTTTTTTCTTTTTCTAATTTCTAATTCTAAATTTTGAATTTGATTTTGAAAGGCTTTTGGTTTTTTTGTTTTTTTTCGCCATTCTATTTCATGACTCGGTTTTGAGCTGAAGTGAAGCTTTTCTTTGAATTTAGCGCAATTTTAATAATAAAGTAATAAATAAGCTCTTGTTTTATATCAAAAGCTTTTTGAAGCTATTTCTTAGAGCTTCGTCAGTACCTTTACTGTGGAGTACCTTTTTGTAACAGTTTACCTTGAATACAAAGTTTCAAATCTAAGCTACCAACTCTCCTTTGAGAGGAGACAATCCTGGCTGCATCATCAGGGACCAGAACACTGGACCCTTGAAAGTTACACGTGTAATTAATCCTGGCTGCATCATCAGGGACCTGAGCACTGGACCTTTGGAAGCTGCTGCAGTTACACGAGTTACAATTGAGTTAATTTCAAGTCCTACGGCAAGGAGTTTGGTATTGTTTGAAGTGTACCTGTTTTAATTTTTTACGTACATTTTAAGTTCAGATAAGTTCTACCTGTAAACTAACCCTCGAATTGGTACGTTGCAAGCTTGGTTAGATTTTTCCCAAAATTCAAACCTGCGCTCCACGCCACCGTCTTCCATCCCTGGCAATAAGCTTTTGGCACATATCGTTTAGGTACTCCATACTTGGTCTACAGATTTATTGCGCAATGATTTCCTAGACAGGTAGGGGTCTAATTTCAATTTAATTTAATCGCTATCACAGGTATCTCATACTCATTTTGGAGAGCTGTTATGAGATTTGTTTTTTTTTTAGTTCGGTTTTTAATTCTAAATTATTTTGTGTTAAGTTAAACATCCTTTTTACTCGTATCTGTTTTCGTATTTGATCTTTTTGTGTGATTTAAATTGTGTATTTATTTTGGTAAGTTTCTTTATATCTATTAATCAAATCTTGGCTTTAAATACCTTAATATATCTAAATTACATTCGTGTATTGTAGTACATTTGGTCTTTTTATTTTTAATACTACACTATATAAATGTGAAAATATATTTGGATGTTTAGATATTTGGATGTTTGTTGTTCCGCCTTCACGCTTAAAGTACTTAACGGATTTAGATGAAATTTGGAATGGAGATAACTTGTAAACTGCATTACCACATAGGATACTTTTAACGGGAAAAGTCTTATTCCCACGGGAAAATCACACACACGCGAGCGTAGCCGCGGGCGGACCGCTAATCTAATATAGGTAATTACTAATTAGTAAGCAACTAAAATAATGAATTCACATTTAACTAGTATTGGAGCCTTATCCCAGACACGGGCGTCACTTCGCAGTTCGAAATCAGATCAGATAATAAAATACATGGGGAATTTGTTTCCAAATTAGCTCTCAAAGATTTAATTTCCGATAGCAAAGTGTTATGCGTTCAATCGTGTTCATCATACCACCACTGTGTTCAATTAAAGGCAACACGGGTTGAACCGGCCCGCGTTATTGGCCCGGGCAAAATTTACGACCCGGATATAAGCGGTTATAACCGGTTTCAACTAGACGTAACTGGATTATCGGCGTGGTCGCGTGTGTTTTATTTCTTGTGACAATGTTGCGAGTAGTGCTGGCTGGTTAGAAATGCAAAAACTCTTCTTGACTACCGCTATATTTTGTCGACCTCTATCATTGACGTTTGGATTTGGACACCATCAACTTCAATAATTTCAATAGTCATAAGATTTATGGATCCTCCCCTATATTGCAATCAAAGATTCTTATTCCAGTATACAACGTGTTACAAAAAATACCAAAAAAAAATAATATTCTTCATCACAGGCATATAATCAAAATTTTCCCATCTCTAGTGTCATTTGACACCTATAATATAGACTATCGATTCTCAGAACGGAAAAGTATTTGTACACCATTTGTGCCTACATTTTTAAAAGAGATGTACTTAAATCAATTTATGTTAAAAAACATTTTATTTTTTGCCTTAATTATCTTGTTTACGTATTTACAAACATAAATATTTATTTTATTGTTTTTTCATTTTGAAATTAATTGTTCTAATGTGAAAATTTTTAACCATAGCGGTAAAAATAGGCACATTGACTTAAAATTACATATCTGGTCGGAATATTCTTTGACACAGCTGATCACTAGAGATGGAAAAAATTTAATTAAATGCCTTTGATAAAAATATTCTTTTTTTTGGTATTTTTTGTAACACGTTGTATACATGATGATATAAATATATAATTATCTTAATCATCATCATCATAATTATTAAATAAATCTAAAATTTAAATTTGGGTATCGAACCTCTCAATGTAATTGTAAATGGTTTGAACTGATTGATGTGTAACTTTTTTACGGTATTTTTAGTATGTGACATATTCTTCATATCTTTTAATTTATTTTCACAGCAAACTTGAAAAATCAGTTATCAACGTTATAAAAATATTTATTTTTATTTTCATCGAACTCTTAAAGTTTAAGTTAGAAGTGTTTGTTCCTATATTCAACACCCTATCTAATAATAATATGACATAGTTATTCCAATGTCAATCTATTTTTAGTCTGTGGCTCACATTTGTCGGGAACGAGCGCCAATCACGAACACAACAATGCGATCTCATTACTAATGATTGGTCGACGGTCGTCCCATCTGTCGTCTGTATGAATGAATCGATCGATAATCGAACGGATTCGATTTCTAACGCCACGTGGTTCTGATTTTAAAACCTTGTAGTGGGATGAGGTTTTTGTTTGTACTTTTTTTGTAGTAAGAATTTTCATTCATCATCATTTCAGCCGGAAGACGTCCATTGCTGAACATAGGCGTCATAGGTTTACAACGTGAATGGTCCTACGGTACCTGCATCCACTGGCGTCCAGCCACCTTCACCAAGTCATCTGTCCTCCTAGTGGGAGGCCGTCCAACACTTCACCAAGTCATCTGTCCACCTTGTGGGAGGCCGTCCAACACTACGCCTTCCAGCCCGTATGGTCGCCATTCGAGAACCTTCCTTCCCCAGCTGTTATCATTACATTCTCATATGTCGCGTATTTTTATATTTATTTGTAGAATAATGACTGATTACTCTTATACATGTTAGGCTTGAGCCCTTCTGTACGGTCATATGTTTGTAATAAAAACATTATTCAGCTATCAATAGTCTTCAATATTTAGATTTCAAAACTCAAAAAAAAATCACGATGTAAAAAACATTTAATAGTCATCGTCACGATTGATCAAGCCATCTGCCGAAAGAGTGAGTAATCGATCGATTCATGAATCGAAAAAGGGGAGTTCGATTTTCAAATTGGAAATATGTCAGTTGATTGTGGAACGTATAATATCAGTTTATTAGTAATTATGAGCATGGCATGATGGTGGGTGCAGTCAATATCAAGCTTTAAAAATATTATAACTCGAAGTTAAAATGTGCTCTCGCCTGAATGTTTTGTACATAATAGTATCTTTATTTCACTATGAGTACATTTAACTTACTGTAACCAACCAATAAACTATTCTTCAAAATGTGGACTTTTGTTGAATCTGCATAGTTACCTGAAACAAAAACATTTATATTTAAAACTTTTTATTAAAACAATCTTAATCAAAGGTCGCTCAAACGTCAACAAAATTCACAGCTGTAATATTCAATACCACAGTATTATGTTACAACGGTTAATTTGTATAGTGAACGACCATTTAAAGTTGACACATCAAGTGATTTTAAATACCTACTTAACTAGAACATTTTTGCGCGGAAGAATATAATTTGCGTGATCAAAATAATCATATATATAGTTTTTAAATACACAAAAATATTTTCAGTTTCTCACATAAATATCTCATAATTAAAAGCACAGGGGGCAATTTGTCTAAACACGAGTATACTTAGTTAGTGTCTCGCGAGTATGATTTTTACGTTTTTAACCCTCGTAACTTCGTATTTTTTTAAAATCTCCATAAACTTACTCGACAAAAAAAAACTAATATAATTAATCGAACCTGCTCACAAAATTACACGAGAATCTGTTGAGAAACGCGACCTGTAGAGGAGAACAAACAGACAGACAGATGGACACACAAAAGCAATTTTGGCCAAGCTGGCACGGAGACGCTTCGCGCTCGCTCGATCAAAAACAGCTATTTTCTTTTTCATCAAAAAGTTGGTAGTCAACTATTATTGCTTTAAAAAGTTTTTAGTTTATTCGCTGAAAGATAAAATTCAATGCTTACATTTAATTCCAAATGACCCAAAAGACAAGAAAACGCTACGAAAATAAATCGTCAGTCTCAGGATAACCTTATAAATATCAAATTACATACATTTTTACACACGAGCCGGGTGTCAACCGAACTTGGTCGTATCGCACGAGACGTGAATGCCAAATGGACTGGATCACAATCAATCAGGAAATTATTTACTCTCACACGCTTCGCCAAGCGGAAAATAGTAGATATCGATTCCAAGATAGGAGCCAATGAGGAATTTGTTAGAGATATTTATTCATCAACATCAACGGCCCTTTATAGTCCACTGCTGGACTATGAGCCTCCCCCACTTAAGTGGAGGGTTTTGCCATAATCTCCACTCTTGGCAGGCTGGTTGGAGATCGCAGATTAAAAGGTTACTGTATCAGAGAGCGCTGCTGCCCGTTCCCTGTTCAATGTGTAGTCCCTAAGTCGCCTCTTACGACACCCACGGGAAGAGTAGGGGTTGGTGACAAATGTATTCTACTCTGCCGTCACCACACGGCCAGAGATATTTATTAAACTCGTACAATTCAAAAGTTTTATGTCAAACAAAGAGTATAATACTAGATAATAACCTTAAAAATTGTTATTGCGAAGTATATATATTTTTTTAAATCCGCAAGATTGCTAACGAAAGTTTTAAAGTTCTGAGGTACCCTCGTTTCACGTGATTTTGGTCATACGGAATATGTTATTTGATTTGTTAGATGAATAAAATATAGTTACAGTACTGTGCTACAAAAATAGGTCAATCCAATCCTTACACTTTAACTAAAACAAAACATCACGAAAGTAAACAAAAAATCAATCAACAAACAATGAAGGTAAAGATATTTATACCACCATTTTTTCCGGAACGGTTGTGTTATGGCGATCATAATATGAGCCATTTTTCCCGACCCTTTTTACCGGTCAGCGGGCAAGGCTGCCATTTTTTATTTGAAAAAATATCGGTAAAAAATGGTGCCGTTTGATCGACGTTTCGCAGCTGTAATTGGCTTTTGTACCAAAAAATTGTTGGTAAAACGAGCTGGTGGTCACCCGCATGCACTCTTTGTTACTAACATTTACCTAGTTCGCTATGTCAAAGTCAGTTAGGTTACAGATTTTTTGAATACCGAAGTTTTTGATGTAATTGGTTTTATTTTCATATGCTCCAGTTTTTTTAATTTTAACCATTTTTTTTTCGGCACATTTATTTAACATAGTGCAAGATAAGCGATTTGGTAAAATTGTAAAATCTTTAGTATCTACTTAAAAATATGATATTATATTATTTATTTTCATCTTAAACAATCAAAAATAAGACTAAATTGATGTTCGTTTTCTTTATTAAGGTTTATTTGTTAGTTACTATTCACTGCACACATTTCTACTATTCATTTTCCAACAAATTTAACTTAGATATTAATGAAATCCACCACTGGATTAAAACTGAACGGGTTATTTGAAATCAGAAAGAAAATAATTCCAAACAATCGAAATTCAAACCACTTCAAACGGCCAGTATCTAACAACAGAATCGTATTTGGAAACAAAAGCGACCTCTCCAACATAATCGAATAAGTATACGAAGCTACATGAAATAAATTATACTCCTTGATCGATGTTGGGACCTAAATTGATAATGAAATGCCAGTAGGTGTGGCGATACGCTACTGATAAAATTCAATAATACTCGTACTCATATCGTAAAGAGGTTTTGAGATTAAATATGATTATTAATAATAACATTATTTGAATGAATGAAGTATTGGCCAATTTGAGTGATGACGAAGCTATAGCTGATATTTGTACAGACATTCAAATAAAGACCTAACCATTAATGGCCTAAACAAATAACGGTTACTGTTTGACGACTGTTTTGACGTTTTCAAACGAATTGGCATAATGAGTTTAGTTTAGGAATCTCCTGAATTTACTTTGCATGTCATTTTGGTATTTCCCAATCCAATAACACCAGTTTCTGTCTACCAAAATGACATGCAAATTAATTTGTCCAGAAACTGCGTAGGAGAGAGACAAAAATGCTATGACTTTTAACCCTAGCGCTCTTACTGTTCATGATCTACGCATGTTATTTTAAATTATTTTATGCTTGGGTTAGGAACAATTCAAAATAACATCATTACCTATACCAATGTTTTAAGTAAATACATGTAAGGTACTCTAAAATGCAAACATGTGAGACTCTACTCTGCGTATTAAAGTTCTTTAATGCAACCAACTTCCTCTCTACAAGATTCTGCACTTTCTGTTTTGACATTATTTAAGTTACGGAACATTTTAAGCAATTTCTGCCGCAAATAGGGTTGCCCCGAGCTAAATGAGCTATAACCATTCCACGAATTCATTTTGGAGAGTTTAAAATTTCGCACACCCCAAACACCCGTCCGTTATTTGAACAACCGTTTGCAGTTTGTAATAAAAAAGTTTCTCTTGAAACTGGTAGATGTTAACCCCCTGCAAACGATGAAAAATCATCGTTATATTGCTGGTGATGTAAGAGAAACAAACGAACACAGCGCTACAATACCAGCAGTGGAAGTAGTAGATGATATTCACTTTATTTCCACACTCGGTTGAGCCTCAGGAGATACGGTACCGCAATAAATGACAGACAACCCCTAGGGCTGTCACAGGCACCCTCCAAGATACACAATAACAATTCACAAAACGAGATAAGTAAAAATACGAGCTTGTTAAACCGTAAAAAGTAATAATGGGGAGTCGAAAGTCAACAATGGTGGCAATGGTTGCAGATTTGAGACAAAATTATGCACAGCTTTTTGTGTTGTGACCGTACGTCACACCCGAAACTGCTACCCCTACCCTAATTTTTGTATGGGTAGTTCGAGTTTACCCTAATTTTGGTTCGGGTAGTAATAATACGATACTCTAATGCGATACGAATTTTGAACATTTGGCTACCCCTTAAATTCGCATCGTTTAATTACTTGATGATATAAAAAAAAACTCTTTCATATTTAAAGGATGCAATTATCAGTATACTGATTTATAATATTAGTAAATATAAAATATTTCTATTTGTTTATTTTATCAAAATAAATATATGTATCATAATTACTTACTTTATAATAGTTCATGAACTACGCAACGCGTAGACAGACATTAACACTATTATTTTTGTATATTACACACACACACAACTATACAGTAACGCACGCCGAGAGTGGGTATATCAAGCCAGCTGATTGAGTTGGCGAGCGTGTAACTCTTTACTATCTAAGGTGTTGACTGAAAATCAGTGTTGGAAGTATTTTTACTTGCAACGTTAATGCTGAGGCAACACCTTTTCACATCGCACTGCATGTTGCTTTGCGCAAATGTAAATTGTTTTGTTTTGTGCAAATTATACCTAAGTCATTATTTTGTATCTTATTAGCATGCATTAAGATATGAATAAATGTATTTTCTTTTTATCTTTCTATTTTTTTCTTGTTAACTATTGAAATAGCTTGCACCTTGTCCACGTTGGGCAAGGTGCACTTGCGAACGACAAATCAAAGGCTTTAGTTGCACAAACTTTACTCACTATTTGTTTTATAAGTTGAATTAACCGCTGTTAGATTATGATAATTGATAAAAATTTAAAAAATATTTTGATCTACGTTTTTCATATCATGATAACCTAAGATAAGAGAGTAGCTGTCAATTTTAGAGAGTTTTAAGTCTGATGTCTGTATATGCTTTTTAAAATTGTGCAATCTACGCGTTTATAAGGTTAAAATTTGTTGTTTGACAGCTCTAATATTTGAATGTCCATCTCCTCTTCATTTTTAATTAATAGTAATAGTGTGGATAGTGTGGATTTGCCAAGTCAATCTGTGTATTTATTTAAAACATAAGAGATTTTTAATATTGATCTGGTCACTATAAGATGTTGTTAGGTGAGCTAATTACGTAATAACTTAAGACAGAAGGACTCTTAAGTAGGAACTGAATAAATTAACCGACTTGGTATTACATGGATCTCACAACTTTTTACGGTAGACTAAGTTGCGTGCGAGACTTGTTTTTTTTACAAGTTATGTTTTTGATGGCATCTCATTTCTTTTTGTAGATCGCATGAAAACACAATGTAAAAATGCACCTACGCTCCACCTACCCTACACCTACCTTACACCTACCCTACACCTACCTACACCTACCCTACACCTAACCTACACCTACCCTACACCAACCCTACACCTACCCTACACCTACCCTACACCTATCCAACACCTATCCAACACCTACCCTACACCTACCTTACACCAACCCTTCACCTACCCTACACCTACCCTACACCTACCCTACACCTACCCTACACCTACCCTACACCTACCTTACACCTACCCTACACCTACCCTACACTACACCTATTTTACACCTACCCTACACCTAACCTACACCTACCCTACACCTACCTACACCTACCCTACACCTAACCTACACCTACCCTACACCTACCCTACACCTACCCTACACCTACCCTACACCTGCCCTACACCTATCCAACAACTATCCAACACCTACCCTACACTATCTACTATCCAACACCTACCCTACACCTACCCTACACCTACCCTACATCTACCCTACCCCGTGACCCTACCCTAAATTTGAAGCTTCTATGTCTGCTAGAAATGCCTTAGAATGTTGATGATCGGTCAGTCAGTGAGTGAGTCAGTGAGTGAGTGAGTGAGTGAGTGAGTGACAAAATTAGGAAACTTTGACTAGTTAAAAATCTTAAACTACTGTTTCAAATTAAATCAAATTTGAAACATACTGGGTTTATACAATGCCTGCTTTATTACTGAAAATTCAGGTTTCTAGTTTTATCCACAACGAAGTTATAGGGGGGTCGAAAATGGCCCGAACTGCTTCGAGAAAAGGATGGTACGGCCGTGCCGCTTTTTTGCTCGACTTGGCGGGGGCACTGCCGTGCCCCCAGATCAAAAACAGCTTATTACGAGAATTCCTCATTCATTCCACCTTTTAAGACCTTTTCATGAAGATTCTGAAAGAGTCATAACAAAGGACCATTGAAAAAAATTGAAAAGTGTTTTATGACCAGTCGTAAAGGTCTAAATTGGTTTATGGCTTCATTTCATTCAAGTTCACTTTTTGGACTCTTTATGGACGATAACTTGGCAGATGCGCACCAAAATTAAACCTGGACTTGATGTTCATGGCAAGACAGCTGATGACAATCATTAGTATGATTCTAAGGTATGATTTCAAGCTGATGCATAAGCAACAACTCAATCAACAAAAAAATAAATTTACGTAGAAAAAGCAACGAACTACAATTTATAGTCAATAAGAGTAACCGCCTAGCAAAGCCCGCTAAAACATTGCACCTAACGAGCACAATTAATTTTGACAGACGACGACGACGACAGACAGGCAGATGATTTCACTGCTGTACATTGAAGCTTACTATCTACGTTCTTACAAACACCGGGTCATATAAAACATCATTGTACCGCGTATTTGAATGTGGTATGGTATAGTTTTTTTTCCGGCTTCTTTGGTATTCATTTGGTGAGGTCAAGTTTGAAGTGTAGTTACGTTTCTTGACTATAGATACAAAATCAATACAATAATAATTCGCTGAGAACAGGATAATTTATCCTGTCGATAAAAGGTAAAAAGAGTCGAAAAATTTGCTAGATTATAATATTTTTTTCTTAATAATAAGCCTGTTATCCATAGAATGTAAATTCCGGAATTTTCTTGATATATTTCATCAAAATTTACCGGGAATAAGTAATATAGACAGAAAAAATACCTAAGTACCCATTTCTTCCATTAATTTTTAATCAGGATACGAAAATTTACTTTAAGTAAGTAATAAGTACCTTTATTAAACATAATTGGTGTTTTTATGACTTACAGTGTTTTTCAACTGGAGTTAGTTTTTACGAGGAAAAGTCTTTATACAGTTCAATTAATAAAATGCATTGAAAACGGACGAATCAATTCAAGTCCAATGATGAAATTGAAAATCTTATCAATGCCGAGATTGGTTGAGAGGACATCGACCCCACATGAGTGGTCCTCAATTCCACATTCAATTAAATATTCCATCGTGAGTCCACCCATTCATTGAGGGCTATGTTCCAATCGCTCGTATCCTATCCGATGACGTTCGAAAACCATAAAGCGATAAAAAAAAAAAAACGCTAACGATAGTTTGATGTTCATATTTATGCTACTTTTTTAAGAAATAATATTTCTTGTTACACCTAATATTAGCTGGATTGCGAAAGTGAGACATAGCAGTTAGATGTTTAAAATTTTTTGATAAGTTTTTTTTTTACATATTTAACTACTATCTATTAGTCTAAACTAAATAATGAAAATCTTTTAAAATTGTAAGACAAGATCAATTTTAATTACTTAATGTATCAAAAGCCAAAATACAGTCGCTTATTCAATGTTTGTATCGTGTCAAAACGTAACATAAAACGTTCTATTTAAAACTAGTAAGTAGGTATGATGTATAATTTAACTAATTTAAAAACGCGTTGCAGCAATTTCAAGAATTTTCAAAATTGCTTTCGAATAAGTCGACTGAGATTGATGTGACAGAACTGTGCGCAATCTGCGAGCAAAAATTTAAAAACGAGATTAGTTTCGTAGACGTCAAGTGCATGCGAAAAATTCATGTATGCACTTTAAAAATAGAACTCCACTTTCTGGCAGCTTTGAAATGACTAAAACTTTATCTCTATGGACTTGAAATAAAGTTCAATTTCCCAGCATGAATTTGCTGTTTAGTTGGTCTGCGATTAACTCAATCCTAACCTACAAATTATGTGAAATGCCTTCTTGCACGGACACAGACTATAGACTAGACTTAAGAAGGTATTTAACTATGGAAGAAGTCTCAATAAATACTAATATTAATATATCTGCTTCTTGCAACATTAATTAGTAAACATAATTTACGATTCTTAAACAAAAAATTGTCTGTTTGGAAAGTCGATAATACAGGAATTTACAAATATTTTATACCAAGTCAAACAAATAATGACCATTAAATTGACGAACGCCTAGAAAAATTCAATACATAGGTACCATACCAAATTTAAAGAGGTACCAATTAAAATCTGTCTTTTTTGTCTTTCCTTGTGTTGAGTGCAATCAATCATACATTCCGTTCTCAATATTCATCAATTCTACATTTAATTTGCTCCCCAGTGCATCCATTTCGCAATTAAATAAGTCGTGCGTCATCGTAAAAGCAGGGCACAGTATTCCACGTTCAGAGCTATTAATTCCAATTCCAACCTACCTACAAATTATGGTATGCTTCCTTGCATGCTCCTTGCCGACATAGATTAGGATTATCCAGTGCGAAGAGATGTGGCACTCCTTTATAGGTAGGATTTACTGTGTGCCTCAGACGTTCTAGTGCTCTGAGAATAGTTGATGGATTTCACGTTTCCACGAAATTGTGAAACAGTTTCGCAAGTCGTGTTAAAATACGATCTCGTTGAGTTAGTTATCTTGGCCATGTATTTATTTTCGTTTGTGTGTTGATTCTTTGGAACGTGGTTTTCGCTCGAAATATAGAATAGTATTAATTCTTCGTATATATTATAACAAAATATGTCAATGCTATCAATTGTACTTTTTTGGTATAATTACACTATTATTAACTTTTGCACCCTGTAGGTATTATTCGTTCAGCAAAGCCTATTTTTTAGTACAAATTGAATGGATAGGTCATTTTGGCCCCGGTTTTCTCTAGCAGATTGTACTAAAAAAATTATAGCTTACTAAAAAATTACCAAGTCAAATTTTTACTACCTATATGAACCAGTTACAACACCCCTCATGTGAAGCCAACCGCAACATTAACCTACCTTCAGAAATTACTTAAAGTTGTACCCATGATAACATCATTGCATGCATGCGATAAAGGTTGCGAATAAAATCACCATGGTATCAAACCCCATACATTAAGGGTGCTCATTTCCCATGACGAATCGAACCAACAATGTCATAGCCACGGATTTTATGAATAATAGTATGAATTTGAAAAATGTATGCCTAAATGTAACAATTGAAGTAATTTTGTCACAAAAGACCGCTTTGATGTTTTAAAAGCAAGAAGAGAAGTGCTGGAAGCCACCTTCTATCTTTTATTAGTTGCAATAGTCAGTAGCTGAAAGTTCATAAATTTTTACTTAATAACATTTATTTTTGTGCATTTCTACTCTATGGCTATGAGGTTTAACTGCAGTCTCAACGCAACTTAGACCTGCGTTATACCGTACCCTGTCATTATGGCCAGCCGAGAGAGTCCGATGAATTACAAATAATTACGAAGGCGCTATCCAAGCTCTCGAGTCTCGAATTGTACCTCGGTGGGCGTGACGTTTCTACGTTTGAATGACAGCACTCTTTGACCGAAATGGATTTGAAAAAAGAACGTTCTGTTTGCGTAACGGAATTCGATTGTTCAACATATTTGATTTTTAATGGACTTTCTTGGCAAACAGACCGGACGAATTTTCGGCGGAGCTTGGCTGGAAATAAAGATGGCCGATAGTGTTTTGTTTTTCGTTCGTGCCTTTTGCGGATTAAAATTTATAACGATAGTCTTTTACAAAACGTTTGACATTTCTTATTTCTATCTTTATTCCGATTTAGAAATATTATAGCTGTTCCTTTTAATTAATTCTCTAGGCAATAAAAACTATTTTTATCTCTTGAAATGCATAAGATTAACTACTTTAGGAAACGACAAGAACTCTACATATTACTACCATAAAGCAAGGAGCTCTATCTTAATTAAAAAACTTTTAGAGCTATAGTAATTTCGAAAGAGCCTCACTGTCTCCGATATAAACAAGTTGAGACAGACCGCAAGGAACATAAAGACGAAGCAGGTTTATGTGTTAGCTCAAACACGAATAACAATTGTGTATATTTGAGTTTGTTAATCGACATGGTAATCAAAGACTGCAAGCACAGCATAAAAACTTCTTGTTATGAGTATTCTTGACACTGAATTACCTTGAATGAGGACAAAAACAACTATAAAACAAAAGTGCAAAATTGTTTTTAAAGAGGGTATTAAATGTTTATAGATTCAGAGTAGTATTTATTTTTTCCAAACTTTGTATGCTGTTACAAGCTCAGAAGGAATATACTTCCCCAACGAGAGGCCTGAACCTATTACGTAATAGAAAATAAAATACAATTAACCTGTAAAATTATTACAAAACGCATACCAAGCGCACTTTACGATGCTATCTTAACTTTTCCTCACATCTGAGCTCAAGGGAACCAAACTCTGGTGCAATCAAACTCTGTCAAAACGGGTTGTAATAATTATAATGAAGGCGTTTAATATGAGCCTAATAAAAACTATAGTAAAACACGTCAAGCGTTTCATATAAAATTATGGCTTGGTTCTGCTTCATATCGCAAGCTATGAAAGTCATTATATATATATATATTTTTAATAGCCTCTAGTCGTCCCACTACTGGGCAAAGGCCTCCCCTTTCTCCTTCCACTGGTCATGATCCATTGCCACTTCTTGCCATTTTTCCTCAAATGAGTCTAAATCATCACGCCATCTCTTTTTAGGCGGAGGCTGTTGAGGGGGATCCATTCAGTGGTCACTCTGGCCCATCTCACGGGGTGATGTGCCCCACCCATTGCTATAATTGTATTAAAATTTCTGAAATTATTACATAAACGCAGAAAGAGAGTACTGTACTGAGAGAGCTTTTTTATTTTGCCCCACCAAAGAACAAGGAGAAAAGTGGTCTAATATTTTCTTAAATTTTTTTTTAATAAAAACTTAAACGGAATAGAATTTTAGACAAGGAACCCTAAAAATATGCTTATTATTATGTGAATGGGAAACGTAATATAGGTTGTAGATGGTCAGTCGCCGTTTGTATTAATAAGATTAATACACTAAGAGAAATTTTGTAGAAAATAAAAAAATTAAGACAAGTTTTAAACTATGGATATGTGATATTTAATTATAAGAAACATTAGATTTGATCTAAAGAATTAAATATGTTAAGAAACTGCAGGCCTGATCGCTCTACTTAGTAACTAAAAGGAAGCAATATACTAAAGAAAAATTTAAACAATTGAAATTGATTAAGTATATTTCATTCATTCAATATAATTAGAAGAAAGGTAAGAGATGACCTAATGAAAGCCTCAATAATCCTATTGGTGGGATCCTAAAGCTTCGTAATCGACTATGTATCGACTGAAGATATACTTTTTTAACATAGGAAAAATAAAATATGGATGGCATAAAAAAGGTTATTCGTGATTCACACTTGTCAGCTAATCAAGATTGATATGTGTCAAGAAATGTATCATTTAAAATATTTTTCTAATGTTAAAAAAATAAGTATAGAAACAAGCGAACGGTGATTTCGCTTTATTTTCTGGTTGCCAGTAAGAATATGAAGACATTTAAAAATACCTATATAACACAATCCTCTCGACATGTTCTATGTAGCCATTAACATCACTCGCATTCAAATAAACACCATGTACACGCATTAATCATCTATCCGACCGACAGAGGGCGCCACCTCTCGCCACGACTTCCTGCCACATGTAAATCATGTAAGATCTACCACCATTTTAACTACGAAATATGATGCTAAAAATAGTAACGATAGTAATTATGACAAGGATACTGAAATAGATAATTTAGAGGTAGATGAGATACTCATTAACATGACTTCGTTCGATTTAGGAAAATAGAATAAAATTAATGAAAAATCCAATTCAATCAATCAATCAACCTATTGCAGTCCACTGCTGGACATAGGCCTCCCCAAGTGCACGCCAAAGCGCACGATCACCCGCTTTCCTCATCCAGCCACCACCAGCGACCCTCCTCAAGTCATCAGTCCACCATACAGTCGAACAGTCGGGATTTAGAATGGCGACCACGTCTCGGGAAACGAAGTGTGGGAAGCCCCCCTAACAGGCGTGCCAGGTGGACTGAAAAACAAGTTTTTAATACGACTCTTATGATAAACAAAAAACACAAGATAGTACACAAAAACAAAAAGACGATCATGATGATGTTACCTTTTGATGTAGAAATACCATTGATATACGGTAGGTAATTCTAGGTAAAGGAATTTAATGACAGCGAAGCAAAAAAACTCTTCCTCGTAAAAACAGCAGAAACAAACATAGTATGTATTAGCTTTTGTAATGATAGGATGACATCAACGAAATTAATAAAGATTAAACAAAGAAAGAAACATTAATATTTTGAAGTCAGTTTATTAACAACAAACGTTTTTAAGATGGTACGAGAGACAGAAGACTGAGAGACACTCCAAACAAGAGGTCATCGAATGACAAACATCGTCAAGATCAGATGACAGATTTGGATAACCATGACAGCGTGTCAAGCGATAATGATGATTATGGAGTGCTTGAGAAAATACGAGTTCTTGAAGAATTCGTTTAAATGATTCTAATGGTTATAGAATGGAGTTGTAGAAGATGTATACCATATTCTTATGGAATGTTTACGAAACCAAGACCAAAGAAGTAAGATACCGTTTCTTGCTGTGTCAAATATAGGTGTGTGTAATACGATGTTGGCTTCACCAATATCACAGGGAGCTAAGTTATTGTATAAACTTGTGCAAATAGGTATTAAGAATAGAAATTAATGTAATACATATTATATATTAATAATTTTGTAAAATTTTGCATGTAATTATGAGGGTGGCATGGTCTATGTTGATCAAACACTCTATAAAAATAAAGATTTTTTTTTAAAAAAAGAACATCAAAGATTTTTTGAAGGGCTTTTGAAAATGGCAAATATTCATTACAAATCATCCAGTATTTCGTTAATATCATCAATATGTAGAAACGAATATCATATTATATTTCCTGGTTATAGAAAAAATAACCGATAATAATGCATTGTGAAAAAGTATCTACTAAATATAATAATTATTTTCTGATTAAAGTCGTCAAACTTTCAGCTCGAAGTCACAAAGAGCATGGCAGTGAACAACTTCTTAAACTTGTGTAATGAATATTTACAGACACGATCTTTATGTAGATTTCGACCCCATTTACTGGCCTCTTAATTCTGTACAGGATTATTAAATTGTAAATAAAGTAATTTATTTCCAGACCACAACAAAGAGACATCAAAATTTATGAAAAATTCATTGAAGTCAACTGTTTGATGTTAGGTTAATTACTTTGTAGAAACGACAAGTTGTTTCTTTCAATAAGAAAATTGTTGCTACCTATTATTTTCTCTATCTTTCGTATCATATTGTCAAAGACCTGTAGGTAATTAAAGCGCTAGAAAGTCTTTTTTACTAAACATTTCCAGAAATTTATAATTGATTAATTTTGCGTTTGGCAACGACTTAGAACATCAACATAGCTCGTTTTGTTTGATGATTGTTATTTTTAATATTAAAAAAGTATTGTACATTTCATGTAAGGTATTCTTTATCTATATTCATACATAAATATTTAAATAAATTACATAAATACTATGTACATAAACAGGCCACTTTAAAAATATTTGTTGTGGTTATGGTACTGATGATTAAAATGAAATTAGCCCAGAAGAAAATAGTTTTCAAAAATCGCTATTCCGTCTTTATTTTATCTTCAACTTCCAAGCTCGTATAAAACTAACTAGTGAAATATGGGAAGTTAAACAAGCGATTCATTATAAACAACATTGTTTCAAAAAGTAATTAGCTTCGTTCAAGAAAGGCTAGTAAAATACAAAGTAGTTGCAGTATTAGAGCGAGCTATTAAGTAGAAGATAATGATAATAATATAATTAAAGCTGCAGCAACAAAGAACATTCTGAATGATACTGTTTTTACAGAATTAGAGAATTGATTACTTTGCGATATTAATATAGCTCATTCACATGGCAACTGTTGCATCGTTATTATATTAATAACTCAATGTTGAGAATCTTGTTTTTGGACCAAATGTAAAGAATATAATATATTTTTTATTGTTGATCGCGAACGAACAGTAATAACATACCTATAACAAGAAATTTTAATAAAGCCAGAAGGTAAACGAACTCTTTCACGGAAACATCAAAATGGTAGTAGACTGTGACAAATTTGATAAGGATTTCCTTAACACCTGTGCAAATACAGCCAACTGGTTCAATTGCAATATCCTCACAGTTAGCACATATTGTGTGCGCATGAGCAACATACATGACGCAAAAGGGTCAAGACTTGCGGCGTGCCTAGAAAACAAGATATAAAAAAATCTTGTGTCATAAGATTAAAAAAATGCAACGAAGTATTTACAAGATAATTTCTCTAATGAATATTTTTATTAGTCTTATGTTTTATAAACCAAAAGTAAAAGGCGAAGAAGACAAACTTCCAGACTTCTTTATGATTTTTTTCTCCATTATTTTATATTTATTTAAATATACGATTGACATAAATAAGCGTTCCATACAGTTTATTCAGTCAATCCATAGTAAAAAAAGCACTTTCATTCTAAAACCGCTGTGCAGATCTGCCTTGTCCGATATAAGCCGCCATTTTGCCGGCTGCCGTCACGTGTGCCAGATTGATAAGTAGTTTGTACGTGCAGTACATTTGCATTCTTGTGCTATATGTAAGTAGATTAGCCATGCGACTTTGAGCCTCACGTACTACAAATGCGGTTGCGACTGTTTTGTTTGGATGCGGTGTAATTGTTTCTGCTTTTGTATTCGTTAAGGTTTCTTGTGTAACATCAAGATGTTAGAAAATAATGGAAACTATAAAAATATCACTCAAGAGAGAGAAACGTTACCGATTAAAATCTAGCGCTTATAAATTGTAAGGTACCAAAGGTATAGTTATTACCTGTTCTTAGAATAGAATAGAATAGAATAGAATATACTTTATTGCACACAAGGATATAGCTTGAAAGTACAGAAGATAGATAAAAGGGTGTACAGATAGGCGGCCTTATTGCTAAGGTAGCAAATAAAAAGAACAGACGAAAAAAAACAGACGACATAATAGACGACTAGAAGTAAAAAAAATTAAGACTTATAATTTATAACAATAATCAACTATTTTATGAAACTAGAAGAACAATATAAAAACTCGACGAACTAAAAGTAACCGGAAACATCACCACCTACTGTTTTACATCAAATCCACTTTCTTTGAATCAAACGGTATCTATAGCCGCACCTTGATTGTGTTCATTTGCTTCAATAATTGCCTTATTTCCAGCGTCTTCACCTACTGACCTCTTGTGGAAATGTATGATGCATTTGCAATACGATTTATTGACTTTAATTAGTGCTCCGAGCTGTTAATCTTTATCGAGGTCAAGATTGGAGGTTAGTAGTGTTACATTTTGATATCGTTAATTGATTCGTTTATATCAAGAACAATGTCTGATTAGCGATTTTTCAATTAAGTATTTATTTATTATGGCAATATAAGATTTCCTTTTTCGTTCTCTTCTATTTTATTCTAATACTTTCAACTCTAGTACAAAGATCGTTTATTTATAAATCATGTTTTATTACTGACTGCGTGAGCCTTGTAGAAATGTAATTGCTTATTGTCATCAGGTATTGTACAGTTATATTTAAAGGACGTTTAGAAATTAAAATGCAGGTCAAATAACGTGTAGTATGATTTACATAGAAACAGTTTCCTATAATTATATTTATATAATTTGTTATCATTCTATTCCTTTAAGATTCATATTCAAACTATCAAAAGATTTACTATTTTCTTTAATTGAGGTCATTTTGATTTGATTTTTGAAATCGTTAGGTATGTAACAAATAAGTATAAAGTACTGTAAGGAGCGGTCTCCTTTGTGGTGACTGGCTGTTTGTCTGTTTTAACGTTTAGTTCGATTGGATTTGAATATTTTGAAATATCGAATGGTTCTTTTTTGTTGTTTTGGACTCGGGATGCCAACGGGCTACAGAGTGGACTATATTTTGATATTTTAAAGAAATTCTTGAAAAATAATATAAAAACAATAGATTCAACTCATATTATCGTTTTAATCAATATATTAGCTTAGCGCCCATCTGGCTACCGCCCCCGTTTTCTACTGTACCTAGTTAGTTTGTAATACACTCACCGGCACATCTAACCGCCCACCCTTGTATTACGGGTTAATTTTAAACTACACTTATTGTTATACATTACAATTGTTTTATTGATAATTTTACGATAAATTAAACATACTTAAATAAACGTTAAATTTATAAAGAATCACGATTATTCCCTGAAATGAAGGGTGGGCGGTTAGATGTGCCGGTGAGTATATAATATTTTCAACAAGCTTTTCATTTTGTATGTAAATAACTTATCGTAGAACTAGAATCTACCAGATTTGTCAACTGCTCTTACCTGAGCCTTATAACGTAAAAGTATGCTCTAGGTAAACGAGTTCCACCTTCGATAGATTTATGTAAGCCTAGTACTTGTATGCTGTTTAGGTCTAATTTGTTGATTTAGTTTTCTCCGTACATCATAGTAGGGTAAAAAAAAATGTAAATTATTGAATTTATAGTGTAATTATTAATTTTATTTAAGGCAGATGGTCCTTGTTAAATTACTTTTGATGTTCGGGATGCAGTTAATGAGAACATGTTTACTTAAGTAAGAACGTAATTTTTATAAGCTTCCTAAAAAATAGATTTAAAAAAAATATGCTTTTGTGAGTTTCTACTTATAAGGTTTAAGTCAATTGGCTGGGGTTTGTAGCAGATAACGAATATTGTTAAACCTAAATTCAAATGCAAATACAGCTTCTAAACTTCAACCAGCAATTGTGTCGACACGACACCTAGTTCTGTGAATTAGCACCTCTAAGCAACTATTCTTGTCCCTATTCAACAGTTAATCCTCTACTGGTATGACGAAGACAGAAAATTCAAGTTTTACCTGCAGGTGTGTTCGTCAAGCAATTATTGGAGTGCTACTTTTGACACGTACATTATTTGATGGTTAGTAGTATAGCTAGCGGTGATCAACTTTCTTGCCTGCTTCAAAACTATATAAAAATCATCCAAATACACATCCAAAAGTTTTAAAAGTAAATATTATATGACAGGCTGACTGTTGTTTAAAACTGAAAAAAAAGATGGCTGTCGTCATCAATAACTCCACCAAAAATGAACCAATTATAAAGCGACGCACCTTTCACCGCCACGCGACTTCCTTTCGACAACCCAAATATAGAATTCAAATAAATCGACTAAGGTTAAGCATACAATAACACACGTTATATACTACTTTTTTCTCTCATAACATAACGGACCTACACCAAACATGACCAAACCAGCCAGTAACTCATAAATGCAACAAAGTGGAATGTTTATTTTAAATTTAGAACTGACAGCGTGACAGCTGTCTACCGGCAGTTATCCTCAAAGCTGCGGAAGAGCAAATGAACCGTCAAAATAAACCGTAACAATCAAAATAACAATTTACCCGTGTTTTACACGTTTTGTTACGTAACATTTTTCGTGTTTAGTTACGCCCAATTAATTTTATTGTTACGTTTCTAATATCGGCTTGTAATGAATTGTTGAGGCGTGACAAGGCTGTGCGCGTTCCATTGCCTCTGCCTGTTTGCTTTCGGAAGCGCGTGTTAATATGGCGGCACGAAAATGTATTCGATTTTCGAATTTTGAAGCTCACGAGTCGTGATCACGTGTTTACTAATAATTTAGGGTTCTCTAGACGTACGGGGGTGAGCCCTTGTAGTCCCAAGAGTCAATACATCTGTTCCACTCTCACAGAGCTTTTGACTATCAAGCTGCCTGCGGGCATGAAATTGAAATAAAATAATGGAGTTTCAAGCGTATTGAAATGATACAAACGGATTATCTAATACGTATTTTATTTCTATTATATACGAGTACATCTTCGGCTAAGAGTATCTTCGGTTTCAATATGCAATACCTGTTAGTGCTTGATTTTATTTTGTGATTGACTCAAAGTCTTAATCTTAGCAATTTTGCATCGTACAATAGGCTTGTGTCAACTAACAATGAAATCAATGGATGAATGTTTCTAAACGTAAATTGTAATATTTAAACAGGGAAAACCGAAATAATTCCACATAAAAATTAATGATTATTGTTATTTTTACAAATTAAAATCAAATAAATACCCCCCCTGGCCCCTCCGCTGTGAACGTCAATCAGAACGTATTACGTCACATAGTGGTATGCCGCCATTGTTGTTTTGACGCTTGGTTAACTTTTTCATACAACAGCACAAGTGAACACAATCGTTTGCCACTATGTGACGTCATTCACGACGCCATGACACTTTCTTGTGTTTTTACGCCAGATTAAAAATATTTTCTTAAAACTTAAAATATGTGTTTTAAATATAATTTTTATCATGAAATATTATTTTTTTGGGGTAATACAGGTACTAAACTAACGAAATAAGCCATTTTTGAAATTTACGACACAGGCCTATTATAATTTCAAAAGTTGTATGTGAAATCGACCTCACTATGACCTGATCGCCGCTCTCAGTGAAAATACACACAAGAAGAATTTCTTCCTCAAATAACACCTGAGACCCTTTTAAAGTTCACTTGCATACACTTACCAAAATTTTTTGTTGCAACTTTTTCTACCGAAAACATTTCACCCACTCATGCTGCACCTGCTGCGAGTCAATATCTGACGCCTATAAAAAACCCAACAGTAAAATGTTACTGTTTGCGTAAAAATCCATTAACACCCACATTAAGACGTAAAAAAACACCGAAATGCGGGAACCCATGTTTTATAGGTTAGGGATCGAGGGCGCGTGATGGCAAGAATTAAACCAAGAAATTCGTTTCGGCCAGTTATTTTGTAAAAAAAGCAAATTTTTTGTGAAGTAACGGAAAGGAATTCGAAATAAATAATAACGCTAATTTGAGGAAGAGCGAGATTGTCTTTCTTTATAATGAGAAAAACATTACAGAAATTTTTAGAAGATTTTTTGTTTGCAACAAAAAAAAAATAAAGAAATATGTGGGGATATCTTCACACACGGCCATCTGATCCCAAACTAAGCAGAGCTTGTACTATGGGTACCAGACAGCTGATATACATTACATAAATAGATAAATATATACGAGGCAAACACAAGTGCTCATCACACGAATGTTTGCCCTGGGCGGGATTTGAATCCGCGACCCTGTGTGTCGGAGGCAGATACACTACCACCTGGGCTATGGAGCCGTCAACTTTAATGATTCACTAGTATAAAATAAGTAACACTGTTACACAACAGAAAGAAACTTGTTAGCATTTACCAAAATACGTTATACTCGAACTATCATCATCAACAGCTCATATACGTCCCCACCGAGGGGCTCGAGCCTATCCTGATTTAGGGCGATTAGGCCTTAGACGACCACGGTGGCCCAGTGCGGGTTGGTCAACTTCACACACAACCTTTGAATTTCTTCGCAGGAGTGTGCAAGGTTTCATCACGAAGTTTTCCTTCACCACCGTAAGAGCGTCGAACAAACGTACATAATAATCTGTGCCTCCTGTGATAAGTGATACAAATGAAAAATCATCATTTTACAGGAGAGCAAAAACAAGATTTAAAAAATTCTAGTTCATGAACTAAGTGGGCTAGGTTAAACTTGAGTATCTTGTTTAGTACAGTAAAACATTTTCTTTTATAGCATATTTTAGTTTTATTGGTAAATATTAAATCTTATAAGTAATTCATGTAAAACCTGTGAGTTGTACCTGTTCTTCTGTCTATTACGTGCATTAATCATGTAATAAATGATACTTGTATAGTTAAATTACGTTGCACCTAAGTACTTAAAATTAAGTTGTCTTTGTGTAAACTGATATACACGAAGTTAAAACATCTAATAACTCATAAAAATAATGATCCTAGCACAATGTTCTTCAAACAAAAGATGAAGATATAACCCTAGAGATTTTGTTTATTTACTTAGCATTCGCTTATTTCCATAATTTACCTGAATTGTATCAGTTTACTAAAATCCTAGTCTTTTAAAATATGTGCTAAATGATAAAAGTCAAGATGTACCGCTCAATGAAAAAGATGTGGATTGTGAAAATAAATACAAGTTTTACAAAATTAATCAACGTTTATTAACTGGAATGCCTACAGCTCTGCCCTCACAGGCTTCAACAAGGAACTGAGGAGAGCAAAAAGACAATCTTGGAGAAGGTTCTGTGAGGCGATCAACAGCACGCCTCACATTGCCAAGATTCACAAGATTCTGTCTAAATCGCCTCCATCTCATCTCGGCCTACTAAGAGGGCTGAATGGGATTTTTACGAACTCTGCCCGGGAGACACTAGAACTCCTAGCAAAAGTTCACTTTCCTGGCTCAGAAGTCCGGGGCCACACAACCCCCCGGCTATAAGGATGACTAAGTCCAGGCCCTCTGTAGAAGACTGGAAGAGGGCCACATCTATAATTAAACCTCATAGAGTTGCGTGGGCGATTGATAGCCTCCAGCCCTATAAGTCCGGAGGGGAGGATGGCGTCTTTCCTGCACTACTCCAGCAAGGTAAAGATGCCATCTTAGGGATTGTAGTGAGAATCTTCAGAGCTAGTTTGGCTTGGGGACATATTCCACTACAATGGACTAGGGTTCGTGTAACGTTTATTCCTAAGGGGGGTGATCGGGATAAAGCCGACCCTTAGTACTTTAGAGCGATAAGTCTCACCGTTTTCATTCTAAAAACGATTGAAAAGGTTATTAATCTGCACATCAGGGAGAACTACCTTAGTGTGATACCCCTGCATGTGAAGCAGCATGCGTACCAGAAAGGAAAATCGGCCGAAACCACCCTTATGGAGCTTACGGATCGTTTCGAGAGAGCGCTTGAAGACAAGGAGATCGCCCTCTGTGCCTTTCTAGATATTGAGGGAGCTTTTGATAACACCTAGACAGACATCATACTCAAATGTATGAGAGATAGAGGTATTGATGAGACGACATTAGTGTGGGTCGAATCAATGCTGACTACAAGGACAGTTCGGATGACCCTCTTTGATTGCACTCTTGATGTGAGAGTGACGAGGGGGTGCCCGCAAGGAGGGGTCTTATCCCCGCTACTGTGGTCCATTGTAGTTGATTGCCTGATAAACGAACTTAATTCGGCAGACTTGTATACCCAGGGATATGCTGATGACTTGGTCATATCCATTGTGGGTAAATGTCCCGACACGGTATCAAGTCTTATGCAAAATGCTCTTAGGAAAGTAGAACGGTGGTGCGTGCAATTCAGATTATCTGTCAATGCTAGCAAAACCGTTATAGTTCCCTTCACGAGGAGAAGGATTCTAGATAAACTCTGGCCTCCTACACTCTTCGGCAAAACTATAAATTTTGCATATGAAGCTAAATATCTCGGTATATACCTTGATCATAAGCTCATATGGAATAAACACTTATGTGGTTAAAAAGGCAAAGTCTGCACTGGGCACATTCTGTCGCCTGGTCGGTTCTAGGTGGGGGCTTAAACCCCGACACGCTCTATGGTTGTACACTGCCATAGTCAGGCCTATGGTTACCTATTACCTATGTCGTGGTTTAAGAAAACCACTATGCGAACATATATTGCTTCCCTGAACAGTCTGCAAAGACTTGCCTGTTTGATTATCACAGGGGCCATCTCGTCGACACCTACTCTGGCCATGAAAGCGGTGCTTAACATAGCACCGCTTCACATACATGTCCAGAAAGAAGCTCGAACAGCTATGCTTCGCTCGCTTGAAGCCGGAAGGAAGAGGTGGTCCTCTAATGTGATGAGTAGATTAGCTGAAAATCTAATCAGGAATCCTATCATGGCGATGCCCTCTGATGTGATGACTATGAAACAGAACTTTGTTAGGTTATATGAAGTTCTTATACCCGAAAGGGAAGAATGGCAGAACAAAATACCTTCTACATTCAGAAAAGCGGAGCTAGTTTAGTTTGGTCCATCAAGACCGCGGCGACACTACGGTTTAAGGTCCCGCGCATCCCCGATTACGCGGGGCGCTTCACCCCGCGCACCTCGGCCATCCGCACTTGTATCATTAAGCACATAGTTGTTCTACAGAAATATTTTTAAAAATGGTTTGAGTTTTAGATACAATTACATTTATATCTGTGTTTACACATAAAAACTGTTTTGTGTAGAAAGATTCATGTCACGATGTATCACTTTTCCCAAAAAAAGGCATACATTATTTTTCGAAATGGTAGGTACATGTCGATTTGTACCCTAGGTATTATGTCGGAAAGAGTCGGTTCAAAGGGATATTACTCTATACACATCAATATTCACCATAAATGTACTAAAAAATCAAAAGTGAAATTGAATACAATCGCATTTAAATCACGAAGCACGAAAAATTGTGTGCTGAGTGAATACTTTTGAGGTTACAACTCCACAAATATTGATATTCACGACTTTTTTGCCAAAATCCGGGCAGTTGTATCACCTTGCACAAAATTATCTCTGAAACTATAGCAGATAGAAGAACGTGAGTTAGACCATTTTAAACGTAATTTTTTTCTGATAATACTCATGTCAAAAACACAAAAAGGGTACAACTCAACTTAAATCACTCGTCACAGGAGGCACAGAATTATGAATTCGAAATTCGAAAACACATTGGTACGTGGTGGGATTCCGGGCGGGAGGCAGCGGCCCTAGCCACTGGACCACCGACACATTATACAGAATAATTGTAATGCATTCATATTTTTATGCATTACTAACATAGCTAAAGTAAAAATCCAACAGAAAATTCCAATAAGTCTCATTCACGGAAAAATTTTATCAAAAATAACCATCTTGTCTTCCCACATCAAAATTTCATATCGAAAAGAATATTGAATGTAAATTTGTAAACGAATGTGTAAATGTTAACTTGACACCGAATTTCAATGAGCTGTTTCAAAGTCATCAAAAGTCGTGAGGTCAAATGAGTAAATTTTCGACTTCTCTATAGCTTTTGACAAACTTGACTTGGACATACTGCTTGTCTAAGTATCTTTTGAACAGTTATGTTATAATGTTGTGACGGAAGTTATAATTATCATACTATACTTGCGGTGTTGGAATAGACTAACAAGCATTTTAATGGCGTTGGATTTCCGAAACCAGTTCGTCAGGGCACCGTATTCGGGACAAAGTTTTTTTATCTTTACGATTTTTGAAACAGAACAATAATTATGACTCTTACTACCGCGAAGTGCACCAAATACTTTTTTATACCTTCAAATAAAAACAAATTCAAAAATACCCACATTTATTTATCTCACGAAATTTACACCCATCAAATTAATTTCCTGCTCCATAATTCTACCACAGCTTTAAATTTAACAACTTTAACTCCCTTCATTAGTTAAATTAAACGGCCAATTAAAAAAATTAAAAATGAGCAAGTTACAGTCGTAAAAGTCTGTCAAACTTGTAATAATTTCTTTATTCTTTTAACATGAGGGTAGTATAAAACTGTTAAGCCAAAGTAATAAAATATAATGATGGCGGGTGGTGAAATGTTAACGATATTATAGTAGATACTTACTTACTAATAAAAATGTTTAAAACAAGCTTTCGGCTTAACTGACCTTTCATACTTCTTTACTAATTCTTGTCATCATCAATCATCAACGGCCCGTTACAGTCCACTGCTGGACTAATGAGCCTCCTCCACTTAAGTGGAGAGTTTTGCCATAATCTCCACGCTTGGCAGGCGGGTTGGAGATCGCAGATTAAAATGTTACTGTATCAGAGAGCGCTGCTGCCCGTTCCCTGTTCAATGTGTAGTCCCTAAGTCGCCTCTTACGACATCCACGGGAGGAGTAGGGGATGGTGACAAATGTATTCTACTCTGCCATCACCACACGGCACAGTTGTCAATAGAACAGTAATATTCGTAAAATTTGAATACATTCTTCAAGGATATTCTATGAACACAACAAAAACTAATAACATAATATAATAAATTGTCTTTAAGATGTCCCTGACAATAAAGAATCAAAGATATGGCGAATATGCACCACGGATAACTTCACGAGCCAACAACTACGCAAGTAAGACTCATCAAAACATACCTTAGCATTCACAGATTTCATCTTCATACAAGTTGGTCTGCAATAAAGCTATCTAGCATCAACAGTGACTCCAGTTGTAATTGGGTATGCAAATATACGAAATAATTACTCTACAACTGTGGAGCAATTTCACAACTGCGGCGTGGTTTGCATTTTTTATTAGGATGTGTGGGGAAATCCCAAAACAGGACGGCATGAAAATTCTAATAAGATGCTTTTAAGGATGTTGTCATGCTAAACCGTTAAAGTAATTTCCAATTACAATATATACATAATCATAAAAAAAAATATGGTAAAAGATCTCATAATTTCTAAATAATGTCCCCTAAATTGCTAACAGCAGTAAAATATGACAGAATTCATACAATGAATCAACGATTCTCTGAAATTGAGAGGTTCAATGATATTTAAAACCGAGAAAAGCCTATTACCCACAAAACGGAGCCCGTGATAAATATCCTTATATAAACAACTGAGTTCACGCCTCCATCTGCAACATTTCCTTCAGTGAAATCTCTAAGCGAATCAATTTACTTGACGCTCCCTTATAAATTAAAAGGGTGCGAAGATTACAAACCATTGTCTGTAGCAACAATACGGTCGGATTAAAAAACGTAAGATTAAATTTTGATAATATGAAAGTGGAAGGTGAATTTAATAATGAATAATAACGTACCCCGAGGTGAGTTTAAATTTAAATGGTCCATTTTATAGCAAAACATTTATCATCTAGTATTTATAAGTCAATGCCCATAAAATAACTATGTATGTATCTTTAACAGAGAAGGCGTATTAGGATATATTATATATTTTTTTAAACTATCGGTCCGCCCGCGGCTGCGCTCGCGCTATGTAAGATTTTCCCGTGGGAATAAAACTTTTCCCGGAAAAAGTATCCTATGTGTTAATCCAGGTTACAAACTATCTTCATTTCAAATTTCGTCCAAATCCGTCCAGTAGTTTAGGCGTGAAAGCGGAACAAACATCCAAATATCTAAACATCCAAATATATTTTCTCATTTATAATATTAGTGTGATGTGATATGGGTATAAATTAACACAGAATTTGATTGCTTGTAACGCTTGATTTGCAGATTAATCCAAACTTTCTTACAACCAAATGACCTGAGAACTTTTGGAGGCTTTTGGAGAAGTTGACTCATAAATAGATTTGGCTGGCGATGCTAATCGTGTTTATCAAAGTTTGTAGACATCAAATCTATTAAAATATTAATTATTTATAGAAAACAGCTGAATCGAGTAATTTTTAAATAAATCCCGTAAAAATTTAGTGTTTGGGATTTTTTTGAACTATTTTACCTTCACATAACTGTACGGACTATAACAACATTCCTTTGCGTTATTGAAAGTTTGGATATAGGTTCAGATGTGATCAATATGTACCTACAGATCCGAAACTTTGTTAATTTAAAATTCTTTTACAGTGTTACCTTCGTCTGTCCTAACTGCCAGTAGATTTATATCACCACACCACCGGTTCGTATTAACCATTGTCCCTTTTGTCTGTTTGCAATAGTTAGGTCGAGACATATTGGTTCACTGCACACCAGCGTCGGATGTGTCTCTAATTGGATTTAGGTTACCAAGTCCATCTGTTTCGGTCCCTTAAATCTAACCGTATATAAATCCATTGTAAAATAGATCAGGACATTGTATTTTGTAACTCTTTCAAAGTAAATCAAGTGTATATTTGTGGTTAAATCTGGGCAGTATCAAAATTGTTGAATGTTCTATCGTTAATCAAACTCTGTTTATCTTTGAGTAACGTCATTCAAAGCATTAGATAGTTAATTATCCGATTTTTTTATCGCTTGTATCTTTATTATCGATTCTCTGTTTCGACTTTTAAAGGCATATTCAATTTTACAAATAGCTACTTAACCTTTTCCTTTACCATTTTGTGGTTGACTTGTGAGAAATTTCGATTTGTCCATAATGTTCCATCGCAATTGCCATCTCTTTGCAGAGTGAATATTAACATTTAAGTACCCGCTTAAACTTTGCCAATTGCCTTTTATGTAGGTTTATTGTGCTTTTCATTAAATTCTTGGAAGGTGTATATTTTTGGAGTAGCTGGTAAAAGCTAGTATAATTTTATCTTACCCTTTTGTAAGGTACATGTTACAAAACCTTCAGAGTTTATAAAGTAGTTTCCATAATCATAGAAAACCTCTATTCAATTCAACAAAGTCTTCTATTAGTTTATCTCTGTTAATCTTAAGTTTAGAATCTGAAACTGAGCTATTTAGTTAGCACGAGATCATAAAATAATTAAATCTTCTTCGTTACCATACCAATTAATGTTACTTCTTCACTTTCGCAGTTAACAACTCCGTTCCTTCCTCAACTACGCTGATTTTACATAAATTTATTCGTGAAGTTAAAATTAATAAGAACAGCTCACTCAATAACGTAAAAACTTCAACGTGTCTCTTACTCACCAGGACGTTTTCATTTAATAAATATTTAATTAGGTTTGTTTCCACTTCGAAGTTTCATTTGAGTACGTTCTCGCTTTAATAAGGCAAACATTTACTTTTGAAATTATCACAGTAATTACAGCCTATTGTTATTTTAGGCCCGCAGTTTTATGAATAATTTGACAGTCGTCGGCTGTTTTATACATGACGAACGAAACGAAGGAAGTGGAACTGAAAAATTGTTCATAAATTTTATTTTAGTCTTACTAATGAATGACAATACTTTGTTTTTAAATTAAATTAAATTAAATATCATTTATTTCGGATAACTCCATATACAGAGGCGAAAGACAATTGGTACTTAGGACTAAACTTATTATAAAATTGTACACTAGTGTTTAAACTGCAGTCAGCTAAGTATCAGGTCTAGATGTTTTAAGCGTTTTGAATTTACAAAAAGCAAACAGCAGAAAGGTAAGGCAGGCATTCAATCAGAACCTACTTCTGTCTAACTAATAAAAGCTAAAATAAAATGCCGTCTGATAGAATTTTTCCTATATACGAAATAAATTAATCTGCCAACGTCCACGGATAAAAAAAGCTCTTTCATTACAAACACATCACTGTACACGGTCAAAAGCAAGTCGAGTTTATCCGAGGTAAATACAACAACCATTATTGACTTCTCAGAAGCTTTAGAGAATCAAAGCGAAGCCGAGCCAATAAATAAATAAACTGTATCGGTCGCAGTGAACTTTTACACATGTTTACAAACATTTCACAATACAGACCCTTGCGATAACCTCACCCGGACTGGCAAAGACATAGCTCTGTTTGTTTACTTAACTTTGAAATTAATTCTCGTATTTTATTTTCAAGTCTTCCGTTGTTTAAAAAGTTTGTTTAGGCTACGTAGTTTCACAACTTTGCTTATTGAATTTTATTAAAATGTGTTTTTCTTATTAGTCAGCCATTCCAAGTTTCAAATTAATTCTGAATAACATTTTAATATTTCCTTTTATTATGAAGACGTCTAGATTGGGATTGGATGTCTTGAATTTATTATCTCTAATTTATTCGCAACATTATTTTTTGCTAATGCGACGTTTTCATATTTCCTTGTAGCAGTAATGGAGATTCAGAAATATTTTCCATGCGGAAACTTCGTCCGGCTGACTGTCGGAAGGATGTGGCCACAAAATGTTTGGAAATGTGCCAAAATAATCAAACGACCGCTCGTACATCCTTATTTATTTTATAACCGAAATCTTTATAGACCGTTTCAAGCAATTCTTAAGTCTGTTGACCTTCAAAAGAAGTACAACCTCGATCGTAAGATTTCACCTCAATATCTGAATGAACACTTTTGTTTCCTAATAACGGTTCAACAATCTCGTGAAAGTATAATTACTTATTTAATGGTTTTGCAATTTTGGGCAAATGAGCTACTTTTACTATTTTTTTGATTTCTGTTCTATCAAAATTTACGTTAACGCAGTATAAATTGAACAGATGTTATTAAGTTCCGTTGTATGAAAGATTACGAACACACGGTGGTCTGCTCATAAAAGTGACGTCAGTTTGAATCGTAGTTATGTTTCAGTAGTATTCACGTGAGCTATGTTTAATACTGTGGTTTTATGCTGGAGTTCGATGGGTTCGTAGAAACATTAGAAATCTTCTAAATTAAACTATTACTCAAACGCTTACTCTACAAGCATCTTGTAAGCATTTTTGTGCTGTGGTTGTAATTCACAATCACCTTGAAACTGTTAGTCATTCTTTATTCGTGCCCATAATCGCCTTATCTAAACACAAACACACAGGTTTTAAGAAGGTTGGCATTATTCACTCACCTTAGCATGAAAATTATCCGGCTAGAAGGACCAAATAGATAAATGTTTCCAGATCAAAAGCACATTACATCCATCTAGTTCACTTTAGGGCAAAACGTTACACGGGACGGCACGCTGGTGGAACACACATAACATCACATTTTGCACTTGCTAACGAAAAACAATGAACGGGAGATAAAAAGAATTAATCCAATCTATCAACTGCTGGTTTATATCTTGCAGACGTAGGTAGACACAGAAAACGATTAACAGTTTATTTCAAGAATATTTATGTTCGTCGAAGACTACGCGGGACTGAAATTTCCAGACGGACGACACACGTGCGCTCTCAATGCGAGCGAGCGGACGACTGAGTGAGCGAGGGGAAGACCAGCCGACCGAGTACAAACGAATGGTGGGAGAACGCAGGGCGCATCAGGCCGCGTGCGTGCCGCGAACCCTAGCCCGAAATAAGTATTATTAAAACCGAACATTACCTCAGCTCTACTTATCGCCGCCGCGTGGTCTTGCAATTCTTTTTTTAAATGGCGTCCTTTACGTTTTTTGTCCACATGCGCGGTACCCGCAAAGTCTACGTCTCGCCGACACTTGAATGAAATCCAGTTTGGCTGCTTTGCATTGCAGCAGACACTTGTAAGAGAACATGGCCGACTTTTTTGCGATCATTATTTTTAACACCCAACAAGAAGCCTCATTCATTAGAAATGCCTTACTAAAAGATTGAAGTTTGTGCTATCCTTGACGATTTATCCAGCTAGGTTACACAATGTAATATACCTCTAAGGAGTTAACTTTACAGTTAAAATTAATAATTTATCTATACATTTTTAAAAAGAAACTCCCAAAGATTTTTATCAGGATTATGATCAAAATGTAAAAGAGACGGTATCGTTTTATGATACGGCTTTGTCGCTCTACCTGCTATATTTTATAGATGATTTTAGATACTGAAAGGCACTGCGGTTGCATTGTGAAGTCACAATAGATGGATAAGATCGAGGTATTGAGGCACAAGCAGATGTCAGGAATCTTCCCAGTGATGAGATGAGAATTGAATGAGCTGAAAGTTATGATAGCTGTCAAGGTTTCATATAAATCGAGGATGAATTAAAAATTTGCTGAGGAATATACAAAAGGCATTTTATAACAACATCGTCAATATTTTGGAATATTGGGTGGGACTATAAAAGTATTGCCCCTAAGTATTCTTACATTAGAGATTTATTTTATGATCTACATTAGCATAATAATTTACCAGAGCTAACATAAACCATCTCATTTAGTTTATATTAGTACATATTTACTTTTATTCCCTACTATTGTCCACTGCGAAGTTTTCTTCGTTTTACTAGGATCATTGCCATCGGCTATGGCTCGGGATTCTTGTAGCTATTACATGATGTTTACGTAAGCGGATGGACGTTAATATTTACGGGCCATTTGACAGTATAGCTTGTCCTTCCAAGTTATGGATACGGCCGAATAGTAAATATCGTATCATCAATCATTATTTTATTTCGCTTCGCGTAAATATGTCTTCTAAGGACTAATAGTGGAAATGCTATGCCTTTTTTTATCGAGAAGCCTAAAAGGCTCATTTACTATAGGAAGGTGGCTTTTACGCTTGAAAATTATTGTGGTGAATAATAATCTGTTTTTTTTTTAGTTTAATCTTTATCAGTAAGATTGTGCACTTATCTACAAACTCTTTTTATAGTTTAAATAAATATTCTTCTAATATAACTTTTTGTAAAATTTTATTGTAAGCAATAATGGGGACAATGTGACTGACGCAAACCAAAAGCAATTCAAGGCAGGCAGCGTTTCCTTTTTCCCTATCCATCAGAAATAGTTTAGACCACTGGGGTTGCTTATCTGGGGGCACGGCAGTGCCCCCGCCAAGTCGAGCAAAAAAGCGGCACGGCCGTACCATACTTTTCTCGAAGCAGTTCAGGCCATTTTCGACCCCCCTATAACTTCGTTGTGGATAAAACTAGAAGCCTGAGTTTTCAGTAACCAAGCAGGCATTGTATAAATACGGTATATTTCAAATTTCAATCAATTTGAACCAGTAGTTTATGAATTATAACTAGTCAAAGTTTCTTAATTTTGTCACTCACTGACTGACTGACCGATCATCAAAACTCTAAGGCACTTCTAGCAGACATAGAAGCTTCAAATTTAGAATGGAATTAGTGTTTAGTGTATAAACCATGGAAAAACTAAAATATTTTGCAATTTCGGCCCAGTTTTCTAGATACATCATTTGCTAGATAACTTTGTAATCCCATATAAATCTTGGGGCATTATATAGGATTACAAAGTTACATTTGCAGTAAATGAATCAGTGTACCTGTATAATGGAATATAATTGAATAAGAGGTGCAGGGTAGGTGTAGGGTAGGTGTAGGGTAGGTGTTGGATAGGTGTTGGATAGGTGTAGGGTAGGTATAGGGTAGGTGTAGGTTAGGTGTAGGTTAGGTGTAGGGTCGGTGGAGCGTAGGTGTGCATTTTTACATTGTGTTTTCATGCGATCTACAAAAAGAAATGAGATGCCATCAAAAACATAACTTGTAAAAAAACCAAGTCTCGCACGCAACTTAGTCTACCGTAAAAAGTTGTGAGATCCATGTAATGCCAAGTCGGTTAATTTATTCAGTCCCTACTTAAGAGTCCTTCTGTCTTAAGTTATTACGTAATTAGCTCACCTAACAACATCTTATAGTGACCAGATCAATATTAAAAATCTCTTATGTTTTAAATAAATACAAAGATTGACTTGGCAATCGCACTAAACAATCAAATTTAATATAATAATGTAGTAATTGTGAGAAACATTATGTTTTCATGTGATAAATACATAGATTGACTTGGCAATCGCACTAAACAATCAAATTTAATATAATAATGTATTACTTGTGAGATACATTGTGTTTTCATGCGATTGCCAGGTCAATCTATGTATTTATTTAAAACATAAGAGATTTTTAATATTGATCTGGTCACTATAAGATGTTGTTAGGTGAGCTAATTACGTAATAACTTAAGACAGAAGGACTCTTAAGTAGGGACTGAATAAATTAACCGACTTGGTATTACATGGATCTCACAACTTTTTACGGTAGACTAAGTTGCGTGCGAGACTTGGTTTTTTTACAAGTTATGTTTTTGATGGCATAAGTTTATCACGCCCCAGCTCAGTTCAGTCAAAAAAACCTGCATATCAAGATCGTGTTGGACGAGTTAATTTCAACGCATCCTACCAATACCAATTTTATTATGCAGAACCCGATAAAACGGGAGGGCAATTTGTCACTGACTGTGAAATAGCTGGAGATTCATCGGACAATACCCAGCTTTATAATGGCTGGAGCATACGGACGCTACGTTTGGACTCATCGAATTTTGTTTGTTGCTAAGGATTAGGGCAGTCTTGCAGGTATATTTTAGTAGATTCTAAATAAAAAAATTGTTTTGAAATATTGTGTATTCAGATTTCAAATGAATGAAAATATAGAATAAATTAAAAATAAAGCAAAATATCGTGAGGCAATCTACACATACCTGTGAAGAAAAAAGATCGTGTGGGAAGTCGACCAATCGACCTTTGGCCAGCGTGGTCGACTAAGATTTGATCGTCTTAGTAGATAGACATGAACTTCTCGCCTCGGTAAAAACGTATATAGCTGATGATGATGATGATGATACTTATAAGGTACTACGTATTGTACTACATGTTTTGTGTTAGTGGGTAATCGCAGCTCAGAACCCTAAAACTCTTTGTTGATACGGATTAATCCATTCTTGGAATGGGTTTGCAAGATCTTTATTAATAGGACCGTTAATAATAGTCAAAGGAAGATTAAACAAAAAATATAATCTGCCTATTCAACAAGATACGGGTACAATAAGATGTACTATTACAAAATTTGTTATTACCAAAAAACTCATTTGTCAATAGTATCATCAAACAACATCAACATGAAACATCATCATTAACAGCTCATACACGCCACTAAGGGGCTATGAAAAAAAAACGTAGTTATTTCACAATATTTAAATTAAATCTGACTCTACATATCATAAGGTATTAACAAAATGATGATAGCAGCCTCCGTGGCCGAGTGGTTAAGATTTCACCGCTCATTACGGAGGTTCCCGGCTCGATTCCCGGTAGAGACACTGTCAAGAAAAAATATCTTTGTGAGACTTTTTCAGATCACCTGATTGACCAAAAAGAAAGATGATTCCGTGCTTCGGAAGGCACGTTAAGCCGTTAGTTCCGGCTAATATCTAGTCGTTACACGAGCCATGTTAGTTGCCTTTAGCGGCTCTACAACACTGACACTAGGATTTATGAGGTCGGTTGTCGACCTTATAACCCACACGATGAAGAAGAAAAAGAACAAAATTATGAATTATTACGTTTACACAGCGTTCTAGTTCTATCCCGGTAACGTCATCGATTGATATAAGAAAAATACTATTGTTGCCACCCACTAGTTGTGAAATCTACAACAAAGCATATCGTAACTTCAACGGTTACTTTGTTAGCTAGCATAGTTCCGGACATTCCGATCAAATGGTGTACAAGCAAAACTGATTCATTGGTTTGTATTTTTACAGCATTATTCACGATGATTTCTATATTTGCTTTTGTGCAATATTAAGCTTGAGTCGGAGTTTTATCGATTTGAACATGTCAATTGATTGATTCAGCATTGTTATATTTATAGGCTTAGTTTGTAAATTTTTAAAAGAGATGACAAATAGGCAAGTTTTGCCAAGATAAATTGAAAGAAAATAATGTCTTTAACCCATTAGAAAAATAATATATTTTATTTATACATAAAAATATGCATTATTCCGTTTATATAAATTTCGGTGGCGTCGAGTCCGTTAACATCAAGTTTATCTAAATTGATCATAATATTTAAAAGAAGAAAATAAAATTTTACCACAAATGAATTCTTAATTTTACCCAGAATTTTAAACTGGAAAAGCAACTAACCTTCATCAAGTATCGATACCATCTACAAGCAAACAGAATGCGGGAACATAAAATAAATCATGCAAGTTTTATATTGTAACATTTCGTTTCGAACGAATTTACATTTTGCGAAATAAAATGTGGTAATGCATTCACAATCACGAGTCGGGATCACGAGGCGGAATCGCATTGACCATCGTGTCAGTAAGTTTGCAGAGGGATGTTCGAAATTTAAAATTAATGATAATAGGTTATTTTTAAAACTTAATTTGCTCTTTCGTGGAAAGGAATGTTGTTTTTTAATCTGTTTATTATTTTATTGCAAACAAACATTAGCCTTCGTGGTATTTTTATGTGAGTGGGTCTTGCCTGGGGTTCTTACTGAGTTGGGAAATTGTCAAGTAAAATCACTTTCTGTGATTGTTGCAATTTTCAGACTGTAATAGACATTGCAGGACTTTTTCGTCTATTATTGTCTATTGGAGTAGTTGTTACATGAGCTATGTCAGAGGCCTTTGGTGGCTTAATGACTTTAATACCAGGTCTGTCATCAACCGGTATGAAATCTATTAAATACGCTACTAAACTTGAATGATTCTGTTTTATTTATTGAGTTAACACACTTATAAGTTACATTGGCTTAAAAACTTTTTGTTTCGTCTAGACTAGTGCATTAACATTCAAATTTAAACGAAACAACGTTCTGTTGGACTACTGCATTCATTATTAAAACAATTCTAATGCCTTTAATCTAAATGAGCTATCAAAATGTTTAATCGAAAACACCTTTGACCAAATTTCGGTTTCGCACAATATCGAACCGATACCGTTCTCGGTTATTATCATGCCAAACACACAAACGGTTGTTTTTTCACCTGTCATTACCATTCCAAAGTCGTTGCTAGCTTTTTTACTCTTGTTTTGGCTGGAAAGAACGATTCCGTTTGATTAGCCATTTCGGGAGAGTGTTTTTTGCCCGATCTTTGCTGGAGTGAATTGAGTGATCGCTTGGAAGAGCCAATTAGTTCATTATCCTCAATTATTTTGCGAACGGCTTTTTTCGTGCTGACAGGACGGTGAACTTTGGCTTTGGGGAAATCGATAAATTAATGGAGATTGGAGACAAAAAGAGAATAGGGGTGGTTGCTTGGCTGCTCTTGTCTGGAATTTTGGCAGTCAATAGATGTTTCGAAGATCGGTATTAGGCGTTAAATATTTACTGCTAAAACTAAAACTAGTGGCTCTGTGAGCTGTAGACCTCGCGAGTCTGTATATATCTTTTAATTTATTTATTTTTTAAACTTTATTTTATTTTATTTACTTTACTTTTAAACTTAATTTTATTTATTTTATTTTATTTTATCATATTTTATTTTATTGGTTAAGAAATGTGACCTGTAGAGGAAAACAGCCTCGGTGGTAGACCTTGTAAGCTGGCAACCCCCATAACTCAGTAATTTTTTAAAATTTCCAAATACTGACTCGACAAAAAAATCGGTTAACTTATCAAACCTGCTCACAAAATTTCACGAGAATCAGTTGAGAAACGCGACCTGTAGAGTGAAACAAACAAACAAACCACAAACAAACAGATAGACATACAAAAGCAAATTTGGTCAAGCTGAAACAGAGACGCTTCGCTCGCTCGGTCAATTGGAAAGATTGGTAAGTGGAGAAGCAATCATTTCTATTTTAAAGGTAGCTAAAATCTAAAATCCGGTAAAGTAAACAAAGCATAATAAAAACAAACACAATATCTTTGTTTCAATGAATAAAGACGTAGTATATTTTTAATAAAGCAAAGACTTCCAAAGTTTCTGGGACGCTTTCATATAGGTAAGTTCCATACATGTATTCTTCCCAATTCTAGCAATGTCTATTGTGGTTACCGGACCCAACTTCCTTTTGAGGAAAGTTTGTTAGACCCGTCTGTGTCTTTGTCGTTCCTAGTCAAACAATTTATTTGCTGGCCTATTGTATACTCTCGAACTTTCGTCATCTTATTAATACTTAAAATGTTCTTATTATGTGAAAATGTGGTGATATCTGCTATTAACTTCATGTAATTATTAACTCCACTAACGATTTCACTGGTCTGTCAAAAAATCTTGACTGCGTTTTGTTTAAAGACAACCGTCCAAGACAACCAACCACTTTAGTTGTTAATGGGCAATTTTTAAGTAAACAACAAATAAAACAGCATGAGAAATGACCGCTAAACACGGAATGCAACTGTGGTTCAACTTCGACCATAGCAACAAAAACAAATTACTACCAATTACATTGGGAACTGAATAAGTCAGCTAAATAATAGCACCCGTATCGACCAATCGAGTTAGTGGACGCCGGTCATAGTATATTTTGATCATGTCATTTATATTTAACATCAAACGAAAAAGGATCATGACAACTTCCAATGGCTCAACATATTGCAAATTACCATCAACTAGACGATTTTAATTGATATTAGGTATACGTCCTTACCGAAGGACTCAGGCCTACTCTGAATTAGCCATCAAGCTTCATTCAATACCGTTGGCTCTGTGGGGGTTGGTCGACGACGTCACAAGTTTTGAATTTCTTCGCAGGAGTGCGCAGGTTTCCTCACGGTGATGTTTTACAGATATCTACATACTTCAATATATTTTTTAATAAAGTATTTCATTTCAATAGTAAAATAAATTGACTTGTGACTAAAATTTCCTTGTGACAAAATCCAACCCTCGACCAATACAATGTTTAGGGGTGTATTACACAAATTACAACAGATCGAGATAGCGGGCCAGCGTGTGCTACTCTGGTATCGCTTGATTTCAATAATACACCCTCTGCTACAAATAATGTAAACAGAGAGAATTTACGGAATACTGTACCGATGATAAACATCTGTAATAAAATAAACGTATATAATTTGAGGAAGCTAATACAAAAGGAGGGCTTGTTTTTAAAGTTAATGACTACGAAATGGCTTTGAATGAGGATCAAATGGAATTTTAACAAAGAATAAATTTGTATGTTTATACGTAGACTCTATGATTAAAGCTATTTGTTGTTACTAATATTACGGTAAAATGTCTTAAATAATAATAATAATAAAAAAGCAATGCGTGAAACTTCTTTTTTGTCTTTTCCACTATCCTAGGTGGGATCGCCTCTCCTTATCTTTCAGTGCCAAGACAAGTCCTGTCTGTCCTTAACCTAAGTAATTCAGTTACCTACATACTATAATATTGATTTCTGTTGATATCCATAAAATTATTAATATTATTTGGTGATTACCTACAAAACGTCTGGTTTTGGTCATCACATCAATATTAAATCTTTACTTATAAAAACCCAAGTACTATGTACTTTCTCTTTCGTTTATTGACTTGCTCGATAGCTTTTACTTTAGCTCCTGGCTATATTTTTTATTGTTTTTACTTTCTTTAGTAACCATTTTGTAAACTTTATTGCCACGTCGTATAAAGATATCAACATAAACATTAATCTAAATACGAAGCGAAGTATTGAATGAAGTTTCTATACATATCTGAATTATAAAAGTTATGGGAGCATAAATATTTTTCTATTCGAAATTCAAACTTTATTGCGATTTAAAAGCTGATCATTCGATCTCTCACGTGTCCCGGATGTGAAAATGAATGAATAATGGGACAAATCCATTCAACAACCCTCCCTACCAGTCAAACTGCGGTATTAATGCCAAAACAAGGCGAACAATATTCGAGGATCAGTATTTAATTTCAAGGTAGATACTTTTTCAAGTCTTACTTCTACTTTTTCACTTATTTAATTTCAAGGTAGATACTTTTTTAGATTTAATATTTTGATAAAATTCATAAAAGTTCACAAATTATGATTAGAACATTTCAATACAAGAAAAATCTTAAGCGTCTTAAGTAAAATTCAATGCTACAAAACAATGACAAACGACTGAATGGATTTGTTAGCATTTATTACGTAGATACTAGTCTAAAACATCTCCATGATGTAATCCTAGATAAAGATAAACGTTGAATTTAAAAGAGGTTCGCACAAATTTTTCGCTCGACTGATAGTCATCGATGGCGGGCGTCCTATCCTACCCAGTCAAAAGCTCTCGTAAAATCGAAACAGAAAGGCGGTATAAAAGGCGAGGCAGATGAATATCGGGATGAGGAAACCGCTATTATGCGTGAGACTCACGGACAAAGCCATTAGAGAACTAAAAATAATAAATCGACAAAGGTAAAGAAATCAGATGGCAAAGTTTTGAATATCAACTAAAAATCTTCGTAGTAACTGTATTAGTTTCTACATTAATTAAAACAGTTTTGTGGTCGTGCGTATTGGAAGTTATAAAACATTTTTTAAGAGGTTTATTTACAGTGTATTTGTTTAGTGACTGTCAAGTTGTAAAATTCTCGCTGGATACTCTGCAGATTATATGAATGAATGACTTTATAAAAGCCTTGATGACATCAGAGACTAAAGCAGATGGTCATCCATTCTAGACGTGTGTCTTCCATAAAAAGAGCATTTGAACACGACAATTTTACTCACAGAAGAAAAAAAAGGATCTCACAATTCCATTCCGCTGGTTCTCTAGCGAAAATTCCTCTCAATAGCACGTCTTAGTCGGTTAACTTTGAGGAACCGAACTTCAAGGAAGTCTTTAGTCCTGTTAATTTGTGCGAATAGATGAGGAAACATTGGACCTCGCATCATTTACGAGTACCATATACTAGTCCTTTCTGATACTGAAGTATTACTTACTTATGAGTAACAACTGAATGAATACATACTATAAATTTAATTTTGGACACAATGTGTGTGTTTAATAAATTAAATTAAATTTATACCATTTTGCATGCTACTAGTGCAAGCTAAGCCGTTAAAGGCCATGGTGTCTCGAAAAGTCAACAATACAGCAATTTCTAACAGTTGTTTGTGTTGAATACTGAGAGTAAACTTACAATATCTGAATACTGCATAATGAGCTATGCAGTTTTTTGTACATTTTTATTATAATTTATAACGTCTTCCACGATTTATTTATCTGTGCTTGTTCGCTTCTCATGGCTGCAGAAAGTCCGTTTTGGACAATGGGCTTCGAGAGGTAAAGTTTGACGGAATACAGTTTGCTGGTGTTTAATTATAAGATCGATCAATGCAATTTCATCGCTTTTCTTCATTATATTGTAGCCATCTTCACATCACAGGATAATATTTTTATGTTATAAGTAAGATTTAGTTAAATTAAAGTGCTTCTTTTTACTTCTTGCCGTCTATTTAGGTATCCACTGCTAGATTTAGTCAACTTGCTATGTTTTCCTTCAACTGCTTTAATAATATCATTTTGAGCTTCGGGTCAGTATTCTGTCTGCATTCTAAAAGTTTTTCCATAACTGCTTTGGTTATTTCTTCTTCTTATCCGGTACGCTCTTGACAGAGCAGTCGTGATCGTTAAGTACTCGTAGCAGTATTGGATGGAGGGGCAGATGTGATGCACTTAACGACATTTCGCCACCGCTGCCTGCTAGAGGTCATCCTGCTGCATTCGTTTACAGAACCCCTAATGGCAGACTTGATCTGGTCAGTCCAACGCGTGGGTGACCTTCCGCGCAGTCTAGTGCCTTCCACTTTCCCTTGGATGACAAGGCGTTCTATGGACTGATTGTTACGCCGGGAAACATGTCCGAAGAATGTCAGGATGCGAGATTGTACTATCGAAAATAGACGCTGCCTGATACCGAGTTCTTGAAGTATCGAGACGTTTGTGCGAAACTCGGTCCATGAAACCCCAAGCATTCTTCTCTAGCACCACATTTCTAGAGCATCTATTTTCTGCCTTTCCACATCTCGCAAGGTCCACGTTTCAGCTGCGTAAAGAAATATCGGGAATATAAGCGTCCTCACGAGCCTGGTCTTCGTGGCTTTAGTTATGTTTCTATTCCTCCATATTTTCCTCATCTTGTCCATTGCTGTTCTCGTGATACCCATACGTCGTTTGATCTCATCGATGCATCCGCCATTGTTCAAAATTAGAGCCCCAAGATAGATATAAGATTGGGCCACGTTGCAATTCGCGATTTGTGTCACTTCAGGCGAGTTATTCCTGGCACGGTCAACAATCATTACCTTGGTCTTGCTGCGATTAATTTTTAGTCCAAACTCATGGCTCATCTTCACTCTTCACTCTTCACTTTGGTTATTTACAGGCATATAAATCGAATGTTTTCTCATTTCTCAGATACGTTTATCATTCTTACCTAATCGTTTCTTTGCATTAGTTCTTAGTTTATTTCTAACGTCCATCTTTTGGCGATGAAAAAAGTAGGTATTATATTATTTTTTTACAAATAAGTTACATAAGCTCGATTCTGGCGCTGTTTATACAGTTCTAGCAGAGTTTGATAAATGGTTGTTGTTGATCTCCGCGAGATTAGATGTTCCGTGTTTCGGAGTTTCAGCCGACCCTACTTTTATATGAGTAAGTATCGTTGGCGAAAATGGCGTCCTACAATCTCTAATAATTTTTATCTGAAAACCTTATACAATACAATACGAACTCTTTATTGCACACAAAACAATTACAACATAATTATAGTACATGAAAAAAAGGCGCTAGGCTATAAAGCGGCCTTATTGCTTTGAGCAATTTCTTCCAGACAACCCATCAATGTGAAAATTTGTATATTAGTTGCAGGAAGGTGCTCATACTACCTTTTAAATAAAAATAAAATAAATATGGCAATAGACATAATATAAATTATATTATATACTTATTTTAGTTAGCTCTAAAGAGTAAATAATGTAAGTAAACAGGTGACGGACCTTGCGACGAAATGCAATAGTTTGTGGAAGATGAGACAACATGCAAGTCGTTTCGTCGACATACAATGTCTTTTTTTGTATGTGCTCCTAGGGACTAGAATATTCTTTCGTCTTCTTCTTTGAAAAAAAAAAGTAAACTTCCATTATGTTCTTTCTGTTTCTTACTCGTATTTCGTACAAGTAGGCCAGATTGAATAGCTGTCTTCCGTAGGTTTGTGCCTGTGGCTAGTGAGTGAGTGGTTGACTAAAGATTTAATTATCTTAATTAAATACAGGTTTGAAACTCTATTTTTTACTATTTCTGTCTATATTTATTCTTAAGATTTCCACTGAAGGCAATGTTCAACTGACCGAAGTAAAATACCAGTAAACTCCAATCAAATTCAGACTTTTTTAGTCGATATTCAGTTTCACCAAATTATCATAAATGATGCTACAAAGTTTGGAATGTTTATGTGTTTAAAGCGAACATAGTCAGGCACCGCACCGCGAAATAGATTGCACAAAGCAACGCTGCTCTAACGAACGAGAACTTGCAATGAACAACACCTGAACAGCAGGCGGTGTTCATTAAAACTTGTTATCAACAGCATCAACAGAGTGGGTTATGTTTTGAATGCGCTTTCGATACTGTCTCTTGGAATATTAAAATTTAGTTATCCAAACAATGTGGTAATTGATAGATATTTTGTTGGGTAATTGTATCTTCTAATTTTTTTGATCATACCAACCGATTGACACTGGAATATACAGAATCAAGTTTGGTTGACTCATATCTTATTTTTATTTTATTCACTAAATAATTTATCTAGAAATAATATTGAATAACGTATACATAATTTTGAATAATAAATTCTTAAATAATAATAATAATTCTTTCTCATTTATCATCACTTTACCATGTACTTTAACCCACTGCTGGGTATATAGGCCTCTTCTAGTCTATTGCGCCATTTCTCTCGCATCATAATAGATCGCGCCATTTTGGCAATCAACCACTGAAAGAATTTGTATAATCGGTAACATTTTCATCGACAAATTCATTTACAAAGATAAAGATAAATTTATTGCAATACACGTAAGACTTAACTTAAACGCTGTCTAGATTCTAAAGCTCACTTTTTTCTTCAGTCTTTTTAGAGATCCATTATCGTACAAATAATTTGCACCCTTATCGAAGAAGCACCTCTTTGCGAGCACAAAGAAACTGCTCAGAGGTGAAATTTATCCAGAACAATAGGTCTTATAAAATATGTCGCTGTGAGAAAGCAAAAGCTATTTAGATTCTTTCATTGCTGAATCTTGTTCTATATAATTGTGATGATAATAATTGTAATTTGATAATTCAGATAGGTACCTACCTACTTGATAGTAATTTAGACTCAAGATTTTAAGCAACGGGGAAAGTTATTCAAGAACAACCGAAAAATGTCGTAAAAAGTACAATTTATACAGATATTCTTTTGACGTGTATTCAAAATTATGTTAGCGAATAATATTTTGCTATTCAATGAGTTGTTGAGTATGAACAATGAAAGACAATACTAGAAGATAATAAATAATACCGCACATTCACCCCAATTTTGAAATTGTTCCAGTTCCAGATGTACCTATTTAGTTGCTGAACTATTTGTAACTCAGGTTGCAACGTCTTTTGTCCCCAAACCACAATACCTTCTTTGTTACGTCTTGAAATCTTTTCAAACTTAGTTTTGTTATCAATGCCATACTTTGCATCTAGTTTCAAAGTCGGATGTTTGTTTTGGATTATTTTGTCTTCGATTTGTTCTTCAAGTTTCCTTATCTTTGGAGCATTATTGGATTCGAATTCGGTACAGTAAATTTTGTTTCTATTATTTACCATTTTAATACTTAAAGGAATTGTTAATGTGATACCGTGTTCTTAGCGTACACCATCAATGATATTGTTTTTTTTCTTTCACATAAACACAATGTTACAAACATTTTATGCTTTTCGTGTCATATTTGTTCTCTGAAGAAATTATTGTGTTTGACATTTCATTTCTTACAATGAACCCTAGTGAAAATGTTAAGCGACCTTTGGTAACACCATAACACTTGGGATTGTGAGGTCAGTTGTCAACTTTTTTTGATAAACGTTTTTAAAGATTTGGTAGTTACTCTCGACAAATTAATATTATGGGAATGAGATTTAATTTAAATAGCTGTGATCATAGACCACGAGTTCGTAAAATGAAAACTTGTATTCTCCAAAACTCCAAATCTATAAAAGTACATACTCAGCAAAACTCGTTTTGAATCTAGAACTATTTATCATCGTGACTGTCAACGCTCCGAGCTGTCAACGTAACTTCCCTTCAATGCAATCCTTGCACGATTCCAAGCCGAATAACGACCTACTCAACATGTCATCAACGTATACTGCACATTAAATATCTTTCCGCATCATTACTCCCATATCCGAATCTTTCTTCACAAAACTGTGTTGTGTGTGCCTCAATAGGTACCGCATTTACTATCTCTTTTAACGTCTTTTATATCAATTAAACGCTAATCTTACTGTAAACCTTTCCAGGAAAGAAATATAAAAAACAAAATAAGAGCTGATAGATAACTTGATTTAAAATTTTATCGACTATCCGCCGCGCGCCAGCCTAAACCAACTGGTGCTTTTCTTTATGATAATTATAAAATGCTGCAAATGAAAGACATATATTGTGTTCATAGTTCCTGTTTGTCTAATTTTTCCATCTGTCTATTCTATAGAATAGCAAGGTTCATACAGCTTTCGAATAGATGTCGTGCCATTCGTTCCGTCATCCGACACAATTTTGCGTGCCAAAATCAATTGAAGCCGCAACATTGCCCCGGCAAAACCCAGAGCGGGCCTGTAAGCTGGTAAATGGGACGGTGCGTCCGGGTCGAAATACCGGAACAGTCCCGGAATCAAGCCGGAACGGTCCGGAAAGAGCAAATGGTCCGGTTGACCGTGTCACTAGTTTTCAGCCGTATGTTTGACAGTGCGGGCTGAGTTGAGGCACAGTTGAGGCGAGTGTTAATTATTTGGTTGTTCTCTTTGATAGAAATATGTGTAAGAGTGCAGGCATTTGTATTCTCTTACATTTGACGTTTTCGTAACATTGTTGTCACAATTAAATTTCTGGAGACAATCTTTCGTATATTCTATTCTATTCTTGATTTTCTGTCACTTTAACATCTTTCATGCATTTTTACTGCGACCAAGTATAATTTTGGATCACTTTATAGAAATTGGTAAGATAAAACTGCGAAGCGCGCCCCTTCTGCTAATTACTCCTGCATCGCGTTATTCTCCTTCATCAACGAAACTAACTTTAACGAAAAATTTCAATCAGCCCAATAATTAATTGCCGCGACTGTTCTAAGTATTCACCTAACCAATAATTCGTATCGGGATATGAGCTTTCTTTAAAACTAGCCTTATTATCAGAGATTTCTATCAAAAATGTAAATACTTCATCAATACGGCTTGTCACGCAGGTAGGAAACTTCCCCAAAACTTGCAATATGTTACCTACTCAATATTCCTACAAAAAGGTCTTCCTTGTCCCGGAATTACCGAAACCGAATCGCCTGCTTTTGTTCTGCGGCAAATCAAAGGATCGTCTACCTGATTCTTCAACTCATGTTCACTTTGGGGTCCTGCGTTATATTGGATCCAAAGAAACTTGTCAAGTCCAGACCTTAGCGATAGTATATTTTGGTTTGTGTATTGTTTCTTACTAATATATTTTATAGTTGTTATCTTTATAATCTTAAAATGCTAACCAGAGCTTAATGATTGTGTAAATTATCACAATTATTTAAGTACAAAATCAATTTTTCTTTTTCTTGAAAGGCCTTAATTAGCATTTTTTTTAGTTTTCTAATTTAAAACTGAGTGAAACAAAAACTAATTTATAAGCATGATTAAAACCATAATAACAACAACAAATTTATCTGTTATTAAAACAGAGCAAGTACGGAACCCTTTCTTTTCAGTGATTTTCATTCAACCAAAATTCATTGTTATTCTTTTACTATTCTTGTACTACGCTACACGTGTGAAACTATTGTTATTTTTATCAGTAGGAACCAGTTCTGTACCGATTAGATAATTCTCTTTGTTAATAAATAATAATACGCTTTTGAAATTGTCCGTCCGGCGCACTATTGCCATCTTTTGTACTAAGATTGTTGATGTTGTCTATCTAAATGTTATCTATCTTAGAAGTTTATTTATCTTCAAATATTATTTTTGTTTATGGTGTTAATGGATAGAATTGTTTTTTTTTTAATGTACAACACATTTAGGTCAAATCGTCTAGAGCTATCTAAGCTATCACTTAGCGCATTAGTTGGTCGGCAAGCAAATAATTCTTGGATGAGCCCCAAATCAAGCCACGAAGTTATTTTAATTAATGATGATCATCTTCTAAACATTAAAAGTATAAACAGTAAAACTTTCCCACCAAAAACATAACTAGGTCAATAATGCACTTGATGAGTATGTCACTACATACAATGTTGCTACGAGTATCCACGGAGTGATGAGGCATGCCTTGACAAAGCTCAGTTCAACCAAGCGTACCTATATTAACAACCAATCTAACAGTGTTTTTACCAACAAACCTTGTTAATTTTAAACTCTATGTAGAGGAAATACACTATTGATCGTATTTAGTGAACCGCTGTGTTAAGTTGGCCTCTCATTTGCCCAAATCTACCGCTAAAGAGGTGTCAATTGCTTGACACGAATTCCGATGTCTCTATCAAAGTCAAATGTTCGAATAGATGATTAAGTTCTTAGGGTTATGTGTGCTTCTTTTGGCTGTCAAATTTAACGCGATTAAGAGCATCGTTTTCAACTCTTCATAGAATATAACTGCTATCTATAATGAATCCGTGAAATAAAATAAAAAATAACCTAATATTTAGAAGAAAAGACCAGTAAGTAGGGTAGAGTTAAAAGTTTGAATTAATTTTATTATTAGAATGTGGTTCATTCAACAAAATTTGTCAAAATTAGCGAGTAAAACAGAGATGATGTTCCTAATATGCTAAAACACTTTAACTTACGCATTAATGAAATAATTTAACGAAATCCATTGAACGAAATTTCAGAAAAATAATAATTAAATTAACCCATACAGTTATTCACACAAAAGACCTATTATTGGGGAACGAAAATCAGATTTATTCACTCTAGATCGACCAAGTGGAAAATTTCCAATAATAAATAATATTTGAATTGCACTCGACAGTCCAAACTGAAATAGCTTTGCGGTTATAACAAAATGCGAATAGTTAAACTTTAAATATGTCGTCACCGCACGTTTTGATCATTTCGATAGTCTATTGTCATTTATTATTTTAATAATAGGTATTTGGTAGATGTACATTTAGGTGCTACTATTAAGGTTAATTTTAGTGTTCAAAGCAAATACATGCTTAATTAATGTGCTTTTATGCTTACCATTTGAAACTCAGGTTTGAAATGATTTTTGAGGTAGTATCTAATTTTCATCATAATTTTATTGGTCATGCATTCTATCTACCTAATATACCTATTCAAATTGCGTTGACAGCTGGTAGCCTCATTCTCATCAATAACTCATATTCGTTTCCACTAAGTTGCTTTGCGCATTATGTTTTGGGTTCCCCCAGTTAGGTTTTTGTTTTTATTATAAACGCGAATGTTTGTTACTCTTTCACGCAAAAACTACTAAACGGATTGGGATGAAATTTGGAACAGAGATAGTTTTTACCCTGGAATAACACATAGGATACTTTTAACGGGAAAAGTCTTATTCTCACGGGAAAATCTTACACAAAGCGAGCGTAGCCGCGGGTGGACCGCTAGTTTGCATAATTGCAGGAGTGAAATGTGTTTTTTTTTTAAGTTAAAGCTTTTAATATTTAATACCTATATTACACTCTTTTAGATTTAATGTAAATTGTTCAAAGAAACTTCTTAGAAACAAAATTAAATTAAATTGGAAATATTGAAATAAAGATAAATGCTCCTCAGTTTCTTTATAATGTTCAGAGCAGTATCGGTATTTCCGAGGAGTTCTTCAGAAGAATTGGTGCAATTTGGAAAGTGCATGCGAAGTTGATCGAGCTCGCTTCTAGTTTTAACTCTTCAAAGATAAAGCAAGTAACGACCAATTTAAGTTTTTCTTTGTGCCTCGGAGAGACGTTGAGCTGATGAATTCTGTTTCTTGGAGAAATTAAATTAAATTCATTACGGTTGCGTTGAATTTTGAGTTGAATTTCATGGCAATGCTATTGTGGAGTAGGCTGGATTGGACAGTGTTCCATTAAAGTACTTAGGAAAATTGTTTTGTTTTGAAAATCGGTACTAAATCTATTCGATAAATAATACATAACATGCTCGAAAATACATCCAAGAGAATGGACGGTTCCGTTCTAAGTATTGTAAGACTATATGACCTATGCCATATCAAAGGTCTTGAAATGTACTAAAAAAAATTATATGGGAGTAAGACTGGATCTCATGCAGGGAAAGCAAAATATTTAACCATATAAAGTTAAATTCCTGTTTCTAATAGTACGATTTCAAAAACAGACATTGATATTATTAGAAAAAATACAAAATAGTCAAAATTATGATTCTCGTTCGGTTATGAAACTGGCTCCGTGGGGCCTATCAATAGAGAGTTTAGATGTAAAACTTGGGCCCCGGATATGACAGCAGAATTTATACCTGGTAGTCGGTCGACGTGTTTCGGGTGTAAAATCCTCGTAAATTCCAAAAGCCAGACTCTATGCACTCGGCGAAAATTTTTAGAATAAAACTGGAGTAGGTATTTTTGTGAGTTTTATGAAATATGGTTTGGTAACAGCTTTGGGTGTCTCGTGTGGAGAAGTTATAGTTTAGCCGTCTTTCTTGTTGATGATGTTATGCGAAGCTGAATTCTAGTAAAAGTTGTATTGAAATTTATGAAATTTACGGTAAATGAGCTGTACCCAATATTATAGCCAATGCCATGGAAAATAAACCTCTTTGTTGGGACGTAATATGAGCTGTTGATGATGAAAATAAGACTAAATGTCGTGATGAAAAATCTCAAAGTTACATTTTGATAGGTTCGATAAATAAAGTGCCAGCGATAACTAAAGTAGAAGACCTGGCTGAAATTTAAAAACTAGGTGATCAAAATCTTAACAGTTAGTATCAAATTCCACTACCTCAAGTCGCGAAACCAATCTAGAATATCTATAAATATGCATTTCACATATAATTTTGTAATTCCGTCTGTGTAGCAGTGTTGTGATAAAACTTGAATTTTCACAAAATACCCATTTGCTAAAATTGGTTCTCAACACATCAGACTTTAAGTTAATAATAATGTTGTCAAGGTTTGTGAATTTGTTTGCTTAGCATTTGTGTTTTCTAAATGGCAGATGTGATAAAATAAAATTGTAATCACTTTTGGTCATCTTTAAAATCGAGCACCTAGGTACAATAGAGTGTAGAACTACTCGCCTGAAGGGCGCTACACTAGGGAATAATAAAAAAAACAAACAACTCAATCAATAACTTTAGAAGGATGAATATATTTTCGTATTAGTTTTTTAGTAATTTCATTAGAAGATCAAAAACACGTCCTCTCTAAAGCCCATTAGCATTCAGAGTCCTCAAACAAAAACGAATCTGTTCGTAATTCAAAAATATTCAAAAGATTCGCATCGTTCAGAATGCACGATGAAAACTAACTACCAGCGAGTAAGCACCAAAGTACCTAGCTGCCTACTAAACGAACCATGAAGTTTGTTATCAGTTGTATATCCCCATCAAGGGGCTTAAGCTCTCTTCCTTCTCGTTGAGTTCTCTTCCACGATGACCCAATCTAGATTGATTGACTTTCCAGACAACCAATAATTTTAAATATTTTCCTTATTATTTTGAATAAAAATCTCGCTTTGATATCACTGCAACATGCATATCCTGGCGTATGCAGATGTCTGCGGGAGCAGGAGTATGCAGGCTAGACGAAAATGAAAAGTAAACTTCAGGGCTCATTATCGAGTTCTAATCCTGGTCTGAGGATCTGCAGACGGGAGGATCAAATATTCATTTATACTGCAATATTCAAAGATGGGGGAAATATACACGTTTTAAGTGGATATGAAGGTAAAATTGAGAAGGATATGTACTTCTGAATTCTTTTAAAATACTGAATGGTTAAAAAAATATTTTACTGATTCGTAACTACAAATAGTAAAGTTAATAAAATTATTAAAAATTATGGGTAACTAACTAAGTATATTACTTAATATTAAGTGAGGTTTTGTAGTTGTAGGTTTATTTTAATATCTTCGAAGATTTTACGAGTAGGGTCTATATTCCTGTAATTTCTACGTTTGTTCCTGGATGTAAATACACTTAGTAAAGTAAGAAACTATATATTTATTACGAAATAAGCAAATTTAAGGAATTATTTTCCTCACTTACTTACGAGTAATTTCTTTGAAAAATGCAGCACCTAGCCACTTTCTTTTTTCCCTCGGTGGCATGTACTTACTTTAATAGAAAATTTTAAATTTTCACTCGGTCCTTCTTGATTGTATTGCAAATGAAGGTGTGAGTCTAGCTCTTCGGAGATTTTCTTCGTAAATTGGAAATGTTCAGGTTCAAACGGCTGGTTTAAAGGATCTGCGAGATTAATTGATTGGATTCTGAAGCGGAGAAATGCTTTTTATTACAGTTTTTCAAGGTTCAGGTGCTCGCTCAAGTAAAGCCTAAATTATTTATTGTCTATACAAATGGACGTGGTGTTAAAAAAAACTGCTACAAGTATTCTTTTTGACACAATTTACTCATTGTCTGTGAAGTACAATATGAATATAAATAATAAATATATGTGGGAGACATCTTCACACACGGCCATCTGATCTTTCCCAAACTTGTACTATAGGTATCATACAGCTGATATACTAGTACATTACATAAATAGATAAATACATACTTATATAGATAAACAACAACCAGACACAAGGCAAACACAAGTGCTCATCACACGAATGTTTGCCCTGGGCGAGAATCGAACCCGCGACCCTGGGCTACGGAGCCGTCAATTATATACCAATCCTCTGTGCTGCTTTTTTCAGTAGTCGAGAAAAAAATATTTAAATCTATTACTCTAAGTTTGTAAGGTCGGTTGTCATTACCCACACCAAGAAGGTTTGCAAACAGATGACTGATCTAGAGTCTACTTTTAGGCCACTTGGAGACGATGCGGTGCCCTTAAAAATCTGGATAAATGGAAAATCAGACCAGTCAATCATTGACTATACTAACAAAGTTATAATATCGTATTTTGAAAAACCCATCAAGATTTTGGATTATATCTGTTTTGTACGAAAACAGATAAGTTGTTACAGAATCGAAGAAATGATCTCACGACCGCCAGCCGAGTTAGCCTTAGCTTTGCTATCACTCGGCTGATGCAGGCCTTGAGGCTGTCTGCATGAGATACCTTGTCGGAAACTCCTGAACCGTTGTCTATCTTCAGAAAGTACATGACATGTCTGTTTGCTACAGACATAATTAATTCAGCAATGCCCTTAATAATTTATATAAAAAATAAACTTTTGATTGTTGGTGACCGCGTCACTCAAAAACGGTTTGAGTTACATGTGACCTTAGATAAATGTAAGGCTCGCGCGGCGCTCGCCTAGATACCGCGCTACCTAATAACAACAGCTCCGTAAATGCGGCAACTCAACAATGACAATGACAATTTGGAAGGATGCAAGCTCGGAGGAAATACGACATTTTGACATTGTTTACAACGAGACTGCGTCAACGCGAGCTCGGGTACGCCGAATTCGGCGTAGTATTTGGTGCCGCATTTTACAATTACGCCAGCGGTATCTAGGCGAGCACCACGAGCCTTTCATTTATCTAAGCATGTGACAATATTTGTTAAGTTAAAAAGGAGTCAGTCAGAGAAGTTTGTTTTATGCAAAACGATATCTTAATTATTTTTTCAAATATTGATACATCGATCTCGGGCACACAGTGTTTTTTTTAATTAATCATTATAATGTAACACGTTGGGTTTTGATATCACTGAATTCACCATCATCGTCATCGTCATCGTCATCATTATGCTCGCTAAATACTAAGATTATAAGTTCATGGGCTTTTTGAGGAGAACCGTCTTGCGCCACCCTCAATTCATGTCAGTAGTGCACTTTCTAAACTTATTCCACAACCACATTGTTTTACCTGTGAGCTTTCTATTTTATGTATCTAACTATCTAACCACCTAGGTCTGTTTATATATTCTTGAACAATGCTACAGATGCTGCTCTGGTTGCTTTCAAAAATATAATGTGTTGGTGGTTCAGAGCAAATATTTTGTTCTGTCATGAAGTAAGTAATTTAATGTGATTTTCCAGTGAATTTACTTGATCCTACCAGGATATTCAAATTTAATCTTTTATAAATTTTGCCAACCAAATCTGTAACGAATATTTTTTACTTCTTTCATATTATGGTATATAATATAAAACCAGCTGTAACTAATTACTTAAACTTAATACATGCAGTTAATACTATTTGTCGATTCTCTATCTTTCTCAGTCCATTATATCCACCTACAGCTGGGTATAGGCCTCTTGTCTACTACTGCGCCACTCCTCACGGTCGTGTGCCATCTGCATTCGGCCTGATTCTGCCAGTTTGGCAACATCATCGGACCATTGGCCTTGCTGTTCTTCTTTTCCAACCCTCTGTGATTACTTTGGTTCACCGCGCGGCCGTAATCCCGTCTACCCAAGTGTCATACCAAATGTAATTTATTTTAATCCTTTCAAGGATACGACATGCTTTTCTAAAATGTATAAAAAAGCAAAAAAAATTATATTCCAATATTTCAGTAACAGACAAAATAACCGTTAACTAGAAAGCCGGCTTTCCCTCCCATATCTCAGCCTGAACCGTTGAAGATAAATTGTAAATTTTATACAAAGGTATCCCCAATGTGATGTCGTGATACAAACGCGACGTCGGCGATACGAAGGCGTTATTGGTGCGACACGAATGCCTGGAGGCAGGTGCAGGAGACGTTAGCGGGCTCGAGTCCATTGTTGCGACGGCAACGTCAAACTTTCAAATTTATGCAGGGTCGATTCTTGTTGCATGACTAACCTGCATGGCGGAAATCGATATGTTAGAGGAGAAAATCAGCTAAAGAGTTGTTCACTTACTATACCATGATAATGGTCTAAATGGTCAGTATTTGCAATCTTATTTGCGTAGTCACTGATTGAGTCCATCCTTAAAAGATTTAGTAGTCCAAGACACATACGCATTAAAAAAAGTATAGTTATTCAGGATGCTTTTTTAAATTCAGAATGTCAATAAAGAAATATCGTAAAGAAATCTGCCAGAAAAAGTATTGTATAGTCTTAATTTATAGAATAGTCAAGCTAGAGCTCAAGTGAGCCAGATTACTGAAAAAAAAACAACATCCATCTCGCCAAATCACAATTTTGTTATCCTGCACCCTAAGGTTGTTTAGGAAAGATTGCAAAAGAAATACCTTAGCAATAATCGCCTATTGACCTTCATTGATTCTGCTGTGTCCAAAGTCAAAAGTAAAAAATATTTATTTCCATAAGATGTTATTACATCATTTTAGATCTGTCATTACATTTTTGGGTGAGTTTTTGTTCAGCATGCTTCCCACTTCTATACTGTATTCTACGGATAACGGACCGCACATCCCAAATCTATGGAAACCAGTAATAACCTATTTAAGGTAGCGTCACATCAGGGTTCTGCCGGCGGCGAGGCAGTACCGCACGCCTGCCCTATGCAAATACTTCGACCCTCACAACTAAGAACTGATGATCATCTGCTTCGAAGAAACGGTATGATAAGGATATGTGGGACGATAGTTGTCTAGAAAGTTGATGCAAATGTATACATAATAGTTTCAAATGAGTAGGAGGCGTTTTGTCCCGCATACCAATAATGTCTCCATTTCGATTGGCTCAAAACGGTTTCTCCCAAACAATAATTTTAATGTGCCGTTTTACCCTCTACACTTTCTACGGATAAAAGTGGTAAAAAGGCATTAAATAAAAAAATAAAGAAAACAAAATACAATAGTTGTAACTATCAGTAATCCGCATTTTCAGTTTAGTGGCAGGTCCAAATAGTCCTGTTGTTGTTAGTTTAGATCTCCAGATCTCTACTATGACTAGTTCTGCGCTGCCCGCATACAACGGATTCAAATGGCAGGTCCAAATAGTCCTGTTGTTGTTAGTTTAGATCTCCAGATCTCTACTATGACTAGTTCTGCGCTGCCCGCATACAACGGATTCGCGATTCTTCCGGTGCGGGGTCTTTTTTTGCCAAAGCAGCTCTCCGTGCTCCGCTAACTGCCACATTCCTTCTGTTTAACTCTGACTCTGAAATATATAATAACGAATAAAGACAAAACTACAGCTTCAAAAAACTCTTAAAAGTCCGTGAAATCCCTATAAAAATAGTCAGGTTTACTTAGATGCAACTTAGTTTCTGTTTCCATCCATAAAATAAAATAATAAACTTTCCTCGAAAGGATCAAACCAATTTCAATAAAAAAATACAACCTTATATAAATTTCATTAGGTATTTTCACAGCTTTAATAAATCTGTCTTCGCAATTTTATCAAAAACTGACAGAGAAAAGTTCTCGGGAGGATATTTCAGATTTTTATAAAGAAGACAAGGGTTAAAATTTTGTTTTAATTTTTCTGTTCAGCGAATATTACAAGTCACCGGGGACTATAACTTGACGTTTAAGACTTAAGTAAAGGTATGAAAATTTTAATATAATTGTGTAATAAGATTATTATTTTTTTGTGGAAAATGGTTAAGTTATTTCCTAACTATATAGGTATTTATATAAAAAAAAAGCTCAATTAAGTTTTTGAAAGGATAATTTTCTTCTAATAACTGCTGATTTAACAATATAGTTATATATGTTTTATTTACTTTCTTCTGTGTATCTTTCTTTCTTTCTTTTGGTGATTGAAGCTTGATATTTTTATTGGATTTTGTTTTTTGCGTAACAATTCTAGTACTAAGAAAAATATTAAGTACTTGACTTTTATGATGTAATAAAATGTTTTCAGAATGGCTTTAAAATGTGTTTACAAAAAGACAAAGTTGAATTGTTGAATTTATAAAACCTTTGTGTGCAGCAGGATAAAACAGAATTGAATTATCCAGAAAGTGTTTGAGAAGCGTTCAAGCCTCGAAATAAAAACGTAAACAGTTCGAATAAAATTTGAATCCTCTTGAAGTTTACTGGCCTTTTTATAGAAAGCTGTAAATGCAAGGTTTGTATAGACAAACAAATTGAAAACCTTACAAAACAGTATTAATACAAAACAGTACTACTATTTAGTTGAGCAATGAAAATGTTCGAATGAAACTCAAATAATTGCCTTTGCTTCACATGTTCAAATGTAAAAGAAACTTGTATACAACTTTGAAGGAACTCAAAGGTAGTGTGCAAGGTGAACCAATCCGCAATGGGTCAGAGTGGTTGACTAGTTCAGACTGGGGACTTGAGCCTCTTGATGTGAACGTATATGGACCGTTTGTCTACAAAAAGATTTTCCAAAATTGAAACATGTGAAAATGTAAACCAAACGCACTGAACCCATAACATTGAAGCGCCAGTTTAATTCATCGGTTATTGGTCATATATTCCGATATTATTCCAGTATATTTTCCCAGTTTTTTCCTTCCATATTCCGTTTTGGGCGCTCGTAAAAACCCGGATGATCCAGGACCGACGATGTTTCACGGCGATATGAGAGATTCCGGCTTTTGCTCTAGATGGACTTGGAGCATAGGAAATAGCGATTAAAAGTGTAAGAATAATCATAAATCAGACAGAAAATAATTAACAGCCTCCGTGGCCGAGTGGTCGAGATTTCGACGCCCATTACGGAGGTTCCAGGTTCGATTCCTGGTGGGGACACTGTCAAGCAAAAATATCTTTGTGAGACTTTCCCCAGTTTGGTTAGGACATCGCAGGCTGAAACACCTGATTGTCTGATAAGAAAGATGATTCCGACGGTGGAAAGGAAAAAATTACTAAGCGACATTTTTGGCCATATTGAGTTATATACATTGTTAGAATCGCCTGATTTTTCTGCGTTGTTTTATCTTACTAACGTCCTTCTACGACGACTTTTGATGTCGCTTCGACATTTTGGAGTTAGCGAGATTTAATTATTTTTTCCTTACTAACTGACAAAATTTTCGACCATTTTTGAAAATTTGGTGGTTGTCGTAATTGTGAAATGCTAAATTTGCCTTTGGTCAAGTTTGACATTTCTGTTCGTACGGTAATTACTCCACTTAGTTATTTTTTCCAGTATCTGGCAATATAGTGTTAGGCGCATAGTATATTTTTCCCGTCTCTACTTTTGTGGAAAATTTTACTAAGCGACACTAACTTTAAAACTAAGCACAATTATTAATAGTTACGTATACTATAATGTAGATAAAAAATAAACAGATAAATTTCTAAGAACTAGGCTTTTTGGACCATTACAACAATTTACACGATTTTTTTTCAGAAAATTCGACGGTGGAAAGGAAAACATTACTAAGCTACATTTTTGGCCATATTGAGTTATATACATTGTTAGAATCGCCTGATTTTTCTGCGTCGTTTTATCTTACTAACGTCCTTCTACGACGACTTTTGATGTCGCTTCGACATTTTGGCGTTAGCGAGATTTAATTATTTTTTCCTTACTAACTGACAAAATTTTCGACCATTTTTGAAAATTTGGTGGTTGTCGTAATTGTGAAATGCTAAATTTGCCTTTGGTCAAGTTTGACATTTCTGTTCGTACGGTAATTACTCCACTTAGTTATTTTTTCCAGTATCTGGCAATATAGTGTTAGGCGCATAGTATATTTTTCCCGTCTCTACTTCTGGGGAAAATTTTACTAAGCGACACTAACTTTAAAACTAAGCACAATTATTAATAGTTACGTATACTATAATGTAGATAAAAAAATAAACAGATAAATTTCTAAGAACTAGGCTTTTTGGACCATTACAACAATTTACATGATTTTTTTTCAGAAAATTCAAACTTTAAACAGCTCTACTGTAAAGTTGCCTATATGTCGCTTGGTAATTTTTTCCTTTCCACCGTCGATTCTGTGCTTCGGAAGGCACGTTAAGCCGTTGGTCCCGGCTACTATCTAGTCGTTACATGAGCCAAGTCAGTGGCCTTTGGCAGCTCTATAACACTGACACCAGGGTTTGTGAGGTCGGTTGTCGATCGAAGCGATCGTCTTTTGTTCCTCTGAGGATATTAGAGAGCAAAAAACGTTTAAATTTTTTCAAAAACGCAATTTTCTTTTGACTTGTGTCCAATAGTTTACTGAGCGTCCAATATTTCAAAATTTTCAAGGTTTAGCCTTGTGACATTTTACGTGAGACGATGATTGAAAGTCATATTTTGGAATTTAATCACAAGAACCCTGACAGAGGTTTCCTCGTTTTAGAACGTAAACCTTTATTGCTCTTACGTGCCAGACTCTACAGATTCTGTGCTCCTAGTAACTTACATAACAAAGTAACTTTTGTTATACGGTATTGAAATTAATGAGTCTTCCGATAAGAAATTAAACTGGTACAAGACAGTTTTGGTATGTTTGTTTATTCTTCTTTCAGATTTGAAATGGTTGATATTTTACAACCCATCCTTGTTGTGTTTTTCAAAAGTAAACAGTCTCAAGAAAATGCCCTATTTTAATTGATTACGTTAATAATCGCAGCCTGTTTTTCTGCCGCATTCGACCAAACGCACGGACGACGACACGGAGCGGCTACCAAGACACTAATTAATTTCGTTAATACTCGTAGTTTCGTCGTCGTCTACAATTTTAGGCTGGCACCGACTCCAAAAGGAAGTATTATTCTATTTACTTAATTACACTACCTATCTACTTAAGGATATTGGCTATTTTTTTTCATGTACCATCTGAAATGTTATTTTATTTTTGACTTTTTAGTGAAGATAACAATATAATGTAATTTTCTATTTTTAAGTTAAAATGTTTTTATTTATCAAAATTTCTGCCGGACGGAATATCATATTCATCAAGATATAGTTAGAGATATAGTAAGTTATTGCATTGACTCATAAAAATATTATGTAAGACAGATTAGGTATCGTGAATCAAGATCATAATAACAACGCACAAAATGTTAGGGGTAACAGAAATTACAGCACAATTTTACGCAAATAATATGCCTTGTTCTGACCTGACCTACCTACGTCTCGCAAAAAAATAACCCGAATAATGTCAGTAAAGGTGAGTTTTATTGACCACAAATTTTACGATGTTGAAGTAATTTTTTCAGACCCTTCCAAAACACATAAACGAAATAAAGTCTCGGGTATAAAAGATGGTTGTTTCGTGGTATTGGTTTTATACGTTCAGGTAAATAATTCGATGAGAACGGAAATCGAATTCGTATCTATAGAAATGTTTCGGTTAACTTATCCTTTGATAACATTGAGATAGTTAATACTTAGGTATGTTATTTTGAAAAGCTCATACACTGTATTAAGTTTCCGAAACGACAAAGAAAAACTTTAAAAATCTATTTAAAATAAATTTATTTCTCAACGTAGTTTCCTTCTACCTCGATGCATTTAGTCCAGCGCTTCTCCAATGCCGTTACACCAGTTTGATAAAATGTTTTCTCCAACCCCTCAAAATACTCGTCCACGGCAACAATGACTTCTTCATTTGATGAAAATCTCTGGCCACCTAACCATTTCTTCAGGTTTGGGAATAAGTGGAAATCACACGGGGCCAGATCCGGGGAATAGGGTGGATGCGGTAGCAATTCGAACCGCAATTCATGGAGTTTGGCGACTGCAACCATTGACGTGTGTGCAGGTGCGTTGTCATGGTGGAACAAAACTCTATTCTTGGCCAAATGTGGTCGTTTTTTCTGGATTTCTTCACTTAATTTTTGCAGCAAGCTTGCGTAGTACTCTCCATTTATTGTTTTTCCTTTTTGCAGATAATCCACTAAAATAATCCCTCGAGCATCCCAAAAAACAGTCGCCATCACTTTGCCGGCCGACAAAACCGTTTTTGCTTTCTTCGGCGCAGGTCTTCCGCTCTCAGTCCACTGCTTAGATTGTTCTTTTGTCTCGGGAGTATAATGATGTATCCAGGCTTCATCGACTGTTACATAACGCCGCGAAAACTCGTTAGGATCTCGGTTAAACAGCGCCAAACACTCCGATGAATCGTCCACTCGACGTTGCTTTTGGTCAACAGTGAGCAAACGCGGCACCCATCGCGCGCAAAGCTTTTTCATTCCCAAATGTTGGTGCAAAATATTTAAAACGCGTTCAGATGAAATGCTCACCATCTCTGCTATCTCTCGCAACTTCAAGCGCCGATCATTCAATACAATTTTGTGAATTTTTTTGATCATGTCCGGATTCGTGACTTCATTTGGACGGCCAGACCTGTGGGCGTCTTCGCAGCTCTGTCTTCCACGTTTAAAATCAGTTACCCGGGTGTGAATTGTACTCAATGCAGGAGCAGAATTACCTAAAACACTGTCTAGCTTGGTTTTAATCTGGGTTGCTGTTTTCTGTTTTAAAACGTAAAACTTTATCACCGCACGAATTTCGTTTCTTTCCAAATTTACGACAGAGAAAGTTCTACGTCCTATCAAACAAATTCCACCAGTTCGATTAAATTCAAATTTGGCGTTCTATTTTCAAAAAGATGCCAAAATATAATGTAATATTTTTTTTTTGCATATCATTTTTTTAAGTTCGTCGTTTCGGCCAGTTATCAATCAGCCCAGGTAAGTACTAAGTAATACATACAAGATAGTCTTATGAATAAATACCTAGGTATACTACCTAGGTATTATCTTTCTTTTTTTTTTTTTAAATATACACATTTTAAGTTTCTGACATTGACTTATTTCATTCATATACACATCCCCTCACCGATGGGCTTAAGCTTACACTGAATCAGGACGATAAGGTCATAGTTGAGTGTGGGTTGGCCTTCTCATAGTACGTTAAGTTTTCTCATGTTGTTCACCTTCTCCGTAAGAGCTTAAAATAAACGTCCATATGAATTTAAGATGTGAAAACACATTGATACAGTTATCAAAGCTACAGAGGCCGCTTTTTGATTGATTGATTGATGATTTTTACAATTATAGGCATAAATATCACCTGCGTTTCGAGTTTCCTGTACACTCTGCAGATTTACTGAGTCTCTTCCGCTATCAGAGAGAACAATGCAGTGAAATTCAGCAGCAATAACCCAGGGCTTCCCGAACTCTTCACAGTCTGGAGCACTCGTCACATTCACGCAATCCTTTACTAAAGTTCCCGTCGGTAGCACGTCCCGTTTTGATAGTGCACCAGACTCCCCAGAGGGCTCTGACTGGCAACTTTGAATTTTACTGAAAAATCGAATGCCCTCTAAGCGGCTGTAAAGAAACAAAGTTGGAGAAAGGGGTGGAGGCAAAGTGTTATTGGAATAAATAATTTTGAAAATTTAAATGAATGTAAGTACGTGTTCGAAACTTTTTTGTATTACACCTATACCATTTACAAAGTGAGGTTATAAATTTATGTAAATGACTGTTTCAAGTAATGGATAAGAGGGAGATAGAAGAGGGCCACGAAATAAGACGTGACTTAATATTAGTAATTTTGTTTGTAATAGATTTATTTCTAATAAGCAAAAATACTGATGTGCTCTGTTTTGTTTCTTTAGTAGGCATTGGCTTTGACTGCTTTGCGTTTTTAGTTTTAGGTCCCTGCTTTGAGCTTAGGCCGTTCGTCACCCATTTGTTTACGGGATCAAAAGTATGTTGACCAGAGAACCCATGCGCAATCTCTCTGTTTACATTTCAAGCTTGATATAATATAACATACTATTTATTTATCCGGTAAACAGATGGTGGCCAAAGTTCGGATCTCAAATCGTTTCATTATCATCAACAGCTCATATACGTCCCTACCAAGAAGTCTTATATCCCATGTTATCGCCATCAACGACCATTTATCAGCGATTCAACAGCGAATGTATCCTTCTAGATCCAGAAAATTCGGTTTACCATGCTGTGTAATAGGTTACAGTAGGACGGTAAACTGCAAGAGTTATTACCGGTAGCTACGAGTAGTATTTTACGATAAGAAAAGTGCAAGCACCGCTTAAGAAGCTTCATTAGCATATTCTTAAAAATATAATTATACCTTACGATAATAATATATTCTTGGTCTTAATAGTAACCGGAAAACCCGGCACCTTAAACAAAGGATTTGGTCTCTAGCTTCTTGCAAAAAAGTTATAATTACGAGTACATAGTTCCGTGTATCTCAAACTATAGACAGATAGATTAAATACATTTTACGTGTCTTCAGAGCCCAGTCATGTCCCAACTTGTATGGGAAGCTAATTTGCCGGGCCAATAGGTAATTTCGAGGGTATAAACGAATTATTTTCGTTTATCCGGCAGCAGAGCCAGGATCCGGCTTATTTTGCCTGGGTCGGTCACGTACCGGCCGATTGGTATATTGTTTCAGATTATACCAAGTCTTGACGTGTTTCGTTAAGAAATACTCGATTGATCTGGTTCGCCTCGTCGGCCATATTTTCTTTTATTTTCGTTATGGATCTTAAGCTGGACTTGAAGCAGTTGGACACGAAATTTCTCTAGGTTTATTCAACGTGTTAAGTAAAGTTGGCGAAGCCTTTCGGGTGGTAGTCTCATAAAGCTTTTGTACCACAACTTTTATAAAATATGTTTCTTTTTTTCATACATATTAACTCGGTCAGCTGATCAGTACATAATGAAATGACAGATGTTTTTCTTTTATGAGATGTTGGAAAAGTTATGAAACGAAACTTGATAGATAGATAGATAGTAGATCCATTCTGCACATCTTTACCTAGTTTTAAAATAAAAGTTTTGTCTATTTTAAAGGAAGAAGCCCCAACCTAACCATCCAATGTAACGATGTATAGATTGAATTAGTTTGTTTATTGTTGATATATATATATATACAGATATATTTTTTTCTTACTTTTTAATCACCTTCGCTGTTACTATGATCCAGCTCACTCACAAACATAATATTTCATTCCGTTTCTCTATATACCTACCTAAAAATTGTATTCTTAAATTCAATTACATCTACCTACTTGTGGCTTAGCTCAGGCTGTGCTATTTTAATAAGTGGTGGCGGTGGCGTGAGTGATCTGGGTGATAGCCGAGTTACCAAATTCCTTGCTTTTATTATCAGTGGAACATGTCGCTGGTTAGTACTTACTCTATTGTGTCATGCTCATGTAATTATCAAGTGTTGTACTTAACTGTTTTTGTTCACCTTATAAATAAATAAAATAAAAATAAAATAAAATAAATAAAATAGATGAAGCGTTTATTTGATACTGCAGACACAAACATAACAAATTAAAACTAGTATTTAATATGAATATTATAACATAACCTGACACACCAGGTTATTATCATTATTATTATACCAAGTCTTGACGTGTTTTGTTAAGAAATACTCGATTGATCTGGTTCCACATTCACTGTACCCCCCCCAACGAAAATCTGCCTCCAGGCTATAAGGAACCTTGGCCAACCTGGAGAAGTCTAAATAGGCCTCAGCCTATTTAGACTTCTCCAGGTTGGCCGAAGCAAAGATAACCTGTGTCGGTGGGGGTACTCAAGTAGCGCAGACGCCAGCTGTGAATGTGGAGAACCCTTGCAAACCATGGTACACCTCACTAACTGTCCCGCGTGCCCGACCACCTGCTCGCGTGAGGACTTACTTGTCAGTAACCAGAGGGCTACCACGGTAGCCGCTTTCTAGGCAAGTAAGATTTAGCCCGTGTTCTTGCCGACACGAAAGAAGAAGAAGAAGATCTGGTTCGCCTCATTATTATGGGGAAACTTCTTCAGTTCACCTTTATTATTATTTACTTATCTATTTTTTCTCGGCTTACACCGGTATTATTATTATTATTTTCAGCCACAACCCAGAGAAACACGGATGCGGCTGATGATGATTGATCAGCCTTACGGACTAAATAAATAATAGTTGTAAGTCATCATCAACAGTTTATATACGTCCCCACCGAGAGGCGAATTATTATTGAATTAGGGTGATTAGGCCTTAGTCGACAACGCTGGCCCTGTGCGGGTTGGTCCACTTCACACACATCCTTTGCATTTCTTCGCAGGAGTGTGCAGGTTTCACCACGATGTTTTTCTTCACCGAAAGAGCGTCGAACAAACGTACATATGAATTCAAAATTCGAAAACTCATTGGTACGTGGTGGGGATCGAACCCGTGTCTCGCGAACGGGAGGCAGTGGCCCTAGCCACTAGACCACCGACGCTCTCTCACCGATTAGTTGTAAGTATAACTTGTTTATTCTAATTTCTCATTTTTTAAATGCTTAAAGCCACATTGACTAAAAATATTCAAAATTTTACAAAACACAGCTTGAACATATTTTAGCGTAAGTTCGCTGGTTTCATCGTAAGCGACACTCATTTATAATCCACACCCCTAGCTGACCGCCCTTTGTCGGCTAAACGTTCCATAGACGAAGTAAATAATTATGCATTATAATAAGGGGTTGGATTATTAGGGCTTTCGGCAAGGTCGACGATGCTTTTAACCCGTTGACCTTAATAATTCCGGCACTCATTGGCTTCGATCGTTACAAGACGATGTTGGAGATGTTTCCAGGATTACAGCGTCTATTTTGTGATCATTGCTTGGTTAACTAAAATTGTCACAATTTTCGGGTTTGTTACCACGTGACAATTTTAGTGTAGTGAACAACTATGAAAATCTTAAAACATACATTGCTTGGTTTTATGTAAACAATGTTTTTATTTTCTTTTTTAATTTATTTTACTAATAAAATATTTTATACAATTTTACACGAGAAACTCCAAAACAATTGCATAAAAAATAGACATCGAATTGACTTATATAAGTTTTCTCTAGTTAAAGAAAAAGTAAATTTTAACGAAATAGCAAATTCTGATATTATTAAATTAAATTATTAATTTACCAGAATAGATATTTGACAAAAAGATTACATACATGTGTGTATTTGTGATCCATATTATGGACAAAAAGACCAATCTGCGCTCAATAAAATATTTTGTGAAATCGGTTTATTTTTTATCTTTTATCTAAACTATGTAAAAATGATTCTGAGATAAAAAATCATTTAGCAAGCTAAAAACTCCAATCTACGGGACTATTCGGGCTGTCTACTAGACTTTACTATTAACTTACTATTCTTATTATTCTTATTCGATCAAGTTTTTAATAGGCATTTTCTTGATCACAAGTATTATGCAAGGGAAAATATAGGCTTGACAATTTTTTTTTAATCAAAAACAGCAATACGCATCAAAGTCTCTTCCATCGCCATCACGAGAATTAGCTGTGAGACCATCTCTGTTAATATTCGCTGGCTATTCTCATTGTTTTAATACTTAATAGTATCGTAAAGATGATGCTTATTGTGATTATTTGTGGCTTCTTCGCTGAAAGGGTTTACTTTTTGCGCAAAGACTTTCCCGGAGATTTTAAGCCGTTCTTTTATCATACTTTCGGATTTCGGAAGCTGGTTTTAAAACACCGCAATATTTTAATGTTTCTTCGCGAAGATTACATTCTATTTGTTTTTGTTTACAGAGATCTTCGCGGAAGTTAAGCCGACGAACTTTTTTTTCTATAAATTAAGAATTTTGTGGACAAGTGGAGACCATAGATAAAATAATTTCTTTAGTGTGTGGTGGAGACATATCACGCATTGTCTTATGATCTTTCACTAGGCAGAGTCTGTACTGTGTACAAATGATTTATTAAGTAACTTACATAAACAAAAACCACACACACAAATGTTTGCCCTGGGCGGGATTCAAACCTGCTACCCCAAGCTTTGCAATATCACCGAAATTAATTACCTACCCAAAATTGGTTTCTAGGCAGACGCAAATTCTCAAATTCATCATTCATATCATACATCTGACCTACATACGAAAACAAGAACCCGGCTAACCACAGCATTACTCTACCACAGGTTGTCAAGCGAACATAGTTTCAGCAGCAATAACCCAAGGTGCCCAAAACTTCATGTCGCATTACTTACATCCCGCGAATACCTGAACGTTCAACATTCTTCATCTTCACGCACCTAAAAGGTCAAGGTAACACACGTTCCTCCTCAGGGGTGATTACACGGAAATTACCTATAAATCATCCCTTTACCTCCCAACTTTCCCTCATTTGGTGACATGGGGTGGCTTCACTTAGAGCGGTTTTGCAGTACGTCCTATCCGAGTTCAAGAAAATCGGTTCGAAGAAGTATTGTATTGAAATTGGAACTATAGTTGGGTTATTATAGGATAGGTTCTGACAGCTTCAAAAATTTTCATACGACGTCAACAACTTTTTTAATATTATTCAGTGTAAAAACCATAATAGCTGAAATATATAAAAAAAAGTAACTTCACCTCTTATTTTATCATTAAGCAGTATGTAATTTTACTTAATAAATAAATAAATAAATAAATAGTAAACGAAATAATATTAATAAGTTTTTACAATTTTAATCTGTCAGAGCTCATCCTATAGTAATCTAAAGTTCGTAAATCACCATAAAAAATAGTTCCGTATTTTCACGGATTCGGATTGGATCAGACGTAGTACGAAACTTTTTTTTAATGGACCTAGACGTGCTTGTGTCGCGAAATAGACGTATCAAGCGTAACCGGACTTTTGGGGGAGCGGAAGGCTCTTACGCCTAGGTAGTAAGAAACTGCTCTTACGCAAGCTTAGTGCAATAGGCAATAGCAAGTTTGTTTTTTTTTTCTACGTGGCTTTTTCTAGGAATTCTCTTGTCTTATATTAGTTTAAAACGTGTCTGTATTTTACCTAAATGAAGTTTTTGTTCAGGTGCTAAAATAGAATCATGACTTATTATTGAAGTTATTGGTACAACCTGTGTAAAACAACGTACAAGTGAATTAGAAATTCTCCAACACATTTGTACGTAGTGGGGATTGAACCCGCGTCTTCCGCCCTAGCAACTACACCATCGACACTTTTATGGATTTTTGTGTATGCAAAGTTTCGAGTCCTCATAATATTCAGTGTCCATGCAATCCTGGCTTCCAAAAAAAGCTAATAGGCTATTAGACTATAATTATTAATTCTGTTCTATGAGGTAAGAGAGCATTGTTTTTACACATTAGGTAAATCATTATTTTTTTAATAAATTATTCTGCTTGATCTGTGTTTTAAAGCGTTTAATAGGTTCGTTTTTGTAAATTGGGTAATATAATTTATCTAGTTACTACGTACTTAATAATTTTGCCGTATTAACTTTTTTTGTACACTATGAACAATGTGATATTGCCCGATGACCTTTTATCAAAACAGTTTTCCCCAATCGCGTTCAAATTTACCTAATCACAAAATGTTCTAATTCCAAAATGCGCCCTGACAAGGTGCTTTATCACAGCCCCACTATCACACTCCACCGTTACGCGCGCCGGCCGAGAGATGGCGCGATATTTATTTAATGGCAACACTTCGCCTTAATAAGGAGATAAACCAAGCTCTTAGGTGACGAAAAATGACGTCATTAAATTTGTAAATTTGGGCCGTTAGCGTAATCTTGGTGCGTTCGGTTTTTAAATGGCGCGGTTTGATTGGTCGATCGAATTTACTGTGGGGAAAATTGGAATGTAGGAATGGATCAATCTTGTGAGTTGCCAAATGGAATGCCTGAAGCTGAAGAGAGATAACTAATCGATTTTGTTTGGTTTTCAGTTTTTTGTATAACGAATAAAATTTATAAGTTAATTGGTAATGTAATAGGCACCCAGAAGTCAAATAAATTAACAAAAATGTATACACTATAGGTAGTGAATTAAAAAAAAAAAACACGATCAACTGAACTGTCTATAGCAGGTAAAGTTTATCACACATAATTTTTTTTTATATACAAATCACCTCTTTTTTTACTTTAGAATAAAGTAAATTTATACTCATTCTAAAACATACAACCAACCATCACTGCTCTTAAAATTCTCTTAAAAAAGAATTTAAATTATAAAATCATAATGAAAATTTAAATTTAGACAAAAACAGTTTGATAATATCAAGAGCAGACAAATAAATTTATGTTTAAACAATGGTTTTTTGTTACACCAAGTCTAGCTCAACCGTAAACAGACTGCTAGCCTAGTTTTTGTCCGTAAACTCTAGCCCTATTAGCACTAACAATATACCAACACTAAACAAAAAGGATAGGGTTGCCAATTTGACAACTGGCAACTAGTACATACTTACACAAAAAGTCACGCTCTTGAACTTACAAGGGTTAACAGAGCTTGTGATAAGTTGTAAATAGAAAAGGTAGTCTTATTTCACTTAACACATATTGTTTATTTCCGGAACAAATGTCGTAACCGCCAAATTGACCAAAATGACCTTTTAATGCAGTCTTACTTAGTTTTTTTCGCTCTAACGATCTGTATATTGCGAGTTTGTTATGAAAATAAACACTCTGCTCATATTTTTTTTAAATCACTCATATTAATATTAGGTTTTACTTTAATAATATTTTATATTGAGGTTTATAGTACATAAGCTTGACATATTTGTATATGACGATGTAGAATAAAAGAAAAAATAGTTAACTAATTACGTAGTTGGGCACTGGTATCTATCACGAATATATAGACAATAAATTATACCTATACATAAACACCTATGCCAAATAAGCCAAATTTTCACGATAACAAGCCGTTCGTTTACCCTGATCTCCTCAGAAAATAAGATGATGTCGGAAAAAAGTCAAAATGTCAGGAGCACCTTATATCCGGATTTAAAATGTCTTTCACCCGGTTCGGTAACCCTACCCGGGTGAGTAACTGTTTAACTCAGGTTCACCACTGACTTCTATTTACTTTACGCTGGACTAGATATATCTAATAGATAGAAATTAAATAGAAGTCAGAGCTCGTTAATATATTAACGAGCTCAAAAAAGTAAAGACATTTAGTTCTGGCCATCAATAGGGAATATGCACATTTTTTAAAAATTCATTTATCGAAATATTTCAAGTTCCAGATAAACATTTTTTCAAATATCTTGCTCGATGGTTAGACAGAGAAGTACGACGTGACCTGTGACGTCATTCACGCGGGCCATTGTTTTCGTAAGAGGGACATATATATTTGTTTAATAATGTTGTATCTATACCTATAGTTTGTTTTTCGATCAATTTTGATTCTGTTTTAACTGTCAGTATTTTATTTTTGTATACTTTTAGATGAACTATAAAAAACTTATATTTTTTATGCATATTCCCTTATATTATTTAACGCTTCAGAAATGAACCAATATACACATCACCTCGCATATACTTCTATTATGTAACGTAATTTTTATATCGCACATTATTGCATATAACTAAAAATAAACTAGTGGCTCTGTGAGCTGCAGACCTCGCGAGCAATTTTTTTTTTTTCGAAATATTTTAGTATGTTTTTTTTTAGGTTTTCAACACCCATTACGTTTTGAAAAATTTCAAGAAACTGAATCGACAAACACTCTGTATAATTATAGAATCTGTTGAGAAATGCGACCTGCAGACGAGAGCACCCAGACATCATTCAGACATCCTCCGGACATACGAAAACATTTTTGCCTAAGCTGAAACGCAAATGCTTTGCTCGCACTCGCTCGGTCAATATCTTGTACCAATAATAAAAACAAAAGCCACATAATATTTTCACACAACAAACAAACAACTCAAGACTGCCATTTGCGAACAAATATATATTTTTACCAAGCGGAACGCGCTTTTAATTGGCACAAAACAACTTTAATTTCGAGTAGAATATCCAGTCTAGTGTTCCAGTATAAAGCAAGTCAGTTACTGGAAAGGATTACGACACCCTTGTTGGGCCAACTCCCGTGAGCCCCTTATTATGCCGCGTGTCCTTGACAAGGGAAATTTCTTCAACTAGGACGCGAAAGAAGGTTTATGATTTTCGGCCGTATTTATTCAAGCATCGAAATTCTGTAGTAATTTTTACTTACTATTTACAATTTTTCCTGTATCGTATTTCTTCATTGCACTATTCGTAAAACACTGTGTAGATCAAAATATACTTAATAGATATTAAAAGGATAAAGGGACGTAAACACCTTAATGCTTTTTCCTGGCAGGATGAAATAAACGTCTTAATCACAAAACATTTTTTTCAGATAATGTAATATTTTATTTTGATTTATTAGAAAAGAAATTACAAAAAAGAAAATAATTACAAATTAACTGCATAGGTAGGTACTTAATTATTATACTAAAAATCAAATAACAAAGTATCTCGAAACAAAAAATAAAATAAAACTGACCATGAAATTAAACCGACTCATTAACCCGCCCCTTTTACCGTGGAGCGACCGAAAGCCGTTCAAATCAACGTTAAACAAATTATCGGTAAAATTATAAATTGTCTTTTACCTGTCCAGGGCCTCGATCGCGTAAGTCGAGCTTGCTTCGTTCACTTGGCTTGGCTTCAAGCAAGTTGAACGGTATTCCGATTCCGATTGTAGGAATTGTCTAACTTTTGGGACGGTAATCGTCTTGGGGACAAAGAGTAAAAATATTCACTTGTAATCGTCTTCGTTGACTTGGCTTGCTCCTTACGCGATCGCTTGAAAGCCGCTGGCGGTCTTCAAACCCGCCCCAAGCAAAGCAAGTCCGCTTACGCAATCGACCGGCAGGGAGCGCCAACCGATAAAAAAAGAACCCTTTTTTGTCGCAGAGTTAATACTGTCAGACTACATTAACAGAGACAGGGATTTTTAATAGAATGTTATTTTACCTTTTAGCTATTTGTTTTGTGATGTAGTGCGATGGACGTATGGGTTAACAAATTAGGATCTTTTTCGGAAGGTCGTGGTTTAGATATCTTTAAATAACGATGTGATTTAAGCAATGTGCCAAATAACCACTATTATTAAAAAAACAAAAAACCCGACTGCATGAAAAATTTAAAACTTTTTGCGCCAAAAATAGGCCATCATGATTTTTTTATAAATATGATGTACCCAGTGTCACTTTCACCAGTAAGACGAATCTAACGATACCTCTTTAGCTAAAATCCATCAAGCCGTTTAGGCTGTAGAGCGTGCCAAAGAAATATACATACATACATATACATACATACACTCGAAAAACATAACCCTCCTTCTAAAGCAGTCGGGTAAAAACGGCAACCACAGGTCAACTTTGATGTTTCTTTTAGTACCTACGATTTACAGTTATATAAACAACATGGCTAATTAGCCAACCTGAATTTAGTCACTCGTCACTTTGTCTCTTTTTCGCACTTATGCTTAGACTTGCTGTCCTTGTGTAAGTTTTGTGCCAAACACCGTTAGCCTTGAATGAAAGTGACCTATCTACGCTTTTTTACTTATAATATCATTGATAAATAACATATTTTTTAATTTGTGTTATTTAACATATTTAAATAACATATTTTTTAATTTGTGTTAAATAACACAAATTAAAAAATATGTTATTTATCAATGATGATGCTTATTTAAGCACGGAATTAAACAACTTGACCGACATGGAATGAATGAATGAAATATACTTGATTGCACACAGACAGAAACATACAGTAATTACAGAAGTAAAAATAGTACAATTGGCGGCCTTATTGCTCAGGTAGCAATTTCTTCCAGGCAACCGGTTAACATGGAGACATTTAAGTTGGATAAAAACGGTGCGGGTCGGTGCGCCTATTCTAAACAAATAAATAAATAAAACTATACGATAAATCGATACCTATCTACATTCTACATACATATACAATAATAATATAAGTACAATACATACATACACACATACATATATAATATAATACAAATATACATATAATAAATTATGATATACGTAGGATACATTACATACTACACTGTGATCATTGCAGATGGCTGTACTTAGAAGGCTTCATTTGCCACAGATCGACATTCCTTGTTATGTATTTACGCTCTGGTTTTCCTTCTTATTTTACTATTATAAAGGTACTCTGAAAATAAATAACAATACCTACCCACAATCAGTACAAAGGTACAATGAAGATATTACAAACGGTACGTTACGCCATCTTTTGTTCAACTTTTTTAAAACTTCCAGTGATAAATTAGCAACTTGAATGTTCTTTGTTAAAAAGGGTTGTAAGAACGTTTGCATTTTCAAAAAGTTTCAAAGCGCACTTGCTGTTATTTATGACTGTTTTTCAAATTAGTCGACTTGTCTTATCTTTGTTGAATTTGTATACGAGGCTGATTTTGATAAGTGTGTTTTGACATTAATTGCAACAATTACAAACTTTGACACCATTATTAATGACTGTTCGTTTACTTTTTTTTTAAGAAATATAAATGCAGCATTTTATTATAAGAAGATAATCAGGAAATTTGTACTGAATGATAAAAACATCTGCATAGGAAGGTGGAGTTTATTTTGAAATGAAAATCGATATTTCAATACTTAGGTACTGCTATTGTGCTGAGTTTTCAAACATTTTCAATAACGTAAAATATTTTTTTACTTGGAACGTCCTTACTTTCTACCATTGTGCATTCGATCAAAACCATAATACAAACTCCACCCACATTCTCAAAAAAAAGGTCGAATTATCACCTACAATAACTCTTTATAACAATGACAAAACTGTAAGTGTGTCGAAACTATCAAACGTATTGCTTTATAACTTATCTCGCACTTTAAAAGCATTTGTCAATGGAATGAGTTGACCGATATGTCATCAGTGTGATATATTCTCTATTGTATGGAACCCGTTATTCTATAATCTTTCGTAAGTTATAAATGTCTCTTTATGATATCAAATTGTGGTCATTTCTACACCGATGTTGTGTAAGAAGATGGTGAGTAATATTTAATTGGTTTTACAATAGCTATAAGTAATAATTTTAATTAGGTTTCTCATTTATAACATTCAAATTTTAAATAGTCTCGTGGCTTTGACGCTATCTATTTTTTATAAATAAAGTGCTAAAATGGATCGTCAAATTTACATACCTCAACATTTTTTTTTATTGTGTCTTTTGCATTTAGCAATTTAGCCAGTGTCAAGTTATCAGCTTATCACGGGTAACTGAAAACTTGCTAACATATTAGCAAACATATTATCTCAACTTATTTTTACCTTCTATCTTTGACGTTTTTAATAACGTCATCATTGCATTGTGTGCATTGTAATGCATAATGACCGACCATATAAAACATAAAAAGTCTAGTCAAAAAAGCAGTCAGCCTATCAAAACCTTTACTTACATGTCTAATACCAATATTGTGTTCGCTTACCCAATAACTTAATAGTTGGAAGTGCGTATTGGAACCCTTATTTTTTTCTTGCATCGCTTTAATTCCACTATCAGTCATTGTCACCGATAGATTATGTAGAATGGCGTAAATGTCACATTCGCCTTTTGTCGTTCAACGGATGCTTTACAGATGACTCGATATTGATGGAAAGCGTTTGTCAAATTGACGTGTTGACGTTTAATATCGTGTTTATAGCTAAACTACAGACAATGTAGGTTAGACGTGCCAATTTGTAGATTAAACCGATTTTAGACAGGAAATTTTAACTTTAAGATTAACTTGATAGTTATATTTGCTTAATACTAAATATTTTGATAACGGTTAAAAAATAACAAACACCACATTTACAAGAATCAAAAAAAGATGTCACTATTTTAACTATGACAGATTTAGATATACCTTACAAACGTTCTTGCTAGTCTTGCTACAACAAACTGTCTCCGTGTCTCTCCTTGAGATTGTTTGTATGTCGTCTCGCACCGCAACGACCAGTGTTAAAAACGCCTTATTATAAAAATAGTTAACCGCGTTTTATACCATACTTTCAGGCTTACATTAAACTTTAGCCGAGCTGTACTTACGAGGCTCTTAAAGTACCTTTATAACGAAACTGAGCGTAGTAAAATAACGTTTACAAAGAGAATGCCTCGTACCGTACACAGAAATACTTTGTCAAGCACCCGCTGAGCAATGTTGAAGTTTATGCTCCCTTAAAAAGTTTAACACGTATGTTGCCAAATATACGTGCTTAAATTATGCAGCAGGACTATCATTAACAGCTCATAAACGTCGCCACCAAAGGGCTTGAGTCTACTCTGAATAAGGGCAATCTCGCCTAGTTGACCACGCTCTGGCCCAGTGCGGGTTGGTCGACTTCCCACATAACCCTTGAATTTCTTCGCAAGAGTGAGCTGATTTCCTCACCATGTTTTTCTTCAGCGTAAGAGCGTCGAATAAACGTAAGAACCTGTATTTATAATTCATAGACACATTAGTAGGTGGTGGGAATCGAACCCTACACTTTACAGACTCCCATAAAGGATTATACCACGTGTAAATACCAAAAATAGCAAAACATCGAAACATAAACAAGGTTATATAAAAATAATCTATGTAATTTCTTTTTTCAGAAGTACTTCTTTTACTAGCCAGTTTTTTTCCGCCATTATTGGCTTATAATTTGCAATTTATCCGCCATTATAATTTGCACGGTACGTGTTACCGAACTTGAGCTCAACCATAATTCTTTTCATACTGCAAATTAAGCTCGATTTTGCCTCAACTTGTAATTTTGTAGGTAGTCAACGTGTTAAGTTAACTGCAGTTTTTCAAAGTGCTTTTCACGCTAGTGTGGACTTTGGAAAGCATGTGCGACCAACACATAACTTTTAATTATTTAAGGACTACTGGTAGAGTATTTCGCTTAGTCACAAGTTCTAATGGCGTTGAAGCAGGTTGCTCAAAGAAAAAATCATAATGTATTTTTAACTTAGTGATGATTATTAGATTATCCTAATATCAAGTAAAAACTAAATCTGTTTATTCTAGCAAACAAATTAGATATTAATAATAAGTATTAATCACCTGCCTTAAATGTATAACCTTTCGGAAATATCTGCGCACCTCCTCGCTGGAATGCGCTTCCCCGCTTCTCGCCCAATTTTTGCCTATCCAACCGCACCGTACCGTACCGTTGCCGACGCAAGCGCCGACGCACGTGTATTATTCTTTCTTTCATAATAGCATTATTGTTTATTATTTCTCTATTTTTTCTCTATCATTTCTCTAGTTTGCATGACGTCATTAAGCCAGGTGCACAGATATTTCCGACGGGTTGTACCTGTGATTGTACCATCCCGTGCTCCTAAAAGAACTTTCCTGGTGTACCTGGAAGAAATGGCTATGAAGCATGAGGCTGCCTAACTAACTGTACACTTCTTTCTGTTATTACATTCACTTGTTTTTCCTATGAACGTTACAAAGTACATCAAATTCGTACATTTAATTTTAAAAGAGGTTTTTATCTTTTTCCCTTTTTTCATACTATAAGTATAGTAGGAATCTAATTTATAATTAGCAAAGACAAACGTGCTAGCACTCAAGTTTTATTACTTAGAACTCGGAAACGAGGGTATTTTAAGGAGTCCAAAGGAGGAGGTATTCAACGCATTCGTGCGGTCTACTCAAAGGGCCAAGAGCTTGTGGTTCCAGTAGGGGGAGCAGAATTCTGGTGAAAGACGAGACAAGCTGCTACATACAGCCTTGTAAAGTAAATAAGGCAAAACCTCTTAGGTGGTTATTGACGCAAAACAAACAAAAAACCTTTCACAATTTTCTTATTGTTTTTCTTATAATGAAATCAGCTGGTTGATCAATTTAAATGGTTTATTTAGGCTTTTGAAAGATACGAACATAAATGACCCGTACACCTGTTTATCCGTTCTCGAAAACCCGGAAACGAGAGCATTTTAAGGAGTCCAAAGGAGGAGGTATTCAAAGCATTCGTGCATTCGTCTATTCAAAGGGCCAGTAGGGGGAGCAGAATTCTGGCGAAAGACGAGATGAGCTGATACTGTTACTAACAGCCTTGTAAAGAAGTATATGGCGCAAAACCTCTTAGGTGGTTGTTCAGGCCATGAAACTTTTTTTAAGTTTTTATTTTAAGGTTGCCTGGAAGAAATTGATACCTTAGTAATAAGGCCGCCCGTCTGTACACTCAAATTCTTGTCTGTAATTGTTTTGTGCAATAAAATGTATTCTGTTCTATTCTGAACGACTTTTGTACTAGAACTTTTAAAATTATTATTTTTTTTACTTTTCTATCTGCAGCCATTTCAATATGTAATTTTTTTTTATTTTTTATGTTGTTGTTGATATGTTAAACTACCACCAGAGAGGTTATGCGTTATATTTTTAGTAAAAGTTGTAAAAAAGTCGGAGATAATAAACCTGAAATTAAGCTGCCTGTTGCTCATGGATATGAAACTACTATCTATATTGTCGATAATATCAAAATACTGGACAGTAATACAATCGATAGACATCTACCGATCGGCAACACTACTTACTTTCTTCAACGGCCCGTTACAATCCACTGCTGGACTATGAGCCTCCTCCACTTAAGTGGAGGGTTTTGCCATAATCTCCACGCTTGGCAGGCGGGTTGGAGATCGCAGATTAAAAGGTTACTGTATCAGAGAGCGCTGCTGCCCGTTCCCTGTAGTCCCATAATCGCCTCTTACGACACCCACGGGAAGAGTAGGGGTTGGTGACAAATGTATTCTACTCTGCCGTCACCACACGGCGCCTACTACTTACGGCGACGGCTACTTACTTTGATAGGTGTAAAAATGACCAAAAATCTCTTCATGCTTCTCGTACAAAAATCCTTTTATCCTAATTCATCCATGAAAGTGTAGCTAGCCTATCGTTAGAGGAATTCAGTGTTTATTGACTGGGCATAGCGAGGCGGTCTAGGCACTAGGTATGCCTGTAGGATTGCTAGATCTACTCGTAATAGTCAAGTGCTTCAAGCATCGCACGTTTCACCTCGGCCGTGTTTGCTATAGTTAATTTTGGGTTTTGGTATGTATTTTTATTACAAGCTTTTATTTAACTTGCACTGTATGTGGGTACCCGGGTGTGTATGTTCGGGCGAAATCTTGCAACTCAATTTTGAAGCACTTGCTGCCATTGGATTTTTTTGAAATTTGGTACACTTATGTAACTGCGATGACAATGCAATATTATGGTATCATAGACCTGGTTTGATGATGGAGACGGAAGGTGGCTATTGGATATCGCCTAATACACAACACAACCTAGTCGTGTTTGGGCTCGTTGGATTTGTCTTAACAATATCTTTAGTCATACGTGATGTCCAGGCTCTCATGATGGAACTGGAAGGTGGCCATAGGAACTTCTTAAATACACACCACAACCTAGTCGTGTTTGGGCTCGTTGGATTTGTCTTAACAAGGATACTCCACTCCACGGCACAGAATATATAATAGTACTACGGTTTGTGTAGATGAAATGAATAGTTTATTAGTTTCGTCATTTGTTACATTTTTTTGGGGAAGTTCACTCACTACACGATGTGTGGACTCTGTGGAGAAGAACTCAACAAATAAACTCCACATGCGACTCATCTTTTGCGTTTCTTTTTTTGTCAAATAATAATATAGTTATTTACAAAATTCATGCATGTTGAAATAGCCTGTCGTTCAATAAATCTATTCCCATGGATATTTGTCCTCTAAGCAGTCAGATATTCTATAATAAGCTTTTTTATACAAACAAACTCTTTCATACCTTTGAATTCAACTTATCTGTTTTATGATTAAATGATAGGAACATCCTGATGCAGTAGGCAGAATGGACTTTTCTCGAAGGAACTCATCATCGTTTAGCATTGATCATAATTTTAAAATAACCTTTAAAAGGTTTTGTTTAGAATGGATGAATGAAAACTTATTTGTTTGTTGATGTTTTCATAAACGAATTACAAAATGAAGTTGATATTGGTTGTGTAAGTTTTGTTGTTTGGTCAGAAAGAGTTGGCGACATCTGCTCAGTGGTTTGGCACATGCGTCCGCTGGACTTGGCAACCCCACGGCCAAGTGAGAATTGAATACTTCTGCCGTTCCATAGAGACAAATTAAAGTATTTCTTCGATACAATCGCACACAAATGCGGGCCATTTGTTAGACACATAATGAATTTGATTGCTTTATAATATTTATTTGACAGTTGCTAAAAAGACTTAAAAGATAGTCTGTTTATGATTCATGAAAAAGCTTCTAAGCTTTTAAAAAATGAGATAGTATTTGAATGTTAAGAAAGCTTAAATCCTTTTGAAAGTAGAATAAAGTTATAACTCTGCAATATCAGAGTGTATAAAAGTGTGAATAGCTCTTACCACACAATGAATAATATAACGCTGCTATGAAGTTGAATGCGGTTATTATAACGTTATCCACCAAATATTAAATTAATATTTTCGGTATAGGTAATGTACGTATTTCCAGATGTGCGCATAGATGATTTTAAATGGACAACACAAAAAAAACAGACTGATCAAATTAATATGATTATCGCTATTGGTGAAAACATAAATATAAACAAAGATTAAAAAAACAAAGGTAGAGCGAAGAAAACCAGCATCTCTCAGCTAAACACTTATCAATTTGAAATGCGAAACAGCGGAAGCAGAAGTTCTGTAATCCGCGCCGGCGCAGACAACGGCAGTGCAGGTGCCGGCGCCTTTAACAGCTAGTTTGAGCACGAAATGATGATATTTCTAACGTATCAGACAGTCCCCTACTATGTAATCTCCTTTGCGTATGAATCTTTTTCACTCACGTATACACACAAATGTGTTTTATTTCTCCAGTGTTTTCTTAGTTATATTTTGTCTTGTTTACTTTCACTGTTTCAAACTCTAAATTTTCTAAATTAGTGTTATATTTTTACAACCTGGAGACTTATAAAATTGATATTCCTGGGGCGGGAGCCTGATGATCTGTCATACAGGTTTTCCTAGTACGAACATCAGGCTCTCACATCGCAATAGGCTACTCCTTTATCAGATTATGTTTTTAGCATAATTAAGTTACCTGTTTTGTGAGAGCAAATAAACCATTATTATTATTATTATTTTCCTAACGGGCCTGATCTGATCGCTGTATCTACCAATGTGGAAATATCATCAACGGCCCGTTACAGTCCACTGCTGGACTATGAGCCTCCTCCACTTAAGTGGAGGGTATTGCCATAATCTCCACGCTTGGCCAGATTAAAAGGTTACTGTATCAGAGAGAGCTGCTGCCCGTTCTCTGTTCAATGTGTAGTCCCTAAGTCGCCTCTTACGACACCCACGGGAAGCGTAAAGGTTGGTGACAAATGTATTCTACTCTGCCGTCACCACACGGCTTATATGTGGAAATATAGCGCGCGCGCGCCAATTTCACAAAATAGCGGGCGCGAACTTGTAATATAGCGGGCGTGGACTTCCAGCTGCCAACCAACCTCAAAAACGAATGAATTTGACTACTGATATTTAGTTAGCAGCCAAGAGCCACGGGTTAATGTGCCTTTCAATTTTTTTGATTTACCATCACGTTACCACCGAGGTTCAAATGTATAACATTAAGAATAAGAGCTTTATCATTAGCTCAAGGAGACTGTTAAAGTTAAGTAAATAGGTATAATATATAAAGTTCCAATCTAAATATATTTAGTATATTCTATTTTTAAATTTTAAATCGAGTGTTCATAGTAATAATGCCACAAACTATCCTCAGTTTCGGAGCGTATGTCACGGCTTAATACTCTGGCGAGGAGGTGCTATGCCATATTCTATTTCTCTGAATTTCCACCAGCCGTAAAACTTGGAACGTTTCTGCTTTTCGTCCAGAACTTCCAGTTATTCGCATTTAAGTTTCTATAGTAGTTCTTACTATAGTAGTATTTTGAAGTCTTTGTTATATTTTGTATATTATTTAGTTATTTTATTCCATTTCATGAAGGATTAATTAACACTTAGATACTAAATTAAACTTTGCGATTACTACTTACGCTACGTACTGATCTTTGTTGTTTTGGTTTTTTGGTACAGTTATTTTTTATTGCAGTGTAAATTTTGAATTGTGTTGTTGTTTAAATTGTAGTGTTGTACGAGTGAACGCCTTTATCTTATACGAGTCGCCTGCCTGTTATTTGAAAATGCTTAGTATAAATGCCGATGGTTATAAATACTTCAGAAACGACTCAATTTCAGCGTAGCTGGTAACTGCTACAATTACAAATAGAGAGGGGAATATTGCTCAATAGAAGTAATGCTAGGGTACTAGTTAAATCAGAAATAAATATTTTATTTCGAAAGGAGTAGAGCTTGTCTAGGCTGAAATGACGCGCCCCACCACCGCATTTACACCATAGATATTGCGCAAAAAAAAAATTCTAAGTCTATGATTTACACACACAATTTTTTGTTTTAGGTTTTAGTTTTTCCATTTGACCATGATGTAGGCATACAGATCGTAGTTCACGTAACAGTCGACGCTCCCACGCAGATGAAGTATCGTTTTTATTATTGCACTCGCACATCTAAAACAAATAAGTGGTAGGGCGCGTCATTTCAAACTAGACAAGCTCTACTTAGTTTAATTATTTACGAATTACGTAGCTTATTCTTCAACCTCAGTAAGATACGTAACGTTTAATAATAGGCACATTGTATAGCAGGTAACGGAACCTAATAATAACTGCGTGATTCATCACAATGTAACAGCTGAATCATTCAACATGACCTTCCTCTTGACTCATTCCAAGATGTAGATTTACACGATCGCACTAACCTCGAAAGACAAACATAAAAAGAACAAACATACTAAACTTGCAGGATACGACGGCCATCTTTATTTCCTACGGATAGCACCGATTTATTATCTGTGGCCGGTGGTCAGGCAATGGCTCGCCGAGATAAATCCTACGGCAATTAAAAATGAAGGCTGAATAATGCTAGTAGCCAGTATGTGGAGTTTTTTATTTTCCAGGGAGATTTTGCTCGCGGGTTGGCTATCTCGCGCGCAACTGCTTATTTTTGTATTTCAAACTAGTGAGCAATCAATATATACCTAGGTATATATAAGTAAAGGTCTTAATCAAAATAAGGTCATCTGTTTTTTTTTCCTAACTAATGGCGACACATCTTATTATGTAGACGTATTTCGCCAGTGTCGAGTGATATTTGTAGGCTTAAGATATATCCTTGGATGATTATTCGGTGAATTGGTCTCAGTAATACAACAATTACTGAAGCCACCACGAGGCCTCTTGGCATCATCTAAAAATGTCAGCAAAGTGTAAGCGATTCAATTGTTCTATTAATAAAGTTTATAGTCCAGAAACATTCACTGGATAATACACTATCGAAATTATACACTAAATACTTCAATAAACTAAAATAAAAAAATTAAATTAACGAAGACACGTCCGCCATTGTCAGATGCTGACAAAAAAAGTCAAGGTCATCTTTTTTGAAGAATAAATTATAATAAATTAAAGGAAAATTCTAGTATTTCTGAAAAGAAAATATAGTTTGATATCAATATTTTAATATCGATGGCTGGCTGATAAATCATTTGACATGATAACAATTTATCTATTATCTTTACGAATCCTTAAATAACAGCAAAGTTAACAGTTTCATCAAATATTCCAAGTTATTAACAGAATTTTAAGAGTCTAAATTACTTCACTACAGAAAGGTTCCTTTGTAAAACTTAATAACATAACTTACATCAATTAAAGCATTTTATAGGAACTATATTCTAGAAACTCCAATTTGGTGAGCTTTCTACTATGAATAGGCACTAAATACAAGTCCCTTGACTCTATAAATTCCCAAAGCTCATCTGACCAAACATATCCATTGTTTTAACACGCTTCCTGCTAGGGGTATGAATATGGCTTATAAATCTGATAACTCCGCACAATATGGCCGATGGAGGATAGAACGATGTATGGTGGCAAGCAAACTGGGTGTAAAATGCTAGTGAATAGACCTCTTTACAAAAGATAGGGACTGGTTTATAGGGAGCTAGATTTTCTTGGTGAGTCTGAAAAGGTTCTGAGAGTACGCGAATTATTATAAACGTCGAGGTGTTAATCATTGCTAAATGTATGGTTTTTGATTTACAGTGAGACATTTTTTAATATAGACAAATTTTTGAATGTATTTTGTATTTACTCGTAATGACTCCTTGCATGCACTACAAAACTGTCATGAAAAAGAGGGAGCTGGTAAACCCCACATTTGTGAATGAAAAGCTGATAATATTAATGATGGTTTGGATAAGACTCTTGTCACAATAATGTATTGTAGATTACTATAAATCCACTTTGATTTTTTCAGAGTTTGTGGGATAAGTCATTGACCCACACATTATGACGATGATTGACGATACAGGAAGTTCTTAATAATAAATATGAACTGAAGTACACTCCAGCTACGCGTGTTATTAATGTTCTGTATAGTCCAATAAAAACACACTGTGTGAGTATACCTACAGCAGTATAGGACAAATCCATGAATGGTTCGCATAATTGTTTCACGATCTGCTGTATTTCACTAGTGCTTATTTTGCGGCTTGCACAAGATGCTACGGGATGACTTATGCCATCTACACTGTGAAATTACACTGGTTGACTTCCGTTAAAGGTTGATGTCCGTTAAACGGAGTGTTCAGTCCATTAAACTGAACAACTTTCCCCAAGGAACATGGGCTGTAAAACAAGAAAAAAAAATGTTCTGTTCATACAAAACTGCGTGGCCAGCTGATCGATTTACTATGACTGAACACTCCAAAATCAACCAATTTAATTTCACGATGTAGGTATAAGGAACAAACACTTTCCTAAATTAAACAGCAAAGTATGACATAATGCTTTGATTAAACCTATCTAACAAGTGCCATCTAAACGTCATGTCTAAGATTATTATTGTCACAGATTACGCCTGTAAACGAAATATCTAATATGTAATTATAAAGCAAAAAATGAAAAACATTGTCGATCTTGGACAGGACTCAAACCTGGCTATTCGGGCCAGAAACAGGCGCATTACCAATTATGCCACCGAGCTCTGTGAAAGGTCGACGAAATTTGATAGGTACTGCTTTTTGCTTTTAAATTTTTCATTTTCTGCTTTATAATTATTTGTCATGTCTAAGATTTACGATTTTAATTTAAAAAGTTATAGCATAAACAAACTTTAGGAGCTGTGTACTAACTCGTATAAAGAATGTCTTGTTCATTAGCTCAGAGAACATGAGGGGTGCGTTGTTCCAGATTTTTGTTCACAGCACACGCCTGCTAGGAATAATGTTGGAAAGAAAACTTCGCCGTAAAATAGTTCGTTTCTCTAGCCTTATTTGTTGCTATACGTATTGCAACGCCTTCCTAACTTATTAGCCAAATCGATATAAGTTTTATTTTTTGTTTGCTTTAATCCATCCAGAAATTTAATACAATTTATAATTTAAGTTTAAATTAATTTGTGTTAAGTAGATCATGTCCATTAATACTGTTCTTATTGTCTTTATCACGGGGATGACACTTTGTTCACGGGTAAGATTGACTTACCATCACCAAACAAAAATAAGATGTAAATGTTAGTAATTTAAGCGAATGCTTTTTTGCTCCGACAGAAAAAAAAACCATTTTCATCACTAATTCACTGAGGATGAACGACCACTAAAACAACGTTTCCAAAGCTGCCTCAAAACCACAAGAGCGGAAAATTGGCCGCCTTTTAAGAGCCCAGAGCTTTATTTTTTTCCCCACTGTTGGTAATTAAATGACAATTACTGGATTCTCAAAGGGAAAAAACTTGGCGCAATTTTTCATTATGACTTTTTTTAATGCTACTGTTAATTTTGCTTCGACTGAGACTTTGTAATAGAGATTGTATTTATTTTCCATTTAAAGGTGTGTAGGTTAAGAGAACTTTTAGCTGTTTTAATAAGTACGATTTGTGGAGTTTAAAAGGAGTAGGAAGCATGAGTTACATCTTTGACTTACATTTGCAATTATTATGATTAATATCCCTTTTTATATTAATTTTAATTTTACTATGTGCCTTCTACACTTTTTGTAATTATGGGTCTTATGTTCCCTGCAATAAAAATATATTTATTTATTTTATGTCCAAAAAGACAAAACTACGAGTATGCCACATGTATGAATAAAAGAAAGCTGCATGTAGAAATAAAAGAAATATTTTTTTTTGTTAAAAAAAACTTTTTTTTCTAAAGACGTATAATTTTTTTTTATTTATTTAATTTATTTATTAATAATACAAAAACTAATAGCAAAACAATGCATTCTGCTAAATAGCATGCAGTTTGTTGGCAGATTTTTAAATCTCAATCCTTAGCTAACACGGTAGGTCCCTCTATACGACACGTAAATGCATCTTACACGTTACTGACAAAGAACTTTCTTAGACAATTTTTGATGTTTTTTTCTTTAAAAACAGAATACTTTTCATTAACAAGACTAACAACTTACAAACGACGTTCAAGAGACCAGCATCAAGAAACAGTAATCAACTTTGAAACAAGAATCAGTATCATGATTGCCTTGCATACAAAACAAAACTAGAACTTTGGCGGCGCTTTCGTTGGAAATAAAACAAATAAACAGACATTTTACAAGAGGAAGCCGGCGAAACCGATCCTTGCAAACTGTAGTTTTCTACGGAATCGCAGAAGTGTCGCGAAGTTCAACTGTTTTCGAAGACACCCGTTGTATTTGTAAAACAATGCAACTCTGCGACACAATAGAGGATCGGACTACTTTTTTTATTTTATAAATCCAAACTTCTTAGTTTCTGCTATCGACCACTACAATCATTATTGCTCTATCTTTTAAATTGACCGAGTTATAAAGGTTTGAAATTCAAGATTAGACAGACATACCCACTTGTGACGTTATTTGTTAGTAACGCCATATAATCTCCATACAAAAAATCGTTTTTGAAATAGACAGACATATTGAAACTTTAAACAATCACTGTGAATTCGTTTTTCAACCGATTCTGTTTTTTTCTTCGCCAATCGTCTGCTACTAATCTATGTTTTAAAATTAATTCATAAAATATGGTAAATTTAGGAACAGTCCGATACCCTATGCTGCTATTTATTTGTGGATAGTAACCAGCACTTCATCATCAACAGCTCTTATACGTCCCCTCCGAGGGGCTCGAGCCTACCCTGGTTCTATTTACAATGGGAGATTTTCCGACAGCCAAATAAAAAAAAAATAGTTCATAAAACTTCGGTAGAGGGCGTTGACGATTCGTGGATCCGAAGAAATTAAGATAAATAAAAGGATTAAAAAAAAAGTATCCACGAATTACGCCTGGCGCCATCTATCTTCTTATTTAGAACTATTATTTTTATTTTTTAAAGAGCTGTCAGAAAATCCCTCACTGAAACTGTTCAATTGGTATTGGTTCGTTTGGGTACTACTTACTTAGTTTTGGCATCATCAACGGCCCGTTACAGTCCACTGCTGGACTATGAGCACCCACGGGAAGAGTAGGGGTTGGTGACAAATGTATTCTACTCTGCCGTCACCACATGGCACAGTTTTGGCATACTAATTAGTTATTAAAGAGTAATTTAGTTTTCCTACCTTGCAAGTACAGTCAAACTTGGCCCCATTTATTAAAAAATAGTACATGTAAATATAAAGTTTGAAGTGTACCTTTAAAGTTTCCTCTCGGAGTTCACATTAGCTCAAACGGTTTGCGAATTGGGTACTTTAAGCTGGCAAAAGTTTCTGCACGTTGTTTTTATTTTTGGTTATTACTTATGCAAATATGCAAATAACCAGGTTTTGTTAGGGTTGTAGTATAGCTCTACAAATTCATATCGATACTTTTTGTTTTAGCATTTAAGTCGGAAGACGTCCACTACTGGGCAAAAGCCTTCTTTAAGAACAATATAGTATGTAATAAAATAAATAGATAGATAGATAGATAGATAAAAGTTTTATTCCAAAATCTACATAACACATGATACACATAAAGGAAATAACAAAAAAAAAGAAGTACCTACCTATGCATGCACATGTGTGCTGCAGTGATTGAAAGGGCCATGGCTCAGTGTAATTAGCCCAAAGGGCAACACTGATTTTCAGCTGTATATAAATATGTGGGGACATCTCACACACGACCATCTGATCCCAAACTAAGCAGAGCTTGTACTATGAGTATCAGACAGCTGATATACATTACATAAATAGATATAAATATATACTTATATAGATAAACAACATCCTCATCGTGCTCATCACACGAAGATTTGCCCTGGGCGGGATTCAAACCCGCGACCCTGTGCTTCGAAGGCAGGCATGCTACCAACTAGGCTACGGAGCCGTCACTCGTCAAAATGCACTAAGGTAAGTAATTTTAAACATTATAATTTAAGTAAGCAAGGATTTTGGTACGAAGTCGAATTGAGTACTTATAATTTAAATAATCTTGAAATGAAATGAAAAGTTTAACGTTTGGATGTTACATCTCTTAAGTTTAGTCATAAATTTTTTTGGGTGAGTTCACTATACGATGTGCAGATTTTGTGGAGAAGAACTTACCAAAGAAACCGATTTTTAAACATTAAGTAAATGTTTCTTCTGTTTATAATTTTTTTTTTTCCGCTTACCAGATTGAATATACGATTTAAAAGAAATTAAAAAAATCTTCGTAACATTTAGTTTTCCGGATTTTGACAACCTTTGTAAGGCACTTTAGCTTCTTGCAAGTGCAACACTGTAGAGCAAAAAAAAAATAAGCTTTGTATAATTTCCACGGTGTAAAAACTGTAAAAGTAAATTAGCTGCCTTATTTCCTTCGCCAACTATAAAATGGGAAATGAAAAACAATGTTGGAACTCGGAACACTTGCATTTGACGTTCGGTGTAAAATTTTAATGCCACTAATAAGGTTGTGTCAGTTTATGTGAAGCGCTGTTTGCAAGTCTATTCTTGTATCTGGGTTCCTTCCTTATATTTTATTCTCTATACAAAGTGTGACAGGTCTCCACAATATGATAGGTACATTTACCCCATGACTCCAACCCTTTAGAAAGAAAGAAAGAAAGAAAAATTTATTTGCATCAATATGTGTATAAAACAGGGTCTTAATTTAAAAATACATTTCGTCAGTGGAAAGGTAAAAATACTAAAGCGCCAAAGTACAACTTTACAAGAGAGACGATTAACACCAAAAAGGCGTCGCTTTAGTCATCGGCCTAACGATCAGACCCAAAATTTTGGATGGTTAAAACGCCAAAAATTCCTCAGATTAACAAATCACCTAAACTAATCGATGCAAAAAAATGCAATCGAACTGTATATATAACTCATTTTCGCCAATTTGGCGCTTTAGTACTTTTACTTTTCTACTGACGATTGGTTTCAACATAATATGAAGCCAGCAAGCTGACATGCAAAATATATGTCCTATTTAAATTTCGCCATACATTTAAAAAAATTACTGCTTATACTTTTAATCGTCATATTATATTCTTACTAGCCAAATATTTTTCAGTCAACCATAAAGTCAATGAATATTTAAACTTATTTCCATCTAATATTTTAATATAGTCAAGTAAATTATTATATATTACAATACTCATATTATATACATTTTTCTTATAGGTAGAATTAAGAATTTATATTTAATAAAAGTCACTTTTACTCGTTCCACTTATATTACATTCACCCGACCGGTTTCGATCAACAGATCCTCTTCACAGGGTTATTAATTACTTATTCTAGATCACATAGTTTGTCAATAACGACCGTTGAAACCAACATAAACAACAGTATAATTCAAAATATTTAAGTAATGAGGGTAATCACATTGATTCTCCCCATATGACCGAGTGTTGTCACTTAATAAAAATTACCTTAACATGGGGTAAAAAATAGGGTACAAGGTACAATAATAATAGGACAATTAATAAACAATTAAAGATTACAATGGCCTCGATTCGGGATGTCACGCTCTAGTCCTTAATTTAAGTTAGTTCGTCCTTTTTACCTTTTAAAGATTGAAAAGGGACAGGAGATGGCCATCCTAATATTAGAGATGTCAAACATCGAATTTGAACCTTATGGCCGTGTCGATTGCACAATTTTAGAGAGCACTTAAAACATGCGACTTAAAAATCTCTTAAACTGACAGCTATGCGCCCTTATTTTAGGTTATCATTCGTTCAAATTAATATCATTCGTTCATCACTTCTCTTTCATTAGTCATAAAAATGAAAAGGATAGCTGGATTTTAAAATTAGAATTAGAGCATGACATCCCGAATCGAGGCCAATATGTCACAGATCTATTAAAATAAAATAAAAGGGGGGATTTATTGATGTCTACTTGCTGATGTCTAATTGCTAATTGCTTTTATCAAAATATGTTATGTTATATTTTTTAATAAATAAATAAATGTCTACCAAGTTCCATCAAGTGCCGACAATGGCAAGTATCAATTGTCCAACCCACCCACCCTGGGCAAACCCTGTAGATAAATACGTGAATTGTGTGCGTCGACGCCTCGATGGTGTAGTGGCAAGGGCCGCTGGCTCCCGTCCGGTAGACGCGGGTTCGATCCCCATCACGTATGTACGTTTATTCGACGGTCTTACGGTGAAGGAAACATCGTGATGAAACCTGCACACTCCTGCGAAAAAATTCAAAATTTGTGTGTGAAGCCGACCAACCCGCACTGGGCCAGCGTGGTCGACTAAGGCCTAATCGCCCTAATTCAGGGTAGGCTCGAGACCCTCGGTGGGGACATATATGAGCTGTTGATGACAAAGTATTAAATTGATACTATGACTAGAAATAAGTCAAACAAAATTGACTTCCCATGTTTAAAAACATTGTTAGTTAGCTAGTTAGTAACATAAAGTAGTTAGTAGTTTATTATTTCTGTGTGTGCAATAAAGTATATTCATTCATTCATTCATTCATTCATAAAAGTGAACTAATAAAGACGTGATCAAAAAATAAAGCGAGAACACCTTTAACTAAGTTCCTATTACTGCGGTAAGTATTAAAGATAGATAGATAAGTTAAATGATTTATTCAACATATTTAAATTAGCTGCTTCTACTTGGGAGAAATCTTGCGCGTCTATAAAAAAATAACACAATTTTCTGGAAAAATATTACATTAGTATTACATTCATTTTATTAGTTATCTATAAAAACAAGCATTGAACCGGCCTCACAAACACTGAGAACTCATAAACATACAAATTGAGGGTTTTGAATAGTGAAGAAAGAGAATAAATAATAGCAGAGAAGAATAATGCAAAGAACTTCAGTTACATTCTTTTTAACTGAAAGCGGGACACCTTTGACCACGTACCAATGTGTATTCGAATTTTGAATTTCGTAATGTACGACGTATTCAACGCTCTTACGGTGAAGGAAAACATCGTGATGAAACCTGCACACTCCTGCGAAAACATTCAAGAGGTTGTGTGTGAAGACGACCAACCCACACTAGGCCAGCCGTGGTCGACTAAGGCCTAATCGCCCTAATTCAGGGGAGGCTCGAGTACTTAATCGTGATCATCAAGTTTCACTATAATAGTTTTGTTATCTTGAAATAATTATGAACTCAAACACACAAGGCTTGGCTATCCAGTTAATTCTCATAATATGAGAAGATACAATATAATTATGTATGGCTCTTTTTTTTGTTTACATAGTGGTCTGTAAAATACTCTTGAACACTAAGAATGGCTTTCTGGTTGCACTTAATGTTTTGATTTTTCATAGTTAAAAGATTTTAATGCTATTTTAGAAAAAAAATACACGACCTATTTGTAAAAGAAAATATTCACGTGACAAAATAAAATATTTTTTAAAACTAAACTAAACAAAAACATGTGACTGGTTTTGTTAAGTTTTAAAAATGATTGTAGGTTGTATATTTTTTTCTAACTAAAAGTTTTGTTAGTGCTATTTTAAGTTTGCAAGAGTCTTTTTGAATTGTTCCCACATTGTCGTCTCTCATGATATCGCTCATTCAAATGCGCCCAGCTAGCCTTCCCACCACCTCGCTCCGTGCTAGCTCTGATACTGTTCCCATCCCACCATGTCGCTTATCACTATGTCGCTCCTACAAATTCGCCTCGCTCCGAATTATTTATAGACATGAGGATGAACATTAACATGAGCCATGGGGTTTTTTAGGGTAGTAAGAAATATTCTCTTGTAAATAAAAACACGATTTTAAATCAGAACAATCCAAAAATTACAGGCAGTATGGATAAATTTAATTGTGTGTGAGCGAGCACAAGCAGATTTGATTTAATTCCCTCTAAATTCTTTTTCCTCAATGACGTCATTTTCTTTGATCTCATGACCCTAATATATCAAAGAGACCACAAAATAAATCGATCTGAGGTTGAACATTTCACAGGTTACTCATCGACCCGCTATGCTAAAACATGTTTCATTTGGCTAATAAATCTCTTTTACATTTAAAGGGCAATAAATTGCTTAGTGATTGTAGGAATTAGGGTTTAAAGTTATTCTTAAGAACGGAACGTTTAAGGTGTATTTAAAAATCTCATTTTCAAAAATAATAAGCATACACCGTGAAATTTACATCGTTTTGTTCCCGCCGTGTAGTGATAGTACCCGTCAAACTGAACAACTTTTCACGAAAAAAGAAATTCCAGTGACAAATAAATTTTTAGTCTCTCCATACAAAATGGGTCGCTCGGGAGTCTCACTTTGTATGGAGAGACCAAAAATTTTTTTGCCGCAGGAATTTTTTTTTTCGTGAAAAGTTGTTCAGTTTGACGGGTACTATCACTACACGGCGGGAACAAAACGATGTAAATTTCATGCTGTATAATTTATGTTGCATTAAAAATGCCATGCGACTTTATAAAGACACAAGCACTGCAGATAACATCCCAGAAATAGAATCTATTTATTTATTTATTCAAATAGTACAACCTAAAACATTACCACTATGACTAGGAATACATTCTTATTGTTTTCCGGTAATGTTTAAGACATGTATTTTTTCCAAGAATTAACAGTAGACATTAAATCATTAATAACAAATTGTGTTCTTACACGAAAAACACAAAATTTCTGACACAAAATTTAAAGTTGATATAAAATTCTAAAAACAGTGGTTCAATTTAATTTAGCATGCATTCAATTCATTTTAATTTCAAAATATTTAACAATTCTGCGTTTTAGAAAGAGTCACCGAAAACATCCAAGTCCATCTTTTGACTACTTGCATCGTTGCCATTGAGCCACTGTTTTCCATCTATTTTAACCATAATTTCCCCTCCGGCCACATTGACAACCAAGTGTCGGAACCAGTTGCCAATGTGGAAGATATTATATTCTTCCTACACAACCAGTTGCCAAAGACGATATCATATGCCAACTCAGGGATCCCCTCTTCTTCATAGCGTGGGTTGTAAGGTCGACAACCAACCTCACAAACCCTAGTGTCAGTGTTATAGAGCCGCCAAAGGCCACTGACTGATGGCTCGTGTAACGACTAGATAGTAGCCAACGGCTTAACGTGCCTTCCAAAGCACGGAATCATCTTTCTTGTCGGTCAATCAGGTGATTCAGGCAGGTGGAGATTATGGAAAAACCCTCCTCTTAAGTGGAGGAGGCTCATAGTCCAGCAGTGGACTTAACGGGCCGTTGATAAGGTCGACAACCGGCCTCACAAACCCTGGTGATGGTTTTGTAGAGCAGCCAAAGGTCACTGACATTGCTCATGTAACTACTATTTCCATAGATAATAGACGGAACTCGCGGCGTGCTTTTCGAAATACGGAATTATCTTTGTATTCAGACAATCGGCGGCTCCGTAGCCCAGGTGGTAGTGTATCTGCCTCCGACGCACAGGGTCGCGGGTTCGAATCACGCCCAGGGCAAACATTCGTGTGATGACCACTCGTGTTTGCCTTGTGTCTGGTTGTTGTTTAACTATATAAGTATGTATTTATCTATTTATGTAATGTATATCAGCTGTCTGGTACCCATAGTACAAGTTCTGCTTAGTTTGGGATCAGATGGCCGTGTGTGAAGATGTCCCCACATATTTATTTATTTAATCAGGTGTTTCAACGCTTTTCCGGTCGGCTACGAAAGAAGCTGTAAACCATTGCCTTTATTTGTAGCTTGAGCCCCTTCGTGGGGACGTGCGAGCTGGTTATTCAAATCTCCTGTTAATCCTGAGTGTGTCTAATAACCGCAAGCTGCTCCAGCAGGATATAACCAGTTCTGGGGTAATTAAGTTGGAGGTGGTGCTAATCAAATCCTGGTGCATACTGAACGCTCTGATTACTCAACCTGACTGCTGATTGACGTATGTTTAAACTGGTTGATCTAAGTTTGTTAATGGTTGTGTAAATCTTGTACACTTATACTAACTTAATTTTTAATGTTTAATCTTATCCTTGTAGGAATTCCGTACATTACAACACGTCAGGGGCCAGGTGGACTGATGACCTGAGGAAGGTCGCTGGTGGTGGCTGGATGAGGAAAGCGGGTGATCGTGCGCTTTTGCGTGCCCTTGGGGAGGCTTATTCATATTTTCATATTCATATTCATTTATTGCATTCAAATGGTACACATTATGGTCTTACATTAAAAAAAGATTCACCTTTGATACCTCGTAAGGTGTTGCACTATATATTGTATCCCCTTCATAATTAAAACTTATATAAATTAATTTGCAATAAAATTATCGAATAAATTTAAATGTTAGTACTAAAATATCCCATGCTGCCACAAACCTTAATCTATTATTGTTAGTATTTTAAATTTAATATAAAATGAAATGAAACTATTATTAGTATCATTAAACAATACAATTCTTAGGTGTAAATTTTAAAGCAAGAAATATTTTATACAGCTTGACCATGAGATCGATATTTTATAATGTTAGGTTTGTAATTAATTATGTCTATTATGTAAAAATAAGATAAAATACAAAATAAGATAAAATACAATTATGTCAATGTTTGTTTTGTTTATATTAATAGTATTTGTTTATAGGGATATTAATGCTCAGTTTGGTTTAGAAAATCATCAATTTTATTATAACATTTTTGTACGAGATATTCTTTTAGTTTAAATTGGAATGTTTTGTATCTTTCTAATGACTTTATACATTCCGGAATCGCATTGTATATTTTTACTGCCGCGTAGTAGGGACCCTTCCGATACATTTCCATTTGTGTCTTTGGTATAGCGAGATTGTAAATATACTTTTTCCTTAGGTTGCGCTTCGGTTGTGAGTCCTTTTTAAGTGTAAAAAGTTACATATAACGTCGTACAAAAAGAGCGGTTTCCAAAATATAAAGAGATGGCAAGGTAAGTATTTTTTGGTGGATAAAATGCGGGCGACAACTATCTCTTTGTCTAATGTCAACCATCGCGCGAATGCATTTTTTTTGCATGATAAACAGGTTAGGCGCTTCGGCATAAGTCCAGCAGTGGACTGCAATAGGCTGATTGATTGATTGACAACACGTAGCACGTCGTGATTAATTAGTTAGTCGTGGCTTTCAAACTTATATTTTTTTGACATATGAATGATTCAGACTTTTAACTGCATTCCACTAGTTATAATGGACATAGTCAACATTCATTGCTTACACTTTGCTATGTGTTTGCCTTTTTACATCCAATAGCTGTCCTGGCGTTATATTCCTATTTTAATTAAAATGATTATCCTATATTTTACACTTGCATGAATATTAACTTCATACCCAGCAGAAGGTAGTATGTACATGGTTATCTGATAAACACAGAATAAAATAAGATTTTTTTTATTCACTGTACCAGCTAGTACAATTTGGACGAATGCAATCTCTTGCGCATGATCACTTCATTTAATATTTATATAGGCACGTTTGTTTTCTATCACACCTGATACTAGACTGACACTGGCAACTTGTTGAAATTATTGCATAATTCGACATTGAAAGGCCAAACCTGATATTATGCGTGCAGTGACATCGCGGAATTCAATAATATTGTATTGAATTTCGAAAGCAAGGCTGATAGGTTTTCTTTATTTATTAAATTATCAATAAAGCTTTGTTTAATTCCAACTTTTTATTATTATTACCTTAAAATCAAGGCGCAGTAGTGATCAAAATTCAACCTTACAAAAGACAGCAGTAAAGAAAATAATGGTTGTCCGTCCATGCATGTTACATAATTTTTATCATAGAATTGTGACGCGCGTCGCGGTCGTCGTCGATCGTCTTTTGTTTGTCTGAGATTTTTATTTCTAAACATTGACAAAAATGTATAAGAAGATACCTAATTTAAAAAATATAATATGTAGGTATTTTAATGAATGACCCAAAAGTAATTCGATGAAGGAAAAGTAATTGGTCCAAAACAAAATTTCCCAGCAACAGAAATCGTAGTTCCGCGTCACATACGCACAGTATACGGCCAATCACATTTCCAATTACATCCGTGTCTCTTTTGTCCTTGCAATAAGACACTTTTTCTCATTACTTGGGCACGTTGACGTGTTGTTGACTGCTTGTCCAAAAAGCCTCTCTCTTGACCTAGACGTTGTTTCAACTTCCTATAATGAGTAGGAACTGTATGATATTGCAGGACAATATATAAACCAAACCAATTCAGGACAAATCATTCACATTTCACTGTGCAAAGCAAACAAACGTTTCAAAATGGCAGCTAAGGTAAGCTTTTATTAAATTATTGTTTAAATATTATATGTAAATTTATTACTTCCATTACAATTTCTCTTCAGGTTTAAAAAAGAAATTATAGTTTCGTTTTGTCTAAAAGTAAAGCCTCATTATGTCTAGTCTCAAATACCTAAACAGAATACCCAAAATCTACTTTTCATATGAACTTTATATTTTTACATTATAAAGTCGATCTTTTACATCTTTTCTTAATCCCCCTAAAAACCACAAGAATAATAATATTCAAAAATTAAAATGTCAATTTCTTTTCCAGTTCGTCGTTGTAGCTATGTTGGTGGCGTGCGCACACGCTAGTGGTCTCCACGGTGGTGACTACACCAGCTTCTCGTACGGAGTGTCCGACCCCCACACCGGTGACGTGAAGAGCCAACACGAGACACGCCACGGCGACACCGTCGTCGGACAATACTCCCTCCTCGACTCTGACGGCACAAAGAGGACCGTTGACTACGCCGCTGATGCTCACTCTGGATTCAACGCGGTCGTCCGTAAAGACCCTCTGGTGCACGCTCCCGTCATCGCCCATGCTGCCCCTATTGCCATTGCCCACGCTGCTCCCGTAGCCATTGCCGCCCCCATCGCTCACTCTTCTCTGGCCTACGGTGCTCACGCTACCCCTCTGGCTTACGGAGCTGGATTGTCTCATGGTGCCATCGGTTACGGCGCTCACAGCCTTGGGCTTAACGCTCACGGTCTTGGCGTTGTCAGCGCTCACGGTCTTGGCTTGAACGCTCACGGTCTTGGCGTCAGCGCTCACGGTCTTGGCTTGAACGCTCACGGTCTTGGCTTGAACGCTCACGGTCTTGGTTTGAACGCTCACGGTTTGGGAGTCAGCGCTCATGGTCTTGGTCTTAACGCTCACGGTCTTGGCCTTAACGCTCACGGTCTTGGCCTTAACGCTCACGGTCTTGGAGCCCACGGTCTTGTGTACGGTGCTAACTACGGATGGTAATTAGTTATATTTTAGAAATATAAATTTATAATCATCCCTTTAAGGGACGACGAAGTAGCTGCCTGTGATATGTGAAATAAAATATTAAAATTTAATCAAAGTCTTTGTTTTCTCTCAAACAACTTCCTTTTATTGCGTGAATATAAAATATTTACAGCATTTGTCAGAAATCAGAAATCAGAAACATTTATTTGCAGGACATCACAACACAAAACATATACATAAATAATAGTACATAATAATGCAACAGAATTTAAGTGAAAAATACAAACACAACATACTTACAAAATTGCCCCTGTGTTGCGACACCCAGACAAAAAGGGCCTCACAGCAAAAGCCGTAGCCTAGCAAGGTAGACGACGGCGCTGATCTTCCGTGAGCCCTGCAGACACGCGGCACGGACGAACATCATATACCTACTTATATTGTTATGTATATAATTTTAAAATAAATAAATAAAGCATAATAAATAGTATTTGTCTGTCACAGCTTTCTATACCTAGTTGTGTTACGCGGTAGTGACAAGAAGAGTTTTAAAAATAAATTACTTTATTATTTTACAAGGATTTAGTTACAATGTAGTGGTTCCTTAGAATTCGGAGTACAGAATGAAAATATTACAAGGAGTGGACCTTTTATACATAAGACAAGTGATTAGTCAAATAATGTTTACAAAACGTTAAGAAGAATGATTATTAAATTACAAATACAAACAATATCAAAGTCTATGAGAATAGTAAACTAATTTGGTAAAAGAGACACTTAGGAAAATGAAAGTTAAATGATTTAGTTCTTATCTAAACTTAATTATATAATTAGTAAACAAACAAATAAAGAATGAATAATATAATAATAATATAGGTATGTACCCTAGCTAATATCTAACATCTCCCCCCTTAGAACAAAGATTGGGCGTTAGCAGCGGACGATCTTTGAGTTGGAGTCGTGTCGTCATCTTCTTCGTCTTCGGTCATGCATGATGTTGATTTTGACATTGGTTGACGACATATGGGACCCATTGGGATACCCAGCTCCAAATGTGTGGAATTGCGTCTTCTGGAAGTCTCGAAACAGTTGTTGAATATTTGAATGAGCCCACCTTCTTGTCGTTGACGTTGTCGTCCGGAAATAAATCCGTTAGGGCAGCGGTTGCAGCATTTAATCATTAAATAAAAGGTCATAATTATACCAATTGTGAAGTATATCCAAGAGAAGCTATTTTTGTGGCGTTGTATAAATGTTTGTTCTTTTATGGTCTTAAGTTCTTCGGAATAATCATTTAAATGATTTTTTATTTGTCTGAGTGAATCCAAAGGCATTTCATTAATAGAGATTGGAATCAATTTTGGTGCAGAAATATGTTTGTATTCATTGAAGCAATCATCGTTTCTTATATCTGGAACTATTATGGGATAGGTGATGTTTTCCTCAGATGTATGGAAAGCCGATAATGTGCTGTATCCAGTATGCAATTTGCAGTTTTCTGGTATGGATATGATACCGGATCCTTGTAACTTGTGACGAGATGCCTCTTGGTTGCATTGAAGTACGCTTTGGATTTCTTTGCTCAATATGAAAAGCCACTTATTGTTACCTATTGGCTGGAATATATTAATTTCGGCTGCAAAAGTTGTTGTCGTGCAGGAACTTGGCATGGACGTGGAAGTGCTGAACAGGAGTTGGACTTCGCATATAGGTCTCACTGAAGATTCGTAGACAACTAGGTCGTTGCAGACTCGCTTTTTCGGTGCGTAGACGTTGCAGTTTTCTAGAGAGCTCGTGGAGATGTACTGCTGTCCGTTCGGGTTTGTGGCTAGATATATGTGTTCCGGAAGGATGGTGGTATGGAAAGAGGAATTAAGGTGTTGGATTGGAATGGAGTATAGGTGATAAAGTATCAGTGGTTCATTACGAACTAAAGGGAATTCTAAAATATATACTAATCGATTGGAATAAACATAGGCTGATAATGTCGAAGAGTCAAGAATAGCATGAATATTGTTATTAGTTACGGTTTCTACTAAACGTTTATTAGTTCTAATATGATTTGATAGTAGTAGTTCATCATAAAGTTTTTTCATACTTATGATGGAAGGATGAATGACGTTAGATTTTGCAAATAAAATACTGGTCAGACAATCATTAATTTCTCCTTCGAGCTGGGTTACTAACTCGAGGATTTCAATAGATATAGTTGAGATGTCTTCCGAAATTTTTAGGTCAAATAATATTTTATCCGTTTTATTTAGAAAATTATTAAGGCGATCGATATTTTCATTTATGACTTGTTCATCAAAGGAAATTTTAAAAATGGTTTCGTTAAAGTTATTTATTGTGGACGAGGTGATTTGCAGTTGCTTTTCCATCAACTGAGTCAAGTCAAGTTCTTTTTTCTCTAATTGATCTATACATTCGTCGTACCTTTTAGCGTCCCTTGCATCTGGTGTTCCTATGAGCCACTTTAAGATGGGACTTAGTCCATCTAATAGTTCTCGCTTAACCCTCGAATTTTTGCCAAGATACATATTTAGTTCTGCAAGTCGGTTGTCTATTTTCTCTAAGTTGATCTTGAGAAAAGATTTTATTGATTGGACGTTGAGAAAATTAATATGGCTTGAGGTCATTGTTTGGAATTTGTTCGAAAGACGTAATAATGAATCTCGGGATATATATAAAGGTTTTAAATCTCTGTATATTACTAACTTCCATGATTCTTCGGAGGGGAATAAGGTTCCCTCTTCTTTAAAGAACAACCCTGCTTGAGAGGGCAATGGTTCCATTACGAGTGTTACACCTGCAGCGGTTGCTGCAGTTGCCCTGAAAGAGACGAAGGTGCCTCATTAAAATTCCTACTTTTAAATTTAACTATTACACGGTTTTTGATGTAAACATAGATTTTGTATAGAATTACGTAGACCAACACTTTGATGATAGAGCAAATGATAAAACTTAGGTAAGGATTGTTCATTGCTTCGTTAAAGGATATATAGGTTGTGGTGGAGTTAAGTGTTTGAGTCGTTGTAGGGTTGCAGACCCTGTAATAAAGTAATGGGATAAAATAGCTTAAATTATGCTTAATTAACGTATAATTAATTTTTTTTCTTTTTTTTTTAATGATTTATTAGAAGGTAAAATGATAATATATGACTTAACTAAGATATTTATCCTAAGTATTATTCATCGAGCTGTATGATGAAGAGACCATTAATCGCCTTTTACGATACGCTGGCTTGGTATGGCGGTAGCGCTATTCTAATCCGGACACTACACGGATATATGAATTACTCAAGTCACAGAACTTGATGGAATGTATGGTCGAAGCCTATTCGAATGTACTAATTGGTTTTTCCCTGATTTCCTAATAAGATAGTTTTCATTGAAACCGGCTCTTATGACTTCATAGGGTCCATCCCATTTTGCATCAAGATTATTAGGGTTTGGTACCCGTAACATTACTTTACTGCCTATTTTGAATTCGACGTAATTTTTTATACGGCTATCATAGCGTTCTTTGGCTTTTTCTTTCATATTTTCTAAATTACGCAGTGCCGAATCACGAGAGCTTTTTAGACGCTCGTTCAGATCTTTAAGGTAATCGCAAGCCGTGTATTCGGGAATAGGCTTTAATGAATAAAATGGTCTTGGTTTAAAACCGAATAGAAGTTCGTGAGGTGTGTAGCCTGTGGATTGGTTAATTGAGGTGTTGTGGCACATTATTGCGAAGGGGATTATCTGATCCCAGTTTCTGAGGTTCCGATTGTGGTACATTCTTATGTGATCGCGCAAGGTGGCATGAAATCTTTCTAGAGCACCATTTGTTTGTGGGTGATACGCAGTGTTAAAGGTATGATTAGAACCGAAAAACTTCATTAGTTGTTTTATTACATTGTTCATGAACTCGCTTCCTTGGTCAGAGTGGAATCGCTTAGGGACTCCATAGTGTTGACAAAAATGAAGAAGTTTTGTAGCCACGGTTGCAGCCTCCTTATCAGGTATAGGGTAAGCTTGGACATATCTCGTCAGGTCGTCTTGAAGCGTTAACACGTACTTATTGTTGTTTTCGCTAATGTCAGAATAAGAAACTAAATCCATAGAAACTCTTTCAAAAGGTTCACTTGACTGAGAAGTGATTACCATAGGGGCCTGAAAGTTCTTACGCTGAATTTTATTACGTTGGCATGTAAGGCATGAATCTATATAATTTTTTATATCGTTGCTCATGTTTTTCCAGAAATATGCGTTCCGGATTTTCCTGGTAGTCTCTAATATTCCACGATGACCAGACAGAGGTTCGTCATGACACATTTTAAGAATGTTAGGAATCTCATCTAATGTAGGGTATTGGACTCGATTTTCACATATTACGATATCGCATTCATATGCGTCAGCTAGGTATGCAGTGATCTGAAGTTGTTCGTTCCCTTGGAGTTTGCATGTATTGTCATATCGGAGATCAGGTACATAGAGTGTTTTTATCTCATTGTGTTGTAAGCAACACAACAGGGATTTAAAATAGCTTTCTGAGTCCCAAGGATCAAAGTGTGTGGGTCTTGTACAACAGAAATAGATGTTCTGCCCTTCGTTGGAGTTTAAGAGTTCTACATCATAAAGAGTCTTAGGTTTGTTTTCGAATGGTTGAGTCTGGGAACACAAGTGTAAAGCTTCGTTACAGATATTATTTGAATCGGAAAGTTGACAGGAGATAGGGATAAATACATCTTTATGACGTGAATCTAAGAGCCTATCTGGTGATAGTTTGATTCTTGGAGAGTCGATGTAGCGATCTTGTGTTAAGTAGTGTTCATAGTTTATTTGTAGGGGATCGTCCATGTTTGAGGTTTGGTTGGGTGAGTCGGAAGTTAAATCTATAACATTGGAGTTCATAATTGGTGGACGGGATAATGCGTCTGCGTTAGTGTTGTTCTTCCCTGCTTTGTAAACTATTTCGTATTCGTATTCTTCTATCTTTAGCCTCCATCTTAAAAGCCTACTTCCAGGATCTTTAATAGAAAATAACCAAGTGAGAGGTTTGTGGTCAGTTACTATCTTAAACTTGCGTCCGAACAAGTAAGGACGGAAATGTTTTACAGCCCATACTATTGCTAGTAACTCGCGTTCTATTGTGGAATAGTTACTCTCGGCTTTGTTAAGAGTACGGGAGGCATATGCAATGGGCAGGTCTTTTCCTATCTCGCCTTGGGAAAGTATAGCACCTATCGCATGAATTGAGGCGTCAGTTGTAAGTACAAATTCCTTACTAAAGTCGGGATATTGTAATATTGGGAATGAAGTGAGGAGGTCTTTGCATTTGTCTAGTGCTTGTTGTTGTTCTAGGCCCCATACAAAAGGCACGTCCTTTTTTAGTAAGCTAGTTAAAGGTTTTGTAATTTTACTAAAGTTAGGGATGAATCGGCGGTAGTAGCCTGCAAGGCCAAGGAAAGACTTAATGTCCTTACAAGATTTGGGAATTGGAAATTCTTTGACAGCTTGAACCTTTTCAGGATTGGGCTTCACGCCTTCGCTGGAAATTATGTGACCGAGATAACCGACCTCTTTCCTTAAAAACTCACATTTGTCGGGCTGTACTTTAAGTCCATACTTCCTTAATCGATCAAAGACTTCGATAAGTTTTTGTTCATGTTCTTGTAGACTTGAAGCAAATACTACAATGTCATCTAGATAGACGAAACAGCGTTCACCCTGCAATCCACAAAGAACACTGTCCATAGCCCGCTGAAAGGTGGCTGGGGCATTTTTGAGACCAAACGGCATCCGAAGAAACTCGTAATGCCCATAAGGCGTGTTAAAAGCTGTTTTAGGAATATCTTTTGAATCTAGTTCAATTTGGTGGAAGCCCGAGGCCAGATCTAGGGTAGTAAAATAGACGGAATGTCCTAATTTGTCTAGTATGTCTGTAATATTTGGTAATGGGTAACTGTCTCCTATAGTTACATCGTTGAGTTTTCTGTAATCGATAACAACTCGCCACTTTTGTTTCCCTGAAGCGTCTAGCTTTTTAGGTACAACCCAAATAGGACTGCTCCAAGGTGATGTGCTAGGGCGGATAATCTTCTGGTCTATCATTTTGTCTATTTGAGTTTTGACTTCTTGTTGGTGGACGTAAGGGAATCTATACGTTTTTGTGTTGATTGGTGTATCTGATGTGGTTGGTATGGAATGTTTGGTTTGGTTAGTGAAAGTAAGTTGACTTCCTTCGGTATAAAATATATCTGAAAATTCTGTTATTATTTTGTCTAATGACTCGGATTCCTCGTTGTTTAAATGTTCCTTACGTACGAGTTTATTGACTAAGTCGTATTGATTAGCAGAGTGGTGATTACTTAATGAGTTTATTTGAAAAAGCGATTCCTGTTCTAGGAACTCCGATGTTTGGATTGTGGGCATAGATATAGTTTTGTCATCGTTTGTTGAATTAACGCAGGTGATAAGGAATCTATTATTTTCGACCATTACTAGGGCATGGGGAATGGTAAGACCATTTGGCAGTTCTTGTTTTTCAACAATGGCTGGACCGTTAGTAAGGTTGGCGGACATGCAAGCAATTACCGTTTCGGCACGTTTACTTATAAACTGATTATCTTCTTGGAATTCGTTTGTATTCTCATTAAGATAGAATAGTTTATATGAGACATTTCTCACCCGCATAGTTTTAGATTGTACATAAATATGAACATTGAATTTTGTCATGAAGTCATTACCTAATATACCATCAGCGGAGATATTTAGATCAGCGACATGAAAGTTATGTTTTGGAAACTGGTCAAGAGAAATGAGAGATGTGCCGTCTGTTTTGATTGTAGAATTGTTTCCAGAAACGCCTATTATGGATACTACATTGGATCGATTGATTGGGTTATTTCCTACTTTCTGTTTGTTGATGACTGAGATAGCAGCGCCTGTGTCGACTAACAATGTGACTGGCTGGCCGTCTATATGAAATTTACAATGTAACAAGTTTTCAGGAGGAATGTTTAAGGACGAGATATTATAAGAGTTTGTGATTTCTTTTTTAGCTGATTTGGTTTGTCTTAATGATTTCTTTGATTTACGTGACTTCTTAGATTTTGTAAGTTTTTTAAGAGATTTTGAGTTCTTTTGATTAGAAAATTGGGTTTGGGGCTGATTACCCTGTCCGTGACTGATTTCGTGATAGTCTGTACATGATTTTGTAAGATTTGGAGAGGTAGGTGTTTGGGGCTGGTTACCCTGTCCGTGACTGATTTCTAGATAATCTGTATATGATTTCGTAGGATTTAGAGAATTGGGTGTTTGGGGCTGGTTACCCTGTCCGTGATTGGTACATGATTTTGAGAGATTCTGTGAGGTAGAGTTTTTGGGTGTCTGAGTCCATGCGTCGCGTTTTGAGGTGGTTATATTTGACTTACCGGCTGGTCTGCCTTTGTTAGGGCTAAGGTAATTAGAGTGGTTCACCATCCGAGTTGCAGGTCGTCCGTATTTGTGTCCTGTGTCGTCTCCGATATCGGTATCTCCGAGTTCGAGTAATGGGCTGAAGCGGTTGTTGCCATGCGAGAGCCCACCTCCATGACCGGTGGTGAGTTTAAATGGTTCACCTTAGCGTTGGGTTGTTGCTGGGTGTAAGTTGCAGTGGATGTTGGATTTTGTTGTCTTACAGAGTTATTGTAAGCACGTTTTCGACAATCAGCGATAAGGTGACCGGGTTTTTTGCAATAGTTACATACCTTTGTAGGCGGTACATTGAATCTTTGCTGACTTTGAACTTGCATCGGTCTCGAACCAGAGGCTTCGTGTGTGTTTGGGTGATTCCTATTAAAGTTAGGTGTTCTGTGTAGTAATGTGTGTTGTGACCTAGGTGCTGGAATAGGATGGCGGTACAGGGAGTTTCGAGCTAGGTTCATTTTACGAATTTTGTCTTCTTGGATAGCGAACCGTCCCGCGTCATCTAGTTTGCTAAATTCTTTAGTACGTAACATGGTACCAATATCTGACGCGAGCCCGTTTATGAAGACATTGAGAGCTGTTTCTTCAGTTGTGATCTTGCGCCCTTCTAAGGTAGTGCCCGAGATCTCAGTTGTCAGTTTTTCAATTATTTTGTTCCGGCATAGATCAACCCGGAGAAAATATTCGGTTACAGATTCACTTGGCTTTTGGAACAATGATTGTAATTCCAGATTAAGGTGCGCGAGAGTTTTTGTCTGGCTAAATTTTTGTATTAGAAAAGCCTTCAGTGATTCCCAAGAAAGATACTGTCTGGCATGTACGTCAGAGGAACCAGGTCCGGTGATTCTGTTTAGTGCGTAAACCAGGAGAAGTTGTTGTTGTGTTATAGACGCAAGAAGAAATGCGGAATCACACGATCGTATAAATCTATAAACTTGACTTGATTCAGCAGTATTGAAATCAGGAATTAGTTTTAGTAGGGTATTGAGATCTAATTCGTTCGTTGGTTTGGTATCTGGCATTTTGAGAGGGAAAGAGACAAATAACTTTGAAGAGAATAAACGTTAAACAAATAGCAGATTCCGTATAAACAGGTTACAAAATAAGAATAGTATCAACCGATTAGGAGATCTAGGATTTAGGGGTGAGGTCTAGATTTAGGACTTGTAGGTACCAGAACAATAAATCTTTGCCACTTACCACAGTAATAGTATTGTGACGATCTGCATGGTCCGGCGAAGCGATCAAAAGCCTGCAGCTACCGTACTTCTTCGACTTCTGGACGATGTTTGTATCTCGCTGCGAAGTGTACGTTTGCTTCGACTGTTCGCGTATTATACACAGCGGATCACGCGAGATCCTACCGACTGCGCCAAACTGTTACGCGGTAGTGACAAGAAGAGTTTTAAAAATAAATTACTTTATTATTTTACAAGGATTTAGTTACAATGTAGTGGTTCCTTAGAATTCGGAGTACAGAATGAAAATATTACAAGGAGTGGACCTTTTATACATAAGACAAGTGATTAGTCAAATAATGTTTACAAAACGTTAAGAAGAATGATTATTAAATTACAAATACAAACAATATCAAAGTCTATGAGAATAGTAAACTAATTTGGTAAAAGAGACACTTAGGAAAATGAAAGTTAAATGATTTAGTTCTTATCTAAACTTAATTATATAATTAGTAAACAAACAAATAAAGAATGAATAATATAATAATAATATAGGTATGTACCCTAGCTAATATCTAACAGTTGAACATTCCAAATATTTATGTAAAATTTTAAATATTTGCTTTCTTCAAGCCGAAGTAACCGCACTTACAAAAACATGAAATGCGAAAGAACCACAAACATTGTTTTGGAGATAAGCATAGGCCTGCAAAGGAAGCCCGCAAATATTTTCTAGCAAAATTTTTGGAACATTCAATAAATTTCCGATGCGTAATACATATAAAATAAAACGTACAGGAATTAGCATAAACGGTTTATCGGTCGGACTGAACATAAACTCTTACTATGCTCGTTTACACTACGCTAGTCACCATGACAGTGTAACAGTCTAAGGACCGCAAGCGAAATTGACTATATTTTTTTTAAGTTATCTCTATTAAATCTGAGATGCTCTTAAAATAAATGAAAGACAGCATATACCTATAACTAGTGGCTCTGTGAGCGGTAGACCTCACGAGTCTTTACACTTATGAGTTGGTGTGACGGTTTTCTTTTATTGTTTCTCCACAAATATCTCCGACTCCTTGAAAATTTCTCACATAAAAAAAAATCCCTATTTTTTATTTAATGTTTCTTGTATATTTTATATTAATTTCTTTTTTTTTATTGGTTGAGAAATGTGACCTGTAGAGGAAAACAGGCTCAGTGGTCAACCACTGAGCAACAAGGTCAACCTTGTAAGCTGGCAGACCCCATAACTCCGTCATTTAAAAATTTCAAAAAACTGAATCGACAAAAATTTTTATTAGTTTATCGAACCTCACAAAATTTCACGAGAAACGCGACCTGTAGAGTGGAACAAACAGATGGACAGACAGATGGACAGACATACAAAAGCAATTTTGGCCAAGCTGAAACGGAGACGCTTAACTCTCTCGGTCAATTATTAGTTTAAACTAACCTTTGTAGTGGAAAGAATCAATTTTTTTTTCAGCCAGGAAATTGTGTGCTAGTGGGAGTAATAATTATCTGTAAAACAGCTACTTTGTTGTTCGTAGCGTAGTATAAAGCCTTTTAGAGTCTCTTAACACGATACGATCTTGGACACGACTAGTCGGGCGATTAATGGTGGCGTGTCACCATGTGAGTGTAATAATTTAATTTTTATCTTTAGAGACGTAAAAATTAATGTTATGTGACAAGTAATATGAGCTTTGAAATCGCTGGGCGTTGTTTGAGTAATGATGTTGTATGCGAGTTACTTTCTGATGACAAGTATACTCGTAGTATCTAGTAACTTCACAGTACGTAGTATAGAGTGACGTCTGCTAAAGAAAAGCTTCCCGTTTATTTTCCATTATTATTAGATACTAGAAAACGGTTATGCTCTTTGAAATATGAAAACCCTAAAACAAAAATCACATTTACAAGTAACGTAGATATTTTATACTCCACAACTATTAACTTTGCAAGCACAAAGTGATAGAAATCACTGTTCTAAGCAGGTATGTCACTTTCATCGCGTAGATCACGGTGCCCTCAACCCTGGGCCAAAGGTCAGCAGATTAATCCAAGCATGTCAGCTAGGTCCTCTTAAAGATGATAATAATATCATAATAGGTCTGCCGGCTGTTACGGTGTATTGACGAATTGGTCAACTTTGCCCCCCGCCACACTAGCGGGGCAGAGTCGACTTGTTAAAATTTCGATGTCTACTTTGCCCCATCACCAATCGAACCAATTTTTACTTACATAAAATTTTGGTTAATTTTAGTCCCACATAGGTAATGTCTTTTTTTAACTTAATATTAAGACTGCGTAAAGTTCTGCGTATTTAAGATACAAATCGTATATCGTAGACAACCTTGCCCCACTAAATGAACTATTACAATCTTATAAAATGTTGGTAAATTTTAGTCCTACATATTGTGTTGGTAACGTTTTTTTTTAACTAAATATTTATCATTTCAGTGTATTGGAACAAAAAATTAACAAGCATGCAAAATTTCAAAGTCGTATGTAGAAAGGAAGTGGTATAAAATTAAATTGCAAATTTTGTCTCTAACTAAAACACAGAAGCTTACGAAAATCCAAAAAAGTAGAGAAGACTTACGTACATATGACGACAGATGGCGTTGTTAGTTTTCAGAACTAGGTAACGATGTGTATTTGTCATTTGATGACATTGAGAGCGATGTTTAAGAACTTTGTTTGGCATGATAAAATAATTCTTCATAGTTTGTATTTTTTTAAGTCTGTCACTAATGCCAGTGACAGATTAGATTAGTCATATTGGTTTGATTGATTGTCAAGTGTCCTGTTATTTTATTTACTAATTAGTAATTGAGCATTTTGGGCGAAACTACGTCAAACAATCCATCTTTAACAATAAAATACTCAACCAGTGGCAGTGGCACCATTTGTGGCTATTGCCAACCTCAAATAGAATAATATATCCTCACGATTCGAAGGGCTCGAGCCTACCCTGAATAAGAACACTATTAATACTATTACTACTTAAGGTTTTTTACTAAACTTTACTTGTCTCCCAGAAAATTTTATTAGTGTAGACTTTTACAAAAAAATCTCTTTAAAATCTTTGTATCTTTTTAGAGCATACCTTCATTTAATGCATACCTATTAAAAATGCATACCGATCTCTTACCGATTGTTGTGAATAGTTTATCGATTTGTGTACATCACTATGAATGACGTATCTACATCACTATTGTATGTAAGAAAAAAAAAAGAACTGTCATCGATACCGTGTCGGTTAAGTAACTATGTGTCTTGTAATTTCTTTACTGTTTTAAAATATAATACCTCGTAGACAAGCACTCAGGACTTTCATTGAAGAACTAGGACGCCTACAACCCCACGGTGGAAGGAATTCGCCACACCGATCTTTATATTACAAAGATTTTAGTGCATCTAGAGCACAGGCTAGAGACAAGGTTGCCAATGCCATCCTATCGTCTATGTGGCACTAAAGTCATTATACCCGGGTTATTATAAGAAGAATTCTTCATACGACGTTAACAACTTTTAAAAATAATATTCAGTTTAAAAACCATCATAGCTAAAAAATTAAACCTTTAATCCTCTATCTCTCTAATAATCTCCACGCTTGGCAGGCGGGTTGGAGATCGCAGATTAAAAGGTTACTGTGTCAGAGAGCGCTGCTGCCCGTTCCCTGTTCAATGTGTAGTACCTAAGTCGCCTCTTACGACACCCACGGGAAGAGTAGGGGTTGGTGACAAATGTATTCTACTCTGCCGTCACCACACAGCTAAAATAAATAATCTAAACTACAATAATATTTTATGATGAACTAGCTGCCCGCCCGTGGCTACGCTCGCGTTATGTAATATTTTCCCGAGGGAATAAGACTTTTCCCCGTAAAAAGTATCCTATGTGTGAATCCAGGGTAAAAAATATCTCAACTTCAAATTTCATCTCAATCCGTTCAGTAGTTTTTACGTAAAAGAGTAACAAACGCGTTTATAATAATATTTGTAAGGATAATTACCACCCTTCACCAATGCATTGACACGGCGAAGACCGATATCATCAAAACATTTGGTGTTTTACATCATATTTGAAAAAAGAACACGCTCCCTGCGGACCATTGATTCCCAATAGTTTTAAGCGTTATTTTGTTACTGCATCTTAGAAATGAAATAAGTAAAGCAACATATTCCCTATCTTAACTGTCAACGACTTACTTTACAAGTAAAAACTGCGCATATGGTTAAAAACAAAGGGTGAAATTTTTTGAAATCTATCTACACAGTTGGTCTTCTGGAAGATATTTTTTAATCAAATAAGTGGGCCTATGGGTGAAGTAGTTTTTTATTTTTGTCCTTTTATTGTTATAATAAAAATATGTTTGTAGTAAATGGTTAACTAATTATATTACTCGCTTTCCGCCCGCGGTTTCACCCGCGTTTAATGAGTTTTCCCGTAGGAATGGAGTTTTTCCCGCGGTAAAAAGTAACCTAGGTCCTATTCTAGAACCTAACCTATATGTGTGCCAAGTTTCATTCCGATCCGTCCAAGCGTGATTCGGCAACAAACATCCAAACTTTCGCATTTATAATATTAGTTGGATACTAAAAGAATTTATTAGTACAACAAATACTGTTTAAAATTAAAGCTCCCACAAGACCACGATCATCAACATCAACGGCTCGTTACAGTCCACTGCTGGCCTATGAGCCTCCTCCACTTAAGTGGAGGGTTTTGCCATAATCTTCACGCTTGGCAGGCGGGTTGGAGATCGCAAAAGGTTACTGTATCAGAGAGCGCTGCTGCCCGTTCCCTGTTCAATGTGTAGTCCCTAAGTCGCCTCTTACGACACCCACGGGAAGAGTAGGGGATGGTGACAAATGTATTCTACTCTGCCGTCACCACACGGCAAAGGCCACTATAATCATACCTAATATAATCATTATATCGCTACATAACTTCAAACCAGTCATGACACTCCCAGATTAAACAGTGACCATACCTACCTACTAAGCTCCAAAACAAAACTAAATAATGACATCTCACTTACACTTAGCTGCTACTACAATATTAATCACTTTCAAAGTCTAATCTGACGTTTAAACGACGGTTAATCAGTTAAGACTCGACTTAATACGCTGGACGCTACTAATGAAGAGTTGTTTTAGTTATTCGTTGACAACCGACAGACGTTGATGTGTTGCCAGCCTTAGATAAGATCTACAGTTTGACGGAGCCCTAAATGAAGTTGGAGGACTGTTTTGGTGATGTGGCCGGTGTAAACGCTGAGGTAGTTGTCTCTAAAACGAATAGTTGCGGGTTCAAATATTTAACAGTCTGACTCCAGCAGAATTTTTAAGACGCAGTTAATGCAGCTGGATGCAATTTTGCAGCTAGGATGCAAATGTTATTTATCTGAGTAGACTTACCCAAAATAAAAGATAATGAGTCAACTTTTAAAAATTATTTTAAACAACGAACGATTTCAAATATGTATTTATTAAAGCTGTGTTGATAAACTGCTCTTAATTGAAACGACACTTCTTTATATTTTCTGCCGTCAGTTAAAAGAATAAAACAGCGGAATTCAGGGAAAATACCAACTAAAACCTCATAAGTCAATTTACTGGCAACAAAAGTCACACAAAATGGCCGCCCTGTGTACAGTGCCGCGAAAAACATTGTAAATGCATTTGCTGAACATTCGCGTTACAAGAGTTAGTGAGTTTTCCAGCTACTATCAAACTCAGAATTACAGAAATAGGAAGACATAGTTCGATTAAGGTGACAAGTGAAGCCAAGAACATGTAGGTACTTATTCTTCTAACATCTACCTTCTCTATAGAGAGAAAACAAGACACGAGTGAAAAGATAAAAAAATACTTCTTGTAACTACTTTATATCAAATTAAAAACGTCCACTGCTGCACAATCACAATGACCGACCCTGCTGCGCTTTATACTTGACTAAAACTGTCTCGATAAAAAAAGGTTAATAAAATTCCTTAAACCACAAGTAAAATTCTGATGGTGAAGAAGAACACTTTGACGCCCTGTCTTTTCCTAGCTTTGTTCAAATTTTATTTTCCCAGTTCCCGTACCGTGTAATTTTACAATCTTTTAGCTTCCTTTTTTGTATTTATTAAGAAACGTCCATCTTTTCCTGTTAATCAGCGACATTAAATTGGATTCTGTTTGTAATAAGTATTTGTTGCAAATTTTGTGTGGACTGTTGTATGTTTTTAATGAGCTTGGAGTTGTTGTATATTTGATATTATTTTATTCGTTGGTATGAATGACACCCTTATACGACGAAAGTTTTCATAAACACGAAAGATTCGTTTGTGGGCTTAATCTAAGTAGTTAAAACTTACAGAAATTATTGGTAAAACAAATCAATGTTGATTTATAAAATATTATTATGACAAATATTATTATATTCTTTGACTTTTTAAAAAGTCAAAAAAGGCAAGGAAGGAAAGGAAGTCTGGCTTAAGCCAGGCTCAATAAAAACTTTAAAAACTCTGCGCGTCGACACCCTGTATAAAGTTTATATACAGTGTGAAATGTCTTTACCCCGGATAGATATGAGTTGTGAGTGGCGTTCCGTGTAAACAGTCCGGTGCCCCGGGCGTCCGGGTCGGCGGCGTGACCCGGGTAAAAACCCGGGCCTTTTGATGCAAAACTGATCCGTCCCCGATCGTGTCTATTCCGCGGTTTAGCGAATTTCAGCTAAAAAGTTGCATGCAAGGGTAAAATGTAAAGTTCCTTTGCCGTAACATATGACCGAAGGCCGATGACAGATGTAGATGATTATCATCAGCTGACGAACTTCAGAAGACTACCTTAAACATTCAGAGAGTTAACTTTGCTTTAAGTACAGTTGGCAAAGGTGATAGGCAGGCCGCTTGAAACCAATAAAGTTTTTTCAAGAAATTTTATATAAGTAAGTAAGTAACACTTTATTGCATAACACATATGGGACATATAAAGAAAACATTATTATAAAATGTGCGCAAAGGCGGCCTTATCGCTAATAGCGATCTCTTCCAGACAAACTATTTACCTAGTTATCTACCTATTTTCACATTAAATTTTTTATACTTGTACAATATACCAATCTGCATAATAATATAAAATTGGATAATAAAGCACACAATTAATTACCTGAGAAAACTTAATACTGCATGACTATCTACTTTTCTGACTGTACCATCGATTAAAAGTTAAGTAGGTATGTATTTATCTGTTGCACTTATAATTTTTGGTTTAAAGCAATGTGCTATATTATCTCATGTAAAAATGGAAACTATGCCTTCCAACGGTAATATGCAATGCTAATCATAGTAACACTACGATTTTATTACGTAATACTAAAATGGAACATTTATGCAAGCGTTCAAAAAACTTAATGTTACTATTAACAGCAAGGAATTATGTCACAACTTAAATGACCCTGATTCCAACAGAGCGCCTAATAATATAAATGGAATACCAGTTACCACCCGTCGAGACTTTGAAATCTCATTTCAATACACACATTCATAAGCTCATAGAAATCTGAAATAATTACAAAGTAGTTATTACGTAGCAATGTATGCATTCATTGTTATAATTTTAGGGTGAACACTTGCCCACCATTTTATTGGTTAATAAAGAAATAGGGTAATGAAATATTATAAGCTATTCAGAATCAAGTACTTTGAAATTGAATGTCTGCTAATTTGAATAAAGCATTTCTTACTTATTTATTTGGATAACACATTTAAATTAAAAAGTACTATCGAGGATAGATCACCGTACATTTTAATAAGGTCAATTTTAGATAAGACCACAAGAGCAATGATTCGGTTCAAGTCAATAATTTTCTTGGCCTAAGAATTTATTAGTCCCAATTTGATTTGCATGATCAATAAATATAATAAGGAATACACATATTTTTTTTATTCAATAATCGAAATATTTGAAGTTCCAGATAAACACATAAAAAATATTTCCTCAGATATCTTGCTCAGAAACAAAGTTATGAGGCTTCAAAGTTGATGGTTAGACAGAGAGGTCCGACGTGACCGGTGACGTTATGTAACGCGGGCCATACATCCGCCATAAAAAAATTGTTTTCGTAAGAGAGACAGATAATATATTTGTTTAATAGTGTTGTATCTAGTTTGTTTTTTGATCCATTTCGTTTCTATTTTAACTGTCAGTATTCTATTTTTGTATACTTTCAGATGAATTATAAAAAAAAGTATTTTTTTATGCATATTGCCTATTGTTTCAATTTTGAACCTACGGCCCAATAGCTAACCTCCAACACGATTTCGATGATCACCAAACTACAACGATTCAAGCTGAATGCGTATTGTGCTCAACAATAGCCGCCATTAATCCAACGCCGGCTTAAGTCACTCGCCGCTCGCTTTTGGAGGAGCAATGGACACGATTCTAGTGAAAGGTAAAACTGTTATGAAAAAGATTAATTCTGTTTGAATTCTGTCAAGTGTAAGCAAATCGATCGCGAGGTATATTATCAATGTAGCAGTATGAATTGAACGCTGTTTTTAGCGGCACTACCCTCAATCTGCTCCAAAGGTTACCACCAAAGGTTAGCTGGATGAAAATGCTCTATAGCATTAGGTTCGCCTTTGTACATCCATTTTGGTGCAATAAAGTATCATTAACATCAATGGCCCGTTACAGTCCACTGCTGGACTATGAGCCTCTTCCACTCAAGTGGAGTTAAAGTATCATCATCATCATCATCATCTCAGCCGGAAGACGTCCACTACCGAGCATAGGCCTCCCCCATAGGTTTCCACAGTGAACGGAGTTAAAGTATATCAATCAATCAATGAAGAACGAGTTTAAATAACTTTTTTAGAAATTCGAAACTCGACTAAAATAAAAATGTATATTAGACTGGCTGTCCACTTACAGCTATGCTCGCGTTGTGAAGATTTTCCCGTGGGAATAAGATTTATTCCCGAAAAATATATTTTTTGGTTAATCCAAAGTAAAATCTAACTCCAGTTCAAATTTTATCAAAATCCATCTAGTACTTTAGGCGTGAAAGCGGATAAAACATTTAAACATACTTTCATCAACGGCCCGTTTCAGTTTACTGCTGGACTATGAGCCTCCTCCACTTAAGTGGAGGGTTTTGCCTTAATCTCCACGCTTGGCAGGCGGGTTGGAGATCGCAGATTAAAAGGTTACTGCATCAGAGAGAGCTGCTGCCCGTTCCCTGTTCAATGTGTAGTCCCTAAGTCGCCTCTTACGACACCCACGGGAAGAGAAGGGGTTAGTGACAAATGTATTCTACTCTGCCGTCACCACACGGCTAACATACTTTCACATTTGTAATATTAGTGTGATTATTACAATTGTCAGGTGTGTCCACTTCGATCACCTCCTGAGACCTGGCGTTCTATAATTAGCACATACTTAGTTTTAAAGTTCAGACCTGAAGTTTGAAAGTAATACTTCGCATTAACACCTAACGTGCTATTTCTAGCACCAACTATTGTCTCCCAATTTCGAAGGCAACTTTTTTAGTAATGGCAACACCGTTAATAAAAATTGGCTTATTTGAGTCTGTGGTTTTAGTGGAGATACTAAAAAAAATACATCTGACAAGTCAGCCATAATTTTTTTTCAAAATGTCAGCGATTCCGGAACGTCGCTCTGTACGAGGTAAAAAAATCCATTTGAATCACTGATAACTAAACATTTTCAATTTATATTTCATATTAATTCAATTAATATTTAATTGATAATATTAATTTTAGATTGCATTCAGCAGAAATCGGCCATGTTTAGGTTATAAGCTATATCAAAATAATATGTCCTAAATTTAGCATGTTTGGCGTTTGTTACATAAGTTGCATTTATGAGTTAGTGCTAAGATTAGCACGTTCGGCATTTAGTACATACTTTAAATGAGTTCAGGAGAGTAACCATGAATCCTCTTCTTCAAAATTGGAAAGTAATTAAATAAAAGAAACAAGTTCTCGAAAAGCAAGTCAGCGTCGATGACATGATTATCCCCTTCAGTGGAGCCTGTGGAACGAAACAAACAAACCCAATCCCGTTGGCTTAAAAGCATTTATCCTTGCGAATCCAAACGGAGTGGTCTGTAATATGATAATCTATCATGAAAAAAACACTTTTCCTTCTTATACTGCAGCTGGATATGGATTGGGTGTAAGTGCGGTTCTTGAATTAACCGAAGGTTTAGTACCTACCTGGGACAATAATATATTATGACAGATACTTTTCAACCACAAAATTAGCAGAAGAGCTTCTTTTTGAAGGCCTCAGATTAGCAGGCACCCTTATAACAAACATAATTCCTGCACAAACTCGAGACTTATTAGAATCTGACAACAATTTAAAAAAAAAGGAAGAGGCTCCTATCAAGTATTGACCAACAATGACAAAACACTGGCCATAACAAAATTGATGGATAACAAATCCGTTTTGATGCTCTCCAGCGCTCATGCTGCTAAGGAAACCCGTTTTGATTGTCGTACTTCTTAAAAACCGAACGTGCTATATTCAGAACAAAATATATCAATATAATTTTCATTGGAAGTGGTATTAAATGAGTCATAAATATGTAGAAAAATACGTACCAACAGATAAATTATCAAAAATATAAAATATAAAACATTTTGTGCTCCGGTCTTAAAGCCCAACTTTTGTTCGTTCTATATATAGTACGTTAGGTCTTAACGCGTACATGCATTTCAGGTACTCAGATCTCAGGAGATCAGTGGTTTTTAGCAGCTCAAGAACTTTAACACCAGGGTTTGTGAAATCTAGACCTTTGATTAGTAGATTGTAGACCTTTTTTCATGTAATTGATATTTCTTTAAATTAAACCATTTCGTCGACACGTTCAACCTAGTATGAACTCTAACACGACTAACGAATTATAACGCATCAAGCTGAATGCGTATTGTGCTCAACAACAGCCGCCATTAATCCAACGCCGGCTTAAGCCACTCGGCTTAAGCCGCTCGCATTTGGAGAAGCAATGGATACGACTCTGTTCGGACTACACATACGAAAGGCTAAAATGTTTTTAAATTTTTGTGGTTGTTCATTACATAAAAAAATTGTGTCAATTTCAAACTCGTATAAATAACTATTTTAGAACACGAAGCAATGGATACGATTTCGGTGAATTCGTACTGATTAAGCCAAACATAAATAAGTATTACACCCACTGTCCGATTATGACGATTAGGCTAAAAAGCCGTAAAAACTTCATGAAGTGTGTTTCAGCTCTTCACGACGACAACCAGTCAAAGGAGAGATTGAGGTTGTAGTCACAGAGTGTCGAATTTAGCCCCTTCGTCCCACTGTCTGAGAATCCACCGCCTGGACATGAGTTACCATGGCTTACCTGGAAGTTTTTAAATAGGCTTCGGACTCAGGTAGGCCGAAGTAAGGAGAACCTGTTCAGGTGGGGATTCTAGAACGATGGAGCATTTTGATGTCGTGCCCTGCGTGCCCCAGGAAGCTGCACGCGGGAGGATTTGATTAACGCCACTGATAGCGCAATTCTTGTGGCCAAATGGGCTGAGACAGTCTAGGTTTGCCACCGACTCGAAAAAAAGAAGAGAAAAATAAGTATTTTATATGCGATAGGAAAAAGAATGGACTTATATTGAATAGATATAAACTATTTATATGAGCCGATAAAAAAAACAAATAATAAACGAAAAAAAAGCACTAACCATAGAAAAAAAATACAAACAAAACTGTTAACAAATAAAAAAGGAATTAACGGTCTCATGCTTGTGATTTTGATGATGTCGCAACTTGCAACTCATATGGGACATATAAAGAAAACAAAAAGTAAGTCATTTCCATTTTTAGGTTTATCAATTACGCTGATTAATGAATGTATTTAATAATTTATTAAATACATTAATTACTCAGCGTAATTGATAAACCTTAGAACCATTTACTTTAGTCATTATAGACATAGCGTCATCTAATGTAGTTTAAAATGGAAATGACTTACTTTTTGTTTTCTTTATATGTCCCATATGTGTTATGCAATAAAGTGATACTTACTTACTTACTTTAGCCAAAGTTTTATAATCAGAACAACGTTTTGCCAGAATCATCGCCGATGGTAAATCAAATACAACGCGCACTCGATCGTTATTAAACACATTCATGGAATATAGCTCCCAAATCTTGTTATTGGGCACAACTTCCCATTGAGGCCCGTTGAGGACTTTACAAACCTCCTGACGATGATCGGACGACCGATTTATGGAATGTTGCCAGAGGTTTCAGCTTAACTTCCCAATTTTAACAAGAAAAATATTTTCCGCTGCTTTTTGTTTCGATGTGGGTTAACCAAGCCAAAAATTATGCCAGAATTACATTTTAATCAGCTATTTGTTACGATAACAAACCAGCCCCTAAAAAATTTTTGCTAAACGCGGTTTTTAAGCTAATAGGAACTCTATATTTCTGTATTATTCATGTCTATTTTACTTAAACTAAAATCACACTGTCACAGCAATGTCGTGTTTACCATAGATTAAGACAGTTACCCTAGGATGGCAACACTCGAACAATCGGTCGTCCGTCACGTTGCAGGGATTGCAAAGTACTTGAATCGGTTGAACACTGATGAGATTCTTCGAACTAACTAGTATAAATTCAAACGCTATTGTTACGGTTACGAGTATTTAAAGAGCAAGACGAAATACAATCTGAACCTCAGAGGAAATAAAAGACGATCGCTAAAGCGCGAGGCGACGCGCGTCATAATACTTTGATCTGAACCTATAAATCTGCTGACCTACTATCAAAGTCAAAGTCAAAGTCAAAATTTTTTATTCGAATTAAGATTTTTACAAATCATTTTTCGACGTCAAAGCTATCATGGATGGCACGTTCACTACCAGTGTACGCCCTCTGTGGAGAAGAACGTATCGTTTAGCTAAGCCCTTAACACTGGCAGGAAGATTAAAATTTCTCAATACATTGTTTCATAAGAGGCATCTGTGCCTTGACGAGGGTACTGGGTCACGTGGTGACGGATGGTAGCGTCTTACCCAAACTCCTTATGTTTACTGCGGCCCTGGTAGATATATCTAAAGATAGTGTTAATGTTATGTATGTTTTTTCTTCGAACTGAAAGTTTTTAACAATAGTGAACAAAAGAAAATAAGTAATTGAGAAGATTACAGATAAAACTTTCAACTCTTCTTTTTCGTTGTGTGGGTTGTAAGGTTGACAACCGACCTTACAATCCTCAGTGTTATAGAGCCTCCAAAAGCCACTGATATGGCTCGTGTAACGACTAGATAGTAGAGACCAACGCCTAAAAAAAACCTATCAACTGAAAAAAAAGTTTTGAAAATTTTTGAAGAGAAGATAAACCTGATGAGGACCATCGAAAATAGAAGAGACAAGATGATACTAGATAAGATACGACCACTTTTTGAGAAACAGTATGGAAGGGAAAGGAGGAAAAAGAAGACCAAGACGATTTTTTTAACAAGCCAAGGAAAAAATAAATGTGTCTTATCAAAATGTTGAATCTTTAGCGAAAATCCTAATCTATCGCTTTGCTTTTGTGTATAAGCATCTGTAACATAGGCACACGGCAAAAAATAATCACCTAAACCCTGATTTTCAATTAGATGGACCAAAGTGACAGCTGCAAAGGCGGTTTTTTTTTTTAATGTTGCAAGCTGAAGATCAAAGGGATGTGACATGACTCATTAAACTGACTCATTGAGCTAATTCGTTGTATCGTTGCAACAAGACACATAGATTTAAATTTACTTCGCTCGCGATTGGTCGTACGAATATTCCTTGTGCTTTCAACGCCGACTTTCGTTGTTACTTGTTGTTAAGTTTTGTTATTTTTTCCTTGTTACTTGTTACATTACGTTTATTTGTTTGAATACAGTAAAATTTGATGAACTCTAAGTAAGATTAACATTCTAAATCACTTACTCTTGGTCTTTAGATCACTCAGGCTATATCACCATTTTTTATGTTGCGTTAAATGGCAACACTCCAAACGTCACTTTAGTCCATCTTATTAAAAATCAGGGTTTACCACTTTTTCATTACGAAGACTAATTATTTATTGATATCCCTGAAGATTGTCCTAATAGTGGTCACACATCACCCCTTACGTTTGCTGATGCTCTGGTACACCTAAATATAACGCCGAACATAAATTACCCAATAGGTATTTTATACAAAACTTAACATAATATTCAGACACAATATAGGTAGATATCAAAGTAACAATATCCCACATTTTGAGATAAGATTAAACGTTTTTTCTCAATTCCACTAGTACATTCACAAGTCGGTTTGGTCTCGCATCGTTTGTCATTTCTGGGTCCTGGCCTCAGAGGTCCCTTGTCATCCTATGTCCGGGTGCGAAACAAATCGTGCAAGGACCCATTCTCAAAATATGTTATTATACTGAAGTTCTATAGAATATGTGGTTTCATTATCTCTATTTGAACTTTTAAATCTAAAAACATTATTTGAAGAAGGCACTGTTGTAGAGGATGTTAGGTGTACTTTGTAATTTACAGCAAGTCCACTGATGAGTGATAGTTTTCATGTGGAATTATTTACTCTGTGTTTCGAATATTATGTTAAACCAATAATTATTCTGATTAGTTAATTCCGTGTCTACTATATTTCTACCGTTTTGGCGTATATAGATTATAGAATTTATAGAGTCGAAAAATGATTTGTAAAAATGTTAATTCGAATAAAAAAAAATTACTTTTGACTTTTATTAGGCTAGTCATGAATAATGGTAAAAAAACAGATTTAGGGCGTTTACAGACAAATAACAGGATGCGGGTTGTCGGTCTGTTAGCGCCCTTAATGAAATAATTCTATAAAATCGACTCTCTCTCTACCCAAAAATTAATCTTAGATCCCCAACTGGCCACAGCCCACAACCCGCAAGTTTGAAGATGTTTCTGTATGTTCTCGATACAAGTTCCCCTACGATGGACATCGTTATTCATTTGTCAAGAGCATACTACACAGGATCCATTGAGGGAACTTGCGATCTAGGATCTATCAATCCTCCCAGCTCAAATTGTGATGCTACATAGAGTATGTATCGATACAAATATATATTTTTTTATTTTCTACTACCTAACATAAATACAATGATTGTGTATTTCAAGGATTAATTTTAGAGTAAAAAACATTTTATTAAAATATCCGTATTAACATCACTCAAATTGATGGTATTTGAGAAAAATATTGTTGTCGCTATAAGTAGACTGAGATAAAAATTAAGGATAAAATTCAATAATTATCATTTAATTTTAAGCAATATTTGGATATTATTTACCGTAAAAGATAACGGCATTATAGAATCATAGCTGAAAAGATGACACATAAAATACAATATTTACTTTTTACGCACTTGCTTTTTGTTGTTATTTAAAATATCGTCTTTTATTGTTTATCGATATTATTACAAGTTTCGAAAATCGTGTGAAGTCACTAAAGAGACGAAGTATGCGCGCGCTGCCACGTAATTTGGATGCCAAACGATCTTAGCGATTTATTTTCCGCCCATTTCAGGAATTGAACTCGTGGGTTCAATTCAAGTGTTTTTAAATAAAACTGTCAATGTACCAGTTTATTTAACAAAAATGAAAGAGAGTCGCTTGGTTTTGAAAATGGTGTACTTATAATTTATTTTGATAAGTTTCTTTTTCTAAATATGGTCATCGTCATCTCAGCCGGAAGACGTCCACTGCAGAAGCCTACTTGGATCCACCGGTGTGCCCAGCATCTAATAGCTATGTTTTCTAATGGTATTTCAAAGAAAATTGAGATGACATCAAAAAGCACCCGGTAAGAACTTTTCAATTTAATTAAGAAAATATTAAACACAATGGCAGAGTGGTCGAGATTTTGACGCCCATTATGGAGGTACCGGATTCGATTCCCGGTTGGAACACTGTCAAGCAAAAATCTCTTTGTGAGACTTTCTCCAGTTTGGTTAGACATTGCAGGCTGAATCACTTGATTGTCCGAAAGGAAAGATGACTCCGTGCTTCGGAAGGCACGTTAAGCCGTTGGTCCCAGCTACTATCTAGTCGGTGGCCATTGGCGGCTCTATAACACTGACACAAGGGTTTATGAGGTCGGTTATCGACCTTACAACCCACACGATGATGATGATGAATATTTTAAAAATAAAGTTCAATTACGTCTAAAGTAATGTCACTGATTGAAACTTTTGGCCTTATCAATAAGTTTAATAAGTACATTAAATTAACATTTATTATTTAAAGTCATATACCTACACATTGATGAAATAAAATTCAACATCAACATCAACGGCCCGTTACAGTTCACTGCTGGACTATGAGCCTCCTCCACTTAAGTGGAGGGTTTTGCCATAATCTCCACGCTTGGCAGGCGGGTTGGAGATCGCAGATTAAAAGGTTACTGTATCAGAGAGCGCAGCTGCCCTTTCCCTGTTCAATGTATAGTCCCTAAGTCGCCTCTTACGAAACCCACGGGAAGAGTAAGGAATGGTGACAAATGTATTTTACTCTGCCGTCACCACATGGCAACGAAATAAAATTAACCGGAAGTAATCGATAATTTTATATCCGACACAAGTAAGTATAAGGGTTTTTATCGCTCATAATTTGTTAGTGCTTAATTCAAACATAATAAACAGCTGGGTTTTACTTACATACATTTAACTACATACGGAAATTACATAATAATTACTATCTTAATTTCCGGAAATATATACCTATTGTAATAATAAAATCTAAAATCTATATGTCTTTTGCATCAAAACTACAGAAAAAAATATGGGCTTTCTGCTTCACACCAAATGTGACGTAATTTTATTAATGTTTAAATGAATTTCTTAGTAACAATCTGCTCTATAAAACTCAACAAAGTATCTCAAACTAAATGTCAGTGAAATTTAACCTTATTCCAACAGGTTTATAAAGGTCATCGTCCTGATCACCTGTTAAATACAGTGTTGCTCAAGATAACATTAACTTGAAAAGTTTGTAATTAAAGATTAAACAATTTATTCTCTTATGTAACCGAGGGTCCCTGGCGAAATATGAAATTGATATATTGCTGTTTGTAAAGGTCAACTTTAAAGATTATGTTCATAAAACGCATATTGAATTAAATACACTCATAAAAAGGAACCGCGAGATATTATTCTGTTTCTTGTTTTAATTTTTTTTAACGAAAACATTACCAAAACCGTTTTTATCATCAAAACATACGCTCGCGCTATGTAAGATTTTCCCGTGGAAATAAGATTTTTCCTGGTCAAAAGTATCCCATGTGTTAATCCAGGTTACAAACTATCTTCATTCCAAATTTCGTCCAAATCCGTCCAGTAGTTTAGGCGTGAAAGCGGAACAAACATCCAAACATCTAAACATATTTTCACATTTATAATGTTAGTGTGATTATTACTATTCGTTTATTTTTGATTATTTAATCTTTTACACATTCATTTTTTTTTTGCACTGATATTGGACAAGGTTAGCCGTGTGGTGACGGCAGAGTTGAATACATTGTCACCAACCCCTACTCTTCCCGTGGGTGTCGTAAGAGGTGACTTAGGGACTACACATTGAACAGGGAACGGGCAGCAGCGCTCTCTAATACAGTAACCTTTTAATCTGCGATCTCCAACCCGCCTGCCAAGCGTGGAGATTATGGCAAAACCCTGCACTTAAGTGGAGGAGGCTCATAGTCCAGCAGTGGACTGTAACGGGCCGTTGATGATGATTGGACAAGGTCCGCAAATTGTGCACACATATGGAATGGTACTGACAGAATACGAGCGCTGCAGTATCTGTCCGATCCGGTCGATCTCATTCAGTCTGCTGTTGAGATAGCCATTGCCAATAGAGTACACTCCACAGAATGCCCTTCTGGTAGCAGCCGCACCCGCCGGCGGGGACGCGGTAGACCCAATCAAGTTCTGCATAATCCTGGAAGGCCCCGTCAGGGTCATTCCTTTCCCGCGCGCTTCTCGACATACCCTTAGGCTGTTGCTATTAATTCTAGGGGTAAGAGCTTTCCGCTCCCCCAAAAGTCCGATTACGTTTAATACGAAAATTTTCTAATGATCTATGTCAAAAAAAAAGAAAAAAAAAAGAGCGCTGCAGTTGTAGTATAAATTATTATTACTGTAGCATATGCTGTGTCGTAGGCCGTGTGGTGACGGCAAAGTAGAAAACATTTGTCACCAACCCCTACTCTTCCCGTGGGTGTCGTAAGAGGCGACTTACGGACTACACATAGAACAGGGAACGGGCAGCAGCGCTCTCTGATACGGTAACCTTTTAATCTGCAATCTCCAACCCGCTTGCCAAGCGTGGAGATTATGGCAAAACCCTCCACTTAAGTGGAGGAGGCTCATAGTCCAGTTGCAGTGGACTGGTACGGGCCGTTGATGTTGATGTTGATGATATGCTGTGTCAGCACCATGTTGATGCGCGGTATGCAGGTGGCGTGGTGCGCAATCAGACGCTAATGTTTATTTTGTGAATTTTTATGTTACTCTTTTATAATTGAATTGTTTATTTTTATATTAGTTTGTATAATTTTTCTGTCTGTTTGTCAATTTTTGTGTATTTTAAATAGATTTTTGTGCTATTTGTGTGTTGTGAATTAATATAGTTTTCATCTATCTATCTGATAGAGGGAGAGCCAGCTAAATTTTTATACTAGATTCCTGTTTTTAAGGATTTGACTGTTTCTATGTAATATTTCCAGCTCTCCCACACTCTCTTACTTTTCCCATTGTTGTAAAAACATGTTCTTGGGTTTCAAATGTATGCACGCCCGCTGTTTGTTATACCTATTATACACGTGAATCTAAGTGATCATAATTATTTTTCAATTAAAATTTTATGTATTTTTTTTACGGATGTGACAAATTTGTATTTTTTCTTTCTTTTCTAAACGAACCACGGTGGGATCAACATGGTTGTTGGATTTTATATATTTCTTATGTTTAAATTTTTAGACACAGTAATAAACTCATGTAAGTAACAGCCAATCTTCTTACTGATTAGCTTACTCGGGAAAATTCTCCCACCATTTTTCGAGAGCGCTCACTTCTTTTACGCGGATCCACAGACAATTTTCTAATAAAAAAATATTAGTTTTTGTCATAGTTCATCTGAAAGTATACAAAAATAGAAAACTGACAGTTAAAACAGAATCGAAATTGATCGAAAAACAAACTAGATACAACATTATTAAACAAATATATCTGTCCCTCTTTTCATCATCAACGAAAAAATTTTCTATGGCGGATGTATGGCCCGCGTGACCAATGAGGTCAATTGTCATGTCGGACCTCTCTGTCTAACCATCAACTTTGAAGCCTTATAACTTTGTTTTTGAGCAAGATATTTGAAAAAAATATTTTTATGTTTGAAATATTACGATTAATGAATTAAAAAAAATGTTCATTTTTCCTAATAGGGGGGGGGGGGTTTAATTACGTACGTGTTATATAACCGTAGGCAGTTTTATATGAACGTAAATAGTTTTTTTATGACTTCACGCGTTGAATGGGTATATAGTCAATGAAAACGCATTCACTTTTTTGTCAAAATTATTACCACGAAAAAAATCTCAAACACCGCTGTTGACCACGGCAGAGGCGGCGCGCCAAACTGCTACGTCAATCAATCAATCAATCAATTCAATCAATCTGCCTATTGCAGTGCTGGACGTAGGCCTCCCCAAGGGCACGCCAAAGCGCACGATCCCCCGCTTTCCTCATCTAGCCACCACCAGCAACTGCTACATAGTTAATGATATATAATATATATGTTGGATACAATAAACGCACTTTGACTTCCGTTAATTGTTTTATTATCACCAAAAGCATCAAATAAATAACAATTTTATAGATAACCCTAATTAGCAAGTTGACATTAGCAATAGGCGGCAAGAAGTGTTGCCAAGATAAAAAACAATAATTATTTTAAAGTAGTAGCATTGGGTTCCATGGATTTGAGCCAATCCCACAATATATTATAATTATTTATTTATGAAAAGATAGTAGAAGTTTAAATGATGTTGCTTGTTTTGTACGAGATCAAAATTATTCTTCATCTCTCTTTGAACTCCGAATCACTCAACTGACTCTTTTTTGCTTTCTCTAGATAGATATATAGAGAGAGATAGAGAGATTCAATAACACTTCTTGGTGTGAAAATTTACTTCGATCTCACCTACCTACATAACTTAAATTGTCTTCTTTTTATCTCCAAATAATAGCTACACTTTTTCCTTTTGTTTTCAGTGCCCTCAACACCGTGCTTTGCGCCGTTCAATTGGCAGGACTGTGGTCGACCTGCGCAACCCGTAATGTACTACTGGCATTCGGGATCACGGTGTGAAGTAGGCCTGTGGAGAGGATGCCTACCAAACATCAATATGTTCAAGGACGAATACGAGTGCGTGACCACGTGCATATTCTCCCCCAGAGCCAGTCCTGACGATTACCATAATCTAAATCAATTAAGCGGTGAAATTGACTACATAGATGATGAAGCTGAAGAAAAACCTGATGACACTGAAAATCCTACATCAAACGAAACTGAAAGTAGTAATGCAACATCTAATAATAATTCCAATGCAAGTGATTCAGGTGACGATTCGAAAAATAGCACTCAAAGTAATGATTCAGCAGCTGATGATTCAAAAGGAAATGATACAGTCAAAAACGATGCAGGAAGTAACGACACAAAAACTGACGATGCAGGAAGTAACGGTACAAAAACTGAAGAAGCAGGGAATAACGAAACTACAGAAGAGAAACCTGAAGAAACAACTACAACAGCAGCAGCAGCATAACTACATCAAAGTCGATTCCGAGATAAAGTAGACAGTAAAGAAAAGAATTGCTACGAACTAACTTAGTTCTCATTTAGTCATTAATATGTTTTGGGGAACTTTTTTATACTGTCAGAAAACATATTTGTTATAAGATAAAAAATGATTTTATGTTTATTCTAATCTTGAATAAATGTTTAGATTGATAGTGGGACAACCGTGGTGAAAACTTCACACAATAATTATTTTTTATATAAAAAATAAAATACGTTTTAATCATGAAGGAAGAAAAAATTTTACGCGGCCCCATGGAGTAGTAATCATGCCTATTTTGTATCGAAACCTATGCGGCCGCTCAGAGGGGTGGGAGGGTAGGTGGAAGCGGGAGACGGGGTTTGTCTTTTAACTCTATCATACATCTTCGAATACGTTACGTTAGAAAAAGATAGAACCATTCATGTTATGACATGCCCAATTAAAAACAAAATATCAATAAAGTACGACATTTATTTGTCTTTATTGGCATGTAAAAAACAAGAAATGAGGTATTTCCTGGTCCTTCGACCGTAACAATTGTTAGCCCTAGGTACAACAAGCATCTTATTTTCTACTTGTCTTGTATTGAGATTATATGGCGTTACTAACAAATGACGTCACAAGTGGGTATGTGCCTCTCTGTCTAATCTTGAATTTCAAACCTTTATAACTCGGTAAATTTTAAAGATAGAGCAAAAATCATTTTAGTGTTCGATAGCAGAAACAAAGAAGTTTAGATTTATAAAATAAAAAAAACTAGTCCGATCCCCTATTATAGGCGTGTAGCTATGAATCATGGCGACAAGATTTTACTGAAGGGGAGATGTGAAGCCTGATACAAGAATATTAGCATAACGAAGTGGCCAGCCATGCGTGCTGGCTGGCGTATCTGCGACTCCTAGGCTGTTCCCATTTCGTAATCACTTGACAAAAATATTATGGTTGCCTTCTGTATGTAAGGAGGAACTGAATGGCCGTCTATCATAGGTCTAGAAATTTAAAGACAGTAGATAGTTCTTGACACCAAGACAACAAGAAAGAAGGGTTTTTTTGGAAATTCCTTTAGACCTACCTTAGAAATACCTTCCAAAGTTGTGAACAGATTGCTAGTTCGACCGTCGCGTCGCGTCGTCCTCGTCGTCGTAAACTCGTTTTTCATAACTATCGTACTTTCGTGGCACAGCGAACTTGTGTGGTAAATCAAAGTATAGATTTAACAAATACTTAACATTATTTCTGTGAATCTTGTAGTAGTAGTGCTAAATGTGGACTTTGCTAGAGTTGAAAAGTTATTTTTTGAATTGCAACGCAAAAACTTGAGGTTTGACCTCGTAGATGTAAAACAAGATAAAATTTAATAGTACATTGTTATACGAGGGGTGAAAGTAACTAAGTCTTTAACCAGAGGTAAACACTGTGCTTTTCATTACGAATACTACAAGGAAAGTAAAAATAAAAACACGAATTAGCTAAAGAAAAAATGTGTGACTTCCATATTTGAATCAGATGAACTCATTGTAAACAAAACCCTGCAACTCGAGAAACAAATGATATACGGATTGTTGCTTTCCCGCCTATTTTTATTTTTTGCTGTGGCCGTGCCTTTTGGGCCTTTATTTTTAATTTCCATCATTGAAAAATGTTTAATATTTTGCCCAAAATCTATTTTATTTTAAAGAAACTGTTGAAAGTTAATTATAATAAAGTCGTTAAAAATATATATTCTTTAATTAATACTTAACTTTATGTTATTTCAATTTAACATTGCGCTGTAATTGAGTGGCTGTATAGAAAGATGGAACATAGTTCAATAGAAATGTGAAATTAGAACCAGTTTTTCAGAAAATGAATGAATGAATGACAGCTGTCAGTTGAAAGTGATTCTCCCTCCGGGCTGAAAAGTATTACTTTCAATCCGCTCCTCAGGCAACTTCCGAACTACTTTCAGAGTATGAGTAATGAAAAGGTCTTTACAAATTCTCCACAAATTAATACAGTGCGGAATATCATGATAGGTACGACGCCACACGACAAAGTTCAGAAATGTTAAAATAACTAAAGACACTGGTTTTCTATTAATTTGAAAAGTCTGAAAAAAAATACTAGAGACGAGTGCGACCAAACAGAGTAGAAATAAAAAATTACTAATGCCACTTTGTAATGTCTACTCTGTTTAGTCATTTTCTACCTCATACATAATTTTGTGGAGACCTATTCACTTACATCCTGTATAGTCTATGATTTATTATTAAAATGTTAAAGTACTTATTCTTTGGCTAAGCTGTGATTTATTTTTTAATACATTTTTGTTCCTTAGTAACAACCCATATACATTGCAGACGCATCTGACCGGCGCGGCGGCGGCGGCACGGCTCGACGCTTGTGCGCGTGCCTTTACCGTCGATGCGAGGGTGTGCATGGGACCTTAAAACGCCATGTTGGTGTGCAACTTTCATAATAGCAATAAAATTAGTACATGCATCGTTAAAATTGCAGGCTACCTAGGCATTGTAAGCATGGAATCCAAGAAAATAAAGTCACATTCTCATCTCGCTTGGTACACACACTACCAATCTCTTTCAGTAAATAAGTCTGTTTGTCTAGTTTGCATGCTTTACTGTATTCTATACCTTATGAACAACTTTTAGAAAGCTTTTATTTGATGGAAAGTTGGATGAACCTGTGGTTAACGCAAAAAAATCTTCATCATCAAAATTTGCAATGTCTTCCTCTTCTTCCTCTGTAATCATTACTGTATGTACAATAAAGTATATTCATTCATTCATAATATTCGACAACCGACCCCACAAACCTTGGTATAAGAGTTATTGGCTTCGATTCTAGATGTCATGCTCTATTTCTAATTATAAAATGCAGCTATCGTTTTCGTTTTTATTACCAATGAAGGTGATGAACGAATGATATTAATTTGAATGAATGATAACCTAAAAGCTGTCAGTTTAAGAGATTTTGAAGTCGCATGTTTTAATTGCTCTCTAAAATTGTGCAATCGACACGGCCATAAGGTACAAATTCGATGTTTGACAGCTCTAATATTAGAATGGCCATCTCCTATCCCTTTTCAATCTTTAAAAGGTAAAAAAGTCAGACTGACTTGAATTAAGGAGCGTGGCAGTTTGAATCGGGACCAATGAGCTGGTTTCTGATTCTGACGTAGCTCATGTAACAACTATTGCCGTAGATAATACTCGAATCAATACATTTTTTTGTTCACAGAAATATAGCGGGGGAACGAGATCATTTTACCTTTTGGACACATAGTTACTGCCTGCATTAAAGAAAGAAAACAAAATTAATAAAGAGAGAGTTTTTCGCATGATACCTGCGCAGTGTCTGACGTAAGCTCCGTGAAGCATCGCACGCTAATATGAACGTTATTTCAGTAGTGCGTCGGTTGAACTTTCAGCTAAAGCGCGTTGAGTTGCTAATTTAGGATCGGACCCGGCCTTAACGGACCTATAATAATGCTTGTCGCAAAATTGACGTATCAAACGTAATCGGACTTTAGGGGCCCTGATGGATCATATTACCCCTAGATTAAAATGCAAACAATGTCAAAAGTACATACATAAAGAACTAACATAGGTCCAAGATAATGGCCTCGATTCGGGATGTCACGCTCTAATCCTTAATTTAAGTTAGTCCGACCTTTTTACCTTTTAAAGATTGAAAAGAGACAGGATATGGCCAACCTATTTTTTTTTCTATTCTATTCTATCCTAATATTAGAGCTGTCAAACATCGCATTTGAACCTTATGGCCGTGTCGATTGTACAATTTTAGAGAGCACTTAAAACATGCGAATTAAAAAATCTCTTAAACTGACAGCTATGCCCTTATTTTAAGTTATCATTCGTTCAAATTAATATCATTCGTTCTTCACCTCTCTTTCTTTGGTCATAAAAACGAAAAGGATAGCTGGATTTTAAAATTAGAATTAGAGCATGATATCCCGAATCGAGGCCATTATCTTGGATCTTTGTCATCAAAACAATAATCAATAAATCGCAGTCTATGCTTATTGGTAGCACCTATGTGTGCAAACGAGTAGATCATGTTTCTCTATCTCCAATAGTTAACAACCACACTCATATCTCTTTTTCTAAAACTGCAAAACACCTTGGTGTGGTTATAGATTCCAATCTCTCCTGGACTCACCATGTCAATGAGGTCAGCAAGAAGGTCCATTTCTCATTCCACTCGCTCAAACGTCTCCAAAGTTTTCTGCCTCTGAAGACCAAGATTTCCCTAGCTCAAACTCCTGCTACTTGGACGCCACTGCTACTTGGAGCTTTTAAATAAACTTGAGCGCCTACAGAATCTGTGCATTCGTTTCATTTTCGGACTGCGCAAGTACGATCTTGTATCTCAATTTCGCACTCAACTCAAGTGGCTCCCAATCCGTTTCTGCAGAAATACTCATATTCTATCAGTTCTCTTCAATATACTCGTACTTCATGATAAATCTTCTCCTGTTTATTTGCGCGAACGCTTCAATTTCATGCGTCCTGAGGGTAATCCCAGCCGCTCTAATATTCGTACTCTTGTATCCCTACCTTCTCATAATACTAGTTTTTACTCCCGTTCGTTCGCCGTCCATGCTGCAAGGCTGTGGAACTCTCTTCCATATACTGTCCGTGATTGTAGCACTATCTCTTTATTTAAAAAGCGAGTTAAAAGAGCATTATCTTTCGCTGTCAGATTGATCCATTATATTTATTTAAGTATTATATTTATTGTATTTTTAAAAATATATTATATTTTATATTTTTGGGTATATATTTTAGTATCATATTGTGTTAGTTTATTTATGTATATTTACATAATATTATATAAGTAATTCTTGTGATTGTCTTGTTCTTTTGTGTTTTATAAAGTTGTGCACGTTTTATCTGCGTCTTACTATCTCTTTTTACTTCCGTAGGTCTGCTGGAAGATATTTCTTTAGCAATAAGCGGGCCTGTTGTGTCGTTTTTTCAAATGTATTTGTATTTTTGTCATCTGTTAAGTACAATAAATGGTTAAAATAAATAAATAATTTTAAATGTGAACGAAGCTGGACAGGAGAAAGCGCTAAATACACAAAACGAATTAATTCATTCAAAGATATCCATCGCTTGACGCAGAACGCACCATTTGTTACATTTTAATGAAGTTTTTGTAAAGAAAATAATTAGTTTTCACTAGCGAGGGGGGGAGTGTTAGAATTAATTTTGAAGTTTGATTTAAGTAAAGTACAAATTAAATAATTTAATTTTGATATGTGTGTACCTTTGAAATATTTTGAAGAATTTCAACTTACCGTTTAGACTATTAGTAATTGGTATAGTATTGAGGTCGGTGGTCTAGTGGCTAGGGCCTCCCATTCGGGAGACGCGGGTTCGATCCCCACCACGTACCAATGTGTTTTCGAATTTCGAATTAATATGTACGTTTATTCGACGCTCTTACAGTGAAATAAAACATCGTGATGAGACCTGCACACTCTTGCGAAGAAATTCAAAGGTTGTGTGTGAAGTCGACCAACCCGCACTGGGCCAGCGTGGTCGACTAAGGCTTAATCGCCCTAATTCAGGGTAGGCTCGAGCCCCTCGGTGGGGACGTATATGAGCTGTTGATGATTTTAACGGTAAAGACAAGCTGCTGTTTATGTCTTGTATTTGGTATTTTCTCCTTTTGATTTAAGCTTAATTTGATTTTGTACTTTTGTAATGAGGGTGATATATCGTAAAGGAAAAAAAAATGTTTTAAATTTTGATTTTCATCACGTTACAAGAAATAAAGCTAATAAGATAAAATTAAAGGTTTTCTTTCTTAGTTCAAGTAATAAGGGTGATCAAACAGAAAGAATATAAAAAATATAAAGATAAAATATATTCGTGAACTTTTATACAATTTTCATTTTATCTGGACTTCACTAATTTCAGTTGACACTACCAATAACATCCAATTTAGGTGCCGATTTTATATTTGAACAGAGGAACGCTATTACGAGTGTTTGTACAAAATTGTGTCGGCTTGATGTTGAACATTTTAATCTTAGTATAATCATGCAACGTTATATAGCATACATGGGTGTTTCAAATTTAAGGTAACACGTATGTTTGAAAGTAAAAAGTAAATACATATGTCTAAGAACCCTACCGCAGCTAACAAAAGAGCTGATGTCCTTGAAACGGCTGATCCAATTTTAATGAAACATGTCTAAGAACCATCGCTATTAAACCTGCTTCCAAATAAAAAAAACCGCATCCAAATCGGTTGAGCCGTTTAAGAGCTACGGTGCCACAGACAGACACACAGACACACATAGCGGTCAAACTTATAACACCCCTCCTGTTTGCGTCGGGGGCTAAAAAAAAGGCTGCAGTAAATTTTCGCGTTTGTGTTTGTTTGTCTAAAGTATCGTAGCGCAAGAAAAAGCGTTCTCGATACTTACTATTTTTATTTATATCTAGTTTAAGTTTGATCGGTATTACTCTGAACCCTAATGTTGCCTGGAAGAAATTCCTACCTTAGCAATAAGGCCGCCAATCTGTACACCCCTATTTCTTTCTTGATGTACCAACTGGTTATTTCTATGTGTGCAATAAAGTATATTCCATTCTAATTCTTGTCTAAAAAGGAAATCTGTGAAGCGGCGGCGTTTAGAAATTTTAAGATATACGAGTAGATATCAAAGCAATTCAAGGGTTATAATATGTGAAGTCACATTTGAGGTAAAAATGTTGATTCCTAATATAAAGGTCGACGGTATCAGTTCATGTTAGCCGTGTGGTGACGGCAGAGTAGAATACATTGGTCACCAACCCCTACTCTTCCCGTGGGTGTCGTAAGAGGCGACTTAGGGACTACACATTGAACAGGGAACGGGCAGCAGCGCTCTCTGATACGGTAACCTTTTAATCTGCGATCTCCAACCCGCCTGCCAAGCGTGGAGATTATGGCAAAACCCTCCACTTAAGTGGAGGAGGCTCATAGTCTAGCAGTGGACTGTAACGGGCCGTTAATATGAAGTCAACGTAACCGTACTGGGCCAGCGTAGTCGATGAAGGCCTGGTTTAATTCTGTGTAAGCTTGAGCTCCTCTAATTGACTCCTTTATTGCTAAAACCAACCAAAAAAAGTTTGTTAAAAAACCAAAGTTAGCAAAGACTAGACTCTAGGATAACTACTAGTCACTAGACATCTAGCATACTGTCACATGCCATCGCCGCGACAAGGCGATAAATCGACCGAATGAAATATGACACCGCACCCAGCAATCTCTCATCTTAACGCCAGCTTCGGAAACCGGCTGAGCAGTACGAGACACGTGTGGGAGTGTGAGAATATGTTGGCTGACCTGATGGATAATAGAAATATGGGGTATTGGAGGTTATATTGAGTTTGTTTTCCTTTAATAAGATAAACTGTAAGTAATGTGTCTTAGGTGTTAAACTGAGAGATCGTATTAGGAACACTACCCTACGTTCTCATACAAAAATATCTGACGTGGGCCGCAAAACTGCGAAACTAAAATGGGACTGGGCCGGGCACGTAAGCCGCATGCATCCATGAACGGTGGGCGAGAGTCATCACGCAGTGGACTCCTCAAGACGGGAACCGACGACGTCGAGGCAGGCCCCGAAAAAGATGGCGAGACGAGTTAAACGCCTATCGACTGGACTGGTGGGAGCTTGCCCAGGACCGGGAGAAATGGCGGAACAATGGGCAAAGGCCCAGCAGTGGAACATTACAGGCTGATTATAAATATAATAATGTGTTTTTCAATAAAAATAAATATGTTCATTTTAAGCAGAGTAAGCAAGATCTAAATTATTGACTTACATAATGTTTTGCAATTTTTCTTGTTTTTTTTTTTGTTTATTTATTTTTCATTGTTTATTGGTTAGATTATTCCAACACTCTCCATTTTCTTCTTCTCGTTTCTTGATCAGATCTCCTAATGAGCTTGCGCTAGAGTGTTCTATTTAGGGTTATCTATCTATGCATCAAAGTTTAGGTTTATTAGAACTATTTGATTTGAATATTGGATCATCATGGTGTGTTTTTTATATTTTCATTTATACGATTTATACAAATTTAACAGCCTCCGTGGCCGAGTACGGAGGTTTCGGGTTCGATTCCCGGTGGGAACTTTTTCAAGCAAAAAATATCTTTGTGAGACTCCCCAGTTTGGTTAGAACTTTGTAGGCTGAATCACCTGATAGTCCGAAAAGAAAGATGATTCCGTAGTCGTAACACGAGCCATGTCAGCGGCCTTTGGCGGCTCTATAACACTGACACTAGAGTTTGTGAGGTCGGTTGTCGACCTTACAATCCAGAAGAGATGTGTATTTTGGTCACTAATCTACATCCAACATCCTAAACTCTATATTCACTCATTCTCACCATAACCAAAATCACCTTAGATTTCCCTTTATCAAAGCATTTCGAATTCTCCTAGCTGCTGGTTTGAACAATTCGCTTCGATAACTCTCAACTACCCGCATTTGAGCCAGCTAAACTGAATGCACCAGTTACAACCGGTCTAACTTCGGGAACAATTTATTACGGATGATAGTGTGGTCCACAGTTTTGTCTCCGGAGAACATCCTGAGATGACTTTGAGAAGATTATCCGGAATGAATGGTTGAGGTTTCATTAAGTTCAGTGGTGAATCCATTTTTTATGTTTTATCTCAATACGTTAAATACATAAAACACGCTCATAGCTCCGAAAGGGTAAGCAGAGCTTAAATTGGCTTCCAAGAAAAAAATCAACGGCCCGTTAGAGTCCACTGCTGAACTATGAGCCTCCTCCACTTAAGTGGAGGGTTATGCCATAATCTCCACGCTTGGCAGGCGGGTTAGAGATCGCAGATTAAAAGGTTACTGTATCAGAGAGCGCTGCTGCCCGTTCCCTGTTCAATGTGTAGTCCCCAAGTCGCCTCTTACGGCACCCACGGGAAGAGTAGGGGTTGGTGACAAATGTATTCTACTCTGCCGTCGTCACACACACGGCTTCCAAGAAGCACGAAATAAAATCATAGTACTTAAAGATTGGACGAAAATACAAACGCTATACAGAGTGTGACAGGTCTTCATAAAATGATAAATATAATCGACACTTGTAAAAAGTTAGTAAGGTAATTGAATAAGGTAATTAGCGTCGGTGGTCTAGTGGCTAGGGCCGCTACCTTCCGGGAGACGCGGGTTCGATCCCCACCACGTACAAATGTGTTTTCGAATTTCGAATTCATATGTACGTTTATTCGACGCTCTTACGGTGACGGAAAACATCGTGATCAAACCTGCACACTCCCGCGAAGAAATTAAAAGGTTATGTGTGAAGTCGACCAACCCGCACTGGGCAGCAGGCCTAATCGCTCTAATTAAGGGTAGGCTCGAGCCCCTCGGTGGGGACGTATAGGAGCTGTTGATGAAGGTAATTTAATATTTCGGGTCTCTATTCGAGTCGCTGGTCAATGTGCGCCCGTACTCAATAATCAATAATACATTGCTGTTCTTTTATTTGCAAAATTAGTGTTGATGTGTATGTATAGAAATCGTATTTTCGTTGATATAATAAAACTAAAAAACGATAATAAAAGTTCTCCTGGTAAATACCAAAATTGTGACTAACACCCTGTATACGTAATTTTTAAGCAACAGTTTTTTAATCAATCATTGAATAGCTTTTAAACAATGCATAAATTATAATGTTCCAACTCAATTAACTTGTTTTCGTAAGAGAAGCTTAGACATAATCGCATAATAATATCTTATAGGGGATCGGACTACTTTTTATTTTATAAATCCAAACTTCTTAGTTTCTGCTATCGAACACTAAAATAATTTTGGCTCTATCTTTAAAATTAACCGAGTTATAAAGGTTTGAAATTCAAGATTAGACAGAGAGGCACTTGTAACGTCAATTGTTAGTAACGCCATATAATCTCCATACAAAAAATCCTTTTTGAAAGAGATAGACATATTAAAACTTTAAAATATCACTGTAAATTCGTTTTTCAACCGATTCTGTTTTTTTCTTCGCGAATCGTCGTCTACTGATCTATATTTTGAAAATAATTCATAAAATATGATAAATTCATAAAATATGGTGAACAGTCGGATCCCCTATTAAGCCCTACTTGTTTAACTAAGATTCAGAACATCGCAAAGGAAATCAAGAGGGCGTAACCAGACCTAGTTTAGAATTTAGAATCTAGGTTCTAAGACTAGACTAGAGTACTAGACAGACTTTAACTTAGACCCTGCGATCTGCCTTTGAAAGCGCCAGAGTTTGTGCTGGGATGTATTTAGTTATTTAAACTTGGGGGTAGTTCGAGAGCTCGGTTTTGTCGGCTACATGTGTTGAATACATAGACTAATCAAGAAAAAACTACACAGAAAAGTTAGTTTATTATTAAACAAATAAAATACCACGGGTTTTTGTAGAAACGTAAAAAGTAGAGAAATAGACTAAAAAAGTATTCAAATTAAGTTTTTAATTAAGTCACAACGTTTAAAGAATATTTAATAATAGCGGTGCGCCCGCGGCTACGCTCGCGCTATGTAAGATTTTCCCGTGGGAATATAGCTTTTTCCGGTAAAAATTATCCTATGTATTAATCCAAGTTACAAATTATCTTAATTCCAAATTTCGTTCAAATCTGTCCAATAGTTTAGGCGTAAGCGAAACAAACATACAAACATCTAAACATCCAAATATTATATTAACATTTATAATATCAGTGAGATAATTAAGGATAATTACCTTAAATAATCCACACGATGAAGAAGAAGAACTTTAAATATAATAAGTAGGTTTGTGTTATCAATGCACAAAATTAGTGTCAAGTAAAAAGGCTTTTTAATAGAATATTCTTTAAACGCTATTTAGCTCTATTCTTTTTAGCTCTATTTCGATTAGAGCTCACGTGCATACGAATTTTAACTTTCTAAGCGAAGTTTTTGACTGATTTTGAGTCCGTGGTTGATGTAAGCCTGAAGACTAAACCGTCTATTCATTAAGTCATTCCTGTTTGTGAATGTTGACCTGTCTTAGTTTAACGACTATTATCTTGATTAAGATACTTCAAGATTATTATAAGGATATTGGTTAGGCATTCATCAATCAGCTCGCACTGGGCCAGCATGGTCGACTAAGGCCTAATTTGACTTCTCCGTAGTCCAGGTGGTAGTGTATCTGCCTCCGACGCACAGGGTCGCGGGTTCGAATCCCGCCCAGGGCAAACTTTTGTGTGATGAACACTTGTGTTTGCCTTGTGTCTGGTTGTTTTGTATCTATATAAGTATGTATTTATCTATTTATGTAATGTATATCAGCTGTCTGGTACCCATAGTACAAGCTCTGCTTAGTTTGGGATCAGATGGCCGTGTGTGAAGATGTCCCCACATATTTATTTATATTGATTTAATTGCCCTAATTCAGGGTAGGCTCGAACCCCTCGGTGGGGACGTATGAGCTGTTGATTAGGCATTATTAGGTGTAAAAGCAGCCAGCGAGCGACCGGCTATTATAGCTATTTTATAATAAAACTCAATTGGAGCTTAAAATCAGACAAGTTGCCTCCAACAACAACAACTAACGATTACAATCAAATCCAATCAAATCTAATCAAAATCGTCCAAATTCTTTATTAAAAAACATTATCACTTATGCTGTGCGTTTTTTTATCTATCTAATATGTATAAAGTGGCCGAAACTAAAAAACTACTATTAATTTTATTTCCGTGACATAAGCTATTTTAGTTGCTTATCTTTTATAACGGCCAAAATACAAAGTTACCGTTATGCCGCAAGCACTTTCTTGTAATAACGGTATTTATTTATTTATTTATTTCATAGTAAGTGAAGACCTAATACATCAGGAGATAAATACACATTAGGTAGGTACTCCTAGGTCACTAGGACGATTTACAATAGACCCCTGCACTAGTTTGCACTGTATCGCAGTAGGCTATTACTCCTCGTCATGGTGATCGATTGAGTGCGAATCGTGTTTATAGCTATTTGATTATTAATTCTCTAACTGAATGTATTTTCTGTTTCCTCTTGAAGGTAAGTAGAACAAAGTAACAAAACTAACAAAAACAAAACGCGTTAAAATTAACGACAGCAGCGGTGCGTGAGATCACTAAAATAATAAGAGATTAAGTTCTATTTTGTTAACTATATAATATAACATCATTATAATGCCTAAGACCTAAACACTTCTCGGAACCTATCAAGCAAGCACAAACTCATTTTATTATTAACGTAGGTAGATTTGTGGAAGGTACTGGTACTTACTGCAATAATCACTTCATTGGTATAATATTAAGATGTTTTAATTAAGACAAATATTTAGGTGTAAATTACATAAACAATAGAAAATGCCTGTGCGAGATTTCAAAGATAAACTCAGTTCACCAAATATATTATTTAAACATCTGCCTAAAATATTGTCTAATTATATCTCAGATAAAATAAGTTGCACGTCTTCATCAACATCTTCTTTTTCAAGCTTCTATTGTTCTAACAATACAATTATTATCTGTATAAAAATATTTTCTCATTGTCACGTTGATGCCTAAGATACAATTAGTAAGAAATGTTTAGTTTAGGCATCGCATTCATATTTTGTCTGCTTTATTTTTGTATCAGGTTTTTATTGAAATAAATTTTATCTTATCTTAACAACAATAACAATAAGTGTAAAAACAAACAAAGAAAACACTGAATAAAATAAATTAAGAACACATCTTAAGTCCCACCGAGACGCGTTCATAATTTCAACGTTCATTCCTTTTCGCTCGAGGCGAGCCAGGGGAGCGCAACATTTTTAACAGGTTATTATTTTAGCGGAACAATGGCGCATCTACAGCGGTAATAGGCAGGTTTGTTGCAACTGCTAAATGCTTATCTTGGGCTCCGGGGCTACTTGAGGGTCTGGTGTAAGGAGAAGGCTCAAAACGTTTCGTAAGCTTTTTATTTACGTAATACAGAAAAAGTTTAATGCGACAAAGTACTTTCAATGCTTTTTCTTGAAATTGGATTTATTACTAGTTCTCCGATTCAATGCAAGGTAGCAAATTAACTAATAGCTTATGTATCGTAGAAAAACGGAGTACTTTAAAGTTATTGCCAGCGTGCATTATACTTATTCAGTGTTGTTTTAATCCACTAAATCTGTTTCAACTATAGTACTAAATACGCACTTTAGTGAAATTTATATAAGGATACACCTATTTTTTCGAGGCAGATATAAACAGTGCAGTGCGATGCGAGCTCGAGTATGGTCGCGTTCCGCAATTCAGCACCAGACACGAATTAATCTAGTTCGCGAATTTGCGCGATAAGCCGCCGCCCGATACCGTCGCTATGGGCTCGGAGCAACTCATAGCTAAAGATTTGTTGGCGTTCATTCAGCACGCCATCGACACGATGGATGAGGTCAGCATCCTGCAAATCTGCAAGACCAACTTCAAGCGGGAGGAGATCTGCAGTGGCAAGAAGCTGCTCTACCGGACGCTCGGCAAGGCTGACCTGATGCCGTCTCGCAGGAGGGATGAGAAAGGCGAAAGAAGTCTCCAAGACATCATAAAGCTGTTGAAGGAGACCGACCCTGACGACGTGCCTGCTTTCGTGGCGAAGCGGCTACATAAGCTGCCTCCCGTCACTTTCGACCACGTCGACGTAACCAGGCTGCTGAAGGATATTACTACCCTGAAAGCGACCTTGACCGAGGTACAGTTGAAGTTAGAGGCTTCGGAAACTGCCATCTCGGATCTGCGTATCGAATTATTATCATTAAAACGTAGTGATTCGGTAAGTAGGTCATCCGTGGCCTCTAACGTAAACACGCGTCGCGGAGCGCAACATGCTTCCGTCGGCAGTATTGAGTTGGCGACAACACCGGAATGTGCGCCGCTTGCTGCTGACGAGCGTGTTTCACCGCGCCCTGCCGCCGCCGCCAGCCCCGCACGCCCTGCCGCTGTGGAGCTGACGTCACGCGGCACCACGTCTACCCCAAGTCGTGTCCACGCCGCCGCCGCTGCCGCTGCCGCCCCATCTCAGCGGTCACAACCACTGGGGAAAAAGCCTTGCGAGGCTCCTCTCAAGAGTGTGACAGTGCGTCCACCGAAAAAACAGTGCGATAAGGAAGGCTTCATTAAAGTCGAAAGGAGAAAAAAGAAGCCCGCCAGCCGTAACCATCATGGCAACGCACCGGTCGGACCGGAGCACTCGCTGCGTCCCGAAGTACGTTCGACGCAGCTGTACGTGTCCCGACTACACTGGTCCATTAAGGTTGAAGAGTTGGTGGATTTTGTGCGAAGAAAATCCAATTTCACCCTGAGGGTCGAACGGTTAGCATCGCGCCACAAAGTGAACTTTAGTTCGTTTGTGGTACGAGTGCCGACCCACCACCTGGAGATCTTCATGAAAGAGGACTTCTGGCCGCAGGGAGTCGTGTTTCGGAAGTTCCGGGGACGGCTGCCAGCTGACACGCGCTACACGTCGCTGACATCACGTGTTACCTAGTTATAGTTTTTATAAATATGTATGTTAGTTTTAAGGTATTTATTATATGGGCCTCTGTTTACATATTTAAGACCTTTATGTAAATATTGCCTGAAATAAATGATTTATTATTATTATTATTAAAATGCACTGCACAAAAAAATTGTGGGCCTAGCTCTCTAGCTCTAGTACCTACCTGCGTCTGTCTCTTAGGCTCGATTTCCACCAAAGCGGAGAGGAGAGGAGATGTGTTTGAATAACCAATCAGATTTCGTTATTTCCACATCTCCTCTCCGCTTAGCTTCAGTGGAAATGGATCAAGCGGAGCGGAGAGGAGATGTCTAATTTTCAAAAGTCAAAAAAATTTTAATCGAATTAAGATTTTTACAATCATTTTTCGACGTCAAAACTGCTTTTTCTATAGCAAGCGGGACGCGGCCGAGCGAAGATGTGTGTAGCCGGGCGGCGCGGAGAGTGGCGAGATGCGCGTATCGTCGGCGGCGGCGGCGGCGCGACGGCGCCCGCGCTCCCACTCCCCGCCCCGCTGCCTTCTGCCCGCGCTTCGCCGCTACGCACAGCTCACATCTCCTCTCCGCTTTGGTGGAAATAGCCTGCCAGCTTCGCAGCACATCTCAACACATCTCCTCTCCTGTCCGCTTTGGTGGAAACCGAGCCTTAGAGACAGACGCAGGCGCTTCTAGAAGAAAACTGTCGAATTGGAAGCTTATAACTTGCACCACGCGATAATTGTTGCGCACCTCTGGCCTGGCTACTTTCCGCTCCCATTGTCGGTGCACTCACCGGATCTCAGTGCATAATCAAAGCCTATGTTTTTGCTTAAAATATTCAATATTTTCTAGAACAAAATAAGCGAAGCTCGTGGCGCGGTTTTTTCGTTTTGTGATTATGAAATTTAAGCGTAGGTCATAGATGGGCGAACTTGTTTTTTTATTATTATTTTCTTAGACATTAGAAAGAAAGAAAAATAAGAAAAATGTTTATTTCAAACAAATCACATACAAACAAATACGTCTTAATTAAATATTACTCAGTCTAAAAATTATTGCTATGTGAAATGCCAAAAATGGTCTCTACTCAGCATAAGCGGCAAGTAGGCCTTCACCTTGGTCTTCCGTAGAGCCAGTTCTTTTTATAAATAAATGGATATGACAACAAACTGAGTATTATGCTTTACATTAGTTAAGTTTTTTAGTTTTATACTCTTCACCCACCGCGACTAATTCTTTACCGACAAAAAATATAATAATATATTTGTACGTGTTTATGCTTCTCGGAAACGACTGTATAGATTGGGATCCAATTTGTTACTAGGATGGAAAAAATCTTTATGTACTATTTGATAAAATATATTTAACGCAACTCGATCTACTAACAATAACATCTCAGATCGAATACAGTAGGTACTGTCAAGACATCACAAAGCTCTGTCGTCTAGATACGCGAAGAAGTATAATGCAGTGATATCAAAAATATATCCAACCAGTACTTTGTTGACATAATCACTTTTTATGGTTCCGTAGTTAACAAGGAACCCTTATAGCTTCGCCATGTCCGTCTGTTTGTCTGTCTGTCTGTCTTAGTACTAAAAGGCTGTAATTTGGCATGGATATGAATATCAATCATGCCGACAAAGTGGTAGACTAAAATCTTTAAAAAAAATTTTTACGGTTCCTCTGGTATACTTAAAGTGGTGGGGTTATTTTTTTTCTTAACTACCACATAGTGTGAGGTTTCATTGGATGGGATTTTTAAATTTCATTTGGGGATTAACAAAAACAATTTCGATGCTAGTGTACATTTCAGTCAAGCATCTAAACAGGATGGGTCTATCTGAGAACCCTTACTGTAGATTCTGCGCAGATGACGAGGAGACTCCACTTCACATCCTATGAGAATGTGATGCCCTTGTCAATAAGAGTAGCCGAGTGCTGGAAGGACCTAAAATTGCCATCCAGGAAGCCCAGGCTTTAAGTCCCTTATCGACCGTCAGCTTCTTTAAAACTGTTGGTCTAGCTAGAGGAGGAACCGAAGGGCCGACTAACAATAGATCCACCTCGGGTCGCAGCGGTCATTGGGACATAATTTGCCCGATCCCTTCTACTTAAATCATAGAGTCAAGTCCTCCTACAAGCGAAACCATTGTATTTGGAAATGTGAAAAAAAAAACATATTTATGATGAATTTAAAAGAAAAATGATCAACATCTAGTATAGGCTTACTAGACCAACTTATAAGATGTTCTTACACTAGTAAGAAATTCGGTACAAAATATCATAGAAAATATTTTTGATGAACGTTAAACTGTCTTAAGTAGCATCTATAGAACCCGCACTTTGTATGGCCCGATACGAGCTTGGCAAATTTATTTTTGTAAAAGAAATTTAAGGCAAATGGTAATTAGGAACTTCAAATCGCCTGATTGCTCGTGATCCGTTTAAAAGTAGATTCTTTCAAACAAGAATCTTTCTAATTCTTCCATTCATTAAAAAATCAAACAGTACATATCAGAAAACATTATCCCCCTCAATATTTTTAGCTGTTGGGGAATGACAAAGAAACGTTTACAAGAATGCTTGTTTCTTTCCATACAAATTGCATGTATTTAACCTGCAGCTCTTCGCGAGCTGTGATTTTCTTGAGCTGTATGGTGCTTGATTATACGGTTGTTTGTTCTTTGGGTTACTGGACTAATAGCCATTTGCACTGAGCGCTGGTTAAGGAACAAGTATTATTGGTCTGCGTTATTTTGTTTTTTTTTTTTGCTTTAATTTAGTTGACTAAGGTCCGATCGCCCTAATTTAGGGTAGGCTCGAGCTCGGTGGGGACGTATGGTAAGCTGTTGATGATGATGATAAATAATTTGAACTTTGCCTCTTTTTCATGGTTAAAGAAAATTCTAGACAGTATTTGTACAATGTCAAGGAAGATATAATTTTTAAATTGCATATGGTTTTTGATCCAGGAGCCTACTGTCATTTACTTCCAGAACTACCTCCGATTTCATTGCAGAACTATATTAGTTTTACGTGTATTTTTTAAAATGTTTACTTGCTATATGCAAATAATATTAACATTAAATCAGTTACTGTCATCAGATAATAAAAGTTTTCATCTATCTATCTATCATCAGCCAGCCGACATGTCAGTGCTGACTGACTCGCTACTGTCATATCGTGTAAATAAAACTGACTTATCGGCAGACCGACGTCAGTAATTGATTCAATATAAACCTACCTTTTTAATAAGTCTGTGTGAAACTCTGTGTGTGTACCTTCACTATACAGATTGTCAAATAAATCGATATTTACCTACTATTATAAACAAACAGCAGAGCTATTATACGTGCGGTCGCCGAGTGATGTCGACTGGATCAATGGGTGTACGGACAAACCTAAGTAGGTTTTTGTTACACTCATATAAATGTAAATTATTAGCTTAAGACTTAAATGTAATAAATAAATAAAAATAAATAAATAATAAGTGAATTGAAAAATTCAATTTAAACTAACCTTTAAACAATGTCTTACCATTAGTTACATGCCATAAAATGATTTGTTGCAAGTTGGCCCAACCAACTTTCACGAGGTAAAGCTGGAGGCGATGGTCGTTGAAAACTTGAGGAAATTATCAGCTTATGGTGGATTTGACCTGGAATGATACTTATATGTTTAAGAGTGCAATTTTCTACACATGATTTTCACATAAATAATATGAAAAGATCTAACATAATGAAAAAATAGAGAAAGTTCTACGTTGTTTGAATATATCGGTTACTGTGTGAAATACCTGAAATACAACAAGCATGTTCATTTATTTTTGATAGGTTATGGATTTAATAGACCGTGCTAATTTCCTTTGTTTTCCTATAAAGGTTGTCTAAAAAAAGTTGCTATGAAGCTATAAGACCGCCCAACAGTACACCTTTTCCTGTTCTTACTTCCATTTTGTTATTATTCTTGTGTGTTGCTAGGCATAGTCCAATGAGGAGTTTCTTTCATAAAACTATGATGATAGTTTAAATCGGTTTGATTACATATCCGCTTATGATTCATTGATAAATATTGCTTTTAATTATTCAAGCTCAAAAGCGCTTTGTGTTTCCTTCCATTACGGAATACAGGCCAAAAAAAGCCTACTTTGTTCCCGTGTGCGTTAAAGCCATTTACAGAGTGTATCGACCTACTTGCCTACGGTGTTACTCGTGGAATATTTCACATTTTTACATAGTACCGCGACGTGAGCAGCATGCTAAGCGAGTCCACTGTTTAACCATATATTTGTACGATAAAAAAAATGTAAAGAGAACACTTTTGAGGTAAAAATGTTGATTCCTAATATAAAGGTCGACGGCATCAGTTCATGTTAGCCGTGTGGTGACGGCAGAGTAGAATACATTTGTCACCAACCCCTGCTCTTTCCGTGGGTGTCGTAAGAGGCGACTTAGGGACTACACATTGAACAGGGAACGGGCAGCAGCGCTCTCTGATACAGTAACCTTTTAATCTGCGATCTCCAACCCGCCTGCAAAGCGTGGAGATTATGGCAAAGCCCTCCACTTAAGTGGAGGAGGCTCATAGTCCAGCAGTGGTCTGTAACGGGCCATTGATGTTGTTGATGATCAGTTCATGTTAGTGTTTTTTAATTTATTTTGTTAAATTTATAGGCTATTTTTCTCAATTTAATTTGTAGTTCGGGCTGTTTTGATTCATGTTGTAAGAGCAGTACTTTATAAAACTGGGGATAGCCGTATTACACGTCATTATAAGCTCTGCCTACTCCATCAGTGCTATATTAACAGAAACAGTGCGTGATTAACAGAAACTAACATTTCATACGCCATATTTACTACGTACCTGTCACATAATATTTGCACCCCTTTTCATTATCTATGTAAACAAATATCACAGCAAGTAATAGTTAAATTTTACGTCGAAATGTGAACAAATATTGTCTTAAGCTAACTGTACTTTCGCTTCGTTGAATTGCAAACAATTTCTTGTTTAGTCGAATTGTTTGTACAAATACCAGAACTGTCTAAAACATCTATATTTCAATTTAAACAAAAATTCTACAGACGGTGATCAATATAAAGAATAATAAAGGAGAATATTAGAAAATTAATGGTACCTAATTGATGACATCACATCGAATAAATCATAATACCAATCATATATTTATTTATCATAATGGATAGCCAACTAACTAGCATACAGGATGTAAATAAATTAGTTGACACTATTTTAAAATATCAACCTACCCATGAAACTGAACCACTTTCCCCAAGAAACATGGGCTGTCGGACGACAAAACAAAGTTGTTCTTTTCATACAAAACCGCGCGGCCAGCTAATCTATTTACTATGGAAGATATTTTTTTCGTCCGACAGCCTATGTTTCTTAGGGAAAGTTGTTCAGTTTCATGGGTAGGTTGATCCTTTAAAATAGTGTCAGCTAATTTATTTACACCTTACATATAGACAGCATCGTAAATTACAGACAATATAAGCAATTTTTTTGAGTGATTAGTATAAGTACGCATCATCACCAGTTTATACGTCCTCCCCTCTAAAGGGCCTCAGCTTACCCTGAATAGGCTGTCAACTTCACACACATTTTTTTAAATTATTTCTTCAATGAAGTGTGAAGGTTTCCTCACAATGTCTCCTTCGTCGTAAGAGCGTCGAATGACGCACAAATAAATTAAAAAAATGGTAAATACCTACGAATAAGGAAGCTATGGAAATATAATTGTAAACAAAACCCAAGAAAAATATGGCCCCAAATCTCGAGTACTTAAACGAGAAACGTCACTGTAGACGGGCCAATTGGATGCGTTCACGTATCACGTCATACTCCGACAAGCGCGCTGATTGGTTCACGGCATGACGGATAACGGTGATTGGATCGCGTCACTTGTGCAGTGGATGTGTTATGCATTAAGTATGATGGAACAAGTCAAATTAAAAATTATCGTACTTTTGCATACTCATATTCGAATCAGATTACTTTGTAATTATTTACTAAAATCATCTTATATATTATATTATTTAAATGTGTGATTGTGTGCTTGTTGTTGGGAAGAGGCCATTACTCTGTATCAAACTTCTCACGTTTTCGTATTGTATTTTGTATTCATTAAAATCTTGCCAATCATTTGTTATTTTCGAGTTATGATTTTACTAACGTTGAAATACAAGCCTGAACTAAGGAGAGACTACATTATTTCGGGGATCCATCCACCATGTGCGATCCTGCTGGCAATGGTTCCCTGTCAAATATAAAGAGATTACTTTGTCATTATTTACTAAAACAATCTTATATATATTATTTAAATGTGTGATTGTGTGCTTGTTTTTGGGAACAGGCCATTACTCTGTGTCAAACTTCTCACGTTTTCGTATTGTATTTTGTATCCATTAAAATCTTGCCAATCAATTGTTATTTTCGAGTTGTGATTTTAATAACGTTGAAATACAAGCCAGAACCATGGTGTGATCCTGCTGGCAACGGTTCTCCGGTTCTCCGTCAAATATAAAGTAATATACAGCGACTCGCGAGGTCTACAGCTCACAGAGCCACTAGTATAAAATACTTGGCCTTGTGCCTTTTAAAAGAAAATAACAAAGAAAATTGACAACTTCAGATGTATGGTTTACTTACATGATCTTTCACTTTGGGTTATAGAGAGAACTACATCATATTATGTTAATAATAATGCAGCACAATCAATATAATTTCAAAATTTACTCAGTGGGGTAACTAACTGAAAATAACAGTTTCTATTCAAGATTATTTAATTTTATGCAATACTTACTATGGAGATTATTTAAGTATTTTTATAGGATATAAAGTATTATGACATTATGCCTTAATATAAGTCGTAGACATTGGCTGACTATTGCTTGCATAATCCCATCCATCATTATTTTATGTCAAGTATTTAGTATACTGAGAAAAAAATGTATTTACTTGTGATTTGTTACCCCAGTTTCTTTTTTGCTGGCTTTTTGGGTGTCCTGCACCATTTTACCTCGCCGGAAGTCATTTTATTACCTATGTTTGTCTGAATTTTATTGTATTTTTGTTTTTTATCGGAAGCTGCAGTCCGTCATACAGTGCGTGACAGACTAACTAGCGCGTGTGTTGCCCTTTTTAAGCCCCGCCTTCTTTGTTGCCCTTTGCGTGGGGCCATTTTTTGAACGGAATGCGACTTCTATAGCTTCCTTATTCGTAGGTAAATACATTAGTACGCAGAGTTCGAAAGTGAAGTCAAAGTCAAAGTCAAAGCTATTATACCACCATCGATGTAATTCAGCAGATCAAAACAAGTAGAACCTTAAACTTGTAGCCCAGCAGCCGCCACAAGCTCCTGCACCACACGAAGAGTGCTTTAGTGGGTTGATATGTGGCAATATCCAGGGCACAGTCCGAAGAAAAAAAGGTATTTATATTTTATATAACTGACAAGGAAAATAGTAGATAAGCTTTAGAAATTTACTATCGGAGATCAGGACATGAAGTGAAGAATTTAGCAGAAAAAAGACAAAATCGAAACGTAAGAAATCGAAATTTGAAAATGAATTTAAAATGAAAGATAAAACTGCCAGCAAGAAAGGTGGCCACCTTAAAGTCATAAAACAAGAAAGAGGACAAATGCCTCGTTACAAACTTTACTGCTCTAAAGCATCGATTTATTCATTCATTTCGTATACAATATTGTGTTCGAATTGATATTTAACAATCTAGATGTAAAAATCAGCATTATTTGCAAACCAAGGGACATTTATCTCATTCACAATCGAACGAGTTTCAACATTCGATAGTCATTCCAGTAAGTTACGACATGAATTGAATCGTTCAACACGATTTTTGATATAAAAAGATAAATTGGCATAATTTGCAAAGGTTACGGCGTTAAAGGTGATCTTGTCAAGAATGTTTTGTAATGTTTTTGATCTGATTTTTGATCTTAAGTTTATGCAATTCAAATGAGATTGAACTTATTACCATTTGCAGTGAAATTGCCGCCTCTGCAATGGTTGTTACTAAAGACCAGGGACCGGACTACCCGTTGAAAAACCCTTTCAGTCGTTACGGTTTTAAGTATTTGCAGAATGATAATTGAAATAAATATATATTTATCAGATTCCTTGATAGGGTTACCCTGTTGGATTTGCAAACGTTATAATTATAGCATAATAAGAGTACGAGATATCGTTGATCAAAATCGCAAGGGTCCCTGCTAAGGACTTTGGTTCAGGTTTAGTAAAAAATATAAGTCCTGCAGTATTTCTATGGTCTTCTTCACAGAAGAGCATACTGGTTCTGATCAAACTAATACAAGCTTTTCTTGTACCGCGTATTCATTCGCATCGGTTTTAGCATAAATTAATAGTTCAATCAATCAATCAGCCTATTGCAGTCCACTGCTGGACGTGGGCCTCCGTAAGAGCACGTCAAAGCACACGTTCACCCGCTTTCCTCTTCCAGCCTCCACCAGAAACCTTCCTCAGGTCATCTGTGACCTAATAGATATTTTTTCAATCTATTATTTAAAAAAATGCCTTAGTCTCCTATTCTTTCTGTTGTTGACTCACTTACTTTACCTATTACATAAAAACAAACTCTTCCCGTTTACTGCGGACAAAGATTATAATTTCAGTTTTCCATTTCAGGTTCGTGTTTCATAAAATTAGCATTTGTCCCTAAACTGTAACTCGAGATTAACTTCTTATTTTTCCCAATAATTTCAGGGATTTTGCTCTTATTACGTATCACCTAATAGAAACTGACTATTGTTTCTGTTTTTCCATCATGACTGTCGTTTACATTAGCATTCTCCATCATGACAGTCGTTTACATTAGCATTCTCCATCATGACTGTGGTTAACATTAGCATTCTCCATCGTGACTGTGGTTTACATTAGCATTCTCCATCATGACTGTGGTTTACATTAACATTCTCCATCATGACTGTGGTTAACATTAGCATTCTCCACCGTGACTGTGGTTTACATTAGCATTCTCCATCATGACTGTGGTTTACATTAGCATTCTCCATCATGACTGTGGTTTACATTAGCATTCTCCAACATGACTGTGGTTAACATTAGCATTCTCCATCGTGACTGTGGTTTACATTAGCATTCTCCATCATGACTGTGGTTTACATTAGCATTCTCCATCATGACTGTGGTTTACATTAGTATTCTCCATCTTGATTGACCGAACGTTTGCCTTTTTGTAGAACCATGGAGGTTTGTAACCGACTTGTCATTATCTTAGCCAAATTATGCCTACTGCTGGACAAAGGCTTTCCCCAGAGATCTACACAACGACTACTGATCCTGCGCTGCCCGCTTCCGAGTTCTACCTTGTATTGGGAGGACGGTCCTGTCCTAACCACGCGCCACGCTGCATTCTGTAGTGTAGTCGCCAAGAAACAATGTTTTATTTTGTTTTTGATGCATATCGCAAAGTCACTGAAAGTATTAATATTTATAGATTAAATTACTTAAAGCTACTTATCACATCACTTCACACTAATATTTTAAATGCGAAAAGTTATTTGGATGTATAGATGTTTGGATGTTTGTATCGCTTTTACGCCTTAACTACTTAACGGATTTAGATGAAATTTGAAATGGAGATAGTATGTACTCTGGATTGACACATAAGATACAGATTGTTACGGGAAAAGGTCTTATTCCCACGGGAAAATCTTACATAACCCGAGCGAAGTCGCGGGCGAATAGCTAGTACTCACAATACAATGTTTGCACAGTGTTTGGAATGAGAACTCTCTTTTACTTATACTCTGTACAGTTCATATTTTTACAGTCATACGTAATATCGTCCTTCTCAAGGGCGCTTGCACGAAATGGTAGTATTAAAATGAAATAAAATTAATTAAAATTATAATGAGACACAGTCAGGGGTTCCTTGTGAAATAATGTGCCCTAGAGATTTGTGCAGGGAATATTCAAGTCAGGTAATAAAAAGGAACCTACCCAAAAAACTCACAAAATATTTCAAAAGTATGGATTTAATTATTTAGAGCGTCGGTGGTCTAGTGGCTAGGGCCGCTGCCTCCCGTCTCCGGGAGACGCGGGTTCGATCCCCACCACGTACTAATGTGTTTTCGAATTTCGAATTCGTATGTACGTTTGTTCGACACCTGCACACTCCTGCACACTCCTGCGAAGAAATTCAAAGGTTGTGTGTGAAGTCGACCAACCCGCACTGGGCCAGCGTACTAGACCATCGACGACGCTCTCTCAAAATTATATTATAACATTGAAAATCTATTGGTGCGCTCGTCGCGTCGTCTACCTTTACTATATAAGGTGCCCCGTAATTAGTGTCAAATATATTCAGGGCTGAAAGTAATAGTCACGTAAAAAAAAATATTTCGAAAATCTACACGATAGTTTAAATTTTTTATTTTCTAACAAAAAGAATCATCATTAAATATGACAAAAAGATATCACTCTCTGCATGAGTACACTCACATTACTCTAGATACAAATGTAATGTAAACACGCATCAAGCGTGCGCGTGCATGAATGCAAATGTACTCGTAGTCTCAGCTGGTTGAGGGTGATGTTTTTTATGATTAAGTAACCAAGTTGTTTGGCTTAATTACATGAAAACTAACGTGTAAATTGATCTCATTTTTTTATGAAGTGAAGATTAGTACTTCTTCTTTCAGCCCTGAAAATATTTGACACTAATAACGGGGCACCTTATATAGATATCATGGCAAATCTTCAAACGGGTTGTCTTTACGTTGAAAGTCCTATTAATTGCACGTCTTCACACGTTCGCTGAGTTTGATCAAGATAGACTGTCTTCCGTTTCGCACGGTCTAGCACGTTGAACGTGTATGATAATGGTGCAAATCTATACTAATATAATAAAGTGGAAACCTTTGTATTTTTGTATGTTTGTAACGAATAAACTCAAAAACTACTGAACCGATTTTAAAAAATATATCATTTTTAGAAAGTTAAAATATCCCAAGGCGTAGTTGCCGTAGGGCTAACCACTCAGCAGCTCTTCTCCACTCCTCACTCTCTTATACATACTCACCCCCACTCACACACACACACACACACACACACACACACACACACACACACACACACACACACACACACACACACACACACACACCACACACACATACATACATACACACACACACACACACACGTTTAGACTCTGAATAACTTGGCATGTCTAACTAAACTAAATTATTTCTAGCTATTATGTACCTACTTAAACATAGACTTAGATTGTAAGAAGGAAAGTATGATAAACCATGAATAGACCACTTAGACTCAGAATAACTCGGCATGTCTAACTGAACTGAATTAATCTATTTCTAGTTAATATGTACCTACTTAAACTTAGACTTAGATTGTAGGAAGGAATGTAAGTTGAACCTATAATCTAATACTATGAGCTTAAAACTACTTTAGACCTAAACTAAACTTATCTTAATTATACTTACCTGTTTTTCCATCTGTATGAACTTGTCATAACATTAACTTATATTATGTTAGTTTCTATGAAGAGCGGTGCCTCCCGACACAGGCGATAAGCCTTTTGGGAGACACTTGCCCCACTTTTCTAACATAAGTGATTTTAAATAATAAAGTTTTTTTTTTATATCCTTGAGTAACATAAGCTACTTTTTACCACGAGAAATATGTTCTTCCCACGGGAAAATTCAAAAATGAAGCGGGCGTAGCCGCTGGCGGGCCGCTACCGCTAGTCCAATTATATGACAGAGGCAGATTGTCACGCTTTGAAGATATTTTAACATTAGTACTTTTTTAACAGCAACAGCTTTTCTTTAAATGATTTAATATATTTCAAATTGTGTAGTAATTAACAGACTTGAACTATAAGCACTTTCGAGTAACAAGTTAGTAATTTTTTTAATATGTTTTACTCCAATTTTTTTAAAGCCACGCCTGCTTTTGGATCTTGCAAGGAAAAGAGGTACCTCAATCCTGTTGTTTTTGTTTTCTATTAGTATAATATTCAATAGTAATGTATTCTTACCACAGACAGTAATGTGTCATAGGTTAGTTACTTCTTTTTCTCGCCATTATGTATAACTCAATTATTTTAACTGTGCACTTAGAGCTGTCAAAATCGTCATGTTGGTGGCATTGAATTCACCCGCCCGCTTACTTCCTCGCCTCCTCCGACGCCTATCAAAACGGATACCAAACCTACCAACATGCAAATATTATGACGTTGACAGATGCACAGTTATAAAAATTGGGTTATAACACAATTTTGACGCGACACGTACGCGACGAGGACGTTGGGATGTGTGTGTGTTATACGCAAATATTTTTATATGTACGTCAATATTTGAGTAGACTTAGTACTGCATGTAAAGAAGAAAATATCTATCTTGTAGAGCTATAAAAATATGTTAATTTTCTGAAGTAAACCGATGATAAAACATATTGAAGCTGAATTATAGTTAAGGCCTCCTAAGTGGGCCCAGTGCGAAATGATCGTATAACCAGAGGTTTTCAGGTTTCATACACTTTAAAAACACAAAACACAGTACCTAGTAAGGTTCAAACCACCCCCGTACAGAAGGCAGCAACTCTATAAACATGAAAGTATGTTTGGATATTTAGATGTTTGGATGTTTATTCTAATTCCACATAAACTACTGAACAGATTTGGATGAAATTTGGAATGAAGATAGTTTGTACCCTGGATAAACACATTTTCTTTTTACGGGAAAAAGTCTTATTCCCACGGTAAAAATCTTACCCATTGTGAGCGTAGCCGCAGGCGGACCAATTTTTTCCCATTTGTAGGTATGTTCCCAAAATTATTTTATCAATATTACTCTTTCCCTACAGACTTTTTTAGTAACTCCCACTTTCCGCCCTCGCTCCAAACGAATCGGCGACATTATGTTAATGTTTTCATTGTGTATGTATTAGAAAATATTCAGGTTACATTTACATTCCCGATGAGTTCCGTGTACAAACAAACATTCGGTTGGGGGACCCTAAAAAGCCGAGGCGGGGAATGCATTTCGCAATTCGATTGAAAACGAATGGTTCGTCCGTGCGGGTTCTGTACCTATGGCTCCTTTATAAAAGGCAGTAGGTGAAAATATCTTGGTTATCAGTTTTAGAAAAATATTCCTACAATGACCTCGATTCGGGATGTCATGTTTTTATGACCAATGAAAGAGAAGTGATGAACGAATGATATACATTTGAACGAAAGATAACCTAAAATAAGGGCATAGCTGTCAGTTTAAGAGATTTTTAAGTCGCATGTTTTAAGTGCTCTCTAAAATTGTGCAATCGACACGGCTATAAGGTTCGAATTCGATATTTGACAGCTCTAATATTAGGATGGCCATCTCCTGTCCCTTTTCAATCTTTAAAAGGTAAAAAGGACGGACTAACTTAAATTAGAATTAGAGCGTGACATCCCGAATCGAGGTCAATATTCAGTAAAAGTAAACCCAATAAGTGGGTAGACTCAGCGTCGATTGCATACCTGCCACCAACCAACCAATATTATTAACGGCTCATATACGTCTCTACCGAGGGGCTCGAGCCTACCCTGATTTAGAGTGATTAGGTCTCAGTCGACCAAGCTGGCCCAGTGCGGGTTGGTCGACTTCACACACAACCTTTGAAATCCTTCACCGTAAGAGCGTCAAATAAACATACACATAAATTCGAAATTCGAAAACACATTGGTTCGTGGTGGGGATCGAAGCCGCGTCTCCCGGACGGGAGGCAGCGGCCCTAGTATCATACACGGTTGTCAAAACCTAACCAATTTCACTTGTTCGAATGTATCTTTACCCAGCGAGTGACCATATGCTACGGGAAAACTAACTTTATAGGTAATTAGATCAGAATTAGGTCTATCTAAATAAATATAACATTTAATTAGGTCAGCCTTTATTTTCTTAAAAATCAACGTCATCAATAACAGTCAGCCAGCGATGTTCTGAATCTATACCTAGCGATACGGGAAAGTTTTGGTATTTGAAATTAAAATATATGAGCGTAAAAGGGATTCTAATATACTCATAGGTGCTTCCCATATTTCTCATTTGTTTATATACGTGCGATCTAACATAACTCTTCAATCTTCAGTTATGAAAAACCTAAGCCCCTTCCAAGCTAGCTTCATATACAGCGTGTTATAATAAATCAAGTGGCAGCTTGTGAACATTCCTTCGGACTCGAACAACTTGAGCAGTTAATATTATGTTACTCACCCTGTGTACGACAGCTTTGGATCGATAGCAACGACAAAGTACTTGGGTTCAGTAAGAATACAAACTAATACTTGTACTGGGTTAAATTGTTATAAGAGCCCTTCGATGGGGATGTATGCTGTTGATGATGAGGCTCAGATCAAGAGAACCATCATTATGAAAGTGAACGTCTCCCGGATGGGAAGCTAGCCAATAGACCACCGACGCCCTATGTCTTCTTTAAATTATCACTGTGAATCATTTAGAATTATTTACTTCCGAAGTTTTGGATTTACCGTTCAACATTTAGAAAATTTAACATTTTGGGATTTACAGTGCAACATTTTGCAAATTCAACATTATGGTCAAAAGTCAAAAGTCAAAATATTTTATTCGAATTAAGATTTTTACAAAAATCATTTTTCGACGTCAAAGCTAACATGCATGGCACGTTCACTACCAGTGTACGCCCTCTGTGGAGAAGAACGGCCAGAAGAAACTCCACAGGAATTGTATCTTTTGTACTTTTCTTTTAAATATATAAAGAATCATACATGAGTCATAATTACAATCTACTCCGCTGATTTGGAACAACAGTTGACCAGACGTTTTTATCATCTAAGTAATCATTTATCGTATAATAGGCCTTAGAACATAAAATAGTTTTAATTTTAGCTTTAAATTGGCTATCGGATAGATTTACAATATGATCTGGTATTTTATTATAGAAGCGAATACAGTTCCCCATGAATTATTATTAACCTTACACAGTCTAAACTTAAGGTGCGCTATTTTATTTTTATTTCTAGTATTTATAATCAGAATTCTTAGGAAATAGCATTATGTTCTTCCGGACATACAAGATGTTTTCAAATATGTACTGTGAAGATACCGTGAGGATATCAATTTCTTTAAATAATTCCCTTAGGGTCCGGAAGGTCATTAAACTAATACTAGGTACTGCACGTGTCAGTAAGAAACAAACAATAATTTTTAATCTTTCTTATAATTTCAATCACATAGAGAATGATAGTAGTCTGCACCTCTCACTAAATTACATTTCCATCTACTCTCATCTGCTAAAACAATCACGCATTTCGTAGAGCGGCACAAAAATAGTATGAAAATATATAAAACAATAAAACCTAGGAAAATAAAACAAGTCCCTGACACAGCTAGCACAACAAAAAAAGATAACATTCCATTTTTAAAATAACAAATCATTTTAATCCTTGTACAAAGTTATGCGAGTCCAAATTAAAAATTGACGCGTCGGATTGGCATGAAGCAGAATAGATTACCGCCAAAATCCGAGCATTCAATTACCGAGTTGTCGCGTGGCCACAGTAAAAAAACGACCGTTATTTTTATACCAGTATGTTATATTCTCGCCGTGTGGTGAAGGCAGAGTAGAATACATTAGTCACCAACCCCTACTCTTCCCGTGGGTGTCGTAAGAGGCGACTTAGGGACTACACGTTGAACAGGGAACGGGCAGTCACGCTCTCTGATACAGTAACCTTGATGATGACTTGAAGAAGGTGGCTGGTTGAAGAAAGCGGATGATCGTGCGCTTTAGCGTGCCCTTGGGGAAGCTCACATCCAGCAGTGGACTGCAATAGGCTGATTATTGATGTAATATTTATTGGTACATCATCGTGAGGAAAAAGTTGTGTGTGAAGCCAACCAACCCGCACTTGGGCAGTGTAAGGCCGTAAGGCTAATTTAGAGTAGGCTCGAGCTCTTCGATGCGGACGTACTTGAGCAGTTGTTTTTATACCAGTATGTTGTTGATGATGATGATGATGTATTCGATGGCTCCATGCGTAAAAAAATATTTTAAGAAAATGCATATAGTTCTCTTCTATAGTTCTCGACTTGAAAAGCCTTGTACGATTTCTTAAAAGACAACGGCTTACCCGAAAGCATTTTCTGGCATGGCATTGTTTTAATGGTCTTGTATAAAGCCTGTTTCACATTTGCAAAGTGACAAGTGCTTGATACTTGTCGGAAAATGAAGCGCGCTTTTTATCGCTTTGCTTGTCACTGTCGTTCTATAAGGGATAAAGGGCGTCACAGACGGTTAAGGGGCATACAATGGCAAAATTAGCAACTCAACACGCTTTAGTTAAAAGTTCAATCGTCGCACTACAGAAACAACGTTTATATTGCACACTCAGCAGGAATCGTGCGAAAAACTCGTTAACTACCTTTGATTCATTTATATTTTTGCACGTTTGAAAGATAAATGAATTGCCAATATCCCGTAGGTAGGAACCGTGTCCGCGTCTGTTGTAGTTTAGAAGCAGTAGCAAATTTAACAATAGGAGCAGCTCGAATTCAATGGCGTTTTTGTGTAGTATTTAATGTTTTTAATAAAAATCAGTCTACGCGAAATAAAGGTTATATATTCAAGTTTAATATATATATGTTTTCTGGAATTTTCTGCTTGCTCGTTTATGAGCCTTGAGCCTTCAAAACTGCGAGTTGGCTTGGGTACACCCCTTAAGATACGATATCGTATCTTACGAGGCAGCCAGCTCTTTCCGCGCCTTGGCCATTCTACTTGACCCCCACAAAGTGAATGGCGACGAGAGCGCTGGCGTAAGATACGATATCGTATCTTAACCGTCTGTGACGCCCTTAAGCCTTCAACAATTTGTACTAAGCAATGAGTAAATCAGGCTCAACAAACTCGATCAGAAGAGGGATATAAAAAGTTGTAACGCCGTAGTTTCTGCACCGTTACAAAAGTAACGGGCTGTTCCTCCGCAGCGTGGCCGTGTTAACATGCAAATTGGTACCAACCCGAATGTTTCGAGCTACCCGAAAGTGCCCCGTCCCTTTCGTTAATAGGAAATGGGCCTTTTCCGTTATTATTCTCTTTGGTCGAAGCCCTTTTGTTTGGTCTTCGCAGATTTGGAAATTATGCCGGTCCCTTTAAAGCGACAACTTTGCCGGACGCGCTTAACAACGCTTCAGGGGAATAAATTAACGTAATTATAGACGGCTGATGAAGAAATTAGTGTTTGAAATTCGAATTTAATATTCTGTTATCTGGAGGTGATGGTAAAAATCGTGAAGAAACCTACAGGAACACGCCTACTAACATTAACAAAAAATCTACTACGCCAATTTTAGAATTTGATCAACTCAAGTAATTAACATTTTGTGTTAGAAGGTTATCGTCCGGTGGGACATAAAATAGGCATGTACGTTGGGTTAATTTTCGTTATTTTTTTAAGGAAAAGAGCTTTTCTTCCATCTTATATCAACTGTCATCATTATTGATATCTTTAACATGTCATTTTATACATTTAAAAAAGCTCTCTATAGTCCGTCTAGTCCTCTTTAAATTTCAGAATTAAAAAATGTATCTTTTATTAGTATCCACGTACGCAAGCTGTGTTTGCCTATAATTGGATCTACATCTCTGCCATACCTTTAAACTATTTGTATAACTAATATAAGATGTAAACCTATCGGCAAACCTATTTAATAAAAAAAACAATACAATGTTGAACGAACATACAAATAAAATTAAAATTAGAATGTCAAAAAAAAAAAAAAACTTAGTCAAACAAGCCACCCCGAACAGCCCACCGACCAAACGTACCCAAGATGCTCGCAGCATTGCCGCGCTGAACAGCTAGGGAGATCTCCTGCATCAGGAAGAAGCCTGAACGGGGATCCCCCACGAGACATCTAGCCTCAGAGCACCACGGGCCCGCGGTCTCGACAGCAAATGGCACAAAATCATACACTGATTCCAGGCTCGAATACTTCGCTCGCTTTCTCTGGAACGCGGCTCCAGCCGATCACTGAGTGTTTGGCAGGTGACAGGTCGCATAGGTGCAAACACAATATGTCGCGTCCCAGATCAGGGAGCGACCTCTCCGCCATGGAACCAAAACGTGTCAACCAAATTAAATAAATAAATAAATATAATTAGTTATAATGGTATACTAAAAAAAAACGTAATTTCCGTATTAAAGTAATATAAATAATTTTACCATTACTTATCTCTAGTTTTATTTAATCAATACCTTTTATTGTTATTTCGGCTGCGTTCTGAATATGTGCGTTGATGAGCGTTGTTGAAAATGTAATTTATTGTATCAAATTTTACGGGCTACTGGTTTCATTGTGGCAAAATCATTTAATTGCGGATACTTCATCGTGTATGTTTTTGGAATTATAACAATTTCCTATGCTACATATAACGTATCGTTTCGTACGCTACGTAACGTATCTTCATTATTGAAGTCATTATTAATAAAAACATGTTCATCAATCAGCCTATTGCAGTCCCTGCTGGACGTAGGCCTCCCCAAGAGCACGCCAAAGCGCACGATCACCCGCTTTCCTCATCCAGCCACCACCAGCAACCTTCCTCAGGTCATCAGTCCACCTGGCAGGGGGCGTCCCACACTACGTTGGCCGAGACGCGGTCAAAAACATGTTAAAGAATTTCAAAAAATGAAATTAATTGAGGCTCAAAAATATTTTTTTTATTGTAACACAGTGTCTCATTTGGTTTTGAACCCGGAGCCTCCGTAATGAAACTCGACCGCTCGACTACTGAGCCACGGAAGCTCATGTGCGCGCTTCAGTACCTCAATAGGTCGCGTCCCCACCGAGGGGCTCGCTTGCTCAAATTACCTACCTTTCAAATTTTTCTCAGGAGTGTGCAGTCACGATGTTTTCCTTCATCGTAAGAGCGTCAAATAACTACTTCGAAATACCTGCATTCAAAAATACAATGCTTCGTGGTGAGGATCGAACCCGCGTCTCCCGGACGGGAGTCAACGGCCCTAGCTGCTGAGCATTGAATAATAACTCCTATGTTATGATACTCCTTTAAACGTAGCAAGCTTACGCATCGCAAGTAAAAACACTGAATAATCCAGTAAATTTTTATCGCCGCGATTAAAACCGCGGGCTCAGCGTTTTATTATGTACGGTTATTTATGTCTGGGAGACAGGTTTATGGAAAATGTATGCTGATATTTTTCATCCAGTTTTTTAAACACCCCGTAAAAGTACGGTTCTGTTTTTAGGGTTCCCGAGGTCCTAGATTAAAAAACAGTACTCTACTCTAGTAGAAAAACAGTATTCTGTGCGACTTCTCTACGCGCTGCTCTAAATTATCGTCATAATATCTCACCGGCACATCTAACCGCCCACCCTTTATTTCAGGGAATTCTCGTGATTCTTTATAATTCTATAAGTTACAGCTGATGTTAGTCAAAATGTAATTAATTTAACGTTTATTTAACTGTGTTAATTTATCGTAAAATATCAATAAATCAATTGTTATGTATAACAATAAGCGTAATTAAAAGTTAACCCGAAATACAAGGGTGGGCGGTTAGATGTGCCGGTGAGTATAATTTATTGCATTTATTTTAGATGAGTAATATTAGTTTGAATTTCGAATTGTAAAGTGTCTGTTTTAAGTCTTGTTTTGTAAAGCTGTTTGTGTTTTTAAAGTAAATATTCCTAAAAATAAACGCGAGTGCAAATAATATTTAGTTTTTGTAGGAAAGTATTATTTAATTTTATTTTTCTTTCTTCGGAAAACTTACAGCTTACTTTACAAAATAGTATAAATAGCATAAAAATTTCGAAATAAGAATTAAATAAAAAGCCATTTACAAGTATTTTAAAATCTGTGATTCCACGTTTATGATTCAAATGATTCTATATTCGAATGAACAGATTTGCGAACGAGGTAACCAGTATCCATGAATTCACGATTAGAGCGATCCAATGATTCTGAGTTTGAACTCAGAACCATTGGATTGGAGGGGACACTGTCAATCCAAGTCAAAACTGGCTGGTTTGAACATGTTTTGACATTAAAAACATATTTCCAGGCATTAACTGTAACATGCGACGGAACCAAAATCGATGCGTGTTTGTTATCCACTGGTCACGTTTTCTACGTTTTCTGCGGCATTGTCTTTTGAATGGATTAAAGAGAATTTAATATCATTTTGTGCTGAGCCAGTTTTAACAGTTTCTGGTTAATATTTGAGTTTGAAATGTTTAATCTCTTCTTCATCGTGTGGGGTTGTAAGGTCGACAAACCTCGCATAGTCTGTTGTTATGGAGCTGCTACCGAAGGCCACACATTTGCCTCGTGTACGTGCTTTCCGAAGTACGGAATCATCTTTCTTTTCGAATTTTTAGGTGATTCAGCCTGCAATGTCCTAACCAAACTGGGGAAAATCTCACAAAGTTTTTTTTTTATGACAGGAAGAGAATATTTTTGATAATTTAGGTACTGCTTGTGATGTCATAAAAATAAAACTATTTGAGTACATATATTATTACTAAGGCTTGGTTTTTCAATCGCTAGATAAACTAACAAATAGTGTTTATTCGACAGATAGCAAGATATTGAATTTTTCAACAGTCGGATAAGACTTATTTAACGAATAACTCCAATATCTGAAGAATAAATCTATCTGCCGCTTCATTTGCCATATAACTGTACTATTCGACTGATAGTTTGAGGCATGACGTTTATGAAAAACAATTTTCAAAAAAATCTTGAAACTGGCACAAAGTTCAACTAGTGCCATAACAAAAAAAGAAGAAGTAAATAATAGAATTGACATAACACTGTTGACAGCAAATGGGCAGAAAAGTCTGTCTTGCTCTAACGTTAGTCTAAGCAATATATTTGTTTCAACTCTCTGAAGATTGTGTAAGATAGTTATCAATGGAATAAATAACGATTGAAAAATGGGAGAACAATTTATTATTCTTCCGATAAACAGTCATATAACTTTGTTCGTTAGATAGGTATTTGATAATTTATCTGAGGATTGAAAAACCGGCCCTAAGAATAATAAATATTATACTTTTTTGCACAAACTTTATTTTAAGACAATTGGATATTATATCAGTAACAAAATCGGTGTCTACGAGTTTTTTGTCCGTGCTACGCTACGTAATTGCTACAGTATCGACTACGGCGTAGCAATACTACGCGTATTCTTTTATTTTGTATTCCAACAATATTTTGTGGATTTTGTAAAAAAAAAGCCAAAAATATATTTGGTACCTACTTGATTTATTATTTAATTTTACTAAATTGTTTCATCATGTTATAATTACTTTTATATCAGATTAGATATTTTTGTATTGGTAAATATACATATTTTTGGATATGACAGACAAAGAGATGTCAGATAATAGAGAAATAGGTACCATTATGTACCTATTTTACAATAAAAAACCGCTATGGATTTTATCCTGTTAATAAATACCTAGCTCCAGTAGCTGTGGCATACATTGAGGTAGTAATTCCCTGCCATACCGCAGCCATACATGCGGCATGCGGAGGAATTATTATAACTGAACCGTTATTTATTTTCAAAGGTTCTGCACTATAAAAATAAACACAGCCTCGTAAGGCCAGACTGAAGGCAGACTTTTCAAGATGAAATTCAATCAATAATTTTAGTTACTTCAAAAATTTAATGCCAAATAAGGTAAAATTACACAATAATTTAGAGCAGTACTATACAGCATGAAATTTACATCGTTTTGTTCCCGCCGTGTAGTGATAGTACCCATGAAACTGAACACCTTTTCACGAAAGAAAAAAATTCCTGCGACAAAAATATTTTTGTGCTCTGCAAATGGATCGGTCGGGAATCTCACTTTGTATGAAGAGACCAAAAATTTTTTTATAGCAGGATTTTTTTTTCTCGAAAATTTGTTCAGTTTGACGGGTGCTATCACTACACGGTGGGAACAAAACGATGTAAATTTCACGGTGTACAGAAGACAGTACTGTAATTTATTTATTTTGTACTCCACCCGTGGCTACGCTTTCGTTGTGTACGATTTTCCGGTAAGAATCAGAATTTTTCCGTTACAAATTAACCTATGTGTTAGTCCAGGTTACAAACTATCTCCATTCAAAATTTCAACCAAATCCGTTGGGTAATTTAAGCGTGAAAGGAAAATAAACATCCAAACATCTAAACATTCAAACATCCAAATATATAATAATATTAGTGTTATGAGATTAATATACGTCCCCAATTGAAGGGCTCGAACCTTACTTGAATAAAGGCAATAAGGCCACGCTGGCCCAGTATGATTCTTCGTCAAAATAATATTTTCTGCCTACCCTCAATACGTGCCAAGATAATTATCATTAGAAGATCTAGATTCAGATAGACTTCGTCAGCGATTTTCTGATTAAATGGATTTCCCTAGTTAGTACTGAGGCTAGAATAATAAAGAACAAATCCTTTGTTAGAATAGAAGAAATTCCAAGAGAGAGAGAAGAGAATAAAGTAACAGGGATTGGGTTATAATGAAATTCATGTAATATTATCATTATTCAAACTTTAAGAGCTGTGCTTATTTCTTTTTACGTAAATATTCAGTACATGAAATCAATTTATGTAAACATAGTTGACTTTCGACGAAAACATAGACTGAAAGACTATATAATCAAATATAGTTTTTAAAAATAAAAACGCTTTTAAAGCACATCAAACTAAAAAGTGAAAAATGAATTATTAATATAAGCTGAAAACAATAATGGACGAAAAATACTAGTATAATATATCCGTTTAAAGTGGATCAAAATCAAGTCCAAAGGAGTCGGTTACAATAAACATACAGGTGAGGCTGCTAAAAGCGTGTTTTTTTTTAAGTTGTATAGTTTCATGGAATTGAAGGGTTTAAAAGGGTTTGAAATATTGATGGATCAGAGAGCACTGCTGCCCGCTCCCTGTTCGATGTGTAGTCCCTAAGTCACCTCTTACGACACCCACGGGAAGAGTAGGGGTTGGTGACAAATGTATTCTACTCTGCCGTCACCACACGGCTAATGAATTTGGCTTTGTATGGATAATGCACGGTATATTGTGGTTACAAAGCAATTTCATCTTGAGGTTAAAAAATGCTTATTCCTGTAAACTTGCGTGGTTCACCATTAATTAAATACTCATACAATTAAAATGATTTTAATTAATTATATTTCCAAAATGAGGAAAAGGCTCCTCTTTAAATTTTTAACACAAATCTGATATTGCCCAAAAAGATTTTGTTACTGCGTAATCATGTTCATTAACATGCGGAGGAATTAATTATTTTTGTAAATTAATTTATCTAAAATTATACATTTTACCGTTATAAGGTTGGAAAGCATATTACTTTGGTATTATAGAAAATCCTTTAAACCGAGCTCATTAAAATGTAATGTTTATTAATAATGAGGACGTTGACGATGAGAAAAATACAAGATAGAAATTATTCAGTGATTGCAGTAAATCATCTAATCTGAAATCTACTGTGTATTTTCTTACTTTAACCCCTTCAAATTAAGCCTTCAAAACCTAATGAGGAATATTCTGACAGCTCTTTAAAAAATAAAAATAATAGTTCTAATTAAGACGATAGATGGCGCCAGGTGTATTTCGTGGATTTTTTTTAAATCCTTTTATGGCCCTGGGTGACTCGCCCAGAATTTCGGATCCACGAATCGTCAGCGCCATCTATCGAAGTTTTATGAAAATTTTTTTTTTAATTGGCTGTCCTGTTCTATGATACTGAAATCTTTATCAATAACCCGCATTCAGGTCTATCGGGTCCCTGTTCGAGCTGGACTAGTCTCAGAGTGTTGCCAGACGTACGATAATAAAATAAAAATCGGTTTTTTTTTTGGGTTTTTCTTATTTCGGAATGTCCCACGACTGTCAAACATAGGTTTTCCATTCCATTATTGAGTGCCCATAAACTCTAAAAATATCAAAATCAGTTCTAAAAAAATGATATATAGATAATTAAGTACCAAATCCTTATATACTCAGGCATATAACTGTTTCCAAACGTGGTTGTAATTTAGTACTACTACTACATAATGTAACCTACTTTTAATTACATTAAAGGTCACAGCACACTATAGCGGCGCGGCGCGACACTGCAACGGCACGGCGCGGCATGGCTAATTTTATTTGTATTGATTTGGTCTAACAACATTATAACTCTAGAGAATATTTTTCCGCGCCCCGCACCGCCTCTCTGCCCCGCTCTGCTCCACTATAGTGTGCTGTAACCTTTATTAACATGTTTTTAACAAAAACTTTTACAGCACGCGCTAGTCGCCAAGAGTATGGACGTCAAAGAAACAGAGCTAGAGATGGGACACATTATGAAATATACCTATAGGGATGTTCCTAGTCGATCGTTTTTTGTTTTTTCTTCCAGCTTACGGAACTTAGGTATTTACAGTTTTGCTTAAGTATTTTTCAAGAGCATTATCTTTATGAATATCAGTAAGTTGATCAGAAGCATTGTTTATCAAATTCTTCATGAAAAGTCGCAGGTGCGATTCGTTCCGTATTCGTCGTATTCCAGATTCATCGTAAAATCAAATCTTCTTGTCGCACAAAAATTTTAGGCGTCTAGAAATAAAGTCCAGATTCGCCTGGCAGCCCAGTTGGTCCGTAACTCCGTAATACAATTACGGGCGGAATGGTCCGATGATTGGTCCCACAGGTCCAGTTCACACTTTCAATACCGCTGCAATCCGGTTCCGACCGGACCTTGCGCCAATCAGACGACACTCAGCTTTTTCATTTCTTATTACTCGTAGGAATGTCCTACGTGGGTGATTTTTGGTGTTTAAAGTACGATTTTGCGGAATTTTCGAGAAATTGTTTTGGATATCAAGTCATATTATTATTTGTACGATGTATGTATGTATGAACTTGACACCAGTGAAGTAGAAGATGAAATTAAGAGGACCAGTAGAGTAGTTCGCGATATTTATCTAAGCACTAGCGTAAAACAACGTATCTGCCACATTCTCTATAAAAAAATATGTGTACACAATAAGGTACACAAATTTCTTATTAACGGTTTTTCAAACTATCAATTAATCTAATAACGTTAACTGGTAAATCTGTGATTGTCTTACTGTGACAGAGTTTATAATCACATCACACTATTAATAATAATAATATATGCTCTTTAGATGTTTGGATGTTTGTTTCGCCTTCACGCCTAAACTACTGGCAAATTTGGACGAAATTTGGAATGAAGATAGTTTGTAACTTAGATTAACACATATGATACTTTTTACCGGGAAAAGTTTTATTCCCACGGGAAAATCTTACATAGCGCGAGCGTAGCCGCGGGCGGACCGCTGGTATCATAATAGGTTTCCTTGCTCAATAACGAGTATAACTTGCTATGCCAGGTAATGAATATATAGTGTGTAGATATAGTAACGTTTGCCTAGCTTCCAATTAAACCTGCGCATAACTTGATCAATCTATAGCGTTAGTGGTGTAATTGGGATAAATTATAGATTCCAAACGGAAGGTAATTTAGAAATTATATGTTAATGCAAAAATAAAAATTCTACACAATAATTTTTTGAAGTTAATGGCTAGCTGATAAATAAAATCAAAGACACAAGAAAATTGTCCATAGCTGGCACGTTTACTATAAGTGTTCGCATACTGTTAAGGCGAGGCCCTATCTGAAAAATCGTTCTTGGGCCCCTTTTTGAACTCGCGGATCTCACGTCTCGGAATATGTACTAAATTAAGAAAATTACAACAGAAGTGTTTATCATTTAGTGGCCTAACCAAGTAGATTTTACATAAAATCAAGGAATAAAGCAAAAATAAATAATTAAAATCGCCGAAAATCACCCCACATTCAAAATTTGCAAATCTGAAATCTCAATATTTTCAGCGACAACAACATATTTTTTTGTATTTTTTGCGTAGCTTAGTTATATTAATACCTAATTTTTTTTATATAAAAATGTTTTTACTATGTTTCAGCCATGCTACGTACATCAATAATACAACTCCTACTCTGAAATATAATGCTGTAGATTAAATTTTGTTTTTTTTTACTGGCGTAGTGCCCATATACGTAGGTAAACATTATTCTACCTTGTTTGTTGTTAACAAATTTTACTTACACTAACGACGCTAAACTAATTTCTACAAAACACCCCCAACTATTATAGTACATGCTTCAACAAAAGAACAACATACAATCCACGGCTATTTCATTTCTCATCGTACAATACACCTCAAAGTGCACCCCACACTCCCTTTACAATAGTATGAGCAAACTATAAGTTAATAGTTGTGTTGCTTGTTGTACATTGAAGAAAGGAATCGTTTCTGTAGCGTTCCATTAGCAGCCTGTCACCGCCGCGCCGTACGTTCAAAAAAGGAAGAATTTCTTTTTCTTTTTAGAATTTCTTTTTCTTTCATGACGAAAGAATGGCACAAAAAGTTTTTTCACAGATACACATCAGTTGGTACAATTGCCGACCTACTTGTATGCGTGTGGAAATAGAGAAAATGAAAATGTGAAAATAGGCGAAGTAGAAGTTAAACTAATGGCTTTTTACGAGCTATGTCGGGGTACTCGAAATTTCCTTTATGTGCAACACTAAAATTGCGAGTGAAAATTTGTGAATTCGTGAACAGATTTCAATGAATACTCAAATTTCATTCGCTCAAAGTTTATCGCGTGATTTTGCAGCACCTTTAAATTCAAAATGTTAATTAGTTTTCCTTAGTACGAGTAATATTACACACCAACAAAAAAGCATGTGTGTTCAACCAATCTCCCAAAATGTTTCATCTCTTTCTTTTACAATAGGTACGAGAGAAGATAGACAGAGGAGACGTAACTGCTTTAGTTAGAGCACAAGAAAGAGCTCATTGTGTTTTTTATTTATTGTGTGTTTTATATTCATCATCATCATCAATAGCTCATACAAGTCCCCACCGAAGGGCTCGAGCCTATACCTTGAATCAGGACGATTAGGCCTTAGTCGACCACGCTGGCCCAGTGCGGGTTGGTCGACTTCACACACAACCTTTGAATTTTTTCGCAGGAGTGTCGAATAAACGTAGTACATATGAATTCTAAATTCGAAAACACATTTGTACGTGGTGGGGATCGAACCCGCTTCTCCCGGACGGGAGGCAGCGGCCCTAACCACTAGACCACTGACAGAAAACGAACATAGCTACATTTAAATATACACTGGCAAAAACAAATCAAAGATAATATTCAGATAGTTTTATTTATTATTAGGGTTAGTTTTATTTATTTTCATAATTTTCTTTCTATGTCTTAAGGAATCCTGCACACTTCTGCGAAGAACATCAAAGGTCATGAGTGAGACTGATTCGCACTGGGCCAGCATGGTCTTGGCCTGATCCCTCTAATTCAGGGTAGGCTTGATCCCTTCGCCGGTGACGTATATGAGCTGCAGTTGATGATTTACGTCCACTGCCAGACAAAATATATTTTCCTAAAGATCTATATCTTCACAACGACCCGTCTTGCGCTGCTTACTCAAAGCCACTATCTTAAACAGCTTCGAAAGACAACCACCAAAAATAAGTAAATTTTCCCTAACAACCTCTCAGTCTCTAAATTTCAGGGGTACTGCGTAACGCGTCGTTTCCAATCAGTACTAGATTTACGAGCTTCTGTAAGTAGGCCCGAATAATATATATAGACGATTTATTACTTGCAAGCTGCGCCATTTGCATTGTAGCCTCGCTTCGCCGGAGCGTGGTTAAGAGATTGGAGGACTATGTGGAGGGGCCCTCAAATAAATTAGTTTGACAAAGATGGAAAGGAGTTTTTTTTGTAACGATGTTTTGCATTGGCTGTGGTTGTAAAATTGTTTACTTCCTTTAAGAAGTACTTTCCTTACGAGTGTTAGTAACTTTAAGACACAACTCTAGCTTATATTGGAAGGATGATTCAAATACTTTTGGCGACCATAATAACTGGAAAGCGCGTGATTACAATTGATTTTTAGGAACTATGCTACGCTAATGAGCCGTTTTTGGAGACACCTACCAGTCGAGCATACAAACATGTTAATAGATGGAGTTGAAGAACTTGGAATAAATAACAAAAAAAATAAGTATATTTTTGACAGCTTTATTTTAAAATTCTTTCATACACACCAAAACTTTCACAGTAATGTTTCAAAAGTTTCAATGATATTAATTGCTATGACGACATCGCTAACTATCAAAAACAGTAGAACTAACTCTACTTTAAAAAATGCCTCTTTTTTTTCTTAATGAAACGTTACGCATGTTACACTCTTCCACACGTGCTATGTGGCTATTGTGGGGGCGGCCTTATTTAAGCGAAATTTTGCTAAAAGTTATGCAAACCTTGATATCTCATTTTTATAGGGTGCGATTTTTCGGTTCCATACAATGAAATGTTCCATTTTTAACACTCTTTCAAACGTGCTATGTGTCTACTCTGGAGGTGAACGTTTTTAATTTTTGGGCCAATTTGCCCACTCTCCTTTGCAACTAATATAAAAGATTTTCACACGTTCCATTTCTTAACGCGTTTTCAGCTCAAGTTTCAAATATGAATCTTTACTCCCAAGACAGATATGAAGAAGATGTCAACTATGAATTTAATATGCGCGGTTTGGAAGAGCAGCGTCGATTTCTGCCACATACGTGCTCATACTTTAGATTTCAAAAGAATTTGTGAGATTTTCTGAGATAGGTGATATCGTAAAATATCATTTTGCAAGAAACAGGCAAGTCAGGTGGCCAAATTTGTAACTATTTTAAGGTGTTTTTCAAATTATAGAAGAATAAAGATTTTTTTGTTTGAAAATTGAGCTGTCAGATGCTGAATTTTTCGTTTAGGAATGGTATGAACAAAATATATTAGAAATTTTCTCAAAAACTTTTACTCCATATTTCCATTTCCAAACCATATAGGTATACGTTCATTATTTTATTAGGTTTTTGTACCGAAATTTAATGTAAAAAAGACTAAGAAAAAAGAGCAACATTAGTAGAAACATCGAGGAAAACAAGCAGCCCTATACGAGACTATTTTGAGTGTTGCCAGCGGCGGTGTCGCCGTAATCTGTCACTTGTCACGACAGATAAATACTTCGCTCGGATACCACTATGTGAGCCGCGAGCTAAATAAGTATATTTACGGGGACAATTATCATCTTTGGTTCAAGAAAATTTGTGTTGGAGAGAAATGAATATACTTACCTACTATTTAAATATTTGAGCGTGATCTCGCCATCAAACGTAATAGATTGGCGAGTTAGATATAAGAAAAAAAGAAAACCTAAAAAAACGCAATACAGTTGATAAACTCTATTTAGTGGGAAAATAGAAATGAACGAAAAAGCTTCCATCGCTTCTTTTAGATTTTCAAATGCAACAAAAAATAACGAAAAATAAAAATTCTTAATATTTTATTTCTGTTCTGCTAATTTGTGCCGGTGAAAAAAAAAAACAAAAAAAGGAAAAAAGAAGAAAAATAAGTCAAACATTAATCCACTCCGGTTTATGAGCATTTTTCTTTATTAGCTTTCTGACGTTTTTTTATGCCTTTGTTTATGATTTTACTTTCAATAAGGCATATTATTATTAATTGTGTTTTTAGTCCTTGACATCTCAGAATCTAACTAAAGAGCTGGTATTATTATTATTATTTGTCTTATGACTAAAATAATTTTCCCTTTATTCTTCATTCATGATTAAACTCGACTTCCAAACTAAACTGACGCGATAGTTTTAAAAACGCCTCCTTTGAACTTAACGTAAACCGTGTACTTTGTTAAATACAAAGATGTAAGAGTTAATTGGAGTAGCACATAATTTATGTCTTATTTATGTCTCTTCTAACGCCTGAGGTTAGGAGTAAAGTGTACCACAGTAATGACAAGGATTTGGTAGAAGTGACACTCTTGGCTGACTATAGATATTTGAATTACCGTTAAGTGTTAATAAATTAGCTATGGATTGTTTAAGATCCTATCGGACAGTATAACATGCTGGTTTGCTTTAGAATCGTACATCAACATCAACATCAACGGCCCGTTACAGTCCACTGCTGGACTATGAGCCTCCTCAACTTAAAAGGAGGGTTTTGCCATAATCTCCACGCTTGGCAGGCGGGTTTGAGATCGCAGATTAAAAGGTTACTGTATCAGAGAGCGCTGCTGCCCGTTCCCTGTTCAATGTGTAGTCCCTAAGTCGCCTCTTACGACACCCACGGGAAGAGTAGGGGGTGACAAATGTATTCAACTCTGCCGTCGCCACACGGCAAAAGTAAGTATATAGGTATTTAATTAATCTAATTTATCTAACAATGGTAACAATTGGACATTACTTGATGTTAGTATAATTTTATTTTTAAACTTTTCTGTAAATTATTTGTCATGTTTGGCTTCTGGTAGCTCAATAACCCTGACACCACGGTCAGTATCAGACGATAATAATCTTACATAAGAAAATAGTAAAAAAATAGTACCCTGAGCTTCTAAGGTCGGTAGCCATCGACTCTATGGTGATTATGATGACAATGACCTTACTAATTCAATATCAACTACCTCATCTATTAAAAAGAAAACTTAAAAACTTAGTTCTGTGCCGGAGTCCCGAGAGATGACAGCAAATAGACGTACAAACCGGAGGGTAGACAAGGACAGATGGATGTCAAAATAGAATGACAGAGAGAGATAAACGCGGACGGTAGACAGGCGGTACACTTGCTTTTATCGCTTAAGGCATGTTGTAGATTAGTAGTTGTTATGGATCGAAACTCAGGAGTAAGAAATTGCAAGACATTTGTGTTAAGTAAGTTTGTTTAGAAATAAACTGCCGGCTACAATGTTGATATGGAATAAATTATCACCATCATCAACAGCTTATATACGTCCTCACCGAGGGGCTCAAGCTTACCTTGAATTAGGGCAATTAGGCCTTAGTCGACCACGCTGGCCCAGTGCGGGTTGGTCGACTTCACACACAACCTTGGACGCAGGCAAGTTTCACGATGTTTTCCTTCACCGTAAGAGCGTCAAATAAAAGTACATATGAATTTGAAATCACATTGGTACGTGGTGGGGATCGAACCCGCGTCTCCCGAATGGGAGGCAACTACCCTAGCCACTAGACCACCGACGCTCTATAATAATAAATGATCGGTTTCACTTAATTCTTCTTTATTTATTTAAGTAAGGTTGTCGTCGTTAAGAGTGTCGTGTCGGTGGTGTAGTAGCTGTAGTTGCTACCTTCCGTCCGCGGGACGCGGTGTCGAACCCCAACACGTACCAATTCGATTTTCGAAATATTCATGTTTAGGTTTATTCTACGCTCTTACGATGAAGGCACACCCTGGGAAAATCTGCTGCGAAGAAATTCAACGGTTCGTCTACTTGTGTGTGAAGTAGACAAATTCGCACTGAACCAGCATGGTCAAATAAGGCCTGATCGCCCCAATTCAGGGTAGGTCGAACCCTTCGGTGGGGACGTATGTGAGCTGCTGATAACTGTGTCGTTCTTGACGTGTCGTAAGAGCCGACTAAATGACATTTTTAGAGTCGTCAACATTATTATTTGTTGTCACCATACTCAATCTACCTATAAAAAGAAGGTTAGCTTGTACATAACGTAGAGTGGCACATCTTGATTGAGAATTTGAAAAAGATGTTGTAATTAAGTTGTTCAGATTTACGAGCTGAGCTATGAAACCGCTTTATACACTTGTGTCTCAATAAAAATAAATGAACGAATGAATGAATGAATGAAATGAATGAAATATACTTTATTGCACACAGACAGAAACAAAAATAAAAGTAAAAGTAAAAATAGTACAATTGGCGGCCTTTTTGTTAGGATAGCAATTTTTTCCAAGGACAAAAACGGTGCGGGTCCCTATTCTAAGCCAATAAATAAAACTTTACGATAAATAGATACCTATCTACATTCTACATACATATACAATAATAATATAAATATAATACATAAATACAATATTATACATCATCAACATCAACGGCCCTTTTACAGTCCACTGCTGGACTATGAGCCTCCTCCACTTAAGTGGAGGGTTTTAGCCATAATCTCCACGCTTGGCAGGCGGGTTGGAGATCGCAGATTAAAAGGTTACTGTATCAGAGAGCGCTGCTGCCCGTTCCCTGTTCAATGTGTAGGTAGTCCCTAAGTCGCCTCTCACGACACCCACGGGGAGAGTAGGGGTTGGTGACAAATGTATTCTACTCCGCCGTCACCACACAAATAATACATAAATACAATAAATTATTATTGATTATTGAATAATGAACAGATTTACGTTATTTAGTCAACATATCATAACTACACGATTATACACACGCTAAAGACGTCTATCTCCCGGACTATCTTATGAACATAAACCGCCTAGAGCATCGCAACGTCAGTTAATTTAAGGGCTTCATTGCGGACCATGTAGGATCACTTACCCCTAGGGTAAGCGCGGGGATAGGCAAATGACGAGCAATGAACATTGATTTGATTATGAGCTATTAATTTTATTATGTTCCAAATTAGAATTTGCACTTTCTTGTTTAAATTAAATATTAGTTATAGCTATTTAATGTGTTTATGTCACCGTAAGATTATGTACGCCGTTAGTTTATAATCTTACTCGCGATATTATAAACTTACGGAAAAATTGTGAACTGAAACCAACCATTTACAATTTAACGTATTATTTCTCGTTAGTTTATAATCTTACGATGGCAAACTGTTAGATTGGAAACAAAGGTGCAGAGTTCTTAATCTGCCGGGTTTTATCACCCGTAAAATTGTGAACAGTCCCTGATTGGTCGGTTTTGGCAGTAGCTATCTACAGAATGACAGTCAAGAATAGCCGCGCTGGACAGTGGACACGTCAAACGTTTAACCAATCAGCGTGCAAGGTGCGTTCCGTCGCATGCCAATTTTCAATCAGTTCACAATTTGACGGTTTGACATCGCAAGTTTATAAACTAACGAGAAATAATACGTTAAATTGTAAATAGTTGGTTTCAGTTCACAATTTTCCGTAAGTTTATAATATCGCGAGTAAGATTATAAACTAACGGTGTTCACAATCTTACGGTGACATATACATTACCAGCGGTCCGGTTAGACTATCTATATACTTGCTAACATAAGTAGACAAACTGATATCAGCTAATTTTTATGAAATAGCACAAAACGCAATCATTGCACTTTATGGTACGACAATGTGACGTCATTATATCTATACAACCCTTATAATGATTATTTTATAACCTTCGCTAGGATGTTGCACCCGATTCCAGCAGACACTGAAAGTCGCGAAGGTTTTTTTTTTATTTTTACTTCGAGCTCATTGTTATTAGCGACAAACAAAATTTGAAGCTGAAAATATAAAAAACTTAAATTTTTCATAATATTTTCTTTACAATCTATATATTTTTCTTATACAAACATGCTGCTCCTATGCAAAAATCGTATGTAAGTAGATAATTGACAGGACTAACTTGTTACTTGATTATTTTATTACAAACACACTAAAAAAGCGGGAAAGCGGTACTACGCCGTGCCATACAAAGGCCCTAATTTTTGGTTGGATCGAGCCACAGCTACATTTAATTTTACTACTTATACTAATTTCTGCCAGAATAAGTAACATTAATGATTATTTGATGGCATTTTCTATGACACAGTCAGCTCTATCTTTCGCCCCAGTGGATCATTTTGGGGAAGACATAAAGTTCGCCAGGAGATAAGGGATGATGGTGCGAGGAGGTAGTAACTTGCAACGACTGACATAGTTATGGTACGGACTTTATTTGAGACATTGTGACCAAATTAATTTGTTTTATACTAACAGAGTTCCAAGTATTCATCTTACTCGTTGGCCGTTTTCTACTAAATCAACATCCGTTACAGTCCACTGCTGGACTATGAGCCTCCTCCACTTAAGTGAAGGGTTTTACCATAATCTCCACGCTTGGCAGGCGGGTTGGAGATCGCAGATTAAAAGGTTACTGTATCAGAGAGCGCTGCTGCCCGTTCCCTGTTCAATGTGTAGTCCCTAAGTCGCCTCTTACGACACCCACGGGAAGAGTAGGGGTTGGTGACTAATGTATTCTACTCTACCGTCACCACATGGGTTTTCTACTAAGTCTTCAGTTATTTTATAAAAGATGATTTGAGCCTTGCTAAACTTAATACCTATATAATAATTATTGCCAAAGAAACATAGTGACTAAAATTTTGATAAACAGGTAAGCGGGGAAGAGGAGCACTATTTACTTCTATAAGACAAAAGTTAATTTACATATCACACTAATATTATAAATGTGCAAATATATTTGGATGTTTAGATGTTTGGATGTTTGTTCCGCTTTCACGCAGTACTCAACGGATTTGGACGAAATTTGCAATGGAGAGAGTTTGAAACCTGGATTTACACATAGGATACTTTTCACGGGATAAAGTTCTATTCCCATGGGAAAATCTTACACAACGCGAGGACCACTAGTGTCAAATAAAATAAGTTTGTTGTTTTATATTTAACTCTGCTTGCGGCTTTGGCACGGTTATTGAAAGGGCAATTTTTTTGTCACGTATGTCGCAGTTGACGAAGAGTAAAGAATTGAAAACGAATAATTTCACTGTGTAAGTAGAGTAAAAAAAAACTTTTCCACAAAATTGACGTTGCACTTAGACTTTCAATGAATAGTCACTTCTCCAAAATGCTCTCCATTTTCACCCATCATGTGACAAAACGACCGCAGATTTGCTGTTTCTACACGACATGTGTTTATCTGACCTCATTTTCAGTCAAACTCCTGTTCGTCTAGTAGTTCATTAAAGTTAATTGTTTTTGTACCCTCCCATACAAGCTGTCTAAGTTTGTCGTAGTTGTCAACACCAAATAAACTATGCATAAGTTAGAAGACATATTTAATTTTTTTGTTCAAGTCTATGTTTTACTAAAATATTCGTAGAGACGAAATTATTTCAATAAAACCAATATAAGAGAGTACATTGTAAGTAAGAGAGTGTTTGACAAGACTAACTTGCCGTGTGGTGACGGCAGAGAAGAATACATTTGTCACCAACCCCTACTCTTCCCGTGGCTGTCGTAAGAGGCGACTCAGGGACTACACATTGAACAGGGAACGGGCAGCAGCGCTCTCTGATACAGTAACCTTTTAATCTGCGATCTCCAACCTGCCTGCCGAGCGTGGAGATTATGGCAAAACCCTCCCTCATAGTCCAGCAGTGGACTATAACGGACCGTTGTTGGTGGAAGAGAGTGTTTTATTTATATGAGGTCAACAAACAATGTAGCTTTTTTATTTGATGAAAGATAATATATTTGAAAAGGTGAAGTCTTAAAACAAATATTATTTATTAACATTATTAGTACGATTGACAGAGACATCTCAGACAGATGCACCTAGATGTAATGGCGGCCGGGGCCGCAGGGGTGCGAACTTGATTATCTTAAGTAATTTTGTAACCGATAGTATTATAATTTATGGAGAAAACGACCCTACGATATCTATTTTATTTTATTCGTTTAAAATAACAATGATAATTATTTAATATCTATCTATTAATCTAGTAAAGATACTAGTCAAAACACATTTCTTCAGACTTCAAAGTATACATTTCTTTAATTTTGGACTTATACCTACAACTGACTTACCTTGTTCACTCAATGATATTTCAGAAGAGAACCAAAATAGAACTGAAACGTTTACAGCGAGAGATGTACTTGTACATAAATGCGTTAAGTAGGTGATTAATTTAAAAGCCTGTCAATTTAAAGTAGCCGTAATAAATTGGTACAAAATATACTTTATTTATTAAGTTTACTTCATCAACGGCCCGTTACAGTCCACTGCTGGACTATGAGCCTCCTCCACTTAAGTGGAGGGTTTTGCCATAATCTCCGCGCTTGGCAGGCGGGTTGGAGATCGCAGATTAAAAGGTTACTGTATCAGAGAGTGCTGCTGCCCGTTCCCTGTTCAATGTGTAGTCCCTAAGTCGCCTCTTACGACACCCACGGGAAGAGTAGGGGTTGGTGACAAATGTATTCTACTCTGCCGTCACCACACGGCTTAGTCACTATATCATCAACAAAGATCAGCTATCAGACAAACCGATGAATGAAAGTTTTGATTTATAAAATATCGCAAAAACTGTTCGTTTAAGCTTAGCTTAGTTTTAGCGTTATAAATTCACATTTTAAAAATCTCAAAAAAATACCGTACACAAACTGATTAACAACAGACCGAGGCAAATTAAAATATATACTATATAAATGTATATATTATCGTAATTTAACAGTTTTTTTTAACTGAGCGGCAAGGTGACCCGTGAAGTGTTGCATTATGAAGATTAAGTAAGTATCTTTATTGTCCACTGAAACAACAGTGTGCCCATTACGGACGTACAAAATATATCAGTATTTTAAATAAGTAAGTAATCATTATCTCATGCATATTTTCCATAATTCTTACGTATTTTACAAATCAAGTACTTATATTTAGATTAATAAGTACTTAGTATAAACTTAGATTAGAATGTACTTTATTGCATACAAAAAACATACAGAAAAATGTAGTTCAAATAATAGGGGACAGATGGGCGGCCTTATTGCTAAGGTAACAATTTATTGCAGGCAGCCTTTTTTAGATAAAATGCATAGATACTTAAAATAGATAAAATGAAAGAGACTACATTGTTTTAGATACTGAAGTCCTGTCCTAGATCCAAAACGTGAAAGTTTGTATAGGTATGTATAGATGTATAGATGTTTGTTACTCTTTCACGCAAAAACTACTAAACGGATTGGGATGAAATTTGGAATTATGATACTTCTTACGGGAAAAAGTTTTATTCTCACCGGAAAATCTTACACAACGCGAGCGTAGTCGCGGGTGGACCGTTAATAGTAAATAAATATTTGAAGGCGGACACTACATCAATCCCGGATGGAACATAGAACAACCCAGATTCGTAACTAAGGCCCACAATCCTATGCCTAATACTGCTTGATTAATTGTCCCTCGAAGACAAGGGTCGCAGCCACTTTACACCGAACTGTTTCACGCGCTTATAGACTTTCTTCTTACAAAACTATGTATTTTGTAAGATGGTGCAGAAGCAGTGGCGTTCATAAAGATGAAAATGCTCTACTAAGTTTTAGCGCTTTTGTATATATTTTTTAAGACATTTGAAATTTATCTCTCTCAAGCTCAAGAAAACTACTCGTCAAGTGTGATTTGGATTTAGATGCCAAAAAATAACTACCTAGTTACTATATTATAAACAATTTGGAGTTTTATTTTTAATTTTTCTATCAAATTTTTTGAATGCATACCTAAAATAATTATAGTAAAAATATTATAATTACTTTTTTATTATTATTTTATTCAAAAATTTTACCTAAAGGTCTTTGACGAAAAGAAGTCCTAAAGGCATGAACAACAAAATTCTTACATGTATCCTTGCAGCAAACTAATTAGAAATATTAAAAAAAAAACATCAACAGCCCGTTACAGTCCACTGCTGGACTGTGGGCTATTAGAAATATTGTGTTTGGGAAAAGCTGACCTTACTTTGTAAAAAAAGAACATAATATTGCGATCTTTCAAAATATCGTCTCTATACAATCAGACACGATTTTTTTTTTTAATATCGTTGTCGTTTCGGTATCTATAAAGAGTGGCTGAATCCCCCTTCTATAAACTACCCGTTATAAACTTAGAGGACAGCTTTATAGTCAACTCTTTGTATTTCACTTGTACTTCCGTTCGTAAATGGTAATTTGGACGTAACTTTGGGTAAGTGTGATTGATGGTGGGCATGCTAAGTTTAGACGTAGAAAAATATGTTTAGAATTAAAATTTCTCCTTTTCCAGTTGGTAAATAAATTAATGATCGTTAATAAAAACGAAAATTCTACCATGTTTAAAAAAATCTATATACAAAGAAACTAAAGGTATAATAAAGATTATTATTGTCCGGCAGAGGACCAAGGTGGTGGATATTGTCCAGAAATGCAGCAAGCTGAAGTGGCAGTGGGCTGGCCACGTCTGTCGCAGAACCGATGAGCGTTGAAGCAGACGGGTTCTCGAATGGAGACCGCGTCTCGGGAAACGTAGTGTGGGACGCCCCCCTGCCAGGTGGACTGATGACCTGAGGAAGGTTGCTGGTGATGGCGTTCTTTGGCGTACCCTTGGGGAGGCCTACGTCCAGCAGTGGACTGCAATAAGCTGATTGATTGATTGTTACAAGATTACGTCTGTTTCTGACCGGGATAGCAAAGGAGATGCAGATTCGAGTCCTGTCCAAGATCGACAAAAAATTATAAATTTTCACTTTATACTTAATTTATAGGTAAATGTTTACTTTAATTTTTAACATATCACATTATTGTAAAATGGATTATTACTTAAACTTTTACATCACTGATGTCAATTGACCCTGCGTTCCGAGATGCGCTGAAATCGATTAAAGCACCCGTAATCGCGTTCCGAATTACTGTCAGATCTCAAAACTCATATACGTGTTTTTGCTTTTCTGATCGCTGACAGCGCTGAAAGTCTGATTCGGAATGCGCCCTGAGTAATGAGTATGCGCACAGCCCTAGTGACAGAACTTTGACAGATCGAATTGACCGGCTCTCCCATTGTGTCTTGATCAAAATAATTATTAAAGGATATTTTAATCAACTGCATACCTAATCGTTTTTCATTTAATTGCTTTTAGTCTATTTACGAACTAAGAACACTTTCCACTTGCGCCCATCACATACTACCCACTATTAATTTCAGAGTGGCCGATCCTTAAATTTTCTTGACAAGGAAATTGGGTGTGAGGAGGAAGAAAAAAAATTAAAATCTGCCGGCGCGCTTGAAGACACGATTTTTATTAAAGCAAAAAATTCCGAAAAGCTTCGTGGTGCCTGCGGGAGGCTTTTATAAGGCGGACAATAAATCAGGGGCGGGAAAATATTTAAAAGCGTGCGCCACCAAGATTCGCTGTTGTGGTCCACTTGGGACTGTTTGGTTGGACCAGCTTTAATATAATAATAACAATGTTCATTCAATAACTGATTCTAATTACATTTACATGATTGAGGAGCTCCCAGTAAGTAAATAATTTACTTGTGTCGGAAAACTCTGATCTTCCACTAAGATTAAATTACTAAATAACTTAGAAAATTAAAGTGTAGGTATAAAACTATGTTAGGCACATATTTTCAGATTTTGTGGTTGTTCACTTCATTAAAAATAAAACAATTTACGTATAGATTTCATATTATTACCTCGATATTTCGAAACGATTGCACGCTCCATGGTTACTTGTTAACCATTATAACAAACCCGTAAATATAGGTATATTGTGTCATTTATAATGTAAAAAAAAAAAAATTATCCGCTTGGAGCAATTTTGAAATTAATTCCAAAGAAAAATATCGTTTAGAACTTTGATTTATTTTTAATTAAATTTATAATTTTATATAATTTTATTTTCATAAGAAAGATGATCAAGTTGAAAGAGAAAAGTAAGTACAATGTTCTGTTTTCCGCTTTCATTCCGAAAGTTCTGGGTTCACCTGTCGGGCACATTGTAAAACGAAAACCATTTTGTAAAACTATCCTCAGATTGGTTACGACATTAAAAACTCAATCATTATTGGTGTAAAAATTCAGATGATTATTCGTTAAATTTTTGGTCTTAAAAAACCTCTGGCATTAATAATTTAACGACATGACAAAGTGGAACAAACCAAACATCACGGGCGTCCATAGTATGGCAAGAACATGGCTCGTTTTCTCCTACATGAAATACCAACCAAGGAAATATAAAAATAGATGGGAAATATAAGGAAAGATGGATGACCTACCGGATAATATCGTCCGTAGAAAATCCAACGGAAGCATACAACATCTTTGAAGCATTTCTTGAATAAAAGATGTAGTTCGATTGTGTTGATACGTTATTGAAAAGACACGACTGTACTTCGCTACTGCGACAAACAAACATCGGATATCGTTCATGCAAATGTGATCACTGCATTGCACTTCACAACTGCATTTAAACACTGGACTTAACAAGACGCACGTTGTTAAGTATATACAAGTACATCATTATGTACCCCAGCAGGCGCCACGAAGCTGCTGCACCACACGAAGAGTGTTGTAGAGGGTTATGTGGCAATAACCAGGGCACAGTCCAAAGAAAAAAAGGTATTTATATATTATATTAACTGACAAGGAAATAGTAGAGAATAGTAGAAAAGCTTTAGGAATGTACTATCGGAGATCAGGACATGAAGTGCAGAATTTAGCAGAAAAAAGACAAAATCGAAACGTAAGAAATCTAAATTTGAAAATTAATTTTAAATGGAAGATAAAACTGCCAGCAAGAAAAGTTGCCAGTCATAAAACAGGAAAGAGGACGAATGCCTCGTTACAGTAATACAAAAATACAAATACATATTTTAACATTTCTGAAGTTTTCTTTTAGACATTAGTATGTCTGTGTTAGAAGACTTCGTTCCTCGTTTAATATAATAATATCACAATGTATTTTTTTAATAAACAGTTTTAAAAAGTGACATGTATTTCTTACTTATTTCTAATAATTTAGTAAAAGATATCCAAATGTGTACTTTATATTTACCATTCCAAAAAACAAAGTGGGTCTCTTTATTGTGCTTCTTGCGAGTCACGCTCGCGCCCATGCAAGGGCCCACGATAACACAGGCTAAGGGTGTCGCCGTCGACGGATACGTCTGGGAGGACATCATCATCATCATAACACAATATATAAACAGCTAAATATACTTACACTACATAAAGACTTAACAACCAAAGCCAGTTAAACAAAAAACAATCCTTTGAAACAGACAAACGCAAAAACAGCAAACCGTTTCAAAAACGCAACAAAAATATTTCCGTCAACTGCATCCTTGTGTGTCGTTTCTGAATCGACTCGATTCGTATATTCCATTTGAATTACTCCTTTGATTCGATTTCGAGTGCTTTCGGGCTTAACGGCCGGGTTTTCGGTTTTTAATTAATAATAGACCGGGATATTGTGGTGAAAGAAATATTTTTAAAGGAGCAAGGATTGTCTAGAAGGCGTTTTTTCCTCATCAACAGCTCATATTCCTCCCCACCGAGGGGTTCGAGCCTACCCTGAATTAGGGAGATTAGGCCTTCGACCAAGCTGGCCCAGTTTGGATTGGTCAACTTCACACACATTTTTACTTTTGAATTTATTTGCAGGAGTGTGTGTGTAGGTGTTACGATGTTTTCTTTCACCGTAATAGCGTCGAATAAACGTATTATACATATGAATTCGATTCAGTTAGGATTGGTTACCAAGTATTTATATCCAAAATTCGCCGACATTTTATATACAACAATAATGTGGGGATTATACATAGTGGATTTTTGGTTTTATCAACAAATACTCGCTCCATCCCGCACAATCCCTATGCTCTATCAATTCGAATGTACGCGACAGTGTTGTTTGCAAAAAGTTCCACTCGTGCGTCGCTTTTAAACGTTATAAAAGTAATTCGATTTCATAGTGGACTCTCTTTGTTTGGTCATCGTTGGGCCAATTTGGCCAGAGGTGGGCGGTTGTTGGTTGACGTTTAATTGGTTGATGGGCTCAATGTGTAGAAATTAAGTGTATCGAGCCGTGTAGGTATTTTAGATTAGTTTTGGTGAAATGTTTTCGTGGAAAAGTTAAAGTTCGAGTCACAATATAGATTTTTTTATGCATTATTTCTTTATTTTGGTTCTTGTGGTATGTAAAGTGCGTCGAGCGTTATTCATTATGTGTCGCAAGCCACGTTAGTGTTGACTTGGCAGAAAGTCAGACAAGTAAAGTCAACAACCGACCTCTCAAACCCTGGTGTCAGTGTTATAGAGCCCCCAAAGGCCACTGACTTGACATAGACATAGCAAACTTGTATTTGACACAACATAGGCTCATTTTGTTTTGCTTTTTTTTTTTTGACGGACCTAATCACTATTTATACCAGAGTGGTAATATAGTGGGCGCGGACTAAACATTTTTGTTTTGCATTGTTAATCTAAAATCTTGAATAGTTTCCGTTCATTATTTTAAATAGACCGAAAAAAATACACCTCTTACTTACCATAAATATAATTACATACCATCATTATTATTTAACTTTACCATCATTTTAATGTTAGTGAACTCACCCAAAAAAATGTAATGACGGATCTAAGTGATGTAATAACATCCTATGGAAATAAATTATTTTGACTTTGACTTTGACTATTTTCAGCCCACACCCACCCACTGCTGGGTAGGCCTCTTCTCGACTGCGCCACTCCTCACGGTCCTGTGCCATCCGCATCCAGCCTGATCCTGCCAGTTTGGCAATGTCATCGGACCATCATCGGGCTGGTGGTCTGCCACTGGCCTTTATTGTACCTCTACCTTAATAATATTTTTCACAAATGGACGGACGTCCCCATAATTTCATAATTTTCCATCTAGCATTGTTGGTCGCCGCGCGCGCCTCGAAATACCCCGTAACAAGTGCCGAACTTCATAACTGAAAGTTCATTTTTATGTTTAGAATTTCCATTCGGGACCGAGTTCCTGTAGAATAAAATGGGGTAACTTTCAAAAAGTTTCTGTAATATAGATTGGTATATGAACTGATTTGGTAGCTGTGACGAAATCAGCTGTGACGCTTCAATTTGTGATGATAACGCCGAAAATTTTATACTTATGAATACAAAATAATTGAGGCAATACGTTATAATCAAGATTGTTGTTGGTTTACATTTTGAGTTCAAGAAACTTTTTTGAGTGGGTAGAAATATACTTGAATCTTAATTTTTAGAGCTAACTAAGTAAAATTATCTACTGTTCAATCAGTTATTTTACCACTCTAAATATAATTTTACTAGATATTTATTGAAATTTCTGGAAAGTATACAATCAATATTTTACTTTTCATTACTCATACTCGGTAAGTATGTCTGAAGTTGCCAGAGGAGCGGATGGCGGGAGAATCATTTTCAACTGACAGCTGTCAAATTATAAAAAAAACTAGTTATTTTACATTTCTATTGAACTATGTTCCATCTTTATAAACAGCCACACAATTACAGCGCAAAGTTAAATTGAAATAACATAAATTTAAGTATTAAATTAAAGAATATATATATTTAAAATGACTTTATTATAATTGACTTTCAACAATTTTTTTTTTAATAAAATAGATTTGGGCTCAATATTTACCATTTTTCAATGATGGAAATGAAAGTAATGGCTCAAAAGCTGGCCCGCTCGGCCACAGAAAAAAATAAAAATAGGCGGGAAATCAGTTATTATCATTTGTTTCTCGAGTTGTAGGGTTTTGTTTACAATGAGTTCATCTGATTCAAATATGGAAGTCACTGATTTTTTCTTTAGCTGATTCGTTTTTATTTTTACTTTCCTTGTATTCGTAATGAAAAGCACAGTGGTCTCGCCGCTAAATAAGTTACTTTCACCCCTCGTATAACAATGTACATACTATTATCGCTTGTTATTGTTTCAGAAAAAGGTGTTCAATCTGTTATAAGGTATATTTATTATCGAAAGAAAAAAAATTCGTTTGACTAAATCAGGCAATCTGTAGCCGGTAACTGCATCGAAAACACTTTTCCGGTTAAAACTGGCAATTAGAGTTTTACCGTTAAAAGATTTAGCGTTGTAAGAGTTCAGCTCAAACTTGAAATTCATTACTCAAACTAGTTTTTCTTTAATATTGCGCCCGCAGTTTCGTTTATGCTTTGAACAGTTTTAAGTTTGATTTTTTGCTTTTTACATTTATTTACGTTGTTGGCGAATTAGATTAGATTATTGAATTAGAACTAGAATCAGAAATATTTATTGAAAGTGCTCATGTTTTTTTATTTAGTAAAGTGAAAATTTAAGAAAACTTGCATGTCTGTTTCCTATATTTGCGTCTGTCGACAAATTGTGGATTTTTTTAGAAAAATGAAGTCATGTTATCAATTCATACGGCCCCACCAAGGGGCTCAAGTTTTCCGTTCATAAGTAATTATTTACTAAGTAGTTTAGCCACAGCCAGTTTTCACAACTATCGTAGTATAGTTCGAAATTGGTGCTCGTCTGCATGTCATGGCGTTCAAAGTATTGACCTACTGAAGTACTTCCACTCTGTCATTTATTATTTCTGTGTGCAATAAAGTATATTCATTCATTCATTCATTCATTCATTCATTGACCTATATAATTTGTGAGTTATATTTCTAGTGGATATCTGGTGTGTGCATTTTTTTTATTTGTACTTAAGATTTATGCTTCGGTACCGTTGGTTTTAAAATTGTAGTAAGAGCCAAAAAAATAAAGACACTTGTCCTTCTATCACTTACACTGAAAAAATACTTTCCATTGCTCAGACTCTGAAAGTAGTTCGGAAGTTGCCTGAGGAGCGGATTGAAAGTAATACTTTTCAGCCCGAAGGGAGAATCACTTTCAACTGGCAGCTGTCATTCATTCTGGCAAATTATTCAAAAAACAAACTGGTTCTAATTTCACATTTCTATTGAACTATGTTCCATCTTTCTATACAGCCACTCAATTACCACAATGTTAAATTGAAATAACATAAAGTTTAGTATTAATTAAAGAATATATATTTTTTAAATGACTTTATTATAATTAACTTTCAACTATTTCTTTAAAATAAAATAGATTTGGGCAAAATATTTAACATTTTTTAAATGATGGAAATTAAAAATAATGGCTCAAATGCTGGCCGGCACGACCACAGCATAAAATAAAAAATAGGCGGGAAAGCAACAATCCGATTATCATTTGTTTCTCGACTTGTAGGGTTTTGTTTACAATTAGTTCATCTGATTCAGATATGGAAGTCACTCATTTTTTCTTTAGCTAATTCGTGTTTTTATTTTTACTTTTCTTGTATTCGTAATGAAAAGCATAGTGCTTACCTCTGGTTAAAGACTTATTTAGCGCCTCGAACTATTAGGGCCCTCGCTACGCTCAGGCCCCAAACCCCGTCTCGGCGCTAAATAAGTTACTTTCACCCCTCGTATAACAATGTACTATTTCTATTCACCTGTCAAAGGACAGAAACCAAAATGTTTTACCTCTGGGCTTCAATATGAGCAAAAAAATATTATTATAATATTGTCTGTTTTGAATGGTCTGTAATAAAGATATCACATAAATGTTGGAATTTTAGTATCTAAGTTCTTATTACTTTTGTCAGAATGTATTTGGCAACACTAGTTTTGGCGTTATCAATCGATTGAATGTCTTACAAAACATTATTTTTTTACATTTATTTTGATACTCCCATTAAGGTGGCTAAATTCAATTTTGCTGTGGCTGTTCAAGGCTAAGCCCATTTTGGTTGCTCCCCTTTAAGAATACAATAATGCATCACCACAAAAATTGGTGTATTTTTCGCTTCATTGAAGACCGAAGTGACCGCAAATGGTTTGGATCCCTCGGGGTTTGCAATCAATGTGCAGCTATAATCCTATATACTCCAAAACAGCCATAAGCATATTTCCAATCAGCAGCAGAAGACCAGGAACATTCACTACTCTTAATAAAATGCGTTGGTAAATTTCAAATTTGACCACAAAAATCTACCTTAAATTCCTACGTCCCTACTTCAATAATGAATCCTACAAGATCGTATTAAGGTGCAGTATGGAATGATGTAATTTTGAAGTTAAGGCGTTTTGTGTCGATAAAGGAAAACATTGGATCGCAACGAATACAGGCGTATAAATAACGTTGCACAATAAAGTTGAGCTAAATCAAGGAGCATTGTGAAAAGGGGCTGCCTTGTTAGCTGTTCCGTGTGAGACCGCTGATTTTTAGGGTTATGTTGGCACAACCGTAAATATTGTGTTCAATATTTTTGCGAAGAAGCGTAGGATCTAAGCGAGCGCGAAGTGTCTCCGTTTCAGCTTGGCCAAAATCGTCCCCTTATTGCCAAAACCGACTAACTGCAATTTTTTCACAGATTTGAGTTAAATATACCAAACGACTCGTCTCGTCAAGACGAATATACAGCCAAAACCCGTTACCTGCTACGGCGCATATATACAGAGATAGCTACAGGAAAAATCGTCTAATTGCTAAAATTTTTCGATAGTCATCTTCAATAAACAAGTAAAGTCATTTAAAACGTTGAATTTGAAAAATGTATACTACAAAAACAATTTACCGTATTATAAATTATTTTGGTGGCAAAATCTTACTTTTAAAACACGCACGTTTTCAACCCATGTTCCTCGGGAAAAGTTGTTGTTCATGATGGTTTGAACATCATATTTAAATTTTGCAAGGGATTACAAAATCATGCTATACAGTCCCTCAAAGGCAGTCTACGTATACACTGGAACGTGGAATTTCAAATCATCTGACATTTGTGATAGAATTAACACAAAAAAGTATCAAGACCACGGAACTCTCCCACAGGGTTGTTTCAAACCGCACTTGACTGATTTTATTTGATATCTCAATAAACCCTTGTTCGGTAAGGGTTCAAAACCAGCTTTATTCACTTTTTATTTATTTATATTTTCTAAAAGAATTTTGTTTTTTAAAGCATCCGGGTGTTTGATTTATAAATTTTATTAGTAGTTTTGTTTGGCTAGGCTCTGTTATAAAGTTTATTGGTTTGATGGAGATTTTAACCTTAAAAGTGTTAGTAGTTTTATATAAAAAAATGTTTTATATTTCCACTCTCTACCTGTGTATAGTGTGATTTTAAATTAATTTATTATTCTATTTATGATTTTTTTGATAAATTAGTTTTTTTTTATACTTACGTCAAAGTTGAAATTTGGTTTAAAACCAATAAGAGTTATTTTTTTATTAAATCTATCGTAATGGGCTTATTTAAAAACCAAGAAATTAAGTAAAACAATGTTTTACTATCTCAAAAACACAGAAAAACAGCAGATAAAATTATTAGATCTAACGCTTTCACATTTTATTTCAAATAATAATTTCTTTGAATCAGACAAAATCAGGTTATTGCAAAATGTTTTTTCTGCACCCAGAACAAAGTTGGAACGTTTTAAAATAGTGATGGCAGGCACCTTTGACAAAAAGTTGTCGGCTTCTCAAACAAGACTTTCAAATAATAAGCGTAGCAAGTTGCTTGTTGCGGTCTTCATGAATAGGAACACGCCCATGTCTGCTCTTTATGGTGAGCCGCAAGTGGTTTAAAAAAAGATGGTATTTATTTTTTCTTATACGTAACCAATATTATTATTTCATTTCAATTTTGATTAAAGTACTAATAATGCGTTGTATTCGCCACGTCTCCCCTCAAAATCAAATAAATTAATAATTTTTCGTCACAAAAAATAATACCTACTACAAAAAAATATTTGTATAAAGTTGAATTTTTAAGTGGTCAATGATGTTGTTGATTTTTAAGTGGTCAGTGGTGAAACTGAGGCGTTCAAATTAAGACAATTAATTTCGTAATTCGTCTCGTAATTATACTATAGAAAAGAAATATATCGCGTTGTAGTAGCAAAATGCTTGCCTGCCAACATTAAAAAGGAATCAAATTTGAACACCGAACAGATCTAATTGACCATCATAATATATGTAATACTTTTTTTATTATAATTTGTCATCATAACCGATGGTGCTAAGCTATTAAAATCTTGCTCCAGAAGAAAACTAATTTGATCATTTTTGTTATTGTATTCTTGCTAGTAGAAATAAGATAACTAAATATGTGTTGAGAATTATTAAATAGTACTTACCTGGGCTGATTGATAACTGGCCGAAACGACGAACTTAAAAAAATTATACGCAAAAAAAAAAATTACATTATATTTTGGCATCTTTTTGAAAATAGAACGCCAAATTTGAATTTAATCGAACTGGTGGAATTTGTTTGATAGGACGTAGAACTTTCTCTGTCGTAAATTTTCTTAACAATGGAAAGAAACGAAATTCGTGCGGTGATAAAGTTTTACGTTTTAAAACAGAAAACAGCAACCCAGATTAAAACCAAGCTAGACAGTGTTTTAGGTAATTCTGCTCCTGCATTGAGTACAATTCACACCTGGGTAACTGATTTTAAACGTGGAAGACAGAGCTGCGAAGACGCCCACAGGTCTGGCCGTCCAAATGAAGTCACGAATCCGGACATGATGAAAAAAAATCACAAAATTGTATTGAATGATCGGCGCTTGAAGTTGCGAGAGATAGCAGAGATGGTGAGCATTTCATCTGAACGCGTTTTTAATATTTTGCACCAACATTTGGGAATGAAAAAGCTTTGCGCGCGATGGGTGCCGCGTTTGCTCACTGTTGACCAAAAGCAACGTCGAGTGGACGATTCATCGGAGTGTTTGGCGCTGTTTAACCGAGATCCTAACGAGTTTTCGCGGCGTTATGTAACAGTCGATGAAACCTGGATACATCATTATACTCCCGAGACAAAAGAACTATCTAATCAGTGGACTGAGAGCGGAAGACCTGCGCCGAAGAAAGCAAAAACGGTTTTGTCGGCCGGCAAAGTGATGGCGACTGTTTTTTGGGATGCTCGAGGGATTATTTTAGTGGATTATCTGCAAAAAGGAAAAACAATAAATGGAGAGTACTACGCAAGCTTGCTGCAAAAATTAAGTGAAGAAATCCAGAAAAAACGACCACTTTTGGCCAAGAAATAAGTTTTGTTCCACCATGACAACGCACCTGCACACACGTCAATGGTTGCAGTCGCCAAACTCCATGAATTGCGGTTCGAATTGCTACCGCATCCACCCTATTCCCCGGATCTGGCCCCGTGTGATTTCCACTTATTCCCAAACCTGAAGAAATGGTTAGGTGGCTAGAGATTTTCATCAAATGAAGAAGTCATTGTTGCCATGGACGAGTATTTTGAGGGGTTGGAGAAAACATTTTATCAAACTGGTGTAACGGCATTGGAGAAGCGCTGGACTAAATGCATCGAGGTAGAAGGAAACTACGTTGAGAAATAAATTTATTTTAAATAGATTTTTAAAGTTTTTCTTTGTCGTTTCGGAAACTTATCAATCGGCCCTCGTACATAATGATGCAAACACAACACAACAGTTTGTCTATAAGAGCAGTCTCATACTCAAGCAGATGCGCTATGCGTATTGCAAATTAATACTCTCCACTTGCGGTCTGCTATTGATGCCATTCTTCTATCTAAGTTGGTAATCACCCGTCCACTTACGATCAAGTAGCACATTGAATGGTTAGGGCATTCAATTTTTACAATTATAACCATAACCCACATAAGGTATATTCTTTGCCACATCCAATTTTCGGACAAAAAAGCATCGTACGGTACGTTAATTAGGGTGAATTCACCAATAATAGACCGCGGGAAACGAGTGTTACCGCTAAATTGTTGTGTGTTTCGCTTTCTTTTGTGTCTTTTTGTCTTGCAAATTGTTATTTTATTATTATTATTATTATTATCGCAGTCTTTTTTATTTTTTTCATGGGCAGGTTGTGTATATGGCCGGTCTCGTTACAGGTTTGGCCAGTGATGTTTTTTTGTAATAATGGCGCTTAATCGGTTCTGATGGTTGTTTTTTTTATTAGTATGTATTTATCTAAAATCTATACGTTATAATCAATGATCCAATCTGCAAAGTTCTAACCAAACTGCGGTGACCGTCTCCAGTTTTTTTTTTTTTACATTGTCCCCCCCCCAAAGAGATCAAACTCAGAACCTTTGGTTCCAAAACTAAAACCTCTGACCGTTAGACAAAAAAAGTTGTAACTTAAAACTAATACCCCGCTAACATAGGACTCGTATTAATTAACCCAGCAGCCAAACTAGGTCAGCTGGCTCTTTAACAAAAATCCAGAATCAACTGTAAAGCCATCGGCCATCAGGCAAGATGTTTGGCAGCCAAATAAAGCATCGGCCATTAGAGACGGCCCGCATCCGGGATCCAAACGGCAAATTGTAACGAATGGCTACCCCGCCCTGTCCGGGCGACTCGCGCTTGTTTCTTTTTTTCTTCTTTTGTTCTTTTTTCAAACTTGACAGAATGCCGTCACAAAAGCCAAGCAGAAAAACTGCCAGATACATTGATTTTTTAAAGGCAAAGTAAAATAAAATCTTTTTATCGTGGTTGTTGCAAATAGCAAGGTCGACGGATCATAGAGCAACATCAGCGAACGTTACTTTAATTGTTTTTTATTAATACGTGAGTTTCATTTATTTAATATTTGTTTATCCTGTGCTATGTTTGCTGAACAGGGAACGGGCAGCAGCGCTCTCTGATACAGTAACCTTTTAATCTGCGATCTCCAACCCACCTGCCAAGCGTGGAGATCATGGCAAAACCCTCCACTTAAGTGGAGGAGGCTCATAGTCCAGCAGTGGACTGTATGTAACGGGTCGTTGATGTTGATGTGTTTGCTGTGCCTGTGTTTGTTTTTTCCAACCTGTGCGCTACAAATCTGTGAATCTTCCAATCCAGCCTTCAGCCAACATTTGTTTACGGCTAGAAATCGGCCTCGCTGTCTGTTTCTTGGTTTGATGAGACACAGTTCTGTTAGATTGCCAACTATTCTTGTCGTATGTCTTTCTCTTTTTTAAGTATTTATTCACTATAGTAGAACAGTTAGAACGACTATTCTACATGCACGGATAAAAAACTATTAAATTGAAAGAGAAATCAGTTAAAAATATACATAATAACCCAACCAATAAATGTCCATACTCAACAAAAATTACATGACATCAAATAAAACTTCATCAGAAATAATTGACTGTATTTTTTTTTATTATAGTTTAGCTGTAAAGATGCTGATGAGAAATATAAAAAGTAGGGTTCATCAACAGCTCATTACGTCCCCACGAGGGGTTCGAGCCTACCCTGAATTAGGGCGATTAGTCCTTAGTCGACCACGCTGACAGAAAAAAGTTGCAATAAGAATAAACCACACCCTGGCCGGGACTTTTTGTCAGAGAAATAAACAATGACGCGCCCGCCAATATTGTTTGCGTCCATTTTGCGAGCTCAGTTGATTTATCTACACGGGTAAGTGATACTGATACTGTTGCGCCTTTACTGTTTTCACCGCGACCTAGTGACCTGGCTGAAAATAAAAATAAACAGTCATTAATTTATGAAGCGTAGCGGCCAGTTTGAAATTCCTTTTTTTTTAAATATTATGAAAAAGATGGCGAGACGAGTTAAACGCCTATCGACTGGCCTGGTGGGAGCTTGCCCAGTACCGGGAGGAATGGCGGAACAATGGGGAGGCCTTTGCCCAGCAGTGGGACATTACAGGCTGATTATAATAATTAAATATTATTTAAAATGTATTTTGGAAGTAATGTACCGTTTTCGAAGGCATCTGTCAGAAGCAATTGTAATAAAACTATATAAAAATGGCTTTAAAAAATCAAATGGTAGTTAATCAATAGTACATTGTTATACAAGAGGTGAAAGCTAAGTTTGAGGCACTAATTAAGTCTTTAACCCGTGGTAAACACTGTGCTTTTCATTACGAATACAAGGATAGTAAAAATAAAAACACGAATTACATAAATAAAAAATGAGTGACTTCCATAATATCTGAATCAGATGAACTCATTGTAAACAAAACCCTACAACTCGAGAAACAATGATACCTATTTTTATTTTTTTCTGTGGCCGTAGTGTTAACATAGTTCAATAGAAATATGAAATTAGAAATAGTTTTTTTTTTAACAGCTGTCAGTTGAAAATGATTCTCCCTCGGGCTGAAAATTATACCTTCAACCTGGTCCTCAGGCAACTTCAGACCTACTTTTCAAATATTAGTAATGCAAAATCTGTTATAATATTGCCGTCTATTGAGACCAGAAGAATTTCTAAGTCGTTTTATATCACATTTTTGTTTGCCGTTCACTAGCTTGTTAACCAAACTTTGAACAAACTCAAGAAATATGTTTTTAAGTAGCTAATTACAAATACATGCTAGTTTTTATGAACCTATTAAGTAAATAATGAGATATCCTACAGTTAACGAGTCTGAAGCTCCGACCTCTTTTGCTGAGTGACCCACTAACCCAAGCAAAAAGTAAATGATGGTCACTTTGCGTGTTTTCTTAAGCAAACTTTACAAAGTGGGTTCGCTGTGACGTCCCACGGGAGTTAACAATTACCGGCCAGTTTACTCTGACCTAATGCAGTTTGTTATTAGATAAAAAGAACTAAAAAAAAAACAAATACAGAATGATTCGACGCATTCCAAAGGTGACGTCAACGAATGCCCACACACAATCTAACAAAACATTTTTATAAATGCCCCAACAAATACCAATTGATCATCCGTAACATTCGGGACAGAATTCCAAATTCAAGCCGCAGACGAATCGCCGTTCATAATTCGAATTTGGAACGCTGATAAAAAACAAAATGGCTGCCGCCCATTTATTAACCCTTCCCGTAATCCCAGGGTCCGCGTGATAAATACAGGGTACATGCGCGCACCCTTAACTTTTGCTTCTGAGTCATTATGGCATTTAGAATTCGGAAATAATTTATTTGGCTCTGTAAATTTTGCTTGAGCGACAATACCATTCTAAGTCATATTCATTTTAAAATCAAATTTTGGTGACGAATCTGAAAAGTGTTTATAATCCAAAATATTTATATATTTGTAATGTTAATTTATGAAGCTTACACCTTCGAAGTTAATAATTAATAACCAAAGACATAATAAAATTTACATGTGAAATAATATTATGTTTATTTATAAAAAGTAGAACTTTAGTCTTAATTTTTGGAGCTCGAATAAACACTACCCCTGGACTATGATTTATGAAGCGATCCGATACGTAATACACCCTAATCTCGTGGTGCGAGGCGGCACGTGTTATAATGCAATGAGTTTATCTTACCCACAGCAGCGTACGGTCACATCATTGGTTAAACAAAATACAGACAAACGCTGAGACAAACGAATTATTAGGTACTTTGTGCAATTCAAATGAGTTACAACCTCATAAACCTTACTATCCATGTATGCACTTTTTGAAAACGATATGTTCAAAACTTTTAGGCGAAGTATCGCAAAACTGCGTAACGTAGATAAAAGATTGCGTATCGGAGATACACTGTAGAAGTGTGGAGTGATGACTACAAACTGTTAAACGTAGTAGTCACTTGACTAGATAGAGTGATGTTAACAATAGATTAACATGGTAGAGACTGGTGAAGAACAGTTGAAGAATATCTATATAATAAAAATGAATTGCGGTTCGTTAGTCTCGCTAAAGCTCGAGAACAGCTGAACCGATTTGGCTAATTTTAGTCTTGAAATATTTGTGGAAGGCCAAGGAAGGTTTAAACGGTAAAAAAATATGGGTAGGGTAGGTGTAGGGTAGGTATAGGGTAGGTGTAGGGTAAGTGTAGGGTAGGTGTAGGGTAGGTGTAGGATAGGTATAGGGTAGGTGTAGGGTAGGTGTAGGGTAGGTGTAGGTTAGGTGTAGGTTTGGTGTAGGGTAGGTGTAGTGTAGGTGTAGGGTAGGTGTAGGGAAAAATGGCAGGTCAACGTCTGCCGGGTCAGCTAGTCGTTCATAAAAAATACTTGTAATAGCTGACCCGGGTCAATATTTTTGTTGTTGTCTTTTTTAAACGTATTAGCAAGGCCAGTTTATACTGGTCTTGCGCAGACCCTATTTCAACAACCGTACCTTGGACCTTTTTATCTTGGACTTTGCTCTGTGATGAAGGGGTAGAACTTAAACCTGTTCAACAATAATTTTATGAACATGAACTTCATAGAAACGGTCAAGTTATTTGATAAACAAATGTAATTTCGGTCGCTATTTTATTAATAAAGTACTTCAAAGACGGCTTTTGATAGGCAGGGATGGAAGTGCCCTTATTTATAGTATGATTTAAATACTTAGCTATCTAATTGAGTAGTTAGTCTTCTTCTTCATCGTGTGCGTTGTAAGGTCGACAACCGACCTCACAAACCCTAGTGACAGTGTTATACAGGGTTACAGGTTTAAGTCGACCTAGATCCTTTATAAGGCTATAGTTTAAATCATTTCTGACTGATTCGACTTTGAAACACAATCCTAAACTTAACAGTTTTAAAGATATTCCAATTTTAAGTTTTTTGTAAATAAGCGCCCTTTTTTTCTATCTTTTATCTTTTTGCATTTTATGCTTCTGGTATGTATGTTTATACGTTTTTTCATTAGAATATAGATTGATTTATCCATTTTAACATTTTTAACCAAAAAAATGCGGTTTGAAGAACAAAGTGGGTCGTAGAAGGTGATTAATAGTTAAAAAAAAATATTAGAAATTTAAAAAGTGTTTTTCTTTATGGAATATTGAAAAAAAATCTATGGGAGTTAGTTTGCAAATGAGCTTAAAAACATCTCCATTTCATCAGCTATCTAAAAAAGTATAACAATATAGGGTAATGAATGGTAGACATAAAACTTCCTTCTTTCTGTTACCTGACTGTGTTTGCTTTATGAACTTGATTTTGTGCTTCTGAGTCTGTTTACGAACGAGGAATATGCCGATATTTTATTTTGTTATGGATACTGCGATGATGTATCCGCAAGAGCTCGTGCTGATAAGACGGCATCCCAACCGTCGAGCACCGGAGGTTAGTGTGTTTAACGGAGTTTACCGACGACTAAAAGAGACTGGTTCTGTTTCAAGACGACGGACAGACCTATGTCCACATATTAATATTATTGATGACGATGACGACGACGAGCAACTCATCGAGATAGTTACTCAGGACATGTGGTTCCAACATGACGGTTGTCCTGCACATTATAGGAGTACTGTACGTGAGTGGCTGGATACAACGTACCCCAACAAGTGGATCGGAAGAGGTGGACCCTTACCGTGGCCAGCCAGAAGCCCCGATTTATCTCCAATGGATTTTTATGTTTAGGGACACATGAAGAGTTTGGTCTACGATGAACCAAACCTTATTAATAATGTAGAAGAGTTAAGGCAAAAGATAATAAACGCAGCAAATTAGATACGATCCCCACTAACCACTGGTGTAGTGAAGAGTGGTCTGAGAAAAAGGATGAGGATATGTGTACGAAATAGGGGTGGATGTGGAACACGAATTATAAAGCAAAATTAATAAATGGTTTTAAAATTTTACTATTTGTATTGTTTTATTTTGTTTTCTACCTCTATCTGATTTTGTTGTTGTACGACTTGGGGGCCGATTATCGAAGTTTTTTTTATGAGGTCTACCATTAACCTACACTGTTATATCTTTTTGGATAGCTGATGAAATGGAAATGTTTTTGAGCTCATCTGCAAACTTACTTATATAGTTTTTTTTTCAATATTCCATAAAGAAAAGCACTTACTAAATTTCTAATCATTTTTTGTTAACTATTAATCACCTTCTACGACCCAGTTTGTTCTGCTAACAGCATTTTTTTGGTTAAAATGGATAAAGAAATTTATCTTCTAAAAAAAAACGTATAAACATACATACCAGAGGGACCAAATACAAAAAATATATCGAGGGTTTACTGGTAAAACCAGTTACTTGCATTTTATTCCGACTTAAGATAACTGCTTCCAAAAGTTTGAAAAATCATAACTAATTGTAGGTACTTCCTACAACGTTGATAATAATATTGAGTGATAGGTTGATTAATTAGATCTACCCTTTGATGAAAAAAGTATATGTTTTTTCTTTATTATTAGAGGTAAATTAAAAAAGTTTGCAGAAGGTCATGCATTTAACCGGTTTTACTTGCATATCTTTAAATTGCGTTTTTACCGTGTTTAAAAGACTTTCTTTAATATTCTTGTGTGTTATACAATTTTTGAAATTTATAGAAACTATTATCAATTACTACATACTTAAAAAGTGTAGCGTACTTTACGCTATGAGAAAAAATATAAAAACGTAACTGGTTTTACCAGAAAGGTTCAGTAAATAGACATAATCTGTAAACCAACTAAAACAATAGTCAACGTATTAAATCAGTTTTATAAGCATAATAATTGGTCAGAGTTACAAAAAAAAACATTTTAAAATATATATATATAGCAGCAAGATCTGGAACTCTATCTACAAGTTGGTTGTTGGTTGGCAAACTTTCAATCCATGCATGAATCTCATCAGGAATTATTCCTTTTTGACATAGCTTCACGAGATCTTTCTTTTTTTCCTTAATTCAATTAAGGAAAACTTTACTTTTAACAATATAACCTCAAATGTATTTTTTTATCAAAAACTTACTGATTTGTTCAAACTTCACTGAACTGGCCAGGTTTACGATACCACAATATCTACTTTAATTGCTTGTCTTGGCTAAGTCTTTAACTTCTATAAAAAACTAATAAATTCCCAGTTCATAGAGGACGCGTCCATCACTAACTATCTAGTGTGCCAGAGAATGTGAAACAAGCAAGGGCATGTAGAATATAGGCTATAACCCGGACCTTGCTTTCTGCAGCGCGAATATAAGACCACAATGTACCAAACAACTGTGCTCTTCAATACCCAGAATACAGCATCGGCCTGTAGTGATTCAGGTGGTGGCTACCGTGAGACCTTTACAGGTCCTATTCAGAAGAAGGTTCAACTTTGCCAAAGCCGACTGGACCAGTTTCTCTGAAAAAGTGGACCAACAGCTTCTCGATCTACCGCCTGAACCTCAAAACTACGATGGGTTTGTAAAGGTCATCTGGTCAGTATCCCCCCGTACCATACCCAGAGGCTGTCGCACTTCATACTGGGGCTTGACAACAGAAGCCTCTACCCTACTTACACAATATGAGGCACTCTTTGCAGAAGACCCCTTCTCTGAACAGACCATCTCGATCGGAGAAGAGCTTCTTAGTCTGGTAGGCGACAGCAGGCAGAAAAAGTGGATGAAATATCACGACTATCAGGCAGAAATATCACGACTATTGATATAACGCACAATAGCAAGAAAGCGTAGTCTACAATACAAAAACTGACAAATGACTCGCCCCCTCCATCACTGCCGGGCCAAACCACAGCCAATCAAGTAGCCCACCAGCTTATACTTAATGGAAAGCCTACTGGAAGTCTCCTCAAAACACCAAAATCAGCCCAACATACGAAACAGACATGCAACAACATCAGCATGCCTTTCACACTCACTGATATCATTACTAGCATAAAAGCACTCAAAAACGGCAAAGCTGCTGGCTTGGATGATATCACAGTCGAACAGCTGAAACACCTGGGACCAGGGGCTATATCCTGGCTGCTAAGTTTATTTAACGCGTGCATGGCATCAGCGAAGATTCCGAAATTGTGGAGGGAGTCAAAAATTGTGGCCTTACTAAAACCAGGGAAATCTCCATCTGACCCTAAGAGCTACAGACCAATTTCTCTCCTGTGTCATACATTCAAGCTTTTTGAGCGACTTATACTCAACCGACTCACACGGAAAGAAGAGCAGATGGCGCCGTCAGAAAAACGGCCTTCCCCTAGGAAGCGTCCTGGCACCACTTTTATTCAACGTCTACACAAATGATCAGCCCCACTACCCTAACACTCGGCGATATATCTATGCCGATGATCTTGCACTAACTTGCCAAGATAAGACCTTCGAAAACGTGGAAAGTACACTGAACCTTGCCTTGGAAAACCTTCATGAATACTATGAGCATAACGCTCTAAGGCCCAATCCAAGCAAAACCCAATCGTGTGCTTTCCACCTACGTAACCGGGAGGCAAACAGAGAGCTGAACATTTCCTGGAAAGGCGTCGCCATCCAACACTGTACGTTTCCTAGATACCTGGGAGTGACACTGGACCGCTCTTTGACTAACAAGACCCACTGCAAAAACACAAAACAAAAAGTTAGTTCCCGCAATAACCTACTGCGCCGTCTCTCCTCCACCAACTGGGGAGCAAACCCAACGGTTATGCGCACTACAGGACTAGCTTTGTGTTTCTCAGCAGGAGCATGTGACTGGCTGTCTTAAACCAACTCCGGTCGGTATGCTGTTTCCTCTTGTGAGAATAGCTCCACCCAGAGTCCGTAGAGAGGTGACATGTTCGCTTGAAAAACAAAAACAGGAAAGTGACCCGAGACACCCACTCTACGGGCTCTCCCCCGCCGCAGGTCGGTTGCGAAGCCGCAAAAATTTCTTGCGATCTACGCAGCCTACCGACGAAAATCCTACTAACGTGAGGTGCAGGCAGGTGCAGGCTTTGGGCAAGCGAGTATCCACATTCACTGTACCCCCCCAACGAAAATCTGCCTCCAGGCTATAAGGAACCTTGGCCAACCTGGAGAAGTCTAAATAGGCTGAGGACCCAGGATGATCGAAGCAAAGATAACCTGTGTCGGTGGGGGTACTCAAGTAGCGCAGACGCCAGCTGTGAATGTGGAGAACCCTTGCAAACCATGGTACACCTCACTAACTGTCCCGCGTGCTCGACCACCTGCTCGCGTGAGGACTTACTTGTTTGTAACCAGAGGGCTACCACAGTAGCCGCTTTCTGGGCAAGTAAGATTTAGCCCGTGTTCTTGCCGACACGAAAGAAGAAGTAGATGTAGAATAATGTTTGTCATTTTGTTTCCACAGGCGCAACAATTAAGAACCGTTAGTTCACTAACTTTGTGCAATAGATCTCAAGTAAAAGCGGTTATAAATACTTAACTAAAGGAAAACAAATATGCATAACGACTACGAACACGTAATCGGTTTATCTTGCTACAGAAATCAAAATAACGTTTGTGATCGGTTTCTGGTAAAACCTATTAGGATTTCATAACCGTTCTGTGAAGTTTACATTTAGAAATGTGTATGAAAGTTGTGATGTCCTCCTTTTTGGGTCGCACAGGGTAAAGAAACAAACACAAAATCTTCGGTTCGGCACCGGTGCGCACACGCAGCCTTGCTCGGCGGCGGTCGGTTGTCAAGTGACGCCCCACCGCCTCGCTTCCCCGCTCCGAGTGCTACCGTCCCATTTAATGCGTACACCACACCTCCCTTATATTTTACAAAATCATTAATGTAATCATCTCATACGGTAGGCTACTAATTAATTATGTTTACTATTTATGCTAGTACCTATGTGTAATTTACATATAATAATAGTCATTAAATTTCATACTGAATATAAAACAAAAGCATTTTAATCTAATTATTTAAGTCTACCTCACTGTTATCCCTTTCACTGCTGCCATCCTCATTACTTCCCTCTTCCTGTGCTCCACAAACTTTCCATGATCCTTCTACTTTTTTTAAATGTATAATGTTTCTTCGGTAGTTCTGCCCAGTTTCATTATTAATCACATTATAGTCATTTCCTCTAGAATCAACTACTGTATGGGGCGTTGAATTGAATGTTGCTGTTAGTTTATTATCCTTGATTAAGTTTTTTACGTAGACTTTCTCGCCGATTCCTATTTTAATATCTTCAGCTTTTCTTTTAAAATTTTCTCGATCCATTCCTTTTTGTTTCATTATAGTATCCCGGTCTCTCATCTCTAAATCAAATCCACTGCGCATCCTTGTAATTTCTGGCATCTTATCCCGAAATTTCCTGCGAAAAAATAGTTCTGATGGTGTTTTCCCCGTTGTATTATGTGGAGTGCCGTTATACATCATAATATAATCTAAAAGATCACGTTTCCAATCCGATTTTAAACTCTGACTTATGCGAAGTCTTTTTAGAATGTCCCTATTTTGTCTTTCTACCTCTCCGTTTTCTTGGGGGGAATAGGGGGTTGTAAACCGTATTTTTATATTAGATTCCTTACAAAAATTTTTGAATTCGGCACTTGTGAATTGCCTACCATTGTCTGCCGTTATAGACAAAGGAAAACCCAGTCTAGAAAATACTTCAGACAGAACCTCTATAGTATCTTTTGCAGTTATAGACTTCATCACTTTGACTTCTTTGTATCTACTATAGTAATCTATTATTACAAATAGATAATGCCCAGATGGTAGAGGCCCCAAAAAGTCTATTGCCACGTCCTGCCAGGCTTCTTCTGGGAGTGTGTGTCTTTTAAGTGGTGGTGGAGGGTTGCCGCTTGCGACTAAAGTGCATCCTCTGCAACTTTTAACTTTAGCCTCCGCGTCTCTGTCTATCATGGGCCACCACACCTTTGTACGTAACCGTCCCTTCATAGCCACGATGCCAGGATGGCCTTCGTGAGCAGCTTCTAGCACAGCTTTTCTCAGCTCGAGAGGTATCACAATTTTATCTCCTCTCAGGAGAATATCATCATGTACCCACAATTCTGGTTTGAAAATCCGAAAGTTGTTTATTCTGGGGTCCCAGATGTCAGTGGCTAATGCTTCCTTCACCAGTTGTATCATTTCATCGGACTGAGAATGCTGTACTAGTGTTTGTAAAGGGATAGCTTGGGGTCGTGCGTACTCAACAATTTGATTGATTTGGTAATCGTCATCTAACAGTGCTGATTGTGTGGGCTGACAAAGACGAGAAAAGGGGTCAGCTATGTTTGTCTTCCCAGGCTGGTAAATAACTTTGAAGTTGTACGTTTGTAACCTGAGCACCCAGCGTTCTATTCTCGCACATGTTTTAGCTCTTGGTCCAAATATGACTTCAAGGGGTTTATGGTCTGTTATAAGATCAAAACTTTTTCTCCCGTATAAGTACATGTGAAAATGCTCAACTGCCCAGACCAAAGCAAGGGCTTCCTTTTCTGTTTGGCAGTAGCGTTTTTCTGTATCAGTCAAACTCCTATTACCAAAAGCAATGATTCGAGGCCCCTTGGAATCATGTTGGACCAATACCGCTCCTAAACCCACCGGACTGGCATCTGCCATTACCTGTGTTTTGTCGTCGGGATTATAATACCCTAAGCTTATAATGTCTTTTAGATTGGTTTTTAGTAATTGGAAAGCCTCTTTTTGTTCTGTTGCCCAGTATTCTGAAATATTTGTCTTCTTTCCAACTTTTAATGTTAATAATCTCCTAATCGGTTCCGTCAGGGTCGCAAGGTTCGGAATCCACTTATTTATGTAATTGATTAATCCAAGGAAACTCTGGATTTCCTCAATGTTTGTGGGTTCCCTGAACGATTCTATGCCACTGACATAGGAACTCAGCGGTTTTATCCCTTCAGAAGATAAATCATGCCCCAAAAACTGAACCCGTTTGACATTAAAGATGCATTTCCTTTCATTTAGTAGCACATTGTTACTTTTAAGCACATTTATAACATGTTTTAGCCGCGCGTCATGTTCAGTTTCATCCTTGCCAAAAACGATAATGTCGTCAATGAAGTTAAGTGCCCCCTCGCATGGCAGTAAAATTCGTTCCAGGGTTTTCTGGAAAAGTTCAGGGGCACTAGTAATCCCAAACATCAACCGTTTGTAGCGGAATAAACCTTTCCCCGAAATAAATGTAGTGATATCACGGCTCCCTTCGCCAATTTCTATTTGATGGAATGCATCTTTAATATCAAGCTTCGAGAACACACTTGCCCCTCGGAATTTTGGGAGGAGTTGATCCATGGTGGGAAGTGGGTAGTGCTCCCTTAGAATTGCTTTGTTTGCAGATCGCATGTCTACACAAAGTCGGACATCTCCATTGCTTTTTAACACCGGAACTAATGGAGATATCCACTTTGAAGGTTTATCTACGGGTTCGATGATGTCTAGCCTAATCAATTCATCAATTTTTTCATTGACTTTTTCTTCTAATGGAACCGGAATTGTTCGCAATGGTTGAGTGACTGGGGTAACTTTTTTATCAATGGAGATGTCCAGCTTTACGCCTTTGAACTTTGGGAAAGCATCCTGACTCACCGTGTTGATGTTCAAGCCTAATTGTAATACTTTGAGAGCTACCGCTGTACTTTTTCCCAAAAGATCACGAGTGCCATCTTCAATCACGTAAAATGTATCCTTTCTTTTTTCTAGTCCGATCATAATTTCTGCTTCAAATGAACCCAGAACTGTAAGTGGGGTACTGCTACCGTAAGCCATGAAGATTTTATCGGGTTTTGCTATTTGATTTGTCACCTGAATGCCATCGTTCTTAAGACGTGCCCACGTTTTATCACTTATTATGTTAGAGCTACTCCCTGAATCAATGAGCATTTCAGTCTCAACCCCGCCAACTTTACACTGTATCGTAGTGTCTTCATCAAAATAGAATATGTAATTGATCGCTGCTGCTGAACTATTCTTTGTTGAGTTCTCAGTCTTTGTCTTTACCGAAGTTTCCTTGGAATTCTGGAAACGTTGCGAGTGTGTGTTGTCCCTTTTAAATTTTTTAGCTGGTGTGCGTGTGTCTTTCGAGTCTGTAGCAAACGATTTGCGTTTGTTTATTCTAGTTCGACAGTTTGCTGAGTAGTGGCCTACAAATCCACATTTCAAACAAGTTTTATTACGCGCCGGGCAAGAGAGGCTATTACTATCGTGCCTATTATTACCACAACGCGCGCAACTAGGACTGAAGTTGGTGTTTCGTCTGGGCTCAATTCTGTTCACGTTCGACTGCATTTGTGACGGCCCTTTAAAGTCAGATAGCTGCCGTTGGACAGTTTCCGAGGCGGTTGCTTCAGTTATTATTTTATCGAGCGTCGCTGTATCACCCAAAGTTAATATCTTCTTCTTTAACTCTGTAGAGTAACACTTTTCTGTTATCTGGTCAATCAGATTGTCGTCCTCATTTGTAAACTACATTTCCTGCATTGTTCGCGTAGTCTGACGAGAAACTTCTCAAAACTTTCATTCTGTTCTTGCTTCAGTAGCCGGAAAAGATGCCTCTCATACACTCTACTTTGTTTTGGTGAGAAAAATTCGTCCAATTTTGTAATAGCCGTTTTATAAACGTCTGTTGTCTCTGGTAGACCTGCCGCTTCAACATTAGCACCAGGAATGTTATAAAATATTTCCTGAAATGCCGTGCCTCCCATGTGAAGCAGAGTAGCCCTCTTCTTAAGCGGGTCGTCTATACTTGACGCGATAAGATATATTTCTAGACTTCTTTTCCATTTCTCCCAGCGTATCCCCAAGGACACCGGGTCACCATCGCAATCCAATAATTGTATTGGAGGTAATTGGGCTGACATTTTGGGGCGACCTGAAACAACCAAGGTGAGCTTGGTATTTTTTTTTTTTTTTACATATATTATTTTCTTGGCTTTGGTCGTGACCTTGGTCTTGACTTTGACTTTGACTTTGACTTTGGCTTTGACTTTGACTTTGACTTCGACTTCGACTTTGACTTCGACTTTGACTTTGACTTTGACTTCGTTATATAAGATATTATTATTATTATTATTTTGTATTAATATATTATTATTATCATTTTATTTATTTGTTTATTTATTAATTAATTAATTTATTTATTTATTTTTTAAGATATTTTATCTAATGTTTTATTTTTCAATTTACATGTCCAAATTAAATCCGAATAGTCAAAAATATAATTCATAAATAAATAATCATACAAGTACTATCGCGAGCATAAGTGCATGATAGTTTGCAATAAAAATTAGGTTGCATGCAGGGTTTCAAAGCGCCATCGCAATTTACACTAGTGAAAACGATTATCATGCATTATCATCGGCGCGTTCTCGTCTCGGACGCCAAAGTCCACTTTGGATCGCTGAACCACCGGAGTAATATGTATGTAAGTAAGTATGCTTTATTATTATTATTATTTTTGGGAAATTTTATATTATCTTAGCTAACAAACATTATTGGCAAACATTATTATTATCATTATTATTTTGAACTATTAAAAGTCACCTGTTAGCTGATTGCAAACGATTATACTTTTGCTCCTTATGTCAAAATATACCTAAGCCAGTCCAACAACAACCTTCGGTTATAATAATTTGTTTACGATATGTAATAATTATCCACCTTCGGGATATCCAACCCAACACTTATTTCATAACAACCTTCAGTTATAATTATTTGTTTACCGATTGTAATAATTATTAATTATCCACCTTCGGGATATTAAGAAAGGACCTTTTCTTAATTATATATAATTACAGCAATTCTTTATCCTCCTTCGGGAAAGTAAAACGGACATTTTTTTACACACATATGCAAATACGTGTATTTTTCTATCCGTAGGGTACTTAAACCTAGTATTTAAGTATTAAAGTACCCCATTTTTTTTCTTTTTGTATATATATATATATTTTATTTACCGCCTTCGGGTTTAAATTGTTTTGTTCTCCCATGTTACGACTTCTTATTTATTTATTTATTTATTATTTTTTTTTTTTTTTTTCCCCCCCCCGTTGACAAGAACCTTTGCCGCGGCGGCGTGGACTTCGTCTACGGACTTCGTAGTTGATCGTGACTTAATCGCGACGAACACAGCGGTTATGCTGGCGGACCAGCCGTAGTTAGTTACCTATACCCGCGTTATTGATGGAATAAAATGACGATAGGTAGCCGAAAATTTATATTACGTTATTTAATGTTCAATGTAATCACGATCACTTATGCCTGTTTATACATTATAATTTAGTTGTTATGCAGTTTACTACGAGTGAACCTGTACCAATATGTAATAGTAGCAACGCTTAGTTTAGTAGTACAAGTACTTGATGTAGGGATAAATATCCTCAAAGATTCAGAGAACTAAATCATTACTTAATTTAAACATGATAAAATATGATGCACGCGACTAAAATTCGTTCGTTCTTTGTCCTCTTTCCTTGTCAACGATTTTTCCAGGGCGATTTCCCTTTTCCCGTAACATTTTTTATGAGGAATAAAATCACTTACTTGATGGCTCGTCGCCACGTGTGATGTCCTCCTTTTTGGGTCGCACAGGGTAAAGAAACAAACACAAAATCTTCGGTTCGGCACCGGTGCGCACACGCAGCCTTGCTCGGCGGCGGTCGGTTGTCAAGTGACGCCCCACCGCCTCGCTTCCCCGCTCCGAGTGCTACCGTCCCATTTAATGCGTACACCACAAAAGTCAAACCGGTTATGATACTGTAACATGTTTTTACAGTTGGAAATAAAATTTCGTAACCCAATAAAGGCTTCTTAAACGGTTTTACGTATACATTTTTTGATTACGCTATGCTGATAGACGGTTGTCACATGAAACATCTACTGGAATAATGGTCCTATCAAATAGTTGGTTTTACTAGACGATTAAGAAAAAAATTCTGCGTCGAAGTACATATTTAACTCATTTTGACAAAAAATTGCAGATAACCGGTTTTACCAGTAAACCCTCGATATAAAAGATCGAGAAAAAGGGCGTTTTTATGAAAAATACTTAAAATTGATCTTAAAAACCGTTAAGTTTGGGATAGTGTTTCAAAGCGAATAAGTCAGAAATTATCTAAACTATAGCCCCTAAAGGATCTAGGTCTGCGTGGGAAGCGAGCAGGCCAGAGCGCAAAGGAGAAGGCAGCTAACCGGCATGGGCAAAGGTCTTCACCTCAACCCAAGCTCGGTAAGCGCAGCCGTCCGGACGACACCATGTCGCCCCATGACGACCGCAAACGCCCTAAACCTGAGCGCCCACGCCCTCATCCCACGGCTGGCTCCGTCAATTATGCCGACGCATGCAAGTCCAATGATTTGTGTGTGGCAATTATGACGGAGCCCTTCCGGAATCTGACGATGGACGAGGCAAACGCGATAGAAATCGCTATAGAGGAGGCCATAGACGCGGAGCTATGTACTCCTGCCACATCCAGGACCACTCCAGGTAGACTGCCAAGCTTCCGCGGAAAGGCTTTCCACAGCGAGGGCGTCCTCAAGGTTTGGTGCGAGGACGACTTCACTCTGGAATGGCTACGCAAGACCGCAGTGAACATCCGCTCTCCAGAGACCCGAATTGTGGTGAGGCGCCAAGCCGAAATCCCGAAGAAGGTCAAGGCGGGCATGTTCGTGCCACGCTACAAGGGGGAGGACATAAGGACCCTGCACGAGCGTTTTCGAATGCAAAACCCGTGGTACGATGTGGCCGCCTGGAGTCTATACCACGTCGAAAGACAAGAGGACAAGGAAGGAGTCTTTCTTGTCCTCGGTATACCTCTGAGCGATGTGGAGGAATTAAAGAAGAGAGACCGCCGGGTCTCCTACAAAGTAGGCTCAGTCTACGTCAGGTTCGGCGAGGCTGTAAGTAAGCCGGCGACTTCGACGGTCGTAGCGCCCACCGTGGCGGCATCGACCTCGCAGGCGCCACTGGCTGAAGCTTCGGCGCCTCCGGCCCCGCCGAAGTCTGGCGTGCCGATCGTCGTCCGCATGGACGATGAGGCGGCGGGTGGTCTTAACCCCATCCCAGACGCGCTACTGATGACCCGGGGACCTACGACGTCCAGTGCTGAAGCGGACCCCGTTGGGGTGGAGCCGCCAATCACAGATTGGTGGGGAGACCCCGACGCCGACTCCGCCCTCAGCCAAACCACCGAGGAGATGGAGAAGGAGCTATTGAGTAGCGATGGCGACACCTCCACGACCACCGACTAACCTCATGCAGACCAACCTCCAGCATAGCCAGACTGCAACGGCTAACCTGCGCAGGGCACTGGAGGTCAATAACGAGACCATAGCCCTGATCCAGGAGCCGTGGATCAGGAAGGGCAGAATCTGTGGTCTCAGCAACATCGGAGGAAAACTTATCCTCGACACCACCGTAAGTAACCCCCGCACATGTATCTTTGCTCCGAAACATGTTACCACTGTATTAATAAACGAGTTCTGTTCCAGAGACCTAACTACCATCAGGCTCCCACCCAACCCAACTTTAGGTCTGCCTAGTGTGGTACTAGCGTCAGCCTACCTGCCAGGCGACGTTGAAGTACCTACACCGGAGCTGGAGGCCCTTGTCTCCTACTGCGACAGGGAAGGACTGGAGCTGATCATATCGGCTGACTCCAACGCACACCACCCGCTTTGGGGCAGCGAGAGATCAAACACCAGAGGTGAGGATTTTGTCAATTACCTAATCTCAACAAATCTTAATATAATCAATAAAGGCTCAGAGCCAACTTTCGTCACAGCCCGAGCACAAACAATCATCGACCTAACTCTAGCCACGGAAACGATTTCAGAACATAATATATCGAACTGGCACGTTTCGAATGAGCTATCGTGTTCCGACCACAGGTGGATTAGGTATAACCTTAGCATCACAGTTGATCCTGTGGAACCTAGACGCAATCCACGTAAGACTGATCGCGTCAAGTATGGTAGGCTGGTATCCAGGCAACTAGAAGCCATCGGTCTACCAGAAAACTATAATAGTACCACAGAAATCGAATCTCATTTAAATAACATTACCTCCACTTTAATCAACAGCTATGAACAGACGTGTCCACTCACCCTACCCAAGTCCGGACCCCACAAACACCGGTGGTGGGGACCGGAACTCGAAAAACTCCGGCGAAGGGTAAGGAAGTTGTTCAACAGGGCCAAAAACACCCGGAGTCTAGATGATTGGGACGCCTACAAGCTGGCCCAGCACCACTACAAGAAGCGCATTCGACTGAGGAAAAGTGAATGCTGGCGGCGCTTCTGCACCAACATCGAAACCAACAATCAAGCTGCCAAGGTAAAAAACATTCTAGCCAGCGAACCTCACCGAAACCTTGGCTCCCTGAAAAAATCAGATGGAACCTACACCAAGTCCGATGCTGAAACCTGCGAACTTCTGCTGCAAACACACTTTCCCGGTTGCTGCATCGAAAAAAATGCAAGCTGGGAAGCCACATCCACTAGCGCGGCAGAATCGAATTGGACTACGGCCCACAAGGTAGTAAACCACGACAAGGTACTGTGGGCGATAAACAGCTTCCTTCCATTCAAATCGGCAGGCCTGGATGGCATTTTCCCTGGGCTGCTGAAATGGTGTAGTACGGATATCCTGGTCAGGCACCTAACTGTTTTATATAGAGGATGTCTTGCCTTCCGCTATGTACCAGTACAATGGAGGGAAGTCAAAGTAGTATTTATCCCCAAGCCCGGCAATAGTGACTATACGCAGCCTAAATCCTTCAGACCTATTAGTCTCACCTCCTTCCTCCTGAAAACCTTGGAGAGATTGTGTGACAGGGACATTAGGAATAATGCCTTGCTGCGAAATCCACTTCACGCTAAACAACACGCCTACAGCTCAGGCAAATCCACCGAATCCGCTCTCTACAGCGTAATCTCGCACATAGAGAAAGGAGTACAATGCAAACAATCAACACTTGGCACCTTCATTGACATTGAAGGAGCTTCTGATAAGACCAATTTTACCAGTATCAGCCAAGCGCTCACAAGACATGGAGTGGAATCCACAATTGCTGGATGGATTAACAACATGTTAAGGTATAGAGCCATTCAATTTACTGTGAATACCACAACCAGAGGAGTAGTTGCTAGAGGCTGCCCGCAAGGGGGAGTCCTCTCCCCTTTCCTGTGGAATATTGTGGTCAATGAGCTGATCAAGAATCTTAACGACAACGGGCACTATACAGTCGGTTATGCGGACGACCTAGCCATTCTCACTAGAGGACCTTTTGAGAATGTGCTATGCGATCTCACCAGATCAGCCTTCAAGGTTGTCGAACGATGGTGCAGCAAACACAACCTGACTGTCAACCCGTCTTAAACAGAGCTAATAATGTTCACAAACAAACGCAGCCTAGGTCAGCTTAGACTGCCAAAGTTATTCAATACCGAGCTATACCTGACCAATGAAGTCAAGTACCTGGGAGTGACACTTGACAGTAAGTTGCTCTGGAATAAGCATATTGACCACAAGCTACAAAAAGCTTGCATCACCTTTTGGCAATGCAAAAGACTCGTCGGGAAATCCTGGGGTCTGTCGCCGAAGATCACCTTATGGCTATATACTTCTGTTATACGGCCTATAATCACATACGGTGCTATTGCTTGGTGGCCCAGGACCAAGCTAATTACCGTCAAATCCAAGCTACAGCGCTTTCAAAGACTTGCCTGCACAGCAGTCACGGGCAGTATGTGCACCACCCCGACAGCCGCCTTGGAAATTATCTTAGGACTTAGGCCATTGGACCTATGGATCCAACATGAGGCGAGGATGTCGGCCCTTCGCTTAAAACTTTCGGGCGAAAGGATGTACCAGGACGGCCATGTCGCGGCACTCTGGAAAGCTAAATGCTATAGTATCACAGCCAATGTGCCAAGCTCCATGCGACAGGGTCCCCAAAACCTACATATTCACCAAGAACTACGAAATTCAACTATCTGAAGCTAGCAAGGATCATTCAGGCACGGATGAACTAAAAATATACACTGATGGTTCTAAAATGGAGTCTGGAACCGGAGCAGGAGTATTTTCACTAGACTTAAACATCAGAATATCACTGGCCTTAGGCGACTATAGCTCTATTTTCCAATGTGAATGTGTAGCAATTACCGAGGCAGCCACCGCCATTCTAAGAAGGGAGGTTGAAGATTTTACCATCAGAATACTTTCCGACAGCATGGCTGTGTTCCAAGCACTTCGAGGCAACATCTGCAGCTCAGTGCTTATCTTCGAGTGTCACTTAGCCTTAGAGCGAGTATGTGCAAAGAATAAGGTCATCCTTCAATGGATAAAAGGACACAGCGGATCACTGGGTAATGATGCGGCTGATGAACTGGCTAGAAGGGGATCGGAGGCTCCGGTGTTGGGCCCTGAGCCTCTCCTGCCGATACCGTTCAGCCAACTGAGAACATGGCTGCGCAACATTACCCGGGACGAACACAACGCCCAATGCGCTAGTCTAACAAGCTGCAGACAGTCGAAGGCGGTGATCCCAACACTATCGCCGAGACTAACACACAGACTTCTCAGCCTAAACCGTAAAAACCTCCGAATAGTTGTAGGCAGTTTAACAGGTCACATACCTCTCAATAAACACCTATTCACCATCGGTGCGACGGACAGCCCTCTATGCAGAGCATGTCTGGAAGCAGAAGAAACGGTCACCCACGTAGTCCTGGAATGCGTAGGGTTGACTGACCAACGGGCAAAAATCCTCCAGAATGTGGGGTTGCTCCGCGAAGCCTGTGACAGTCCCAGGAGGCTTCTGAGCTTCTGGAAGGAGCTGGGCTGGTTGGAGTAACCAGCCAAAACCGAACGTAAAACGGACCAATTCAGAGTCTAATTGCGGAAACGGGAGCCCACCAACTAACTAACTAACTAAGGATCTAGGTCGACTTAACCTGTAACCCGTAGAGCCGCCGAAGGCCACTGACATGGCTCGTGTAACGACTAGATAGTAGCCGGGATCAAACGGCTTGACGTGCCTTCCGGAGCACGGAATCATCTTTATTTTCGGACAATCAGGTTATTCAGCCTGTAAAGAACCAAATTAGTAACGTAATTAATAATAATAAACAAGGCTTAGGTAATAACAACTTATAGCAGCAATTCAAGACTTCGAAAACGTAATAGTTAAACCGACGTAAAGAAGAAAAGAGAATCCTAGCTATAAAACTGGACGTACTAAAGAGCAATTAGCCCTATATTATACTGGTGAACGCACCAATATAATCATTAAGTGATAAATAAAATTGATTGCGCCATTAAATCGGCTGTAAAGCTATAAACCTCACTCGGTGTTAGTGAAAGCGCCATTGGGCTCTGTGTAAAATAACTGGGGAATGGCGCGGGTGGTCGTGTAGAGTTGCTCAAATCCGTCCCAAAACATTTAGAAACTAATATGTTCTCATGTATTTTCAACTAGCTATACGCTCGCGTTATGTAAGATTTTCCCTATCGATCCTATGTGTTAATATATGGTACAAACTATCTCCATTCCAAATTTTATCTAAATCCGTTGAGTAGTTAAGGCTTGAAAGCGGAACAAACATCCAAATATAGGTATATTTTCACATTTACCTATATAATAGGGATCGGACTACTTTTATTTTATTTTATAAATCTAAACTTCTTAGTTTCTGCTATGAAAACTAAAAGAATTTTTGCTCTATCTTTAAAATTGATTGAGTTATAAAGGTTTGAAATTCAAGATTAGACAGAGAGGCACATACCCACTTTTGACGTCATTTGTTAGTAACGCCATATTTATAATCTCCATACAAAAAATCGTTATTGAAAGAGACAGACATATTGAAACTTAAAAAATCACTGTAAATTCGTTTTCAACCGATTCTGTTTTTTTCTTCGCGAATCGTCTGCTACTAATCTATATTTTAAAAATAATTCATAAAATATGGTTAATAGTCCGATCCCCTATTGAGTCTGCCAGATTATTAATCAAGACCAGTCTAGTCGAAATATTGCTAATTCGACGAATTTCGTTTTTGTCAGTATTTTACGATTTCTTTTGTTTGTTTATTTGACAATTTACCTATTGCATACAAACAGGCAATTTATATTAATAAAACCATGAAGGAAGAAAACATTTTATTACGCGCCCGCCCTCATTACATGGAGTAGTAATCAAAACGTACTATGGGTGCCGGCTGTGATACAATTTTGTAACTCACACACACATTCACACTTTTCTTTCAAATAGTCGTTCATGGCATGTGACGTGGAAATCATCTATGGCATAAAATATTACAAATAAATTACTAGACTACACAAAATGGTTAATTGTGCGGGCGCGTAAATTTTTTTCTTCCTTCATGAATTAAACGCTTTAAAAGATAAAAATTAAATAAATGACACAACACAACAGGTCTATATATGTTTTAAGATTTTCGTGGTTGTTCACTACACTAACAAAAAAAATTATAAAAAAAAAAAAAATTAAAAAAAAAAAACCGTGGTAACAAACCCACGAATTGTGACAACAGGTCTACTTACACAAAATATAGTAAGACTTAGGCTTTCTACCCGATTATTAGGCTATAATACCTACTCTTGAATTTTCTGCAATTTGAACTTGATCATCAAAAGCTGATATAGAGAGGCTCGAGCCTACCTTAAATTAGATCAATCAAGTCTTAGTCGCACACAGATTAGTTCCAACTAGATATCTAACACAAATTATCGCGCCATTACGAAAATACCACAAACTTTGTCCTTGAACAGATATTATCTCTGAAATAGGTTAATCAATTTTCCTTCCAATCCCATCACGCTTAAGTACAAGCTTCGAGGAAACCACGATTTACAATGATATTATAATATATAATTGGGCTTATACTTATTAATCTTCTGAGCTGTATTGTTTATGCCGGTTCTACCCTGGAGACCTATCTGCTGACCTTGGATAGACGTATCGTCCTCTAAAGGGCTGTAGAACGGAATTAATGTGCGTACTAAGATAATGGAGCTTAGTTTGAGATTATGTTTTTCAGGGAAATAGAAATAAATTTGTTTTTTACAATGACATTAATTTTGCCTAGTTAATTTGGATGAGGATTATGGTTGTTTCAGTTAGGTTTAGTTTCTTACTATTCTAAATTTATAAAGAATTGTCTTTTGGACTTTAAATGTAGATGGGCACAAGTGGTTGTGTATGATTTTTTGTTGCGGTTTTTATTATGCAGGGTTTCAGCAATCTATCTTGATCATAACATATTTTACTTTACATTTTCTTAAATTAACTTCGCCGCAGCTGACAGGTAGTTACTGTCTGCTATTTTGTGTCCATATTGTAATGATATCCGCATTAGGTAGGTTTTTAATAGTGAGGAATTTTATTGATATGTGATACAAAAAATTACTATTCTAGTAATTTTTTGTTTTATAGGGGCGCGGCATGTAAGGAGCGGTCTCCTTTGAGGTGACTGGCTGTTCGTTTAGTTCGATTGGATTTGAATATTTTGAAATATCGAATGGTTCTTTTTTGTTGTTTTGACTCGGGATGCCAACGGGCTACCGAGTAGAAGATATTTTCATATTGGAGAGTTGATCGAAAAAAATAACTATTACTTATCTACTTCGTTTTATCTTCAAATTAGCTTAGCGCCCATCTGGCTACCACCCCCCTTCTTTATTATACCGTAGATCATTTCCATACAGTGAGACTGGTTATACAGAAGTCGCAAGAGTATAATCAGCCGCTGTGTCTAGCATTTGTGGACTACGAGAAAGCTTTCGACTCCATTGAAACCTGGACTGTTCTGGAATCCTTGTAGCGATTCCAAGTCGATTGGCGGTACGTGGAGGTACTGAGAAGCCTGTACAGTATGGCGTCGATGTCCGTCCAAGTACAGAGTCATAAGACAAAACCCATCCAGTTGCTCAGGGGAGTGAGACAGGGGGATGACATCTCTACGAAACTATTCTCCAACGCACTGGAGGACGTCTTTAAAACCATAGACTGGAACGGATTGGGCATCATCATTAATGGCAAATATCTCAGTCACCTCCGCTTTGCAGAAAACATAGTGATAATGGCTGAATCGTTGCAGAATCTGCAAAAAATGCTGCACAGTCTTAACGCTGCCTCATTGGCAGTCGGTCTCCGGATGAACTTGGACAAGACTAAGGTCATGTTCAATTAACTAATCATTCCGGAACTGATCCCGATCAATAGCGAAGTGCTCGAAGCTGTCCAAGAATATTTATGTACCTACCTCGGGTAGACATTGCAGTTGGGCAGAGACAACTTCGAGCGTGAAATCGCAAGAAGAGTACAGTTGAGCTGCGCAGCATTTGGGAAACTGCGTCATGTCTTCTCGTCGCCACTACCGCAATGCCTGAGGAGCAGGGTGTATAATCAGTGTGTTCTACGCGTATTGACATACGGAGCCGAGACGTGGAACATGACGGTGTGAAGCTGGCTCATCGGCTATATGTCACTCAGCGAGCAATGGAAAGATCTATGCTAAGTATTTCGCTATGGGATAAAATCCGAAACGAAAACATCCGGCAGAGGACCAAGGTTGATATCGTATATTATAAGGTTGATATCGTTGATATCGTCCAGAAGTGTAGCAAGCTGAAGTGGCAATGGGCTGGCCATGTCTGTCGCAGAACCGACGAGTGTTGGAGCAGACGGGTTCTCGAATGGAGACCACATCTCGGGAAATGTAGTGTGGGACGCCCCCCTGCCAGGTGGACTGATGACCTGAGGAAGGTCGCTGGTGGTGGCTGGATGAGGAAAGTGGGTGATCATGCGCTTTGACGTGCCCTTGAGTAGACCTACGTCCAGCAGTGGACTGCAATGGGCTGATTGATTAAAATCATTACACTTCTTGCGAATATTAAAGGATTCCATCGATCTAATCCGCTTTTAGTGGCTTTACTTAAATCCATTTTGCTTTTTTTTATTACAAATGAGACACAATTTCCAATTTAATTGTAAGATGGTCTTTGGGGCACATTTACACTACTCACAGGTTCTATATCCATTTCGAACACAAAATAAACGGTAAAAGTTTTTATTTGTGTCAACTTGTAACCTCTTGTAGCCAATGATTTCAAATGAATGAAGCGACAAATGCCAAAGTTCACGATGCAGGAATTCCCCGGAATGAATCGGTCTCAGTGTTGGCGATGTAAAAAATATAATGGCAGCTGTACACTCTCGCACGTGAGAGACCTGCCTCTGCCTCGAGTGCGTCCATTTACTCTCTCATGTCAATCAGTACAGACCAGTACCATTGAGTCTTTTGTTTTGAAATATAACGCAAGTACGTGCAAGTACGAAATGTTTTATTTCGATACGATACGAAGCGTTATTTGTTACGAGAATTTTTGAAGTTAGTTCGCAGTAAAACGAAGAAAAATTTTTTGACTGGCACATAGTTAAAACTAAGAGTTAAAACTAGTACCATTATATGAATAAAAGATATGTTGCCTGTTCTACTTTTTTATTTTGCTGTGATTCTACCCGTTTTGTTACGTTATTTTCAAGATTATTCGTACCAAAATCTAAGAACCGTAGTCAGTTCGGCGCTACCCACGCTCACTTAATCGACTGCAGTTCCGTTGTTTATAGCTCGGTTTCAATTATTTAAAGTTTATTAGAAAGCTGATAAATGTAACAATATTTTTTATAAAAATTTAAATTTCCATAATCCTAACGGTTTCCGAGTTTCTCACATGATAAAAAATGTTTGATTTTACAAAATGTAGTTTTTTGAAAATATTTCATTTGGTTTTAGGTTTACATTATTGAGTCTTTAAAATAAAATAAAGTTTATTTAATTATCTTTTATTTGAGACCCTGTTTGAGTAAATCGGCCCAGTAGTTATCTAAACATAGCATAAATAGAATAGGCCCGGCCGCCATCTTTGTTACGTCATAACTACTTATTTCACCATTTTAGAAAGCGACAACATGCGTTTTCGTAATCAGTAAATCACGTTGATTCCAACGATACCACTTGTCGGTATAAACCTTTCCAGTCCAACGAAAATCGAAAATAAGCTAGTTTCTACGAATTGACCTCTCTACTATATAAACAACTAAACGCGGTTGCAAAGCACGAAAGACGCAGTCTAAACTAAGCAAATACCAAAAATATAATATATTTGTACTGAAACTGTTAAATAACAAAACCTAGCTTTGGATAATGAAGAAAAATAATAGAAAATGTGTCGCAGTTAGGATATTAATTACTTACATAAAATATATTGGATAAAACACTGAAAAAAATAGAAACCTCCTTCAAATTGCCTTATATGGTAATCTCCACTAAAATGTAACAAATAAAATAACATTCCAGATGGAACATGAAAAAATATATTGCCAATATCCTCAATTAAGTAGATAAGTAGTGTATTAAGTAAATATTTAGAATTTTGTACTTCCTTTTGGAGTCGGTGCCAGCCAAAAAATCGTCGATTAGTCGTGGGCAACTGTTTAAAGTTATCGTCGTCGTTAAGTCAGTACATTTTTCTATATGACTATCAATAAAATTCTTTGATAGTCTATGATATAAATGTTTTGTTGTGCTGCGCGGAATGCAATGCCGCACCCGACCAAACGCAGGGATAACGACAGGAGCGACTACCAAGAAAGTCCGGGTAGGTTTCATTCGATAAATAATTAGTACTCGTAGTTTCGTCATCTTAAATTTTTGGCTGGCACTGACTCCAAAAGGAAGTACAAAATTCTAAATATTTACTTAATACACTACTTATCTACTTAATTGAGGATATTGGCAATTTTTTTTTTCATGTTCCATCTGAAATGTTATTTTATTTGTTACATTTTAGTGGAGATAACCATATAAGGCAATTTGAAGGAGGTTTCTATTTTTTGTTCAAATATTTTTTTTAAAGCTGAAATCAGTTGTAAAAATTATCGAAAAATACCAGGATAACAGAAATTCTTAGAGCAATCCTCCTTCAATTATCCTGACTTCATATCGACCGGCGAATGAGCAAACGAGAATCATGCAAATCGACTGACGGTACAAAAACAGCGGAACTGGGGACATTCTTTATTCTTTATTTTTCTTCGTGGAACAGATGGTGGACCCGGCTTTGATGGATGTAACTACAGAGATGTTAGCGGCATCTTTTGATATTTCAAGGGCATGAGTTGATGTCATCGACATTGTTGTCTGTGAACTCACCCAAAAAAATGTAATGACGGATCTAAGTGATGTAATAACATCTTATGGAAATAATTTTTTTTTTATTTTTTTATCTTGTCAGATTGGTCTCTGCTCAGAGAAACAAAAGACGATCGCTTCACTCCCTTGAGGCGACGCGCGTCAGAAATTTTTGGGACTCTGGACCAAATGATTACTATCAACAAATTAGTGGGGATCGAAACAAACGACTTTAATTTTCTTTTGAACCCTGACAGGTGCTCGAAATGAAAACCAGCGTACCCGGTACCTGTATATCATAGAAGAAACCAAATAAGGCTGCCAGTAAGAAGAGGTTGTTATCTTAGAAATAAGGCCACCTTCTGACTTTTCTGTTTTTTTTTCTTTTCTGTTATTTAAGTATAAATAGATATCAACAAACAATTGTTTATTATATTGAAAATTAAGCGCTTGTGTGGCGCTTCTTAGTTCAGGTAATTCACTATCTAAATATTCATTATCAATAGCCCGTTAACAGTTTACTGCTGGACTATGAGCCTCCTCCACTTAAGTGTTTGATTTGCCATAATCTCCACGCTTGGCAGGCGGGTTGGATATCGCAGATTAAAAGCTTACTGTATCAGAGAGCGCTGCTGCCCGTTCCCTGTTCAATGTGTAGTTCCTAAGTCGACTCTTACGGCACGCACGGGAAGAGTAGGGGTTGGTGACAAATGTATTCTACTCTGCCGTCACCACACGGCGTATCTAAATATTATGTTAAATATAATGGCAATTATCTCAGTACCCATTTTCTAGTAGTCACGCAACTGACAGTGTTTCCCTAGTCCAACACCTTCGGAATTAAAATCCGCATTCGTGCGGATTGGCAGACCATTTTTTGAGATCCATGCATAATGCAACGTCATCAGAAGGTTAGCATGACGTCAGCCGCGCTGTAGGGATGGATGTGACGCGGGCGCCGCCGGTTGTACTTGTACACCAACATTTTTGGGGATAACACTCGTGGAATTGCGAATGTGTTAGACTAGAAAGTTTGACAATGGTCACGTTGTTGATCAAATGCAATTTTTTAAGGGCCTCGGAGACGGTCAAACGGTTTGATTCAAACACGTAAAGTTTGGTTTGACTCCAACCATTTTGATCGTTTACAAAGGTGGTTTGAACGGTTTGTCAAACATTTACGTGTTTGAAGCATGTTTGATGCAATTTCTTGACGTGTCAGAAGTGTAATTACGACAGCGTACAGAATCAGACTGCGCAGAGCCGTTTGACAAACCGACCTCAAACGGTTTGATCAAATACGTAAGGTTTGAGTCAAACCGTTTGACCGTCTCCGGGGCCCTTTATGTTCTTAGGCTTATTATACAACACACGATCACTTAGATGATTAAATCAACTCTTTGATTCAACCTTTTTGGTCAACCTATTCTTTATGTAGAAAGGAAAGTACAAAAGAAACGAGTCCTTCGGAGTTTCTTGCGGCCGTTCTTCTTTACAGTAAGCGTATTAGTAAACGTACTATGATCAAGATTTGCTTATCCTTGATAATTGCAAGCTTTGATATCGATTTTTATTAAATCTCAATATACTTTTAAATTTTTCAATAACATCAGCAATGATTTAAAATTTTTAAGTTTATTATGTTGTCCTTTTTACTTATTTTCAATACAACTGCTATTTAATAAGTACTACCGGACAGCAGGTGCTTCTGCGCAGATGTTTCAAAGATTTGCTTTGAATGATTTAAAACCGCAAATTGCGGCGTTTAGTTCCGTTCAAGTTATGAGCGTGAAATATAGTCAAGAAGAGGCAGTTCAAAAAAGAAAACTATCGTTGTGGCATCACACTATAAATAATTATAATGTGAAAATATGTTTGGATGTTTGTTTCGCTTTAACGCCTTTACTACTGAACGGATTTAGATGAAAATGTAACCTGGATTAAGTTTATGCAATGCTCAATATTGAGGCATATTTTGTGGAGATACAAATCAGTTTTGATCCGGAAAATGTGTCGTCTGTTCTTACGCGTGTTTTAATTCGCATGAACTCACTATTTCTTTCTTATTTGTATTCACAGAATTATATTCTATATTTTCTAAATTGCTTCTAGTTATCCCACTGCTGGGAGAAGGCCCCCCCTTTCTCTTTCATTTGTTCACGATCCATTGCCACCTCTTGCCACATTGATTTCTTAAAATATAAAACAAAGGAAAACGAAGTATTTTCTTCAAGCCAGCAATCAACCACTTTCAAAATTCTCTAAAACCAAAATATCGACGGAATCACCAAACAAGACAAAGTCAAAGTCAAAGTCAATTTTTTTTTATTCGAATTAAGATTTTTACAAATCATTTTTCGACGTCAAAGCTATCATGGATGGCACGTTCACTAGCAGTGTACGCCCGACTTTTCCGTACGAATTTTCCAATCTCTAAATTGGAAAACAGTTTTTTGACTAAAACATAAAATAAAACAATTCTTTCTGTCTTTGCTGTTGGTTTCTACCAAGAGCAATTTTAACAGTGACTTGTTTTTAATTAAAACATTTTACAGAAGACACTTCGAGCAAAAACTGTGTAACTGTCGCATCCACTCCGTTCAATTAAACTTTTTCTTTGTCGCGATAAATTGTTTAGCTAAAGCGTCTGTCGTTGAACAGAAAGTAATAAGTGTAGGTACATACGAGTAGATGGAGTCAAGCTTTCTTTCTAAGTAGTCATCAACCCCGAGGGGCTCAAGCCTACCCTGAATTGGGTTGATAGACTTAACAGACGTCCTTTGAATTTCTTCGCAGGAGCTTATATGCCACTAACGCTCTTGAGTCATCATCATCAACATCAACGGCCCGTTACAGTCCACTGCTGGACTATGAGCGTCCTCCACTTAAGTGGAGGGTTTTGCCATAATCTCCACGCTTGGCAGGCGGGTTGGAGATCGCAGATTAAAAGGTTACTGTATCAGAGAGAGCTGCTGCCCGTTCCCTGTTCAATGTGTAGTCCCTAAGTCGCCTCTTACGACACCCACAGGAAGAGTAGGGGTTGGTGACAAATGTATTCTACTCTGCCGTCACCAAACGGCTTAAAGGAAATTTAGTTTTGGTTTATTCATATTAATTATATCAGTCTCTTGACTCGTTGAGCTCGTTGGAATTCTGATTTATGTCATGTCTAGGATCTGATGTGTCCTTTTCACATGGACAGTTTCTTACATGATCTTGGAATTTATTAAGTGTTCTGTAGCAGTTGTAGCCACTTTAGCTATAGCTCGCTACTTAGTAAAAACGCACTGTTCATAAATATTTATATTATATTTGATTTTACAACTTTAGCACTGGTAATAATACTATCGTCCGCACACGACGGCGGACGGCAGGTAAGAACCTCAAAACTCCACGGCCAAGCTCGTATTTATAAAGTTTCTATCGCTCTCTTTTTAAACCAGGTAGTTAAAAAGAGAATGAATCTATTTTAAAAAGAATCTCACCGCCAGCATCAAACTACATGGCACATAGACCAACGAGGTCCAATACTACAGTTCAAAGGGGTTATTTTCAAAGAAAATGTATTTTTTGGTGTTGTTCTTCTCTAACATCCAGAACTAGTATAAATACATTCTATAAGCATTGTAAATAAGAGAAGATTTACTTCAGAGCTTATATTATATAATCCTCCTAAGATTCAGAATAATGGTATCACAAACTCGAAAGATCACGTCCTTAGGGGTAGCAGAAATTATAATTTTATTGCTTCGTATAATTTATGAGGAATTGGCTGCTTTTCTGCCGGGATGTGCGACGAAGCTACGTTGATGGAATTTTAAATTACCACCCCTGGTAGATGTAAGAATAGTATTAAGCCGTGACAATTTCATTGAGGTGTTTTATCCTATCATATGATATTTAATATGAAGTTTGATTTCTGTGAGCCGATTAATTTTTTGTTTACGTATAATAATTACAATGATAACCAAATTGAGAATTCGATTTAAATTGAAGAAAAATCAATTGCCCTTAAAGAAATTTTGATGACAAAACTCATGTAGTAATTAAAATTAAGTTTAAATACATTTATTTTGTAGTATCCCTGAGTTACAAATTACATTTTCTACTACTGGCTAACTTATTGTAAGAATTTAGTTTTAGAATAGTGGCAATAAGTTATTAAATAAATATAGGTTCGAGATTGTTTTCTCGATAGTTACTTGATCGAAAAACGCGTGCTAAAGTTTTACTTTACGTTTCAACGAATACCTCTATGGTTCGATGCCAAATACTCGTATGTATGTATATATGTACGCTTCTTATTTGTTTCAGAAATGTTTAAACTTACACTTGAGTCGTGTGACTTAGAAGTTCCTTGTAGGTGGATAAATCAATTTTAAACTTAATTTAAAATACTGCTAAAAGACTCGCACTGAATCCGAAGCTTTAAAGTACAGCTAGTAAAATCAAAATTAAATTTATTAAATACAAAAAAAGTATTGTAGTATTTATTAAAAACTGAAAACATTAAAAAAATGGTTTTAAAAATCAAAAATATTTTATTTGAATTAAGATTTTTACAATAAATAATTTTTCGACGTCTAAGCTTTCGATGTTTAAGTTAGCTAGGTGGTTTTTTAGCTAATCAACATTGGCTGATATGCTTTCAGTTAGTGTATCCTATAAAATCTATTTTAATAAACAATTTTTTACTAAAAAAAAAATATTTTTTTACTATGAATAAAAACATTATCAACTATTTCTGTCAAGTATCGTACTTCTCGACTGGACATTTATGAACATTCTGATTGAATGGCTAACATTGTACTTCCTATAGACAAATAACCTGCAGTCAAGATTAAAGAATTAGTAGGTACGTAATAACAGAATGAGTAAGTACTTAAAATAAAACTCTGTGTTGCTATATTAGTCAAGTTAATCAAGTCTGCTGTTAACTACTTAAACAATATTTTTACGTATTAACCAACAGAACCGAAACCGATTAATATTCGTACGGGCTACGTTTTGAACCTTTGATCATTAAATTCTCCACCAATTTTGTAGAATCGTAGCGATTTTTCTGCTGTCGCTACATAGACGACGTTGCCGTGGCGTAATTCAATTTTATCATAGTGATATTAAGTGCTGCTACACCTAAGATTTCCCATTCCCTACACGTTTCGACTACCTATCTAGTACCTGGCATTTCTTTATGACCTAGGTTTTATGTTATAAAAATTGCGATAGTATGGAAAATGAATTTCTCTCTGTTAGGGGATTAAAAGTTATATATCCCAAAACAAAGGAAGAGAAATATTAGGTCCTTACATATGAAATTGGCGTTTTGTATGGGAGGAACAAAAAGTCGAAAAATTTTTATATAGTATATTTATTTAATCAAAGTATGAGCCATTGTAATCTATGCACTTTTGCCATCTCATAGGTAGTTCATTGATCCCTTTACTAAAAAAACCATTCGGACGGGAATCAATAAAATCTTTGAAGGCGATTTGGACTGCCCCATCTGAGTTGAATTTTTTCCCTTGCAAGAAGTTATCCAAATTTCGAAAAAAATGGTAATCTGTTGGAGCAAGGTCCGGGGAGTACGGTGGATGCCTTAGACATTCCAATTGAAGCTCTTCTAATTTGCTAGCCGTCTGTTGTGCAGTGTGTGGTCTAGCGTTGTCGTGAAGCAGCAGTGGCGTAGAGCGATTGACCAGCCTCGGTTGTTTACCAGCTAGCTTTTCCATCATGGTTTGCAATTGCTGACAATAGTCATCTGCCGTAATCGTCTGGCCAGATTTGAGAAAACTGTAATGAACGACACCGGCGCTAGTCCACCAAACGCTTACAAGTAACTTTTTATTGGTCAATTTTCGCTTGGAGCAGGCTTTGGCTGGCTTGCCAGGGTCCAGCCATTGCGATGAGCGCTTCCGATTATCGTAGAGAATCCACTTTTCATCACAGGTAATGATTCGATTTAAAATCCCTTCGTTATTGTGCCGGTCAAGTAATGTAACGCAGCAGTTGACGCGCGTTTGCCGGTTTGCTTCACTCAATTCGTGAGGAACCCACCTTTCAAGTTTTTTAATCTTCCCAATTTGCTTCAAGTGGATTAAAACAGTTTTATCACTAACACCGAAGCCTGCAGCTAACTCGGACGTGGTTTGCGATGGATCCGCTTCCACAATAGCCTTCAATGCTTCATTATCAACTTGGGTCTCCGGCCGTCCACGGGGCTTGTTTTGCAGGTCGAAATTTTCAGAACGAAAACGTTGGAACCAAAAACGCACTGTGTTTTCTTTTGCGACACAACCGCCATACACATCATTAACCCTTCGAGCCGTTTCCGCAGCACTGGTGCCACGGTGGAACTCGTACTCGTAAATAACGCGATATTTCAAATTTTCCATTTTGTAAATCGAGCGATGCAAACAGAAAAAAGATAAGTAAAAAAACAAATGAATGACGGTTTACGAAACACAACTACATGTGGAAATAGCTGTATAAATTTGAATTTCGAATTCCTAACCAAATAGGAGAAATTTGTGATCAAAGTGGCCAGTACGACAAAACGCCAATTTCATATGTAAGGACCTAATATTAATAAAAGTGCTTGTGATAGTGGACAGTAGTGAACTTTAAGAACTTATACACACACCAGCCTAGACATAGGCACAGCAGCCAGTGGCTGCTCGCTTATTAAAATATAATCTAATACTTTAAACGAGCAATTCTTGTATATACCTATATATCTATATAATGAGAATCTCGGAAACGGCTGCTACGATTTCGATGAAATTTGGTATATAGGGGGTCTCGAGGGTGATAAATCGATCTAGCTAGCTTTTGTTTTTGGTAAAACAGGATTTCCCCATGTTTTCAGGCTTAAAAGAATTTGTACGCCATATCATTAAAAGAGAAGGTTAATTTCACCACTATATTTGACGCGGTGGCTCTGTGGGGAACCGGGAGGCAATGAAACCGAAGGTCAGACGATCGAATCCACATGAATGTACTTTTTTATTTTTTTGTTCATGTTTCTTTTTTTGTTTGCTTTTAACTTTTTAATTCTTTTATTTAGTTATTTAAATACAAAAATGACAGAAATAAGAATTTCTTATTTAGTACCTTATTTTTTCGTGGTCTAAATTTTTTCCAACAGATAGAGCAATTTTTATAGGTATGTTTTTTTTATTTAATACTTACCGTCGTCGTCGTTGTTATTACTTATTTTTTCATTTACCTAGTTCAATTAAAATACCTTTACAGAAAATCACTTCGTTATTCTTACACCGAAAGTTCTGCAACAGATGGCACTACAACTCACATAGTGACGAAATTTTCTTCTAAAAAAGCATTTAAAAGTATTTTTAGTTATTTTTTCAGATATGTAACACAGAAATGGAAAATGCTATTTTATCCACGAAGACCTTATTTAATCCACGTAACCTCAACAAATTCAATTTTATATTACTACTAGCGCTGCCTTTACCACTTTTAGGCATGGGAATCATAATTTATTTTCCTAACATTTTCACAATTCGCCGGTTTGTTACCTCGATAACCGTGGTAACAAACCTGCGAATTGTGAGAATGTTAGTGTAGTGAACAACCACGAAAATCTTAAAACATCCATCCATCCTTTCCGAATTCTATCCAAATTCCGATCCTAATTTATTGTCAATGCAGGGAAATCTATTTTTACTAAAAATTAAACCTAGCTAGATCGATTTATCGCTCCCGAAACCCCATATAATGCTAAATTTCATCGAAATTATCCACGCAACCACAATAAATGCAAATCTGGGGGCACGGCAGTGCCCCCGCCAAGTCGAGCAAAAAAGCGGCACGGCCGTACCATACTTTTCTCGAAGCAGTTCAGGCCATTTTCGACCCCCCTATAACTTCGTTGTGGATAAAACTAGAAGCCTGAGTTTTCAGTAACCAAGCAGGCATTGTATAAATACGGTATATTTCAAATTTCAATCAATTTGAACCAGTAGTTTATGAATTATAACTAGTCAAAGTTTCATAATTTTGTCACTCACTGACTGACTGACCGATCATCAAAACTCTAAGGCACTTCTAGCAGACATAGAAGCTTCAAATTTAGAATGGAATTAGTGTTTAGTGTATAAACCAAGGAAAAACTAAAACATTTTGCAATTTCGGCCCAGTTTTCTAGATACATCATTTGCTAGATAACTTTGTAATCCCATATAAATCTTGGGGCATTATATAGGATTACAAAGTTACATTTGCAGTAAATGAATCAGTGTACCTGTATAATGGAATGTAATTGAATAAGAGGTGCAGGGTAGGTGTAGGGTAGGTGTTGGATAGGTGTTGTATAGGTGTAGGGTAGGTATAGGGTAGGTATAGGGTAGGTGTAGGTTAGGTGTAGGTTAGGTGTAGGGTCGGTGGAGCGTAGGTGTGCATTTTTACATTGTGTTTTCATGCGATCTACAAAAAGAAATGAGATGCCATCAAAAACATAACTTGTAAAAAAACCAAGTCTCGCACGCAACTTAGTCTACCGTAAAAAGTTGTGAGATCCATGTAATACCAAGTCGGTTAATTTATTCAGTCCCTACTTAAGAGTCCTTCTGTCTTAAGTTATTACGTAATTAACTCACCTAACAACATCTTATAGTGACCAGATCAATATTAAAAATCTCTTATGTTTTAAATTAATACATAGATTGACTTGGCAATCGCACTAAACAATCAAATTTAATATAATAATGTATTAATTGTGAGATACATTATGTTTTATTGCGATAAATACATAGATTGACTTGGCAATCGCACTAAACAATCAAATTTAATACAATAATGTATTACTTGTGAGATACATTGTGTTTTCATGCGATTGCCAGGTCAATCTATGTATTTATTTAAAACATAAGAGATTTTTAATATTGATCTGGTCACTATAAGATGTTGTTAGGTGAGCTAATTACGTAATAACTTAAGACAGAAGGACTCTTAAGTAGGGACTGAATAAATTAACCGACTTGGTATTACATGGATCTCACAACTTTTTACGGTAGACTAAGTTGCGTGCGGGACTTGGTTTTTTTACAAGTTATGTTTTTGATGGCATTTATATTAACTACTAGCGTCGCCTTTACCACTGTATCTGTGAAGTGGCCAAAATTGGAACTACTGCTAATAAGTTGGTAGGTTAGTTGGTATGGGAATAATTTATTTTCCTATAATAATCCTTTCTGAATTCTATCAAAAGTCCCATCCTATTATTTTATAATACATAATATATTCTTTTCCTCGTTTTACTCGTGCCATCTGATGGAAAACTTTCAGACCACCAAAAAATTTATCAGAAATTTTCTTTCATTTTTGTATTTAAATAACTTAATTAAAGAATAAAAAAAATATAAAAAAGAAACAAACGAAAAAAGAACAAAGAAATTAAAAAAATATATTTGTCGAGATTCAAACTGCAAACTCGCGGTGGGGACACCGCGAGTTTACAGTTTGAAACGTAGCCCGTACGAATTTTAATCGGTTTCGGTTCTGTTGGTTAATACGTAAAAATGTTGTTTAAATAGTTAACAGCAGACTTGATTAACTTGACTAATATAGCAACACAGAGTTTTATTTTAAGTACTCACTCACCGACTGAGCTAAAATTACCTTTCTATTTCAATGATAACGCGTATTCTGAAAATACCGGGAAATCTATTTCATAAGCTAGATCGATTTATTGCCCCCGAAACTAAATTGCGAAATCGTTGCAGCCGTACGTTTCCGAGATCCTTATTATTCTTATCTTGCTCGTTTAAAGTATAAGAGTGGTGCTACTATGTCTAGCCGCGTGTACTTTCTTCTGAACGTATGAAGTAAGTAGAGTTTATCGAAATGCGTAGGTGTGTTACAAAAAAAATAAACGAGCTAAGCTCGGTCAACCAGGTACTAATAATAATATTACACAGCATTTTTATAATTTTCAGCTCCGCGATACTCAGTTTATATATTGCATTGACGGGATACTGATTATTCCTATTCCTATTTTGTTGTTTTTTTTTTGTTTTAAAGTAAATAAATAATAAGGTAATTATATTTTCACTTTTCCAGCTCGGAAGGAATACTTTTTCCCTACAATTTCCCCCCCCCTTAATTACCTACTTTTACTTAAGTATCCATAATTTTGTGGTTACAATATCCGAAATCAGTTTCACTAATATGATTAATTTAAATTAATTTTGTAATAAAGATTATATAGAACCAGAAATATCAAAGAATCAATTTTATTTAATTAGATTGAGGTCTTCAAAACAAGAAATAAACTGTACAGGACGCTTCGGCCATCAAAGGCGACCACAGAGCTGCTATCAGGGATCTTTAATTAATTAATTTGAATTCTATAAAACGTTATTAGATACCGGAACTAAACGTCAATAACAAGTTAATTCATCTAATTTATTTATCATTGAAATCTATTAATTTTTTAAGATTTACTTTTATGATATTTTTGTCTGATCCAATTATTTAAAAAAATGTATTTTTTAGAAGTGGCGTAGTTGTTTTGGGTCTTTTGAACTTAAGCTGTCTACCAATTCCTAATTTTTTTTCAAACGAAATTCCTTAAAATTGTTAAATCAACGCTAAATAAAAACCAGCAATAAAAAATATTTGCATGGAATTTTATAATCTAAATTATTAATTTGTAAAACTGCTATCCGAAAAGCATTTCTAATATAAAACATGTGCCATGTGGTGACGGCAGAGTAGAATATGTTTGTCACCAACCCCTACTCTTCCCGTGGGTGTCGTAAGAGGCGACTTAGGGACTACACATTGAACAGGGAACGGGCAGCAGCGCTCTCTGGTACAGTAACCTTTTAATCTGCGATCTCAAAATTTCACGAGAATCGGTTAAGAAACACGACTTGTAGAGGAGAACAAACGGACAGATGGACATACAAAACCAATTTTGGCCAAGCTGAAACGGAGACGCGGCGATTTTCCATTCTTTTTATTAAATATTAGTTCTCACTTTTCCACTTGATGTCTGTTTTAATGTGGCCATAGTGCGTTATAATTTAGTTGTCAAATTTATCTTTTTCTATATTTCATTTTTACTTTATCTATGGTATGGAGTATCGCAGCAAGTTTCTTTATAATTTAGTTTTACGGCTCTGGGTACCTAGCATTATAGCAATGTTGCTGCGACACAAATTTTAAAGTCCCTTAAAAGTAAACCCAGTTGGTTTTCTTCTTGACTTAAGCGATCAATTAAAAAAAAGTTTTTAATACATTTACTACTAAACATTATTAATAACATTAAATGATTAAATACAATACGTAAAACAGTTTTGATGGAAGGCTGTTGTTCGGGTTTGACAAAAGTGGAACCCAGCGCCACCTAGCGGGCTTACGTAAAACAAAAAGAAAAACCCCCAATATAACTGCTGCACCATGTAGTTTCCGGTTTTAACAGGCTTGAAGTAAACTATCTATAAGCTTTACTCACCCTTTTGATTATGAGAGCGCGACAATGCTTCGGCCGCCTTAGCGTAAAATATTATCAAGTAAACAAAATACTACTGCGTTACAAAATTTTGAATATAACAAGCTCCGTTACAAGGTCTCAGAGCCATTGTTCATCCGTTATAACAGATGGGCCCCAAAGGACCCGTGTTTCTGTGGACCCTACCGCCCAACTTAGTTTGGAACTGACGTAAACCAGTATGTACTAGTTTAGGACGGATTGTAGAGTTGATAGTAAAGTTTCATAGTTTCTGGTTTGAGTGATATTGCTGCGTTAATAAAAAGAACAGACTTAGAATTATTTTGATTGGAAGGTCAAATAATTTAAGCCATCAGCTTTGTTGGAATTTGACCTTCCAATCAAAATAATTCAACAACATATTAGCAAAATAATACAACGCCTTTCGGGTGGTAGGTTAGCCCATAAAAACTAAACAATTTATGTTCCAAAACTTTCTAAAATTCACAAAAAAAAAAAAAAAAAACTAGTTCCATACAAATTGGTCCGATCAACTGATCAGTTTATTTTTATGTTTCATATCGTCTTTTTTATACGTATGGTGACGGAAAATAACACCAAGAATATTTAAAAGATTAAAATTAATGCTTCTAATGGTTAACGGAACTTAAAAATTATAAACAGATTTAAAAAAAGAACGCAAAAGATGCAAACCCTGTGGAATTTCTTCGGAAAGTTGTTCTCCACAAAACGCAATTGTTTGTGTTGGTAAATAGTTTGTAATTAATATGTTTTTGTGCGTTTTGATCTCAGATTTCTGTAATTTATCTAAAAATAAATAAATGTACTACTTCAACTACTTAATGTATTTACTTCAACTTTCTTAGCTATTCTTTGATTCGTCCTTGAATTGTTTAGGCATGTTCAGGCACTGTCCAGACATGGCACCTAATAATTTATCAAATCAAAAAATCAAATCAACGGCCCGTTACAGTTCACTGCTGGGTTATGAGCCTCGGAGGGTTTTGCCATAATCTCCACGCTTGGCAGGCGGGTTGGAGGTCGCAGATTAAAAGGTTACTGTATCAGAGAGCGCTACTGCCCGTTCCCTGTTCAATGTGTAGTCCCTATGTTGCCTCTTACGACACCCACGGGAAGAGTAGGGGTTGGTGACAAATGTATTCTACTCTGCCGTCACCACACGGCGTTTAATCTCAGATTTCTGTAATTTATCTAAAAATAAATAAATGTACCTATATTTACTTCAACTTTCTTAGCTATTCTTTGATTCGTCCTTGAATTGTTTAGGCATGTTCAGGCACTGTCATATCAGACATGGCACCTAATAATTTATACAAAATGTAATATGGTTGCCTGGAAGAAATCGCTTAAAGCGATAAGGCCGCCAACTGCCTTCTCCTGTATCGTCTGTGTTTGTATGGGTGTTTTTATATGCAATAAAGGATATTTGATTTGATTTGATTTGATATGTGAATGTTGACGGATACATAGCATCGAATGTAAGAAAGTAAGAAATGAAACAGAAATATGTATCTTTTCAGTGGTGATTTAACTATCGTTTTGTGTAAAATAAACGCAAAAATATGGCCAACATTACATATCTATCTTTGTTTCTGAGATCTAAGCATAAAACTACATTGTATGTTTCCACTTTGAAGCAGTGGCCATGAAATCAAAGTTTGAAATTTACTAAGGTAAACTTATTAAAGAGTAAACTGGTTTTTATTAACAGCTCATATACGTCACCAAGAGGCTCGAGCCCACCCTGAATTTGGGCAATCAGGCCTTAATCGACTACGCTGGAATGTGGATTGATTCAACATCAACATCAACGGCCCGTTACAGTCCACCGCTGGACAATGAGCCTCCTCCACTTAAGTGGAGGGTTTCACCGTAATCTCCACGCTTGTCAGGCGGGTTGGAGATCGCAGATTAAAAGGTTACTGTATCAGAGAGCGCTGCTGCCCGTTCCCTGTTCAATGTGTAGTCCCTAAGTCGCCTCTTACGACACCCACAGGAAGAGTAGGGGTTGGTGACAAATGTATTCTACTCTGCCGTCACCACACGGCTAATTGATTGATTGACACGGTGGATTGATTACCTTCACACAAAACCTTTGAATTTTTTCGCAGGAATGTGCGGGTTTCCTCACGATGGTGTTTTCTTTCACTAATGAACGTCATATGAATTCGAAAATCGAAAACAGGTACAATATTTACCTAGTCTGAACATGGGGTTCATTGTCTAAAAAATATTCTATAGGATATTACTCAGATTGAAACCAGTTTCGTAACAGATTAATTATTCCTCATTGCCAACCGAAACTGCGGATACGATGTCGGCCGAAACGCTTTTTAGTAAGCATTCCGCTATTTTCCTACCCTCAACTCTTCAACCCAACATTGTACTGCGTCATCGTGGACTTTGAGAGCGGACTTCAGCTTTATGTCGGCAATAAAACGTGTAATGAGATACGGACTTGAATATTTTCACTGTTTGACGAGTTACCAAGCAATCCTCTTCCGTCGCTACTGGTTTATATTTAGTACGTTTAACACTTGGAATTACAACAGTAGGTATTGGATGTAGTTGTACGTTCAACAGTTACACCAATAAATTTTGTTTTAGATATTTATTTCTTTATCTTTGTCATTTTTAGTTCATTACTAGCGGCCCGCTCGCGGCCACGCTCGCGCTATGTAAGATTTTCCCGTGGGAATAAGACTTTTCCCGGTAAAAAGTATCCTATGTGTTAATTCAGATTACAAACTATGTATTTTCATTCCAAATTACGTTCAAATCCGTTTAGTAGTTTAGGCGTAAAAGCGGAACAAACATCCAAACATCTAAACATCCAAATATATTTTCACATTTATAAAATTAGTGTGATGTGATTTAGACGAAGATAATATCTTAAAATTACTACTATTGCACACTTTGCAATAGAGACATTTGAAAGATGGCTATCTTTAATGATTATCTTGCTAGAGATTTATTCATACTACGAGTACGCTAGCCTTGTAGTTCAATGTAGTCTTTATTCTTGAATTCATTAATTCGAACAATTTTAACTGTTTTAGCTGCTTTTCTAGTAAACAAATGAAGTTAACGCTTATAAAATTTGATTATGTTCACGAACATTGTCTTGCATTTCTCATTTCTAATTCATATTTTTTAAGAATGTTGTAAGTGCAAGTAACTTTATAACGGCCATAACTTGAGAGTTATTACACTGACTAGCCACTATGTTTTACGAGATAAGTTATTGGTCAAGCAAACGCTTCATTGTAAGGATTTTATGTCCGAGTCATTTTCGGCGCATAAAAGGTTGCTTTATGTTTGAATAGATCATCTTAATCTAATCGTAAACAATATCATAGTCAAATACCTCGAAATTTCTTAAGTGATGATTAAACTCATATATAAATTAATTATCATCATCATCATCATCTCAGCCGGAAGTCGTCCACTGCTGAACAAGGCCTCCTCCTTAGGTTTCCAACCTGAAACCAAAACAAAAAAACAAACAAGAATTACACAAATAAATTATAACGATAAGAATAAGGCCCGGATTCCACCAAAGCGGAGAGGAAAGGAGATGCGTGTTTGAATAACCAATCAGATTTCGTTATTGAAGCTAAGCGGAGAGGAGATGTGGAAATAACGAAATCTGATTGGTTATTCAAACACATCTCCCTCCTCTCCGCTTTGGTTGAAACCGGGCCTAAGTCTGCGAAACTGAAATAGAACTGGGTGAGTTGGGTATGTTTTCCGCATGCATCCGAATAGGTTAGGGGGTAGGTAAGCTTGCTAGAATAGCCACGAAGACGATGGCAAGATGATTTGAACGGGTTTCTCAGGGACTTGCATCTAGAGGCCCAAGATCGGTGTAGTTGGTGTGAACGACTACCATCGCCTATGACTTTGCTCAACTGTGGGACACCTTAAAAGCTATGTATGCACGTAAAAAAAAAGAATAAGGTGTTCAACTCGCGGCGGCGGCACCGGTGGCGGCGAAATCAGTATAAAATGTGTATTTTTAATGTAAATAATTAGAAAATCTAGTGTACAGATAAATAGATTGTCCTGAATTCATAATAAACCATGATAAAATTTTGCATCATGACATACTCATCTATGATGTTGAAAAGCGTATTAAATCCTACGCGAATTTTCATTACGCATCACGTTCGCCTGTTGTGGATTTGTGAAATTAATGCCATTTGCAATTATCCTCATTCTCACTGAAATTATACATTATGATTTTTTCGCTTTGAAATTAAAATTTAATATTCGAATGTGATGTTTTGAAATAATTTTCTGTTTTCCCTGTCAGTCAGTATTTCTATCTATTATTAATGATGCTGAAATATAATTTACATCAGTGAGTTGTTTTAATAATATTTCACTAAGATTGTAAGAGCTATTAACTTTATATTCCTATTAATTGTTCCTACATAAATCCTAACAAAACAAAACAAAATAGTCTCATCCCTCTCAAACACCGTCAGTTTCAATATCTCTAAACTGGTAATTGATAATGTCTTTCTACTCGTTCCATTTGTTTTTTTATCCCTCTGCCCGCGTTAATGTACCCGGTAACAAATTGTATTGATTGTCAATATTATTTTTAATGGTCACCTGTAATATATGAGCGAGTTTTTTTAAGGAGAAAATGTATTAAGAGTGGTTATATCCCTTTAGTATACAGAAAGTATGTTCAAATAATTTAAGATGCAGTAAAAACATAGCAAAAATAGTATGTATTATACTTAATAAAAATGTTACAGTTTTCTAATAACATATTAAGAGATTCATAGTGTGAAACTGTAAAAACAACTAAGTTCTAATACGTGATAGCAGCGTACGCTTTGAAAGCGCTTTTATGTAAAACGTTAATTGTTACTTTAGAGGGACATTAATGTTGCAATGTAATGTAGCTGCAAGGAAAGGTAGTTGTGTTGCGAGTTTCATTACAATATTGCTTGTTTTTTTTATTAGATTGCTTCATCTGTAACATAAATAAACTTTCCTCTTCTCTTCTTGTTCTTCTTCAGCCAGTAATCACCTATTGTTGAGTATAGTAACTTTCCTAGCGAATACCAAAGTTAATGTAGATTTTAAATTTTTGTTATAATATGTGAGCAAACGATGACGCGGCGAACGAGATTTTCTTTTACGTATTTGTTTTTTGTGCAAGCTGTTATCAGTGAAGACTTTCTATTGGCTCTCTATTTCTAAGTCTAATTTAATATTTCAATATTTGTACAAATAGCTGTTGGGGATCCAATAAAAAAAATAACTTTAAGAATTAATATTTTGAAACCCAAAATTTTGCAACACCAGCTCTATAAAGATCTCTAGCAATCGGTCACGCATTAAAAAGTCATCGTGTTCCGTGTATCGGCCGCCTAATTTATTCACAGATATACATCTGGCGGCCGTGGCCGGTTCGTAAATAAATCCTCCTGCACACTGGGATCCTTTTTTTGCCTCACCTTTGCTTTGCTGGGTTAGAGGGAACTCAACAAATAAAAAAAATCAAGTCCATAGCGATTAATAGTCCCCATAATAGACAAAATTTTCAAAAATCGTTGTGTGATGACTTCACGGGAAAATTATCTTTTCTTATTTAATGTTTTGTTAAAAATTGTCTCTCTAAAACAACCTTCTAATTTATCTGCTTTCTTAAACTTTCTCGCAAGTTCATCTTCAATAACACTAAAACTTTTAATACTAATTCACAATCACAGCCGGCTACCTACCTATTGGTACTGCAATTACATTTAATGATAATGACTCAATTACCAAGAACACGATCATTTACAGTTGATGATGATTGTACTATTAAAGTTATCATAAACCCGCCTCCTAATAAAGCTTCTGTGATAGATATTTGATCCCAATTAAAATTCCTTCGATTTAAGTATCTTGGTTAGATGATTTTCAAATTCAATTCGAATGCAAGGATTAATGATGTTGATCAAACAACAAACATTTATGTTGCTAACTTATTTATATTGACTTATCTACACGCTGTATTGATGTATCTAAAGTTAAATAATGCTTTGTTTTTTACGGTACTAATACTTAAATTCCTTAGTTTGTTTGTGTGTTGGATTAGATCTGTAAGCAAACAAGTTACATTGATAATAATAAATAAATAAATAAATAGACAAGCTGAATTTTTGCTTTTGCAAGTAGCCCTAAATGACAATATGTCTAGAAGACAAACGTGCTAACTACAAAATTTTGATATTTTAACATTTGCCAAATGCATTAAATGAAGATGCTCTACCGTTTGCACTTACCCAAATACCCTAAATCCGTCTCTTACTTCCTAAACTGTAGGTGTACACTTATAGCAAGTGATGTCATTTTGATGCCAAAAAAAATAATGTTAATTATTTACCGTGACGGGGACGCCGCCGTCACCACACGGCGGCGGCGTGACCCCCCATCCCGTAGTTGATAAATTCCACATTTAGTTGGAGGGCTAGTTGAGAGTGATGAATAAAAATGGCAGTACCGTGAAGTGCCGCTGCTGTCAGTGACATTAGTGTGTATTGGCAAAGATTTTACGACATTTCGTGAACGATGCAGCCCTACTGCTATTCATGCCTCATTTGTAATTTTTGTGTTTGAAGCTCAGAGTAAAGAAAAGACGATAGCTTCGCTCCCCGAATCGATTCATAAATATTTTGTTTGAAATGTCCAGGGTATGTCTCTGTAACCTTATACGACAGAATTAGTACTTATAATACTAGACAGCACAGAATTAGTATTCGATGTAGATGGCAACATACCACATACTCGTATCAAGAATAGAACAGCGACGACACGCCATGATTTATGTGACAGGTTGCATATGGGTTTGGTTAACACTTGGTATATACCAAATTACACACTAGGGATGTCACTTACCAGCTTGATTGTGTAATGATAGTCATTTGTCAATTTAATGTGTTTAAATTATTTAAATAATTTTTTTATAGCAAATAGTTAATTCAAATATTTGATTATTATTCGCTCATCCAAATGTAATAGTATTTAACAAAAACACACACACAAATACATTTTTGTATAGGTATCTAATTGTTTCTTTCTTGCACGGAGAGAAAAACTGACAAAAATACAATGATTATTACTAAAATATTTCTAAATCCGAGGACAACAAATGTCCTGTAATAATTGGTAATCGATTTTTGTAAATGCAGTTAGTAAATATTACATGTGACGTTTTTGTAATTTCAACTGTTTAGTATTTAGTATTTACTATTTAATGATGACGTCAAAAAACAATTACTAACTGTTTTGAAATTTTAAGAGTTCAGTTGTAATATCAAAAATGATGACGTCATAGGCAAATACTAACTGTTTCGTAATTTCAAGAAATTATTAGTTATATCGGAAATGATGACGTCATATTATGTAAATACCAATTTTTTGTGAATTTTAGTGCTGTACTTTTAGTAATTTATCTAGTTTAGTACCTAATTAGAAGTAAAGACCTATATGAAATGTTCTAACACAGGCATCGCAAGAGGCTTTAGGGGGTGATTCTATCCGTCATTCTGAGTCATTTTTGTGCAAAATGACTTATAGATTCGCCTTTTAAATCTCTTTCGACACCTCTGTTAGCACATCCTATACCAGGTGTTACAAAACTACGAATAAAGCCGAAAGGGTGTGAATTTGCTCGTAAAACTGAACAACTTTCCCCAAAGAACATAGGTCGAAAAACGATTTAAAAAACTCGCATTCCCATACAAAATGTAGATGGTCTCCATACAAAATTTACTCGTCTTTTTGTAACACCGTATAGGTCTTTACTTGTAATTAGGTACTAAACTAGATAAATTACTAAAACTACAGCACTAAAATTCTCAAAAAAATAATATTTACATACTGCACTAGGTATAGGTGTTTACTATGTTAAAAGCAATGAAATACTGATTTAACTTTTCGTATTTTATTTCTTAAAGTTCACCTTATTATATAAACCATAATTCATTTACATTTTTGTTTATATTTGTCTGCATATTAGATGTAAATTTCTTATCTTTCTATCTCTCTAGATCTTTAATGCCCATTTTCACCAACTACCCCTAAACTGTTCCTTAACTAAGTATCACTTACTCAAAGGAGTACATACCTTAAACCATCCCTTAACTTAAATTCCGTTTCATCGTTGTATTCGTCCCTTATGTAAGGGCTACTTAGTTAAGTGACGTTTAGTGATGAGCTGCATCTGTTATGCCCCGAAACAACATTAGTATTTTGGTTATTTACCATTTAATTACCATTTCAAAAACGTTTAAATACCTAAAAATAATAAAGAATGCGTAATTACTTCAAATTAAACAAAAATATCTTTACTTATCATTGTTATTGATATTATGAAGTAAAGGGCTGTATGGAAAATAATCCTTGGCCTTCAACTATGGTTTTTAAATTTTGACAAGCAGGCGGACGGCGGAAGTCGGAACCCTCACTTTTTTGCGTTGGTTGGTTGGTAGGTAAGAAAATAGGTAGTATAGATACCTACACTTACCTGTCATCAGGAAATTCCAAAAATCTTTCCACTTTTTCTAATACATATATAAACACTGTAGTGTGTTTTGAAAATCTGTACTTATCTTGCGAAATAATTTAGGCCGCCATATTGATAATACATTTAAAATATCTTCCTCAGTTTCTATATTTTCTAAAGTATCCAAAAACTCGAACAAATAACTATCCATAGCTGTAGTTTTACGAGCGAAAGCGTAGAGAATAGAGAAAGGTCGGATGCATACTGTCCCAAGATACTGTCCTTTAGTTAGGGGAGGTTTATGATCCCGCTATTCGACCCCGTAAGTTTAAGGGACTCCTTTAGGCCTTAAGTGAAACTTGAATGTTGGTGAAAACCAAATTCGGCCTAATTGTTACTTAAAATGAATTTAAGTGTCCCTTATATTTAGGGATTGTTGGTGAAAATGGGCATAAGTCTCCTAAAATATCCCTGGTAAGATTGTCCATCACAAAAAAATAAATTTTGCTTTTACACTGATTTTAAATGCTGAAACTTTAAGAACACACAACCGACAACAGGATTATTTTAGCACATACATAGTTACGAATAAATTGGGCATAAATTGTAGTAAAACAATTAGATTTTCTTTCTTTTTATTGCGTTATTGTTGACCGCAACGTGTCACCTAGAGCGCTTGCAAATTTGAATTGGCAGACAATTGGTGCCTGTGCCGTAAGTATTACTTGGATTGACAAAATGGTTACTTGTAATTACAAAACAGATTAGTTTTTATTATTCTAAGAAATACGTTAGTAGTTTCAAGTAAATCATATGTAAATACAAAAATGTGCTTACTTGGAATAACAAAACATTATAGTTTTATTATCATAAGAAATACGTTAGTAATTTCAAGGAATTCATGTGTAAATCCTAAGATGTAATTATTAATTATACAAACGTTTGTAATTTTGCCTTGTACTACAACCATTTCTTGAAACTATGAATGGGCTTTTTAAAAGATACTAAATCAGTTTGCAGTAATTACAAAACTTCAACAATATTTACTATAATTCGCTATAACCATGAAATTTTGTAATATCTGACATTGACTAAAACCGACTTTTAGGAATTACAATTACAAATACAAAGGTTTTGCTAAAAACCATTAATATTTGTAAAAGCAGCAAAACTTTTGTAAGTAATATTAAAATTTAGTATTTGCGTGAAATACAAAACAGTTTTTTAATTTCTGGTGGTGTCTCTTTTCTCCGTGTGACGGCACAAGCACAACTGAGTAAAAACTAAATCAAAAAATTTGAATAGAGACAAATTTATTAGACTGGTAAATAATATTTTACTGCTTATTTTTAACAACAACCATCAATTCATTCAATTTAATAAAATACCTGTCTATCTCAAGGGAAGATGTAAAGGACAAAATACAGTACCATACTAAGTCCCATATATTGTCGAGCAAGTTCTAATAGAGTGACATTTAGGGTGGTATTCTTATACCAACAATCCCGTGACAGAGTAATTAAGCTTTAATTAAGCAGACAGGATACTCTGGCTATTAGTCGGCTTCCAATTTGAGCCGCTGACAGTGCCTACACTATTACCTTGCCCTACTAGAACTAAGGACTCCAGGCGATTATTCTGTGTCTTTATTCTTATATTATAACAATATATAACCTACAACTTTTACAACCTACAATTTTTGCGAAGCTGAAACGGAGACGCTTCACTCGCGCTCTCTCGGTCGATTATTGCAGTGTTTTATAACAAGTCAAGAAATAACCATCAATTCCAAATAAAATTTATTATGTTGCCTGACCTTAAACAAAATTATTGTTAACTAATTACACTTTTCTCATTAGGTACTTGGTAAAAATTAATTGGAATATAATTAAATTGGAATATTCTCAAGTTAACGTGGTGTCTTTTGTGGTATTTTTATAGTAAATTTCTAATTAGAGCCACGTGTGAACAGATACACATTCAGGAATTAAAATAAATCTTAAAAATTATGTAGATTAAGCAAAGGGTCATTAATCCTTAGAGATTTGTGTATTGTTTCACAAATAGTTTTAATGTCTAGTTACCATGTACTATTTAAGCCTGAGACATAAAAGTGTAATGAAACTATCATTTTATAATCAAACAAAGCAGTTAAAATTCTTACGATCATTTGAACATCCGGAAACCTTAAAACAAATAAAGTACTCCGACTTTAAGCCAGATAAAATTTAAATAATATACTTACAACAGCAGTGTTTTAAATAACACTCCTTACCCAAAACCCCATGCATTGCCTAAAAGGAATTTTATTAAGTGTCATTAGTATATTTTAGAAAGAACAGGGGACCCAAAACGCAACCCAGCGGGACACTCTCCGGGCTATAGGATTTTTTATGCATTTCTCTTTTTATTCTACTCAAATGCCTCGTTGTGGCCCAGCTGTGAATAAAATTGGATTCATGTTGTGTTCGTAATGAATTTGTAACTGTGCACGTTGTTTCTCCTGATTGCTTGTTTTGAATAGATCAAAACCTTGTTATGATGCGGTCGGTTGCATTGTAAAGGGTAATAAGATTATTATAAAAAACAATAGACTATGACAGTGTATGTTAATTAGAGAAGTGGTAAATGTTTTCATTTCTCTACGTCATTCTGTTTGTTAGTTTATAACGCAAGAAATAAAGAAATATTATTATAAAGGTAAATGCTTCATCAATATCACCAACAGCTCATATAATACGTCCCCACCGAGGGGCTCGAGCCTATCCTGAATTAGGGCGATTAGGTTTTAGTCGACCACGCTGGCCCAGTGCGGGTTGGTAGACTTCACACACATCCTTTGAATTTCTTCGCAGGAGTGTGCAGGATTAATCACGATGTTTTCCTTCACCGTAAGAGCGTTGAATAAACGTAATATGAAATCGAAATTCGAAAACATATTGGTACGTGTGTGGTGGAGATCGATCCCTAGCAACTTAACCACCGACGCTAAATGCTTATTGTGTTGAAAATGTGTACAGCTAAGAGATTGAAATTGTCACTATGCCAGAGACAAAAGCGGAGAGAATAAAACATAAAGCAAGCGCTATTTCAAATTTAAAATTCCTCGCCGCCACGCGCGGTGTCACAAACAAAAGTGAATTTATCATAACATTTCGTATCTGAAGGTAAATCTTCGTCGGCACCCAAAAGGCAGTCACGTACAGCAAACTCATAACTTAAAACAACACGTTCGAATATAAGTAACGCTACACCCTTTGAGATGGTTGTCTCCAGCTATCACTGGCCTAATCCGGATCCAACTGGATTTTGTTACCAGAGAATTCGTACGTGGAATGGAGTATTATCTCACAAATAAGTATAATATAAATAGATGGTCCGACTTTACAAATGCAGAGTCATTATTTAATTTAATTTTCTATTTGTGTTTGTTTTTTTATTCTTAATTTTAAAATGACGAATATAAAAATTAATTAACTGGGTAAAAAAGTGAATTTTAAAACGGTATGCGGACTTCGTTATCTAAAAAATGTGGACTTAATATTTTGAAACATGTAGATTTGAACAGTCTTCGTCTCGATTATGACATTCGAATCGTGGATTAAAGCGATAAAAATATGTCTCCGATTTTACGACTCTATAGAATTGATATGTTAATTTTATAAACATAGTTCTAGGTCCATAATATTATAATATTATATGACCATTTTTATGGACGTGAACTGTTAAATCATAACATCACGTTGGTATTTTATTAGGCCATAAACAGTACCTTAAGGCATCCTTAAGGCTACCTTTTCATGCGCCTTGGGCTCCTTCATACAATGTTGTATGTAGTCTGTATATTTACGAGCTACGTGACATGCCGTGAGCAAAAATATAGATAGGGTTTCAGAATTCTAAGACATAGTTGCATCTGATACAACTTTATTCGAGTGAGATAGCTTAAAAATCTTGTTTCAAGGTTTATCGATGTATCGGAATTCTCAACGGCTCCATAGCCTTGTGGTAGTAAACCTGCCCACGAGATACTGGGTCGCAGATTCGAATCCTGCCCAAAGCAAACATTCCTGTCATGTGTTTGCCATGTGTCTGGATGTTGCTTAATTATCTACCTCAGTAAGTATATAAATTCATCTTTTTGTATATCTGTTGTTGGATACCCTTAGTACAAACTTAGCTTAGTTTGGGATCAGATGGCCGTCTGCAAGATGTCCCCAAATAATAATTCATCTGTAAAATATAGAAATAATTAGATAAAAATATTATATAAATAATTCTATTATTTACACCTATTCAAAACTATAGTTTAATTATTGTATTTTAAAATTAAAAGAAACACTAAACAATATCGAAAATGAAAGCAAAAGTGAATCGTCTAATATTGGCTTTACATCTCCCAACTTGCTATCTGTTTCACTCATCTTCGTTCAACAATCTGTTATGCTTACATCTTCGTTCAGTAATACTTCATCCATCCCACATTCATTCATTAATTCATTTAAGGATTGGAGTGGCTTTAAAATCAAATCAACGGCCCGTTACAGTCCATTGCTGGACTATGAGCCTCCTCCACTTAAGTGGAGGGTTTTGCCATAATCTCCACGCTTGGCAGGCGAGTTGAAGATCGCAGATTAAAAGGTTACTGTATCAGAGAGCGCTGCTGGCCGTTCCCTGTTCAATATGTAGTCCCTAAGACGCCTCTTACGACACCCACGGGAAGAGTAGGGGTTGGTGACAAATGTATTCTACTCTGCCGTCACCACACGGAGGGGCTTTAGCTATTCTGAATTCAGCTTCTAAAATTGTGCATTGCTATTCGCCTGTTTTCAGCAGGCAGGAGGATGACGTTTCACCTCAATGAGACCGCAAACCTCAAAACCACCTGCGTTTGTTTCGTTTGCCCTAGATTCTGGTCTTACATGGAAACTCACTCGTTGTAATAAAATAACGAATGATTGATTTATTGTTTTACTAGATGTCCACCTGCAGCTACGCTCGCGTTGTATAAGATATTTTCCCGTAAAATGTGTTGATAAGTTTTATCCAGGATATAAACTATCTTCATTCCTAGTTTCATTCAAAGCCGTTCAGTAGTTTAGGCGTGAAAACGAAACAAACACCCTAACATACATACATCTACATATCCAAACAAACTATCACACAATACATAATATTATATTAGTGCGATTAATTTTATTGGATATCCCGGAAAAAAATGTGTTATATTATCTAAAATTAATCAAGGCTCATTAATTTTTAACTATGTTTTAATGTTCATCAAACTTTAATACGAATAACACTCTCCCTATGCCAAATCAAAATAAAAAATATTTTATTCGAATTAGGATTTTTACAAATCATTTTTCGGCTGGTTGGCACGTTCACTACCAGTGTACGCTCGCTGTGGAAAAGAACGAAAAAACTCCACAGGAATCGTATCTTTTGTAGTAACTCTAGAATCATAAGTTATAATTACAAACTACTCCGCTGATTTGATACAACTACGTCCTTTCTGTCCTCTTTTATATACAAATCTTTTATACCTTCCTCACAATCTTCGCTAAATTTTATACAAGAGCATTATTCCACCGTGTCTGCTTGAAGATCGGCCGATATTATTGTGCCTCGGTCAAATGCAAATGAATTCGGAGGCTACTTTCGTGAGAATGGGTTTGGTTGGATTTAGCGTTCCCACGTGCATTTCCAGTCAGTGTTGCCAGTTTTGTGGGAATTCGATGAATTATATTTTTTGTATGGTAAAGTAGATTTGTAGAACATAAGGGAAGAAGATTGGCCGTGTGGTGACGGCAGAGTATAATACATTTGTCACCAACCCCTACTCTTCCCGTGGGTGTCGTAAGAGGCGACTAAGGGACTACACATTGAACAGGGAGCGGGCAGCAACGCTCTCTGATACAGTAACCTTCTCTGATACAGTAAAGCGTGGAGATTATGGCAAAACCCTCCACTTAAGTGGAGGAGGCTCATAGTCCAGCAGTGGACTGTAACGGGCCATTGATTTTGATTTTTGAAGGGATTGCGCGCGTATAAGTAGGTACTTATAATATGTATGAAAATTTTAATATACTTCTGCGAAGAAATTGTTTTCTGTGTGTACTTAATAACTTTGTTTTCTGTGTAGCGTAGTCGGTGGTCTATATAGTGATTAGGGCCGGCCGCTGCCTTCCGTTCGGCAGTCGCGGGTTCGATCCTCACCACGTACCAATGTGTTTTTGAATTTCGAATTCATTTATTTATTTATTTATTCGACGCTCTTACGGTGAAGGAAAACATCGTGATGAAACCTGCACACTCTTGCGAAGATATATTCAAAGGTTGTGTATCAAGTCGACCAACCCGCACTGGGCCAGCGAGGTCGACTAAGGCCTAATCGCTCTAAATTAGAGTAGGCTTGAGCCCCTCGGTGGGGACGTATATGAGCTGATGATGTTGATGACTTATAAGACCGATCCAAAATGAGACCAAGTGGCTGAATTATAAGCCTGGTTCATACATAAGTTATCTTGAGCTAATGATAGACAAAATGACCTACCATCATAATTTAATAATGTAATTACATAATCTTAGCACAATATTTTTCCTGGTAGATTATATTTCTTATATTATTTTGCTGCTCAAAAATATTGTTTGTGTAATAAATTTAAAGCGATTCTCCTGGCAACACTGGTTCCAGTTAACCCGGGGTTAACCAGCGAAGGCGCGAAAACTGACAACACCTTAGACCCTGTGGATAATTTCGGTACTAGTAGCTATGATCGGTTAACCGATTCGGTAAGAGTTCATTGGTTATTTTATTTATCTAATAAGTAGGTAAGTTTGTATATCCTATAAATGCAAAAGTTTGGATGTTTGTTGCCGAATCACGTTTGAACCACAGGACGGATCGGGATGAAACGTGGCACACGTCATTTAGGTTAGGCCCTGGAATAAGACATAAGATATTTTTACCGGGAAAAGTCTTATTCCCACGGGAAAACCTTACATAGCACGAGCGTAGCCGCAGGCGGCCCGCTAGTAATATAATAAACGTGAAAATATATTTGGATGTTTGTTCCGCTTTCACGCTTAAAGTAGGTACTCAACGGATTTGAATGAAATTTAGAATGAAGGTAGTTTGTAACTTGGATTACACTTACGGGAAAAAGTGTTATTCCCACGGAAAAACCTTACACAACGCGAGCGTAGTCGCGGGCGGCCCGGTAGTGAATGAATAAACTATATTCTTAATACACCATACTAAATATAGCAATATAGGACTTTCACAAAACAAGAAAAAGGACGCCGAAGCTAAAACCCGTTACAAAATAGAATAAGATCCGAATTTTCCTGGATCACAATAAATTCGTACAACGCAACGTCAATATGCAGACAAAACGCGAAAAAGTACCTTAAGTCCTAAACATTACAACCAAATTTTGAATAACCGTGTACCGTATTCGTCTCACTACAAGTCGCAGTGTAAGTCTCATCAATTTAACCTTCTCATTTTTTCCATTCTTTAATTCTTTGCCACTCCAAAAAGAACTTTGTGAGTTCGTGGGAAGTTTTTATTCCTTTTGGCCTAACGACCGATCCAAAGGGACTATTTTTGCGTGCAGAATAGTTTGCTAGGGTTGAATAGGAAGTCTTGTTCAAATAATTTTGTAAGAAGTTTGGAGGAGGGCTTTCCTGGCCCCGGGGTGTAAACTTATCGAGTGTCGCGAAGAGATGGACATAGAGTAAAAATTAAAAGATTGACCAAGAATACCTATATTTTAAAATAACTGCATATATACCTTAATTTTCTTCGTCAATGGAAATAAAATATATAAATAGAGACTAAAGACCGCATGAGCTAGTAACAATGAGACTTATTTTTATAAGGTCTAGAGAGAGTGTTCTATGCAAATATCATCATCATGAATGAGGTTTCGCAAGTACGAATACCGATGGCACATTGTCAAACAAAAATCTCTTTGTGACACTTTACCCACATAGAATATTTCAGGCGAATAAAAAACATGATTCCGTGCTTCAGAAGGCACCTTTAAGGTACGCGCACGTTCTGCCGGGCCGCAGCGTGCCGGGGCGGGCCGCAACGCAGCGCAAAATGCGTCCATAGCACACTGTGACGGGCCGGGTTGGGCCGGGCCGCAGTGCATTGACGGATTTTACGCAAATATGGTACTAATTAACACGTGCGCGGGAGCACTCCAATCCGCTTGCTATAGCACACTGTGTCGGGGCGCAGCGGGGCGGGGCGGGCCGCATCGCACGCATGCGGATTATCCGGCACGCTGCGACCCGGCACGCTGCGGCCCGGCATATTGTGCGCGTACCTTAAGCCGTGGGTCCGGGCTGCTATTTACGTTAAGCCCTGTCAGGTGGCCTTTGGCAGCTCTATAACACTAACATCTAAGGTTGGTGAGGTTGGTTGTCAGTTGTCTGTGTTTATGTCAGCGAAGAAAGGTAGGCTCGAGCCCCTTGTCGACATACTTATAAGAAACAGCAATGACAAAATTGTTTTCATCAACATCTCAAGGAACTCGAGCCTTGGGCCGGCAACCCAATTTTTTTATAAGCAGTATCACTAGAACTTTCGAATGGCACGGGTTTCATTTTGCTACCCGATGACGCAATTTTTGTAATTTTTAGCCACCCTAAAGTTAGGCTGACTCGCGGAAGTGCCGCAGGTTTGGGCGAGGCAACCCTGTGTATTTTGGCACTTCTTGATAGGTACTATCGAATGTACTAGGCACCTACTTGCTACTCGATGAGGTAATTTACACCCAAAAAAAATAATGTTTTTTTTGCTTACTGTAGTACTAAAAGCTCCAGGTTAGGCCCAGGCAACCCTGTACTTTAAGACTTACTTTTTTAATAGGCATCACCCTGGATAGGCCGCATCTTGCTACTCAATGAGGTAGGGTTGCATACAGCCCGCTCTTAGTCTATTAGGGCGATCATTTTTTTTCTATAACGAATGAAATGTCGCCTCTGGACCCACACACTCTCTCGAAATCTTTTCTTTGGCTTACTCTGGTTATCCGACGAAGGTGCGGTTGGACCGAGGGATGAATACCAATGTGACCAGCTGGAATACTTCGGGACTTTTGCCTTCTCACACTTCGTTGGAAACCGAGAGGTTTCAAGGAGACTCGGAAATGCGAAGTTTATGATATTAATTAATAATTTTTGAGATATAACACATACGAGTATTATAAATGCGAAAATATATTTGGTTGTTTAGATGTTTGGATGTTTGTTCCGCTTTCACGCCTGTACTGGACGGATTATGATATTAATAAATAATTTTTGAGATATAACACATACGAGTATTATAAATGCGAAAATATATTTGGTTGTTTAGATGTTTGGATGTTTGTTCCGCTTTCACGCCTGTACTGGACGGATTTGGACGAAATTTGGAGTGTAGATAGTTTGTAACCTGGATTAACACATAGAATACTTTTTACCACGAAAAGTCTTATTCCCACGGGAAAATCTTACATCGCGCGAGCGTAACCGCGGGCGGTTCGCTAATATACTATATTTACCAAAAAAATTAATTTAAATTTTGAGGCAAATATTATTCTATTACTAGCTTTCCCATTGCGACTTTGTTCGCGTGGTTTTTTTTTCATAACGGTGGAGTGTCACACGTGTACCTCCTCTTTTCTCCCTTTAGCGAAGGAATATCAAATATTCCCTTCTTCATTCTAGACTATGTCCTAAGATTCACTTACTGCCCAAATGTTATTTTCTAGACCTGTAGTATTTAGGCTCTGAATTAATATTTCATTCAGTCAGTTTCATGTTTAACTAAACATTTTCTATATTCAGATAACTGAAAGAGTTGGTCCAATGAAGTTCTTGTATTTCACAAAACAAAAATAATTCTCTAAATTACTGTGTGTGCTGCAAACCTTACCATTCCACACAACTAATTTCTCCACAAACATTTCTACTTCTTTCTATTAATACAAAGCTTGCGTCATCTTTTTTCCTAAAAAAGAAAAACTGTATGGAAAGGCGTTATAGCGAGATTGTGCACTTTTATTCTCTTGAAAAAAGAAAACGTTTTCACTGTTTTTAATCTGCATGCTTTCACAACTTTGCTCTTTTCAGCTGCGGGCCATTTTAATCTTTTCCCAGTTGTATACAGACAGACAAACAAAACCTGTTCTGTACTGCAAAGTCATTTAGCTGCAAATTAATCTGTATTTTTTTCCTTCAACTGCTTTTAGCGAGAAATTAAACTAAACGATTTAACCTTTTGCGGTATTTTCTGTTGTTGGTATTAGGATTATGGAAGGTATAATTTTGTTATTTTGTAATATTTAGATAGAAAACTCAGATAAACAACCTATTTGTTGGGTGAGTTCACTAATGGGCGTTATCTGTAGAGAAAAGCTCACCGAAGGATATTGGCCCCAATTCACACAGTCTTACTCGTACTCTAATCCTAATTTTAAAATCCAGTAGCAAAATCCACCATGAATGTTAACCTAAAATAATGGCGTAGCTGTCAGATTAAAATATTTCTGCTCTCTAAAATTGTACAATCGATGCGGCCATAAGATTCAAATTCGATGTTTGACAGCTCTATAATATTAGAATGACCTTCTCTTTTCCTTTTTTAATATTTTATAGGTGAAAGGGACGGACGAACTTAAATTAAGAATTAGAGCGTGACAGTGAGAAATAGCCTCTATTTGCCTCTATTTACTACCGTTCAATTTCAATTACAAAAACATTATTTATTAATTACTTCAACACTTAAAATCTCTACTCCATTTTTAATAAAATTATGATATTAAAATGGAAATGAATTGGCTGTAGTCAGCAATGTTCGCTGTAGAGGCTACAGGCCAATGTCAGTGGAAGCGAGTATGCCTACGGGCAACACGCGCGCACTGAGCACTGAACGGAAGACTTATTCTGAACACTATTAGTTATCTTCGTGTTTTATACAATACACTACTTTACTTTATAGACACCAAAAACATAAAACATACATACATACATTTTTATCATCATCATCATTTTGTTAATAACCTCCAGGGAAGGGCTCTCCGGCTTTCTCTAGTCTATAGTACATTTTGAATAAATCTTCAAAATGGCCACCAGTCATTTTAGCCAAGCCAACAGATGGCGCCAGCCGTCACACGTACGATGATTGAACGGGTAATTTTTTTGAAAATTTTTGGCATTACAGTAAAAATGAAAAAATTAAACGTTAATTTCCTGTTTAATTTTTTTTTTAAATGGAGTTGATTATGTTGTTATTTATTTTGTATTATTTTTTTTGGAGAATTTACTAACTTTGTCATTGAATAAGGGGTTTGGTGGGTCTAATCACCATAATAATTTAAATCAATAATTGTGATTATACATGCCAAAAAACTTGTGTTTATTAAAAATATCGACAGTCTTTCTTACGTCATGTGATGGCTGGCGCCATTTATTATTGACTGTTAAAATAGAACGTTTCGAATCAATAAAACAATAAACATATTCTCGTTTCTGAATAAGACAGTTTGTAGCTCTAAAGCTTGTTGCCGATTTCTATGATCAGTAACAATGTGGAACAACGATCCTCGCGAACAATGGCCTATGGAAACCAACCGACAGGTTACAAATAACCTATTTCCGATCGATTGGTATCTTGCTATCTCCGACAAAACATTTAGGTAGTTTTTGTTGGTTTAGGTTGTTTTTTTTTTGGCCAGCGTGGTCGACTTAGGCCTGATCGCCCTAATTCAGGGTAGGCTCGAGCCCCTCAGTGGAGACATAATAAAAGCTGTTGATGATGATGATGATACATTAACTTGCTTCGTTAGCATAACAAGGACCATTTTTGTTTCTCCACAAAGATAAACATTTTATCATCATCATGATGTCGTATTTTATAATTCACGATGTTTTCTTTTACCGTAAAAGCGTCGAATAAACGTACATATCATGAATTCGAAATTCGAAAACACATTGGTACGTGGTGGGGTTCGAACCTGCGTCTCCCGGACGGGAGGCAGCGGCTCTAGCCACAAGACCACTGACGCTTCACTTCACTGACTCCAAAATTTGAACTGCAACATAGTTAATTATGTACATTTATTTAACTAACCTCTCAGGCCATTGTAGGAGGATAGAGCTCTCTAAGACAAGAGATAAACAAGAATTAAATAAAAATACATAATGCATTGCCCAAACAATAGGGGTTCTATTTGTGCAAATCCCATTTTCAACCGAGTTTCGTCTGACGTTTGTCCCTGCAGGCTTTAATTCGCCAAATTCCTTGCCGTGAAATGATTTATTTCCGCAAAATATAGATGTGTTATGAACAGAAGGTCTAAAAGCAGAAATAAAAAAATGTAGTGTCAAATTTTTTGGCAACTCGTTTTTTAATAACACACGACGACGCGGCTCTCGCGTCGCATTGCTTGTATGTAATCCTGTTGAAACATCGAAAACTGCTGCCGACGCGTTTGTCAATGATATCTAAAAGCTTACAAGTTCATTAGTAATTGCTTTTTCATAGCATTGGGTAGCGCGCGTTTTCATAGAGTACCTACCTGAAATATGCAATTACTTTTCTTTAACTATTTATTTGTATTATACATATTTTTAAATTTAACTATCGGCTACGCCTTAGCGCGCCCTTTGAAGCTCAGAAAATGTTGCAGTATGATGGTCATGAACCGAGTTACTACATACCTTATTTATTTATTAAGGACAGCCAATAGAAGTTACAATGATAATTATTATCTACGTTAAACATACATTAAACTAGAACTAGTAATTGCACTTCTTGTTAAGGCAGCTACATCATGTCCTGATCGAAAAAAGAACCCTATACCACGTACTGAATATAAAATGCTTGACCAACTACCAATGCCATTTTTTCGTAGCTTTTCCTTCACAGTATAGCTAACAGTTTTGGAGGCAAAAAAATGTTAACTGTTATTATGTTTTATAAAACTCGAATTTTAACATTATATAATATTATTTATTATACTTAACACTTTAAACATAAGTTAATATTTATATACAATTGAATATTCCAATACTATAATACAACTAGTCTTTTATCGTTATCACAACCGTTCAATCACGCTGCCTTCACCAGACTGTCCGTCCACCCATTCTCTGCAACTCACGATAAAACTCCCCTCCTCAAAACTCGGCGCTAAGCCGCTATTGGTCAGTGATTCTTGTTCGTGAACGCTTTGAAATTAACAGTGACACAAAATGTTGCCATTTCTTACAAATTGTTGCCAATTATATTGCTGTTAACAAGAAATCATCACATAATGTATCAATGAATATCGTCTAAGTCATGTTCATTTTTTTATGGAATAGGTATTGACAGTTTAACTTATCCAATCTGTGTCGCATGAGCTTTTAGTTTCTGCATACGACTGTTTACTCTTTGGTCGGAGAACAATGTTTCCTTTTGTCCCCGCGTTTGCGCCGACAATGTAAGCACTTGATTCCATATAATCCTCGCTGAAGGTAGGTTCCGTTCTAGTACCACGCGTTTGTGCTACACTTTATTTTATTTGACAAGAAATAGTTAATGAAGAAGGGTCGGTTAGATAGAATTTACTTCTGCAAACAAATACAAATATTTACGGTTATTTTTTTTTGTTTACAGAACATAGTCGTTTGGTAAGAGATTCATTTCAACTTAGTAACTACTTTGATAACATGGTAGAGTGAAAATATCATGTCGCCGTGTTAATATTATCTATATCACCAAATCGTTTTTAAATTTTATATTAGAATAGTTTAAAAACAATTATAATCGAAACTAAGTTTTAAGAATCTTCAAAAACGCATTTCTGTATTCGATATTACAACTAAAGCTATTTTCAATACCTAATAATAGGAGACCTGAAATCTGTTTCTACTCGTAAGGAAATTAGACATAAGACATCAGCTATAAAAAAACTCCTGTGACTCCCAATAATTATCAAAATAATTTCAATCATCCGGACAATGTTACCACACCGATTTAAAAAACAAACGACACGGACCCTCAATCAGGGGCTAAATTAAAAGAATTCGATTACTCATGGAGGCAATTTAAGGGCCTAGATATGGGTCCGAAAATGTGGGGCCTTATCGGCTGATGGATCGCCGCGATAGTGCACGAGTGGTAGGGAGGAAAACAACTCAATGCCAGAAATGACTAGGGGTTTTAAGGTCACTGCAACTGTTCAAGTTTAAGTTAAGTACTACGAGTATATTACAAGTAAGTAAATGCAAAAGTGTGTTTTTTGGTTTGGTGCGTTTTTCTTTCAAGTAGCAATAATTGACGGATTGGCATGATTTTTTCAATAGAGATAGTTTTAGGTGCTGCAGTGATGTTTAGGTATTCAAAATGTTAGGTTTTAAACAGATAACTAGACAGACCATATTAAGTTTGATATTTTTGTCTTTCCGCCGTTTTTGTGTTCATGAACTTATGAGACTTCGCGCCGCAATATCTAACTTAATGTATACTTACTACACAAATAATCCATGATTGTGAAGGGTCTTTTTAAAATGTGTATAGTTACACGAAGTTCAAAATCCGGAGACTCCGGAGCCAATTTTAGAGTGATATAAGAAAGGAAGAAATAATTTTCAGTGCTATAGCATTTTATTCCTTATATTCATTTTATTACTTGTTTATTGTTAACAATGACATTATCCAATAATTCATAATATAAATTCCTTGTTTAATAATTTTTCATTCATTCATTTTAAATCCAATAAACACGGCAACCCACGCCAGCAGATGCAACCACAAGGGTTGCTGCGGCCCGCAACCAGCCGCTAATGAAAACGTAATGATGAGGCGAATTATTAGATCGACCCTTATCTTGGGGAACCCTGCTTTTTTAATACAGGTCGAGTTTTTGAAGATCTTTATTAATTTGTTCTTCATTGATTGAGATAAGCATGTTGTTGTTATGATTAATGGTTGTATGACTATTATAATACTACTTACCGATACGATTGTCTCGCATTTTTTTTTTATACCAACTATGTCACGCTTTTAAGATTGTCGTCTTGTTTTCACTTTGTTGATTTTTATTTGTAGAACATTGTGGGCTAAATAAAATTCCGTTCCTCAAAAGGCAGCATGCCTTGGTTTTAGTCATTAAGTATCAAATGCTGTATTTCCACATACGAGTATAAATAGTCCTCCAAATAATCACAAGATATGAAGAAACAATGTTAATAACAGCTTGTAACAAGGTAAGTGAAATGTATGACCCTCAAAATAAGAAGACGAAGAAAAAGAACTTTGTACAACAGGTCGTCCACCTAAAAATACTACAAAAAATATTACACTCGGCAGCAAACAATCCGGGTCGGGTAAAGAACACATCTAAATATCTCTGAAACTTAAGAATGTATGTTAGTGAAAATAAATACTCTTTGAAAATAAAAAATATGCCAACCTCATCTTATGAAAAAAAAATAGATAATCAATTATTTTCTACAGCTTACATTTGTAAATTGTTTATTTTTTGTGTTACGTGCTAGCTATTGTTACTGCTGTTTGCGGTTTGTCCTGGTCATGCGGCAGATCCACTTAGAAAAGTCCCATTTTTATTTTGCCATTTCTTATGGCATAAGTTAACAATAACCAAGAAGACTTATTGCTATCATTTAAAGTGTGTTTAATTGTCTATTAAACACATTTTTTTTTCTAAGATAGCATTAATATATTCGAGATTTTCAGGTAACTACCTGTCTTCATATGATCCGGATTCATTGCAGTTGAGTGTTTATGATTTTGGCGAAAAAGTCAAATTGGCAGAACATTTACTAACCATATTTAACTTCGTAATAAAAAACTAAGAATATCTATGATTATATGCCGTGTGGTGACGGCAGAGTAGAATACATTTGTCACCAACCCCTACTCTTCCCGTGAGTGTCGTAAGAGGCGACTTAGTACACCTATTTCCTATATTGTTCCGGTATCTTATCACGTAGGTAAATTTGCAGTCGCCGCTCGGACTATAGGGACTACACATTGAACAGGGAACGAGCAGCAGCGCTCTCTGATACAGTAACCTTTTAATCTGCGATCTCCAACCCGCCTGCCAAGCGTGGAGATTATGGCAAAACCCTTCACTTAAGTGGAGGAGGATCATTAGTCCAGCAGTGGACTGTAACGGGCCGTTGATGATAGAACCTACGTTCTGAAGTAACAGATTCTAACTTCGTGTCTTCCCCAAATATTTTGTAGGCTACACAGGTAAACAAAAATAATTCACCGTCTAAATAAATTGCAACCTGTCTTGTGTTCAATCTATCACTCGCTTTGATAAAACCAACCGCACGTTAAACTTGGGGTGCATAAATGAGAAAAAAAATTGGATTAAAAATCACGGAACCCCAGGGTTTAAAGAAAAAAACAAAAGCGTGATTTAAAAAAAAAACAGGGTTCCGTTTGATATCCGTCAACTTCAGGCCCCAGAAAATTGAAACCTAGGTTGATATTATGTTTAAAATTGCATTAGAGCGCATTATTTATGTAGCATAAGTAAAAGGCATACGTCCTCCTTCACCGAGGAACTCAAAATTAGTGAGGAAAACTTGTTGTGACAGAAATATAAAGAAAATAACGTAATTTATTATTAATAATTACGGCTTTTATAAACATTTATGTTAGTCAAAAGCGTATTATTTTAAATTTAGCTGTTAAAAAACTCATTACATTTGTGATAAACTGTGGCAGAACCCTAAAAATCACTTTATCCCTCTTCCTATGTAGAATGACGAGTGACTTTTACCACAGTGTTTTACCAACCAAATTAAATGGCGTACTCAAATACACGTGACGTAACTGACGTGGGCTGACATTTCGTGACGTCATCTGACGTGTGCGTACGTTTTAATACGACTCGTATCACGCAATTGTTTCAGTAAAGTTTTAATCAGCAGATTGAATTGTACGAAAACATATTTATTATGAAAATATAATATCTGGATGTTTAGATGTTTGGATTTTGATTACTTTCTTACTTCCTTACTTTTTAAGGGAAAAAGTCTTATTCCCGCAGGAAAATGCACAATTACACAACGCGAGCGTGGCCGTGGGCGGACGGCTAGTTTTTATTAAAGGTCTTAAACTTAACTGCCAAACATATCAGATAAAAAAGTCTCAATATAATGATTGTTACAAGAAAGTTACAGAACAGAAGTTTTTTTGTTGTATTTTTTGGGCAGAGGTAGCCAGTAAGTCCATAATAGGAATGTACCTAGGACACTATGATTCATATTGTGTTTCATGTCATCATCATAATTCCTCAGTCGAAAGATGAACCCCGTTGGACAAAAATGTCTATATATTTGGCTTTGCTATTATATCAATTTTCGCATCACGAGTTTTAGGAGGTCTTACTGTGTTTTCGCTCGCTACATAACACTTTTTCTTGTCTTGAAGAAACCGTGTATCTGGGTCATGACGCATTTGTAAAAAATGTTGATGGCGAAAAGGTCTACGTTCAGCCGTAACACGTAGACTTTTATAGGTTATTACACTGGGAAAGGGCTTGATACCAAGTTGCAAATCTTTTCTTACACAAAAACCTACAAGAAACCAAAACGTAATGAAGAAAAAATAGGCGTAGATATTCAATTTACCGACGACGGGCTGTTTTATTTTTCAAACAAGGAATCTCCCGCCATTGTATCTAAAAAGAAAATCACTTCAAGTTCGAGATTCAAATTCCGAACAAAAGAGGTCAGCAACAAAAGGCTATCATATCCAGCCAGTCAATTAAGGTCATTCTTCTCCCCCTTCGATAGAATAAATACTGGCCGAACAATAAAAATAAAAAGGAAATATATTAGGACCTCGTTGAAGGCACTCGGGAACATTGACAGGTGACGTGGCGATCAAAGCTGACAGAAGTGGCCAGTCATCGTCAAATGATTATCGATCACCAAAGAACGTTATTGGCCTTAGTATCGGCCTATAGTATTTTGTTAAGTTAAACGTAAGGTATGCCTCTACAAAATTACTTTGACCAAGGAAGCTGTTTGAGAATTAAGTTTTAAATATTCAAAAATACCAGATTTTCCCGTATCAAAATTTTCTTACCTGTATTTTTCCTAGAAATTTGCTATTTTTAGTCAAACTTTTTCAATAACGTCTTAGCATTGTGTTAGGTATGTGTACATACCTCTTTGCCTCTTTGGCTGTTGCTGGCCGTAAACACTTGGATTTATTTGAATTAGGAAGATAAGTTTTGACATGAGAAAAAAGAGCGGATTCTAGGTTAGACTTTGGTTAGACTGCGCGTGTGAAAAGATCTTAGCAAAAGAAAATAAATGCATCTCTTGTGATATATCTAGCTTTTAGTTAAAAAACCACCTCCACCTTCGCTTTACATTGTTAAGTGATACAATGGAAAGATTAAACTGTAAGTCACCGTTCTTTCCAAGCCTGTAAAAATACTAGCAATAAAAAGTCAAGGGTGTGTCATATCAGGCATTTCAAACTCCTTGGTTAGTTTTTAATCTGAGATTATAAAGTTGTTAAAAGTTAACAAATAAAAACATACTGTCCGGTTCACATTTTATACCTTACATTACTTTGAAGAAGCCATATAGCCAGCCACCGCGCCGAAGATCCTATATGGACTAGAGTGACGTTAGGAGTGCTGCCATTCGCACGCAACATAAAAAATAGTGATGTAGCCTGAGTGATCCAAAGACCAAGAGTAAGTGACTTGTAACAGTATGATAAATATATTTTTAATTTAGAATTTTAATCTTACTTAGAGTTCATCACCCTTAGTTAAAAAAATTTATGAAAATCTTGTATTAAAAATATTCTATGAATAAGTTCATGAAAGATTGGTTGACTGTCACACTCCAAGTTTTTAAACACGATTCAATTTTTCGACGGACAAAACTATAGATTTTTATTTTTACTAACGTTTATTCTATACATTCCCCGTGTAATATTGTACTATTTGGCTAATTCAAGAGTATTAGGTGCACACATTGTATAACTTTTTTAACTTTATATAACTCATAAATATTTGTTGCAGAAGTTTTCTATAAATCAATTCTATTAATTTTAGTTAACTATTTACTTAACATGTGAAAAGTTATAAAACATACTATATTTGTAATACAACCATAAGTAAATTTAAATCCAGGTATCTTGTTGCAACGATACAACGAGTTAGCTCAATGAGTCAGATGGATCATGTCACATCCCTTTGGTATTCAGCTTGCAACATTAAAAAAAAACTACCTTTGTATCTGTCACTTTGGTCCATCTAATTAAAAATCAGGGTTTAATAGATTATTGAAAGACTGACTCTATATTAAATATAGCCTTTTTTAGAAATTTTATAAATAAATATATTTTGTTCATCTGTTTTTAAAGTAGACTTAATATATTTATACATACAGCATCATTATGCTATGGAACTCCAAAACTGTAGATTGGTATTAAACATGCGACAATACCTATTGTTGGCAGCCCCTGCTTTACAAAATGTTGGCAAAATTAACAGGGCTCAAATTTAATATATAAGCTCATGTAGGCTGATGCGAAATAATCTACCTCAGTCAAATATTATAAACATTAAAGTCTATAGGACTTTGTTCACGACGACTGTAATATTAATGCTCCTGTAAAATAATAATGACTTTTAGCACGTTTTGTGCGCGAATTTCTTATCCATGCACATTCATACAATTTTTATTTTTGCAGAGTTCGATGGAACTCTCAATGGTCCGTTTACATTTGCCTAATAAAATAAAATGAAAAAAGATGGTTTGCAAAAGTCAAATGGAGATAAAATCTCGAATGCAATCAGGGACAGATGTCCAAAAGTCTTTCGAACTCAAACTCTAAAGAAACGCTATGGAACTTGGAATTTTCCAGCTCAAATCATTTGGACTATCTTATTAGAAAACTTTCAGCTACTTATTGGGGATAAGTAGATAGAAATAATAGTGGATACCAACGTTGGTTGAATTTGAACGATTTTAAATAATTTGAACTTTGACTTTCAGCAAGAAGTAACTGAATTAATTTTGGAACTCAAGGGGCTGTGTTCTTGTGCAATTTTAAACAAAATCTCTTTTTGATGTCTTGCTTAGTTTTCATTTGTATACATAAAGGGCAGATTACCTTCAGATTTGACAAATATTTTCGTAATATAAAACTATAGGTAGGCATATTTATTTCCTCTCTTATGAGTCGGCTGTGGTGTCGGGAATAGTTTCTCTCTGATTAGATTTCGTGACCATTTTGTCACGTTGAATATTATTTGGAAAAAATGATAGAACTCGACACGGTAACGTTTGATTGCGTTTCTGGGTAACACTAAATTACTTGTTCAGAAGGTCCTACATTATCTTTTTTTACAAGCTTTTATTTAGTTTCACCTGTCCCGTTGTCTGTCTGTCTGTCTGTCTGTCTGTAATCAAATCTTGCAAGTTAAATTTGATCCACTTCCCAGTTTTCGATTGAGCTGAAATTTTGCATTCATGTATAAATCGGATGACAATGCAATATTATGGTACCTTGGAGCTGGTCTGATGATGGAGACGGAAGGTGGCCATAGGAACTCCTCTAATACAGAACACAACCTAGTCGTGTTTGGGCTCGTTAGATTTGTCTTAACAAGATCTTTAGCCATACGTGATATCCAGGGTCTCATGATGGAGCCGGAAGGTGGCCACAGGAACTCCTTAAATACACAACACAACCTAGTCGTGTTTGGGCTTGTTGGTTTTGTCTTAACAAGATCTTTAGTCATACGTGATGTTCAGGGTCTCATGATGGAGCCGGAAGGTGGCCACAGGAACTCCACAAATACACAACATAACTTAGTCATGTTTGGGCTTGTTGGATTTGTCTTGACTAGATCTTCAGTCCTACGTGATGTCCAGGGTCTCATGATGGAGCCGGAAGGTGGTCACAGGAACTCCACAAATACACAACATAACATAGTCGTGTTTGGGCTTGTTGGATTGGTCTTGACGAATACTTTGATACTAAATGGTAACCAGAGTCTTATGATGGAGCTAGAAGGTGGCCATAAGAACTCCGTAATTAAAAGACGCAACCCCACCGAGTTTGGGCCCATTTGATTTGTCTTGACGAGTACTTTGATACTATATGGTAACCAGGGTCTGATGATGGAGCTGGAAGGTGGCCATAGGAACTCCGGAACGACGCAACTCCATCGAGTTTAGGCCCATTTGATTCGTCTTGTCGAGTACTTTGATACTATATGGTAACCAGGGTCTGATGATGGAGCTGGAAGGTGGTCATAGGAACTCCGTAATTAAACGACGCAACCCGATCGAGTTTGCGCTCATTTGATTCGTTTTGACGAGCATTTTAGTTGGCGTGAATATGCAACTCCAACAGATTTGGGAAAAAGTTCGTTCCGTTTGTTATAAATGTGGATTATTATATGTCTGATTGATTATATGGATGCCCCAATGCCAAGGTGAGCACGTGCCGAGGGCTGAATGGTATGAGAGTGTATAAACATTTCATATCGCTAACGTTGCGCCTCAGGGTACCAGGGCGAACCCTGTTGTACTGAAGCCCTTATCCCTCTACAATGGACCTCGGCAAGGATGGCATTCACATAATACAGCCTAAATCAATTCAATTTCCTGCTAAATTTAATTACGGCACAGCTGAAAGAAGAATGCTTCCGATTGTCTTGTCTTGGGCTTCAACTGTGCACAAAATGCAGGGAACTACTGTAGATCATGCTGTTATTTATCTAGGCTCTAAATTATTTGCTGCTGGTCAAGCTTATGTGGCTTTAAGCAGAGTTAAGTCTTTAGCAGGACTTCGAATCGAAGAACTTGACTGCTCCAAGTTGACTTCGAAGAAACCTTGTAATGTAAAGAAATGGATAGAATGAGAAATGTTACAAATAACTAACTTGTGATTACATAACTAATTTAAACATTAGTTTACCCTACTACAAACAAAAAAAGGAAATATTTAAATATAAATAAAATACATAAACTTTAAGTGCTCAAAGCAGCACATTATTATGTGAACGTACTACGGACTACATAACGGAAAAACGCTGCTACGCGCTACTAACTACGTCGTAGTAAATCTCGAATTAAACATACTAAAAAGTTAAAAATAAAATAAAAGAAAAAAAACCTTTTTTAAAAACAAGCTTTTATTATTTGGAAAATGAACTAAAAAGTTAAAAATAAATTAACTCTAATTAGAAGTATAACACTTTATAAGTTCATTGTAACCTTTAAATATAATTAAGCTTCTTTGTCTACGACAAAATAATTCCATATCGTAATCATATATTTTTAACACCAAAACTTTACACCTTAATTATTAAATCTTCCCGTTTTTATTACAGTCCCAGTTTTATAAATAATAAAAGCGTGTTACATTTTGATGGTATAATTAAGCTATCACAATGTAACACGCTTTTTTATTTATAAAATTGGAACTGTAATAAAAACGGGAAGATTTAATAATTAAGGTGTAAAGTTTTGGTGTTAAAAATATATGATTACGATATGGAATTATTTTGTCGTAGACAAAGAAGCTTAATTATATTTAAAGGTTACAATGAACTTATAAAGTGTTATACTTCTAATTAGAGTTAATTTATTTTTAACTTTTTAGTTCATTTTCCTACACAACATCACAACACAAACTGTCTACCAACTTAACAGCTCTTATTAACTATCGATATTCAATGATTTACTAAGCAAGCGGGTCGGTAGTTGGTAGTTCTAACTTTGGTCGGTTGTATTTGTCATAACCGTTTGTCGATTTAATTGATGGGGAAACTTGCAAGAGTCATAGCAGTTGGACATTAAGTTCGCTTCCTGTTTCGAATTGTTGGTGTTGCGGCGTGTCAAAATTATTAGGTGATTGCTTAGTGTTTAGTTGGTCGGTGTTCAGTAAAGGTAAATCGATGAGTTGCTCAAATAACGCAGAACCTTTCGGATGGTATCTTCTTCTTCTTCTTCAACTTTTGTCTACCCAATGCTGAGTGGTCTCTTCCATATTTTTCCACATTGTGCGGTCGTGTGCTTTCCAGTCTCTCCCTCGCCGCGTCAGGATGGTACAACTTTTAGATCCACATCGTTTCTGAATTCTCAGTTTGTTTTTTAATTTTTATACAAATCGACTCAGTCAGCTATTCATTTTATATATATATATATATTTAATTCTGGGCAAATTCTGGATTCATGGACAAACAGAAGTTTTGCATTGTTTAGTTGAGACGTGTTAGAGAAATAAATAAAAATATACAAGCACATTCTGATCTGTACTTTCTTTACTGTTGGATCACCTTAGGATAATGTAAATAAAGGATAGTTTACTTTTTGCAACAGGCAAATCTGGTAACAAAATGCAGCTAACGCCGTGGAAAGTTTGTTATAATTATTCTATATTAAGTCAAAAGACATTAATTTGGAGAAGTCAAAATATTGGTACAAATTACGTATGAATTTTCGGTTTCTTCAAATATTTAGGCTTGCTATCCTAAAAGGGTTCAAAGACTACAACCGCAGAGGAAGATAAAGATCTGCCAACCCTTCTGATGATTAGCGTTACTTTCATTAACTACAAGAATGTCAAGACGACCTTTGAATGGCGCAAGATAGCTGAATGGGACTGATGAAAGATTGTTTAAAGAGTTTAATTCAGGCGAAGGAGTCCATTGAACTACAATATAGCCAAATGAAGAACAGTGCAGTGCAGCTTAAATCAATCAATCAATCAGCCTATTGCAGTCCACTGCAGGACGTAGGCCTCCCCAGCCCAGCTTTCCTCATCCAGCCACTACCAGCGACCTTTCTCAGGTCATCAGTCCACCTAGCAGCAACCGTAAAATTGCTTGTTACGCTGTTGTCATACTTTTTTTAACTATCATTGTGGTCCCTAACATTACAAGGTAAAATATTTTCACAATCCAATTCTTTTTAGAACAACAAAATATTCAAACAACGAATTCTTAGAACTATCAAGCCGATGACAGTGCAATTTATTTGCTGCCTCTAAAATTGGGTACTAAATCACGATGAGTCAGGTTAAGACGATCTGCAAACAAAATGCTGATGATATATTGGAAACACCCACGTTGACAGGTTTGCGAAGTATTATAGGCTGTTGGACGCCCATACATTTTATTGAAGGTACTTATGTAATGGGCAATTTATAGCGTCGTACAATGTTTGACTTTACATTCAATGAATGAATGAAATATACGATGTTAAAGCATTGTGTTAAAGGGTGTGCGTGTATTATAGAAGAAATTACTTACCTAAACATGTATATGCTTAGAGATCCTAATAAATTAATATATGACACTACACCGAAAACAGCTTTATACCTAAAAAGTTGCTATGCCATGTGTGTAAAGGTATTTAATGCTTTGCCACAGGAAATAAAACACTTACCTTACAATACTTTTATTTATAAAATAAAAATATGGTTGCTAGGCCAAAATTTTTACTCAACGGCTGAATTTCTGGTACAGAATAAATAATTCCTTCTAGTATAATAAGATTTTGCATCAAGTCTTCTATCGCTGTTTTATTATTGTATGTAATATTACGAGTATTTTATGTGTTGCTGTTGTAAATTTGTTTTTAGTCAAACCCAACTTGCATACCAACTATTGTTAAGTGTGCTTGAACTTTTAAATGTATAAAATCTTGCCTGCGTGCACCACCACACTTATTGCAAATAAATGATTTATTTATTTGATGCATGTGTATGGGGCAAAATAAATGGTTTAAATGTGGAGACATCTTCACACACGATCTTCTTCATGCAGGAATAAAGTTATTTTAAACTGGCTACTTTCATATTCGTTCTAGAGTTTATAAAGTGATATATCATCAACAAAAGATAATGTAAAACCAAGTATGATAAATATATTTTATTAGGAATGTCGGGGAAGAGGATGAGGAACCAAAACCACTATTTATATCTTCGTCTATAAAAACAGATAGACGCTTGATGAATCTTACCAGCTGGCCTTTATGACTTCTTGATAACCCTAAACTGAAACTTTTATTGCCAGTTTCTAATACCACCAAGCTATTAAAATTAACTCTTTCGAAGGATGCAAACCTTCAGCACCAGCAACCGCCCCAAAATCACTTGAAGAAAATCGAGTCGACTAACTTGGACGTTTTCTAAAACGAGTCTAAAACTGCCGTCCTTTCTAACCCGGAGCGCAGGCAATCAAAACTCCGAGTAGCTGGAGTTAAGGAGTTAGCATTCCAAGGAATAGTTCACTATAGACATGTTCATCCAATATTTTTACGGAGAGATGCAATATGGTTTAGAGGAAACCTTTGCTCAAAGACATACAAAGATTAACATACCGAATCGTCAAACATTTTGTCTAAAAAAATATTTTAGAATTTGCTCCTCTTAAAGCTTTTCATGGTTTGTCCTTTAACTTACTTCTTCTTTTAATGATATTATCCAACGAGTTTTTTGCAATTGTTAAGCACGATTTTAGGTAATAAGTACCAAAAAGAAAGAAAAAGATAAAATAGTTTCCTGTTGTTCGCTCCGGCTGCTTGCCGCACTCGCGCGGGTAGGCGCGCGCCCGCGCATAGGCTGGTTACTCTATATAATACAAACTTTGTACATATAGATATTTTCAACTGTTCGGACCATCAATTTAAAAGAAGTGTTATTATTACACTGAGTAAGTCAAACTAGTGCGTCCGAGATCTATATATATTGCGTAAACTTTTTGTCACCGCATCGTGCGGCTTCCAGTAATTATTTTAATAAGCTGTGGATATTGTAGTAGGTAGTATATTCTTCCTTGTTATGTAATAATACTTTATAGCTATATATAATGTACTACTGTTTGATGTTCCAAATAAAATAAAATGAAGAGAGATATTTTTTTTAATTTACTGATGAATTACGAATTGCATGAAATGTTTTAGAAAATCCTGAAAGCATATTGAACACATATCTAGTTGTTACTAACCAACGTCGCCGTCGAGTTGGATTGGGCCCAACTCCTGAGTTACGGCCACCAGTGCTTAGCCTCCAATAAAACAGTTCAAACCCTGCTCTACGTATGATTTACCTGGTATTTTGCCTGCTCTGAATGGGCTTACGAAGTTTGATTGTTTATTGGGAAAAAATGTTGGGGCTGCAAACAGTTTGCCGCCTTGGAAATGTTTCAGGAATGTATTAGGCAATTTTGTTTCCGATTTTTGTCATTGCGCATTACCTAATCATTTATATCAACATAGTTCAGTTCAATCAGGGGTTATTTTTTGAATACTTTTACAAATATAAACCTCAATTACGTAAATAATTTTGTGATTATAATTTCAGTTCTATGAACGATTTTCAAAGTTATTAAATTCTTCATCGATGGAGATCATGACAATGCATGTTTTTGTATTATGTTAAGTTGTTTTCGTATGTTTTTCTTTCTGCTTTATAATTAATTTGGCACCTAAATAAAATGAACGAGTTCTATTTAATAATGACTAGATTCATCTTAGTCATAACTTTATAACAGGCGTTCCAAGGTTTGATAAATATCTTTGCAGACAATGTATTACAAAAGTGCCTGTTCATCATTGTGGTTTTGGTGAATAAGTATTGAAATGATTTAGGGCGTTAACAGCCTTTTGTAAAGTCACTCATGTTATTAATTTGCTAGGCGTATCTCAACATTTTTTTTTTATTACGACTCCTCGTGAGCATTTTAAAACGATCCTGAAGTTGACCTCGTCACGAATCCAACTGAAAAGGAAGGTCTAAAATGATAATGTTTGTATTATATTGTTATGTTTGTATTATGTAATGATAATGTTAAACAATATAAAAAAAGTTCTCGTACCGTTGAAACATAAACCTTAACAGTTCATTTCATTCCATAAATATCAATGTTACTAATTTATAACAGTCCCCTGCCAGGTGGCCTGATGACCTGAGGAAGGTAACTGGTGGTGGCTGGATGAGGAAAGCGGGTGATCGTGCGCTTTGGCGTACCCTTGGGGAGGCCTACGTCAAGCAGTGGACTGCAATAGGCTGCTTGGTTGAATTTATAACAGAACATTATTTTCTTGCAAATAATATTACTTTACAATGTTAGGTTAAGTAATACAAAGCCTCTGGAGTTTTAGCTAAGTCTATGAAAATGAACAATTTTACCTCCAAGACTGTTAAATGAAATCGACAAAATTGATAAATTCGTTGATCTGTTTGTATTAAAGTTAAAAAATATTGTAGAACAAAAAAAATACAGTTTCATATTGGCTGAACTAGCCGAGGTTTTTCGTATAAGCTATCATGTTGTATTTGAAAATTTACCTATTTCTTTCACTTTTAATTTATTTATTTGTTTTAATATCTCCAATGCATTGTACTTTTTAATAGGATTCTTAAAGAAAAAATATCTCTAAATAAAATCCAGTTGTTTTAATTTGGCATTTTGCCATAGATTTTAAACAAAAGAAAAACGCTAATGTGACTGACGCAATTTAAATAATACACAGACACAATTTTAAGGTTAAAACTTCTACTTATCAGTTGTTTTACCTTTATATTACCGCACGCCTTATCAATAACATTGTGCGTGCTACAAGTTTGAATAGCGTGACTTCATAGTGAGCGCGCATATCAGCGTCAGGGCAGCTGTATCACAATTTTGCCGCGACATACATCGCCTCCGTGGCGCAATTGGTTAGCGCGTTCGGCTGTTAACCGAAAGGTTGGTGGTTCAAGCCCACCCGGGGGCGTCTTTTTTAATTTTTTGTCTAAAATAGTACCTAGTCAACAGCTGATGATATTATTGTTTTAGTTCACAAGGTGAGTGGATAAATGTTCATTTATATTTTTTGTTTATTTTATAAAACCCAGGGTGGTTGGGAGATGTTATTTATTTATTTAACTTTAAACTTAACTTTGTATACTCTATCAATAAATGTTATAATTATGATTCTTATATAATTTTGTATTGTTAGTCAGAACAAAAGAATAGGTCTAGCTATTTGTCTTTCGACGGACGCGGCTGAAGGAAAACAAAAAACCTATATTATCTAAAAACAGAATTCTAAGAATTTAAAACAACTTAGACAAAATACTGTAAAGTTATTAAAGTACCTACCTATATTATAATGAAACAAAGAAAATACCAACATAATCATTTGATTTATATCGTTTCAAACATGCCTTTAAAATTATGGAACATCTATCAAAAGTAATAGGTCTTTGAACTAATTCGACCAATTAACCGCTTGCCAATTGGTTTAGGGCTACGTTTGGACCATAAATTTTAGGAAACGTATAAATTATCGTGTTATTAGGACTTTTATATTATTATTGCTAATGTAATAAAGAACAGATTAAAATGACCAGGGAAAGTTTGGAAACCACTTCTTTTTTATTTTGATTCCCTAGTTTCTACAATCCATTCCTGTTTTATTTTTATTTTTATCAAAGATTGATTTTCTCTAAAAAAATTTTAGAAAGACAATATTAGGTAAGTGGTCAATTAAACAAAATAATTTTGTCTGTTCTTATATTTGTTTTTCGTGTTTGATTTACTTTCTTCGATAAGCTCTTCTATATCACAACTGCGGGTGATATTTAAACTCATTCAAAATCGCTTCTTACGTCGGGCAACCGGTTGCCCATGGTTCGTTCGTAACATCGACCTTCATGTAGATCTCGAGCTACCGTCCATTCAAGGTTTCATGAAAGACGCTTCACGTCGCTATTACGATGCCGCGCCTCACCACCCGAATCCTCTGGTCGTGAAAACCGCCGGTTATTTCCCTTTCCCCGTTACGCGTTTAAAACGTCGGCCTAAGCATGTTCTGTCCGATCCTGTCGACCCCATCCAGTCTGCTGTTGAGATAGCCATTGCCAATAGAGTACACTCCACAGAATGCCCTTCTGGTAGCAACCGCACCCGCCGGCGGGGACGCGGTAGACCCAATCAAGTTCTGCATAATCCTGGAAGACCCCGTCAGGGTCATTTCTCTCCCGCGCGCTTCTCGCCATAGCAACGTCCTAGGCCGAGGTCCGTGCCCCCAAGTGGGCACCCTTAGGCTGTTGCTATTAATACTAGGGATAAGAGCCTTCCGCTCCACCAAAATTCCGGTTACGCTTGATACGTCGATTTTGCGACACAAGCATTAGGCCCATTTAAAAAAAAAAAAGGTGATATTTAAAGTTTTACCACAGAATATCTTATAAACAGAGTCCACCATTGTTTTACTGAACACTCATAAAAATAATTTGCAAATCGTCTCAATTTGCAGTCCATTTATGAGTTTTCTTGTGCTAACATGCATTTTTGCCTGCAACAATCGAAAAGCTGTTTCATTGTTTATCTATTAAATATTCAGTGTTCGCCGTTAACTTTCAAAATCAATATAATCATTCATCACAAACGGCAGTTGATTGATTTTCCTCGTGTTTACCTTATAAATATAACTAGTGAATTAAAACAAACAAATCGAACCGAACATGTATATTTTAAACTATGTATTTGTAAAGTTAACGAACCATTGCGATAATTTGATTCGAAACAGCTGTATGTTATTTGTTTTTTGAATGATTAATCTGTAAACTTTATGTATGAAATTCGTTAACATTAAAATACGAACATTCAAATTTTATGTAAAGTTTGATAATGTATTATCATTGATTAGTACATAATTAATAGGAAATAAAGCAATTTTAATGTACATAGATATAATACGTATAATCAGAACTAAATACTAGTAGCTCTGTGAGCTATTAATAGACCTCGCAAGTATTTCTTTTTTTTCGAAATGCCTGATTTGTGATTTTTTATTTTTTTAACCCTAAAAACACCGTCATTTTTTAAATTTCCAAAATCTGACTCGACAAAAGAAATCTATATATTTATCAAACCTGCTCCTAAAATTTCACGAGAATTGGTTGAGAAACGCTACCTGTAGAGGATAACAAACAGACAGACAGACAGACAGACATTCAAAAGTGACTTTGAAACGGAGACGCTTCGCTCGCGCTTTGTGCTCGCTCGGTCTATAATTAAAGGGTGTAATTACTAAATGATAGTTGACTTTCATAAAAACTTCAGTTTGTAAACATTCTACATGTTTTTATTATTGTTATAGAAGTAAAAATGTATCAATTTGCATTTATAATTTTCAAATATTTCAGTTTGCATTTCTTTCTATTTTCAACATTTCTAATTTTAAATTAGTGGTAGTACAACACGATCAACTAAGTAGATTTCGTTTATAAATTATCTACTTAAATAAAGATATGTCTCACTTATTCCATTACATTCATCATTTTCTAACTTCCAACGTGTAAAAAAACTAAACTGGACCCAAAAAAGCATGATATAAAAAAGTTTCCCTTTAAAAAGGATGCGTGTAACAGCAGGCGCATAGTTTTTTATAGTTTCGAGTTTATAAATGTACGTTTTTAAAAAATGTATGTACGACACGTTTTAGTTTGTGTTGCTACTAAAATTATGCATCTTGATGCCTTTAATGGTTTGATGTAATGATTTTAATTAATTATATTTGTTTTACGACGTTTGAGTGGCAGATGCGTTTTAATTTAATTATCTGGAATGATAGTGAGATTGAAATTTAATTTCAAAGTATTTTAATTACCAAACATTACTTATTAGTTTTCGTTTATTTAATAAGATAAATATAGCAACTCAAACTCGATTATTTAATAAATTTGATAATAATGAAGTTTTGAGTCTCTCTACTTTTAACTAATACAAGAGGTAAGATAATTTTTTAAATTTTCTTTTATTAGTTTCGTTTACCTGTTAAGTAGTACCTTCTAGTCTAAATATAAAATAATTGTTTCAACTGAAAAATCTTGAAAAAAAATATATTAAAAGCGGACACTTCTTTATAAAAATGATCATGTATTACACATAGGTACAAGTTTTTAGATGAATCTGTAAGTATTCGTTAATGTATTGAAGTCAATTAAATTACAACAAATTAACAATTACAAAAAACAACTCAATCAAACATTAACACAACCTTATCAAAACGTTTGAATTTTTTAATGTCAAGTCACAAACTTAGTCAAATATATTTTTTTATTAAAATAGTTTCGTTTATAAAACACTCAAAAGTATTAAAAGCACATTAGTGCTATTCAAATATGCATTGCTAGAGGAGGACTTCATACTCGTAAAAATGGATGTCAAAAATGTAAAGTGATATAACTCCGAAAACACTAAGAGATAAGAGATAGAAATGAGCTGTCATAGTATCAAATGTTCCATTTAAAGTAACCTTGCTAATGACATATCATTTATTGCTAGAGGCCCACTTTGCCAAAATCGAAAACAAAAATGCCCATTCCTCTTTCATCATCATCAACGGCCCGTTACAGTCCACTGCTGGAGTTATGAGTGGAGGGTTTTGCTATAATCTCCACGCTTGGCAGGCGGGTTGGAGATCGCAGATTAAAAGGTTACTGTATCAGAGAGCGCTGCTGCCTGTTCCCTGTTCAATGTGTAGTCCCTAAGTCGCCTCTTACGACACCCACGGGAAGAGTAGGGGTTGGTGACAAATGTATTCTACTCTGCCGTCACATTCTTCTTTGATAAATTATTATTTTTTTATTTATGTTTCAATTATGTAGTCCTTACTTATCCGCTAGAACTAACCTAAAATTAATTGCAAAGGGCAATTCATTAATGATTGAGCAACTTTTAATATTCGAGTGCTCCTCAGCACCCGATGTATTGTGTAGTCCATATGCCGGGCGACATTTGGTTTATTTTCAGCAATACACAGAAGCCAATTTGATACGTTATCCCATAAGGTATACTTTAAAAATTATGTTTGGTATTTAGAAGAAAGAATTGAATATTGGTGATTTCACTAAAAGGGCATTTTTTAGTTTATTTGTTATGAGTTCTTTCATTAAGGAAAAATATGTACTTTTTCTTAACTTGAAGTCTTCTCTCCTCTCCTCTCTTCTATCGCTGTCTCCCAAGATACAGGTATTTTTCCTAGTTTGGGAGACAGAGGTCTTTATTTTTGTATTAAATAAATAAAAAATAAATAAAAAAAAAGTTTATTTCTCTTTAACAAAAGTCCTAATTAATAAATGGGACGACTGAGACCTCCATGTAGGCACAATTAGCCTGTGTGTGGAGGCCCCGCTCTTCCATGATTAGATTTTATATAAATAAATAACTTCCATCTAATTATCTTATAAACTAATAATAATTCAACCAGTATTACAAAAAAGAAAAGAAACAAAGCTTTGTGAGACTTATATCTTAAACAACAGTTTGTGTATGTGACTGTGTGTGTGTATTTAAGTTATTGTCTATGCAGTACGACTGTAATTTAATGTAAGCGTTGGTCTTTAATAAATATTTATTATTATTATTATTCTATCCTAAGTGATTTAATAATCCCATTTGATGGTGGGGTCTGTTTTCCTAGTTTTCTCCTTCCCTTTTTCTCTTTATGACGTGTCGTTTTCAAAGACTTTACAGGACTTCAGATCACAAAATTCTTCCATCTCGTCTTTGATATTTTATTCCTCTTCTTCTGAACGCTTTGGGACGTTAAGTTTCATTACGATGTTTCTTCATCAGGAGTTCTCGTTTTACCTCGCATTAATTACAACATAATAAAAACAATTTATTATCAATCAATCAATCAATCAATCAGCCTATATTGCAGTCCACTGCAATAGCATTGCATTGGCTGAATGTAGGCCTCCCAAAGGGTACGCCAAAGCGCACGATCACCCGCTTTCCTCATCCAGCCACCACCAGCGACCTTCTTCAGGTCATCAGTCCACCTGGCAGCGGGGCGTCCCACACTACGTTTCCCGAGACGCGGTCTCCATTCGAGAACCCGTCTGCTCCAACGCTCATCGGTTCTGCGACAGACGTGGCCAGCCCACTGCCACTTCAGCTTGCTACATTTATGGACGATATCCACCACCCTGGTCCTCTGCCGGATGATTCCGTTTGAGATTTTATCCCGTAACGAAATACCAAGCATAGATCGTTCCATAGCTCGCTGAATTTATTATTGTCATAAAAAAATCCTGTGGCTTTATTTTGTGTCAACATTTACCTCATTATAAAAAAAAAACAAAGCTTATGCTCTTCCTTCTTTAGACCCACGAAATTATATGGGTGTGGGTGATTATGTGTATGTGGAATGTATTAATACAGGGGTTGCAAACCAATATCTCATGGTTGATTAATCTTAAGAGATTCATTTGGTGAATTTAACGACCATTGTAGCATGATGAACAATTTTAGAGATAAAAGAATTTGCGCAAGTGGGATGGATTTTAATGAAACCGTTGAATCACAAGGGATTGTAAATGTTTGTATTGCTTAATTTATTTAAAAAAACCTTTTGATGCAAATTATATATTAATATTCGTAAATGGAATACTAAACATGAGAGATCAAAACCAAACTTATTAATATTTTTCAATTACCTATTCTATTTTTAATAATCTATATCAAATAAAGTATCTAGTGAACTAGATAAAACTAAGACTACGAACATAAATAACTTTGGGCCTGTTCTGTTCTCAAAGAAAACTTGCAGTCCAGTAGAAACTCATAAAATGTTTTATTTCAGTTCATTGCCGAGTTAACATTCAATTGAAAGTTTGAAATCCTAACGCGTCAATGAATGTTAAAACAATATCCGTCGCCATTTCGTTCACCAGTCAACGTCACGTCTCCAAGTAGGGTGGCAAGGAGTCTCTAATTTAAGTGAGACTCTAAGTTTGTTCATTAACTCTAACAAGATTTTGTTACGCTCACCCTTTGAGCCAGCTACGGCGCTGAAATATTAAAGCAATTTTTATAAAGAAATATTTAAAGAACTCTAAAATTGCTCTTCCTCTTGAAGACATTTTTAAAGTCTGGCTGGAGTTTTAAGAACTGAATTCAGTTTTATGTAGACGTTTGTTAGTTTTTGTGAAGATCGTAATTGTTCGTACCTATTATTAAACTAATTAGACTTCTAGACTTAAAAGTAGTTGTTATTTTTATCAATCCCTATCACTTATTGATATAAAAAATCCTTGCGTACAATTCATTCATTCATACAAATAAATTTATTATTAACAGTTTTTTTTTTACTAGAGTTCCTACGGCTACGCTCGCGTTGTGTAAGATGTTCCCGTGGGAATAAGACCTTTTCCCGTCAAAAGTATCCTATGTCCAGGTTACAAATTATCGCCATTCCAAATTATATCCAAATCCGTTGAGTACATTAAACGTGAAGGCGGAACAAACATCTAAACATCCATTGTTGAAAGGTTCTTTATAAAACAAGTATTTCCATTTGTAAAGTGTCTGACTTCCGCCAAATAATTATATTTACAGAAAAGCTTTTCTCAGGAGGGAATTTACCTATATAAAAACAAATTGTAAGCCCCGAACCAGCTTCGCGCCTTCTGTTGGGTGCTAAGGCGGAAAAATTTAATTGCATTATTGGAGACGTTATCCAGAATTCTATACAAAGTAGACCTAGTTTATTGGAACAGAATTAACTACTTTTATAACGAAAGTAAAATTAATTTAAAAAAGTTTCTAAAATGAATGATGTTTCTATGAATGAAGTATATTCATTCATTCATTCTAAAATGGTATTCTTTTAGATAAAAAGCAGAAAATTTGTTTGAAACTAAAGTTATAACTATTGAATATTGTTTTTAAGTTTATCGTAATGGTTTTACAAGAGAAAACATAATTGGACGAATCGTCTCAAATAAATTTTGATACCGTTATTGTAAAGGTGCTGTCTGATCTGTAAGGTGTAAGTAAAGTGTAAACACAAGGCAGAAAAAAAGTTCAAAAAGCTACCTACCATCTTTTATAAAACCTTTACCCAAACTGCACACGGCCAACAAAGACGTCGGCAAATATTGGAACACGAACAACAAAAAGGTGGCTAAGAGTATGTTTAATTTTAAACTCATCGGGTTCCATCAACTCTTAACAGAACTGTTAAGAAAAATAATATTATCTTTGCAATGGGATTTATGTTAGACGCAATTTACAACAAGTTGTGTAAACAATTGTTGGTAAGGATGTTGTTTTAGAATTTTTTTATGTTTTTTATTAATGGCCAGAAAATATAACAAGTTTTTCTTAGATTATCCCAGTAAAACGTTTATGGGATTAAATTATTTTATTAATTTTATTTAAAAAAAATTTAAAAGACAAAATGACATTCCTGTGGATTTTTTTGACGGTCCCAGTTCTGAATATAATTCATGCGAACGTAACAATTTTAATTTAATAAAATCACAGGTATTGTCAATCTTCATCGCCATTATCACTGTTTATTTCAATATGATCATAATCTTTCAGCTGATAAAAAAAAACAAAAAAAAAACAAATCTATCTATGTAATCTTTTTTTTTGAGATGACGACGTCGAAACTTTTTACTATTATGAGCCAAAATCAAAACCACAAGGTTCTGTTATATGACGACGTAGAAACTTGTTACGATTATGAGCCAAAATCAAAACCACAAGGTTCTGTTATTTCTCTAACACTACGGACGGACCCCTAAAAATCGATCACGCTTCGTCGGCACATCAAAGGCGTCTGAATGGCGGTGAACCTTTATTCTAAGCAAACTTTGAGAACTTCCTATTCCTCAAGTGGCTGCTCAGACATCTCAGTGCTCAGATTAGTAACGTTAGTACAGTGGACTGCAAGTCAGGCGTAATAATAACATGACAAACACCGCTCTATCGATAAAAAAAGGGTTAGTCCCGCTATGCACACAGAGCCGTGCCGAGGGCGGTCCGGGGCCGGGAAAGCGGGACGGTGCTATGGCGCGGCACAGCAGCGCTGTGTGACTTGGGCTTTATTCTGCTCAAAAAATACCTACTACTCGAAATTATTTAGTTAGACGAAAACAATGGAAAGTTTAGTTGAAACATTCAGAATTACTTAGCACATCAACGTGTATAAAAAACGCCTATATAAAAAACTTATGTTACATTATAAACAATCAGTTATGTTATGAGTCACAAAGTCGGATTACAAGTAAAATTACTAGCGTTCATCAAAATATTGTCAATTGTGGCCTATTAAAAGATTTTATAGGTAATTATACACCGTGAAATTTACATCGTTTTGTTCCCGCCGTGTAGTGATAGTACCCGTCAAACTGAACAACTTTGCACGAAAAAAAAAATTCCTGCGACAAAAAAATTTTTGGTCTCTTCATACAAAGTGAGACTCCCGACCGACCCATTTTGTATGGAGAGACCAAAAATTTTTTTGTCACAGGAATTGTTTTTTCGTGAAAAGTTGTTCAGTTTGACGGGTACTATCACTACACGGCGGGAACAAAACGATGTAAATTCCATGCTGTATTGAAAATGTTTTAAAATGCAAATTAAATTAGCACTTTTCTTTCTTTGCACTTAATTCTGGTTTCGAAATATTTACAAAACGTAATTATTAAAACAAAAAAACTTTAATAAACCCACCAAAAATTATAGTAACACAATACACGTAGTGTGTACGTCTACGCAACGTAGTACCCGCTAAACGCCACAGGGGGCTCCCCTGATAAAAAAAAAAAAACGGAAAAAGTTTATTAACTATAAGGCTACGACTAAGGTTGAGTCAGAACTGTCTCCAGGGGTATAAGTCAAATGGATGAATCGTTTACAAAATTTAGGATGTTACAGCTATTAAGTAAAAACTGCTATTTTCACTTGACTTGATATTCCATGATGAACTTGACATGACTTGATGTTACATCTCTCTTAGATTCGTCATTACAAAGTCGATAATAGTTGTAGTAGAAAATTTACATACAAACATACGTAGCGGCTAAAATCATAACCCTCCTTTTTGCTTCGCCGTAGTCGGGTAAAAAGTGGGTTGCTTTGGTAGCAAAGATTTTACTAAATAAATAAGTTATTTGTTGTATATTTTGGAAAAACAGCCATATACGTAATAAATGTTCCTTTACAAGATTCGAATACCTGTGTGACACAGCCCTTACCTCCAAACGTGTGAAAATGAATTTTCTCAGGCTTACACGCGTTAAGGTGTGGATTTAATTTAACAAAGTAATTTCATTATAATTCAGAATCATCTGAATTTGCTTAAATTTTTATGATGGTCGTTTACCAAGGTTATTCATTTGATCGTAAAGTTTAATGAGATTTGAGAGAAATATTGTGATATTTTTTATTAGAGTAGGTACCTACAGGTTTTTACTTACAAAGCCGCCAAGGCTGATGTTTTAGACGCTCTTGTCTAATTTCAATGTATTTAATCTTTGGCCAGATTACCATTAGTCTTCCCTATTTCGAAAGACAAGTTATTTGCTAAAGTTCTATATTTTCTGTGTAGTGATCGTATGAAACCCCTAGGGTTTATACGAAGAGCGAATAATATGCATACGCTCACTGCTAATTTCTATTTCGTCCATCTGGAAGAAATTATTTATAGTATCAAACTACGTCAGCTGTTGGCCAGATTTGACAAATTTGAAGCAATTTCAGTTTAGTAATTATTGTAAGGTCGGCCAAGAAAGTGGTTTACCATTTTTCATTCAATTTCCTCGCTATCTCAATAAGGTTAATAATGAAGACTATCATCGTCTTACTTTTCATCAGTCAATCAGAAATTTTCAATCAGTAAAGGTACAAGGTATATGAGCTGTTGATGATGAAAGGTACAAGTTCGGGAAACGTAGTGTGGGTAACCCTGCCAGGTAGACTGATGACCTGAGGAAGGTCGCTGGTGGCTGGATGAAGAAAGCAGATGATCGTGCGCTTTGGCGTACCCTTGGGGAGGCCTCCGTCCAGCAGTGGACTGCAATAGACTGATTGATTGAAAGGTACAAGTCTGACCTCTGCTCCTTCTTCCCTCAACGTGGCCTACAAGAATAAGTTTTTCATGGAGTTTGTTACTGTACTTACATTAAAAGACCCTATATCATGACCTACTCTTTAAGGAAGGGCTCACACGTATTGTTACAATTTGTTGAGTTCTTACTTTCTTTCTGACGGCCGACATCTTGCCAAACTTATATTTATGCAAAAACTTATTTCATATTTCTTATTCAAAGTTCGTCCTATGGAAGGGAACATGAGGTTCACTTTTTATATAAGTTGTAATACAAGGTCATTTGTAGGCATTGATATAGTTAATGTCTTTTCATTTTGTGTAAGTTGGGTTTTTTATTAAGTTACTTTTGTAATACTTTATGACGTCACCTGCCCACGCTGTATTTTCCATTTTTTGCTAGTAAAAGATTATGTATGTATGTATGTATGTGTCGTGGCCATATCGTAGAATTGACCACATCATGCAATTTTCAATAATTTCATGTAATGGTCACATTTCATGAAGTTGTCCATTGGCCACATCATGATGTGCCTTGGCCAGATCAATGATAAGAAATCGTTTGTCGATATGTTCAACTAAAAACGCAGCTACTTCATGAAATGGTCAAGATTATTTTATCATATCGTAAAATTATTACATTAATTGCCGATAGAGGCGCTGGAATCGCTTTGTTTATGTACCAACATGGCAGCCGCGTTTCTCGCAGTGATGAAATGAGGAAGAAAAAAGAGTTTATGATGAAAAAGTACTCTGAAAATGTCTGTCGGACTTAGATAACAATAACCAAACATAATTTAGATTCTTATCAAATATTAGTTTAAGGAGCAGGGTCTTTAAGGTCTATCCACAAAGCTCAGTGCCGTGTCAGGGACGGGGCCGGAACGTGGCAAATGTCATAGAAAATGTATCTACCGATAATTTTTTAGACTTCTGACGATGACGATTTTATATGACATTTGCCACGTTCCAGCCCCGTCCCTGACCTGACACGGCAGTGAGCCTTGTGGATAGACCTTTATAGTACTATAACATTTACCTGCATTTTGAACAATTTCTTGAAAATTGTATTAACTGTATTTTTTAAAACAATAAAGTTTATTCTTATTCTTATTTCATGGACGCCCTATTTTTACGATATGGCCAATCGTGAACGATAAAATCGTGAACGTTTACACTGTAACACGACAAGACCGAGATGGATGGCGTGTTCTCGTCTCGGAGGCCAAGGTCCACTTTGGATCGTTGAGCCAGCGAATCAAGTAAGTAACACGACTATTATGTTATCTGTGGTAAAGGCCCATTCATACTAGCATAAGTAAAGTGGCAAGTTGACTTAATCCGTCTAAACTTGCTGTTCTCATAAGGGGTTATTTCCATCTGCCCCCAAATACTTCTGGCAAGTAGCTACCATGATAGACTGGGCTTCTTTAGTGTTTTGTTCCTACATATTACGATTCTCCTGCAATCAAATTCAAAGGTCGTAGGTGAAGTCGACCAACCTGCACTGGGCCAGCGTGGTCACTTCAGTGCTTGTGATTCAGGGTAGGCTCGAGCCCTTCAATGGGGACGTAACTGATGATGATGACGATGTTGCCGTTATTGTATTAAAAATGATAATAAATAATAGCAACAAATACACATTCATTGAGCTTTTATACGTAGTACGTATACTTCAATGGGCACGTTTGTCTTATAACTGTTTTATGAAGCAAATACCTAGTTTGAACGACAAAAACATAAAAAAACATAAACGGCCAGTTACAGTCCACTGCTGGCCTATGAGCCTCCTCCACTTAAGTGGAGGGTTTTGCCATAATCTCCACGCTTGGCAGGCGGCTTGGAGATCGCAGATTAAAAGGTTACTGTATCTGGGAGCGTTGCTGCCCGTTCCCTGTTCAATGTGTAGTCCCTAAGTCGACTCTTACGACACCCACGGGAAGAGTAGGGGTTGGTGACAAATGTAATCTACTCTGCCGTCACCATACGGCCAAGTAACGTTTTTGTAGTTTGAACGACAAAAACGTTATCTCAATTCCTAGGAAAATATATAGCCGCGGGCAGGCCGTAATCAACTAGGTAAAGACTGCCATGTTCTTGCAGAATAGAAGAAAATATAATTTATCTACACTCATGTCGTAAATCCTTCATTTACTTATCAGAAACGCTAAGCAAATGATATACCTTTCGATGGAGCCGTGACTAAGGATCCATACAAATTTAATTTCGTTATCGCAATGTTGTAACAAAATGAAGTTTTTTTTTTTTTATTTTTACGCAGATGCTTGCTATTTGAGCACACTAGCGTGTTTCGGAACGCAACCTTGGCGGCGCGCATGCGCGGTGCGATATTACTGCAAATTTATTTTCGCGCCATTAACGTTTGTAATGTCAATAATTATTACAATAAACAATGATTACTTTATTTTGTCTTTAATTTAAATTTGTTGTATGAGTGTAGATAAACTATTGTATGCAACTGTACATAATTAGTATTTAACACTCGTGTATACTTGTTAAATACCCCTCATTATGCAACAGTTGCATAAATAGCTATTATGCACACAAAAACTAACCAAAATATTAATTCAAAATAGATAAAAATATGTCTTTATCCTCTAAAAGTAAAAACCTATAGAAGTTAAATCGATTACTTAGCTAAAGATCAATCGAACCCGCCCGGATGAAATGACTTGAAAACTTACTGCAATTTAAGACAAACTTCGAAAATGGAATGTTGGCTTCTTAATTGAAATAGTTTCAGGTATGTTTTTGTTTCTTTTTCTCGTGGAACTTTTACGAAGTTAGTTACACGGTGCTGGGGAATACTGTAACTAGAAGTTTACTATTAAGCCTTGTTAATATTTCTGATTCATGTTTTCATATTTTGAATCAAAATCGTGGTTGCCTGACAAGTTCCAGTTGTGTATTTCATAAGGTTTTGAGAAATAGAAAAAAACATATCATTTTGCAAAAGTTTAATTCCTGAACACATGGCTATTTTTTTTCAGTATTTTTTTATAATTTCATATCACTCCATCACTTTACAGTTTTGCAATATCATTAAAATTTACGATAATATTAGCCGACATTTAACGTTTCTATCCTGTATGAGTATGTATTTATCTATTTATGTATGTATATCAGATGTCTGGTACTTTATTGGCTTATATATTTATTATTATTTAGTTTCAATTTTTTGTGTTGTTGATGCTGTCTGTTTCCCATTGTAATAAAACAAACTAGTGGCTCTCTGAGCTGTAGACCTCGCGAGTCTGTATATAATGCGAATTAAGATTTCTTTTTTCTCGACAAACATCCCCAACCCCTTGTTTTTTTTTTATTTTTAAAGTTAATTTTATTTTATTTTGTTTCGTTTAATTTCATTTCATTTTATTTTATGAAATGTGACCTGTAGAGGAAAACAGCCTCAGCGGTAGACCTTGTAAGCTGGAAACCCCCATAACTCCGTCATTTTTTAAAATTTCCAAAAACTGACTCGACAAAAGATTTCGATTAATTTATCGAACCTGCTCACAAAATTTCACGAGAATCGGTTGAGAAACGCGACCTGTAGAGTGAAACAAACAAACAAACAAATCCACAAACAAACAGATGGACATACAAAAGCAAATTTGGCCAAGCTGAAACAGAGACGCTTCGCTCGCTCGGTCAATAAATAAATAGTGCAAACTCTGCTTAGTTTTGGATCATGTAAGATGTCCCTACATATTTATTATAATTATATTTATTATTATATTCTTGAAATACTTAGTGTTTTACGTCGAAATGTGAAGACTTTGTCGATGAAAATTTTGACATAATCTAGTACAGTAAACAAAGTAGTTTAAGTCTGTAAGCAAGAGCATCTTCCAAAAGATATAGTATGCAATAAACCTTTCTAGTTGAAAACGGGCACATTTTCCCGCGCATTTCCTTAATGGCTCATCGCTTAAAAGGCGGAAGCGAAAAGTATTAAAAAATAAAAAACAAAATGGCCGTCCATAAGAGTGCACAAGAATATCTGCGCGTCATCGCGGTTGGAGTCTAAAGGTAGAACTTTTATTTATGCGAAAACTTGTATCATTTTTCTTTCCCGGGGCATTTCTGAGAATAAAGCTTGGAGCTTGGTTCCTCTAGAACATAAATAACGCCACATTAAAGATGTATGAAGAAGACGAACCCACTTCAAGAATTATTTACTAGCTACCCCAACTTGGTCTACTTCCGTTTTTCATGAAACATTGTCGCCCAAAAAGTTAAATTCTTGTATTGTTGTACATTTTCTTTCTAGTATTTCTATAATAAGATGTCTATGGATTGGAATTGTAAAAACGTTTTGGTTAGGTTAGAACTGATAATGATGCGTTTTCATTTTCGCATCGGATGAATAGAAAATGAAAACGGAACTATGAACTTGGATGAAATTTAAAAAAAAACGAAACCTTTAACAAAGTACTATAGAAAATCGAAATTCCCTTAAAAAATACTACAAAACACTCTAAAATTGAGAGAAATCGGGGTGTCAAGCTTCATTCAAAGAGTGACCTCTTACAGTCACTAATTCAAAAGTTTGTTCATTAGAAATTCCACTTCGAAAAATCCCCCGTCTTTTTAATTTCGTTTTTGTTTGATTTTCACAGAGTAAAAGTAGAAAGTTTTTTCTTTTCTGTTTTTCTTTTAAACTAAACTAGAATTTGATTGTTTTTTTTTTGTTTTCATTGCCATGGAAATAATATGTTAATGAAGAACATAGTTAATATGGCGCAAATTAATAAGTCCATGAAAATAAACAACATGTTTTTTCTATACTTTTCGATAACCACAACAAGAAATTATTTTTCATGTCAATTATTCAATCAGTTCATCGAGTCAATAAAAAAAAGCTTCTTCATTTCATGGGAAAATCTACCACCAGCACCTGAGATGTAGATTTCTTTGGCCAATACTTTCAATATTCCCTAGGGAGTATTTGAAAGAGCATAACCACAGATAGATAGATCGTCATCGTCATCATCATGAGGGTTGTGAGGTCGATGACAGTGTTACAGAACCGCCACAAAGGACATGACTTGGCTCATGTAACGACTAGATAGTAGCCGGGACCAACGGCTTAACGTGCCTTCCGAAGCACGGAATCATCTCTCTTTACGGCCAATCAGGTGATTCAGCCTGCAATGTCCTAACCAAACTGGGGAAGTCTCACAAAGAGATTTTAGCTTGACAGTGTCCCCACCGGGAATCGAACCCGGACCCTCCGTAATGGACGTCGAAATCTCGACCACTCGGCCATGGAGGCTGTTAGATAGATATAGATAGAAAACTACGGTAAAACTCGCGTAACGTAAATAGTACCTCCAATATCTCTCTTCATCAACACACGATCTCTCTGAATACTAACTCAAATTCGAACAAACGAACTCTTAACTTAATAAAGATTCCTTAAAACTGCTTTCGTTACTTTAATTAGGCAACTCGAAGCGGAACGTGTCAACAAACTTTAGATACACTAAGCTCTTCTGGGTCCCGTTTCACGAAGCAACAATTTACAAGTAACAAGTTACAATTTGATATTCATTGCGTAGCCAATTTGCCTAAACTATAAGCCCTTACCGTTTTATCTCATTGTCTACGCAATGTACATCGAATTGTACTTGTAACTTGTAGCTTCGTGAAACGGCCCCTGGAATACGGGCGTAACTATATACAGGTTGTCCTATTAAGATGGGTGTGGGTAACTCTGAAACTACAAGACTTAGAAAGATCTGTTCCAAGGAACCTTGTAAAAAATTTTAGTGACAAGAAAAACTGAAGAATAAAACTCATAACGTCGCTTAGAGTGAAAACCTCGTAAGTGTGTAAGAATCTTTTTTTCAAGAGGAATAAAAAAACAGCGTCGTGTAAGATAATTGGACCAATGTTTAAAAAAAGTCGTGTTATTAATTTATTATAGAATGCTATTAGAATATTGGATGATTTCATAAGAAAAAAAATTAGGGCTTGATTTTGTGAGTTCTTCCAAAAACAAAAGAAATAAATTTTGACCGAAATTAGTTTCCGAGGTTTTCACTCTAAGGCGACGATAATTAGTTCCCAAATCGAAAAAAAGAATACATGATTTCTATTTAGATATCGATTGTGTAGGTCATATGTCATAAAGCAACAAAGGCTATTCATACTGACCCATCTAGCCAACCTGTATACAGGCTGAAATTGATAGGACTCTACAAAACTTGGCAGGGAACAATTCACAATCGATTAAACAGTCCTCTCTTTCGAAAACCAATAACAACATCTTTATCATGCTATTTGCACAACATCAACGGCCCGTTACAGTCCACTGCTGGACTATGAGCCTCCTCCACTTAAGTGGAGGGTTTGCCATAATCCCCACGCTTGGCAGGTGGGTTGGAGATCGCAGAAGGTTACTGTTACAGGTTACTGGTCAGAGAGCGCTGCTGCCCGTTCCCTGTTCAATGTGTAGTCCCTAAGTCGCCTCTTACGACACCCACGGGAAGAGTAGGGGTTGGTGACAAATGTATTCTACTCTGCCGTCACCACACGGCTATTTGCACAAGCCCAGTAGCAAATAAACTTAATCTGTCAATTAAACTTGGTAGTTAGCAACTAGCTGTCAAAGTTCACCAAGAAATTTTCTCCTTCACAATATACCTACGCACCCGCTGCTCGGCTGCACACTACGCGAGATTGCTAATATTTAAACGCGAAAGTTTGTATGGATGGATATATGGATGTTTGATACTTTTTCACGCAAAAACTACTGAACGGATAGGGATGAAATTTAGAATAGTTATAGTTTGTACCTTAGATTAACACATAGGACACTTTTTACGGGAAAAGGTCTTATTCCCACGGGAAAATCTTACACAATGCGATCTTAGCCACGGGCGGACCGCTGGCTAGTGTAATATCATTACACAAAAGTGTTTTTTTTTTTTTATATTCATATTTTTTTGTTTTTCAGGATATTTTGCTGACTGTACATCAACCGGATTCTAGTTTATCAAACTAGGATCATCCATTCAAAAGGCTGCATCTTTAACTATTATACCACCAAAAAAGCTATTTTCGTTGTTTTATTTTAATTAGCAACTCGAAGATGAATGTGTCAACAAAGTTGGAATACACTGCGCGCCTTCAGAAATGCGGGTGTAACTTGTAAGAAGTTTTATGACTATTTATTTGCATGAACTTTTTTAGTACAGCCATTTAAACCTATTACTTCATCGTTATCATCTTTTCAGCCAAAAGACGTCCACTGCTAGACAAAGGCCTCCCCAAAGGTCCTTCGCAGACCACATTGGGTACTTAGATTAAACATAATATGAAGGGTTGTAAATCTAAAGGGTCTAAGTGCCGAAAAATCAAAAGTCAACATTTTTACAAAAATACAATTTATGTGCCAAGCCTTACAATGTCCGATTGGGATTAAGTAATTGGCACTTAGACCCTTTAGATTTACAACCCTTCATAAATTATGTCACGTTGGAAATCGGTCAACATATTTAAACTTCCAATATTATTAAGTTACGATGCACAAACGTAGCCTCTGACGGAAGCACAAAATTCCGGATTCAAGGTTTGCCAACGTGCCATGTGAGCAGCATTCTGGAAGTATAAAGAATAGACCGTATGCGAAATACAGAACTCCGCTCCAAAATTGACAAGATGTCGGAAAAAAATCGCAAAGCTGAATTAGGATTAGGACATGTCTGCCGTATGTACTTGTTAGATTTAATATTCCACCGTTGAGGCCAACCTCGGGGACGATGGCGATGGTGGATGGATTTCCAGTTTTCCACAAGCCTGGCACTAGGAGGCTCAAGATTGAGACGGTTGGCGAAAGCGAGAAGAGGCCCTAGTTCAGCAGTAGGATACGATAGTGGCTACATATAAAATAACCGGCCAAACACGTGTCGGGCCACGCAAAGTGTAGGGTTCCGTAGTTGTCCAATACTACTTAGGTACCTGTTGTCTTAACATTAACCAAAATATTTTTCTATGATATTTGTAGTACTATGTTATTTGTAGCCTTATAGGTTATTCGATAACCCATAAGGCTTCCTTGACGTTGATAGTTTTTCTTTTAAATTCATCATTAACACTACTACCGTGAATTTTTGTACATTTCCAAATACAACGGTTTCGCTAGGGATACTTGACTCTAACAAAAATAAGCACTTTTAAACGAAATATTTCTGAAACGTAAAAAATTTACGGCGGTAATGGTTTTAGTAAACCCCCATTATTTTAAAAAACCTATCTAACGATTTCTTACACTGTAAGGTAGTCGTGAATAAAAAATATAACCTTCACGTGTACCAGAGGAACCTAAATTTTTATTAAAGATTTTATTTTTCAGTTTTGTCGGTATGGTTAAATGGTTAATGGTTATATCCATGCTAAATTACAGCCTTCTAGTACTAAGAGTCTCTGAGCTAAGCCGCGGACGGACAGAGAGACAGACAGACGGACATGGCGAAACTATAAGGGTTCCTTTTTGACTACGGAACCCTAAAAAGGTTATGTTCACGTTCTCTTCATTTTGTCTAATTTTATTTGTAAAGATTGCAATTTAATTATTATTCAAATGTTAATTAGTACCACTCAGTACTTACAAATAAGACGCGACGTGTTGACACAGTCGTATCGTGACTGCGGAGACACGGGGGCGTCAGTTCGAATCCCAGCGCAGGACAACTTCCTGTAACTGAATTAAAAGCTTCGACTTCCAGTCCTAACGAATGTACACGTAGAAAGGGACCAATTACGTGTGACGATCGCCTTCGTAGCGGCAATCATCATCATCATCAACAGCTCATACGTCCCCACGAGCCTACCCTGATTTAGAGCGATTAGGCCTTAGTCAACTTCACACACAACCTTTGATTTTCTTCGCAGAAGTGTGCAGGTTTCGTAGCGGCAATAGCAAAAGAGAAATGGATTGATTTGTGATTTTCTGCAAAAAGACTTCGGTAAACTTTCCTACTAGGAAATTAAAAAATAACGCATGCGTAATGAGTACCTATAGATTGTAAAGAAAAAAAAACTGAACTGAGTATCTTTAATTTAGAACAAAAACCTCCTTCAAGGATCTACAATGACCAATGAAGTTCAACTGATGAATAAAAAAACACAGGCTCCTCTCAGAGCGAGAAGAGGATATCTTATTTTCTTTAGTTTGTGTAACTATAGGTAGTGAGATTCTAGAAATGTGGTTACGACATCATAAGCACCTTTAAACTCATTAGCAGTATTATTTCTGAATTTTCTATCGAACACTTGAAAGCCTCCGTAATATAACATCAATCAATCAATCAGCCTATTGCAGTCCACTGCTGGACGTAGGCCTCCCCAAGGGTACGCCAAAGCGCACGATCACCCGCTTTCCTCATCCAGCCACCACCAGCGACCTTCTTCAGGTCATCAGTCCACCTGGCAGGGGGGCGTCCCACACTACGTTTCCCGAGACGCGGTCTCGATTCGAGAACCCGTCTGCTCCAACGCTCATCGGTTCTGCGACAGACGTGGCCAGCCTACTGCCACTTCAGCTTGCTACATTTCTGGACAATATCCACCACCTTGGTCCTCTGCCGAATGATTTCGTTTCGGATTTTATCCCGTAGCGAAATACCAAGCATAGATCTTTCCGTAGCTCGCTGAGTGACATGTAGCCGGTGAGCCAGCTTCACCGTCATGTTCCACGTCTCGGCTCCGTATGTCAAAACGGGTATAACATCACATTACTTTTTATTTGAATGCTGTAAATTAACCGTGAAAATCTTATAGAAAGGCAGAGTTTCGCATTCATACTTTCAATATTACTCTGTAGCCCAGCAGCTGCTGGCCGCACGATGAGCTCTTCTCTACAGATTCCGCAATTATTATTGTGTTAGTGAACTCACCTAAAAAAATGTAATAACGAATCTAAGTGATGTAATAACATCCTATGGAAATAAATATTTTTTTATTTGATTTGATGTAGAAAAGAAGCGTGGCAGGGAAACAGGGTCCAGTCCAGAATAAACGTACACAAAAAAATGGGTAATTGTTGCACAAACGGGTTTTAATAGAACAACAAAGATTTATAGCACTTTTTAGAAGCTACTTATAATGAAAATACTTCATCATCATCATCATCAATGGCCCGTTACAGTCCACTGCTGGACTATGAAAATACAAAAGTTCCGGTTATTAAAAGGTCGGTACAGGAAATTTTGATGAAAATCATAAAACCGAAACGGATGGATTCGAAATTTGAAAATAAATTGAAAATGAATGATGAGACTGCTAGTACTTAAAAGTACTGAATTGCCAGAAACAAAATAACAGACGAAGGTAGGATAGCAGTACTGCTATAAAGTCAAAGTCAAAGTCAAAATAATTTATTTCCATAGGATGTTATTACATCACTTAGATCCGTCATTACATTTTTTTGGGTGAGTTCACTAACACAATGGCGGAATCTGTGGAGAAGAGCTATAAATGTAGTCTTTCGGTACATTAGTCGCCAACCGAGAACGTTTTTACTGCAAAAGGAAAGCTTTCTACCTTCACAGAAACTCCAATACGTAATACCGATGGGACGTACTACAAGCCTATCTGGAAGTTACTCTGTTTTACATTCCAAGTCGGCGCTAAGTTGGCGCGATACAAACATTAGACATGTAAACGCTTTTAATATGGCCCTTGTAGCGAGCTTTGTCACAACAAGTTGGGCGAACTTTGCGCTTGCACTGATTTTACTTTTAGTTAGCAGTGCGAAATAAAGGCAGGATTTTAACGAATTTTATTATTAAACGGTGGTGACGGTAGAGAAGAATACATTTGTCACCAATCCCTACTCTTCCCATGGGTGTCGTAAGAAGCGACTTAGGGACTACACATTGAACAGGGAACAGGCAGCAGCGCTCTCTGATACAGTAACCTTTTAATCTGCGATCTCCAACCCGCCTGCCAAGCATGGAGATTATGGCGAAACCCTGCACAAGTGGAGGAGGCTCATAGTCACGGACCAAGTTCATAGTCCAGCAGTGGACTGTAACGGGCCGTTGATGATTGATTGATGATTGATGGGATTTTTATGCATTATTATTTATTTAAAACGGAAACACTCACGTAAAAGGGAAACTTTGTCTTCCAACGTTGCGGGCGGTGGTGAGTGACCTGCCAGCGTCCCTGAAAAAGATCCTCGTACAGGATCGAAACGTTGGAAGACATAGTTTCCATTTTTGCGTGAGTGTTTCCTTTTGAAATAAATAATAATAAACTGAATGATTTTGAAAACGGTTAGTTTGTTAGTACATGATTATAAAGAAGTAACGAAGAAGTCTCTTCTTGTGTGTGTTACAAACGACTAGGAAATAACTTTGGTAGTTAAATAATAATTCTGTTCTACATGAAAACTACGTAATGTAGTTAGAATTTGGTCTTATTGATATAAAGTCCGCGACGTACTTCAGGTAATATTGATATTGACCGAGCGAAGCGAACGCCAATCGCGAGAAAAACGTCTCCGTTTTATAAAAAAAAGCTTTCGTTGGTCCAGAAGTCCGGCTTGTCTCTACTACATGTAGCATTTCTTAACCGATTCTTACAGAAATTTTTGAGCAGGTTCTTTATTTGTTTTCGCCGATTCATATTTATTCAATTCAAAAGTTATTACGTAAAAAAAATCATACTTTAGATATTTCGAAAAAAATATCTAGCGAGTCCTACCAGTTCACAGAGTCACTGGTGTTTATAAGTACCAAGATATCAGAACTGATAGAACTGAATTATAATTCAATAGGCTTGTGTCAACTAACAATGAAATCAATGGATGAATGTTTCTAGACGTAAATTGTAATATTTAAACAGGGAAAACCGAAATAATTCCACATAAAAATTAATGATTATTGTTATTTTTACAAGTTAAAATCAAATAAATACCCCCCCTGGCCCCTCCGCTGTGAACGTCAATCAGAACGTATTACGTCACATAGTGGTATGCCGCCATTTTGACGCTTGGTTAACTTTTTCATACAACAGCACAAGTGAACACAATCGTTTGCCACTATGTGACGTCATTCACGACGCCATGACACTTTCTTGTGTTTTTACGCCAGATTAAAAATATTTTCTTAAAACTTAAAATATGTGTTTTAAATATAATTTTTATCATGAAATATTATTTTTATGGGGTAATACAGGTAATACTAAACTAACGAAATAAGCCATTTTTGAAATTTACGACACAGGCCTATTGTATTGATAACAAATGAGCTAATAAGCATTGGAGCAGACGGATTCTCGAATGGAAGGTTGCTGGTGGTAGCTGGAAAGCGGGTGATCGTGCGCTTTGGCATGCCCTTGGGGAGGCCTACGTCCAGCAGTGGACTGCAATAGGCTGATTCGTTGATAACAATGAGTCTCCAAATAATCTCAAGCACCTTGAAACTTGCACCATATACCAAACTCACACAGACCATAATTCAGTGTTCCAAGCGATTGAACGAAGTCAAATGTACTGAGAGGGACTAATGAAGTGCCCAGTGATAGCTGGTTCGGAACAACGGCTGATTGGGATACCGTGCCGTTTTTAACGGACTGTGAGAAGAAAAATGTGGGTAATAGTATCTAAGAGCACATTATAAGGTGCCCCGTAATTAGTGTCAAATATTTTCAGGGCTGAAAATAATAGTCATAATAGTCACGTAAAAAAATATTTCGAAAATCTACACGTTAGTTCAAAAAAATTATTTTCTAACAAAAAAATCATCATATGACAATAAGAGATCACAATGGTACTAAGAACAGGCCGTTAAATTGCAAGAATTGGAGCCGATTGACAATTTCCCGTGCAATTATAATTTCACTAGTGTAATTATAATATCACGACTTTCACTACACGACTTTTACTAGGTAAAACATAAATATACTAATTGTGCAGGTTATTTATTTATTTATTTATTAAACTGATAAAATAGAAATTTCATGACAAAGCATTAACAAATACACGAGAAAAGAATATCGGTTTCACTAGTGTAATTATAATATCACGACTTTCATAATATACCTACAACATATACAGTAAATCGGTACAGTACAGCAAAATCCTATGTAAAAATATAAATAATCATCTCAGTATATTTTGAGCATCACTGCATCAAACCAAATCTAAAGGCGACTTACCATTAAACTGTGCACACTTGCACACTATTGTTCGTACGTAGGTACATTACCGGGAGAGAGCGCTCCTGCCCGTTCCCTGTTCAATGTGTAGTCCCTAAGTCGCCTCTTACGACACCCACGGGAAGAGTAGGGGGGGGGTGATTATGTTATGTACACTATATATAAAATAACGATGTAAAACAAGAATCTTCTGAAGAGTTGGACAAAGCCAATTATATTATGCCGCCACCCTGTTTGATGAGCTCTAAAAAAAGAGCGGTGTTTTTTAATTGATTTTCAAGCACTTTACTTATATGCATAATTACTATTGCGTAGCTTTCAAATAATGAACACACAATTTATTTAAGTAACATAAAAGGCCTGAAAATTAAATTCATCTTTTAGATCCACATTCGTTATTATCGTGCAAATTAAAAATGAATTTCATTATCTTCGCGCGCGTTCATTTAATTTCGTTCTCATTGTACGTCCATCACGGGGACGCCTGATTAATTATTTAAATTAATAATTAAATAAAACAAAAAGCTTAAATTGTCAGGCTCGTTATCCGCTGAAGAGGAATTTACACGTATCACGCCAATTGAAGCAAAACAATGACAACTGGTCGTTCAATCTAGGCGATAGAGATGGGATGAATATTTTATCGCATACTTTCGGATATTGCTGCACGTTGGCGATGTTTTTGTAATGTGACAGACTAGAATACAACTTTACTTTTCTGAAGCTTTCAAATTTCGAGGGTATATTTTTACAGAACAAAAATTTTGCAAGTTGAAAAGTTGAGAAATAAGTCGAAGAGTTGCAGTTTCAAGTTGAAAAATTTAATTAGTTATTTATGTATTGATAACCACAAATTGAAGAAGTATTCCAAATCAGCTAAATTTGTACAGAAATTTGTTCCCGGGAATATTTTTATTTTGATTGTCGTCATATTATCCCATCTGTATACTATAATAATATTATACATAGGACTTTTATTTTGTATGTAGCAGTACGATTGAGGTAACAAAGTCACACGCTGTCAAAACAAAAATCTGACGAAACAAAAATCTGTCTAAACGATAAAAACTCAAAAAATGTAAGATTATGTGGCCCAGCAGCCGCCACAAGCTGCTGTGCCACACGAAGAGTGTTGTAGAGGGTTGATATGTGGCAATATCCAGGGCACAGTCCGAAGGAAAAATAAAGGTATATATATTATATTATACATTATAAAACTGACATGGAAAAATAGTAGAAAATAGTAGATAAGCTATTGGGTTTACTTTCGGAGATCAGGACATGAAGTGAAGAATTTAGCAGAAAAAAGACAAAATCGAAACGTAAATTTGAAAGAAATCTAAATTTGAAAATTAATTTAAAATGAAAGATAAAGCTGCCAGTCATAAAACAGGAAAGAGGACGAACGCCTCGTTGCAGTTCTATTAGCCTAAATGGAGACATCAGCCTCTTTAATTTATTATAAACACATTTTTTTTATAAACACTAGATAAAACTATAATCTGTTATATGTCTATATGTCTATATGTCTATAATTTTTTAGTTTAATGGTCCGCTTACTAATAAGACCTTAGACTAAATTAAATTCTTGTGTACACATCACTTGATTTACAATTTTAGAGCTTTATTATTCGATTGTTTTCTTTTCAGATATTGATCCATTCGCAGCTCTATTCAATCGTTCATTCAGCAAAGCCGACGGCTGACGATCCATTCATCCGATTAGTTCGTCCAATAAACAACACGCGCGCTCCGTTATTAATTCCCGATTGGCTCAAACGTCGTCGTGAGCGTTTCAAGTTCCGAATTTAAATTTTAAATTTTTATGCTTTTAATTTAACTATTTTTAAAGTCATCCTTGAATTTGGGCACATTGACTTAGACAGACTTAGCTTCTAGATTATCCTAAGCAACCAATGAATATTTTGTTGAAGTATGGGCATAAAAATATTGTCGTAACATAGTACGACATGGGGAGGAGCGGTATCAAAACCTGAATAAAATTGAAGTGGTTTATTTATAATATTTTATTACGACATGACTTTTTCCAAGCACAGTCTGAGTTAGTTGTCGTTTCCCCCGTCATCTACAACAGAATCAGCTCTTGAGCATTCCAAAAATATTTGTTTCTTCAAATTCAAATAAACCCGACGATTCTAAAAGTATTTACTGCCAGCAATAACCAACGAGGCTGAGACGTAATAGGTATGAATACATACCTAACACATAGTGATGCAAGACAGAGTTTCTTACGTACTATTGAATTATTCAAACTATCAGAATTTTTGTTTCCACCACGCTCTAGCCTTTTTAAAATAGATTGCATCAAAAATATGCTGCTGACTAAAAATAGTATTTAAGTAGGTAGTACTCATATGTACGTACCCAAAGAAATACAGCCATCAATAAATAGATGATGCTGTAAAAATAATAGTAAAAAATCCGGTTAATGTTTATTTTTCAAATAAAAACTAAACAGTTTTCTCTGCTATCCCAACGACAACGACGCAAAAACTTCGCGTCCCATAAAACAGTCTTATCCGAAGAGTATCCAGTTTAGTTTGAACTCTGACATAGAAATAGTACATTGTTATACGAGGGGTGAAAGTAACGCGCTAATAGTTCGAGGCACTAAATAAATCTTTAACCAGAGGTAAACACTGTGCTTTTCATTACGAATACAAGGAAAGTAAATATAAAAACACGAATTAGCTAAAGAAAAAAATGAGTGACTTCCATATCTGAAACAGAAGAACTCATTGTAAACAAAACCCTACAACTCGAGAAACAAATTTTAATGATATTCGGATTGTTGCTTTCCCGCCTATTTTTCATTTTTTGCTGTGGCCGTGCCGGCCAGCTTTTGAGCCATTATTTTTAATTTCCATCTTTGAAAAATGTTAAATATTTTGCCCAAATCTATTTTATTTTAAAGAAATAGTTAAAAGTTAATTATAATAAAGTCGTTAAAAAATATATATTCTTTAATTAATACTTTACTTTATGTTATTTCAATTTAACATTGCGCTGTAATTGAGTGGCTGTATAGAAAGATGTAGCATAGTTCAATAGAAATGTGAAATTGGTTCTAACCAGTTTTTTTTAATAATTTGCCAGAATGAATGAAAATGAATGAATGAATGACAGCTGTCAGTTGAAAGTGATTCTCCCTCCGGGCTGAAAAGTGTTACCTTGAATCCGCTCCTCAGGCAACATCCGAACTACTTTCAGAGTATTAGTAATGAAAAAAATATTTTATATTAATTCCGGCAATTTATACAAGCTTTTTATTAGCTTGCACTGTATGTGGGTGGGAGTGAGGGTTTGTATGTTCGGGCGAAATCTTACAACTCAAATTTGAAGCAATTGCTGCCATTGGAATTTGATGAAATTTGGTACACTTATGTAACCGCGATGACAATGCAATATTATGATACCATGGAGCTGGTCTGATGATGGAAACGGAAGGTGGCCATAGGAACTCGTCTAATACACAACACAACCTAGTCGTGTTTGGGCTCGTTGGATTTGTCTTAACAAGATCTTTAGTCATACGTGATGTCCAGGGTCTCATGATGGAGCCGGAAGGTGGCCATAGGAACTCCTTAAATACATACCACAACCTAGTCGTGTTTGGGCGCGTTGGATTTGTCTTAACGCAGTGCACGACTAAGTTCCGGCTGAGATGATGACGATGACAAAAGCTTTTTAGGTAGCTTTTTTTTGTTTCCTTAATGGACGTGTAAAACTTAGTAGAAGCACAGGTATGAGGCAAGACATAGATCTCTTTGCACTAGACATAGCCCTTCATCAAAGTAATTGATTAATTGAAGTTCTGCTCTGTAGCTTTGCTCGGAGCTGTAATGAGTTTTCTTTCATAATGGAATTTGCATGATTTAAGTTTAAAGTAGAACAATTAAGTATTGCTATCAGGCATATTTTGTATACTGTAATAAAATCTCGCCTAATCCCCGGAAGACTAGGAGACATCCTCCCACTTGTAAGATCCAGATATAGGGTTACAGGTTAAGTCGACCTAGATCCTTTATGGGGCTATAGTTTAGATAATTTGTGACTTATTCGCTTTGAAACACTATCCTAAACTTATCAGTTTTTAAGATATTCCAATTTTAAGTATTTTTTATGAAAAAGCCCTTTTTGTCAATCTTTTATCTTTTTTTTTGTATTTGGGGCACCAAAAGCTAAGCTAAGCTAAGCTAAGCTTCCTGAAATTACTTAGTTACCCAAAAAAGGCTTGAAAGTTAGAACTTTAGTTTTCAGTAGGATTTACCCAAACATTCAACTTAAATTTAAAAATACAAAAATGAGTTTTCATAGCTTCGAGTTAAGTTTAAAAATTTCGCATGGTCCTAAACTATCAAAATCATAAAAAAAATAGTACTTAATTAGCCTTTTTTTGTTGTAATCGGCGTTCGAAGGCGGATAGGTTAAAAATCATTGAAACACGATTAAAGAATTTTTAATTCTTTTATGTAATTTTTATCATTGTTATGGTAAATTAAACTTAAAAATGTAATTTTTAATTAATTTTAATTCAATGTCCTGTAAAATATTAACACTTTAGTACAGGACCAAGATCAAGTGGATGAAGTCTTAGAAGAAGTTCAAAGAGACCCATCTACAAGTTCAAGAAAAATAGCTAGACAAACTGGGATTTCACGAACTAGGATTCTAAGAATTCTTAAGGAAGGTGAGTCATAAAAAATAGGTACCTAAGCAATTAAAAATTGTATTGTAAAAAAAAGTTTTATTTAGTAAGTTTCGTCGTTCGTAGTATTGTCTAGATAGTGGTAAGCCTATCTCTGATCTAGGCCTCTTTCTGCTAAAACCCATTGTGTACAGACCACACTGTAACCAGTTAACTTGTAATAAGGATTGACAGTGTTTTTTTGTTCACAGAAGGATTACATGCGTACCATATTCAGCGCGTCCAGCAGCTCCAGGAATCCGACTACCCAAGAAGAGTGGCTTTTTGTCAGACAATGATAGAACGATCTGAGGAAGACCCTGATTTCTTCAATAAAATACTGTGGACCGACGAGTCCCGATTTGAAAGAACTGGAGTATTCAACATCCATAATTATCATAGCTGGGCCATCGAAAACCCACATTCGGCAAGGGCGTCAAGCTTCCAAACACGTTCTAGTGTCAACCTTTGGTCTGGAGTCCTAAATAGAGAGTTGATTGTGCCCTTTGAATTGCCGGCCAGGTTGGACGGAAACAGTTATCAAATTTTTTTACAACTTACAACTCTTTATGCATTGTTAGAAGACGTGAATCACCAGATTTGACGAGAAATAATTTTTTAACAAGATGGTGCGCCCTGTCACTATGCGGTACAAGTAAGAGAGCATCTGTACACCACTTTTCCCGAAAGATGGATTGGGCGTGCAGGGCCGATCGAATGTAATTAATAGCATTTTTGAGTAATTTGTGTCTTTTATTTCTTATCCAAAAACAAGTAATTTCACAACTAGAGATTTTGACAAATGCTCCCATTTTAATCAGTGGTAAGACCAAATTATTGTAAAAATTACGTCAGCTATTAATTTCAATTAAAATTAATTTAAAATAACATCTTTAAGTTTAATATTTACCATAAGAATGAGAAAAAGTTGAAAAATAAATTTAATCGTGTTTCAAATATTTTTAGCCTATCCGCCTTCGAACGCCGATTACAACAAAAAAGGCTAATTAAGTACTACTTTTTTTGTATGATTCTAATAGTTTAGGACCCTGCAAAGTTTTTAAACTTAACCCGAAGCTATGAAAACTCATTTTTGTATTTTTAAATTGAAGCTGAATGTTTGGGTAAATCCTACTGAAAACTAAAGTTCTAACTTTCAAGCCTTTTTTGGGTAACTTTAAGTAATTTCAGGAAGCTGATTGAAGGAACATTCAAGACAATCATGTCACACAAAAAATAACTGCAAAATACTTACTACATAAAAAGATATGAATTTTTGCAACCTCGCTGGCAGAATACATTAAAAAAACACAAAAAAAACTATAACTCGAAAACTAAATCGCGGAACATACATGGGGTATTTTTGGATACCCCCAGGTGTGTGGAATCTGAAAAAAATTTATTGACGTCACTGTTTGGACTACCCTGTATTTATTCGATGCTCTTATAGTGAAAGTGTACGGGACGGCCTCTAATTAACTGCTAGCATAAGACTTAGCCTTATAGATATTGTAGATTAAGTTTATTGATTTAAACTCTTTTTTCCTACTAGAATAGTATTTTATAGGTTTATAGGGAAGAACTTTAGTGTCCTAAGTAGTTATAGATATTTAATAGCTTACAGTTTTATATTCTCGAACTTTACCCACCTTTTCGCTTAATCTAGTCGGGTAAAGAATAGTATAGAGCCGATGTTTTTTATGTTGTTTACGATGTTGTTTACATTCGTCATAGTTAGCTAGAAAATTCTAGAAAATAATAGGTAAACAACCCATTGTTATTTGTTGTAAACAACTATTGTTTAATAAACAAACATCGGTCCCTCGCCCCGCTCACTCCGCCTTCACCTCCCCTTACCCTAACGGGTAGGAGTATAAATACGGAGCACTGCCCGCTGCACAGACAGAGTGTGTTTTAAGCAGTGGTTCACAGTACAGTAAACAGTTCGGAAGCCTCAAGAGGAAAACAGAAAGAGGAACGGTAGCAGCGGCAGTGCAAATAGTACCTCAACGGTGTAGTGTGGTACAGCGGACCGAGGAAGCGATCCTGCACAGAATACTGGTGTTTCTTTTCGACGACCCTCAACCGGACGGCCCAATCCCAGCAATAGTCCTGTGCGGCACTTATCCTATGTTTCAGTCCACGCGATCGCACCAACAGTTATAGTAGTGCCACACAGAAAGGAATGACCTTGAGGAAATACTGCACACTCTTGCGAAGATATTCGTAGGTTGTGTGTGAAGTCGACCAACCCGGGCCAGGGGGGTCTCAGCTTCAGCCTGACCACCATTATTTAGGGTGAGCTTGAGCCCCACAGTGTGGACGTGTAATATGAGCTGTTTGATGATGGATTGTCTATTAAGAAAAGTTAACAAGGAACAGAATAAATCGAGAAAACATAAGTGCACCCGCCCGCCAGGTCAGTTTTTGTGGCTAGCTGTCATCATCATCATCAACATCATCATCATCATCATCAATAACCACTCATTACACTACTTTTGAATTACTTCATAGGAGTGCGTATCATGATCAAACATTTTGAATTGCTTGATGGTGGGGTTCGTTCCTGCTTGCAGATAGCAACCCTAACCACTATACCACCGTTCTCTCGTATTTAAGAGGCAAGAATAGTACGGTGCTCATCCATACAAAAAGAGAAAACGTTTTTCCACTTCTAAATATATTTCAATCTCCATGACTTTTTAGTATGTTTTTGATACAATGAATAAATAGGTTTATAGCTATTCCTTTTTTCAAAATTTGCTATAGATTCAAACTTATAGGCACCTCAAGTAACGTAATTTTCGTGATTGAACTGAGTCGAATTAAGCCGTTTGTTGAACAAAAACAATGTATTTTTCAATGTATTTACCTATTGTCAGTCGCGATATTGCAACGCTCTCTATCGCACGATTGGGGGTTGCATGAGTGCACAAGCGATAGCAAATGTTTTCCTAAATACCTATTTCAATAGGATTGCAAAGCTATTCTTCTCTTTCAATGAAAAGTATGTACTAAAACTGTACTAAATGTATAGTTAGCTCAAAAAATACGGCATAGGGCGCTCATTATATTAGATTCAATTTAATACAATGATTTCAGTCAGATATTTTCAAATGCCGAGCGAGTCGCAAATGCAATCAATCATAGAGCAGTAAATAATCACAGACAGGACACGAGTCACGGAAACCGGAATAACGCATTTTGACGTGCGTCATACATTTTTTTCACCTTTCCATTTATCACGGGGTCGCCATGTGTAAAGGGTTAAAAATCACGTGTAATAAATCCACGGTTATCTCGCTAAATGACCTCGGTATTTGTGAGTTTAGCGAATCGTGTTGACTGATATGGACTGTAGTTTTTCAGTGTCAACCTTGTCAATCTGTTCTGCGATTTTTCGTCATGGATTTATGTATGTGTAGGCTGGGGCTCTGTGGCTTTGTGTAGATATCGCGAAGAGCATTTCATGTTTTAAATACTTAATGATAATTTTTAAACTGCCAATTTATAATGCCGTGTGGTGACGGCAGGGTAGAATACATTTGTCACCAACCCCTACTCTTCCCGTGGGTGTCGTAAGAGGAGACTTAGGGACTACACATTGAACAGGGAACGGGCAGCAGCGCTCTCTGATACAGTTCTCCAACCCGCCTGCCAAGCGTGGGGATTAGAGGAGGCTCATAGTCCAGCAGTGGACTGTAACGGGCCGTTGATTTGATTTGACAATTTATAAAGGTGGACTGACGATTGGGTGAAGATCGCGGCAAATTCTTAGATGTAGGTACAGTCGGATTCATTAGTGTATCTATATCACGTGCATCTTTATTTTGAAATATCTTTTTTATAATATAACCCTTTTCGTATTTTGTTTATCCTTGTAGATACAGTCCCGCACACTTAATCTTCAAGTAAATGATTTATTTCAATTGGTGGAGCTACTGCAGCTGATGTTTAACCTTCAAAACCTGTAATATACCTCAGAACCAGTCGTTGGGCAGATCCTTGATCAGCATAGTGGACATCTCCACAATAACTGGTCCTTCGTTGCCCCTGTATACAGCATGATTTTGAAATCCCTAGTAAAATTTAAATATAATGTTCAGACCATCATAAGCAACAACTTTTCCCAAGGAACATGGGTTGAAAACCCCCGAAAAAATTTCGACCTCCTATACAAATTAGTAATATTGATTGTGTATTTTGTATGAAAAGTCGATTTTTTTTTGGGGCGTTTCTACCCATGTTCCTTGGGAAAAGTTGTTGCTTATGATGGTCTGAACATTATATTTAAATTTTGCTAGGGATTGCAAAATCATGCTATTAAATAATATGAGTATACCCTAATAAGTGTATTTCTTTTTTATTTATTTATTTATTAAGAATACAAAAACTGCATTCTGCCAAACTGCATGCAGTTTGTTGGCAGATTTTTGGCTCTCCATCATAATCCTTATGCTAACATATTAAGGTACTGTAAGGAGCGGCCTCCTTTGAGCGGACTGGCTGTTCGTATAGTTCGATAGTTTAAAGATTTTGAAATACGAATGGTTCTTTTTTGCTTTTTTGACTCGGGACGTCACGTTGTTACCGAGTAGACGGGCTTTTTGTGAGATAGTAAAAAAAGATATTAAATAAATTCATTTGCGTTAATTATATGCATTTCACTCGGTTTAGCTAGCGCCCATCTGGCTACCGCCCCCCGTTTTACTGTACCTATCCTCTACCTATAATCATACGACACGTGAATGCATCTTACACGTTACTGAGAAAGATCTCTCTAAGACTATTTTTGATGTTTTTTTCTTTAAAAACAGAATCCGGCAGGGCAGCTTATAGGCAATATATACCTATTTGTGCGCGAGCCATAGTAATTGTTCGCTCTGTATAGCTCCGTGTAACAATACAATATTTATGAAACATTATAACAATATTTATGAAACAATACCTAAATAAAACTCCATAATCTATGAGGTAAAACTTCACAGGTGTTCTCCGAGATAACAACAAAATTATGATACGACCACGAGGCACGGAATTCACCCTTAAATTTTTGCTCGTAAGATCAGTATGATCACAGAGTAAGATAGTAAAAGTAGTTTATTGGTTTAGTTTTTTTATGCCAAAAAAGCCGTTAATATAATGTTTGAGCAATTTCTCTTCAAGAGGCTGTAGCCCTTTGAATTTATTGTGTACATCTGCCCTGTGTGCATCAATTTAAGAATCAAATCAAATCAACGGCCCGTTACAGTCCACTGCTGGACTATGAGCCTCCTCCACTTAAGTGGAGGGTTTTGCCATAACCTCCACGCTTGGCAGGCGTTGGAGATCGCAAATTAAAAGGTTACTGTATCAGAGAGCGCTGCTGCCCGTTCCCGTTCAATGCGTAGTCCCTAAGTCATCTCTTACGACCGACACCCACGGGAAGAGTAGGGGTTGGTGACAAATGTATTCTACTCTGCCGTCACCACACGGCCAATTTAAGAATAACTCAAATTAAATAAGTGAGATTGAGATCCTGTTATTAGCCCAGCAGCTGCCACACATCTATGTTATTTCGAAGTTGGTGAAGATGATGTAGAAGATGTAGCTTTAGCGGTAGCGTGGCAGAAGAAAACGGGGTTCAGTCCAGGTGGTTGCACACACGGTTTATTACTACTTATAAGAAATTAAGTTTTAAAGGCTTACTTTCAAATGAAATAAAATACGGTTAATGAGATGATCACAGTCTGATGTCTCGAGCATAGACGAAATTATTTTAACACTTTGTCTCGAGGTGGAATGGGGAAATTTTGATAAAAATGACAGAACCGAAACGGATGAATTCGAAATTTGAAAATAAAAATAAATTGAAAAGGAATGATGAAATTTAATATTATGTATAATACGTATCGTTATATGTTTTTATTGATATCTACTTTATAATTAACCTAACTTTCCTTTTTTCTTGCCTATCCTTTACTTTTTTTCGCGTAGATATGTTTCCCTAGCTTTAACAATAAAAAACTTGACACTGGCACAAAGTCACTCTAGTGCCATAAAAAAAGAAAAAGTAATGATGAGATTGAATTGCCAGAAACAAAATAGCAGAAAGAGGTATGATAGCAGATACTGCTACACTGTCATATTAAAGGTCTATGATAAATATTCGTTTCACTACCTGTACTTTATGCTGAATAATCGTTTAAAAACATCTGTTTTGAAATCTTTCTTGGACTACGAGTATAAATAAGATGACGTCACAAAGGGGTCGGAAAAGTATGTTCTTTCCCTTGAGAACAATAACAATAACTCGCCCTATTCTGTACAGTTTCAAACTAATCGATGGACCTATTACGAAACATTCAAAATTAAAGTAAGGGGATACTGGGGCAATTCGGTGCACATTTACTGCCCCCTTATGGGTTTTGACGTTAAAATGTTTAAGGAAATTGGTTACACGTGCTTTAATAATGTAGTCTTTTGGTTAACAATAACAAATTGGGTGTAAATATTATTCAAATTATTTGGTTGTTGTATGTTTAAAACGCTGATTATTATTACTATTATTTAGAAAAACATGCTATGCTACGTGTTGCTTTTCGTCATTTACTTTTTACGTTGCTAATACCTTCTATGAAGTCTCTTTGCAGATTTATTTTTAACAATCACAAAGTACTTGCCTACATGTTATATAAACACTTGAATGTAAAAAAAAAATATTACTACCAATCTAAAAAATATAACCATCAATTTAATCTACATATTTCCTTCTTCCCAAAAAAACTCAATTCAGCCAATTAAGAAAATAAAAAGATGTTCGCAATTCAAAAGCAACATTTCGAAATGCATTTTTAATTTTGAGACGCACCATCCATTTCCCTAAATCGAACACGTCATCAATTAAATTACTTGCCCCACCCTCCCCTATTGTGACGAGTAACACGGTTCAAAAATATTTGACTATCACAGACTTGACACTTACCATTATTTTAGCTGCAGAGGAAAATTTAAATTTAAAGGGCCTTTTTGGTAAAAAACAATTAATGAAATTCTAAATGGTTATTTCATCCCAGTGGAAGTAAAATCCTACGTAAATTTTAAAATTATTTTTTAACAAGTGCATTAAAATTAATTATGATAGTTTTTTTATTCATCCATCACATAAAAAAGTGAGCATTTAGGCATATTTATTTTTTTGCGATTCATAACCGTTTTACAATAATTGAACCACGTCACACGTAACACCACTGTTTGCCCCAACCTCCTCTTTCTGCCTGCCGCGATGCGAAATTCGCGCGTATTTCGTCAAGGAAAAGTTTCCGCGGCGGTGAACGGCAGGAACTGTTAATTTTGTACCGAGAGTAGTCTGGATGTGAGAGGAGGGAGGGTTCTTACTAGTTTTTACAAATTATTTTCTCAAAATATCACAAATACTAAATACTTTCTGAAAAAAAAAATGTACTATTAATGTATGTTACTCGTACTTCCAATGAACAACCTTATTGTCGTGTTCTTGCAAATAAACGATTTTTTTATTTGTATATATTTGTATTTGTAACGACGAATCTTTTATCTAAGTGATGTAAATAATCCTATGGAAAAAATAAAAACATTTTTGTCTTATTTTAACGGTTGAGTGAAGCTGGAACGGCAACTTCAGACTGCACTTGATTCGGTTATTTGCGCCTCCAACTTCTGACTTACTTCAGTTTACCCCCAAAAATAATAATGTTTACAAAAATAGTCGAATAGATGTGGAATCATTATTATGAACTCTAGTTATATTACGTGTGCAAATAACACTGTCAATTTTTAATGCATTTAAATTAACAGTAATCAAAACATGTTTGAGTAGTTTCTATGAAAAAATGTGTCATAATTTAAATTAAAACATGTAACTTTAAAGTAATATTATTTTAGTCTACAATATTCACAAATATGTTGCACTTACCAACTTCCGTAACAGGGCCAACCCATCGAACGTTCCCTCAAACATTCTCCCTAAATTTCTTCCTGGGGCCCCGTTCATAAGGGCCCTAGGGACCTCTGAACTCAATGCAACTGCAGCCGTCTGTGTTTGTTTCCATACAACTCTATAGGGGTGAGTCTAAGGTTATGGGTAGAGTTATTCGCATTTCTGTACAGGGGTCGTTAGAATAGGCTTAATAATTAACAAGTCTGGGATAATGTTTTATTGGGAAGGTAGGTGTAGTGAGCACTTAAGTGGTTTTCTACTTTTTATCGTAAGGACCCTTAGGTCGGCACCCGATATCAGAAATCCTGGTCTCAGAGTGTAACGAGGCATTCGTCCCCTTTCCTGTTTTATGACTGGCAACCTTTCTTGCTGGCAGTTTTATCTTTCATTTTAAATTAATTTTCAAATTTCGATTTCTTACGTTTCGATTTTGTCTTTTTTCTGCCAAATTCTTGACTTCATGTCCTGATCTCCGTCAGTAAACTTATCATTGCTATTTTCCATGTGAGTAATTTAATATATAATACATAATTACATTAAAAAAGGTTGCCTGGAAGAAATTGCTACGAAGCAATAAGGCCGCCTAACTGTACATGACTACCTGTTCTTACTTCCACTCTGTCATTTATTATTTCTGTGTGTGCAATAAAGTATATTCATTCATTCATTCATAAATACCTTGTTTTTCGGACAGTGCCCTGGCTATTGCCATACTTTATTTAATTATTCTCTACAACATTCTTCGTGTGAGCAGCTCCGTGGCGGCTGCTGGGCCACAGAGCTAACATTGAGCCACCAAATGGTTCCGTTATGGCTCAAGATACTAGCCACGACCAACAACAGCTTCGCTTACCTTCCAAAGCACGAGATCACCTTACATTTTGGACAATCAAATGACTTCATCAACAGCTCATATTCATCCCCACCGAGGAGCTCGAGCCTAGCCTGAATTAGGGCGATTAGGCCTTAGTCGACCACGCTGGCCCAGTGCGGGTTGGTCGACTTCACACACATCCTTTGAATTTCTTCGCAGAAGTGTACAGGTTTCATCACGATGTTTTCCTTCACCGTAAGAGCGTCGAATAAACGTGCATATATGAATTCGAAATTCAAAAACACATTTTTACGTGGTGGTATCAAATTTTAATGAGTTAACTCCACTAATCCGAAAGTAAACTCAAATATTTTTATCTTACAAATCAACCTGGATGTAATAAGCTAGAAATAAGCATTATAATTTATTAAAGTTTAATTATAAAATGTGGCGACTCTCTAGCACAGAAATCCTAGATGTTTGCGTGCTAGGACAAGTCATAAAGCACTGTATTGTTGTATTGTCAATAAAAGTTTTTTTTTACAAAAGTCAGTTCGCAAAGTCCTAACTAAACTGGGGACAATTTCAAAAAAATATTTACGTTTTGAAAAAGTCCTCACCAGCTTCGAACCAAAAACCTTCAAATCGAGAGCTAAACGCTTTATCACCGGTCGTTTAACAAAAACAAGAATTTCTTAGTTAAATTAATCCAGTAATTTCTAAACTATTTCGATGACCATGAGCTCCCCTATTCAGAACAAAACAGTAATTCTTCAATTCGTTCGGGTACATTGTGTAGTTTGGGAATCAACAGCTGCTTGACGATTTGTCATTGGCCATTGAGTTGTTTATTTTATAAATGGCGTACCTACTTATTTGATATCAAGTTGTTTCAAGTACAAATATAATTGGTTGATGTTTTAACGGTAATGGAATAACGATTGGGATGAAATTTTGTAGTATTTTAATGCAAAATTTATTAATCTCATCGGGCGATGTTGCAATAAATGAATTTAATTTAATTATGAATATTTAACAATCGTTTTGTGACGTCCAGTAACAAAATATGCGTTTATATATCAAATTATATTTATTTTTTTCCAACTAACATTTGCACTGATTTATTATTCGAAGTTTCAAGTTGAGTCGTTTTCATCCCTATAAAAAGTTACATTAGTAGATTAAAAAGTCTCTATTTCCATGGATATTCCTTTACTCGGAAATCTCTATGTCCCATAAACACACTTAGACACTTTGGTATTTAGACCCTGTATTAAAGAAAGGTACAGCACCAAAAGGTTTTGTGGGTATTTATACCCGTCTCGCCCGAGGGAAGGTGGCAGTATAAATTGGGTAAAATTGTTGCCAGTCCAAAATTATGAGGATTTTCAATGATGATAAATGAACGAGGAGGGCTCCATCATAATCTATGCTCTTTGGTATGCAAAACCATTAATTTAAATCAAAGATTTTGATTCCTGTTTATTTGAATAATGTTAGTGTTATCATGAAATATGTAAAAGGTATTTCGCGGTGTTATTTCTGTAGCTACTTAAAATAGACGATAATTAATGTTTTGAGTAAATATAGTTTTTTTCTATAACATGAAGTAGTATAAAAATTGTAAAGTTTTAATGTGGATTCGATGATATATGTGAAACTCGCTATCAGTGAAATACGTCCCCACCGAAGGGTTCAAGCCTACCCTGAATTAGGGCGATTAGGACTTAGTCAGCCAAGCTATCAAATAAATACATAACGTCCAAGATATGAGTTTTATATAAAAAAAATATCCTTAATTATAAGACATACGTTATTATTTGAGAAACGTTTTTAATGTTGCGAGCAACGAACTACATACAATAGTCAAGAAGAGTAACCGCCTAGCAGAACCCGCTTAAACATAGCCCCTAACTCGCACAATTAATTTTGACAGACGACGACAGACAGGCAGATGATTTCACTGCTGTACATTGAAGCTTACTTTTGACGTTCTTACAAACCGAGTTACATAAAACATCATTGTACCGCGTATTCGAATGATGCTTGATCTACTTTAAAGATGCGGTCAGTCAGTTTAACACAGTCTAGAGTTAGTATATTGATATTGTGTTTGACACAGTTACTAATAATTATGCAGTATATCTGAATCACGAATATCTAAAGCGTTTTAAAAACTGCCTAACACAATTTTAACAGAACACAAAACCAAAACAAAATCTCATAATTTTTGTTAACTAATAAGTTCTCAACCCCAATCCATGATTGTTTCCAATCTTAATATTGTACCCTAATTTTACAACATAAATCTTTAATTGTACCCCTACTGTTACTGGAAATGTTCAAACATGTTTCTATGCCCTCAAGGTAGCAGTTAAGGAGCGTACACACCGTTTGAAATAGTTCCCCTAGCTTTGTACAAAACTTCTTCATCGACACTCTGCATTTGAATTGCCTCTGGGAGTATGTATGTACACTTTGGAGATGTAGAAAGACTGGAATCATCAAAAGACAATAAAAATTTTAAGTTTCTGTTTCACGGGTCAATAATTTGGACTTAAGGCTGTAAGGGGTTCATAATTATTGACTTTACAACCCACACAATAATTATTTGATGATTGTTAGTGAAAAATTCAATAAACTATGAATAAGTTCCTGGATCAAATAAACATAAAAGATAAGTAATGAAACAGTTTTCATTATGGTATGCTTGAATGGTATGAATTGACAACAACAGGGATTATAAATTTCCATCCATGGAAGACAAATAAATAAGTGGGGACATCTTCACGAAAATGATTACGAACTAAATAAAATTTTATTTGTCGTGATAAATTATAATATCAATAAACCTAAACTCTCATTTGATCAATATTATTACTAACTACCGGATGTATGGTAATATTGTTATAAATTTAATTATAGTAAATTAGTAATTTGATTTATTAGCAAATTAAAGCTACTAAATTGGTTAATTAAAAATAGAAATCAGCACAGTTAGTTATATATTTTTTTTTTGTCTTTATCAGACATAATGCCACATCCAGTGTATGCAGATCAATGCAACCTTTTGCAAAGGAATACAGAGATGCACATTGTGAACCCAGTATTATCAAATTTTGTCTTGTTTCAAAGGGAACTAGTTCTTAAAGCATTTATATTGCTACTGCAAGCAGTAACAGGGGTAGCTTAGTATTAGTATAAGCTTCGTATTGTATTGAATATTATTTAGACAAAGTTGGACAATCAATATGAAAACGAGAAGTTGCGCCTGATAATAAAGTGAATGCAACGATATTTTCGTGTGTTGCCCTTCATAGAATGATAGGCGTTACTTAAAAAGTAGCACTACTTAGGTATAAGTTGTTACGGCATTGCATGAGCAGCCATCTTGGATATAGCAGTATCATTCCATCTCTCTCACCTCTTTAACGCTGAATAAAATTGCGAGGCAAATATTAAAAATGACTGTCTTTTAGTAGAAGGTGGCTTCTTAGCTTTTTTTCAAAACAGAAATTATTTAATGTGAAAATATATTTGGATGTTTGTTCCGCTTTCATGCCTGAACTACTAAACGGGTTTGGATGAAATTTTGAATGAAGATAGTTTATACCCTAGATTAAGACATAGGATACTTTTTACGGGAAAATTCGTATTCCCACGAGAAAATCTTACATAACGCGAGCGTAGCCGCGGGCGGAAAGCAGTAATAATACCTGAAAAAGTAAGTATTTTGCATAGTAAAAAAAATATCTTGACTATTTGAAAAATTGTAAAATGTAATTGCAGAAACGTACAATAATGTTATGGTCCATCGAGTAAACAATGTTATCGTCTAAATAAATAAGGTCCCCTAAACCAATCCACTCGACTACTTTCTGCAAGCGATGTCATTAATTTCTTTTGCCCCCGAAAAGGACCTTTTTAACGATTTTAGGGTCATTTAACTAAATACATTAGAATAAAAAGGGTGCTAGCTGATCAAGTGTGATCTTCTAATGGTTTTATTCGTCCCGTTTGGATGTATTTGGTCCCGTGGGTGTTCCGCGTTTTCAATTTATTGAGATAAAGTGGATGACTTTTGGTGTTACTATTCTGAATTGTTGAGCGTGTAAGTAAAAAGTTGAATGAACGAATGAATGAAATAAATATACTTTATTGCAACAAAAACAAACAGATAACAATATTAAAGTAGAATTATGTACAATTGGCGGCCTTGTTGCTAAGGTAGCAATTTCTTCCAGGCAAATAGATAACAATCACATTTTGCTTCGGAGCTTACTATAGTTTGCGCGCGATTTGAATCCAACTCATCAGACGCATTAGGCTCAATAGTTTCGCCATTCTGTCTGTTTGTCTGTCTGCAGCTTAGCTCAGAGACTCGTAGTACTAGAAGTCTTTATTTGGCATGAATAAACATGGCTATTTATAGTTTTTAGGGGGTTATTTTTTTTCTTGACCACCCCATAGTGCGAGCTGTCATTGGATAAGTTTTTTAAAAATAATGGGAGTATGCAATAACCATTTTTCGATGCTAGTAAAGGTACTTTTCAGAAATATAATAATTTTAGATTTTATTTTTAATATTTTTAATTCGGTACTAATATCATAGTAAATTATTTTGATGAACGTAAACTAATATATTAAACTGGTACCTAAGTACTATTGGACAACTACGGAACCCTACACTTTGCGTAGCCCGACACGTGCTTGGCCAGTTTTATTTTCTATTTTTAGCTTCAATTTCAAAAAGTTTTTTACACCATGAATAAGTTATTTGAATATGAATGCTAGAATGAGGTTTTCAAATTCCAATTGAATATAAAGTAAAATATAATTATAAATATGTCAAGTGATAAATATAAAGCAACACGTGAAGCGCTTGAAATATTTCTGAATTAAACGTGGCTTAGGTATAAATAAAAATCCAAAGTAATTTCCTACAGTTAACGTTTCTTCGTTCTTGAAGAAACAAATCGTCAATAATGTTATATCTCACATTATTGTTTTTGTGTGCAGGCACTTTAGCATCCATATTACAAACGGATAAGCCTCAGTTTGCTTTAGAAGATGCAGATAAACATTTTGACGACTTCATCAAAGAATTCGATAGAAAATACGCTGATGAAACTGAGAAAATAATGAGATTTGAAATTTTTAAGCAAAATCTGGTTACAATAAATGAACGGAATATGGACCCTGCAGAAGATGCTGAATTTGGTAAGACTGTCAATTTGGTACTGGATTTTGTATTTTAAGTGCAAAATTCAGACGAAGGCGGGAGTTATTTCAGTCTCCACACCGATCCACGAGACGCGGGTTCAATCCCCATCGCGTACCAATGTGTTTTCGAATTTCAAATTCATATGATACTACGTTTATTCGATGCTCTTACGGTGAAGGAAAACATCGTGATGAAACCTGCGCGCACACTCCTCGAAGAAATTCAAAGGTTGTGTGTGAAGTCGACCAACTCGAACTGGGCCAGCATGGTCGACTAAGGCCTGATCGCCCTAATTCAGGGTAGGATCGAGCCCCTCGGTGGGGACGAATATGAGCTGTTAATGTATATCATGATGTCCTTTAGGAATGATTTTATTTTCTAGTTCGCGCCTGCTACTTCTAGTCCGTGCCGTTTTTCACTTAAGTAAATAAATAAATATGTGGGGACATCTTCACACACGGTCATCTGATCCCAAACTAAGCAGAGCTTGTACTATGGGTACCAGACAGCAGCAGCTGCAGTAAGGCCAGTTAGGAAAGAAAAATTATCTAAAATTATTCATACTTTTGCGGCGTTTATGAACCACGAAATCAATAACTTATATGTATATTGGTGATTGCACACCATCTTGACTTCAGGTATTAACCATTTTGCGGATATGACAAAAGAAGAAATGAAGAGTTACACAGGCTTCATCGCACCAAGCAAAGAATGCAATCTCTTGTCTGGCTCGCAGAATCGTCATAGTGACGACACTTATAAATGTAAGAATCAGACATATGTGGACACTAGCGCCGATATACCAGAAGAACTTGATTGGAGAAAAAAGAATGCCGTAACTTCGGTGAAGCAGCAAGGAATGTGTGGCTCTTGCTGGACATTCGGAACAACTGGTAAAGTATCTGTGTGCATCAAAAGTGAACTACTGCATCACTGGGAAAGCATAAATGCCGGGCAATATTTTAGCTGATAACTGCTGGTGAATAAAGGTTCTCAAATGGTGACCACGGGTCAGAAAGTGTAGTGTTGGACTGCCTCCCCAAGGTAGACGGATGACTTGTGAAAGTTGCTGGGCGCCGGTGGATGCAGTTAGTTCAGGACCGCTCACGTTGGAAACTTATGGAGGAGGCCTTTGTTCAGCAGTGGACTGTGGATGTCTTCCGGCTGATGTGATGAAGTGATGATGAATAATTTGAACCCATTGAAAGTCATAAATTATTTGCGTAAACAGAATACACACACACCTATAACTCTTGGCTACAATCCTCCTCTTTTAGATGGGATGTCCAATTCTCATTTTCAGCTACTTTGGATCAGTAGACTAAAATTAATAATCTATTTATTTATCCGTGTGTTGACGTTTAGCCGTGTGGTGACGGCAGAGTAGAATACATTTGTCACCAACCCCTACTCTTCCCGTGGGTGTCGTAAGAGGCGACTTAGGGACTACACATTGAACAGGGAACGGGCAGCAGCGCTCTCTGATACAGTAACCTTTTAATCTGCGACCTCCAACCCGCCTGCCAAGCGTGGAGATTATGGCAAAACCCTCCACTTAAGTGGAGGAGGCTCATAGTCCAGCAGTGGACTGTAACGGGCCGTTGATTTGATTTGATTTGATATAATTTGTTGCTGACAGAGTTCATAAAGTGTTACGAAATGCAAAGTAACTTAAGGACTTAAATAATAAGCAGCGTGTTAAAAAAAATAACACAAAACCTCTGTCAGCCCAAGAATCTGAACAACTTTTGTTACACAGTTTTTTTTAAAGTCGCAATTTTTTAAACATTTATACAAACCGCTCAGCTAATCGAATCAATTTGTAAGTTGACTTGATTTGTATTAAAAAATTCAGTTCTGACAATTTTTTTTTTCTTTCAGGAAACGTTGAAAGTATGTACGCAATAAAGTACGGAAAACTCGTAGATCTCTCTGAACAGCAACTTCTTGACTGTGACAAAAACAACCATGGCTGCCATGGTGGAGTTTACAACGCAAGTTTAGGGTAAGTAAATAAGAATAAAAAATGGCGACGGCTACAAAACAGCTGAAAACTGGACAGATAGGTTTCCGCATTTTTATTACATTATATAGTATGGACGTAGGCCTCCCCTAGGACACGCCAAAGCGCACGATCACCCGCTTTCCTCATCCAGCCGCCACCACCAGCGACCTTCCTCAGGTCATCAGTCCACCTAGCAGGGGGGCGTCCCACACTACGTTTCCCGAGACGTGGTCTCCATTCGAGAACCCGTCTGCTTCAACGCTCATCGGTTCTGCGACAGACGTGGCCAGCCCACTGCCACTTCAGCTTGCTATACTTCTGGACGATATCGACGTCCAGCTCAGTGGACTGCAATAGGCTGATTAATTGATTGATTGATTGATTGATTGATTGATTGATTGATATAGTATGTATTTTTAGTGGGCTTGTAACAAGTGGAGGGATGATGTCACTAGAAGACTATCCTTATGTAGCTAAACAGAAAAAATGCAGATTCGATAAATCCAAAGTGGTAGCTAAGCTGAAAGACTGCTTACTTTATAATCCTAAGGATGAAGAGCAACTGCGGTATCATGTGGCTACTAATGGTCCAGTGGCTATTTGTAAGTAGACAATTGGGCATGAAAAAAAAAAAAACGTTTTGTTTTTTAATTTTTAAATGGTAATGTATACTACCTATTTAAAGAATCTTATTTGACCGTTTTATCGTTTAAATCATTTATCATTTTGATAATGGTTTAAATTTTTCACCATTGTGACGTCATACGACCGACGGCGGACAGACTTACTCGTAGATTTTAATGAGGACATTAAATACGAAATATCACCCTTACTATCAAATCGTCACACGTAAACAAAGCTTACTTTGTTCAAGGTTTTTGTTAAAACATAGATATGTAAAGATTCGTGTGGACGATGACGTCAAAAATGTCAAATGGGTCATACTTTTTAAATCAACGAGGTAAACTTAATCAAAAGAAAGGTACGAAGCGACAGCGATAAACTCTAAGCTCGCCCTCTCAGTTGTCAAAACTGCGGGGCGGGACGAGGAAACGCCGATTGGCGGGGGGAGGTGAGTGGCCATTCTGGTACTATATTAATTCTGTGGTGTAGTCACGTATAGTTCAAACAACACTCACAAAACAAACATACCGCTCGCACTACGTATATAGTTATAACAAAGTCAATAATATTACCTATTACGTACAAGTAATGTCCTCATTGGTTGAGTAGTAGAGCCATTGATTTACAACAAGCCTAGATATAGCGCGTCATACAAAAATACACTAGAAAAATGTCACCTATTTGAAGGTACGCTGGGTTTAAAAAGTGACATGTGTATTTTATTAATTGCAACCCTATTGTCTACCATTATAGTAGTATTTTTATTGACATATACTGCGGAAATGTAGTGCTTGAGCACCACTTTGCCTTCCCATTTTTTGAACATTCATGTTCTATCTAGGCCTGTTGTGAGCATTTGGATCTCATTCCGAGAATACCGGGTTTGAATCCGGGCACAAAAAGAAAAAAAAAACTGTCCCTAGTTTGCGAGGATAGGCTGAATCCTACGCTGAATCGTCTATTTGCCTGAAAAAAAAAAGATTCCGTCCTTGACGAGACGTATTGTTGATTTCGGCTATTATTTACGAATAGTATTGTGACAAAATCCCATCTCTGTAACTCTATAGTTTGCGAGGTTTGTCACTCATCAACCCTCAATGAAATTGTAATTATTTAAGTATATGTTGTGAATGTATAGATACATTGTTTTGTTGGTGTGCCTTGACATAAATAAATAAACCCTCACTCAGCTCAGTTAGCCAAAAACGGTAAACCACCCAAAGAGATGAACGTGTCCCTGCAACAATTTACGTGCAGGCATTGACGGAAAGAGCATCAGTTTGATTCCAATGTGTTTTAGAATTTTGAATTCATACGAGCCTCTATGGGATTCTGTGACAATAGACTATTTAATGCTCGTACGTGAAGAAACCTGCGCACTCCTGCAATGAAATTCATAGTGTCGTTGTGTGTAAGTTAACCAAGAACCCGCATTGTCAGCGTGGTTGACAAAAGCCTGATCTCCTAATTTAGGGTAAGCTCTAGCCCTTCAAAGGGGCGTTTAAGAGCTGTTGATGATAATGATGATTGACGGAGTAAGTGGGAGAAAGAAAGATACGCATTCAATCAGGGCACACTATATTGTAGCTGAGATTTTTTAATAAATATTCCTATTTAATGTAATTTTTTTACAGCAATTGACGCATCGGATATTCAATTTATTTCCAAGGGAATTCTTAAGAATTGTGCAGCTGGCCAACTCAACCATGCTGTTTTACTCGTTGGTTATGGAACAGGTAACGTTACTCCATTTAACATCTGCAGATATTATTCGCATCATGGTTCTTACCAGACAACCTGACCTGCCCTCGCTGCATGACCACCATAGATAAAATGAACCACGCGACATATAAAGTGACCGCCAATAATACATATCCAAGTTTATGTCGCACGAAGACAAGACTGTGTTACTGTGCTATTGGTGTTTACGTTTTATATGGCGCGGTTTATTTGATCTACGGTGTGGTCATGCAGCGGGGGCTGGAGTCTCATTTACACTTCCCGTTCCCACATGGTACACTCCGTGAATCAAGAAAAGCGAGATGTTCGACTCTGTGACGTTTATCTTATAGTATTTGGACAATAACAAGACAATGCGACAAAATACAAGAACCGGTGGCCAAATCTAGAGCTAATGGCATCTCATGTGATTGTAGTTGGATTGTAGCGACACAAGCAATTCTGACTTAAGATGTTATGTTTTAGTTGCATTATAATTTCCCGTCTGAGATTGTAAATAGCACGTCTCGTGTTAATAAGGAACTCCTCGTCAATCGACTCATTCCCACTCGGAATTGACTCATTCTCATTTGCTAACCCCTTCGATCACAGAAAGGCAGACCTCCCCCTGGATTGCCGATGAGATTCAGATTCCAAGATTGACAAAGATTTTTATTGATTTTATAGGTTCATACTGAATTAATTTCTAAATAATTTTCTCGTTCTTCAGAAAAGGGCACACCGTATTGGATCATAAAGAACTCTTGGGGTGAAAGTTACGGAGAAAAAGGCTATTTCCGTGTACTAAGAAACGTCAACGCTTGTGGTTTGCTGAATCCTTGTGCTGGCACCGCCGTGATTGCATAAAAAAATGTGGATCTTAGTAATAAAATAAACTTATCTTTATTACGATAAATCTAAAATATTTATAACGATACCTCTTTTGTGTTATTTACCATAAGATGGTTCTTGTCTTGAAGTATACACTTTGGGATGGATGAAGTAATATTTGTGGCCTGCGATTGTAAGAGTAACGTATTATTGATGGACTTGTCTTTACGACGTACCTTAGATAAATTAATGGTGCCCACAAATCGGTGGTGTTTAGAAAAGTTTGTAAACAATAATCCGGAGTGGGAGCAATTTGTTTCAAAATGTTCTCTTAGAAACATTTTTGACGGTAAACTGAAACACATTTAAATTGTCAGTTTGGAATAGGTGAACATCCTTACTAATATTATAAACGCGAAAGTTTGTATGTATGGATGGATGTTTGGAATAGAGATAGTTTGTACTCTGTATTACATATACATAGGATACTTTTTACGGGAAAAAGTCTTATTCCCACGGGAAAACGCGAGCGTAGCCGCGGGCGGACCACTAGTAAAAAAATATTTCTAAAAAAAGTAACACTGAGACAATTGTTTGCAACAGTTGTAAACACCGGTGTGGGAGCACCAATCAAGAGGAAAAGTATTACTAAAAAGTAATTGTCACAAGTGCGATCTAAAAGCAAAGTCAAAGTCAAAGTCAAAATTATATATTCCCATAGGATGTTATCACATCACTTAGATCCGTCATTACATTTTTTTGGGTGAGTTCACTAACACAATGGCGGAAAGCAGCTTTGTACTTAGTTAGGAATAATTACTTGATCCAAAAAGGTGTAGTGGTCTAAAAATGCTGATCTAAGAGTACTCCAGTTTACCACAAGAAACATTAAAATCATCGAATCAAATAATTTGCTAAAAGTTTATTAGTATAATATAATTGAATAAAAAAAATTGTAGAGTATTTATGGCGACTCTTCTCGACAGATGAAAGTACATTTCGTAAAAAACACAAATAACCTACAACAAAAGACCTTTAAAATCTATGAACTGCAGTCGTAAAGGACACTTTTCCAGCCATAAATAATCTTTTGCCGATGTTAGTACGCCATCTTGCTTGTATAATATAAAAATAAATTGGCAGTGTTGGGTTTGAAACCTAGACTGTAGCGGTAACAAAAAAAGTTATTTTTTTTAATAGTTCAATGCTGGTTCCATTTTAAAATTTCGTAGATATTAGTCAAAAATACCTACCACAAAATCTGAAAAAGGACAAAAATGGAACTTCGGATATTACTATGGAAATATCAATATTCAGAAAAGTCAATTTTGTATGACTACTAGCTAACCATTACTTCATAAATAATCTGTTTTTTTTTTTTATTATTATTTCAGCGAGTTGTCAATTTTATAACCTTTTGTGTATCAAATGCAAAACACCACTTTGACTTAATGAAACGCAACAAAATTTTTGTCTGAAGCACAGTCTGCGTTGCGTGAGACTATCTTTAGCAATGATAAAGTCATTAATCATTATTATCATTTTTCTACACAGACTTGTCTTTTCTGTTGTCCATACTTTCAGGAACATTCCCTTCAACAGACAGTTTTATTACTCTTGTAGAGTGCGCAAGCGACTGCATTCTACGTCGGCTCTTAGCATAATTCCTTTATTGATAGCATATTCGTACTTTCTGCCAATTTTGTACACGGTGTTCTAGAGGCTGTTTAGTAAAGTGAATTTTCTCTTTTATCGAAAAATACGTAACAAAAAGAGGTTGTATAATTTATTTTTTGCCAAAGCCGAGTGGTAATTATTCTTAGTAATAATTTGTCGATTTTTCGTTTTCTTTGCCCTTGGTCTACCCACAAAATTGACTGTTATGAGGGATGATAGTCCAACAATTTGGACAGGGCAGTTCAACTACTGCTTTGAAACGAATTTTTGCCTTGTGGTCCACCAAAGTACACCAAAACAATCAATCATCCTATTGTGTCTCTCCACAAATAATGGTTCTATTACTGTCTTGCCCAGCGTGCCCCACCACCTGTACACGCGAAGACCTCTATAATGCCACAGATAATGCCATATCTGTGGTAGAGTATTGGTCTTCCCAAATTTAGCCGCCGAATCGACTCGAAAAGAATGAAAGAAGTCCACTACTGGACATAGGCCTCCCCACCCAAGGGCACGCCAAAGCGCACGATCACCCGCCAATTCCTCATCCAGCCAAGCCACCACCAGCAACTTTCCTCAGGTCATCAGTCCACCTGGCACCAAAACACCTACAATAATAAGTCCTCGTACTCCTACCAACCAGACAGTGTAGAAAAATCTAAGTCACCTGAACTATTGGCCTTATTTTTTCTGACACTTTCCTGCTTCTTTAGCTGGGGCTAAAGCACATTTTCCACTAAATATACGGCGCACTGACCGCTCATTTAAAAGTTGGTACTTAACTCACGCCATTAGTTTTCCGCTGTCAAGCACTGTAAGAATTTATTACTCTTTTTTGCCCTGTGAAACCGAGTACTTTTATACGGGACTTTTTCTAGTAGGCTTGATTTTGTGGACTCCACTTTAAATGTTACACCATTACTGAATCGTGACCTTCAGAAATGAATGTGATTTTTTTGCCAACTGTGCGATTCTAGTGAAATCAAAGTCTAAGTAAATTTTTTTTTTATTCGAATTAAGATTTTTACAAATAATTTTTCGACGTCAAAGCTATCATGGATGGCACGTTCATTACCAGTGTACGCCCTCTGTGGTGAAGAACGGCCAGAAGAAACTCCCTCCGGAAGAATCTTTTAGAAAAAAATATATTCAATCTTTACCAACTGATTGCTCAATGTGCCCAATATTATCTGTTTATCATCAATGATAATTATCATCAGTCGTAACTTTCTAACTTTTATAATTACATTCTTTTTTTTTTTTACTTTTTTTTACTTTTTTTGACTTTTTTTTTTTACTTTTTTGTTTTTTTTTACTCATTTAAGAACATACTGAAACTTAATTCATTTATTTAAACCAAAACACTAACATAAAATACTGATAAAACAATCAAACCGCTTGTACAAAACCTAGTTTTTTGTAAAGCACCAGCTCCCACCGCTTCAACTTTGTGATCGGGGCGTCAGAGTCCACTTTCCTGCTTCTTTTGTATTTTCTGAAGAAGTCTCCATCCACCTGAATACAAAACATTTTTTATTATTTACTTGATGATCATGATCGATTGAGCGTCGATGGTCTAGTGGCTAGAGCCTTTTAATCCTTAAAAGGTGAAAAGGACGGACGAACTAAAATTAAGGATTATAACTGGTCAACTGTTGTTCCAAATCAGCGGAGTACATTGTAATTACAGGTATGACTCATGTATGATTCTTTATATATTTAAAAGAAAATTACAAAAGATACAATTCCTGTGGAGTTTCTTCTGGCCGTTCTTCTCCACAGAGGGCGTACACTGGTAGTGAACGTTCCATCCATGATAGCTTTGACGTCGAAAAATTATTTGTGTAAAACTTAATTCGAATAAAAAAAATTGACTTTGTCTTTGACTACCAACACCGAAAAGTTGCCTTAATTTCGTAGAAATAATAATGTGCAATAATTTTCAAAAGTTAAGTATTGTTCGTGCGCGATCAAAATGCAGTTATGATGTATGTGAACACTTTGGCGACGTAAGCATTCAGTTTTACGCGATAACAATAGATGCAGGTCTAACCTTGTGGTAAAGTTAGTAAATATAATAGTGAATTTTAAGTAGAAAGTTTCGGCTACTATCTTTTTCATCGGCTATAAAAATAGCTAAGTATTTTAACACTAAGTCATATTTCTTTTAACACTAAGTCATATTTTGTTGATCAGTAAAGTGGCTGCTTTTTAGACCGACGCATTGCCCACAAGACGCCTGTTTTTACATTACTCTTTCCTTTCTTCTTTCATCTTCTTTCTCTCTCATTCTCCATGTGAATCTAGGTCTATCTCACCTTGATACGTTGGTCAATGTTGTCCCTAGCACCAGGCACCAGCCCAGTCGTCGGTTCCCTTTGTTCGTGGACGCGAGGATAAAATAACCATCGCTTTGACCCCAGACCGTCACTCTTCAATATCTCTTGGATACGGTCCTGCTTTTTTTTCGTCACTAAATATTTCGTTGCGCTCTTTTTGTGTTTGCTAGCTGAAAAATTAAATGAAATTAAAGTTCGTATTTATTTTTTTGTCTACGTCATCTGCTATAGTACAGAGGGTAACCAAAGAAGAAACAGCTATAAAAATATTTCATCAACAGCCATCAATTATTTTGGAATGGCGTTTTGTTTCTGCAAGAATATAATTTATCTTTTTCAAGCTTTAAGGTTTCAAAATGTAGGTATGTATACTGATTGTTTGAATTTGCAACACCTGCCAGACGTCCTATTCTATGCAGTGGACCTTATAATAATGATACATTGGACAGTTTCAAATAGTTGACGAACTGTCGCGAAAGGTGTTACACAACCCACGGAAACCACGGAATATAAAATATTTCGTGAAGCAACCTATTTAAATTGTTCGAGTCACGCTGTGTTATTTATTTATTTTATTTGGGAAAGTAAACAGCTGCATACACAATATCTACAAATGAATAAAAACAACAGGGTTAGATACACTATCCACAGATTATGTAAATTAACATAGTAAAGAAACAGTAATACTTGCGTAACTAATAAAAAGCATGATTATTAAGTATAATGCAGTAACAAAATTATAAGATTCGTAGACAAGTTAACCAAAATAATAGTAAAAGTAAGTACCTACTATAACCTAACCTAACCTAATATTATAACTTTGGTATAGAATAACAGCTAGTAAATCTAGGGGGAAAATGAAACTAAAAAAAACTTGAAAAAATTGTTTCTCTTACGTGATAAATACAAAACCCGAAAGGAATCCATCAATGTAGGCTCTTTATAAGTCAGCTCACGGCGACGACTCCCGGAGCGACTGCGACTTCTGCTACCGCTCCTTGAACGGGACCTCGACTTAGAACGTGAACGTGACCTTGACTTTGACCTTGATCCAGACTTAGTGCTCTCGTGCGATCGGGAACGCCGGCCTGGTTTGCGAGTGTGGTATTTTGAGCAACTGGCTCTGAAACAAAATACACAGTAGGAATATATAGAGAATCTTTTTTTATATCAATTGAGTTTGCGAAATCTATCGTCTGAGTTTGTTTTGAATTATATGATCTGATTATACTAGTGTATCTGTGAGCTGTAGACCTCGCGAATCTGTATGTCTTTTCATATTTATTTTTATTTTTTCTCCACAAACAGGACCTCTTGATTTTTTTTTAACTTAATTTTATTTTATATTATTATTTATTTTATTTTATTGGTTAAGAAATGTGACCTGTAGAGGAAAAAAGCCTCAGAGGTAGACCTTGTGAGCTGGCAACCCCCATAACTCCTCCCCCTTTTAAAAATTTCCAAAAAGTGAGTCGACAAAAAGAATTCAATTAATTTATCGAAACTGCTCACAAAATTTCACGAAAATCGGTTGAGAAACGCGACCTGTAGAGTGAAACAAACAAACAGATGGACAGATGGAGATACAGAAGCAAATTTGGCCAAGCTGAAACAGAGACGCTTCGCTCGCTCGGTCAAAAAGTGTGCGACTTGTTGATAAAGAATATTTGTATTGTATTGTATTTATTTATTGATTGATTATTGAATATTGCTAGTAGTATTTTTTTTATTAAATTCTGATCGTAAGAAGGGTATTTGCCCACTAGTCGGGGCCTGATTGTGGCGAAGAATTAGTCAATAATAATAATAATAAAATAGATGTAAGGAGAACCACGCCTCGAATGGAATACAATGGAGGAAATATTAACGTAGAAGTTTGTACTTTAAAAAAATGTTAAGACCTTTCTTCGAGTTCATATACTGGAGGTGGAACCCGAGGCAGTATGCGTGGTGGCATCCATGTCATAGGGGGGCGATAATAAGAAGCCCAGGGATCATCGCCACAATATTCAGCGAAGGCAGTCGTAGGCCAACCCCCAAGAAAGATTGAGGACCTGCGCAGAATGCAGAGTCGATTTTAATTTTATATCATTTTTAAATTATAAAAAAAATGTAAATCGTCTGAATCCTGCGCAAGTCATGTGTTGTTGGGTGTGTTTAATCAAACGAAATATAAAATTGATAAATACAGTGTTTTTATTTGTTTGTATGTATATGGTATGAAGGGTTAAAGATTAAAAACAGGCTTCATTTTATGGAATATACGAAACTACACAAATTTTTTAACAACTATTAGTACTGTGACGTCTGAACCTGTAACTATTTTAATTGCAGAAGTAGAGACTTACTTTTGCATGCAATGTGAGGAAACCTTGACCATTTACTCACATGCAACATAATAGCAATGAACGTCAAAACCGCCTCCGACGCCCATTAAGGAGGTTCCGGTTTCGATTCCCGGTGGGGACACTGACAAGCAAAAACTCTCTTTGTGAGATTTTCCCCAGTTTGGATACGACATTGCAGGCTGAATCACCTGATTGTCCGAAAAGAAAGATCATTCCGTGCTTCGGAAGGTACGTTAAGCTGTTGGTCCCGGCTACTATACTATCTAGTCGCTACATGATCCAAGTCAGTGGCCTGACACCAAGGTTTGCGAGGTCGGTTGTCGACCTTTTACAACCCACACGATGATGATGAAGGTCAAAATTAGAGTTGGAGCAGTTACCGAGACCAAAGTTGGTCAAGAGCTCATCATCAGATAAAAAGGCCTATACCTTCTTCACACATTTCTTTACCGTTACCTTTTAGAAGGATCATCATTCAGAGGCGCAGCATTCAATGGTGGAACATAATAATCCCCAAAACCATCCCCATGGTCAGGATATTCCACATCTGGGCGCACAGGGGAATACCCTGGAGGGTAAGGATACGCATAGCCTGCCATCGAATATTCACATGTAAATATTTAACAAAAACCTGGAAAAAATACTGATATTTTGAATATTTTATGTTTGGACGTTGTCACTGTCAAATTTTGTTATAAATATTCTGTCACGAGATAAAAGCAAGTCGTCATTTGTATCAAATGAGTTTCAAACCTTAAAAATGTTATATAGTAAGTATACAGTAAGTAATAGTTAAACTTATACCCCGTAAGGTCAAAGGATACCTCAAAGGTATTATTTCTTTCTCTTCAAATTTAAAATAGTTGAAATAACTTATCCACTCGCTAAAATTAATATCATAGTCAAACAAGAATACTTTCCAAACACTTAGATAAAAAGAACCCAATTTTAGATTATTGAGCGTCAAAATAATCCCATAATTTAGGGTTTATATTCTGATATAAGAAAAAAGTTTAAAAAATAAAAGAATTTTCGAGTTACTCAGCTAAATTCACAGATATTTCGACCGTAAAGTATAATTTTGACAGCGACAAGCTGAAAACATATCGATTGGATTTTATAAATTATGAAATTTGTTCTATTTGTTGACTCTTTTTACAATAAAGCAGAGATTTAAGCTCTTTTTGATTATGTACAACCTTCTAAAAATAACTAGAAACCTTGCTAAGCATAGTCCTCTCACATAGGTTTCCAACGTGTACGATCCCGAATTTCTGTCATCCAACGGCGTTCTGCAACCTTCACGAAGTCATCTGTTCTCCATATGGGAGGCAAGAATTCAGGGTAGGCTCAAACCCCTCGGTGGTCAATAGTGTTGATATATGAAATTTTAATATTTTTTATTGAACGGAACCATGGACACATTTACTCAGGCACACTTACCGTCATTCTAAAGTTTTAAAAACTTATCCGATCGCACCCCTATCCAGTTGAAATCTAAATTGCAAAAATAAATCAATATAGGTAAACGACTATGATTTGTGATCCATTTTAAAAACTTGAGACAAATCAGTAAAGTGCGTTCTAAACATATCAATTGACGTCTTACAAACATGGTAACATTTATAAGAGAAAAATTTAAATTAAAAAAAATTAACAAACTCATGCGTATTTTTTTTGCTGTTTAGATCCTAGGTACATTTGTAGATCAACATCATCATAATATACGACTCCACCGAGGGGCTCGAGCCTGCCATAAATGGATCATTCTATTCTATACTATATTGGCTGCCTGCATAAATATACAAATACTAATCCTTTGCATTACTGAACCCTAACCACAGAATAAATAATAGCATTAACGTTCCTAACCAAAAAGTTCTCCCGATTGAAACTCCAGATTGGAAAGAAAGAGCAATTAACAATGAAGATAAATCAGGATTCGATGAATGTCTAATGGTTCTCTCCATTAGAGGGTTTTGAGTTTGCTGAACACTTTTCTTTTTGGAAAAGGAAAATTTTTAACTACTCCTCTTTAAAGTTTTAGATGGATGTTGTGATGTAGAATAACTAGAAGAGATCATATTTTTAAGAATCATATTTTAGTGTGCGATATTTTAAGTGTTTTTCATTGTGGGTTGTAAGGTCGACAACAGAACTGATTTCCGTTATAAAGCTGCCAAAGGCCACCGACTTGGCTCGTGTAACAATTATAGGTAGATATTAGCTGGGTGGGACCAACGGCTTAACGTGCCTTCAGTAGCACGGAATCATCTTTCTTTTCGAACAATCAGGTGATTCAGCCTGCAATATCCTTACCAAACTGGAGGCGTTAAGTGGTCTTAATTTAACGCCGAGTAATTTAAGGTGTTGCAGCAGAGAATTTTAATTTTGGCGTTCGAAATGTTGCCTTTTTTTTTTAAATAATGATTAGTATTTCTACCATTATATTACGATCTCTTGTAACTTAGGAAAGTAGTTAGTCAGGCACGGAAAACTTACAAGGAAGAAAATAGACTACTCGCCCGTCTAAGACCGATATCAAATAAATAGGTACCATATTATATCCATTATATTATATCCATTGTATTATCCTCATCTTATCGTCGTATTGTATTATATACTATACATACACATTTATTATATATATCATAATAATATCATATATATTTACATGTTTATAAATAACAACTTCACTGTTTTTTGCGTACTTGTCTTATTAATTATAATAGTCCTTCTCCTTCTGAGATTCATGCGAAGACAGGTGGCGGCAGAATAACAGCGTTTGTTTCGTAGGTCGAAGCAAACATATAGCTGAGTCGCTATCCTTTTTCCTGACTGTGCACACTATGCTGCTCTTTTTTTTTATTGTTTCTCTTTTTGTTTTTTTTTATTATTTATTCATGTAAAATATTGTTTTTTTTGCTTTATTACTAAACATGTTTTGTATGTGTTGTACTGTCATGAAATAAATGTTTTCTCTCTCTCTCTCTCTCATACCACCTAAATTTCGTTGTGCTTTTCTTCATGGTATTTGGAAAGAACACGCTCTCGTGATCTCATAAAGCTGAGTCTTAGAGGACGCAATCCGCCGCAGCAGTTTTGATGGAGGAATGAAAGTCGCCAAAAATGCTGGTTAATTTCGTTCAAGTCTGGTGAACGATTTTGCTATTAACATGTTGTCTTTGATAGACTTAGTCTTAAAAGGATTCAGTGAAACATCTTGAGAAAATCTAAATAATGCTTGCAAACAAAAAGCAGTGTGTGTATTGGTGTTATAAATGTTGTCTATGTCTATATGTCTGGGCCCCGTTTCACGAAGCAACAAGTTACAATTTGATAAACATTGCGTGACGAATTTGCCTAAACTGTAAGTCCTTACCGTTTTATCTAATCGTCTACGTAATGTACATCGAATTGTACTTGTAATTTGTATCTTGTAGCTTTGTGAAACGGGCCCCTGGTGTTCAAATGAGCAATAATTAAGTATATTTTTTTTTACTTGCGCGTAAAAATCACATCCAGCATGACCTAATTCGATAACAGTGTGGTAAGAATACTTGCGGAGTTCGCTTTGAACCGCGTTCTGTTCTTCGTTTCCTTCTTATTTTAATATTCTGCAAGTTTCCACCTCATTTGTATTACCTGTAGGTAAAATTTCTAGGTTTTTGTTATTATTGAAGATTTTTTCCTTTTTTTAAGTCTCCTAAATATCCTAATAGTTACTGAATCAGCATCATCAAAAATAATAGTATGTTTTTATAATCATTAGTTTAATCATCAGCATTTAACAATCAACAGCCTCCGTGGCCGAGTGGTCGAGATTTCGACGTCCGGGTTCGATTCCCGGTGGGGATACTGTCAAGCAAAAATCTCTTTGTGAGACTTTCCCCAGTTTGGTTCGGACATTGCAGGCTGAATCACCTGATTGTCCGAAAAAAAAGATGATTCCGTGCTTCGGGAGGCGCGTTAAGCCGTTGGTCCCGAAGCTGACAGTCAGTGGACTTGACTCATGTAACGACTAGATAGTAGCCTTTGGCGGCTCTAAAACACTGACATCAGGGTTGGTGAGGTCGGTTGTCGACCTTACAACCCACACGATGATGATGATGATGAGCATAACTCGGTCCATAGTTCGATTTTTGTTACTTGATAGATTTTAAGCTTTTTTTTTATTTATGTTGGTCCATCTTAGGGTTTCAACATCAACATCAACGGCCCGTTACAGTCCACTGCTGGACTATGAGCCTCCTCCACTTAAGTGGAGGGTTTTTCCATAATCTCCACGCTTGGCAGGCGGGTTGGAGATCGCAGATTAAAAGGTTACTGTATCAGAAAGCGTTGCTGCCCGTTCCCTGTTCAATGTGTGGTCCCTAAGTCGCCTCTTACGAAACCCACGGGAAGAGTAGGGGTTGGTGACAAATGTATTCTACTCTGCCGTCACCACACGGCTAGGGTTACCATATACATTTTTTCTATTTTAATGAAATCATTAGTGATAATTTCGCATTTGTACGTTTTGATGACACTAGCTATCTTTTTTGTGGAAGAGCAGTCGTGTAATTAATATTTTGTATTATACCGTTTAAAACAGGATAAGAAGAAACCTCTTTACGTGTATTTATTCTATTTTATTTACTTTTTATCCAGCTTCTTTCATTTCCTAAGTAAGTATATTTAACAAGCTCTCCTCAGTTTTTAATTATTCAACCTTTCTAAGACTTGTTTGGACATCATGCTGGTAGGTAGGACAGTACAGTAGCCTTAGAAGTTAATTGTACTGATACTGCTCGATAACAGCCACCGTGGCCGAGGCCCATTACGGAGGTTCCGGGTTCGATTCCCGGTGGGGACACTGTCAAGCAAAAATCTCTTTGTGAGACTTTACACAGTTTGGTTAGGACATTGCAGGTTGAAACACCTGATTGTCCGAAAAGAAAGATGATTCTGTGCTTCGGAAGGCACTTTAAGCCGTTGGTCCCGGCTACTATCTAGTCGTTACATGAGCCAAGTCAGTGGCCTTTGGCGGCTCTATAACACTGACACTAGGGTTTGTGAGGTCGGTTGTCGACCATACAACTCACACGATGATGATGATGACTGCTCAATGACTATGTTTTCTGTCTGTCATCTTAGTTAGTACCTATTTAACGTATTAAACTGAAAAAATAAATATATATGACAACTGACCCAAAACAGTAAATTTCATAACAGTTCAACTGTAGTGAAAATGATCAATGATACTATAGGTATAGTATTCACAGTTCTTTACAAATTAAAACTTTAGCATTTCTATGAACACAAACGATTATTTAACAATAAGAATATTTGAGTGTACTTACGACATTGAGTGGACTTACGTCAGCCGTGTGGTGACGGCAGAGTAGAATACATTAGTCACCAACCCCTACTCTTCCCGTGGGTGTCGTAAGAGGCGACTTAGGGACCATTTATTGAACAGGGAACGGGCAGCAGCGCTCTCTGATACAGTAACCTTTTAATCTGCGATCTCCAACTCGCCTGCCAAGCGTGGAGATTATGGCAAAACCCTCCACTTAAGTGGAAGAGGCTCATAGTCCAGTAGTGGACTGTAACGGGCCGTTGATGACTTACGACATTTAACATTAAACGAGTACGAGCACAAATATGCATGAATAAAAGCAGTGTCCAGAACAGTTCATGCTAGTAACTAAACCAATGTACTTAGTCGTTTTACTGGCGTATTGTAAACAAGCTACAAGGGAGTTTAGTAGAGCAACAGAAACTTCCAACATGGCAGGGGCAGGTAGTTTTTAAAACCGTGAAAAATTGTAAATTGTACTAATTAACTGAAAAATACAGCTTGTCAGAGGTGACCTAGTTAAAAGTAACTAGATTATACCGTTATTGAAACGCCGCCGTAACAAAATTATTTTTTACTGAAAAATAACCCTTAAAGTAATTTAACATAGGGAAAAAAATTCTAGCTTTTTTGAAGCATACCAATATTTTTAAAATTGATAGTAAAAATATTAAAATCTTGTAACCTCGTGATAGTGTACTTTAGCTGTTTTTTTGCGTTAGGCCCAACGCACACCGAGCGCGGCGCGACGAAGATACTGAGAAGTCAACAATTTAAATTAAACCCTAATCCATATCTTATAAGGTTGAAAACACTAGGCGAAGATAAATAAGAGCAAGCGGCGCACGCGGAGCCACGAGAGTCGGCGCGCGCGAACCTTATAAGATAGGGATTACGGTTTAATTTAAATTGTTGACTTCTCAGTATCTTCGCCGCGCCGCACTCGGTGTGCGTTGGGCCTTAGTGAGGTATCGGTTACCAACTGGCTGCATTTTTTGAGCACTTGCTGATACACACACGCACTTACACACACATTTGCTTGAAGTATTAAAGTTATTATGCATTAGCTATTTTAGTTTTATATATTTAAGGCTGTATTGTTACTGTGTCCTGAATTGCTATTTAAATATGTAAAATTCTCTTAATTTGGCTATTGAAATGTGAAATTTAAAATTTGTATTATGTCCTATTTGTAAGCTGTGAGAACTTTCATTCAATATATAAATAAATAAATAAATAAAATATTGGAAATACATTTTATTTTGTTGGTTGGTATGTATCATAGAGAAATTGACTTTAAAACAGTTAACTAGGTTTTTGATAAATTAAAGCCTTGAAAACTTTTAATTCAATTCTGGATACCTTTCAAAGTTTGAACTACTTCGGATTTTTTTAAGGCCGCAAAAGCTCAAAAAAAGTATTTTTATTTACATGTGATTGGAACCACAAGAAGATCAAAACTGATTTTTCAGAGCACTTTTAGTCTACGGCATCCTTGAATACGGTTAGGTACAAAAAGTTAATTTCCAGTAGATTACACATTTTTGTGTTAACTGCTTCTATGGTCGAGGGGTTGTACTCTCATAACGGAGTTCCGGGTTCAAATCCCGGTGTACGACTTTTTCCACTTTGTTCCTGACCAATGTCCTAACATTGCAGGCTGAATTCATTGTCCAAAAAGAAAGATGATTCCGTACCTCGGAAGGCACGTTGTACCGTGGTAGGTCTCAACTACTGCCTACAAAATTGACATTACAGGAACCATGTCTTTGGTGGCGGCTCTATAGGGTTTTTGATGTAATTTCGACCTTATGAAGCACGATATAGAGCGTCGGTGGTCTAGTGGCTAGGGCCGCTGTCTCCCGTCCGGGAGACACGGGTTTGATCCTCACCACGTACCAATGTGTTTTCAAATTTGGAATTCATAATGTACCTTTATTCGACGCTCTTACGGTGAAGCAAAACATCGTAATGAAACCTGCACACTCCTGTGAAGAAATTCAAAGATTGTGGGTGAAGTCGACCAACCCGCACTGAGCCAGCGTGGTAGACTAAGGCCTGATCGCCCTAATTCAGCCCAGCTCCTCGGTGGGGACGTATATGAGCTGTTGGTGTTGATGATGATGAAGCATGGTGAAAAAAAAATTGTGTACATATAATTTATGAAACAAAAAGAGGTTGACTTGTTTATATAGTGCATCCTGCATTTTGTCGGATTAATCTGATGATTTCAATTTAGGACCATTTTAGTCATCAGTCCAATCTGTCACCATTTTACAGACACATTATAACGAGCCGACAGAACTCCTCTTTCAATTTCAAACTCGAAACCTCACTTTCCCAACTGTAGGTACCTTCCTTCCCTACTTTCTGCCATCCAACTTGCCACTTAGGACTTACAGTCTAATGACGCGGTCGGCATTGTACCAACTTTTTCACTCCACTCCCGCTCTGCATGAATATGGACGCGCCCTTACAATACCGCACAATTTTAACGCTGCATTCCTATAAATGTACCACGCTGTGTTTTTAACTCTACGCTCATACTCATAAGTCGTATTCGGGTTTTGGTTAACGGAGTCGGGATGCAAAGGTAAGGTTGTTTAAGGATATTTTTTTTAGTTTTTTTATTTCACACGTCCTTTCATGTTATTCAAGTTTGGCGTTGATGAAACTTTTTAATTACGTTTTCTTCGAACCCGTGAGAAGTTTGTTTTGAATTTGGAACAGTTGAATTATTTATTTGTGGGGCGGTACACATTCAAGGCGCAGTTTTTCCGTAAATGCATAATGATTAGTAAAAACTAATTTATTTGCTTATATTTTATTTTTCTATGATGTTTACACAATAGTCAACTGTGTCAAAAAGTAAAGGTATTGGCCTCGATTTGGGATGTCACGCTCTAATCCTTAATTTAAGTTAGTCCGTCCTTTTTACCTTTTAAAGTTTGAAAAGGGACAAGAGATGGCCATCCGTATAATAGAGCTGTCAAACATCGAATTTGAACCTTATGGCCGTGTCGATTGTACAATTTTAGAGAGCGCTTAAAACATGCGACTTAAAAATCTCTTAAACTGACAGCTATGCTCTTATTTTAAGATATCATTCGTTCAAATTAATATCATTCGTTCATCACCTCTCTTTCATTGGTCATAAAAACGAAACGGATAGCTGGATTTTAGAATTAGAATTAGAGCATGACATCCCGAATCAAGGCCATTGCTTGAACGAGAAATTTCTTTTTCCTTATAAAAGTAATGAATATGTTATTATTTCTCTTTGAGTCGATGGAGCATTCATTTGAATTTCAGTGATTTGGCAACATCGATTTTGATGGTACCTTCTACCTATACAGATCTAAAACAGAGAATAATTACTTACATACACTAAGTACATTACTACCATACAAAAATGGATTAAATGATTTTGTGGAATTAAGATTCAGAGAACCGCGATGTAAGTACAAATCGTAGAACCGATGAGCGCTAGAGCAGACGGGTTCTTGAATGGAGACCACGTCTCGGCAAACGTAGTGTGGGACGCCCCCCTGCCAGGTGGACTGATGACCTGAGAAAGGTCGCTGGTGGTTGCTGGATGAGGAAAGTGGGTGATCGTGCGCTTTGGCGTACCCGAGGGGAGGCACACGTCCAGCAGTGGACTGCAATAGGCTGATTGATTGATTAAAGATTTAAGGAAAGATTTCGAATTTTCTGAAATTTTATCCCACAGACAGTCGGATAAACGTGAATAAAAATAATCATTCGGTAGTAACATAAATTATTTACCTGTTGCCTGGAAGAAATTGCTACCTTAGCAATAAGGCCGCCAATTGTACTATTTTTACTTCTGTAATTACTGTACGTTTAAAGTATATTTCATTCATTTATTTATTCATTCATTCATTTCATTCATTCATAATTTTTGCAGCTACAAGTCATAAATTATTATTTTAGAAATTTAATTTATTTTTTTGACAGTGACCATTAGTCAAAATACGCGAAACGGATTCAAACCCAATACATTTCACAAACCATGACGAGGGCGTAACGTTATTTTTTTAACAAGAAACTGTACCTACACGGCGACAAATTCTAACATCTTTTATACTTGAAAACAAACTTACTTCATCACACACAGAAAACGATCTCCAGAGTATTACAAAAGTAAGATAGAGTTTGCGAGCCGTAAGTAAAACTTTGTTTTCGGAATCTTTAATTTGCGTGCGCGGAACACTGGTTTGCTTATTTTGTAGTAAGGAAAGAGTGTTGGCGGACGGCGAATGTAAGTTTGTTTTGGAGGTATTTTGCGAGTGTCCAACGAGGGTTTGAAGTTGTGATTCTGTTTACAGTAAATGGGAAGGTTTTTGCATCGTTTGTTGATGTTTTGGTAAAGGATTTACTTAGATCGGAGTGTGTCCTCTAATATAAGATGAAAACACATACCCAGAATACTTATACGACGTGTCAAGTAAATAAAGCAAAACCTCTGGTTGTTTAATCCGTAAATCTGAACAACTTCTGTTTTAGTATTTTTTTTATTATTATTTAATCTGATCAGCTGACAGAGCTCAAATGCATGAACACTAAAATAAAATTAATTTTAAGTTGTGGAACAAAAAGTTGTTGGATTCGTATGGGCTGAAATACCACCCGAGAGCTTTTTTTTTTTTTTTACGTATTACACATTTTCAAACACACAGCTGTTACAGGCTTGCACCCAATGAACTGTGCTTATAATTAACTTATAATTTAAGGCTTATGAACTTAATAAATATAAAAACATTACAATACATAAATATGACAACACAACTTTTTAAGAAAATCATTATGTAAACCTGATACCACCTTGACTGTCTTATTTGATAAACAAACCACTCACCTCGACAAAATCTCAAGTTTACGTGCTAATCACACTATAGAACTAGTCCAAAATGCAAATACACCTGAAACAAATACTTATTAAACATTCACTCACAAATATTATTTAACAAACACATATCACAAACAATCTCCATTCCAAATTTTATCCAAATTCGTTCAGTAATTTAAGCTTAAAAGCGAAACATCCAATCATATTATCAACTTTGTTTTTTCAATAACTAGCTTTCCGCCTGCGGCTTCGCTCGCGTTGTGTAAGATTTTTCCCGTGGAAATAAGGCTTTTTAGCGTAAAAAGTATTCTATGTGTTAATCCAGAGTACAAACTATCTCCACTCCAAATTTCATCCAAATCTAGTAGTTCTTAGGCGTTTTTAACGAACAACGAACGTCCGAACATCTAAAGATCCAAATATATTTTCACATTTATTGACCGAGCGACCGAAGCGAGCGAAGCGTCTCTGCTTCAGCTTGGCCAAAATTGCTTTTGTATATGTCTGTGTGTCTGTCTGTCTGTTTGTCGCCACTCTACAGGTTGCGTTCCTCAACCGATTATCGTGAAACTTTGTGAGCAGGTGCGATAGATTAATGAATTTTTTTTGTCGAGTCAGTTTTTGGGAATTTTCAAAAATGACGGAGTTAGTCCACTGCTGAAGCTGTTTTACTCTACAGTCACATTTCTCAACCAATATAACAAAAAAAATTAAATAAAAAAAATTAAAAAAAATATTACGAAGTATATGAGGGTTGGAACGTAAAGTCATAGATCAGTCATTTAAAAAAAAAAAGTACTCCGAGGTCTACAGCTCACAGAGCCACTAGTCATATTAGTGTGAGTGGGTGATTAAGTATGTGCTATCTTTAATTATTTCTCTCACATTTCCGTAATGGAAGAGAATATCGCGTGAAACAGTAATTATTATTTACCTACAGCTGTTTGTTTGGTGTAATATTAAAACGTGGTGTTGTGTTGGCGTGATGGATTATAATTATTTGGGTGGATGGATTATAAATAATAAAGTATTTTTATAAGTATTTACTGTAAGAATTCGAAAAACTAGTTTTTTTTTTTATTTGTTTAATAAATGTAAGGTTACATTTTTAACATAGATAACTCGCCAAACTTCACAGTTTGATGGCGAGACGCGCTCGTTTTCGCACATTTACCTTTACTTATTTCTATTTTTTATTTATTTATTTATCTTTCGAGTACTTACACTTGTAAGGTCGACCAAGAAAGTGGTTTACCGTCACAAGGTATTTGGCGAAGTATAAGAATTACATAAAGTATGCAGAATTATATCAACACTAGTGGCGCACCCGCGACTAAGCTCGCGTTGTGTAAGATATTCCCGTGGAAAAAAGTATCTTATGTGTTAATCCAGGGTACAAACTATCCGTTTAGTAGTTTTTGCGTGAAAGAGTAACAAACATCCATCCGTACATCCATACTTAGTAAGGATTTAAACTCTTGCGATTAATCCTCTTTTAAACCGACCCGCCAAACCAATTTTAAAAATGAATAACGAAATTGTTTCCTGGAAGAAATTGATATCTAGCAACAAGGTTGCCTTGTTATACAATAGGCTCTTGATTAAATAAATGTAGACTATCGTACGAATATTTAATTAAATAAAATATAATTAAACTGAAACTCTTTCTTGTTTACTTATCATTAATTTTTCATGTTATAATTTTATTATGGTAATAAAAATAACAAAACACTCTTTAGTAAATAAGTAATAAGAACAGAACTATTGTTATTACTGTGTCCTATTAATCATACAATGATGACGTAATTAATAATAATTAACGATAGTATGGCGGATGTAGTGTCCAAAAGATACCGTTTTGTAGGATATTTTTAATGTTGCATTTTATCTTTTTTGCTTTAACAACCTCCGTGGCTGAGTGGTCGAGTATTCGTCACTTATGACGGCTACTGAGGTTCCAGGTTTGTCTCCCAGTGAGGGAGGACACTGTCAAACCAAAAATCTCTTTATGAATTTTTTCCCAATTTGGTTTGGTCGGATATTGCATGCTGAATCGCCTAACTGTCTGAAAAGAAATATCTTCTTCTTCATCGTGTGGGTTGTAAGGTTGACAACCGACCTCACAAGCCCTATTTTCAGTGTTATGGAGCCGCCAAAGGTCACTGACTTGACTCATGTAACGACTAGACAGTAGCTGGGACCAACGGATTAAAGTGCCTTCCGAAGCACGGAATCATCTTTCTTTTCAGACAATCAGGTGATTCTAAGTCTTAAACAAACAAGGGAAAGTCTCACAAAGAGATTTCTGCCTGACAGTGTCTCCACCGGGAATCGAACCCGGAACCTCCGTAATGAGCGGCAAAATCTCGACCAATCGGCCACGGAGGCTGTTCAAAGCAAGATGATTCCATGCTTCGGCAGGCAGTCAAAGCCGTGGTTCCCGACTGCTATCTACCTATACAGAAACAGTCGTTACACTAGCCAAGTCATTAACTTATGGTGGCGGCTCTATAACACTGACACACCAGGGTTTGTGAGGTCAGACTCTCAACCCAAAAACCCACATGATGAAGACGTATAATCAAGATGACTTTTATTTTGATTATTGAACTATTAAAGTGTGGAACAAACACTGTTTCACCAAATAATTGTATTGACTGCAACATGTAAGAAATGTAAAGTTAGTATAAATGTATTATTAGAACATATAGATTGCGTTAATCGCGCACGCACTTGTAATTCGGCAGTTGACGAATAAACATGTCTACACCAATCTATTAGTCTCATTCCAAGAGTCCTCCTTGAGTCGTTTCATCTAGCTTTGTAATATTTTTAACTGTTGTAGGAATATAAGGCCGGTGTGGTAGGCTAGGTAGAAGCGTGTATTGTCGTGTGATGCCGGTCGGGAAAAAGTGGGCGAGCCCGCGATGAAAACAGTTTTATACAAGCGTGATGACGTCACAAGAATCTCGTGGTAGCGCCATCTATAATCAGTATGGTGTACAACGTAGCGATCTATCAATGTAAAGCTGAAGGTGCGTCATGCATAGGAAAGATAGAACGACTCTATGAGTATAGATGTCACTATTACAAATTTATTAACAACTGTATTTGAGGATTTTTAAAAGGCTTACCTGGGCTTATAATCGAACTCGCCGCCGAAAAAGTCAATTAAAATGATATTTTGTTCTTGAGTAACATAGTGACTTTCATTCAAAAATAATTCAGCGAAGAGATAGACAACCTCTCACATTTTTTCATCACCATCATTAACAGCTGCTCATATTCTACTTACCCACCGAGGGGCACGAGCCTGCCCTAAATTAGGGCGACGCATTTTTAAAATTTTATTATTAGTATGTATTAAGATTCAAATCATGGTTACCCTACATCCGGTGATGGATAACTGAAGTATTACCAGAGGCTAGCAATAAATCATCACAAGCAACTACCCGTAAAAATAAATTCCGCCATCTTGGACGAAAATTCTCAGCATCCCGGCTTTTTTCAAGCCCATTTTCTTAATTAATTACCAGTTCATGCTAGGACAGCAACAGGTACCTACAAGTAGATAGCCACCAACTAAATACATGATTAATCTTTATCTTTTCTTTTTCGACAGCTCATATACGTCCCCACCGAGGGGTTCAAGCCTACCCTGAATTCGGGCGATCAGACCTTAGTCGACCACGTTTACCTAGTTGTCGACTTCACACAGAGCCTTTGAATTTCTTCGCAGGAGTGTGCAGGTTTCCTCACGTTGTTTTCCTTCACCGTAAGAGCGTCGAATAAACGTACATATGAATTCGCAATTCGAAAACAGATTGGTACGTGGTGGGGATCGAACCCGCGTCTCCCGGACGGGAGGCAGTGGCCCTAGCCACTACACTACCGACGCTAATATTTATCCTTACTAACATTTTAATTGTGAAAATAATTCTGTTTGTCTGTCTGTTTGTTACGCTTTTACAGCTAAACTGCGAAACCGATTTTAATTAAATTTGGTATATAAGGAATGGTACAGACATGGATTACTGTTTACCGCGATTTTTCTGATTCCAACGACGTAATACCTCACCTTACGATCCTATAATGATCCACTTTATGTTTCTGTTTAATTTCAACACAGTTCAATTTGTCTTCAGGTATAATAATTCACAATTCAAATCAACTAATTAAATTTTTGTTCGAAAGAGGAAGTTTTCCAGTTTCCTTATTAATTTTCAACAGGTATTTTGAATCAAGTCATAAATATGAAATTACCCTGGCATGATTTACGTAGTAAATTATTTTAATAAAGCCGATCGCGTTGATTTACTGACTGAGTTATAATTTCATAACTTGAAGTTATATTAAGTTGGTGAGTTAAAATATGGAAGTGCTGGGTCTCAAAGCTTCGTAACTGTCTGTGAAAATCAGCTCTTGAAAACTTTGCGGTAAATTAGCCACCTTGATACATAAGAAAAAGTAACGCGATTTTTAAGAAAAAAATGTATTATGTTACTTAGATTTTAATGCGTGCGAACACTAAGTAAACACCTTACATAAGTAGCAAAGCTCTAGAAAATACGTAGAAAAACGGGATAGACGGACGTAATGAGTTAGACGCATGATGTAATGAGCTAGACGCATGACGTAATGAGCTAGACGCATGACGTAATGAGCTAGACGCATGACGCGTATGAGTTGGACTCATTATAAGTACAATTGCTACTTAATTTAGAGTAATTCGTCGACTCATTATAAAGAGTGACTTACCCCAGTGCACTTTTTTCTCAGTGAAGGTGCGTTTAGAAAATAGTAAAATATATTGTATTGCATTGTAAACTTTGAAGAAAAATGTCACAATCTATAGCATGCGATCCTTAAAGGTTTTGAATCCTGGGTGAAAGTGGTGTGGTGGCATAATATACCTTATACTTGACTGACCTACGAAAATCTAGTTGAATAATTCTACAAAACAAATAAAACTCCCCCGAATAAAACCCAACTAAATTGAATGACAACAATCTGGTGCTTTCATTCCATGAAAGAATCGTATAAACTAAATTTGAGCGTCCTAAGCAATTGTAATGAGATTTAGCTACATAAAAAAGGTCGTCCATCTGTCCGTCTGTCTTATAAATCACTTTACATCTCAGAGCTGCAAACTTTTCAATTACAAGCTTCGAGAGGGGACTGTTCAGGATGTAAGAAAAATGGGAGAAGTATGGTAGTAGATCAAATAGGTAATTCATGATCAACAGTATGGGGCTGAGTGATCTCGCCTTAGGCGACCATGACCCAATGCGGTTGGTCGACTTCACACACAACCTTCGAATTTCTTTGCACGAGTGTACTGGTTTCTTCAAGATGTTTTCTTTCATACCGTAAGAGCGCGTACACTGAGAAAAATCTAATGAGCCGTACACCTTACATAAATAGCAAAGCTCTAGAAAATACGTAGATAAACGAGATAGACGGACCCGGACGTAATGAGTTAGACGCATGACGTAATGAGCTAGACGCATGACGCGTATGAGTTTTGGACTCATTATAAGTACAATTGCTACTTAATTTAGAGTAATTCGTCGACTCATTATAAAGAGTGACTTACCCCAGTGCACTTTGTTCTCAGTGTACATTTGAATACGAAATTCAAAAACACATTAGTACGTGGCGGGAATCGAACCCGCAGAGAGGCGACGACGCTCTAAGATAAGATAGAGCAACTCTATTGTTGCTCTCAGTATAAAAAGCGTCACACTCATTGAAGATACTACTAAATAAATCGTAAAGAGAAGATGACCCCTCATAGCCTACAATTTGTATGCAGATGGATTTCAAACCAAATAGCGTTACGCAGCTCAGCGTAAAGAGGTCGGCCATTTTTAAGGTCGCTTGTCGCTATCGTTATTTACTAAAAAAATCATCATCATTATCAACAGCTCATATACGTCCCCACCGAGGGGCCCGAGCCTACCCTGAATTAGGGCGATTAGGCCTTAGTCGACCACGCTGGCCCAGTGCGGGTAAGTCGACTTCGCACACAAACTTTGAATTTCTTCGCAGGAGTGTGCAGGTTTCATCACGATGTTTTCCTTCGCCGTAAGAGCGTCGAATAAACGTGCATATGAATTCGAAATTCGAAAACACATTGGAACGTGGTGGTGATCGAACCTGCGTCTCCCGGACGGAAGGCAGCGGCCCTAGACACTAGACCACTGACGATCGTAATAAAACCTGCACATTCCTGCGAAGAAATTCAAAGGTTGTGTGAGTCGACCAACCCGCACTGGGCCAGCATGGTCAACTAAGGCCTAATCGCTAGGGTAGGCTTGAGCCCCTCGGTGGGGACGTCTATGAGCTGTTGATGATGATGATGATGATGAAAATGCAAACTGGACTAATACACGCTTTTTTGCAGTTACGAGTAAATGCCTCCTCTAAAGATTTCACAGTCCAAGTGCCAGGACTGGGCTCGTAGCAATCTCAAGAAACAGAGCCTGTCTTGATAGAGATTTGAATGAAATCAATTTATTTTCACGCCCCTCACGTTTATCGCGACTTTAAAATATTGTTTTAAGAAATTAATGAATGGCTCCTATAGAAAAAAGGAAATCTTCAATTAAGTGGGAATATCTCACACACGGCTATCTGATCCAAAAATATTAAAATACTTACTTATCCTGGGTGTAATGTAAACCCTATATCAGCTCATTATTACGTCTCCACTGAAGGGCTCAAGTTTATCAGACCTTTGAACACGCTAGCCCAAAAGGACCTGATATCTTGAACCCTTTAATGTATTTAATATTATTAGTGGCTCTGTGAGCTGAAGACCTCGCGAATATGTATTATTTTATTTTGAAATGGCTGATTTATGACTTTTTTGCGTTTTCATCTATCATAACTCCGTATTTTTTTTTTAATTTTCAAAATTTACTCGACAATAAAAACTATATATTTATCGAACCTGCTCACATAATTTAACGAGAATCGGCGACCTGTAGATGAGAACAAACAGAGAGACAGATGGACATGTATGTATACAAAAACACTTTTGACCAAGCTGAAACGGAGACACTTCGCGCTCGCTCGGTCAATTATTTTTAAGATCATAATGCAAAAAAAAGGATTGAAGTTTTTTATATACTGCAGCATTACTGCAGGTTTTTTAATAACCTTTTTGGTATGGCTCTTTTTTCTTTTGGCTGGTTTTTATGTCACATTTTCAAATTTAAAATTTTCTTGGTTTGACCTTTTTCTAAATTGTTTATTGTTTTCTCAGTTGTCGTCTGTCAGGAAATGGAAACGTTTTTTCCCTTGAACGTGGTTGAATTTTACTTAATAAATATCTGTAAAATGATATAAAGCCTTGGGACACAGTTATATTATCGTCTCTTGCTAATGCGATAATTTTTGGGACAGGCTCCTACTTTGGACTAGCCGGGTAAGTCTTGTGCTGTCTTCCTCCTGGTTTTTATCGACGTACTTTTTTCTTTCCCTGACTTGGTCGGATGGCGATTATTTCTTTGTCAATCTTTACAGTGTATTTCCGGCCTCTGCGGCACACACACGAGGGTCCCTCCGTGCCTTTCTCGTTCTCTCGCCGTGGTTCCGGACCCCTGAGGCCACCGGGCGTAGGACGTGCCTGGACCCCTGCGTTGTGTGCGTCCGCGCCCGTGCCAGCTGAGTGCCGCAGACCCGCGCACCGGCGTCCCCCCTGGGATACTGCCCATCATTTTTTAGCCTTTTTTGTATCTGTTTTGTAATTTTGTATGCGGATTTTGCCAAATTTAAATTCCTTTTCCAAATTCTAAAAGGCCCTTTAGGTTTCTCTGGCCCACCTTTTTTTGGTTCCCGTTTGGTAATTACTCTCTCGGGGTACTCCGCGGTTTTGGTACACCTTCCTGCATCGATACACCACAACACAACACTAGTTCAGCGACACGATATCGACGGAGTCCCCTCAGGACTCGACTCTCGGCTCTTGCTTGGCAATTTCTAGGCCTTTTTAAATTTATATTATACCGTTCGGACAAATTCAACCAACTCTTTCTCTGTTCACCTAAATTTCACGTTTCGCCTGTGGTCGTCGACCACAGGCTAGCTAGCTTTTCTTTTTTAACGCTACAATACCTACTATCCCAAAATTTTATTTTCTTACGACGATGAACCAATTTGAGCTTTCAACACACGACAAAATTATTTTAGGATTCTACAATATTTTCACAATCCTTTTCTTGTTACTCTTATCGCAATTCAACCCGCTGGACATTACTAATACACACATAAAGGGATCCACTTATTGTCTGTACACGATCACGTGCCAATTTTATGGCATTGGTACTCGTAAATTGAAAATAGCAGGGAGGCGGCGCGCGAGCAAGGCAGTCGCGGTACGACCTAGTGGCATTTGGTCATAGTGTAGTTTAATCTCGGAAACAGGCTCTGTCTAACGCAGCAACATCTATTGTCAATAATCGCTAAAGCTATTTCCATAGATATCTTGTATTGTATGTAATTTATGTAAGTCAAGTATCGATTATTGTTGCTAGTTCTACTGGTTTGTACTAGATGGCACTCATTACAAGTTAGTTTGTGAAATATCCACTAGGCGTCGTCGCCGTAATATCTAGCTATTATAAAAGCAAGTGTCTATTTATGTATACCCTCGCCAACATCTTGTAAACTGGTATATGGTTTTCTTCCCACGTCACCTAGAATACAGCCTTCGTTGCTAGGCGTTCGAATTTCAATACGGGGGATTCCGAATGTAAATACCGGTGGGTGTCTCCAAAAACCTCTGTGAGTTTGATTAAAAAACAGTTGGCTAAAAACTCGTATGGAATTAAAAAATGCCTTTATTTATTTTATTTTAACACGTTTTTATTAACTCACTTTCTTGTCTGTTTGTTTGTTTGTGGGTTTTTGTTCGGTCCGAATCTTGCAACTCATTTTTGGAGCACGTGCTGTCATTCGATTGTGCTGAAATTTGGTACACTTATGTAACCTCAATGACAATGCAATATTATGATATCATGGAGCTGGTCTGATGATGGAGCCGGAAGGTAGCCATAGGAACTCATCAAATACACAACATAACCTCGTTGTATTTGAGCTCGTTGGATTTGTCAAGATAAGATCTTTTGTCATACGTGATGTTCAGTGTCTCCTGATGAAGCCGGAAGGTGGCCACAGGAATTCCTCAAATACCCAATATAACCTAGTCGTGTTTGGGCCCGTTGGATTTGTTTTGACTAGATCTTTAGTTACAAATCCAGGGTCTCATGATGGAGCCGAAAAGTGGCCATAGAAACTCCTAAAATACACAACACAACCTCGTCGTGTTTGGGCTCGTTGAATTTGTCTTGACAAGATCTTTAGTCATAAGTAATGTCCAGGGTCTCATGGTGGAGGTGGCCACAGGAATTCCTCAAATACTCAACATAACCTAGTCGTGTTTGGGCCTGTTGGATTTGTTTTGACTAGATATTTAGTCACACGTTATGTCCAGGGTGTCGTGATGGAGCTGGAAGGTGGCCATAGAAACTCCTAAAATATATTACATGTTGGATTTGTCTTGTAGTCAAAGTCAAAGTCATAATCATTTATTTCCTTAGGAAATCAGAAATCAGAAATATTTATTTGCCAGAATACAGTTATATACAGGTCTTATATAAAATAATGAAAGTGCTTGTATTCAACCTGCTAGGTGTGCAAATATAAAAGTTAAAAATATTAAAGATTTTCATTGATTGAAATTGAAATTCAATACGTATTTTACATTAGTAGCTAAATTGTACATTATCATAGGTCAGAGTTATTAATTATTAATGTCAAATTTATATCAGTAATCTAGATCCAAAACAGTCAATTATAATAACAAAAGAATAAAACAAAATGAATATACAAGACTCCACCACCACCTATTATAAGTCTGAATCCAGGTATTCCTTAATACTATAGAAACCCCTTTCAAAGAGCCAAACTGAGAGTTTCTTCTTAAATGCTATATTGTCAGCTAATCTTAGCTCAAGTGGAAGCTTATTGTATATAAGAATGCACATGTAGGATGTTATTACATCACTTAGATCCGTCATTACATTTTTTTGGGTGAGTTCACTAACACAATGGCGGAATCTGACTAGTTCTTGCGTTATATATGATGTCCAGGATCTCATAATGACTTTGAAACACACTTTGTCCAGCAGTGGACGTCTTTCGGCTGAGTTGATTATGACAAAAAACGTATTACTGTATGACTAACTTATACCTTTTCAGGTACCAAAACATCTATGACCAAACAACACTAGCCATGGCGGGATGCGGAGGACATAAAACGTGGGAAAAACAATGTGAAGAGTGTAGCTGATATTATTTAGTGAAATTAGAGGCTCGGAGAACGTGAACGGGTTTTGGTTTCAGGTTTCTGGGTCATGTTTCTTCTTGTTTGTGGTGTAGAAACACACACGCGAAACGAATAATATCTTAAATTTTACATTGAATGTCGGGCTGATTTGATCACATAAGTTAAGAAATCACTAGTGTAATGTAACTAGTGTGGCTACACTAGTGATTTCTTAACTTATGTGATCAAATCAGCCCGACAGTCAATATAAAATTTCTCACAATTCGCGGGTTTGTTACCACGGTAATATTTAATATTGTTACCTCGTTAGTGTAGTGAACAACCACGAAAATCTTAAAACATATAATATAAAATTTCATTTCATTTCATATTTAACTAGACAGTTCATATTACTGATAAAATGTATACAGCAGTTTTACTGTTTCGGAAGGCACGACTTTGGTCCCTGGAGTTACACCGTAAAATTTAATTGGTGGTGTTCAGTCCATTTAACATTATCCAGAGTTTCCTCCCACATCGTGCACGTAAGTAACTAACGGCTTCTAGCTGCGTTCGAAGTGAAATTTATTGTCCACCGTCACCCCGAATTTTATCGGGAGGAAATACATCTTTTTCATCCCTAGGAGTTTGTCAACGTCGGTTGGTGATTCGCTCAAAATGGCGCCCATTTGATATCGCAGTCGCACTGTTTGAAGAGTTTAAGTTTTAAGGAAAATGAATTTGCGGTAAATTAGGTCAAGAAGAAATTAGGTAAATAAGAGCAAACAGGCCTAAGTCGCTGACCCAGTGCGGGTTGGTCGACTTCACACACAACCTTGGAATTCCTTCACAGGAATGTATAGTTCAGGTTTCGTCACGATATTTTCCGTTGAATAAATTCAAAATTGGAAAAAATATTGGTAAAATATTTATTTCGCGGATGGTGGGGATCAAACCCGTGTCTCCTGGACGGGAGACAACGGCTCTAGCCACTTTACCACCGACGACGCTCGAACTCAGTTAGTTAGTAAAAATAAATACATCGTCGTTGCTAGTTTCAACTCCATATTTATTAAATAACATGAAGGGCTCCAGCCAATTTCCTGGTGCCATATAAATCTCATAGTCGCGGCACGGATCCTAGACCCGTGGACCTGTCGCCCAGCGGAAATACAAACCCAACCACGGTAGAATTATTGTCTGTTTTAACAAGGGAAATATCGCACTTTTTCACTTGTCGCCATGTAATGCGGTCGCCTAGTTGAATAAAGTGGAGATTGTCACTCAAGAGTGTCGTTTTTTCTGTCATTACTAATCGCTATTTCTATCAGAGTGATAATAATATTATAACGAGTGCGGATCTGATCGAATGTTAGTGGTGTATTTGGCTAGGGCTGTTTCTCGTCCGGGAGCCGTGGGTTCGATCCCCGCCACGTAACAATGCCTTTACGAATTTCGAATTCTTAAGTACGTTTAATACGTCGCTCTTATAGTAAAAGAAAAAATCGTGAAGAAACCTACTTCTGCGAAGACAGACAACTTTTATAAAAAAACTTAAAGGAAACTTTTATAACTTTTTTTAAAGAAATTCATTAAGTTATGTGTGACTGTAGTTACGCCGTGTGGTGACGGCAGAGTACAATACATTAGTCACCAACCCCTACTCTTCCCGTGGGTGTCGTAAGAGGCGACTTAGGGACTACACATTGAACAGGGAACGGGCAGCAGCGCTTTCTGATACAGTAACCATTTAATCTGCGATCTCCAACCCGCCTGCCAAGCGTGGAGATTATGGAAAAACCATCCACTTAAGTGGAGGAGTCTCATAGTCCAGCAGTGGACTGTAACGGGCCGTTGATGTTGATGTTGATGATGTGTGACATCGACCAATCTGCACTAGGCCAACGTGGTCGAATGGCCTATTCACTCTTCTCCAGGGTAGGCTCGAGCCCTTCAGTTGGAAGGGATGTATAGCTAAGCTGTTGTTGCTTAAGAAGAAAATATAGTACGTGCTCGTCCATAGTGTCCATACAAAAAGAGAAAACGTTTTTCCATTTCTTAATATTTTCCAATCTCCATGATTTTTTAGTATGTTACTGCGACGGAGCGTGTATTGTATGTTTATTCGACGCTCATATGATGAAAATCGTGAGAAAATCTGCACACTCCTGCGAAGAAATTCAAAGCTTGTGAGTAAAGTTGACTAGCCTACATTGGGCCAGCGTAATCGACCAAGGCCTGATCGCTTTGCTTAGGGTATTCACGAGCCCGGGGATAAAGAGAAACATGAAAAATAATAATGTGTGCTTCGAAAACATACTAATTTGTTGTAAGAGGAAGTTATTATCTCTCACGAAGATACTTGGGAAATATACCGTGGAAGACAATATTTTCGCTTATCTGTCATAATTTATGCGAGAACTCGTCGAAACTTGGTCACTTAAAGACGATTCGAGTTACAGATGTCGATTGTGATAAAATCGTACTTTTGGAGATGGCAAGTTTGAACATTCGTCTTTTGTATGTGTCTAGTCATACAATTGTATGTGTGTTTACTCGATGCTGTTCATTAACAGCTGATATATGTCACCTCGGGGCTGAAGTCTATCCTGAATTAGGACAATCCAGGCTTAGTCGACTACGCTGGCCCAGTGCGGTTTAGTCCACTTAACACAAATCCTCAATTCTCCCTCTGATTTCATTTCATACTCCATTCTCGTTCTTACTGAGAAAGATAATAATATTTAGGAAACCTGTGTCAGATTGTGTGTGAAGTCGACCAACCCACACTAGTCGGCTGCCCTACTTCAAGTTAATATCGAGCGTCTCGATGATTCCAGCATTATATGCTGCAATGGACTACCTTTTTTTTTTAAATATATCAACCATGAGCTTAAAGAAGCCTCCGTGGCCGAGTGGTCGAGTTTTCGCCGTGTTCGATTCCCGGTGGGGACACTGTCAAGCAAAAATATATTTAAGAGACTTTCCCCAGTTTGGTTAGCACATTGCAGGCTGAATCACCTGATTATCCGAAAAGAAAGATGATTCCGTGCTTTAGAAGGCACGTCAAGCCGTTGGTCCCGGCTACTATCTAAAAGTTACGAGCCAAATCGGTGGCCTTTGGCGGCTCTATAACACTGACACCAGAGTTTGTGAGGTCGGTTGTCGACCTTACAACGCACACGACGATGATGGTGAGCTTAAATATAAAATTCCAAGATAATCTAAACCTATTAGAATTCCAACCTCACCCATACAGAATTCCCCTCACAATGTTACACATAGCTTCCTCAGTTCGTACTTCACAGCCACACATGCCCACATACCACAACGACCATTACCCACTCTTGAGTATAACTATACAGGGTGTTCTAACTTTAAAATAAACTACAAATAAAATAGGGACAGTTTTGCAAAAAATTTTGATTTATTATTTTTATAGTACTTTTCAGATGATTAGGTAGGTACCTACTCTTAAAAAAAATTGCAGAAATAATTATGTCGTAATAAAATAAAATGTACATACTTGTTAATTTCAAAATTCAAATTTTCGTACTAAAAAAACATTTGCAAGTTATATGTTTTTTTTTTTGTTAAGTACTACGTTTATACTGATTCAGCATTCTTCTGTTGTCGTTTTAATATAATTCAGTCTGTTCTGTATTCTATAACACTTTTTTTTTGTATATATTTGCCTGAAATAAAAAGTTATTCAATCAATCAGCCTATTGCAGTCCACTTCTGGACGTAGGCCCCCCCAAGGGCACGCCAAAGCGCACGATTACCCGCTTTCCTCATCCAGACACCACCAGCGACCTTCCTTCTGACATTTGTGTCTCAATATATAGAAATAAAGACAAGTTAATTGCTTATGTCAGCCGACTACATAAAATTAGCAATTCTTTTAAAGACAATTGTATACGCTATATAATTGTATACGCGTGTTAGTGAACTCACCCAAAAAAATGTAATGACGGATCTAAGTGATGTAATAACATCCTATAGAAATAAATAATTTTGACTTTGACATAATTGTTATTAATTACTTTTGTGCACACCCTGTATCACGTCGCCACATAACTGCGTCAAGTATTACACCACTGCTACCAAATGGTGAATGTCGTCTCTCCCTCTATAATTTAATATAAATAATCCCACATTTCTTCTCGTGCCACTTTTATAAATGCGTAGGTATGGTGGCTACACGAGGGTGGATGCTAGTCTGCGGAGAAAATATTTTTAGAGAGCTGTTATTACCCTTTTGCAAGATCACACAAAACAAATGTAACATCAACGGCCCGTTACAGTCCACTGCTGGACTATGAGCCTCCTCCACTCAAGTGGAGGGTTTTGCCATAATCTCCACGCTTGGCAGGCGGGTTGGAGATCGCAGATTAAAAGGTTACTGTATCAGACAGCGCTGCTGCCCGTTCCCTGTTCAATGTGTAGTCCCTAAGTCGCCTCTTACGACACCCACGGGAAGAGTAGGGGTTGGTGACAAATGTATTCTACTCTGCCGTCACCACACGGCGTAAACAAATGTTAACTTACACAAAAAAAAAGTGTAGGATTAACATCAACAGAAACCACTTACCTTGTTCTATTCTTACTCAAATATAGTTTTGTAATTAAACGAACAACTTTGATATTTCTATTACGATAACGATTCTATTACGAGTACTAAGCATTTTTTTTGTGTAAACAGTAACTGAAGTCACGATTACATCACATCACAGAGCTTTGATTACACTTAAGAAATACATGCTATTCTACACATCATCATAATCGTATGGGCTGTAAGGTCGACAACCGACCTCACAAACCCTGGTGTCAGTGAGCCGCCAAAAGCCACTGACTTGGCTCGTGTAACAACTAAGTAGTACCCGGGACCAACAACGGTTTAACGTGCCTTCCGAAACACGGAATTTTCCTTTCAGACAATCAGGAATCTAAGCAATGTAACAGTGTACCAAGAATTTTTTTTACTCTTGTATTTTTTTCCGTAACCATATCAGATTTTTAACACATGGAGGATGACAAAAAGTTATTACTTTTAATTCTAAGATAATAATAAAATTATAACATTAAGCAACCTCTTACTGCTCTACATATTTCCAGGCACTTGCTCTATGATCTGTCAACCCTCAACTCACACATACAGGGGGCTCCAAGATTGTACTTCTTTTCATAATCGTTCGCAGCAGACACGTTAAATACAGGAGGTCGTAAAAATTGTGCAAGCACATAAATAATCCTGGCGATATTCAATTACGTCAAAGAGGGGAAGTGTGTAAAGAAATAATTTAGGGAATATTATATGAGTTTGATAGAGGGAACGCACCTCTAAAGTTTTGGGGAGCCTTTTATTGGAAAAATAATGGCGTGTTCCAATGTTTATTTCTTTGATGGAAGGTGAAGAGTAAACTTAACAAATTGTACTTTGTACTTTAAAACTTTTTGATTCACCCGTATTTAGTAGTTTTTAATAGGGGATCGGTATGTCCACCATATTTTATGAATTCATCATATTTTATAAATTATTTTTAAAATATAGATTAGTAGCAGACGATTTGCGAAGAAAACAACAGAATCGGTTTAAAAACGAATTTACAGTGCTTTATTAAAGTTTCAATATGTCTGTCTCTATCAAAAAATATTTTTTGTATTGAGATTATATGGCGTTACTAACAAATGACGTCACAAGTGGGTATGTGCCTCTCTGTCTAATCTTGAATTTCAAACCTTTATAACTCGGTCAATTTTAGAGATACAGCAAAAATTCTTTTAGTGTGCGATAGCAGAAACTAAGAAGTTTGGATTTATAAACTAAAAAAAAGTAGTCCGATCCCCTATTCTTTAACAATTTTTATATTCTCAAACTATTGACTGCCTTCAAATTTAAATACTTTATAATAAAAATGATGGAAGTACCATGCATTATCAGTACACCAACTAGAACTAAGGGCATATTTAATTAAGCCTTTATGAATTCGACAAAAATTCGTGCCTTTATCATTTATTTCTTAAATTTCTAGTGAAATGTGAACACTTTATTGCCATATTTGTGTAAAGTAATTTAGCCATATTCTTATCCTTAGAGTAGAAAGTAGACGTTTTGTCTGATCACAGAGGGTTTAAGTAAGCATCTGATCATAATTATTAAAATTTGCTTACCCTTGTTCCATCATTTGGGGTTGGCGCAGTATGTTTTTTTCTTCCATACATACCTATCAGCCGTAATTTCAACACTCACATCTTTCTGAATATACCTATTTTATCATCCTTCACACAATCAATCCATCTTTTTTTTGGTAGTCCTCTCCAAACATAACGCATCTAATGAAAGGAATAATTTAGTTTTCATCGATTTCCGGTGACATCGATTTCATTTTTGCAGATCTTTATTTTCTTAGCCCACTTTATTCTCATTCTTACGTAACAAAACCACTAACAATCAACCAATGATTAATGCGCAGACGCGACATTCGACAAGCAGCAGTCACGCCATTTGGCAACGTCCACGGCACGGCCACACGTTCGCCGACCACATTTGTCACTCGGGTCGACCGCACTCGTGGCCCATACGTCATGTGCTCTTGAGTTGTTCTGTGGCAAAGATTATTTGGAGATTGTCAGACTTTAACGAGGCATTCGTCCTCTTTACTGTTTTATGACTGGCAACCTCTCTTGCTAGCAGTTTTATCTTTCATTTTAAATTCATTTTTAAATTTAGATTTCTTACGTTTCGATTTTGTCATTTTTCTGCTAAATTCTTCACTTCATGTCCTGATCTCCGACAGTAAACTCCTAAAGCTTATCCATGTTATTATTTTGCCATGTTAGTTATATCTGGCCAAAGCACATCATGATGTGGCCAATGGACAGAGAAAATTTCATGAAATGATCGAAAATTTCATGATGTGGGCAATTCTACGATATAGCCACGTCATATCTACTCTTTGGCATCTCAAGCAGCCATCTGCAAGGTATCTGATTATTGCCAAGTGTCGCGTTAAAATATGGCCGATTATTACTGACCACTCCCGACCATTGGCTGACATTAGCGACCGTGTGCCGAATATTGCGCACTATTACGATGCCATTACTCTTATAATTCGAGTGGCGGTAAACTTAGGGAATAGAAATAGGGAGATATGTTAAAGAGTCACGCCTAAAGACAACTAAAAATACAGGAGTTTGGAAGGTTGCCTGGAAGAGATTGCTACCTTTCCTATTTTTGTCTTCCGTTTGGTGTCAATAAAGTTTATTTGTTTTCACATCTAGGATACCTCTTCATTTCTAAAACAGTTACAAGTATCTACAAAATAATTATTTTAATAATTGAAAAAATATTCTGTTGCTATTGTTTTTATCAGCTCATTTACGTCCCCCCTAAGAGGCTTAGGCCTACAAGAAGAAAAACTCTTAACTTTCATACAATAAATAAAAAAAAAAATCCCTTGGTATGCATGTGAAAATGCTAAGAGACTGTTTCAGACCAGAAGTAATATTATCAAAAAGTTTTTTTTTGTTATTATTGATTTCAATATTATCCTCGATTCATTCATTCATTACCTTACAAAGAAGGTACACATTAACTATGCATATCTCCGTTATTTTTATTATCTATGATTGTAAGCATCGCCCCTTGTGGTGTGTTTTATGTTACATCTTGGACCAGCTCTTTCGATGACGGCTCTTGTTATGACGTCATGTATCGGTCAGTTTTCATAAAGATATTTTTATTGTCACCTAGAGCACGGGGTCTCATTCCTTAAGTACGGAAATTTTGTTCTAAATTAGTGATGACATCTAGTGACAACATTGGCACTACGTAGAGTCTAAACAATCGTTATCATTTGCAGCGCTATCTATCGTCTAATAGTTATATTGTTTATGACATATCACACATACAGCGACATCTATTATCTAATAGTTGTAATATTTATCAAACTTGGCCCTTGACACAGCGATGTTTTGTTCTTGCATTAAAACATTTTTAATGTTTTTGGATAGTAGTAACGATTTTTGAAAAGATTCAAATAATAGCAAACAGAAAACAATAAAACAAGTATGTTTATAATAAAGGCGCTCTCAAAGTCGTAAATTTGGCACTAGATGGCGTATCTGCGCAATTTTGTAGGTCAGTGCGCACATAGCACCACCTAGTGAGCTAATAGAGGAAACAGAAGAATAGCCCGAGTTTTGAGGGTACAGTTTTTTTGTATGAGATGAGGCATCTGTACGTAGTATTATATTATCTGTGCCTAGAGTAACTATATTTTTGATGGTAATGAAAATTAGTTATAAGCACTGGCCTTGAATGTTGCAGTATCGTTTACTCCCTCCCTCATACTATAAATGCTGTTTGCGTAAATAAGAAATATTATCTCTCACCACTTTAAGAAGCCTTCTAAATAAATGCGAGACTATCTGTATGTGTCTATACTTCATATTAGGTATAGTGATACAAGATGTGTACTTGCTACGTGGCGTAGCATCATTCTACGTCAAGAAGGCTAAGCGTAGAAATTGTCTACGGCGGCGTAGCAATTTTGAATCATGCATTGCAGAATTCCAAACAAAATAGTTGTGAACAATGATGTCCATTAAACTCAACTTTTTGTTTAATTTTGTTGCCGTCGAGGCCGACCTCGGAGACGATGGCAAGATGACTTGGACGGATTTCTGAAGGGCTGGCATCTAGAGACTCCCAAGGTCGTCGAGAGGAATGGCGAGAGCGAGGGGATGCCTTTGCCCAGCAGTGGGACACACAAGAGGCTACTTAAAAAAAACTTTTGTTCAATTAAAACTTATTGTTACGTTAATAGCCAATTAATTTTTATCTTGTCCAAATTTATGTCTGTAAAAAAATATTTTTTCTTGCAGCAGTTTGTTATGTTACTTGAACATCACACAAATATTATAATGATACTGGCAGAACATCTCGCGTGCATGTGACGTGTGTATGAGTGACGCAGCTGGGCAGGTGACGCAATCACACGCCTTAATGACGTCATTAACTCGCGCACTTGTGAGCGCGTCACGCTCACATCACTTCATGAGCACAGAAGGGTAAAGAAGCTAGTGAAAACGGCTTAAGTGTATTTTTGGGGGTAAAATTGAGCAAGCCTCGAGCGAAGCGTCCTTCTTTTGTTTCTCTGAGGAAAAAGCTCTCAATGTTTTAGGGTTCCGTAGTCAAAAAGGAACCTTTACAGTTTCGCCATGTCCGTCTGTCTGTCCGTCCGCAGCTCAAAGACTCTTAGTACTCGAAGGCTGTTATATGGCATGGATATACATATTAATCATGCCGACAAAGCTAAAGAATAAATTCTATAATAAAATTTTCTTTTAGTGTTTCCCTGGCACACGGGAAGTGGGGGTTATTTATTTTATTCACGATTACCTTATAGAGTGAGGTATCGTTGGATAGGTTTTTTTTAAATAATGGTGTTTGCTAAAACCATTTTTCGAAAGAGAAAGAGAGAAAAAAATCGTTTTGAAGTGTTTATATTAATTGTTAGTCTAGTGTCCCCCCCCCCGTCCCCTTGCAGCGAATCCGTTGTATTTGTAAATGTGAAAAATTCACGGTAGTAGTGTATATGATTTATATAAAAGGAAAAGTATAAATATCAAGTAAGCTTGGTTATCGAATAATATACCAACTTATAAAATGTACTTGAACAAGTGGTACTACAAATTCATAGAAAAATATTTTGATGAATGTTACTGTCTTAAACAGGTACCTAAGTAGTATTGGACAACTACGGAACCCTACACTTTGCGTGGCCCAACACATGCTTGGCCAGTTTTTGTTATTTTTAATGTACGAAACACTAAAAAAGGAATGTAATATTGAGATACAATGTGTCCCAGAAAAACGAACCGAGAATTTACTAGGCCTTCTGCAGCGATTACTCTCTACCGTGTCGAGCGAGTTGCCTGATCTGAGCGTCCTAGCAGTACATCGTGTTGCTAAGCTGAAATCGGGTTCGGATCGTCCCCGCAGCATCATTGTAAAGCTGGCTACCCCTAGGGTCCGTGACTCTGTCTTAGCAGCTGTCATCCAGTTTAACAAATCGAAGAAGAGAAATGAAGATAAACTTAATGCCGCCCTTCTAGGTTTCACAGATAGTAATCAACCTATATTCGTGTGCGAGCACCTGACCGTAGCTAATAAGAAACTGCATGCCGCTGCTAGAACATTTGCAAAGTCTAGAGGCTACGAGTTTGTTTGGGTCCGCCATGGCCGCATTTTTACCCGGAAAAACAGTACGTCACCCGTTGTAACCGTAACAAGTGATGCAGTTTTAAAATCATTAACTTAGATTTTAACTTACTTTGCTACTTAGGTGTATGTTTATTGCAATAGATGGCTTAAAATTCACTCTTAGTATTTTCTATCAAAATGTTAGAGGCCTCCGAACCAAAACAGAAGATCTGTATTTATCCGTGCTTTCCAATGAATACGATATTATAGTGCTGACCGAAACATGGTTAAATGTAACAGTTTTTGATCGTGAATGTGTAGACGAAAGATATGATGTTTTTAGGAGGGACAGGTGTACGACGGACAGTAAGAAAAAAGATGGTGGAGGAATCTTGCTAGCTGTTCTGAAAAAATTTAAAGCCACGAGAAGGTTGAAGTGGGAATCTAATAATGAGGATTTGTGGGTCCCCTTAAAGGTATCTAACCAAAATTTTGCCATTTGTGCTGCTTACGTCTCTCCTCCACCCTCTGTAATTCATTTGGAGTCTTTGTTCGATAATATATCTAATGTGATTCATAACAAACTTCCTAATCACACGAATATATATTGGGCGACTTTAACCTTGGAGATATTTCTTGGTATTCTGACGCTGACACTGTCGATTTTACTCTTTTAGCTATCCCATCTGACATAGCTGTGAACAATATTCTTATAGATTCCATGTCCTATAACTCATTATTTCAATGTAACCATGTAATTAACGCCAATAACAGAATACTGGATCTAATCTTATCCAATAGACCTTGTAGTGTCTCGGTGACAGAAGCTGAACAGCCCCTCGTACATATTGATTCGCATCATCCCGCATTGCTTGTCTCCGTAAAGATTTTACCTCCTAAAAATCTAATGTCCAAACGTTCGACTTACCATAACTTTCTTGCTTGTGATTATGAACCGATACGAAATGACCTTGGCAGTGTAGATTGGGTAGAATTACTTTCCAATGAGCTGGAGATCGATGATATGGTCGAAATATTCTATCAAAGAATTTTTGAGACAATCCACAAATATGTGCCGCTAACTCATAGCCATGATGATAAGTATCCCATATGGTACTCCAGACCGGTTATCAAGGCTCTAAATGAAAAGGCTAAATTACACCCGCAAATATAAAAAATATGCTAATCCTTTGGACAAACTGGCCTTTAACGTACTAAGAGAGAGGTGTGATATGATGATTCGAGATTGTTATGCGAAGTTTAAAAAGAGTGCTGTGGATCATCTGCGCTTCAACCCAAAATACTTTTGGAAGTTTTCCAAAGGCCGTAAGTCCAACGAATCTGCTATACCTCATGAGATGTTCCTAGGCAGTACTTCCGCCGCGGGAGGGGCAAGTGTTTGCAAACTTTTTTCATCACATTTTCAGTCTATTTACCAAAATATCACCCCACCTATCTCGTCCACTTATGAATGTAGTGTACTGTCAAATAGTTTCCCTTTAAGCAGCTGTGAGGTTACCGAAGCTGAAGTATTGCAATATTTAAGATCCTTGGATTGTAATAAGGGAGCGGGACCAGATACGGTATCTCCATATTTCTTGAAAAACTGCGCAGAAGTCCTGTATAAACCTCTTTGTTTAATCTACAACGCTTCATTGAGACTTGGCGTGTTCCCAACCAGATGGAAAACTGCACACATTACTCCCATTCACAAAACAGGTTGCCTAAATGACATTGCAAATTATAGACCAATTTCTATTCTTTCAACGGCTGGCAAAATATTAGAGTTAATAGTTAATAAAAAAATCTATGCGCACGTCAAACACTTCTTACATGCAAATCAACATGGCTTCTTGCCAGGTAAATCGACGAGTAGCAATCTGGTTGGGTACCTGTCGGATTTATTAGATATTATGGACAAAGGTGGCGAGGTTCATGCAATATACACGGATTTTAAGAAAGCCTTTGACCTAGTACAACATGATATTCTCTTGCGCAAGATAGAGCAGATGGGCGTACATGGTTCACTGTTAAGATGGTGCGAGTCCTACCTGCGCAATCGCTTGCAACTTGTGTCTATACATGGATTTAAGTCAGAGACGATAGAGGTACCATCCGGAGTTCCACAGGGCTCCCATCTTGGGCCTCTGTTTTTTATAATGTTCATCAACGACATCTCTCTTAAAATTAAATCTAGCTTTAAGCTGTACGCTGACGATCTTAAGCTTTATAGGGCTGTTGGTACCCTTGATGACACCAGGTTATTGCAGGATGACCTTGATGGAATACACCAGTGGTGTCTTGACAATGGTATGGTCCTAAATATAAGTAAATGCTATCATATCAAGTTCACCAGGCGCCAAATGCCCCTTCCCGGGAACTATACTATCAACCGTCTCCCTTTAACAGAAGTTAGTAGTATTCGTGACCTGGGTGTCATCATCGATGCTAAATTGAGTTTTCGTGATCATTTCGATTCTATCATAAATAAAGCTTCGCGCTTGGCGGGTTTTGTGTCTAGGCAAATGAAAATTTTTAGAGAACCTTCAATTTCAATCTTAATTTATAATTGCATTGTCCGTAGCGTTCTGGAATACTGCTCGGTTGTCTGGAATCTCTGTTACAAGGTTCACTCAGACAGGATAGAGCGTATCCAGAAGCGCTTTCTGTACTGTGTAACGTACAGTGATCTGAAATGTAAACATCTAACGTCATATGCGTTGCGCCTCTCTCATTATAAGATGAAAACTTTAAGTGCGCGTAGGAAAATCCTAGACATAATGTTTCTTTTTAATCAACGGTTTTATTGATTCACCAGATATCTTAGATCGCCTACATTTATCTGTCCCTCGATCCGGTAGCCGCTTACAAAATAGAAAGACGTTTGCTCTTCCATTCTTCAGGACTGTTTTCGGTCAGCACGGACCGATTTACCGTATGTGCTCGACATATAACGCTATTAGATCTAATTTAGATATATTTACTGGTTCGGTAGTCTCCACTAAGAATGCTATTTCAATTATTTTTAATGTTTAATGTTAATTAAGTACAGGGGTTTGTGAGGTCAGTGTCGACTTTGCAACCCATACGATGATCATTACTAACTACTACGAGTACGTTTAATTGTCACACTTTAACGATAGGTAGATAGTATTATCCATTTTATTATAGATATACTTACTAAGTTAGTCTATAATTTAACTTTAATTTATCTCGCTGAGCTGCTTGCTATGTATACATGTTGTGTTCATATCGAGTAGGGTACATTCACCCTTGTTTGACACTTTCTTTGCTTTTGTGCAAGTACTTAGAATAGTACCCAGTTTTATGAACCTAAAAAAAAAAAAAAAAACGAGTTTCTTACAGTATTTTCTTTTTTCAGGCAGCAACGAAGTGATGCACGATGAAGAGATAGCATAAAAGGTAGCGGATATTGAACTACTGTTTTCTTTAGAAAAAAGAACGATTCAAGCATTGTTATAAATAAACAAAGTGGGCAATATTTCGCCACTAACAAGCCTACGCTTAATACAAAAGTGTCGTGTTAAAATCTCATTTGCCCCGGTCTCCTCTAACTGTGGCACTAAAAGGGGTCGCGCGTTTCAGTAACTACTCAGCCCCATCGCACTCGGTTGTTTTCATACTAATGTTAAATGTGGCCTGTCCTATTTATTGTGGCTTTTATCCCCAACAGCCTCTTTGTGGCGTTACGGTTTGTTGACAACATTGAAGGGAGGAACAGGAATTTTAGACGGGGAGACTCTAATTTATTAAACACTAGAATGGAACTTGGGATTTAAAGTTGATTATGTTTACTCGTACTTTCAGTATTATAAATAATCATCAACATCAACGGCCCGTTACAGTCCACTGCTGGACTATGAGCCTCCTCCACTTCAGTGGAGGGTTTTGCCATAATCTCCACGCTTGGCAGGTGGGTTGGAGATCGCAGATTAAAAGGTTACTGTATCAGAGAGCGCTGCTGCCCGTTCCCTGTTCAATTTGTAGTCCCTAAGTCGCCTCTTACAACACCCACGGGAAGAGTAGGGGTTGGTGACAAATGTATTCTACTCTGCCGTCACCACACGGCGTATGTTATTATAAATAATAAATAATAATAAATAAATAAATAAAAAATTTATTTGTAACTTTACAATGTCTCAGAATATTAAACCCTGAAGCTTGTGTTAGTTAAAAACTGTGTTACAAGCTCCAGTGTCTTCCCATATGATGTACTTTGTTACAAAGGACATGTTTGGCAGCTACTCCAATATTTGTGTATAAATGCGTGTGTAAGTGTGTGTGTGTGTGTGTGTGTGTGTGTGTGTGTGTGTGTGTGTGTGTGTGTGTGTATGTGAGTGTGTGTGTGCGTGTGTGTGTGTACGTGAGAATGTGTAGGAATGGGTGTCTTTGTAAATAAAATAAAATATGAGATTATGAGTGCAGAATGCGGAATGTGTGTCGTAGTCTTATAGAAAGCGCAAATGAATAATTTATACTAAGTGATTCGCTCAAAGAGCTTTTCCGTGTTTTCATAGCTAAGTGATTTAAGGATATCATAAGCATTTTTTTTGAAACAGTAATTACTATATTTCATTGTATTCGCAATGTCTGGAACTACTTTATTATATAGCATTGGAGCGCAGTAGTCGTAAAAACTTCTAGTCTTAATACCTTTGACCACAGGTAATGGACATTTAATTATTCTTTTATTGCTAGTTGGAATTAGCGGAACAGTACAACGATGATATCTACGTAGACTTTGATAAACAAATAGTTTTCTGACAGATAGAACGTCACACTTACTGTACAGATCTGTTGAGGGGTGTCTAAAGGGCAGTCTCATCATGACCTTGAGGACTGCACGTTGAGCACGCTCTAATTCAATAAGGAAGGTCTTAGCTGCGCAGCCCCAAACGCAGACACAATATGATAATATACTTTGACAAAGGGCCGAGAAAGTTATTTTAAGTATACCAAGGTCAGCAACGTCTCTTAACCTTTTAAAAGTGTAAATCAATTTCCTTGTTCTGCCAGCAAGAGCTTCCACCTGAGACCTCCAGTTAAGTCTATCATCAAGTATGATGCCAAGATAATAATACAGTATTTTTCTTTTTTTCAATGTGCAGTGCAGACTTAGTAAAAAAAGAAATAGTTGGAGGAACTCCACATGCGTCGTTAAAAAAACGTGGCTCTTTATCTCCGTGCAAAAAATTAAATAAAAAATTAGTTTAACTTTTTTTTGAAAGGACAAAGCACAAAACCACAATCGAATTTTATTTTCATTTTTCTATTTTATTTATTCGGAGAAAACACAGATATTAGCGTATACAGTAGCACATGAAAAAGCTTAAGGTATCAACAATGCCTAACACTAACTTCCATAAACATCACATCGAATTTAAAATATAAATATAGGATTGTTTCAACATAATTATATCTTCATTCACTAAACCTTCCAAAAGAAAGACTGTCATCTTGACACGCCTTTCTTAACGCTTCATAAATGACCAGCGCTTTCAGATTAATATTCACAAAACACTGTCTCCTACACCGCACATTATCTTACCCCAAAATGCACACGATGCACTCAAAGTGACGCAGGACAAAGACAATTAGCAGGCATTATAAAGGCACAACGCTGCGCGCGCGCCTCCGGCCCGACGACGCAGAGTCCTGTATCTATGAAAATTCAATTTGCACGGCCGACGTGTTTTTGTCCTGCACTGTACAATGGCCAGCATCTATTAGGGTTTGCGTAGACGAACTGCGAATATATTTTATTTTGCGCTGATTAAGCTTTTTTATGGGACGTATAGCCATTGGTCCTGGCAAGTTAGTTAGTTAGTTGGTGGGCTCCCGTTTCCGCAATTAGACTCTAAAGTCAAAGTCAAAGTCAGTCTAATTTGGTCCGTTTTGCGTTCGGTTTTTGCTGGCTATTCCAACCAGCCCAGCTCCTTCCAGAAGCTCAGAAGCCTCCTGGGACTGTCGCAGGCTTCGCGGAGCGACCCCACATTCTGGAGGATTTTTGCCCATTGGTCAGTCAACCCTACACATTCCAGGACTACGTGGGTGATCGTTTCTTCTGCTTCCAGACAGCCTCTGCATAGAGGGCTGTCCGTCCTGGCAATTTTATGAAAATAATTGACGTCACGTGAGCCTTTTCCGGCTAATAGGCTTTGTAATATTGATCTTTGGCCAAACAACCGACACGATTTGAAGATGATGTTATTTTTTATATTGTGTATTCTTTCCTTGTGTAATGATGTGATACTTATCAAATTACTACATTTATCTAAACATTTTACAACATATTGAAATATTTATTGAAAAGCAACAACTGCACGAAAGCAGTCACTGCGCAGTTCAGGTGCTGCCCGTTTACACCGAACCCTTGTATTTGCATTGCTGTGGAAGCAATCTGCAATGCAAACACGCTTATGTAATGCGTTCGGGGTACAATAGAATCCTGTGTGTACACTCACTGGCGGCGGTTCGATTTGTAACAGACAGCATCAATTTTGAATCCCGTCTATATTTCAAACAAATGTCTGAAACAGATTTTGGAATAAAAAACTTTATTGTTGTTGGACCGTGGTTAGTCGTAATTCTTTGATAAAGGAGAGTTTGATAATAATACAACAAAGTACTTCACACGTGTTTTATATTAATACCCATAAATTTAGATAGTTGATTGAACGACCATGTACCTAATACTAACGAGTTGAGTGAGCATTACGGTGGATTTAAGATCGAAATCCGGTGGGAAATTGTCACATGAAAAATCTCTAAGATTTATCTCAGTTTGGTTAGGAAGTTGCAGACTTAATCATCTGAATAAGACTCCCGTAAAAAGTAAATTTTATGTGTTAATCCAGTACGCCATTCAAAATTTCATACCAATCCGTTCAGTAGTTTAGGCGTGACAGCAAAACAAACATCCAAGCAAACTTTTACAAGTTATAATATTAGAGTGATGTGATGAGTAATTGTGGTTTTCTGTGTTGCCTTCGTCAATTAATCTTTAATAATAAATAATAATATATTTTTTATTGCCTTAGCACATTTTTTAGACTTTACAAAAATAACAAATAATAAAAAGAATACGAGAACTTAAACAAAGTAAAAACTAACAACCAGCATATTTATATTATTCGGCAAATGGAAATGCTTCGTTCTTATGAGTATATTAATTTGGAAAAATAACGGAACGTGTAAGAGTTCGCACCATCGACTCCATGACTACTTTGACAAAATAAGCGAAGCTTATTTGAGTATTGGTCATTTTCCTGTTTTCTAAATTAACCATGACAGCCGACGCCACAAGTTTCCATTTAGCCAATTAAAAATCCCTCATTAGCATCATCATTTAATTATTATACAACTAATCGTAGGACCCCTTTGAAAGCCAATCCAAATAAGATTAATTTTGAAGCTTATTTGATTTAACTGAGTTAAGGTTACTAACAACCAGGGCAGGGGTATGATCTTTGAGATTACAGAGGATTCTGTGAAGTAAGGATTACTACTGCTCGATCGTTACTACTGATCAATTTTATGGGGTAGCATGCTTGAAATATGTAATAAAGATTTTGCCTGCGTAATCTTCTTTGTCATGTCAGAGGAAAACTAACTAAGCTATTCCAGACCAAAGCTCTGTTGATTTAAGATGGCGTAAAGCGTATTTTAATACAATTACGTTATAATTTAAAGATTTTAAGATAATCTACTTTGGAACTTATTTATTCTGTATTATCTACTAGCTTTTCTACCCGGCTACGCCCGGGACTGGAATTAATGAATCGCAAAAAATATTTTAAATTAAATATTCTTTCATAGATTTAGTAGCCTATAACCTGGTCAGTAATCTCTTCTATCGATTGGTATAAACCCAATTGAAATCGATGCAGCCATTCTCAGGTTTATAAAAGGACAAACGTTCAGTTTTATATAGTAGAATTGTACACAATAAATAACTAAAAACTATATACTATCAACAGGCCTACTTATTTCTAAAGAAATACCTTTCAAAAGGGCCAAAAATCAAAATCTCCCGGAATAGACACGAACGTTTCTAGAATCACCTTCCTTCCTGGTTGGTGCAGGCGGCGCGGGCGGCGGCGGCGGTGGGATCAGGCGGCGCGGGCGGCAGCGGTGGGATCACTTGGGAAATCACGTAATTATTTTAAAGTTATGATTGCATGTTAAATATTTGATGCTAACGTGCGGATGCTGTATTGTTTTGGGGTGTGGATTACCACACCACAATTATAATTGTTTGATAAGTCTCTTGTATTTTTAATTTCGGTAAGGTTTGACGAATTTTAAGTTTTTTTTATTAGGATTTTGTGTGTGAAGTATTGTAAGAATCTCAATAGTCCGAAAATAGTTCTAAGTTATCAAAAATAACCTTCACATTTTCACAGGCGACGTAAAAAATTTCAAATCAAATCAACGGTTCGTTACAGTCCACTGCTGGACTATGAGCCTCCTCCACTTAAGTGGAGGGTTTTGCCATAATCTCCACGCTTGGCAGGCGGGTTGGAGATCGCAGATTAAAAGGTTACTGTATCAGAGAGCGCTGCTGCCCGTTCCCTGTTCAATATGTAGTCCCTAAGTCGCCTCTTACGACACCCACGGGAAGAGTAGGGGTTGGTGACAAATGTATTCTACTCTGCCGTCACCACACGGCGCACAAATTTTACACGTACAATATTTTTCAATATTTGGTGATGGTAAAAATTTTAAATTCAGCTGTTTAGCGAACCAAAATTACGGAATATCCTTCTTTTAAATTTTGCTTACGAAAATATATTCAACGAGGCCCCTTTAGAAGCGGCTCTTAAGCCTCCAGACTAATAAATTCATACATGGAACAGCATACAAGGGTCAACCATACAATGGACGGACGTTATTTGCATTTTCACTGAACAGACCAATCTGAATTGCAAACTTGGACTATGCCATGTAAACTTTAACAAACTTACCATTAACCATAACTTTATATACCACACACTCTTATTCATAAAGACATACAGTCCATATTTTCAGTGGTCTAGAGATCTGAAGTGGAAATGGAAGGTAGTTTGAAAGTGATATGTCCACACGTCACGAGTTGACTTTGTAACGATTAAATGACATATACAAACAAGGTGAACAATGTCAAATTGTTTGCGGATGTACCGTTTAGTATTTGTCAAGTTTTGAATCGTTTATCTTGTAATAAATTAAACTTGAAATGACGTGGATGTAGGATTTTGTTGTTATGTGCTTAATAATTTCAAGTTGATTTATTTATTGTATACACGCGGTCCGCGCTCGGCTACGCTCGCGTTGTGTAAGATTCTCCCGTGGGAATAAAACTTTTCCCAATAAAAAGTCTCCTATATGTTAATCTACGTTACAAACTATCTTCATTCTAAATTTCGTCTAAATCTGTCCTGTAGTTTAGGCGTGAAAGCGGAACAAACAAAACTAAACATCCAAATATATTTTAACATTTATAATATTAGTGTGATTCAAACGGTAATACCGGCTACTTACCGTCGCATGGTAATAGGATTAATAAAAATACATAACGCCATTTTGAAAACCCAGTTCGCTACAGGCATGCGGCCATCTACTGGAATATAAGCGTTTTTGGTTTAGTATAAGTGTTGATATTATTTAGTCAAATTTAATTAGGCATGTGAAGAATAATTTCATTCATAAAAAGTTTATTTTTGTCTTTAGAATAATTTTATTCTTAAAAAGTTAATTAATTTTTAAAATCATAGACACAAGCTTTTATATACCTATGTTCTAAAAGCTTCAATCTACTGAGGACATTTCAATGTAATTTTAATATAGTTTTAAATCCTATTTTGTTAAAAAATAACTTCATCAAACAAATACACCGTTCGTATAAGATATTGCCAGCCCTAAAAAAGAAAATAAAATCTTAAAATCCTCATCAAATTTACACTCAGTGCAGAGAATTGGCAACCCCGTCACGTACTCAATCGATTACTGAGCTAGATCGTAAACTTGGCACTTTCAATTGCAAGAGTGTGTATAAACCGAAACAAATTTACTACCTGCAGTTCAGGAAATAAATTCAGTTCAATCTCCCACAGTGGAGAGTAACTCGGTGATGGTAAACTTAAGTTGGTGTCGGGCGAATCGAAATTTTATGTGTTTGCGTCGAATGCTTTGAAATTTTAAGCACACGGTAGTTTTTAGTATAAGTAGATTGAATGGTGACAGTGATTTGTTTTAGAATAAGTAAATAGTCAATTTCTTACTGTTTTCATTTGTCTTTTTACTTGCCGTGGTATTTCATTATTGTTAGTCAAACAAACGTTACAAGTCCTTTTCAATAGAAGCCGGCAATAATGTAAACAAACCAATTTAAAAACGATTACACCGTAATCATTACATTTGAGTATAAATCCTGATAATATTCACATTTCAAAGATCCATTATTTCTTCTTACAATAATTTCGCCCCCTATTAACTTCGATAGTTATTTGGATAAAAAATACTCGGATGGCAACACTTTCAATAATATTGTCATATTAATTTTTTACTCATCAAAGTCTTGTTTGTCTTTGGAATGTTAGTGTCAAAAAATTATCTTGTTTACGTTTTTGCCGGATTCTATTGAAAATGACTTTAGTTAACTTCAGATGTATGATTTTTTTTCCATCATCATCATCTCAGCACAAGGTTTCAGCACCGCGGTTTTGTGTTACTTGCAGTCACCGGCGCGGCGCGCCCAGCTACCTTCAAGTCATCTGTCCACCTTGCCGTTCAACACTACGCCTTCCAGCCTGTGGTTGCCATTCGAGAACTTTCATCCAGCTGTATGGCCTTCCCATTGCCACTTCAACTTATCTATATTCAACTCAAAGGACAAGAGTTAAATGTCAACTAATATCTTTTCCGTATAAGGATTTTTTTTTCAGTACTTAATTACATTATTGCCTAAACCACTGCTAGGTTTTTACAGCACAAATGCTCTTAGTTAGTATTGCAATGGATATTTAGTTTTCCAAAATGCAAACGTCTAATTTTCACTGCATCTTCATTTTGTTTGTTCAGAGTTCGTTATCGCGCGTGACAGCTGAGCTACGATCTCCTAATCGTATGCGCAGACTAATCCCAAATTATACCGAATTATGCCAAGTTATTCCAAATTAAACTAAGTAAAGCTGGATAGACTTTGAGTTATCTAAGGTGACATGAAGAAACAAGCAATGGTTATTTGCAGACGATATATCGGTTATTATTAATTAATCTAAAAATGTTGATTATAATATTGAAATAAATAATACAATAAATAATGTTGTAAAATGGTTGAAATATAATAATTTGTGTATAAATTTTAATATATCCAAAACAAAATTAATACAACTTTTTAACAAAAATGGAAAACCTTTGAATTTAGCGGTAAAATATGGCGATGAACCTATAAAATAATAATATAATATAATATTGTCTTGACAACAAAATTTTTGGGCATTACAATCGATGCCAATTTAATTTGGAAATACATGTGCGTATGCGTGGCGGGACCCTTCATCGAAACAGTTTTATACTCCGTGTGAAGGTTGATAGGTATAAGTACGTAAGTAGGTAAGTGTTATTTAATAGGTATTTACATAGTATCCTGCGCATCTGACCGCTTCATCATCATCATCACAGGGTTATGGAATGAGAAGCAAATAAAACTTATTCTTCGCCAGCGGGCCCTTTTCTGATTCAAGGTCTTTTGATCTGAATCGTGAATTCTCAGGAAGGGCTGTATTAGTACCTTCTAAATAAGTTTATTTTTATTTTTTAAACTTTCGCGGTCATCATCATAACATTTATGAGACAGTTTACGGGCTTACCTCGATAATATTTTATGTTGAGGAGACCCGATAATTCGGCGCTGTTGCAAGCACCATGCTGGCGGGTAGATTCTACCCATAAAATGTCTCTCATAAATGTCAAGATCTAAAATGTTTCAAAAATGCAGCCCTGTAAATTTTCTAAATTCTATTTTTGTTTCTATTTTTAAGTAAGATACGAGTAATCAACAATGAAGTGATACTACTATTTATTATATTTAAATTCAAGTACTCAATCAAGTTTAGAAAGTCTGTTCTAGGTAGTGGGTATAGTAGGCTCGATAGTGGGTACATAGGGTTTCTCATCGAGAAGTCTCGAAGCGGCAATTCCCGGGAAATGTGGCCTTAGTTGAGACGGAAAAAAAGGGTTGAGTACCCAGGGAGTCTAGAAATTAAAAAAAAAAACTAAAACAATAGCAATTTGACGTTAATTCCTGTGTTACTTATTACAAAAATTACATCCTCTATCTCCTCTCCCCTTTTACATCCTTTTACTACCCAATAAGTCACCCACATAAAATAATAATAATGAAAAATTTGTTAATTTTAAAGATTTAGTTTTAAAACTCTGTGATTATAAAGGAAATTAAGAAGGCATATTTTTTAGTTAATTGCCAAAGACTGATTAAAATGAACATATTGTTGATTACGAAAATGTGTATTTTATTTTAAAACCTTTTTCATACATTTTTATTGAGGTTAATCAAATACCGACTTCTCGGGAATTCCCGGGAAATGGTGCTCGAGAAGTCTCGGTATCCGGGAACAAAATGAGAAACCCTATGGGTATAGTATAAAATAAAGCTAAATCCTGGCTGCTACGTGCGAGCTACGATTACTACGGCGTAGTCAATAGCTACGATAAACTACGTAGCGCCGTAGTTCTTGTGAAACAACTAACAAGGTTCTATGTATAGCAGCTAAATTAAAGACTTGATGGAGATTCGTTGATTTAACCAACCGATCGGTTTTTTATGAATATATTTTAATTTCATTGTGTAATGTTAATGTTTATGTATAAAACGAAATGTAACAATAAGCCTACCGCTTTTCTGAATATACGAATATTTTATCAATCTTATCATCGTAAAACGGAAATGTTTCACTCAAGTTTCATTAAGTAAATGTCTGTATTCAGCGCCGATAAACGTATCAATGTGATTGCATCATTTCAGCGTAAGAGCTCGGCTTGTTTTCGGGTGCTCTTATATTGATAAGCGATAGCGGAATAATAATAATAATTTATTGCAGACCATGTCCATAGTATGTAAATATTGTTAATGTAAAATTACAAATATTAATAAAACCAGTGAAAATATACAATGACCTGGGAATAGGATGAATATTTGTAATTCAAATTCTACTGAGTACAATTTATTATTTTATTTAAATTATTATAACCGTTTGTTTACCATTCACCGTCCACCGTAATATTTTTCTCACTTTCTTGTAGATCCGTCGCTTATTTGCTGCGTGACAAAAAGAACTAACTTATATTCAAAGGACTTTTTTTAACATGACAACAAAACAAAAAACAAGTCCGGAAAAAAAATGGAAGAAAGCTTTATAGCTTGCTTCGATTGGTAAACTGTATTTGGTGCAGCTAGTGATAAAATAAACAGAAAAAACATACTTCTGTTTCTTGAAGTATAAATAAATTGGACTAACATCCGCTTTTCAGTGAATACTAACCTATTTTCAGCCCCCAAAAGTGTAGTAATTTAATCGCTCCGCTCATGACTAAGTGACAAACCTATCTGCTGGAAGCAAAATGTCTCGTTAGGTATTCTGTCAGTGAATAGTTTACTCGTAACGTTATGATAGCAATGTTACTCGCATCTCACACGGCCTTTATTGAGTTTACTCCCGATCCAGTGTTGCCACACTCCAAATTACGTCACTTAGTGCGGTATTCAAGACATTCTGACAGGAAGTGCTTCATGAATGACACGATTTTGTGCTCTGTTTCCTTTAGAAACTCTAGATTCTGTCGATGGAACTTGGAGAGGAAATTAATAAAAAAAGGAATCTAGCGTTTCTGAGGTGATCACACGTATCGCTATATTTTTCTCTTTATAAACTTATTGAAATATTAAAAAAAGTAAGTGTCTACAGGCTGCTGTGAAGGCAAATACTGCAAAAAAATATGTCCTAAAGGTGTTTCTGAAATCGACAAAATTGAGAATTTTACAAAATACTTTCCAATAATTTTTGAATTAATAAAGAAGCTGCATAAGTATTTAGAGTGGCTTTTGTCTTTCAATCAATCAGCCGCTTTCCTCATCCAGCCACCACCAGCGGCCTTCCTCAGGTCATCAGTCCACCTGGCAGGGGGGCGTCCCACACCACGTTTCCCGAGACGTGGTCTCTATCCGAGAACCCGTCTGCTCCAACCCTCGTCGGTTCTGCGACAGACGTGGCCAGCCCACTGCCACTTCAGCTTGCTACACTTCTGGACGATACTTTTGTCTTCACCTTTAGTGAAAACAGGATATTCTGTGAATTTGTGTACCACGGCAAAAACTAATCATGTAATATTTCAGTATTTGATATCTAGGTAATCAAATGTCTTGTTATTTAGGCGTGAACGAACAAACAGATAAACAAATTTCCTGACTTTTGAGTTTACAATAATTTGCAGCATAATAATCGCTGATGCGCATTGGCAATTGGCATACATTATGATTTCAGCTAAAACAGCTAGCATCTCAAATAAAGTTATTGCTACAAAATGCCGGACAGCATAGTGCGTTTGAAATGTGCACGATAATATGATCTGCGGTGTTTTGCGGATTTGTGCACGGCGGTTACGTGATTTGCGGTTTAGCTTTCACTATCAAATTGCGACTAAACGAAATTTCAGTCGAATGTTTGTTATTTGAGAGGAATGCCTCATTATGGACATAGGGTATTAATTGACCGTCGGCTTTTTAATAGGGGATCAGACAATTTTTTTTTTATTTGATTAATCCAAACTTCTTAGTTTCTGCTATGGAACACTAAAATAATTTTTGCTCTATCTTTAAAATTGAGCGAGTTATAAAGGTTTAAAATTCAAGATTAGACAGAAAGGCACATACTCACTTGTGACGTCATTTGTTAGTAACGCTACATAATCTCCATACAAAAAATCGTTTTTGAAAGAGACAGACATATTGAAACTTTAAAAAATCACTGTAAATTCGTTTTTCAAACGATTTTGTTTTTTTCTTCGCGAATCGTCTGCCACTAATCTATAAAATATGGTAAATTCATAAAATATGGTGAACAGTCCGATCCCCTAGAGCCGCTGTCGTTCATCCCGGAGACGCGGGTTCGATCCCCTCCACGTACCAATCTGTTTTCGAATTTAGAATTCATATGTACGTTTCCAACACGCACTTGGCCAGCGTAGTCGACTAAGGTCTGATCGCTCTAACTCAGGGTAGGCTCGAGCCCCTCAGTGAAAACGTATAGAGCTGTTAATGACATGCAAGACAGAGGATGTACTGGAAAACTGATCGCCTGATGTGATATTATATTCCATTTGCACCCAATGGTACTACCTCGTGACCTCGTGGTTCTCATTCTATCAAATTAAATCAACGGCGCGTTACAGTCCACTGCTGGACTATGAGCCTCCTCCACTTAAGTGGAGGGTTTTGCCATAATCCCCACGCTTGGCAGGCGGGTTGGAGATCGCAGATTAATAGGTTACTGTATCAGAGAACGCTGCTGCCCGTTCCCTGTTCAATGTGTAGTCCCTAAGTCGCCTCTTACAACACCCACGGGAAGAGTAGGGGTTGATGACAAATGTATTCTACTCTACCGTCACCACACGGCGACGGCGGTCTAATTCTATGATAACATTGAATTTGCATTTGTTATAAATTGACAAAATTAAAAAAGATATACAATATTACAATAATCTTTCTCTTTCTGACCTTATTACGTGAAATGAAATAGGCGTTACTATCTCTATAATATGGCACGGTTTGTGTACCGCCAATAATGATAACAAATGACAGGCCTGAGACTAGACCTCTGGGAGCCACAAAGGATTTCTGCCTCAAGGACACAGGTGACACAATTGGGACATACGGTTTGCAAAAATAAGAAAATCAATTATATTCTATGAAGTTTTGGAAAGTAATAAATGAAGAAAAGGCAAATTAAAAAGCAATTGTTTTAGGTTTTAAAATGAAAATAAGAATAGACGAATAACGAAGCGAACGCTAACGTTACATTCTGTTGAGGAGTTTCCAATTTTAACCTCATGTTCCACCATCAGATCTTGACGAAATTTATATGGGACCAACTTGAAAGTAAATACTATCGAATGAAAAAAAAATCAATCAATCAATCAATCAATATCGGTTTACAATTGACGGAGATATCTAATAACATACATTAAAAAAAATACGATTGAATTGAGAATCTCCTTTTTTTGAAGTTGGTTAAAATTAATTCGATTTTTAATTATTATCTTTATTTATAAAAAAAACACTACAATCTCTCTCTCACTCTCTCTCTCTCTCTCTCTCTTTCGCTCTGTTTCTACGGGTATTTTAATTTGAGGAAATACAACGGCTTTATTTTACTGCAGAATTACAAAATCAAATAAAAAATCTAGGAAAACTTTTTTAATTCATGTGAAAAGTCCTCAAGTCAAAATTGCCTACCTACAGGCTATTTCATAGTTTCACTATCTTAAGAACCCTGTGTCCTCCTCAAAAGACAAATTGGGGCCTTTACATAATAATCGTGGTGTAAATCAAGGATTCAACGTGAATGAGATCAAATGGCTCCTCAGGTATTTTACTCGGGCTCAGTGTGGTCTGCAGCATTACTGCAGGTTTTTTAATAACCTTTTTGGTATGGCTCTTTTTTCTTTTGGCCGGTTTTTATGTCACATTTTCAAATTTAAAATTTTGTTGGTTTGACCTTTTTCTAAATTGTTTATTGTTTTCTCAGTTGTCGTCTGTCAGGAAATGGAAACGTTTGATCCCTTGAACGTGGTTGAATTTTACGAAATAAATATCTGGAAATGATATAAAACCTTGGGACACAGTGTTATTATCGTCTCTTGCTAATGCGATAATCTTTGGGACAGGCTCCTACTTTAACCTACTTTTACGTTGGCCGGGTAAGTCTTGTGCTGTCTTCCTCCTGGTTTTTATCGACGTACTTTTCTCTTTCCTTGTCTTGGTCGGATGGCGATTATTTCCTTGTACATCTTTACAGTGTATTTCCGGCCTCTGCGGCACACACACGAGGGTCCCTCCGTGCCTTTCTCGTTCTCTCGCCGTGGTTCCGGACCCCTGAGGCCACCGGGCGTTGGACGTGCCTGGACCCCTGCGTTGTGCGCGCCCGCGCCCGTGCCAGCTGAGTGCCGCAGACCCGCGCTCCGGCGTCCCCCCTGGGATACTGCCCATCATTTTTTAGCCGTTTTTTTGTATCTGTTTTGTATTTTTGTATGCGGATTTTGCCAAATTGTCTAAATTCTTTTTCTAAATTCTAAAAAGGCCCTTTAGGTTTCTCTGGCCCTCCCTTTTTTGGTTCCCATTTGGCTATACTCTCTCGGGGTACTCCGCGGTTTTGGTACACCTTCCTGCATCGATACACCACAACACAACACTAGTTCAGCGACACTATATCGCCGGAGTCCCCTCAGGACTCGACTCTCGGCTCATGCTTGGCAATTTCTAGGCCTTTTTAAATTGATATTATACCGTTCGGACAAATTTAACTAACTCTTTCTTTGTACACCTAAATTTCACGTTTTGCCTGTGGTCGTCGACCACAGGTTAGCTAGCTTTCCTTTTTAAACGCTACAAATGGCGCCCGTAACATAAATTTATCTGTAAATTTCGTTTATATTCCGGTCTTCCCCTAATTTTTTTCCCCTTTATACTCGTTTTTCCTTGTCTAGTTTTTTTACCCACCTGCAAAACTCGCGGGGCTATTTACGAGCCTCTTGTATGCAAAGAAGTGTACACTGGGTGCTGTCCACGAGTAGCCAAGACTGTATGCCGTGGGTTGGCCGACAGTTGCGGTAATCGTGTGACGTATCTTTGGTGCCTTCTATTTGTCCATACTAAGACGCGGTCGTTGAAATAGTCCCCGAATATCAGTGTTTATCCAGTTTCCCCGCACGAGGGTTCATAAATTTTGAAATAGACCCTCTTTTCCATGTTCCCCTGGAACATTATTTTTCTAAATTCTAAAAGCCTTCAGGCAAACGTGTACCAACTTTTCTTCTCATCATTTGGCTTAGATTCACGTTTTGGCATCCTTTTTTCTTTTGAATGTCACTAAGTTTACTACTTCATACGCCTTTCTTGTGTTTTTGTGTGTGTGTGTATGTCTGGCCAGATTGATCTATCTTAGTGTTAGTTTGTAGGTATAGGTTAGGTATAGGTTATATCTTAGTGTTAGTTTGTAGGTATTTAGGTTATACGGAATTGACGCAACCAACATGTGGTCAGGTTATCGAGCTGCCATAGGCCTCAGACCTGGCCCATGTTGCGTCATTCCGCTGGGATTGAGCCGGGGCAAAATTTTTGTCCCGAAGCGCGCTTTTTTTGTCGCGGCAGGACGGTGACCGCTGCTTTGCGCAGTCCGCCTATTATGGCCATCGTCGGATCCTTTTTAATTTTTTGTCAGGGTCGAGTTCGAACCCCGACCTCGTCTTTGACGGCGTTGGTTGCCTACCAACTGCGCCGTCGAGCCCTTTTTCCGAGCCGATCCGAGTGTTTCCGATGTTCGTCGGCGTCTGACGTGTTTCGGGATGAACACGATGACGTGGGCGAGCGTCGGCCCTCGTTTGATAGCTCTTTGTTTACAAGTCGTCTGTCAGTTTTCGCGCACGGTCGATTTGAAGTTTTTCTTCTCTTGCCGCCGATTACGGGCGTAACTGACAGTTTCGACTTGTAAACTCTTTACCAGTAGTTCAAAAACTACTTGTTGATATTTTTGTATAGTTTTTAGTTTTAGCATTTAGGTGTGTAAATAATATCGTTTGTAGGCGCGTTTATGTTTTAAAACTTAGTGACATTCCAACATTCCGATATTCCAACATTTCCTAATTTCCAAATTTCCCTTTCTATCCTTTACGTATCATACATTTTCCTCCTGGCTCGGGGATACCACTTCATCGGTGTTTCCTTCGGTTGTCTCCACCTTTTTCTGTTGTGGTTGACAACTTTCCTTTTTCTTTCTCCAAGCCATTTCCGTCCTCCTTTTTTTCCCTGGTGGATTGACTTGGCTTCTTTTGGGACACCGGTGGTTTCTTATCCTGGGGCCAGTGAGTCGTATGAGCCGTTATGAGCCGTCCGTGCTGGGAACATGACGTGTTCGTTGGTTTATAGTGATGGGGTAGAGTGTCGATAAATTTTTATCGATAATTTTTTCCTTTCATAGTTGACTTTGGACAATTCTTCTCTATTGTTCTAGGGTGGTCAACTTCCTTCGAGGGTTGCCATCTCGAAGATTTTTTTTTTCCCTTTTTTCGAGTTGGAGGATTTTTTTCTGGTGAAGGGATGTCTGCAGCATTACTGCAGGTTTTTTAATAACCTTTTTGGTATGGCTCTTTTTTCTTTTGGCCGGTTTTTATGTCACATTTTCAAATTTAAAATTTTGTTGGTTTGACCTTTTTCTAAATTGTTTATTGTTTTCTCAGTTGTCGTCTGTCAGGAAATGGAAACGTTTGATCCCTTGAACGTGGTTGAATTTTACGAAATAAATATCTGGAAATGATATAAAACCTTGGGACACAGTGTTATTATCGTCTCTTGCTAATGCGATAATCTTTGGGACAGGCTCCTACTTTAACCTACTTTTACGTTGGCCGGGTAAGTCTTGTGCTGTCTTCCTCCTGGTTTTTATCGACGTACTTTTCTCTTTCCTTGTCTTGGTCGGATGGCGATTATTTCCTTGTACATCTTTACAGTGTATTTCCGGCCTCTGCGGCACACACACGAGGGTCCCTCCGTGCCTTTCTCGTTCTCTCGCCGTGGTTCCGGACCCCTGAGGCCACCGGGCGTTGGACGTGCCTGGACCCCTGCGTTGTGCGCGCCCGCGCCCGTGCCAGCTGAGTGCCGCAGACCCGCGCTCCGGCGTCCCCCCTGGGATACTGCCCATCATTTTTTAGCCGTTTTTTTGTATCTGTTTTGTATTTTTGTATGCGGATTTTGCCAAATTGTCTAAATTCTTTTTCTAAATTCTAAAAAGGCCCTTTAGGTTTCTCTGGCCCTCCCTTTTTTGGTTCCCATTTGGCTATACTCTCTCGGGGTACTCCGCGGTTTTGGTACACCTTCCTGCATCGATACACCACAACACAACACTAGTTCAGCGACACTATATCGCCGGAGTCCCCTCAGGACTCGACTCTCGGCTCATGCTTGGCAATTTCTAGGCCTTTTTAAATTGATATTATACCGTTCGGACAAATTTAACTAACTCTTTCTTTGTACACCTAAATTTCACGTTTTGCCTGTGGTCGTCGACCACAGGTTAGCTAGCTTTCCTTTTTAAACGCTACAGGTGTTAATAAGCTTACTATGTTGGCAGAAATACTAAGTACTAAACAAAAACTTAATTATTATTTTAAAAAGAACATATTATGTGGTTTAGCGGGGTGGTTTGCCGTGAGAGTTAAAATATTTTTAAAAGTGGAGACTTCTACTTATATGTTTACTTTTTTAGTTTAATGTTAACGCACATAATACGTCCAATATTATACGGGTTACATAACCTACAATTTTTGAATGAATCATCAACACATCTCATATGCGTCTCCACCGAGGGGCACGAGCTTAACCTGAATTAGTCGACCACGCTGGCCCAGTGCGGGTTGGTCGACTTCACACACAATCTTTGAATTTCTTCGCAGGAGTGTGCAAGTTCCATCACGATATTCTCCTTCACCGTAAGAGCGTCGAATAAACGTACATATGAATTCGAAATCCGAAACACATTGGTACATGGTGGGGATTGAACGCACGTCTCCCGGACGGGAGGCAGCGGCCCTAACCACTAGACCACTAACGCGACCAACGACGCTTAATGAATAAATAAAACAAACTACAAAAACTGTTAACTTTTAAAATTTTTTGAGAATAATAGTTAACATTGATCAAAGAACAAGCTGCAGGTCGTACTTCAAAGATTATAAAATTCTTACCCTTACATCTATCTACATCCTAGAAATAGCTAAATTCGTGCGGAAAAACATACATTTATTCACGTTCATGAAACTAAATCCCAGACATGTTAAAAACGGCAAGAAATTGGAATCAACTTTTTCAAGACTGCATCTTTACAGGGCTGGTCCATATTCGATGTCTGTTCAAATATACAATCATATTCCTGCCTTTATAAGAGAAGAGGAGAGTGAAAATAAATTTATTAACAAACTCAAAGGCTACCTCATCGAAAAATGCTTTTATAACTTAGACGAATTTTATAATGACACGAAATCTAATATTTAATAAAACAACAATAACACAACAATTCTAAATTCTAAATTATGCTATTATTATTATTTATGTTTTAGCAACCCTGCTCCTGTTGGTATAATTATGATTATTGTGATTGTAATTTTGAATGCATGATGTAATTTAGTTTTAATTTAATTTAATTTAGTTTATGTGCTTGCCGTTGAATTTGCAATGCCCTACCAGGGTCCATATAATGTACTGGATATTCACTTAAGACCTTGTTGTATTACTATATGGAAGCAATAAAATATTTTGAATTTTGAATTTTGAAAATTCGTACATAGTTTTAGTGTAACGTTCTTACTTTCTTCCATCCTGAAGGCAACATTTTTCAAACAACTTTTTACACTAAGTGGGTAACAACTTTAAGTAAACAACTGAATCTCGTAACAACTTGAACAAAGGCTTTCATTTTTAAACAACTGTGATGTATCAAGACTCGAACAAGTTGACTCTTAGTGGATTTTATTGAAACTTATGAGAGCACTATTCTGTTCTATCCCCATATGGTTCAACTTAGTACTTATAACTTCTTTAGAAGCACTAGGCAGTGGAATTCTAGGACATCTATGTGAGCACATTTGCTTTTATACTGCAGTTGTCTGTAAAAAGAGAGCGTCCGTGGTCTAGTGGTTAGGGCTGCTGCCTCCCGACCGGAAGAAGTGGGTTCGATCCCCATCACGTACCAATGTGTTTTCGAATTTTGAATTCATATATACGTTTATTCGACGCTCTTACGGTGAAGGAAAACATCGTGATGAAACCTGCACACTCCTGCGAAGAAATTCAAAGGTTGTGTTTGAAGTCGACCAACCCGCACTGGGCCAGCGTGGTTTAGTCGGCCCCTCGGTGGGGACGTATATGAAGTGTTGATGTTGATGTGTCTGTAAAAAAAAACTATACTGCCCTTGTTTGTAATCACAGTGATTAGAAAAATAATTATTCTTTCCTTATGTACAAAGATAAAATGCAAAGATTTTATTTATAATAATAATATTGTATACGGTTTTAATGTACCTATAGTATAAGCCTAGACTTATTTAAGATAGGTATAAAATTTGTATTAGAGCGTGATCTCGCCATCAAAGGTAACAGTTTGGCGAGTAGAATTAAGTTTATAAAAATTGTACTTACCTTGCAATAAAAAAAAAAATTCAGGGTATGTATACGTAGACGTATATATACGTCACCACCTAGGTGCTGGAGCCTACCCATGAGCTATTTTGATGTATGATGAATTGAAATTTAAAAAATATGCAATGAAATTATGGACTGGATTAACACTAACTCGTAGTCCAGACGTAGGCAATGTGACTTTAGAGCCCCGTCCCGAAACATGGCGCACTTGCTCTCTTATCCACTGTGTCCGTCTACTACTCTACCCCCCCCCCCCCCCAACGAAAATCTGCCTCCAGGCTATAAGGAACCTTAGTCAACCTGGAGAAGTCTAAATAGGCTGAGGACCCAGGTTGGCCGAAGCAAAGATAACCTGTGTCGGTGGGGGTACTCAAGTAGTGCAGACGCCAGCTGTGAATGTGGAGAACCCTTGCAAACCATGGTACACCTCACTAACTGTCCCGCGTGCCCGACCACCTGCGCTCGCGTGAGGACTTACTTGTCAGTAACCAGAGGGCTGCCACGGTAGCCGCTTTCTGGGCAAGTAAGATTTAGCCCGTGTTCTTGCCGACACGAAAGAAGATGAAGAAGACTCCACGGAACCCTGTGATGGTGCACATCATAATCGTAGCAGAGTACTAGACCCTAAAAATTTAGTTTGTTTCAAAGACTCCAAAAAGAAGAAGCAAAGAAATTGTTTTACTTAATATACCTAAGTATTATCATTTTACCTTTCAAGATTTGTATTATTTCAATCAATCAATCAGCCTATTGCAGTCCACTGCTGGACGTAGGCCTCCCCAAGGGTACGCCAAAGCGCACGATCACCCGCTTTCCTCATCCAGCCACCACCCGCGACCTTCCTCAGGTCATCAGTCCACCTGGCAGGGGGGCGTCCCACACTACGTTTCCCGAGACGCGGTCTCCATTCGAGAACCCGTCCGCTCCAACGCATTGTATTATTTTACGCATTGTATTGTATTATTTAACTAACTGAATTCTGAATTATCCTGTTTAACTTATTTCCATGCTATTACAAAGTCTAAAACAGGCACGAATCGTACGTATTTCATAGGTTATGTTATACATACAGGGTGTATCCGCGACCGCAAAGTTTTAACGGATGCTGAAATTTTAAACACCCTGTGGCTATTATTGGCGCAGTCTGGCTCACCCCTTAGTTTTTAATTAAAGGTGCTATTTCGTGTGATATTTATGAGGTTTTATTTTTGAATAAACTGCTGTGCGCAGCTTTGCAGGTGACAGTTTATATTATTCAAGTGAAACGCGGGATTTAAAACGCGAAAATTTTTATGTTTAACTAACTTGCGTACAAACTAACTACACGGAGTTCATTGCACCGTTGATTTTAAAATAATTTGTAATTTTATGCTGGACGGTTGATTGTTGTTGACTGTCAAATAGCTAAATTAATGCCGAAATATTTACACAAAATTATTTTATTCAGTCTCTCTATATGGAAACCGGAATATAATAGGAGATCGAACTACTTTTTTTTATTTTATAAATACAAACTTCTTAGTTTCTGCTATCGAACACTAAAATAATTTTTGCTCTATCATTAAAATTGACCGAGTTATAAAGGTTTGAAATTCAAGATTAGACAGAGAGGCACATATCCACATGTGACGTCATTTGTTAGTAACGCCATATAATCTCCATACAAAAAACAGTTTTTGAAAGAGACAGACATATTGAAACTTTAAAAAATCACTGTCAATTCGTTTTTCAACCGATTCTGTTTTTTTTTTTAGCGAATCGTCTGCTACTAATCTATATTTTAAAAATAATTTATAAATTATGGTAAATTTAGGAACAGTCTGATCCCCTATTTTATAAAGCATTATTTTAATTTTCCCCTTTCTTGTAAGGTAGACGACCGACCTCACAAGTTGTTCAGCCTGCAATGTTCTTACCTCATAGAAAAGTCTTACAAGGAGATTTTCGTTCGCCAATTTGTCCACGGGAATCGAATCTGAAGCCAATAGCATAAGGTCGAATCTCTTAAAATAAACATGGTCTTAAAGCAACATCCCGGCTCTACCTTTAAATAAAATGTAATCAAGCAAAATAAATATCATTAACAGCTCATATACGTCCCCACCGAGAGGCTCGAGCCTACCCTGAATTAGAGCGATAAGGCCTTAGTCGACCACGCTGGCCCAGTCCGGGTTGGTCGACTTCACACACAACCTTTGAATTTCTTCGCAGGAGTGTGCAGGTTTCATCACGATGTTTTCCTTCACCGTAAGAGCGTCGAAACGTACTTATAAATTCGAAATTCGAAAACACATTGGTACGTGGTGGGAACCGAACCCGCGAGTCCCGGACGGGAGGCAGCGGCCCTAGCCACTAGACCACCGACGCTCTCGAAAAATAAATAGTATTCTATTCTATTATAATAAATGAGTCTTTAAAGTTTTTCTCAAAGACCTTATTCTGCATATTATATGTGGCAAAACGTCGTGTTTCGTGCATTTTTAATAAAGTTAAGTGCAGGCCCGCTTGTTACTCCCGCGCTATGCTTTACCCTGCAAAAGCCTTTTCGTATACAGTTGTTTGAACGGGAATTTTCATAAAATTAACACGGCTTGCCTTTACTAATCTTGTTGTGGCTCTGAAATTAAATTAAGTAAGGAAATAACTTAAAAATATTTTTTACGTATCTACTTACCTAGCATTATGGACCTAGTAGGTTTTTTAATAAGAGTAGAATACATTTGTCATCAACCCCTACTCTTCCCGTGGGTGTCGTAAGAGGCGACTTAGGGACTACACATTGAACAGGGAACGGGCAGCAGCGCTCTCTGATACAGTAGCCTTTTAATCTGCGAACTCCAACCCGCCTGCCAAGCGTGGAGATTATGGCAAAACCCTCCTCTTAAGTGGAGAAGGCTCATAGTCCAGCAGTGGACTGATGAGGTAAATTTTTACATAGCGTTCCTGTTGTGATTTTGACAGATTCTGTTTTGGGTTCGTGAAATGCGAGGTAAGCACCAACTTGTTTTGGGGGAAATAAAAACATCTATGGAAAAGGGGTCTTGATGACTGACAGCGAGCAGAGCCTGCTTGGAGGCAGAAGAAAGGCTGCTCACGTCCTCGTGGAGTGCACGGGAGTGGCGGACTACAGGGCTAAACACCTCGGTCAAGCGAGGGACCTTCCAGGGATAACCGGTAACGTAAAGGGCCTGCTGGGTTTCCTGGAAGAGTTGAGTTGGCTCGAATGACACTGCATTCCCACCCACACACAAAATAGGCGCATTAGACGTCAAGTTGCGGAAACCAGCCCGTTTTGACAGTTGACAATTGAAGGGGTCTTGATAGGGTTGGGATCAGACATTATTTTTCCATCCTCATTTTTCGATGATGATCACCTTTTGACGATTAGCTTGTTTTTCCGGGTTTCGTAGTCAAAAAGGAACTCTTATAGTTTCGCCATGTCCGTCTGTCTGTCTGTTCATCCGCGGCTTAGCTCAAAGACTCTAAGTACTAAAAAGCTGTAATTTGGAATGGATAATACATGCCGACAAAACTGAAGAATAAAATCTATAATAAAACATTTTTTTCACCTCTCCGCCTCGGAAAGTTGGCTTTTAATGCCCGAAAACAGGGTCGAAAATCGCTTATTCATTTCTAGACATGCAAACCATTCTCTTGTCTAGAGAGGAGAATTAGTTTGAATTTCGAACATTATCTTACACAGGAAAAAAGTTTACATATATCCGCGCGTAAAATAATTGACGTAAGCCATATTTTTTTTTATTGGGTGTGTTCCGAATCAAACTTTCAGCGCCGTCAGCAGCAATCAGAAAACCAAAAGATTGTAAAAGGTTTCGCATGCCTTTAAGTGCGCTAAAATCGATTTAAGCGCGTCTCGGAACGCAGGGATAGGTTTTCATACAATTTTGGAACGCACCCTAAAAAAACATAACTTAAAAGTTAGTTTATTGTTTTGGTTTAAAATTTAAAAGAATTGTGATAAAATACAATAATTTAACCACATCATATAGAATTATATCTAAAATAAGAGAACTCTTGTACATTTTTAAGTAACAATATTTACGTAGGTAAGTAAATAGTTAAATGATTTGCTTGCCGGACAGGTGAAAAATAGTGTGTTGGGTTTGAGAGGAATCTTATTCTCACCTCGAACCTTAGAATCCCTCGCGAGCTTCAGGAGTCTAGTTTTAGAAACACTCGCTTCGCTCGTGCTTCTATTACAGACTCCTTCGCATGCTCTGGATTCAATATCAGTTCTCTGAGGAAAAATCAACATTCCTCTCTTACCTAACAAATAACTATTTAGTGTTCCTCTGGTATCAGGTGACGAATTAGTTGACCCCCAAGCTCGAAACCGATGAAGTTTTTTTGGTTAATTGTTTTTAATTTATCATGAAATTTCGTTGTGAAGATTATAAACTGTACGAGTATAAAAAATGTTTTGTAAAAATATAAAATATAATCACATTCACGACTACCTTATAGTATGAGGTATCGTTGGATAGGTTTTTTAAAAATAATGGGAATAATAATTAATAATAAACAATTTGCTAAAACTATTTTTCACTCTAGTGTACGTTTTAGAAATATTTCGTTTCAAAGTGCTTATTTTTGTTAGAGTCAAGTGTCCCTACTAGCGAATCCGTTGTATTTGGAAATGTGAAAAAAATCACGGTAGTTGTGTATATGACGAAAAGGAAAAAATCATCAAGTAGGCTTTACAGGTTATTGAATAATAGACCAAATTATAAAATGTACTTGTACAAGAAATTTGCTACTAAAAATATAATTCAAAAATATTTTGATGAATGTTAACTGTCTTAAACAGGTACCTAAGTAGTATTGGACAACTACGGAACCCTACACTTTGTGTGGCCCGACACGTGCTTGGCCGGTTATTTTTAGGCTAATTCCAACTTACGACAACTTAGTATTCGCGCAACATTATTGTCGTTACCCGGTGAATTACACGGAATTATTTTGAGTGTGTTTTAAGTCGACAAAACGCTTCTACTACTCACCGGCACATCTAACCGCTCACCCTTCATTTCAGGGAATATTCGTGATTCTTTATAACTCTATTAGTTACAGCTGATGTTAGTTAAAAAGTAGTTAATTTAACGTTTATTTAAGTGTGTTTAATTTATCGTAAAATTATCAATTAATCTGTTGTAATGTATAACAATAAGCGTAGTTTAAAATTAACTCGAAATACAAGGGTGGGCGGTTAGATGTGCCGGTGAGTATATTTAGAGGAAAACAAGCACTAACAAAAATCATCTCATTTCCAAAAATTAACAAAACCGGGCTAAGCTTTTATCCTATTTAGTTTTTAGCCAGCCTTTTCTGTGCGCAAATAAAACAAGTAGAGTTTCAGAACGAAGCCTAGTCCGTTTAATGGTATGCCATTAGGTAAGCCGGGGTATTTTGCTTTCAGCTATGTGCTTGTTTTAAAAACACTGTTGCTGTCAGAACAGTACGTTAGTTTTTAAAAAGGAACACTCATTTGTCTTCTTTTGAGAGAAAGGGAGAATATTTTTACAATTTGAACGCGAAATTAGGCGCGGGTTTCGTAAAAAAGAAAATTTTGTGGCGTAACAAACATTTTGTGAAGAACCGGTATTTTTTTAACCTGGTGAATTTCGGTTTCAAACAAGATCCCAGACGAATCACTCGTAAAGCGAAACTGACTTACGAGCGATATCGCTTCTGGGATAAACCTCACTGAGAAAAAAAATATTGTCGTAATTAAAAACAACATTTCTAAAAGGCGGAAATATCAAATTGTATCAATACCTATGTGTTTGGTTTTACCATAATCTCCACGCTTGGCAGGCGGGTTGGAGATCGCAGATTAAAAGGTTACTGTATCAGAGAGCGCTGCTGCCCGTTCCCTGTTCAATGTGTAGTCCCTAAGTCGCCTCTTACGACACCCACGGGAAGAGTAGGGGTTGGTGACAAATGCATTCTACTCTGCCGTCACCACACGGCTAATGGATCACTTAACCTGTGATATTTTTGTTGAATCATGTTATTTATTAACTATTTTAAGCTATATACTTACTTAGGTACGTCTAATGTTCTTTGTCTAAGAATAATTAACTAGAAAAAAATAAAGTTACTTCAGAAAAGTATTCCATATTTTATTTATAATAATTTGCACCTTGTCCTAAGATGGCCGCAATAAAAGAATAATAAAAAAAGACTTGTGACCAGTAAATCAGTTATTGATACTATTATTTATTCAGTGTTTCTACTTAATCATTGTCATCGGCTGTAGCTAGGTATTATACCTACAAATAGGTACCTACTGCGTTAATGGCCTGGCGGTATGTAAAGGGGTGTCGCATCGTAAATTTGAATGGTCAAGTGAGCTCGGACTCGGTGCAGGAGTCGACAACATTTTTGTTTCAGATTTTTAAACCTACAACGACGGGTAGATCTTGCGCTCAAAGCTTTTCAAAAAACATTTAGAATTTACCTAATAATTACAGTCTCTACACGGACATGAGTTATTTATTTATTTTTTTATTTCATTACTCGTACAGACGCCTGCAGAGGAATCGGCATACCATGGCATAGCGCATAGTATTCTAGGGGGGGTCCGATTTCTCTGCAGGCGACCGAACATAGTGATTAAATATAGAAGCCTACTTTTCCTCACACGCGCTTTTTAAAATTTAATTATTTTTTTCAGCGGCCGGCAAACACTTTCAGTAGAATGCATAGATTAAAGTAAAAACTGCGCGTTGTTGCTTTGCATAATTATCTAGTGAAAACCTTATCCAAGAGTGCAATATGTGATCCCTACTTTTCAGTTTTTTCATGTCATCGAGATGTTTTGCAACTAAGTATTAATATTTAGAATGAGGTTTCAAAGGTATGATTACAGCAGCGTCTTACGATATTTTTTTAATATTTTCTAACTACAAATTTTCATGGCCGTGTGTGGTGACGGCAGAGTAAAATACATTTGTCACCAACCCCTACTCTTCCTGTGGGTGTAGTAAGAGGCAACTTAGGGACTACACATTGAACAGGGAACGGGCAGTAGCGCTCTCTGATACAGTAACCTTTTAATCTGCGATCTGCAACTCGCCTTCCAAGTGTGGAGATTATGGCAAAACCCTCCACTTAAGTGGAGGAGGCTCATAGTCCAGCAGTGGACTGTAACGGGCCGTTTATGTTTTTATTATGTTATGTACAAATTTTCATCATCGACCTCTAGAGTTTGAGTTGAGCTTTGACAGAGACATTTAATAGATACATCCAAATGTTGTGAACACCTGCAATAGTCAGACTGCGGTCGCGACGCCCCAAGCTGTTGTATCATGCACAAGTCGATTTGCACACCCTGCATCGTATTATGAACTGCAAATCGATGTATGGGTGCAGAAAACGTGAGTTATAAATTACAATGACATAGCATTCTATTAGAATTTCCTTCTGTATCCATTGTTCTTAAAGTTTATTCATTTTATCAATACTAACCAACAAGTGGATACTAACATTATAAAGAGGGAAGTCCGTGTTGATTTTTGATTGGCTGAATCATCAACGCAGAGCAGAAGTGTGGCTTTAATGTTTGTATGGAAGTTCCGCCATTTTTAAAGTTAGGAACAAAATAAAATGTATTAAGACTAAAGAGGAAAGGAGAAAAAAATAGAGAAGAGAAAAGTACTTTATTTTTCAAGCGTGAAATAGCTATATGAGGGTATTTAGATATGTACTAATTGTTTTTATTTTAAGAACAGATAGTTAAATACCATGAAAACTAATCCAAGAAGAAGGAACTGTATTCGCTTCTATAATAAAATACCAGATGATATTGTGAATCTGTCCGATAGCCAATTTAAAGCTAAAATTAAAACTATTTTATGTTCTAAGGCCTATTATACGATAAATGATTACTTAGATGATAAAAACGTCTGGTCAACTGTTGTTCCAAATCAGCGGAGTAGATTGTAATTAAATTAAATTAAATTAAATTAAAAATTAAATTAAAAATGCTTTATTTACGCGAGTAATTATGACTCATGTATGATTCTTTATATATTTAAAAGAAAAGTACAAAAGATACAATTCCTGTGGAGTTTCTTCTGGCCGTTCTTCTCCACAGAGGGCGTACACTGGTAGTGAACGTGCCATCCATGATAGCTTTGACGTCGAAAAATGATTTGTAAAAATCTTAATTCGAATAAAAAAAAAAAAAAACTTTTTTTTTGTGGAGGTAATAATATTACATCTCCTCTCTGTTCTGTTCTGTTGCGTTCCTTTTCTTTCTTCTCCACCTCAGTGAAAACGCACCTTTAGGTTTTGGACGACAGGTAAGCCAAGACCATTGCTTTTAGTACTCATCATCATCGTCATGTGGGTTGTAGGTCGACAACCGACCTCACAAACCCTGGTGTCAGTGTTATAGAGCCGCCAAAGGCCACTGACTTGGCTCGTGTAACAACTAGATAGTAGCCGGTGATAGGGGATAGGAGCCGGTGCCTTCCGAATCACGGAATCATTTTTCTTTTCGGACAATCAGGTGATGCCTGCAATGTCCTAACCAAACTGGGGAAAGTCTCACAAAGAGATTTTTGCTTGACAGTGTCCCCACCTTGAACCGAACCCGGAACCTCCGTAATGGGCGTCGAAATCTCGACCACTAGGCCATGGAGGCTGGTAGTATTGAAACCATTATACTCTCCTTCTCCGGCTCCGAAGGATTTCGTCACAAAAACTGCCTAAAACCTGCGCTTAAGCATTGCTAAAACTCACTTAGAAATCCATCAGCGCGGGATTGCACCGCATAGTGCTGTGCCACACTAGATCTGAGCTGTAATAGAGTTGCGCCAAATTGCAAAGTCACTCACGTGGTGGGCACAAAGCGAAATGCTGTCATCCATTTTAAAATCTGCCGTAAAGGTGGGCGAACCGCTTAAACTTAGAACCTAAGACTTTTATAAAACTAAAAAAATTTTACTTCTTACATAAAAAATTGGATACACAGTATAATGTAAAATTATTTTGTAACATCTAAAATGTATGTTGCTTTTTACTGTGAAGAAATTTTACACAATATTCAATATAAAACAACAATAACAATACAATATTCTTATATATTTTATCTGTGATTTTAATAGTTGATTTTGTTTTTTTTTTTGTTTGGTACCTGAATAAAGACTTATTTATATTCTTATTTAGACATTTTGCAACTAAGTTTCGTACAAAAATTTCTTATCAAAAATATTGTAGCAATAGTAATAATTTTTCATTTGAAATCCTAAAGTTTTCTTTTAAACTAAAAAAAAAAATCATCAGGTAAACCCGACAACACAGGAAAACATCCTTCGAAGAGAATACGGTATCATTTTCAATGAGCTTTTTTTGATTGTTTTAAATTATAAAAACTACCCGCTGGCCCTTAGTTTACCTTATAGCGAACGTGTGGTGACGGCAGAGTAGAATACATTTGTCACTAACCCCTACTCTTCCCGTGGGTGTCGTAAGAGGCGACTTAGGGACTACACGTTGAACAGGGAACGGGCAGCAGCGCTCTCTGATACAGTAACCTTTTAATCTGCGATCTCCAATCCGCCTGCCAATCGTGGAGATTATGGCAAAACCCTCCACTTAAGTGGAGGAGGCTCATAGTCCAGCAGTGCACTGTAACGGGCCGTTGATGAGCGTGTTGTACAGTACTAAAAAACAATAAAGGATTTTGAAAAATAAAATATAGTTTTAAAAGTCCAGATTTCCAATATTTCGTGTTGCTCTGTGATTTATGGAACGGTGCAAATGGGTTACTGTACCAGCGGGCGAATGATGATGTTCGCGCCACAATTATGACCGATGCACTCACCACCCCCGCCGCTGTCACAGACACACGAATCTGCCATTTGTTATTACGCAGATAAAGCCTCTTTTTGATTAGACCTGCGGAAGCAAATATTATTGTGATGTTGTTTTTGTAAGCTTCAGACAAAATGGACCTTTTATTCTTATATTTATTTATTGTGCTTATGTTCAAAGTTTTTGAAGTACTTTTCTCATACACTTAATATTATGAATATTATGAAAGTGTGTACTATATGATGTTGTTGTATGGTTATGTGTTTGTATTATTTCGGTCCGAAAAAGACAACGTAGATTTTTTGCAACTACATTTTTCTTAGTATAGAGAAAGTGCAGTTTATGCTTCGTGTTTCTTGATGGAACTCCACGCCATTTATGTTAGAAGAAAGAAATAAACAGTTTTAAATTTAAATTTTTTTTTTTAGCTTTGACTTCAGAAAATGATTTGTAAAAATCTTAATTCGAATAAAAAAAGAATTACTTTTGACTTTTTTGACTCCATAATATTATTGAGTAGGTGCGAGGCGAGCATCGGTGGCTAGTGTCTAGGGCAACTGCCTCCCGTTCGAATTCATATGTACGTTTATTCGACGCTCTTACGGTGAAGGATAACATCGTGATGAAACCTGCACACTCCTGCTAATATACTACTCGACATATTACTTAGATCTTTATTAAAAAATAAAAATTATGTATAGAGAGCTTCAGTTTAGCTCTGAAACTAGTAAGCTTTGTCGTTTAGTGTGCTGACCGCAAGCTTGCCTGGCTTTTAGCCTAGGTTGCAGGCTTTTAGGCAAAAATGCATCTCCTGAAACCTGGCTTGAAATATTTTGAGTCTACGTATGATGTAGAATTTTGATGGAGAAATGACCAAATATTTTAATATTATCATCAACAGCTCCCAAGGGGCTCGAACCTACCCTGAATTAGGGCGATTAGGCCTCAGTCGACCACGCTGGCCTAATGCAGGTTGGTCGACTTCACACAGGACCTTTGAATTTCTTCGGGGTAGTGTGCAGGTTTCATCACGATGTTTTCCTACACCGTAAGAGCGTCGAATAAACGTACATATAAATTCGAAAACACATTGGCACGTGATGGGGATCAAACCCGCGTCTCCCGGACGGGAGGCAGCGACCCTAGCCACTAGACCACCGACGCTCTTTTTTAATATCATACTTATTATTTTTTATGTTCTGGTGCCTATTTGTTTTGACCTGGAAATGGCTTTTGATTATAATTGTTTATAGTACTAAGTTAACTTTAGCTGTTGGTCTTTCTATTATTAATAAATAAATAAACACAGCCTTCGTGCTCTAAGAACTCAAAGTTCTGGGTTTGAATCCAAGAAGGCACTAATCACACTAATATTCTAAATGTGAAAATATATTTGGCTATTTGGATGTTTAAACGTTTGGATGTGTGTTCCGCCTTCACGCTGAAAGTACTTAACGGAGATAGTTCACAGCCTGGATTAACACAAAGGATACTTTTAACGGGAATGCCTTATTCCCATGAGAAAATCTTACATAACGCGAGCACTAGTGTCTCATAAAATTACTTTTTGAGGCTTCAGTAATGATAATTTTCTCGAAGTGCATCTGAAAAACGGAGTAATCTTACTTCCAGAACAATGAGTATATTCTGCCTGTAATATCCTTATTGCCTTACTCAAAATTATTTTGACAATGTCTTCACCGGGATTCGAAGTCGAACCTAGTACCTCTGGATTAAAAGCGAAACAACAAATTATACATAGTTGACGAACGCTCCAAGTCCTAGACCTGGAAAAGTAAAGAGAGGGAAAAAGCTCATAAACTTGTGTTTCTTTTTATTATTTCGAAAGATTTCCAAAGGAAAGAAGTTTTTCCGAAAGCTCCGAATCTTCATTATTTATTAATTACGGCTGGTGGTAAGCGACCCATTGTTGCTCATTAATTCAGAGTTGAGTCTGTGGTTGTCTTAACAATCACTTAAGGCTGCGTACTCACTAAATGTAACAGAAATATTTACTGCAACATCTCCACCATTTTCGTAAAAAAATAATCTAATTTCATTAATTTTTGGCCAGAGTGAAAGTGCTTCAAATCAAATCAATCAACGGCCCGTTACAGTCCACTTCTGGACTATGAGCCTCCTCCACTTAAGTGGAGGGTTTTGCCATAATCTCCACGCTTGGCAGGTGGGTTGAAGATCGCAGATTAAAAGGTTACTGTATCAGAGAGCGCTGCTGCCCGTTCCCTGTTCAATGTGTAGTCCCTAAGTCGCCTCTTACGACACCCACGGAAGAGTAGGGGTTGGTGACAAATGTATTCTACTTTGCCGTCACCACACAGCTAAAGTGCTTACGAAAATATATCTATCGCACCATTGGAAATACTTTAGATGAAAGAACTCCTGCGCAGCGAAAGAGTTTTTAATCTAAAAGCTAACACGTGTTTGTGAACTTATAAATAGCCTAACATTTGGATGAAATAAGACACGCAGACAAAACATGTTTGAACCATAAGGCAAAATTTATCGACGGGAATTATTTTTATTCCGATGAATAAAATTAAATGTACTATTAAAAAAATACCTGCATAGCCAATATGGACCCCGCCTAAGATAAGTTGGTGCTTAATCTTAAAGCAGCGACTTGCTGGCTTAAGCCGAGCAGGTATTAAAAAGTGATGCTAAGATTCGTCGAGAAACAACAGTTCATGGAAAACAGCTAGTTAATCTCCGATCATAGTAGTGGCTTTATGTCCAGATTTGCTTTTAATTTTTATAAATAAAATTCTTAAATACGTAATTTACGGTATCTTTTGCACATTTCGCCGCCGATACAATATTCATCATCATCATCATCATTTCAGCCTGTTAAAGTCCACTGCTGAACATAGGCCTCTCCACTCAGCGCGACCGGTCCATAGCCACCTGCATCCAACGAGACCCAGCGATCCTCACCAGGTCGTCGGTCCATCTCGTAGGTGGCCGTCCCACACTGCGCTTGCCAGTACGTGGTCTCCACTCAAGGACTTACTGTACAATATTCGGAACCAAATAGTTCTAACAGTGTCCCGAGAAATTAGTGTGATCGCCCTTCAGTTTATTATTAAAAGGGTTGAAATTAAATGAAAATTAAATCTTTAGGTATTGTGAAAATAAATCTAGGTAATAATTTTGCAGATGAATTGGCTTAATAATTATGTTGGGGTCTCCAGATCCCACCTTTACAGGTGTATTCACATAAATTGTTATTAAAAACCAAAAACTATAAAGATAGAAACTTAACATAGATGTAGAAACTTAAAAACACCAAAGAACGCTACGTACCTATTTCTTTGATAATACATAACAAAATGCTTATATAAGTAATTTTTACAATTTAAATTAGGTATATTCTATGAATTCTTTTAAGCTATAGAAGCATTGATCTAAAAACCAAGTTTTAGTTTATTTTATTTAGTTTATTATACGATAAATGATTACTTAGATGATAAAAACGTCTGGTCAACTGTTGTTCCAAATCAGCGGAGTAGATTGTAATTATGACTCATGTATGATTCTTTATATTATATAAGAAAAGTACAAAAGATACAATTCCCGTGGAGTTTCTTCTGGCCGTTCTTCTCCACAGAGGGCGTAAACTGGTAGTGAACGTGCCATCCATGATAGCTTTGACGTCGAAAAATGATTTGTAAAAATCTTAATTCGAACAAAAAATTTTGACTTTTGACTTTTGAGGCCTTTGCCCTGCAGTAGATGATGATGTCTGATTATACTAGTATCAATATCTGATACCTAGATAGTGTCCCCGTCAAACAAAAACCACATAAGAAAAACTGTCCCTGGTATGTTATGAGCTGCATCATCTAGTATGATTCTTCTCCGGATTACCATTAGGACATTAGTCGTAGCTGCATAGTCGTTATAAAAGCCTTAATTATCGTAAAAAATAATTACTAAGAAGTCGTTGTTGTTCTTTTTCATGGTCTTCTAATTACAAATCGTATAATAAAAAATAATAAATAAAGTACATGAACTTCTTATTTCAATTATCAGATTATAAATTCTCTTTAATATATAATTTAGAAGGCATGTATACAATACTTTAACAGTGCAAAGAAAGCTAGAATTTTTACAGATATGTTTGTGTCGGTGCTGTTTCGTTGCATCGAGTCGGCACTGGGTTACATGTACTTTTTATAGAACTAAAAAGCTAGATATGGCTGGAAAGAAAAGTTTTATGTGAAGTCAATCAGAATCTCTACTTAATCTTTTTAAGTATCATGTGAGTTGTTAGTTCGACGACTGATCTTATATACCCTGGTGTAAGAGTAAGTAATGTAGCTGAAAGTCTCGAGATGCCACATGTAACAACTAAACCAACGGATATAATCTACGGAAAGAGTATCTTTCTTTTTAGACAATCATGTGATTTTAAAATGACTAGACCATACAAAAAAATAGGAATAGTTACGCAATGTCATTTTTGTGCGAATCAAGTACTAAAGCCCTCTCACAAAAACAATACGCTCTATGCGATTAAAATAATGTTAGTATGAACAACCAAATTTACTCGAAATAACTCAAATCTCGTATTTATATGGCCACAGATAGAAAAGCACAGCGTAAACCATATAAGATTTAAGTGCAGTTCGCACAAATCAATTTTAACACGCTTTTATTACGAGAAGTCGAAAACAGTGCAGTTGGTAACGAGAGTCTGGTGATGAAACCAGAAGTTGGATCATAATTACTGGCATAAGCGTGTCGCAATGTAGTCGTTTCTAGAAGCAACGACATCTGTGCTCAAATAAGCAGACGCGGTGTTGTGTGCGGGTAGTTGCAAAGTTGCAAAACGTGCTCTCACTGCCCATATTTTGCACGTTGGACTCTTGTTAGGGCGTCTCCCTCCGTACTAACTTACTGACGTGTATGTTTTTTTTTATTAACGTTTTGTTTTCCGCTTGATTTTCTGGTTTGTTTGTATTTTTTTTACTGTTTCCAATTTGAAATCCAAACAGAAATAAACAAATAAACGTACATTTATACGTTTATTCGGCTAACTAAATGTGAAAGAAGATTTGGATGTATGGGGCTCAGAGGAAATAAAAGACGATCGCTTCAGGCGCGAGGCGACGCGCGTCAGAAATCTTTAGTATGGGGCTCAGAGGAAATAAAAGACGATCGCTTCAGGCACGAGGCGACGCGCGTCAGAAATCTTTGGTATGGGGCTCAGAGGAAATGAAAGACGATCGCTTCAGGCGCGAGGCGACGCGCGTCAGAAATCTTTAGTATGGGGCTCAGAGGAAATAAAAGACGATCGCTTCAGGCACGAGGCGACGCGCGTCAGAAATCTTTGGTATGGGGCTCAGAGGAAATAAAAGACGATCGCTTCAGGCGCGAGGCGACGCGCGTCAGAAATCTTTAGTATGGGGCTCAGAGGAAATAAAAGACGATCGCTTCAGGCACGAGGCGACGCGCGTCAGAAATCTTTGGTATGGGGCTCAGAGGAAATAAAAGACGATCGCTTCAGGCGCGAGGCGACGCGCGTCAGAAATCTTTAGTATGGGGTATCGTTAGTCCTACAGCCCGAATGACACTAGCCTGGCTATAAACATGGCGGCGCAGTCGTGTTTTTACTTTTTAGATAATTATTTCAAGTTTGATTATTTCAAGTGATTTACTTAAAGCTTTCCTGAAATCTTTCTCAAACATTTAAAGCAAAGTGTCGCCATGACGTCATGCTTCGCTGGGCTTCCGTCGCACACGTGCGTCGTATCTTCTGTAATACAGAATTTAAAATAATTCCACATTTCCTGAAATCTTTCTCAGACATTTAAGACAAGGTTTCGCCATGACGTCATGCTTCGCTGGGCTTCCGGTTCTGTCGCACACGTGCGTCGCACATCTTATGTTATACTGAATTTAAAATAATTCCAAATTTTACAGGCACTTTTGGTAGAATATTAGAATGTATTCAATTAAATAAGGTAAAATGCTCCTTCTATCTTTAATGAAACTATCAAATTGACTTAAAATTATGAATTAAACAAAAGCATTAATTTCAACAACTGTGTAAACACTTGTTATAGACGACATAGAATGAAAGGTTCCCTGGAAGAAATTGCTACGTAGCAATAAGACCACCTTACTGTACACTTATTGTTTTACTGTGTAAGTGCGGTTACGCACTACATCCGATCCGAATCCGTTCCGTGTCCGTGAAAATAAGATCCGTCGTGGCCGTAGAACTATTTGTATAGTAGCTTACACACTAGCGTTATCCGATTTCTTTCCGTCATTCTAGAATCTCCATCCTGGAGACCGAATTGAATCCGAGCTGCGTATACAAGCAGAGAGGCAGCGGGGTGGGCGGGGTATGCGGCTGGGTGTAGTGTTATATCGATAGACTATCGCGACCTTGAAAATCAGTTACTATTTCAATAGGCCTATCGAAACTATTGGACAGTGACAATACTATTGATACTATCTATAGTATAGATTGATAAAAACAACTAATACTATTGCTCCGATTCGATAATAATAATAATAATAAATATGTGGGGACATCTTCACACACGGCCATCTGATCCCAAACTAAGCAGAGCTTGTACTATGGGTACCAGACAGCTGATATACATTAAAACTTTTTTTTTAATGTAGTTCAACAACTGTGTTAGGTATAGCAATACCTACACTCCTTACTCTGTTATTTAAAAATGCTGGCATGTGATAAATGCACACTGGCAGCTTTATTTTGTTCTAGAATTGTATTTTCAAATGATTTCGAAATATGTCGTTTTGACTCAGTCTAATTTGAGAAGTCTTTCGACTTGTTAGTCTAGTACTTTAATATTCTCTTCAGAATAAATCATTGTTTTCCCCATAAATTATATCTTATTTGTCTTCACACGCCCACCATTACAATAAACTGTACAAGTTCTTAATCTCCACATGTAATTCCTTCTGTAAATGAAATGTGCTCAAACACGATTTAACTGATTTAGATGTTTGGTTCACAGATATTTTTTTCTATTCTGGTATTTATACACATGTCTGCGTGTAGTAACCAGAATAGATCTGGTGAAGATAACATATGGCTGGATGCAGACAGCGCATGACCGATCTTTGTGGAGATCTTTGGAGGACGCCTATATCCAGCAGTAGGCGTCTTTTGGTGAAGAAAAACATCGTGATGAATCATGCGAAGAAATTCAAAGGTTGTGTGTGAAGTCGACCAACCTGTGTATGTGAAATAGATCAACAACACGCACTAGGTCAATGTGGTCGACTAAGGTCTAATAGCCCTAATTCAGGGTAGGCTCGAGCCCCTCGGTGGGGACATATATGAGCGGTTGATGAGACGTCTGTTAGCTGACAATGACGTCACAGCAGAATATTCATTACAGTCGGAACAGAAATGGAAGGCAAAATATACTCAAATACCATTACTATAGTATAGTATTTTTCTTAGTTTTATTCCCTAGCAATTCTGTGGTCCATAAAACAAGTGGGGTCAGCTTAATGTAGCAGAAAATTCCCTTTCCCGAAACAAACTGAGAAACATCGGGTGTATGTTGAAACTGTGGATTAGTCTCAACAAAGAGAAATGGTCGCTTTAATACAGTATTTCACTTTGACATTATTGTCGTTCTTGTGGTACCACTTCAAAACTGTTCTATTCTTTTCGTCTTAAACAAAAAAATACATAATATATCAAACATGAATTTGTAATTGTAATGGAACAAATTCAGCCAGAGTATGGACTCAGGACGTAAAATGTTGCACTTTATTATCAACAACATCAACGGCCCGTTACAGTCCACTGCTGGACTATGAGCCTCGTCCACTTAAGTGGAGGGTTTTGCCATAATCTCCACGCTTGGCAGGCGGGTTGGAGATCGCAGATTAAAAGGTTACTGTATCAGAGAGCGCTGCTGCCCGTTCCCTGTTCAATGTGTAGTCCTTAAGTCGCCTCTTACCACACCCACGGGAAGAGTAGGGGTTTGTGACAAATGTATTCTACTCTACCGTCACCACACGGCACTTAATCACGTGATCAGAAATTAAAGATTTGAAAATATTCTTGTCAGTAAAACTTGTCATCAACTCATGTACACTAACACAGAGAGGTTCAAGTCTTCTTTGAAGATATGAGCGATCAGAAATGACGTTTTCCTCCTGCAACTGAACCTTGGCCTCACATTTATTTATATGATACTACATATAGGTTGGCCACTTACTGCCTTCCACTAACCTCAGACACCTTCCCCCACCCCGCAGTTTGGGGGCGAATTGGGAGTATCGAAATAGAAAGGTAAGCGCTACGGTAAGCCTAGAAGCTAGCCTAGAAGCTTCGCGCGCACTTTACTATAAATGTTGTAGTCTTTTAAAATCTAAATTAGCCTGTGGTGTCCCATTGCAGGGCAAAGGCTTCTCTCCCCTTCTTCCACTCCTCTCTGCTACTTGCCAGCTTTCACCATTTGTTGTCGCTGTAGTTCATATTTAAAATTATAATGCGACTGTTGTATGAAATAACTGAGGTGTGTCTTAACTTAACTCTGCTTATCATAGAAACCAGTTACAGTCCACTGCATACTATGAGCCTCCGTTTTGCCATAATCTCCACGCTTGGCAGGCGGGTTGGAGATCGCAGAATAAAAGGTTACTGTATCAGACAGCGCTGCTGCCCGTTCCCTGTTCAATGTGTAGTGGGTGTAGTAAGAGGCGACTTAGAAGTCTTAGAGTAGGGGTTGGTGACAAATGTATTCTACTCTGCCGTTACCACACGGTATTATAGCAAACGGTATTATAGAAACCAGTACCGGTAATAAATCTAAAATTCTTCTATCATCCAGCGTATAAAAACGCTAAATCCTATAACTTTGACTGATACAAATATTCCATTCACGCGTCCGCCAGCGGTTGAAAATATTCCGGTCACAGATACAGGTCCCTACGGGGTGGGCAGACCTGTACGGTGCCTCGGGCCATAGTTTGTCAGCTCTTGAGTTATACACCAGCTCTCCAGTGGCTGCCTTCTGGTTCCTAGACGCAAAGATAATCCAAAATGTGTCTGAATTTGATAAATGTGAAACGCAAATCAAGTAGACATAGGTTTTTTTAAAGCATTGTGTGATCTTGTTATTTTTATGCTGTTGTGTGCGTGATATAGTATGTGTTCAGTTGAGTGCTGGTGATTGTGTATTATTTGTGCACTACTTTTTTAAACAATTATTTACGGTTCAATGTTAGGGGATCGGACTACTTTTTTTTTATTTTATAAAGCCAAATTTCTTAGTTTCTGCTATCGAACGCTAAAAGAATTTTTGCTCTATCTTTAAAATTGACTGAGTTATAAAAGTTTGAAATTCAAGATTAGACAGAGAGGCACATACCCACTTGTGATGTCATTTGTTAGTAACGAACGCCATATAATGCCCATACAAAAAATCGTTTTTGAAAGAGACAGACATATTGAAACTTTAAAAAATCACTGTAAATTCGTTTTTCAAGCGATTCAATTTTTTCCTTGCGAATCGTCTGCTACTAATCTATATTTTTAAAATAATTCATAAAATATGGTAAATTCATAAAATATGGTGAACAGTCCGATCCCCTATTATCACACGAATTGATTTTTCCTTAAAATAGTTTCTTCAAACATCAATTATCTTTGAAATGTTTTTTTTTTTACTTTTAGGCGGCGGCGGTGGCGGTGGCGGTGGCGTTTCAAAATGAATCATGGATCAGTTTTTAAGTAAGACATTCAGTAATACAACACTGAAAGCGTCAGATTTTGTGCTGTAGTTTTTGCGTTATATATACGCATACAAATTCAGCCAGTTGCAGTTTAATTGTATAGGTTTCCCATTTCATTTTCCAGCCTAGTACTTCGTGCAATTACACCCTGAACTTTATAACATTTTGTAGCGCAACACATTATCAACAATAGACCCATAACCATACCCATATTCCTCTATGCCACCATTTAGCCCATAATTGTACTACCAACCCAACAAACGACTAACTGGGCTTTAAAAATTCATGGTCCCCATAACACTTACCGCACTACTCGCCTAAATATATAATTTTTACGACTCTCAAAGTTTCTAGCTGTCCGGGTTGTTCAAGGTGTGTAGTTGGTAGTTGGCATAATACTGTAACCTCTATAATTTGTCGGGTTATGCTAACGACCCTCAAGGGATCAGGTTCCCGTTTTCGGACCAACACGGAACACTGCTCCGAAGTTTTGCCTGCATTACCCTCGTGAGAGCGTCGTCGGTGTGAGTGGCTGGGCCGCTGCCTCTTGTACGAGAGGCGCGGGTTTGAATCCAACGTACTAATGTGTTTTCGAAACCAAAATGCATATATGTACATTTATATAACACACTTCAGCAAACCATGACTTAAAAAAATACAATTTGACTTCAGTTTTATTTTATTATATTTAAAAGTAAAAACATAATCTTTAAAACTAGTAATAAAAGGTTATGAAAATTATAATTAGTTTTTTATTTAATATTTTGTTCTTGAAAATATGCCCAAAGGCAGCGTCACAAGGTTTAATACTGAAACAAAAGTTAAAATAATATTAAGTACCTATGTTGTGTTTGTGTTAAAATATTTTGAATTCAAAAGTAACTGCGGGTCTGAACCGATGTTAAATTACTGAGTACTGAGAAAAAGAATTACTTGTTATAATAATAATAAAAATAATAATAATAATAACTGGTGAACTGAAGAAGTTTCCCTATAATAACTGAATAAGTTTCCCCATAATAACTGAAGAAGTTTCCCCATAATAACTGAAGAAGTTTCCCCATAATAACTGAAGAAGTTTCCCCATAATAACTGAAGAAGTTTCCCCATAATAGCTGAAGAAGTTTCCCTATGATAACTGAAGAAGTTTCCCCATAATAACTGAAGAAGTTTCCCCATAATAACTGAAGAAGTTTCTCCATAATAACTGAAGAAGTTTCCCCATAATAACTGAAGAACTTTTCCCATAATAACTGAAGAAGTTTCCCCATAATAACTGAAGAAGTTTCCCCATAATAACTGAAGAAGTTTCTCCATGATAATAAAGTGTTTATTTGCCTTACACACGGTATAAAGATGACACAAAATAGAAAGCACATTTATTTTCAGCTAAATAATTGTAGCATGCAAATTATATAAGGTAGGTAAAATATTAATAGTAAAAAAGGACGGCGCTCTAGTAATTCATTAACATTATAAAAATTCTGATTCTGCAACCACTTATACAAAAATTCATGTTTTTAAACTCATTAGGTATTTTGCTAAAATTCTTACACACATAGTCAAATAATTTTTATATATATTATTAATATTTTGCACTCTTTGGCATCTCATTTAGCACAAGTCGATAAGGATCTCGTGTTCTAGGATTTACATCACACGCTTTTTTAAACAAGTTAGAATTTCTTTTTACAATTAAACACACCTCAAATATATATATATATATAATGTAGGCAATGGTAACAGTCCAAGGTTCGTGAACAGGGGTTTACAAGTTCATATGGAGGAATACCGCATATCGCTCTTAGACATTTCTTTTGACTGATGAAAACCTTATTAAGATATCCTTATTTCCGTTTCCCCACAAAATAAGCCCATAGCATGTTAATTACTTACCAAAATCAAAAACTGCTACTGTTGTAATCCATCTATATTGTGCGCTTAAATGATGTTCAGATGGCAGCACATTTGTAGAATAGTATAATGGATCCCTATTATGCATATTATTATATTCTTCGCTATTTCTTTTAAGTTGAAGTTCTTCTCGCTTGACATAGTAATCGTGTAAAACATTGTCGAAAGAAGTTCTTATTACTATCAACATAACAAGATAAATGAATACAACAATTGAAGAGAAGAAATTCAGGATGAAGTGAATAAACCGGTTTTTCTGAAATCAACAAACAATTTTTTTATTGATAGTAAAACGAAAACTGTACTTTTCATCTTTGAAAATAATCTCAGACCTACTAAATAATTTGTCTTTATAAAAGATAATTGCCGATTAAGCATCTTTTGTCAAGAAGAAACCAACGATAGCATGATATAATATTTTGTTGACATCTATTTACAATATTTTGGGAATATCTAGAAAACATAATTTTGTGAGACTCTATAAGTAATAAACTGTTCTCTGCCGAATAAAACATAATAATGCACTCAAGAGTATATTATGTATAACAGTATTATAATGTTAATTATGTTCATGTCCTAAATTCCCGCTGGGGTCAACTCAGCCCACAACCACTCAGCCTGCGGCTCAGTTAGCTACTATGCTGCGGCTTGCCCGGCAGCACAACCCGCCGGCTTTTGCTGAACAACACGTGCCGCCTAAGGGCGTCTACGCACTCATCCGTAGCCGATTCTTATCCGGTCCGTTTTTGATCCGTAAAAAAAAATTTACGTCTAGCGTTTGCGCACCCATCCGTATCCGATCCGGTTTTCATTCGTATTTGAGACGATATTGCATGATATTGTCGTAGTGATGTGCCGAGTCGAGCTGACTGACTGAGCTGATCTCGACCATAATGCTATAGAAGCAAGAAGCGTTCAAGGTCAAAGTGTTAACACTTTAACATTGACTGATGAGCAGTCGACTTTACTCGAGTATAGATTTCGGGAACTTATGGAATTCGAATGGCAACTTCGACTCGGTTTTGATCCGTAAAAAAACCGATCCGGAGTGAGAATTTACGGATCGAAAACGAACCGGATACGTATGGGTGCGTAAGCGTCCAGACAATTACTAGGACTTTCAACTCACCAAACGTTTAGTGGTGAGTAACATAGTGACGAATTTCAGATTACCGAACGTATAGTGGTGAGTAACATAGTGACGAATTTCAGATTACCGAACGTATAGTGGCGATTAACATAATGACGAATTTCAACTTACCAAACGTATAGTAGCGAGTAACATAGTGACGAATACGATCATAAAAATAGACATGTTATACATGTAATCTTCACTCATTCTAATTGGTTTGTTATCATTATTTTCAATCTCTTCATCCCTAATAGTTTGGAACATCACAGTCCTGTAGTAAAACATAAACCAGTTGGTAATCTGAAAAAATATATAATTATTTATTAGCTTTATAGCTCCAAAAGTCGAAGAAAGTCATCATCAACTCAAGCCTAACCTGAATTAGGGCGATAAGGCCTTATGGCTGGTTTACACGTATTAAGTTGTCAAGTGGTTAACTAAATTTTAAGCGGCTTAATGCGTGTAAACAACGAATTTAGTAGTAAGTTGATACTAAATTCGTTGTTTACACGCATTAAGTCGCTTAAAATAAGGTAAAAATTTAGTTAACCACTTGACAACTTAATACGTGTAAACCAGCCATTAGTCGCCACGCTGGCCCAGTGCTGGTCAACTTCACACACAACTTTTGAATTTTTAAGTGTGCAGGTTTCATCACATTGTTTTTCTTCACCGTAAGAGCGTCGAATAAACGTACATAATGAATATCTAAAATTCTAAAACGCATTGATACGTGGTGGGAATCGAACCCGTGTCTCCCGGACGGAAGACAGCGGCCCATAGCCACTAATCCACAGATGCTCTTATACCAACCTAACCTATATATTATAATATCTTCAATATTTGACTCTCTTATATTAATCTTTTTTTATCGAGTATTTAAATTGTGGTAAGAGTAATCCATCACACACAGATTCCTGAACTAGCTCCAATAAAATTTGTTCAAATAATTTATTTCTCTTTTATTACTTAGGGAACCAAAATGAGAGAGAGTTTACGACTAGGACACAACTGCCCAAAAAAAGAGTGTATGTATATATGTATTAATGGGGGACGCCTGCGTCAGAGCGCAGACGAGTGACCTGCTCTGTTAAAAGAACGATTTCACCCCTAATTCCCAGTTCGGTTGTCGCCCTCCGGACTCGCGGTGCATCGGACATTTCTCCCTGTTCCCTCGCTCTCCCCGGACGAGTTCTGCCCCCACACGCATCCTCTCCCACCGCTCCAGGTAAGCGCTTGCTGGAGCGCCCTAGCCGATTCACCCCAGACAGAAGGGGGTACCGCTCCGCGGGATCCTGAAGATTCCCCTCCACGGAGTTCTCCCCCAGCCCCCCCCCCCCGTCTGATGTTCCTCGGTAGTAATGTGTTGTAAAAAAGGAGTGCAGTAATGTGTTTAAGGTTCACGTGTGTATGTATGTGAGTTTCTTTGTGTACCACCTTGTAATTCTAAATGCCTAAACAGATTCGGATGTGTGGGGTATCGTTAGAATTCTCACATCAGCACATCCTCATACCACCGTCTTTCTTTCATCGGAATACAAGGCGAACTGCTGGCTACCACCCCTATCTTGTCAATATCCCCAGCATTCGAACTACTCGTTTCGGTTCCTCCTTTATAATGCGCACAGCCAAGGAATGGAATGCCCTGCCGGCCTCTGTATTTCCGAATGCATACAACCCTAACCTCTTCAAAGTGCGAGTGCATGGGCTTCTCATGAGTAAACTCGCTCCAGCGTAGGCCTCATCTCTCCTTCGGGCTAGATGGAGGTCAAGAGTTTACTCTTAATTTATATTAAAAAAAAGCCCAGGTAATATTTTGTATGTCGACGCAGTCGTGAATTTAATTTCTAGATTATCATCAAAATCAATATCATTTTATTCGAATTAAGATTTTTACAAATAATTTTTCGACGTCAAAGCTATCATGGGGCACGTTCACTACCAGTGTACGCTCACTGTTTACCTACACACTTAGATAGATAGATAGATAGATAGATAAAACATTTATTAAGGGAAAGTACATCATACACAAAAAGAAAGAAAAGCAATCAGTAGAGAACACAAGACAAAAGACAAAAGTAAAGAAAAAAGAGAAAAACTAAACTTATTATTTATTATGTTTGAAATAGTAGTTTATGAAACTGTTGCATAATGAGGGGTATTAAAAAACTATTTAATAGTTCCACACGAGTGTTTTAATACCTAGTTATGTGCAGTTTCATACACTACTTCATCTACTCTCTTACATTGGTGTTGAAACGTTAAAAGAGTAAGAAATTGTTTGCTTTTCCATTCCACAAGATCTTCATAGCATTTATCATATAATTTTCTCGAATTTGCTGGTAAAATATTAAGAGTCATTTCCGTCGCCGCATTTAAAATATCGGGCGGAGTCAAATTCTCTTCAGAATCACTGCTATCGGATATTTTTACGCAAAAATAACAATATCTCCACCAAATTCAGTACAAGAAAACATAGGAATGGCGCCAAAACCCAGCATATCACTACGCATGCGCTAAAGCGGGCGCTGCCACAACCAGCTGTTCCACAAAAAGACTTGTTTCCAGGCCAAACTGTATCATAATGACAAAAAAAGTTATTTTTAACCGACTTCAAAAAAGGAGGAGGTTCTCAATTCGTCTGTATTTTTTTTTTATGTATGTTATTAGATATCTCCGCCAATTGTTAACCGATTTTAATAACTCTTTTTTCATTCGATAGGATTTACTCTCGAGGTGGTCCCATATTAATTTCGTCAAAATCTGATGGTGGAACATGAGGTAAAACTTGGAAATTCCTCAACGGAATGTAGCATTCGCGTCGTTATTCGTCTATTCTTTTAGTCATATCTCAGTCAGTTTTCAACCGATTTTGATGATTCTTTTTTCACTCAATAAAACGTGCTTTAGGGATAGATCCATACCAATTTTGTTAAAATCTGATGATGGAATAAGAGATAAAAGCGGAAACTCCTCAACCAGTGATAGCAACATGCATCGCGCGCGATACCGTTTGTGGTGGAATGTTGCTAGGCAACGAAATAAATTTGTTTTGTCAGTTTGCTGAAAATCTACGTTTCCCTTGTTCCATTTATTCGATTTTATCACATTATTGGCGACCGTGACAGGACAAGAACCTGCAATCTTCGGATATTGTATTGGAAATCACAAATAATTTAGCTTCTATGGCCGAGTGGTCGAGTGTTTTAATCTTTTTACGGAGGTTTCGGGTTCGAATCCCGGTGAAGACACTCTTAAACGAAAATGTCCTTGTGAGACTTTCTCCAGTTTAGTTGGGACATTGCTGCCTGAATCACCCGATTGTCTGAAAAGAAAGATTATTCCGTGTTTCGGAAGGCACGTTAAGCCGTGTGTCTCGGCTCTAATATCTACAGAAGGCGTCGTTACTCGAGCTAAGTCAGTGGGTTTTGACAAGGGCCCAGTACTATATTAATTGTGTTGTGTAACAGGGTGTGTGAGGTTGGTTGTCGACCTTACAATCCACAATATGAAGAAAAAGAAGAAGCCAGCCTACGTTCACTATCTATAATCAACTAACGATAGACTTTCAAGATACCATCTCAAACCTGAAACTCCTTACGAATAGCCCAAGTATCGGGGTAAACTGTAAGCTGCTCGTCCATACAAAAAGAGAAAACGTTTTTCCACTTCTATATATATTTTCCAATCTCCATGATTTTTTAGTATGTTATTGACACAATGAATGACTAGGTTTATAGTTTTTGCTTTTTTCAAAATTCGCAATAGATTCAAACTTATATAGGCACCTCAAGTAACGTAATTTTTTTGATTAAAGCTGTGTCAAAGTGATTTGTTGAAATTTAGTAATTGGAAACCGTTTTCTCCCGTAGTGGGAATTTCATCAAGAAAAGTATCTATTGTCGGCGAGCTGCAACGCTCTCGCTCTCTCTCTCTCCTGGGGGTATGAGCGCACGAGCGATAGCAAATGTTTTCCTCTTAGCATTGTCAGTTTAGTGGCCAGCTGGACTACCAAATGACCTCTTACTTCGTAGCCTCTTACCCAGTTTAACTTATGTTATTTTAGAAACTATTATATAAACAACTAAACGCGGTTGCAAAGCTCGAAGGACGCAGTCTAAACTAAGCAAATACCAAAAATATAATATCTTTGTACTGAAACTGTTAAATAACAAAACCTAGCTTTGGATAATGAAGAAAAATAATAGAAAATGTGTCGCGGTTAGGATTAATTACTTACATAAAATATATTGAATAAAACACTGATCATAAAATAAAAATAATTTAACAAAAAAATAGAATCCTCCTTCAAATTGCCTTATATGGTTATCTCCACTAAAAAGTAACAAATAAAATAACATTCCAGATGGAACATGAAAAAAAATATTGCCAATATCCTCAATTAAATAGATAGGTAGTGTATTAAGTAAATATTAGGTCCTTACATATGAAATTGGCGTTTTGTATGGGAGGAACAAAAAGTCGAAAAATTTTTATATAGTATATTTATTTAATCAAAGTATGAGCCATTGTAATCTATGCACTTTTGCCATCTCATAGGTAGTTCATTGATCCCTTTACTAAAAAAACCATTCGGACGGGAATCAATAAAATCTTTGAAGGCGATTTGGACTGCCCCATCTGAGTTGAATTTTTTCCCTTGCAAGAAGTTATCCAAATTTCGAAAAAAATGGTAATCTGTTGGAGCAAGGTCCGGGGAGTACGGTGGATGCCTTAGACATTCCAATTGAAGCTCTTCTAATTTGCTAGCCGTCTGTTGTGCAGTGTGTGGTCTAGCGTTGTCGTGAAGCAGCAGTGGCGTAGAGCGATTGACCAGCCTCGGTTGTTTACCAGCTAGCTTTTCCATCATGATTTGCAATTGCTGACAATAGTCATCTGCCGTAATCGTCTGGCCAGATTTGAGAAAACTGTAATGAACGACACCGGCGCTAGTCCACCAAACGCTTACAAGTAACTTTTTATTGGTCAATTTTCGCTTGGAGCAGGCTTTGGCTGGCTTGCCAGGGTCCAGCCATTGCGATGAGCGCTTCCGATTATCGTAGAGAATCCACTTTTCATCACAGGTAATGATTCGATTTAAAATCCCTTCGTTATTGTGCCGGTCAAGTAATGTAACGCAGCAGTTGACGCGCGTTTGCCGGTTTGCTTCACTCAATTCGTGAGGAACCCACCTTTCAAGTTTTTTAATCTTCCCAATTTGCTTCAAGTGGATTAAAACAGTTTTATCACTAACACCGAAGCCTGCAGCTAACTCGGACGTGGTTTGCGATGGATCCGCTTCCACAATAGCCTTCAATGCTTCATTATCAACTTGGGTCTCCGGCCGTCCACGGGGCTTGTTTTGCAGGTCGAAATTTTCAGAACGAAAACGTTGGAACCAAAAACGCACTGTGTTTTCTTTTGCGACACAACCGCCATACACATCATTAACCCTTCGAGCCGTTTCCGCAGCACTGGTGCCACGGTGGAACTCGTACTCGTAAATAACGCGATATTTCAAATTTTCCATTTTGTAAATCGAGCGATGCAAACAGAAAAAAGATAAGTAAAAAAACAAATGAATGACGGTTTACGAAACACAACTACATGTGGAAATAGCTGTATAAATTTGAATTTCGAATTCCTAACCAAATAGGAGAAATTTGTGATCAAAGTGGCCAGTACGACAAAACGCCAATTTCATATGTAAGGACCTAATATTTAGAATTTTGTACTTCCTTTTGGAGTCGGTGCCAGCCAAAAAATCGTCGATTAGTCGTGGGCAACTGTTTTAAGTCGTCGTCGTCGTTAAGTCAGTACATATTTCTATATGACTATCAATAAAATTCTTTGATAGTCTATAGCGTCCACTACACTACTCGCGAAGTTGATCGAAGTAAGCCGAGGACGAGAGTATAGAGAGGCACTTCGTGCAACTTCGGGCTTCACTTTTACACCAATTTGACACTTCGTGAGACTTCGTCGAAGAGCTTCGGGCGAGAGTGTAGTGGGCGCTTATGATATAAATGTTTTGTTGTGCTGCGCGGGATGCAATGCCGCACCCGACCAAACGCAGGGATAACGACAGGAGCGACTACCAAGAGTTTCATTCGATAAATAATTAATACTCGTAGTTTCGTCATCTTCAATTTTTGGCTGGCACCGACTCCAAAAGGAAGTACAAAATTCTAAATATTTACTTAATACACTACCTATCTATTTAATTGAGGATATTGGCAATATTTTTTTTCATGTTCCATCTGGAATGTTATTTTATTTGTTACTTTTTAGTGGAGATAACCATATAAGGCAATTTGAAGGAGGTTTCTATTTTTTTGTTAAAATTATTTTTTATAATATCGTTTTCATAGAAAGAACTGTGTTATAATATTATGATTCCATTTTTAAATTTCGGTATTCTGTTTATAAAGTGTGTCAATATAAAACCGTTTTGGATTTTGTAATTTGAATTTTACGATATCAGAGTAGAAAAAAAATATTCTTACCAGTATAACATACAGGAGAGCTTTATACAGGCTTTGTATAACCGATTGGGCTGCAGAATCCGTTGTCGTCTGTAAAAAGCATTTTTTTATTGTAACAAAGTGATATTGCTTTTACTTATTGTTTTTATTAGGTTACATACGTGAACGCCCCCTTCTAAGGGCTAGGTAAGCAAGGTTACGCCTATGGTTACCATCCGTTTAGATTTTTCAGGATATTTTCGAACTATGTATGGTTTCTTAGTTTCCTTGAAATACGAGTACTAAAACATACATAAGAGATGTCACTAACTATACAGCATGAAATTTACATCGTTTTGTTCCCGCCGTGTACTGATAGTACCCGTCAAACAGAACAAATTTGCACGAAAAAAAAAATCCAGTGACAAAAAAATTTTTAGTCTCTCCATACAAAATGGGTCGCTCGGGAGTCTCACTTTGTATGGAGAGACCAAAAATTTTTTTGTCATGAAAAGTTGTTCAGTTTGACGGGTACTATCACTACACGGCGGGAACAAAACGATGTAAATTTCACGGTGTATTGGTCACATTCATGAACAAGCACAGGTTCGCTCAGCGTGCGACGGAGAGACTATGCTTGGAGTCTCAGTGATTGAATCGGAAAGCTCTCAGGATAAGCAAGTTGAAGTGGCAATTGGCAGGCCATATAGCTCGACGAACTGATAACTGATGGGGAAGAAAGGTTCTCGAATGGCGACTACGGACCGGAAGGCGTTGGACAACCTCGCACTACGTGAACAGATGACGTAGAGAAAGTTGCTGGGCGCTGGTGGATGCAAGTAGCGCAGGACTGTTCACGGTGGAAACCTATGGGAGAGGCCTATGTTCAGCAGTGTACGTCTTCCTACTGAGATGATAATGAAGAGATGTCAAATGTCCCGGATGAAACTGCGTGTTAAATATTTAAATTTTATTGAAAAATCCCGGTTTTTTTTTTCAGGACACTTTGCAAATTTTATAAAAATAAAGAAATTTTGTTATAAGTAAATTTAATTTAGAAAGTTCACACAACATACACAAAAATATTGTAATACATTCTTACCATTTTGAAGTAATTATTTGGTATTCGAACGTTGTGTAATTTGAATGGTACACAACTTTATCAACCCGAGCTCAAAACTAGACTGTACTCTTAATTAATCATTCATCCCACCACACGTTATTACCTATATATTGTTTTACATAAAGTAAGTATTTTAGTTTGGTTTTGGCACATGGTAGTGCACAGGCTACGTTAGTTTTTATACCTCGTGTATTTAAATAAATAGCGAAAATTTGAATTATAAAAAAAATAGTTATGCCACTTTATCATACAACCTAAATTAATCTAATCTATTTTTTATAAATGGCGTTTCACTTATATAGTATTTCGCCAGTATCAAGTGGTTTTTCTAAGTAAGTAGCAGAGATACACAGACAGCCCTAATCCTAACCTGCTGTGTGCGGTGAAGGACTCCAGTAATTTAATACCTAGTAGAGTTACTGAAGCCACTACGTGGCCGCTGTAAATCATCAATAAATGACGACAAAATGCCGGCGTTTCAATTATCTTATTAAGGTTTATATTTCCGAGTCATTCACTGGATAATATTTATGAAAATTATACACTAAACACTCAAATTTTAATAAACTACAAAAAATCTAATTAAACGGAACGATAGGGCACACTTCCGCACGAGGCGAGTGGTAGCTGTGACGTCATATGAACGCAACGTACCTATTACACCTCCCGCAAACCCTGCTACACTGCATGCACATGACGTCAAACGCTCGGAACTTCTCGCGGTCATAACTTTAGTAATATTGCATGTATTGAAGTGAAGTAAAAATTCATGTAATGTACCTGGGCTGATTGATAACTGGCCGAAACGACGAACTTAAAAAAATGATACGCAAAAAAAAAATATTACATTATATTTTGGCATCTTTTTGAAAATAGAACGCCAAATTTGAATTTAATCGAACTGGTGGAATTTGTTTGATAGAACGTAGAACTTTCTCTGTCGTAAATTTTCTTTACAATGGAAAGAAACAAAATTCGTGCGGTGATAAAGTTTTACGTTTTAAAACAGAAAACAGCAACCCAGATTAAAACCAAGCTAGACAGTGTTTTAGGTAATTCTGCTCCTGCATTGAGTACAATTCACACCTGGGTAACTGATTTTAAACGTGGAAGACAGAGCTGCGAAGACGCCTACAGGTCTGGCCGTCCAAATGAAGTCACGAATCCGGACATGATCAAAAAAATTCACAAAATTGTATTGAATGATCGGCGCTTGAAGTTGCGAGAGATAGCAGAGATGGTGAGCATTTCATCTGAACGCGTTTTTAATATTTTGCACCAACATTTGGGAATAAAAAGCTTTGCGCGCGATGGGTGCCGCGTTTGCTCACTGTTGACCAAAAGAAACGTCGAGTGGACGATTCATCGGAGTGTTTGGCGCTGTTTAACCGAGATCCTAACGAGTTTTTGCGGCGTTATGTAACAGTCGATGAAACCTGGATACATCATTATACTCCCGAGACAAAAGAACAATCTAAGCAGTGGACTGAGAGCGGAAGACCTGCGCCGAAGAAAGCAAAAACGGTTTTGTCGGCCGGCAAAGTGATGGCGACTGTTTTTTGGGATGCTCGAGGGATTATTTTAGTGGATTATCTGCAAAAAGGAAAAACAATAAATGGAGAGTACTACGCAAGCTTGCTGCAAAAATTAAGTGAAGAAATCCAGAAAAAACGACCACATTTGGCCAAGAAAAAAGTTTTGTTCCACCATGACAACGCACCTGCACACACGTCAATGGTTGCAGTCGCCAAACTCCATGAATTGCGGTTCGAATTGCTACCGCATCCACCCTATTCCCCGGATCTGGCCCCGTATGACTTCCACTTATTCCCAAACCTGAAGAAATGGTTAGGTGGCCAGAGATTTTCATCAAATGAAGAAGTCATTCTTGCCGTGGACGAGTATTTTGAGGGGTTGGAGAAAACATTTTATCAAACTGGTGTAACGGCATTGGAGAAGCGCTGGACTAAATGCATCGAGGTAGAAGGAAACTACGTTGAGAAAGAAATTTATTTTAAATAGATTTTTAAAGTTTTTCTTTGTCGTGTCGGAAACTTATCAATCAGCCCTCGTATATGATATAAACTTTAATATAAGGCATGTTTTAATGTGAAATAAGAACCTATCGGTGTTCTCACGTGGCTGGAATGGAACGGGGATGAAATAGCGTAAAATATTATGATATTGGATGCATTCTTAAATCCTGAATTGCTGACTCAGGTTGATATAGCTCAATAAACTTGAAAGTGTCTTCATTGTTCCAAAACAATGACATTTTATCGATCAAAAATTAAATTATCCGCAAATAACACAGTCAGCAGCGGTTGAGCAATGGGCCATTGTGTGACCACCACTGGTCATGCTACGCCACGATTCCTTTGATGTTTGCCTGAAAACCGACAAAATCACCATTGCACGCCACGATCCATTGCCAACTAACCATTGTCCGCCATCATACGCCACTGCCCCCTGTACAAATGGCTATGCATGGTCTAATAGTGGTCCATCATGTGCCACTGTGTAAAGACTGCGGACCAATGCAGATATGCATAAAAGTTCACTTTCTTTTCGTTTCTCCGGCTATTGTCTTTGTTTATAAGATCTTGTTACTTGGTAGATAAAAAATCAGATAAATGTCGTTATTCGAAGTCAGATTTAACAATGTTGGTACCACAAAATTATTAGGTTCAAATTGAGTGGATGAAACAGTAGCATTATTTAATATATTTTAACTTTGAAAATGGACTTGGCTCTATTATTAAAATTTACATATACTGATAAAACGGGAATACCGATAATGCAAAAACCAAACAGGAGCATGTATATCTAAGAGGAAAAAATTATTAAAGGTATGCCTACTAAAAAATAATGGGTATTATCAACCTGTACAAAATATTATATACAATATTTAGTAATACAAAAAGTCATGTACAAAAAAGTAACAAAAATTCAATTGGCCCCACGAAAGACACGACAGAAAAATCAAAATCAAAATTTATGTGAATGAAATTTTAATAAAGTAACCAGAACAAACTATTGAAGAGCGTCGGTGGTCTAGTGGCTAGGGCCGCTGTCTTCCGTCCGGGAGACGTGTGTTCGATCCCCAGCACGCACCAATGTGTTTTCGAATTAATAGGTACTTGTAGAGGCTCTCTGGAGGTATTCTGGAGAGGCATATGCCCAACGGTGGGCGAAATAAGTGCTGGAGCAGAAGAAGAGAGAGAGAGGTACTCGTATGTACGTTTATTCGCCGCTCTTACGGTGAAGGAAAACATCGTGATGAAACCTGCACACTCCTGCGAAGAAATTCAAAGGACCAACCCACACCCGCAGCGTGGCCGACTAAGGCCTAATCACCCTAATTCAGGGTAGGCTCGAGCCCCTCTGTGGGGACGAATATGACCTGCTGAACCAGAAATAGCCTCATCTATCAGCCTATTGCAGTCCACTGCTGGACGTATCACCCGCTTTCCTCATCCAGCCACCACCAGCGACCTTCTTCAGGTCATCAGTCCACCTGGCAGGGGAATCCGTCCTACACTACGTTTCCCGAGACGCGGTCTCCATTCGAGAACCCGTCTGCTCCAACGCTCATCGGTTCTGCGACAGACGTGGCCAGCCCACTGCCACTACATTTCTGGACAATATCCACCACCTTGGTCCTCTGCCGGATGATTTCGTTTCGGACTAGCCTAGGTTACTAAAATAAATCTAGGTTCTGTCTACAGGAAGATAGACTGATTACTAGCTTGAAAAACTAGTCTCATATCTCGGCTTCAACAAAGGTTTTTCAGTACTGCTACGAATTATCAGTTAGACTGGCATCAGACAGTAGCTCATTGATGATTTTCCAATTGCGTTATTCAATAATACAATATAAAAATATACAATATATTGATTTAAATACCTATAGCCTTTGATAAATAAAACTAATGGAATACATTATTAATCTGGTACCTACCTATTTTGTTATAGCTTCGTAGTGACGGTAGAGTACTATTTTAACAAACATTGCTTTTCGATGTGGTGTTTTCCTTTTACAATCATATTATTGACTTAAATTTCCTGTTTATTCGACTCAATTCCAAATTGAATAGGTACGTTAGGAATTAAAATCAAGGTAAATATTCAGAATTAATACTACGGTTAGTATTATGTAACATAATCACGAAGATACATAACAGAGAAGAGTCCAGAAGGAAGTATAAAATTGAAAATATTTACTTAACACACAATGCCGTGTGGTGACGGCAGAGTAGAATACATTTGTCACCAACCCCTACTCTTCCGGCGACTTAGGGACTACACATTGAACAGGGAACGGGCAGCAGCGCTCTCTGATACAGTAACCTTTTAATCTGCGATCTCCAACCCACCTGCCAAGCGTGGAGATTATGGCAAAACCCTCCACTTAAGTGGAGGAGGCTCTTAGTCCAGTAGTGGACTGTAACGGGCCGTTGATTTGATTTGATTTAACACACTACTGGTACCTATTTATTAAATCAGGATATTCGCTATTATTATTATTTTATATTCCATCCAAAATGTTTTATTTGTAACTTTTTAATGCATTTGAAGGTTTCTATTTTTTTGTTAAAATTATTTTATTTAAAAAGTTTCAGTGTTTATTATATTTGTCAGCAATTAATTCTAATCCAGACACTTTTTTGAAAATCCACAAAGAGTTTTTGCTATTTATGATCGTTTCAATACAGTAATATATTTGAATAGTATCCCGCCCGTGGAAATTATGTAAGATTTTCCTTTGGGAATAAAACTTTTTTCCGTTAATCCTATGTGTTAATCCGAGGTACAAACTATCTCCATTCCAAATTTCATCCAAATCTGTTGAGTACTTTAAGCGTGAAGACGGAACAAACATTTAAATATACTTTCATATTTATAACTAGCAGTGCCCGCGACTTCGTTCGCGCAAGCATTTTGAGTTTACGAAGAAGTGTTTATATTTGTGTACACATTTAAACGAAATTGTATAGTAGTTTACGAAGAAATATTATAACATGTTTATATTTATATTGTACACATGTTATTTTAATATTTCTTCGTAAACTATATTTGATGTTTTGTTTTGTGTATCAGTGAGTAAAAACAGGCTTCGTGCACTGCTTACTCGTGATAAAGCTACATAAAGCTGGCCGTGTGAAAAACAGGGCTTCCGCAGGTCTACACCAACGCGACTCATAGTCTGTCCCTGAGCTTTATTGGTCATACAGAAACTCACACTTATTGGGAACTGCACACGTTTAAACCGGAACGGATAGTTGTTCGGTATTAGATGGCATCTATATAGTTTTGCTATGGGAGTTTTAGCCAGTATTAAACTGTTACCGCCTTCACCTCGTGGAGGTACTCCCAGCCTATGTTTTTTTTCTGATGTTATAAGTATCTTATATTATGATTATGAAAATATTTTTCACGCTTAACAACTTCTCCTAAGGTTCTATATTTGTATCTCTTGCAGTTTAGCTGGACTGCTAGGGTTCCACATCAGGTGTACCAGACCTTTGATTTTTGTATGTCATTAGAAAATACTTATTACGCTTAATAACTTTTCCTAAAGTACTAAATTTGTATCTCTTGTAGTTTAGCTGGGCTGCTAGGGCTCCACAGCAGGTGTACCAGACCTTCGATTTTTGTATGTCGTTAGAAAACACTTATCACGCTTAACAACTTTTCCTAAAGTGCTTTATTTGTATCTCTTATAGTTTAGCTGTGCTGCTAGGGTTCCACATCAGGTATACCAGACCTTCAATATTTATACGTCAATAGAAAATGCTCATTACGTTGAACAACTTTTCCTAAGGCGCTATTTTCATATCTCTCATAGTTTAGCTGGACTGCTATGGTTCCACATCAGGTATTCCGATCTTCAAAATAAATTATAGCCTATATGTTACCGAGGACCAATAGCTATACAACAAAAAAAGTTTCATCAAAATTCGTTCAGTGGTTTTTGCGTGAATCGCGGACAAGACAGACAGACAGACAGACAAAAATATCAAAAATAATATTTTTGGTATCTGTTACGTTTAAGAAGACGTATTTTTGTTTTTTTTTTTATTTTCAATGTACAGAATTGGCCTCTTTACAGATTTATTATATGTATAGATATTAGTTTGATATAAATTTAGGATTCCTAAAACCAAAGCAATCACGTCGTAAAAACAACCGAACAAAAAGATGGATGGTGTTCTATTTACATATTTAAAATGGTTTTTTGAGATGTAAATAAAAACAATTCGTCAATCAAACGTTCGGCCGCACTCGACGTAACACATTCCGATTTGAGTGCACCGATTCGGTAAGTAGTACAAGTCATGAAAGACTGTCTTAAAACTATCATACAAATATTTAAAACATGACTGCCTTGCTAAAAAAATAGCCAGTGCCACACGGGCTTCTAACAATATCCCATACATCCAACGCTGTAGGCGGCACTGTTTAAAAAAAATGGTAGTTAATGGTAGTTGGTCTATCTATCTATCTATCTAATAAAAACAATACATAGTTTATCCCACTTACAACAATATCCCATACATCAAACGCGGCGGCACTGTATAAAAAAAAAATGGTAGCTAAATAAGAAATAAACATAAACTAATCCAAAATTTTAAACTGAACATTATTTCAGGTAATAAAAACAAAACATAGTTTATCCCACTTAAAGTGTGTGTGTGTGTATGCATCATTCACTGCCCATCAAGTAGTGACTCTATTTCACTATATGATTTTGGTTCAAGCCATTTAAGAATGTTTTGCTAACATTCACGAATTGTCTTCGGATATACTTCCATTTATTATTTACTGTTTGTTTAAAATTTATGATAGAATAAAAAAACCTACACACATACGTAAACCTTGAACATATTACACTCCTTTTTTTGGGCAGTTGTGTAAAAAACACTGCTCGCAAAATTAAGTTTACACAATCGAAATTAATAAGTGGCATCTGTACCATCAGCGGAAATATTAGTAAAACTGGGATAAAGTACCAGTTGTTGTACCACCAAAGGTAATGGCGAATGGTACATACAACTGTTTCGGTTAGCATCCAGACAGTCGTGTTGTAGGCGTCCACAGTTTTCATTTATAGTTTTATTGCAGCGGCGTTATTTGTTAATCATTTCACAAATACATACGAACCAGTCATGCCACAGTGAGAGCCTAATCGGTAGAAGGCGTCCCTTACATTCCAAAAGCCCTGAGTTCGTATCCCGGCCTGTACTTCTGAATTTAAAATTCATGTACAGATCTTTTCTAACCAGATTATCGCTTGCTCGGTATTTCGAATGACACCTTAGAACTGTAGGTCCTGGTTTACTGCCTTGGTGGCAGTCATAGTTAGAGGCTCTTTGGGCGGCTTAGAAACTCTCGACAATACATGGCGCTAGCCGTCACACGATGAAAGAAAGAAAGTCATGCCGTCGCGGCCATTTGCCGGCAGTCGCCGCACGTGCAGTCGGCAGTCGGCAGTTGGCAGTTGCTGCTCCCTTCGAATTTGTACCTACTACTTGACAGGGCAAGTGGTAACTTACTGCTTATCGATGTGTAAATTAGTCTACATGTTCGCTTTAGCGTGTGACTTGAACCAACCTTAACGCACATAGAGACGCAGTGGACACGCATAACGAATGCCCAAACACTGAATTGCTGATGAACAATTTGCATACGTGAGCCCGTGTGTAGTTTGGTGACCACAAACAATACTAATGATGGACTATGACATAAGATTTCAAAGATCTATAGGAGATCGCTTGGACCATTCGCTTGGAGAATCTTCTGATATTAAACTAAGAAGTTTTGAAGGGTTTGAGTGAAGTTTAACAACATGATTGTAAGGATTAAAAGGTCGACAACCGACCTCACAAACATTGATATTATCAGATTAATTGAGCCGCCAAACAGTAAACGTTTAATCATCATCAACAGCTTATACACTTACGTCCGAAACACATTGAATGAATGAATGAATGAATATACTTTATTGCACACACCGAAATAATAAATGACAGAGTGGAAGTAATCTATATAATATTGCTTCATATCAATTTCTTCCAGGTAACCTTTGGATACAGGAGACTATTAAATTAACGCGGAATAGTGCAAGTATACCGTATAAACTACACATTGGTACGTTGTGGGAATCGAACCCGCATCTCCCGCACAGAAGGCACTGGGCCTAGCCAATACACCACCGACGCTCTACGCTTTTTTACTGATATTTATTACCGCCATCTACCGGTGCTTCAAACTATTCAAACCGGCCGTGTGTAAGATGTCCCCATGTACGTATTATTTTTATAACGAAACTGAAAAATTAATAATACCAAAACATGAGTGTTGATATTATTGTTTGGTAAATGTTTTGTTTATAAACGCAACAATACAACATTTTTATTTGTAAGGTTTGTCGTTCTCTTATGTTTTACTAGCGGTCCAACCGCGGCTACGCTCGCATCGTGTAAGATTTTCCCGTGGAAATAAGACTTTTTCCCGTAAAAAGTATCTTTTGTGTTAGTCCAGGTTACAAACTATCTCCATTTTTTTCAACCAAACCCGTTTAGTACTTTCAGCGTGAAGGCGGAACAAACATCCGAACATCTATGATAAACATCCAAATATATTTTAATATTAGTGTGATGTGATAATGGTAGAACTCCTGTAGGATTAAATTCGATGTTCTAAAAGATCGATAATCGACCTCGCGAACCTCGGTGAGTATGTTTTCAAGCCGGTTCATGTTACAACTGCTTCCGTAAATAATACTTGGGACGATCAGCCCAACTTACCTTCCGAAACACAACCATCTTATTTTTCAGACAATCTGGTGATTTCATCAACATCAATGGCCCGTTACAGTCCACTGCTGGACTATGAGCCTCCTCCCCTTAAGTGAAGGGTTTTGCTATGATCTCCATGCTTGGCAGGCGGGTTGGAGATCGCAGATTAAAGGGTTACTGTATCAGAGAGCGCTGCTGCCCGTTCCCTGTTCAATGTGTAGTCCTTAAGTCGCCTCTTACGACACCTACGGGAAGAGTAGGGGTTGGTGACAAATGTATTCTACTCTGCTGTCACCACACGTCTCAGGTAATTTATTCTACAAATACTCATAGGTACTCTTACAAAACGATTCGCCTGTGTCCCAAACTGGTAACAGCCTAGAAATCGTGAACCTCTCCGGGACGGTGCCCTCGGGAATCGGTACCCTCGGCACAGAAGAAATGTAGCACCCTAAGCTCCTTAAATACATACGCTCGTACTTGCAGGTCTACATACACACACACTCTTACACACACAAACATAGACACACAAACTCAACACTCACTCACATATACATACTCGTAAACTAACTTCTTTTTGATTAGAAACTACTCTTATCTTACTATAATAACGAGCTTTACCAAACCAGGGGTTGAGCCTGATAACCCACAACACAGGGAATCCTAGTGTGGGTATCAGAAGTCAATTCTGAATCTTTCCTATATTTTCAGAATAAAGCTTTTATTTATTTATTTACCCTCGGGGAATAACTCGTTTTTAGCAGTGTCTTTGGAACCTCCGGATCAACTCTCCAACAACATCGGATGCTATAAGTGCATAGAAAATGCCTTTTATCAATAGCGGTTATATAGGTAAGCTTAAGCTTAAGACTATGGTCTCAATGTTTGGTAAAATATACAATGGATAGTCACTGATCTTTGGAGCTAAATCCACGTTTATCCCCTAGCAAATAAATAGAAAGCTATGGAAGCGTTACTATGAACAAAATCCTCTAGAAAGGTCCTACGTTTTACTCCATCGTGTAATTACTTCACACTCTTTGCACAAATTCACGTTTCGTTTCATGGTTAAATATATACAATTTGTTACCACGATGACGTCACGAAGAGTCAAAGGGTCAAACGTTTCTTGGAGTTTTTTGCTTAATCATTTACTTTTTGCCATTAATAATTTTAGTGTAAAATCATTATAATCTCGAAACGGTTTTCTTTTCTTTCTTTAATTGGTATACCTTTTGCCCAACAACATGTCGAGCGATTTGGCAATTTTCGTTACAGTAGTGGCATTTTTTGGTCAAAATAGCAGGCTTCTTATATCGTTGCCCCACGGATTGAGCTCATGAAGTAAAAAGCCATTCTCATATAATTTCAGATTAGGCCCCAGACGAGTGTGAATATTTTTTATTGCCCTGCCGCCAGCCTCTGAAATTCTGAAGAGATCTTTTTATATAGACTTTTCGTTCATAAATAATGGAGATAATGTTTTTTTGTGCGTTCATGTTGTTAACTTGAAGTGCTGTCTTTATTTTTAGTTGTTTTGTGGCTGAGAATGTTTTTATTGTTTTAGTGACATGCGAATGTTAAGATGGATGTGTGGTGTGACGACGAAAGACAGAATAAGAAATGAGTATGTAAGAGGAAGCTTGAAAGTGGCACCCATAGTGGACAAGTTGAGGAGTAACAGGCTGTCGTGGTATGGGCATGTGATGCGAAGAGAGGAATCCCATACCACCAGACGTATGCTAGATATGAGAGTGAATGGAAAAGCAGGTAGGGGTAGACCCAGAAAAGTATGGATGGATTGTGTGAAAGATGATATGTGTAAGAAGGGAGTGAATAGTGATGTGACGTCTGACAGGGATGAATGGAAGAAGAAAACATGTTGCGCCGACCCCAAATAAAGGGAACAGGGCAGGAGAATGATGAGGGACGTTTTTCAAAGGTCAACAAATAAAATTATTACACCGAATCTTTGCATATAAGTGTAGGCTCTAGACTTCACCACCTTTCAAGAGGTCAAGATTTACTGTTGGGAAATCGGTTACCAATTAGAGGTAATATTATTACAAAAACATATTTGATTATTATTTTTCTTATTTTTTCTTTGACTATTCAGTCAGAATTTCACCTCCTATATTAATTTTTATGCATTTACCCTGAGAGCCATAGGTTACGTATTACCGCAGTAAAAAACTTATTCCCAGAGGAAAATTGTAAATACCACGGTAATTCACATCTCACGCATTTTTCTTAAGCTGTTTATGTTAAACTAGCGGTCTGCCCGCGGCTACGCTCACGTTATGTAAGATTTTCCCATGGAAATAAGACTTTTTCCCGTCAAAAGTATAATATCCATGCAAGTTACAATCAATCTCCATTAAAAATTTCATCCAAATCCGTTGAGTACTTTAAGCGTGAAAGCGGAACAAACATCCAAACATCTAAACATCAAAATATTATTTACACATTTATAGATTCTCTTTTATCACCCTCTCTAAGATATCACAAAATATTAACACAAAATATTACTATAATCGCGAGATATTACTAAATCAAACAAGTCAACGGTCAAAAGATCCGATGATCTCTGACCCAGGCGGTCCGAACCGGTCTGAGCTGGACCGGAGTAATATCCGGTCCGAGAGAGGCGCCCGGATCGGTCGGACCGGAAATTTCATCAAATCTGCCAAGCACCATGTTGATAACCACTTATCTTTGCTAACTGGCGTTTGCATGTAACGTATGGCTGGTATAATCTGATTATGGAAGTAATTGGAAGAGTCCAAATGATGCAGAGTTTCATAATCTGTACGTGTGTCACAGCTCATAAAATATCTAGGGACATGTCACACTCGGCCATCTAAGCTTGTACTATGGGTATTAGATTGATATACATTACACAAATAGATAAATATATACTTATATAGATAAACAACATCCAGATACAAGGAAAACACAAGTCTCATCACACGAATGTATTTGAACCCGCGACCCTGTGTTTCGAAGGCAGGCATGCTACTAACAAGGTTACGGAGTCGTCATATATGCGTCCTCATCAAGGGTCTTGACCCCCCCTGTCTCAATCAAGGCTTAATTGTACATGATGGCCCAGTGCGGATTGGTCAATTTCACACTATGTAGTCGCTCCCTCATGTCATGTTCAGGTTTGCTTCTGGAGCGGATGATCTGCCTTCACCGGTTTCAGTCCTTGCAATAGGGGATCGGACTGTTCTCCATATTTTATGAATTTATTTTATTTTATGAATTATTTTTAAAATATAGATTAGTAGCAGACGATTCGCGAAGAAAAAAACAGAATCGGTTGAAAAACTAATTTACAGTGATTTTTTAAAGTTTCAATATGTCTGTCTCTTACAAAAACGATTTTTTGTATGGAGATTATATGGCGTTACTAACAAATGACGTCACAAGTGGGTATATGTGCCTCTCTGTCTAATCTTGAATTTCAAACCTTTATAACTCGGTCAATTTTAAAGATAGAGCAAAAATTATTTTAGTGTTCGATAGCAAAAACTAACAAGTTTTGATTTATAAAATAATAAAAAAAGTAGTCCGATCCCCTATTGTGTAGAATTTGGTAGACGATGATTCCTTCAGCTGACTTCACACACAAGCTTTAAATTTCTTCGCAGGAGTGTGCAGGTTTCCTCACACTCCCAAGAAGACATTCGTTTACCGTCAGAGCGTTGAATAAACGTACTTCCATAATGAATTCTGGGTGTCGTAAGAGGCGACTTAGGGACTACACATTGAACCGGGAACGGGCAGCAACGCTCTCTGATACAGTAACCTTTTAATCTGCGATCTCCAACCCGCCTGTCAAGCGTGGAGATTATGGCAAAACCCTCCACTTAAGTGGAGGAGGCTCATAGTCCAGCAGTGGACTGTAACGGGCCGTTGATTTGATATATTGAAAAAGCCTGCTACGAGTACTCAAACAATCTATAGTATAGGTAGCTAGCCAGATTAGCCATTATCCCTTTATTACACTACCGATGACCCAAAACCATAACTTATTGATGTGTGGCAGCCCAGAGGCCTCTTTAATAAAACTTACAATTACAGTTCGAAGTTCATTGCGTAGTCAATCAACCAAAATTACAAACATTTATCTTCTTGGTATATCGGCTGCGTAATGTACTTCGAATTGTAATATTGTAAATTGTAATTGTAAGTTTTATTATTTAATATTAGGCCAGGACATTAATACAAATACAAACCTCACAATTCCCGAAGAGCAATGCTCAGTAAACGTCAAGCCACTTAGAATTATTGTGTACACCTTCATAAGTTTCTTAAAAACTATAACAGTCTTAAGAAGTGTAGGGGCATAGTAAAAAGTGGCGTAGTAGAACATCAGCTGATTATTTAATAAATTGAATTGGGTTGTTTGTAAGGCTGGTGACTGTCAAAGTCAAAAATTATTTATTTTCATGATGATTAGTATAGAATATTAGTCTCGAATATTAGTGGGTGTTTTTACATCACTTAGATCCGTCATTACATTTTGACTGATCTAATAAACACTTGTATCAAATCAGAGTTATTAAGCTGCGAAAAGTCTTTGATGTATTTATGACTAGTGACTTTATCAGTCCTAAATAAAACGCCCACTAATATTCCAGACTAATATTCTATACTAATATTCTTCCTGAAATAAAGAATCATTTTACTATGAAGTAAATCAGGTCTGTCAGCCGTCGTAACCTAACTTCAGCAATCAGTTATTATTTATTGTTACATTTTATATTTTTGAAATTAAATTCAACAAAACTTTAAATTATATCATTTTCCTATTATCTGTGGTCAGACTGTTTATGCAGGAAACGTGTTTTATTTCTGAAAGTACCTAAATTGTGATTTTAAGTTAAAGAAAATCATACCTAACTATTAATTCTTTATCTACTTTCCTTTTCTTTACTGCGGTGGGAGTGGATTCTAGAGACATAAAAAATGTGAACCAATTTCGCAGGAGCCCGCAGACTGTCATGAATATTAACCACTTCGCGCCATCCACATAGATTCGACTGTTTAGACGTAGAAGAGACATTACACCGTTTTATACCTACATTTTGTAGCTATCTAGAGACAAAACGTATTCCCAAATCATAGACTGTCATTTTGTATTAAAAATACAACAATCATGAAACTTCTCGTCCAGAAACAATCATGGCTTATTTCAACTAAATTAAAATCAGCTTCTTTAATTGAAGCTGTGCGATCTATCAGATGAAAAACCTTCTTCCTGAGCGTAACAAAGAAGTTTTTAATTTGAGTACGCGATATGACGGAAAAGACTCAGTGAGGTTCGCATCAGCGCATTAACACGTGCATTTTTTCCTGCTGAGCAGGCAGCCTATTTTAAATAAATTAAAAAAAAAACATAACCTATAAACCAGTAAATAAACACCAAAAAAATATAACCAGTGTCACTCGGGTTGATGTAAGGATTCTAACGATACACCCAAATCTATTCAGGCATTTAGAAGAAACTCATATACAAACATACTTACATACAACCACACTCACACATGACCGCTAAACAAATTACACTCCTTTTTTGGGCAGTCGAGAACTGAGGTAATTTTCTTATAATCAACATAAAATCCATAGCTTATCACTAGACATCGGATTATAATGTATTTGCATGTTTGCATAATATGCAAATAATTCAATTTTTATAGCGTTATTGCATATTTTGGTACCTTTTAATTGATAGTGCATATTTCAGTAGTTATTTGTCTGTTTATTTATTAACGGAAAACAATTCAAACTATCAATTCAGACTATATTTTTGTAGCAGCCACACTGGGCCCCCTCGCCCCTTTTTTCTTTCCACTAAACTGCAATGTACACGCCAGTATCATTAAAAAATCGATATAAATCAAGTTTATTGTTTTAATTAAACAATTTTGGTGCCGTGATAAAGGTCAGAGGCCAATTCGTCACTACAAGTGTTTGCAACAGTGTGCGACAACAACAGGTGCCGTATTTGCCAAAATCTCGATACAAGATTTTCGTCGGGCGCAAATCAACGGAAGCCATCTTCGCATTCCAAACACCATAGTGCAAGAAGTGAGTGACAGAGACAGCACACGAGTGAGCGGGACGAACACAGCATCGTTCAAGCACGTCTTCAAAGCGGGATTGACAAGCCAACAAGCTGGCAGGCAGCACTAGCATTCTGCCAACAGAACGCGCTTCAATCGACTGGATTTTTGAACGAAATCGCATCTGTCAAATTGGCGTTCTGTTCACTCACTTGCTCGAATATTCACTCACTCATCGCTTCAATTTTTTTTCGCCAACAGTTTTCTGTGTGCTAGCTTTTGCTTTATTTTTCACATTTTCAGCGATTAAAACCGAAAAATTCGGTCTGAAACAACATGTCGAGGGATAGTACAGCAGAAGCCAAAAGGCTACGGAAGTTGATTGGACAATATAAAGCGGTTCTTACGCGCTCGGAGAAATATGTACAAGAGCAGGAGGGACAAGTTTTACTCGACTTGCAAGGCTTGAAACTGCGTATTGATGAGTTACGACGTGGTTTACAAAGCTACAAGACTGCGACACTGGACCTTTTGATAATCACTGACGAGGAGCCTGCTGCAGATGATGAAACCGAGGACCGGTATTTTAAGGTGATGTCCGGCCTTATGAAGCTCGTGGCGAAATGCGAGGCCGAAGATGATGAGGAGAAGCCCTCGCCGCAGCGGCACAACAAGCTTCCGCAGCTCGACATACCTCTTTTCGATGGGAAGCAGATCACAAGCTACAAGCCATTCATTGATATCTTCAAAGCCGTCGTAGATCAAGATACTACGTTGACTTCTGTTCAAAAATTATTTTACTTACGTAAATACCTTGCAGGTGAAGCTCTTTTGTTAATAAATGGTTTACCCTTAACTAATCAATCATATAAAGATGCATTGCAACTTCTTAATAAGAGATATGACAATAAATGTTTGGTTGTTACTCATCATGTAAATGCACTATTAGACCACCAGCCAATCTCACGGGGTACATCTTCAGAATTCAGGCATTTAGTTTCTGTAGTTAGGCAGCATTTAGGGGCACTAAAAAATTTAGGTCAAAAAACTGAGCATTGGGATATGCTTATTATACCTATTGTCCTTCGCAAACTTGACGCTCTCTCTTCCAGGGTTTATCACTCGGAGCGAGATGCTACAAAGTTGCCTACTATAGAAGAGTTATTAAGTTTTGTGGAAAGAAGGGCGATGAGTTTTGAGGAGTCTCAGATGTCTACTGGTAAGTCCACTGTCAACAACAAACCAAGTCATTCAAATTATAATAAATTTGTGAATTTAGCTAATGTTTGTGACAATAAAATAAACTCATGTATTTATTGCAGAACTGCAGGACACAAAATCTATGCTTGCAAACAATATCAAGCATTGAGTGCATCCGACAGAATAGACTTTGCTACTAAAGAAAAATTGTGCAAGATTTGTTTAAATAAACACACAAAGAATTGCCACTTCCATTTTAAATGTTCAATATGTAAGAGTAAAGAGCATAATTCTTTATTACATTCTGAAGAAAATGTGTGTAACTTTTCAAGTTCTAGTAATCAAAGCTCCATGGTTTTACTGCCCACTATAAAGGTAAATTTTAAAGCAAAGGATGGTTCTTATGTCACAGCAAGGGGATTGGTTGACAGTGGGAGTCAAGTTTCTTTCATAAATTCAAAATTATTAAACAAACTAAATATTCCTACATTCAATTATAATATGAATATCACAGCTATTGGTCAAGTTCATAAACCAATCAATAAGGCTGTCAATTTATCAATGTACTCCAGGCACGACGAATACAGCTGTAATACACTGTTTTCTGTGGTCGACAACATAACCTCATTTCTTCCTCAGACAAAATGTGACCTTGGTAACATTGCGATTCCCGAATCCATAAAATTAGCTGATGATGATTTTTATATTCCTGGCGAAATTGAGTTTTTAGTGTCTGCTAATATTTTCTTTCAGATAATACTACCAAATAAAATAAACTTAACCAAGGATATATTTTTATTGGCTACAAAATATGGCTATATTGTTTCGGGCGATATTAAAAAGGACAATGACCCTTTACTTACACAAAGCATTTCGGATGACAAAGTAGTTATGCATGCAGTACTGAGCGAGGATAAAGTAGGTTCCCTCTTACAAAGATTTCTGGAAGAACAACACATTCCTGAAGCCAAGGCAGAGGGTATATTAGAACAAAATGTGTGCGAAACTGAATTTCAGAAGTCTGTCAAACTTGAGCACAACAGGTTTCAGGTTAGTTTACCTTTAAAAATTCCTATGGATCAAGTAAACTTGGGGGATTCTTTCAGTAAAGCTCTGCAAAGACTAAATGTTTTGTGTAAAAAATTCTTAAAAAATAAAGAATTAAAAAATGAATATATTAAATTCATAAATGAGTACTTGGCCTTAGGTCATGCGAAAAAAATTGATTTGTTTAAGCTGGAAAGGCCCTTGGATTGTTGTTATATGTTGCCTCATCATGCGGTAATTAGGGAAGATAGTCTTACAACCAAGCTTCGAGTGGTCTTCGATGCCAGTGCTAAAACAGAAAAAAACTTAAGTTTAAATGATATTTTACATGCAGGTCCTGTAGTGCAAAAAGAGCTATTCGACATTCTGATTTTATTTCGCACATACAAGTTTGTCGCCATGGCAGATGTTAAGCAGATGTACAGGCAAATTTTAATAGACCCTGCACAAAGTCATTTACAATTAATTCTATGGAAGGAGCAATTGGATGACCCTTTGTCCTGTTTACAGTTGCAAACGGTAACGTACGGCGTGACCAGCTCAAGCTTTCTTGCTACGAGATGCCTCGTTGAGCTGGCTGCGCGTTACAACACTGAGTTTCCTCGTGCTGCCTCAGTAATCTTAAATAATAGCTATATCGACGATTTTTTGTTTGGGGCTTCATCTGTTGAAGAGCTTCAGCAGATTTGTCATGAGCTGATCGATTTAACTGGGCGGGGAAGCTTTGAACTGCATAAGTGGGCTGCTAGTCATCCAACTGTCCTTACTAATATTTGTCCTTCCAAACAACAATTTGATAACATAAACATAAATAATGCTGAGTTGAATGTTAAAGCCCTAGGCCTTCAATTAAATTTAAATTCAGATCAATTTATAGTATCTAAACCATGTGGTCACACATTTAGTCAGTGGACCAAGCGTACTGTCTTAAGTTTCATAGGTTCATTCTTCGACCCTATGGGTTTGGCTGGCCCTATAGTAACGCGTGCTAAGGAGTTTCTTCAAAAAGTCTGGTTATTAAATTTAGCATGGGATACACCCTTACCTGACGAAGTTCTATTTCCTTGGAATGCTTTTTTCACTGACTTAATGAATATGAAACCTATTCACATAAACCGTAATTTATTTATGAGTGACGCCAATACTATTGATCTCATAGGCTATTGTGATGCTTCAAGTATTGCTTATGGAGCTTGTGTTTATATAAGAGCGGTACAAGATGGTAATATAAAGGTTACATTACTGTGTAGTAAATCTAGAATTGCTCCAAAGAAATCTAAGCAAACCATTCCTAGGTTAGAGTTAAACGCATGTTTATTGTTATCCAAATTATATTCAAGAGTTTATTGCTTGATAAAAGGTAGTAATATTAATAACAAAGTTTTATACAGTGACTCTCAAATAGCTCTCTGCTGGATACAAAACCCACCCACTAAAGATTGTTATGTGCAGCGTAGAGTTTTGTCTATACAAGAACATACTAAGGATTTCATATGGTCACATGTGAGTGGATCTTGTAATCCAGCAGACTGCTTATCACGAGGTTTAATGCCTTCAGAGCTTCACTCAAATGAAATGTGGTGGCAAGGTCCTCCAGAATTAAAAGAAAGTGTATTTTCTCCCAGTAAATTTAATTACAAGAATGCAAATGTATTTCATGACAAAGATTACTCAGAGGGTGAAAATTCACAGTCTGTCAATTGTAATGTAGTTGAGGAGGTACTACCAGTATCCAAATTTTCTTCAATTTTTAAGTTACAACGCGTGGTATGTTATGTTCTGAGATTTATAGCAAATTGTCGTCTAGAAAAAAGCAAACGTAATATTTCTAAGCAGTTAAATGTTTCAGAATATAGGATGTCAATGCAAGTTATAATACAGCATGTTCAGTTTTTACATTTCAACAAAGATATTGATTGTATTAAAAATAATAAAATTGTAAAATCTGACTTGAAAAAGTTGTGTCCATTTTTCGATGAACATGGACTGTTAAGAGTAGGTGGGAGGTTGGATAATGCCAATGTACCTTATTCCCAAAAATATCCCATAATTTTACCAAAAAATTGTAATTTCACAAACCTGATTATTCAGCAAGAGCATAATGCATTGTTGCATGGTGGATTAAAGTTAACATTGTCCAATCTCTCTACAAAATATTATATAATCAGCGCCACTGTACTTGTCAAAAACATTATTAACAAGTGTGTACCCTGCTTTAAGTTTAGAGCCAAGCGAGCCCAGCAGTTGATGGCAGCATTGCCTAAGGATAGGGTTGTACAAGATAGGGTGTTCAATAAAGTGGGCATTGATTATTGTGGTCCATTCAATATAAAACAGTCTAGTATGAGACGAAGTGTAATTTCGAAAGGATATGTTTGCATTTTTGTATGTTTTAGCACAAAATGTGTTCATTTGGAATTAGTATCTGACATGACAACAGAATGTTTCCTGGCAGCTTTCAAGCGGTTCCATTCTAGGCGTGGGTTACCTCACACTGTTCACTGTGATAATGCTTCAACATTCAAAGGCGCAAACAATCAGTTAAGACAATTATTTAATTTGTGTAACATGCAGAGTCATCAAAGTGCTGTTATTGATTACTGTAATGTTCGCGGTATTGATTTCAAGTTCATACCTAGCTATTCCCCAACTTGGGGCGGCTTGTGGGAAGCGGCAGTCAAATCTGCTAAGTATCATTTCAAAAGAATAATTGGTAATTTAAATCTGACTTATGAGCAGTTTAATACAGTTATTGTGCAAGTAGAAGGTATTTTAAATTCCAGACCAATTACTCAATTTACTGGTGATGTTTCGGATTTTACTTTTTTGACACCTGCGCATTTTTTAATTAATCAAGCAATAACAGCACTTCCTGAACCTGAAATTTCATGTAACAATGTAAATGGACTAAGCTTTTGGAAAAAATGTTCTAAAATTAGGCAAGATTTTTGGCGTTCATGGCACAAATCTTATTTGTCTCAGCTCTTAAATCGTCCTAAGTGGCATAAGGTTAAAATGAATATTCAAAATGGAGTTTTAGTCCTATTAATTGGAGAAAATGTATCTCCATTACAGTGGCCAGTAGGTAGGGTTACACAGGTATTAAAAGGTAAAGATGGTCTAGTTAGAGCAGTAGAAATTAAAACTGTGAATGGATTTTTACATACAAGGGCTATAAATAAAATTGCTGTTCTACCTATTTATGACTGATTTATTTAGTCTTAAGTGCTACTGTTTAGTTTGTAAGTTATAAAATAACATGTTGTTATTTAATTATAATAAGTTTCCGCGGGGGGAATTTATGTTCATAAAAAAACTGTCAATTCAGACTATATTTTTGTAGCAGCCACACTGGGCCCCCTCGCCCCTTTTTTCTTTCCACTAAACTGCAATGTACACGCCAGTATCATTAAAAAATCGATATAAATCAAGTTTATTGTTTTAATTAAACATACATCTTAAATGACACATAAGACAATAACATTTGAAACATTACATTAGCCAATTAAGTTTTCACTAATTATTGATACAAGACATTGGGTAAAAAACAATGGAGGTTACAAGATGAAATTATAAAAAATTTGAAGAATTTTAAGCCTGATAATTTTAAAATTTTAAAATAAAGATGCTACCTATCTGTAATCAATCAATTATACGTGTTAGGCGGGTTGTATTATGCTGTCGACACGTATTCCTCCATGACAAACTCTGCCTGAAGAGGTCTCTGCAGAAATGGCGCCAAATTTCAAGTTCTGTCCAGTAACGTCAGTTGACGTCGAAAGGTCATTTTCAGCCTATAAATTAATATTAAGTGACAAACGTCACAAGTTTTCTGTAGAAAACCTGGAAAAATATGTTATTGTTTATTGTCACAAGAATTATAACAGTAATTAATATGAATATATGTATTACATATAAATATAATGTTCAAATAAACGTAAATTGTAATAATAAATGGTTTTTTGATTGTGCATATTTTGTGCATATTTCGCCCTTTTTAGTGCATATTTGCATGCATATTTTGGCATTTTAAGAGTGCATATAATCCGATGTCTACTTATCACTATCTGCGTTATCTCGACACCACGGACATAGTGAGAAGACTGAAAAGGACAAAACCCTTTGAGTTAGTTTAGTAAACATTAGTGTAATGTAGTGCAGTCAGTGCTTCCCCTTCCCCTTAATAGAGACAATAAGAAAAGTGTTGATGGACACATTCTTAGCTAACATCTACTTAGCAATTTAAGTTAAAATTTAATTACTCATTAGTCTTTAGGCTAGATTGTAATATTTATTTTGGATGTCTTAAAGGCAAACCAAATATAACAAATAAAAAAAAAAACTGCGTTATCTACTCTTTGAAGGAAAACACGATGGTACAGCATCGTGGCGTCGATTGCGCCGCTTACGATACTTCAGGGTCGTATTTCAGGGGAACTGCCTCTTACAGATTACGTCCAATTTTCTTCAGCAGCACATTGAAAACTCCACAATTGGGAGCGCTTGAACTACTGACAAACGGATCTCGTGATGGAGCAAGCGCTGTGATTTTGCGAAACCTGAAGAAAGTCAGACATTTTGAAATCGAGGACCCATTTTTAATGTGATTCTACATTTAAGGCGACAAATTTGTCAATTGACTTCTCTTTTGGGTTACATTTCCTCTGACTGAAAATACATACACTTTGCGTGCGGCCGCTCGCAGATTGTATATATGTCGTGGCCATATCGTAGAATTGACCACATCATGAAATTTTCGATGTCGTGGCCATATCGTAGAATTGATCACATCATGAAATTTTCGATCATTTCATGATGTGGCCAACTAAATTTGACCAGATCATTAATTCGTGTGCATTTCACGATTTTGTCGTCCACGATTGGCCATATCGTGAAAATAGGAGTGCTTTTAGGGCGTCCATGAAATATTTAAAAAGAATCTAAATTATGTTTGGTACTTATTGTTCTCTAAGTCCGACAGACATTTTCAGAGTACTTTTTCATCATAACTCTTTTTTTCTTCCTCATTTTAATAACGAATAATTCACTTTTACACTGCGAGAAATAACGCGGCCGCCATGTTGGTACATAAACAAAGTGCTTCCAGCGCTTCTATCGGCAATAAATGTAATAATTTTACGATATGATCAGATAATCTTGACCATTTCATGAAGTAGCTGCGTTTTAGTTGAACATATCGTCAAACGATTTCTTATCATTGATCTGGCAAGGCACATCATGATGTGGTCAATGGACAGTGAAAATTTCATGAAAAGTGACCATTTCATGAAATAATCGAAAATTTCATGATGTGATCAGTTCTACGATATGGCCACTACATTATTTTGATGTTTCGTTAACATCATTGTCATTCGCCGGTGCTGATAATCATTTCCTATGATTTTAACAGCTGTCAAATGTGCATTCTTTCAGTAAACACTGGCTACACTTTAGACATTTTTGTATTCGTCCACTATGCTCTACTAATGTAAGTATCTATTAATACAGCAAGTTAGGCATTTTTTGCTAATTTGCTGTACTATTTTTTGCGATAGAGCAAATTATTAGCCTTTTTTGTCCAATTTGTTCAACTAATAATGTAAGGATAGAGCAAATCGAACTGGTTTTCTAAGTGCCATCTGAAATTCTATCTGTGCGTAGCGCGGGGGACTATCATTTTTTCAAGGTTTTTTGCCGTGTACCGATATGTGGTACCTACAAAAAAAATACAGTTGCTAATTCTATTAAATTTTTTAATCGGAGTTAAAATGAGAACCATAAATAAAGGCAGATTTTTAGGACTTTTTTTTAATTCTTCTTCAGTCTTCAATCTTCTCAAAGCTATAATTTCAACCTTAGCCAACCGTTAAATCACTTTACAAAACTAATCACCTAAAAGCTTTACTCGACCATAAACAAACTGGACTACACCCGATAAATTTGCACGTCTGGCCCCTTACAGTAGTTAATTTTTAATTCGCGCTCTCGGCAGGTCAGACCTCCGCGACGGTCGAAGCGAGACTGATGGTTTTCGGCCGCGCTACCGACCGCGACGCTTAGTTATGTGGACTACCCTCATTTGTCGGTGTGTAGGTTTTAAATTAGAGGTACGGAATGAAATTGTTTTCTTTAATGCTTGCTCCGAGGGATTTCAAAGGCACTTTGCTGTGATTGGGTTTTAAATTTGTGGTTTCATCTTCTTTTTCGTTTTTTTTTTTTGAAGAAGCCGGTGTGATCGGTCAACTGAGACCAGGTATCTGTCACCATTTATTTAAGAAATTTTCGTGTTCTTTGTATCCTTGTTCCCTTTTTTGTGCTAAAAAACAACAATCCGCAGTTTTGATAAATTCGCTTCGGCCGTCTACGAAACCGCTCTTTCGTAACTGGTTTTGAGTAAACATTATTATTCTTGGTACGATACTGGTGTCGACCAGATGAGTATTTTTCCGTATTTGAAACCGGAGTTTCGTAACAGAAAAAAAAATGTGGTATACATAGTTCTGAAAGCGGATATTCTATTTTTTTAACGTAACTAATTTATAAAACGTGAAGTACTTGAAAAACATCGAATGTCTGTGAAACTTTCATGAAACACTTCAGTCAAATAGTCATGTATAAAAATGTCAGCTTATCGTATTTTAAGCTTCACAAGCACCTCTGCCAACGATAACGAACCAGTGGCCCATGATTGGCGATGTCAAAGCACATTGTCATTTCCAAGGCAAGTGTCTACATCATTTCCATGTCACTGCGCAACGACTCCGCTGGGAGGGACCATCTGCAAAATGTCTCTACGACCGCGATTATGACTTTATACGTCCCTGTCTTCAATCGCATGGATTTCAGTAACATGGTTATACAGGGTGTAAACGACAAATCTCCACAAACTGATATAATTTGCCGCGTGGTGACGGCAGAGTAGAATACATTTGTCACCAACCCCTACTCTTCCCGTGGGTGTCATAAGAGGCGACTTAGGGACTACACATTGATAAAGATAAAGATAAAGATATATTTATTTGCCAAAAACATGGTATAAAGATGAAAAATTGTTAGATCGTGCATTCATGTTTTGCTAAAATACTAATAGCATGCAAAATTTTTTATACAATGCAATATTTTATGTCAATATTTTCATTTATACAGTCGTCGTCATGAATTATAATTACTTACATATTTATAGGAAATATTATATATTTAACTAACTTCTAAAGAATTCGTCCATATTGTAAAACATCATTCAACCACTTATATAACTTATTCTGGAAAAGTCTTAAATTTAAATCTCTTAAGTCCTTTGGTATTTTATTATAAACTTTTACACCCATAGTCAAGAAGCTTTTACTATAAATCCTAGTTTTTGGAATGTCATTATACACAAGCCTATCGGGGTCTCTTTTCACACGGTCATTTTCGTCACGAGCTTTCTTGTATAAGTTATGCTTTTTAATAAATATGCAAAGTTCATAGATATATAAAGACGGTAGAGATAACAATTCAAGTTTTTTAAAGAGAGGCCTGCAGGAGTCTATGGGGTGGGCACCACATATTGCACGAATACATTTTTTCTGAGCTATGAAAACTCTTCCGACGTCAGTGCTATTTCCCCAGAAAACAAGCCCATAAGCCTAACTTTGACTCTACATAAGCATGATAGGTTGTTAGAGCTGTTTTCGTATTTGTAATCTTACGTACTCTATTAAGTGCATACACGAATTTATTTATTCGTTTACATACATTATGAACGTGCGTTTTCCAATTTATAGTTTCGTTTAGTGTTAATCCTAGAAATTTTGTTGTATCATTCTTTTCGATGATTTTGTTATGACTATATTTAAATTGGTATTGACAATATTATGTTGAACAGGGAACGGGCAGCAGCGCTCTCTGATAGAGTAACCTTTTAATCTGCGATCTCCAACCCGCCTGCCAAGCGTGGAGATTATGGCAAAACCCTCCACTTAAATGGAGGAGGCTCATAGTCCAGTAGTGGACTGTAACGGGCCGTTGATGTTGATTGATGATGTGATATAATTTGACACACGAAAAGGTTAGGTAAGGTTCTGTAAGATTTCCCTTTTTTTTTCAAAAGATATATTATTCATCAAACAAGATAATGATAACATAAAAAACACTATTTCCTTTGAAATTAAATGATAGGTTACAATGTGAAGACATGTCTCTTTCACCCTATATACAATGAATGAATGAATGAACGAAATATACTTGTAGGAATGAAATATACTCCCGTTTCTTCTTCTTCTTCTTCTTAATAACTTAGTTGAATACATACTGTTTTCCTCCTCCAAAACAAAATAATACTGAAATTGTGTAAAAGGTCTGTCAATTTTGTAGTTCCTGGCATTGGACCATCATCATCATCATCGTGTAGGTTTTAAGGTCGACAACCGACCTCACAAACCCTGGTGTCAGTGTTAAAGAGCCGCCAAAGGCCACGACGACTAGATAGTAGCCGGGGCCAACGGCTTAACGTGCCTTCCGAAGCACGGAATCATCTTTCTTTTCGGACAATCAGATGATTCAGCCTGCAATGTCCTCACCAAACTGGGGAAAGTCTCACAAATAGATTTTTGCAACCTCCGTATAATGGGCATGGAAATCTCGACCCACTCGGCCACGGAGGAGGATTGGACCTAATGACCAAAATTATGGTAAGCTTGAGCCTCTCTCGTTGGCAATATTTGTAAGCTGATCAGAAAACGCCAAACCTAAGTAAATAAAACTATTTTTTATTTACCTACAAAATATAAGAACCTTACCTACCATTTGATTTGCAGGCGTAACCCAAAATAATGCTCACACGCATTTCTTAGAAAACCCAAGTAAACAAAGCCGTGTAAAGGTAGAACCGCATATATCAAATACTGTGTTTCACCAAGGAACGTAGGCCCGGAGAAAACTAGCATAAGTGCGTTTTCCATATTTAATTTTACGGTCCGGCATCCGATTTATTATTTTATTTTTAGCCTACCTATAATTTAAATAATATAAATTTCTCAATATTTTGTTTCTGGATTTATATATGATGTTTCATTTATTTATAAATATTTCTGTATTTATGATTACCTTATGGTCTAACAGTTAGACTCTAAGTGCATTAGTTAAGCGATTAAATTGTTTGTTTTTTCTTTGCTTAAAGCAGCCGGTGACGGCTTGAAACAATGGAAAAACGCACTAACCCAAAATATTAGTGAACTGAGCACGTAGCGGCCAAAAATTCGACGTTTTCAGATCAACAAGAGATCTCGCCAAAATCATCAGAGCGAAAAAACACACCGGGTTCTGAATGTAGACGAAGTTATGAGAGAAAAAGTTTTTGTGTAGGTATTTGAAACTATTCTTAACAAGGTTGTTGGTCACTGTAGGTGCAGAGCTTTATAGAATTCATCTTATCTAAAACATGGGATTAGCTACATGTTATGAATTATTTATTGAATACCGAACGTGTTATTCATTCACATTAATATAAATGAATAATAATAAATGAAGAATAAGAGTCAAGAGACGGCCTTATTGCTAAAGCAGCAATCTTTCCCAGGCAACCTTAGTCTAGCCCAGGCCAGGCAATAGGGGATCGGACTACTTTTATTTTATTTTATAAATCCAAATTTCTTTGTTTCTGCTATCGAACACTAAAAGAATTTTTACTCTATCTTTAAAATTTACCGAGTTACAAAGGTTTGAAATTCTAGATTAGACAGAGAGGCACATACTCACTTGTGACGTCATTTGTTAGTAACGCCATGTAATCTCCATACAAAAAATCGTTTTTGAAAGAGACAGACATATTAAAACTTTAACTAATCACTGTAAATTAGTTTTTCAACCGATTCTGTTTTTTTCTTCACGAGTCGTCTGCTATTAATCTATATTTAAAAAATAATTCATAAAATATGGTAAATTTAGGAACAGTCCGATCCTGTATTGTAAGATCTTATCACTTGCGCCACGCTTGTACGATTCTTGTCACGTCTGCAAAGGTATCCCGGTCAGAAAGTTTACTCGTGCGTCCTACCCGGCTGACAAACATCCCTTTGAGAAATCATGAGGTTTTTTACTTACGCCCCTTCTTGATAGGCCGTAGTGAAAATTTTTTGATAGTGAAAATGTCTGAATTTTTATGGGATCAAGTCGTGATCTTAGGTCGTTTTTGATTTCTGAAAATATGTTTTTTAATTTGAATAAATCATAATTAAGTTATTTTTTCTAGTATTGCGAAATTATGTGCTGCGACTCTTTTGTTTACAATTACTGTTAGCTAATGATAATGATCTATTTAAGAAAATGGTACATGTTTGCAGGTGTACAGCATCATAAAAAGCGAGCACATTTTCAGTCACATTAACATTAAGTAATCAAAACATTAAAAAAGTCCAAAAATCATAACAGTCATGCAAATTTTACATTTAAATAATCCTTAACCGAGTAAAAATTTTGTGGTTGAAGCCATTTATACAATTTTTTTTTTAATAAATAATCATCTAAAAATTAAAAAGTGTTACTCGGGCTGATGACGTAAGGATTCAAATCTTTTCAGGCATTTAGAAGTTATGGTGGAATAAAGAAACTCACATACATATAGATACATACATGAACCCTGAACACATTACTCAAAGGTGCCCAACTGCGTTTGAGTTTAGGCATATAAACCCGCAGGTAGTGATTAAAACTTTTCAGGAATTAAAGCTAAAAGATACTGAAGACTTATTTGGTATGTCGGTTAAGTTGTGTAGTTCTATAATCGAAACTCTGGCACCTTACCTAGCATTTTAATTCAATTCTTGTGTTGATGGGTGTATTTCCAGATTTAATGAAACATAGTAAAATAATACCTTTATTTAAGTCAGGAGATAAAAAGGATCTCGGTAACTTTAGGCCAGTGTCGATACTTCCGGTACTCAGTAAAATTTTTGAAAGGATAATACTTAATCAAATGCTGTCTCATTTTAATCTGAACCATCTACTCCATAATCAACAGTTCGGATTTACTAAGGGGCGTTCGACCACCGACGCTGCAGTTGCTCTCCTATATCACGTGTACAGGGCTTGGGAGGAATCGCAGGATGCTATTAGGGTGTTCTGTGACTTATCTAAAGCTTTCGACTGCGTCGATCACGAGACGCTGCTAATAAAGCTGGAATATTATGGAGTTAGAGACGGAGCCCTAAATTTGATCAGTTCCTATCTAGAAAATAGAATTCAAAAAGTTCAAATAAACAGCACGAAGTCACTGGGATCTAAAGTCAAAATCGGCGTGCCACAGGGCTCAATTCTTGGACCGTTCCTATTCCTAGTATATATAAATGACCTGCCTTTTATGGTACAAAACCGATCTAGGATAGTGTTATTTGCTGATGATACTTCTCTAATTTTCAAAGCTAGTAGACATAATCAAGATATTGACGAAGTAAATGACGCTCTTTCCCAGATCCATGATTGGTTTACGACAAATAATTTAATGTTGAATCCTAAGAAAACAAAATGTTTAAAATTTTCATTGCCTAATGTAAGGAACAACAACTTAGCTATTGTCTTGAATAACGAAAATTTGCAATATGTAAATGAAACAGTTTTCTTGGGGATCACTATCGACGCAAGGTTACAATGGGACCCTCATTTAAATGCGTAATCCGCAAGGCTCAGCTCGGCGGCATACGCAGTCAGAAAGATTCGTCAACTGACTGCCGTTGCTACTGCCAGACTTGTATATTTCAGCTATTTTCACAGCATTATGTCCTACGGAATTTTATTGTGGGGTCAAGCTGCTAACATAAATAACATCTTTGTGTTACAGAAGAGGGCGATACGTTCCATATATGAATTGCGTGGTCGCGATTCCCTAAGGGAATTGTTTAAAGAAATTGATATCCTCACGGTATCGTCACAGTACATATTTGAAAACATCTTGTATGTCCGGAAGAACATAATGCTATTTCCTAAGAATTCTGATATACATAATATAAATACTAGAAATAAAAATAAAATAGCGCACCCAAAGTTTAGACTGTAAAGTTAATAATTCATTCATGGGGAACTGTATTCGCTTCTATAATAAAATACCAGATGATATTGTAAATCTGCCCGATAGCCAAATTAAAGCTAAAATTAAAACTATTTTATGTTCTAAGGCCTATTATACGATAAATGATTACTAAGATCATAAAAACGTCTGGTCAACTGTTGTTCCAAATCAGCGGAGTAGATTGTAATTATGACTCATGTATGTTTCTTTATATATTTAAAAGAAAAGTACAAAAGATACAATTCCTGTGGAGTTTCTTCTGGCCGTTCTTCTCCACAGAGGGCGTACACTGGCAGTGAACGTGCCATCCATGATAGCTTTGACGTCAAAAAATGATTTGTAAAAATCTTAATTCGAATAAAAAAAAATTGACTTTGACTTTGACTTTACACTCCTTTTTTGGGCAGTCATGTAAGAGCCTACCAAACTGATCCACTTCTATTGTAATACTTTATTACCCTATATGTAAAAAGGATTTTTTTCATACAGACCTATCAGCTCACCCAATTTGTTTAAAAGAACAAATTTTTAGTTGGTGAATTTTTAATATTTGTTCAGTTTCAGTTTCCAGTGTATATTGTAGTAAGACCAATGTCATCGACATAGCTTTCAGGATAAAAGTTGAAGTGGCAATGGTCAGGCCATATAGCTCGACGAACTGATAACCGATGGAAGAAAGGTTCTCGAAGAAAGGTGGCGACCACCACGGGCCGGAATGCGTATTGTTGGACGGCCTCCCACAAGGTGGACAGATGACTTGGTGAAACTTGCTGGGCGCCGATGGATGCAAGTAGCGCAGGACTGTTCACGGTGGAACCCTATGGGGGAGGCCTTTGTTCAGCAGTGGACGTCTTCCGGCTGAGATGATGATGATGATGATGATATGATGTTCAGTTTCATAGACTTACTTACTACCCGAGAAGTTTTGCATTATTTACACCTACACGTTCTACACATTTGATTACTCCAAAAATTTCCAAAGTCATCTGCCGCCCAAAGGAAAATACAATTTGTTCTTAAAGCTCTTTCAAATATGTTCCAACCAACACTCATTCCTAATTATTTCATCCTCAAAGTCAATTGAACCTGATCCGTACTCAAAACACTTACCATCTTAATGGCTCTATAGGTTCACCGAAATAACCCTGTAAAGTGTAATTGCTCGCATCTATTCACGGGTGTTAAGTGGCAACGTTACATCTTAATTTTGCCACATTACACATTTGCATATAAACACACGTATTATACTAATTGCAAGTGCGTACTTGTGTGGATTTTGGAGACCGGTTTGTTGGTATGTATGTTTTGCGAATCCTGTTTAATGGGCTAAATGATGGTGCTGCTACTATTATTACCTATATTCTGTGGTTATGTTAATATTACTCAAGCAGTGTATTTTATTAAATTTTGATAAGAAATTACTCGTGTATTATGTAGTTGAAAACTATGTACATTTCTTTCTTTTGTTCTTAAGTAAACTTCAATATATTCAAATAATTACCTACGCGCGTACTGCTTATCTGTTACACATCATTAAAAAATACGATCATAGTAAAAAGACATAGTACGTTTCATTTGATTATACTACTCATATGAAATAACGGCCATTTTGAAAAAATCCTACCAGTTGCGCCAAATTATTTGCTAGCTTTACTAATTTTAAAATTTTAATAGTGAAAATGTCTTAAGAATTCCAACCCTAAAAAAAGGTTAGTTCTACAAATACGGCGTATCTAACTCGCTAAAACAGACAACATTAAGTACACCCACGCCTATGTTACCCACGTAAGAAAGAGGTTCCATTAAGTAGCCTTGTCGTAAACCAGCCCCAATAATAAACCTTCTGAAGTACACAAAGAGGTGTTATTTACACAAAAAGGTTGGCGCATAAAGAAATTTTGCGCCATTTGTAAACAAACGGCGGTTTGAGCTCTTTAGAAGGTTGGTAAAAGTAAAGCGGCATTCAGGCAGGTTTGTGAAAGTTAGATCGCTCCTGGTTTGCCTTGTTGCCAAAAGGGACACCCACATATATATATATGTATGTAAGTGGAACGGTTGGAGAGTTTAGAACCACCAAGTTCTGGATTTTAATCCCTGTGTGGACAGTTGGACACTATTGCTAAACAAAAATTACATTATGAGATTCCAGTATGGTTAGCAGGCTGATTTGCCTGTTTGTCTGAAAAGTAATTCTGTCTTTACATTGGGTGACACGTTAAGCCGTTGTGTGCTGGCTTAACATCAGCTATTAAAGTCATTAAACAATATATACCGTTCTATTACCTATATTATAAGGTATAATAGTGCCAGTGTGACTTTACCCTAACAATTTGATGGCTACGGAACACAGATATAAAAAACAGTTCCGTCCTTAACGTTGATCTGGTGAAGTATGTAGTGTCCCATTTGAATAGGGAACCCTAATAAACTAGCAGTTTTTCGTCTACAAGGGTCTGTAGTAAAATGAAGATCTAATCTTCCGTGGAAAGATTTTGACTGAAAGGTATGTAGAAAGATAGTAGTGTAGTTGAGGACTAAAGTTAGTGATAAAAATGATAAGTGTACAAAATGCTAGTTAGTAGCTTTCAAATAAGAATAAGAAAAAAAATAACAACAAATAAAAAGCAATGAAAAATACAGCCTTCGTAGTCTAAGGACGACATTCAGATCTTAGCTAATCGTGCTCTAAAAATATCGATTTGAGTTATAGATCCAAAACAGATTACATTAGATTACATTAAAACTCAAAATTAAATAAAATTTAAAATTAATTAAATTTGTAAGTCTCAGGGCAGGGCATGTTGCTCGTATGCATCCTGATAGATGGGCGAGGATGACCACAGATTGGTTGCCAGACAATGGCCGCCAACGAAGGGGTAAACCCCGGAGACGTTGGCTGACGTCGAAGATGACCTGGACACGTTTCTGACAGAGTGGCAGACGGAAGCTAAAGATCGTGAACGGTGGAAAAATAGAGGGGAGGCCTTTGCCCAGCAGTGGGACACATTACAAGCTACATAAAAAAAAAGTCTCAGTTTCCCTGTCACCGACTTTGACGACTTGGACTTCTAAGAACAATTTTGGCTTGGTGTTCGTCTCTGAATATCGCCCTTAGGGACAAAACATTTTGCTCTTCAGAGGTAAGAAATAAAAGAGCAGTAACAAATTAAATTTTAATACTAGAAATAAAGTCAAGTATATAACTTTGAATATTCTGAACAATCCTAAGGTAAAACCTTAGTTTTACCTTAGGATAGCAAACAATGAAAAGCAAAGCAAATAACTTCTCGTGGCTTTTACCGGTACGCGAGATATGCAAATCAGATATGCGAGTCATCAGATCTTGACTCTTGACCATAAAAAAATATTTCTTATTATAAATAACTAGCGGTCCGCCTGCGGCTACGTTCCCGTTGTGTCAGATTTTCCAGTAAAAAGTATTCTATATGTTAATCCAGGTTACATTCCAAATTTCATCCAAATCCGTTGAGTTCTTTAAGCGTGAAGGCGGAACAAACATCCAAACATCCAAATATATTTTCACGTTTATAATATTAGTGTGATAAATATTCACGTCTACCAAATGAAGAATAAATGTATATTAATTTAATTCCAATGAACTCTGAATCATTCATTCTAAAACAAACGGTTGGATATTATAATTCACTTTATATTATTATTTCTTATATATCTTAATTGAAGATCACGATCGTTGCGATTTCTGCGTTGCTGCATATATTGCTTCCAGTGTTCTCTCGAAGATCTATTGCAAAGCAATACTACTGTACACGGAACATATCTGAGGTAAAATAAGATCATCGTTATCTCTGTGAACCAATAAATCATTGCTGTACTCTTCGAGGAAATTATAAGAGCCAGAAAAATAGCAGCCATTTGAATGATAGCCAGTGCTTGCGAAACGAATCCGAGACCAATCAAAGATATCACATGATTGCAACCTCTAGCTGACATTCTCTTACCACAACAAGACATTACTTTAAAGATTATTACTATATAAAAAATAAATATAATTAGTAGTAAACAAATTGCTACGCAAAATAGAAAAACTTCAGTCCACCAGTAGCCAAGATCAAAGTATTTTAAAGGCCCTAGATACATTAATTTGATAATTCCGAACAATCCCAAAGTAAAAACAGTAGCTAACAACTTCTCGTGACTAAATTTACCAGTATTTACACGTACCAACTTAATATACGCCAGCACTACAGAACATAAGGACCATATGATTGATAGACATAACAGATCTGCAAAAGCGTAACCATCACTAACATAATCAGTTATCGAGTTTTCTAAAAATAAAACGTACACGGGCATAATAGGCATACTGCAAAACGAAGCAATAGTTCCGGTCGTGATCTCGTTCAAGCTGATGAAAGTTTGCAAAGTCCTCCATTTAGGCAGGAGAATCCACGTTGACAGCAATGCAACAGTACACAGAAGTGATATGATGACGTAGACCAAATAAGGAACACCTTCGATAGCTGCGGCGTATTCAATGCATTTTTCCAAGTCCTTGTAACCCGTAGTATTTTTGATATCAATATTAAAATCAAAAGTGTAATTTTGTAAATCATCATAGAAGGGTGTACAGGCCTCGAAGTGTTTGACATCCCAAGAATATTCATGTTTCGCATCACCAAATTCTAAACACTTGCTCCAAGTTTGATAGACTTCAGTTTGTTCAAATTCATTGAAACTCAAATTGGCAATGTACGGAGTACAGGAGTCATATCGCGAATCATAGCTATGAATACGATTAAAATTAGTGTAGATATTGCACTTAGAAACATATTCATATGATTTTGTACTATCTTGAAAACAGTCGTTTTTCATTGTTTCTTTTCTGTCACGTGTAGGTATTTTGTTTTTATTATTTGAATTTAATTTACACTTTCACAGTAATGGACAAACTGGTAATGCAATATGTTTTGAACCTTCCATTAACGTGATTATTTTGATAACAATATGGTGATAATACATAATCGTGTATAATTAAATTAAACTATAAACTGAACTTATGGTTTGCCTGTCCATTGTCTTTATTTCAATCCTTGCGTCAAAGTTATAATTTTTACAACATCATTAAAGGTTCACTCTTATTGGCAATGTAGTAAGAAGTACAGGATTCATATCCCAAATCATTCCTGCCATGATTACGATTACTTTATACTCGTATATTGCATTATCGTAATCAATTATGATTTTGTTTTATTTGAAAAACAGTCGTTCTCCACTTTGACAGTGATGCAAATTCATCTGAACATGTCATGAACCTAACATGAAAATAGTTACTTTGATAATAAATATGTGACTAAGTAATTATTCGTGTTATCATTAATTTAATCATTACAACAAAACATTAAAAATGCAGCTATTTAAATGTGCTTCAAAACGTTTCGTTCTTTTTCTGCAAATAATTTTTACTAAAATAAAAAAATATCTATAAAAACTTTTGAGTTTTTATAGAAAAAGAAACTAAAAAAATTGACTACTTTAATGGATCGGTGGATCAGAGAAAGAAGGTAAGATAAGGGAAGGTAGGTATACAGCATGAAATTTACATCGTTTTGTTCCCGCCGTGTAGTGATAGTACCCGTCAAACTGAACAACTTTTCACGAAAAAATATTTTCCTGTGACAAAAAAATTTTTGGTCTCTCCATACAAAATGGGTCGGTCGGGAGTCTCACTTTGTATGGATGGAGAGACCAAAAATTTTTTTGTCACAGGGATTTTTTTTTTCGTGAAAAGTTGTTCAGTTTGACGAGTACTATCACTACACGGCGGGAACAAAACGATGTAAATTTCACGGTGTATACGAGCTCTGTGAAAAATCGACGAAATTTATATTCGATTTTTTTATTTTTTTTTTATTAGATATTTCGTTAACAGGCGACGTTATCTGTGAAAATAATAATCTATAGATTTGGAATAAAAAATAAACAACTTTACAAAATTTTAATTTTAATTAGAGTATTGTTGTAATTGTACTAATTGTATATTGCGACTTTAGTTGATTGATCAATTAGAGTATACGTGCAAAATTCCTTATTGTATCCAAAGCCGTACGAGAATTACCGCTAACATAGGTAATGTTCACGTGATTACGAGTATATATAATGATGATGATGATGATGATGATCTATCCGACCGATTTCGGCCATGGCGACCTTCCTCCTAGTCAGTCGGGCGCTGGTGCACCCGAAGATGGCTTATGTAGCCGATCTTCGCAGCAAACTCCCGTGCACAGTGAGGGCACGTAAACACGCCCATTACATAATTATAGTCGATGGCGGCGGGTGGACGGGCCTTCAGCTCGTCACGCTTATCGTCGAGGTCAGCTTTACGCTAGTATATATAATATATATTATATAAAGGACACATTGCTTGGGCAAGACGCAAACTCTTATAGCACAAGTAAAGGAATATATTATAATCTGAAAGTTGCGAATTTGTGCTTATCAAACTTCACACCATCACACACTTAATACTTACTCGTAAATGTGAAAGTATGTTTGGATATTTGAATGTTTATTTGTTCCGCTCTCACGCCTAAAGTACAGAACGGATTTGGTTTTGTACCCTGGAATCTGGATTAACACATAACGATACCTTTATTCTGGAAAAAGAATTATTCCCACGGAAAAATCTTAGAAAACACGAGCGTCCGCGGGCGGACAGGTTAGTTTAGTATAAAAACAATATTTTTGTTTTGGACTCTATATTCCAAATTTATCAAGAGATGGCGCTACTAACTAGTAAGTTAGTAAATAAAACTAGAAATCAGCACAATTAACCTGTTTACAAACAAATTGCGTATACATGTAACCGTCAGTTTCAGAATTACGAGTGATATAGTACTCCATGGTGCGAGTCGGACACGCTCTTGGCCGGTTTTGAAACATGTATTTTATGTGGGGGAGTCAGACCGTTTAGTGCAAAATCGGTTTTGTCGAGATTATAACGGATTTTATTAAGGTATGTATTACCTTATTGCTTTTTGTTGCCCATTTAATAAACTTATTCCAATTAAAAATATTATAATATGTTATCGTTTTGAATTGAGTTGCAATAAAACACGATAAAATGTAGGTATTTATTGCTGTAACACAATAAATATCGCGACCACGGACATTTGTAGTACCTAGCATAGCAGTTTCATTTGTAGTAGGTACCTAGTACTAGTAACCTACCTACTTTTATATAACACTTTACTTTTCAAAAAGTTTACTCATGCTGAGATAAACTTACGTACAAAAGTGAAAAGAACATTTTGCGCATGGTGTAAATTTAGCGAAAGGTACATTCTGCGCCTGAGGATTCGAAGGTCTGAGGCGTTTCAGAGATACGCCTATTAAAATAATCCAGAAGTAAAGAAATAATGTTTTTAAAATATAAATAACCTTTTTAATACGATATATTTACCTTTTTCTTTCATAGTGGCTATTCAACAGTACAACATACTTGTGCAAAAAAAACATAGCTCTTTGTGACACTGAGATGTAAATTATTGTAGGTATCTGGTTATATCCAAACAATTATTTAAATTAAAAAGTTGACAACACCATTATTTGTGATTGACTTTCTCTTCGAATAAATCAATATCAAACGATTTTATTATTTAAATAAATCCTAACTTTGTTGTCCATCAACCAAAATGGTAAATTTTAAAAACCGCCATCTACCAGAAATACTGTACACTAAGTACGACTATGACGTAGAACGATACAGAAAGAAACGAAGCAAGCTACTATTTTAATACGAGTATAGCTCACTAGGTGGCAGTTCAGTTCTATGTCGTCAGTATTTTTTTCCTATCACCCTTAGATGAAATAGTCACCTGATGAATATTATGAATCTATAGATATGTTCTACTCTGCTGTCACCACACGGCGTCACCAATCCCTACTCTTCCCGTGGGTGTCTTAGGGATTACACATTGAACAGGGAACGGGCAGAAGCGCTCTCTGATACAGTAACCTTTTAATCTGCGATCTCCAACCCGCCTGCCAAGCGTGGAGATTATTATGGCAAAACCTCATAATCCGGCAGTGGACTGTAACGGGCCGTAGATTTGATTTGATTTGATTTGATAGGTACTGTCAGGTGGACGTAGCTCTTTGAAGATGGGAGGCACTCGCTTCTAGCGCATAAATCCGTAGCTAAATAATGACTCCAATATTAGATTACGATATTTTTGTATTATCTTTTCTTCATTTCAATCCCTAATTCACACCATTATTTTCTTCAGCCAATCATTCTCTGACTCACTACGTCTAATCAGCTTTTTTACGATATATAGGGCGAATATCGAGTGCCAGCAACAACAAACAAAGGGAAAAGTGCGCGGAGACTGCATGTAACCAATGCAATCTCCACATCCCTCCTCCTACAGGAAAATGATCAGCCGATCACAAAAGATAAACCTAACTAATTACCTAAAAGTGCGTATAATATTTCATTTAACAAACCCTATGATTTGTACAAGAAGCCATAGCTAACAGCTACCTGGTGGAACAACGTTTCACCAAATACGAATAATTAAAACCACGCCAAAAGATTATTCATTCAAGTACAACTCATGGTACACTACATGAACCAAAAGAACAATAAATAAATTTTGAAGAATTAATAGAGCAACTAACAGCGACACAAAACGTTCAACATAATATCAACATTGGACCATGCTGCCATAATTGACCAATAAGAACAAACGAAATTATTATTATGTAATATCAGATAAATCAAATTATGACAACAAAATCCCATCAACATAATGAACAAACTTTAAGTGATCACACCTAATCTAAACTTAAATATTTCAACCTAAGCTAAGACAAAAACAAATGAAAAACGCGAATACAAAGTCTAAAAATCGAAGTAGCGGCAGGTCTGGAACAGGAGCTCAGGCCTATTCGTATATGTAGAAAAATAATGATCACCTACACTATGCGTCACTTACGTTAAATATTAACCGAATAACAAGATCTTTTCCGAAGAACTATAAATATTCGATAGCATATCTAAAAATAATGGTGTGAAACTCTATAAGGAGCTTTATGAATAGGAGTCTCGTCTGAAGTATTTATTTCAACTTCCATTAATGAACATGCCCCTAAATTCTTCGAATCAAACGCAAACTGCTTTTCATATTTGCCCAGTAATTCTGACAACTTACTTTTCTGATCTGATAATAAAGCATCAGAAATATTAAAATTATTACATTTCGTGTTATTCGTTAGGATCGTATCCTTTTTTAAATCGTCCAAATTTTCATTTATTGATTCTACCGTATTAAGAAAATAGATATAATCACCTTTCGGTAACGGCAATAAATGTTCGGACTCAGTCCCGGACTGAACATAATCAAGTGAAAACGCCGCGATTTTTGTATCATTTCTGAACCATACCTTATTCCTATCCAGTTCAATGAACTGTTTATCAAAGTTGACAATGGCCTTTACTGCATATAAAAAATCCTGCCCTAAAATTATATCAGGTACTAAATCGCACACAACAACAAATGCATGATTATAAACAATGCTATTTATTGTAATGTCCAATATAACAGAACATTCAGCTAATAACCTAATCCCATTCACCGTACGCAAACAAGAGGCGTTATCATTATATGCGTGTGACGGAATGAATTTATCCACTTTTTCAAGAAACGAAGAAGAAATCACAGAAATTGTGGCACCTGAATCAATCAACGCATTATGCACTACACCGTACAAATCAACACAAATAATAGGAGAAACGGGACGACTAAAATGACCGTCTACCAATGTAGTCCCATTCACTGGCGACGCTGAAAGTTTGGGTCATTACCCTGTATATTTCCAACGTTATCACGCGAACCGCTTCTTAAATTATACCGGTTTTGAGTGTATTGGGGTCTTGACGATCTCGCATCATTGCGGGGTCGGTTTGATCCAAAGTTAGTAGTACGTGGAGAAGATGGACTCCTCGGCGGCCAACTAGAAGATCTATTTTGCGGCGTGGAGTATAATTCCTGCGGTGAGGCTTGCGCACTACGCTGCCCAATATTTTCACTGGGATAACCATCACCCATTGAATTCGTATAACTGCTGGGCTCGCCACATCGAGTCGAGGTTATCTTCACTGGCAACGATAATTCAGTGTGTGTGGCCATAAAGAGCATCGAATACTCCATGCAGGTTTGTTTGAGGGTAGCGAAATCTTTGTATAATTGAGTTCCGAAATTACGTTTAAAAAAAGATGACATACCAGTCAAACATTGCTTAATTATTATTTTCTGGTCTGAAATCTTAGCCTTTCCGGCAAGAGATTCCACACGATACACATAGTCCATCAGAGGCTCATTATAATCTTGACGAGACTTATAAAACAACGAAGCATGGTCTATAGGAGACGGGAATTCTAAACAAATCGCTTTTTTAATATCCTCATATTTCGTAGAGGACGATTTTGTCAAATTATAATAGCTGAGAGCCGGCCCACATAGATAAGTAGCCAACACTAACGTTTTTACATCGTCACTCCAACTATTTATAGCGGCGATTATCTCGAATTGCGAGAAGAAGTCCTCCGCGGACGAATTCAGACCGTTATACTTATCAGACATAATTCAACTTTTTTTAACAAAATAATATCAATTGTACATCACCAAGGCATCAATGCAGAGAGACCTTTCCATGGTATCTCATCATCATTCTAATGGCTGCAATCGCTGCATTGGCCATCTCATTCAACATTAATTTCTTTATTCACAGTCTTTTCTTAGACTTTTTTCTGGAAAACTTAATATGGTGCATAAAAAGGATTTAAGATTAAACACGTCTTCCTCTGCGTCCGCGTTCAGTCGAAGCTAAACAAAGGTAACAAAATTAAATTGCTTCATAGCTGCGATCCGTGCTGTGATATTTGCTGTTGATTCCACAAGGCAAATAATCAGGCAAATAATATAGCAAAGAAAAAAAAATACGTAACTGGAGGTACCGATTTCTTCATAAGTCTACACCATGTCAGGTGGACGTAGCTCTTTGAAGATGGGAGGCACTCGCTTCTAGCGCATAAATCCGTAGCTAAATAATGACTCCAATATTAGATTACGATATTTTTGTATTATCTTTTCTTCATTTCAATCCCTAATTCACACCATTATTTTCTTCAGCCAATCATTCTCTGACTCACTACGTCTAATCAGCTTTTTTACGATATATAGGGCGAATATCGAGTGCCAGCAACAACAAACAAAGGGAAAAGTGCGCGGAGACTGCATGTAACCAATGCAATCTCCACAGTACCTACCTATGTTATTGTTGTAGGAACCATACCTGTTATTTCATGTTTTCATTCTGTTCATATGAATTTTCATAGAGGATAATACGCTAGGTACTTACTAATTATAAGATTTAGAAATTCTGCTAACTAGCCTTTACCTGACCTTGAACCATGCGCCATCATAACATCATAACTCTGAGAAAACAAAATATGATCCGGTTGGTAAAATTGTTTCAAAGGTCGTGTAGTATTTTTAAAAACTGTCAAAAAATAATAGTTGTACAGTACAGATAGCGAAAGTGCTAAAAACGATCGTTATTTTTTTTATAGAAGTGGTGCTAGTGTGCTGCCAGGTAGCCTCAATACCCTTGGTAAGGTTTACTTTACATACTTATTACAACCACGACACGAACGTGGTATTTTTTGTCACCCCCACGCCGTGGGTGGGTGGACTGGACACATAAGTAGCATCTACTTTTGATGTTAACTGTACAAAACACCTAATCCGGCGAAATCATGATGATGAGCAAACATTAGGTAAATATATAATTATAATTCAATTCAATCAATTTATTCCACGATTGATTATTTTAATAAATTAATTAATTATTAATCAGTTTATTATTTCTTGTTAATTTTTACTTTTATTCTTTTTATTTTATTATAAATATTTTTTTTGCAATTATAGTTATTACATATTCATTATCATTTTGTTGACTGCAGCAAGTGGAATGCGTAGTTAAAAAGCAGTTCCGAGGCACACAAATCAACTTCATTATCATGCCGCTAGAATAGGCAAAAGAGTAAAACGCAGCATAATATCGACGCTGGAAAGGAAAAATTATCCAAGCGACATCAGACTAACTTTACAGTAGATCTGTTTAAAGTTTGAATTTTCAGAAAAAAATCGTGTAAGTTCTTGTAATAGACTAAAAAGCCTAGTTCTTAGCGAAGGTTCTTAGAAATTCATTTGTTTATTTTTTTATCTACATTACGTAAGTATTAAAAATAATGCTTAGTTTTAAAGTTAGTGTCGCAGGTCGCTTAGTAGAATTTTTCCTAAAAGTAGAGACGGGAACAAATATACCATGCACCTAACACTATATTGCCTGATACTGGAAAAATTAACTAAGTGGAGTAATTACCGTACGAACAGAAATGACAAACTTGAACAAAAGCAAATTTAGCATTTCACAATTACGACAATCACCAAATTTTCAAAAATGATCGAAAATTTTGTCGGTTCGTAATGAAAAAAAAAATGAAATCTCGCGAACTCCAAAATGTCGAAGCGACATCAAAAGTCGTCGTAGAAGGACGTGAGTAAGACCAAACGAAGGACGCAGAAAAATCAAGCGATTCTAACATTGTATTAATTAACTCAATATGGCCAAAAATATCGCTTGGATAATTTTTCCTTTCCAGCGTCGATATTATATACACCTGCCTCCTTATATTTCAGATCTTTGAACTACAGAATACTAAAAAAAAACAAATATTTGAATGAATATTTGATAATGTTAGTGTATTTGAATGAATTTGTAGTAATACTTGTTTTTAAACCAACAACCACTACTGAGATGAAATGCGCTGTGCCAGCAACCCCGAAAGTAGGTAGTACATAAATAAAAATTAATAATTAACCTCAATGACTACGTCATACATGTGTAACAAGATTTCACAAAAATGTATTTTTATGCGACCGTGACAGGACTCGAACCTGCAATCTTCGGATCCGAAGTCCGACGCCTTATCCATTAGGCCACACGGTCCTTGTGTATCGCCGCTGAAATTGTCGGTCGCCTTCACATTTTCATCGATCGCCGTATTAGCATGATGAAAATTCATGAAATCACATCCATCAGTGATTAATTTGCTATATATTTTTCTATTGAATAATAAAATGGCACTATACATAGAATACATACACAGAAACTGGGTAAATGTAAAAAAAATGTTAGAAATAAAAAAGATTCAGTTACCTAGTTCGTTTTTAATTACTCACCAAATAGGTACCTAATACTTACCTAAATAATTACCTTACAAATTATTTAATGCTACTTTCTTAATTTAAGCCTACCCAGACTGATCAATACTTGAGATAATTCAAGAGGACGCCATCTATTATCGTTTCACTGTACTAAATCTTGAAACGCAAGTCCAAGCACGAGTCTGGTGATGAAATTAATTTTCCCAGCTCCAACATAGATGGCGCTAAATGAGCTTCATAGTGCTTTACTTTCAGAAACATAGATGTCGCTGTAAATGCCAAACGACTTATACCAGCCAGCCCAGCAAAGTAGGTAGCAGAATTATTATTCATTAATTTTATTATTAATGGTAGGTAACATTTAAAACACTTTTCATATCAACTACGAGGAAAAAATCCCAAAAACCACACGTGCGTGCATTTATTTCATACTAGCGGTCCGCCCACGGCTACGCTCACCTTATGTAAGATTTTCCCGTAGGAATACGACTTTTTCCTGAAGTGTCTTTATGTGTTAATCCAAGGTACAAACTATCCGTATTCCAAATTTCATCCAAACCTGTCGAGTAGTATCCAAACATCCCAAGAATCCCAACATCTAAACATCCAAAAATCCAAATATATTTTCACATTTATAATATTAGTGTGATAACACACCGTACAATTTGAGTTGTTTTTAATTATTATTCAGTATTTTTTCCCGGTATCAAAAATTATGGTATTTTTAGGTTACACTTTTTAAAATACCGGTAACCGATAAGTAAGTAAGATACAATAGACAATATACAATATTGGCCAATATTGAAACTACTATATTATTTAAACTTCTCAAATTGTACCAGTGGTGTGTTTCCAACTACGACCATAACTATGGAAAATTCAACTTTCGTAAATTGTCGTGCGTTATTGGTTCAAATACAATTTTGTATTACTACTAGCGCTTCCGTTCATTTCACAGATAAGTTGGTAGGTAGATCTACCAGAAGGCGGCATTTCCTAATACCAATAAATCTTACCGGTATTTATGGGTAGCCTGTATAGAGGTTACCATTTTGTTTGCAAATTAAGGTAACCGAAATTGTAATATTACCTGAACTCTGATTCCGGTAACCGACTTCCCACCCTTTATGTCTTGGGATATAAGTTGGACTTATGTCCTACTATGGGTTCATTGTTGGACTACGTAAAATACTTTAAAAAAATACTAGATAAAATGTTATTGTAGTTCCATGTCATTGTGTTGTGTTGTGATATTTAGTTGTATACTAGAATCCTATACTAAATCATATTACAGTCCCATACTTTCCCCTCAAGATCTGAATTCTCAAAATCGTACCTATTTCAAGTTAAAGACCCACTTTAAAGGCCACTCGAGACAGGCAAAATTGGCAAGTCGCTATGAGTAAACATCGTATGAGTGTTTCTCTAACGACAAATTGGCTCTTGGCTCTTGGTGCTAAAGTTGTCAACTTCTTGGACTAACGGTTGTCAATAAAACTAGAATTTCAGGTTACCATAGGATTTTTCTTATGATCTATAAAAGGTACCCTATTTACATGGGTCAGTATCGGTAACTCTGAATCTATAAGATATATAGAAATATCTGTTTATTTGTCTATTTATTTATTTACGGAAAACATACAGCTTAAATGACACATAAGACAATAACATTGGAAACATTACATTAGCCAATTAAGTTTTCACTAATTATTGATACAAGACATTGGGTAAAAAACAATGGAGGTTACAAGATGAAATTATAAAAATTTAGAAGAATTTTAAGCCTGATAATTTTAAAATAAAGATGCTACCTATCTGTAATCAATATACTACTTGATTTGTTTGATGGTGGAAACAAATTTAGAAAACTTAAGATGGAAGATATCAACATCTTTGAATTTAGTGTTATAAGAATTGCATGCTCGTCGGATGAAGCGGTTTTTAGCGTAGTTGGTACGCGAACGCGGCAATGCGAAGGTTGCTCGAGTTGATAGACGAAGGTTGGCTCTTGGACAGTTAAGAGAGACCATGCTGAGGAGGTAAGGAGATTCAACTAAGTGATGTAAGATTTTATAAAGAAAAACGACATCGCTGTGCTCACGACGCACTTCCAAGCTATACAGTTCTAAGTGTGTGTTCTATGTGTTCTAAGGAACCATGTTATCGATTTTAGTTACAAGAAAAACTGCGTTCATAGATTTAAATAAAACTCGGCTCAGTTCGGAAATCGAACTTGTATTGAAGAAAAAACAAAAGAAATAAAAAGAAACACAATGACAATGACAACAATAAAAAAAAATGGTGGTAATGGTGGTGGTGTATGGTGGTAGTAAGTATGGTATGGTGGTGGTGGTTAATGGTTGTCAATTTTTTTGGTGACAATTTTAGTGAAATAAGAAGAGAAAAGCGATAATATTTTTCAATCATTTTAGATGTCCCATTAATGTTATTTAAAATATTATCATATTTCATTGTAACATTTACAAACAGTACCAACACAAAAATAATGTTTCTTCTTCTTCAATACGACCTGTGTAAATACGAACTAGTTTATTTCTATAAATGCAGTTTTTCTTGTTACTAAATCGATTATGATTCCTTAGAACAAATCTCACTATGTCTTTTAGTTTCAGATCTACCCGTACTGACCCATCTAAATGGCTGCATTGATCAAATTCCAAATTCTTGCATTCTTGTTGAGGATAGTTGGGTTCGCGCAGACTTGCAAGCGCAGATTTTTTACAAGCTTTTATTTAACTTGCACTGTATGTTGGGTTTGTATGTTCGGGCGAAATCTTACAACTCAATTTTGAAGCACTTGCTGCCATTGGATTTTGCTGAAATTTGGTACACTTATGTGACCGCGATAACAATGCAATATAATGGTACCATGGAGCTGGTCTGATGATGGAGACGGAAGGTGGCCATAGGAACTTCTCTAATACACAACACAACCTAGTCGTGTTTGGGCCCGTTGGATTTGTCTTAAAAAGATCTTTGGTCATACGTAATGTCCAGGGTCTCATGATGGAGCCGGAAGGTGGCCATAGGAACTCTTTAAATACACACCACAACCTAGTCGCGTTTGGGCTCGTTGGATTTGTCTTAACAAGATCTTTGGTCATACGTGATGTCCAGGGTCTCATAATGGAGCCGGAAGGTATCTATAGGAACTCCTTAAATACACACCACAACCTAGTCATGTTTGGGCTCATTGGATATGTCTTTACAAGAATACTCCACTCCACGGCTTTAAAAGCTTGTTTAAAAAGTATTTTTAATTAAACTTATTATTAATTTGACAGTTCTCTTACTTCGAAAATGTTGTACACCGAAAGCGAGGCAAATATTCACACGGCGCACTTTTTGGCGCATCATAAATAACTAAAATAAATAATCGTTGCATATTATTTAGTAATTAGTACCTTAACTACGTTGGGTTTGATTTATACGAGTAATAAGGAATGTTTTTATTGTTGTTGATTAGTGTAGAAAAAATACTTACTTTTGTAGCAGGAAAATAATGGCTGAAGGATGTACCTACTTCTTATTGTTCAGTGATTCAAGCATATTTCCTATTTATCTACCTACCTACCTATTTATTTTTTCCTTACTGGCTTACTGCTACGTGTATGTGAGGTCTAAAAGCAAGAATGGTTTTCGAAGATCATAGAAACCATTGAGTTATTCTATAGGGTAGCAAATCTTTTTCAATGAAATATTTTTTAGTTACAAGTCCATCAGTCAATTAAAGCAAGTGACAACAATATATTGTTGCTATACGCTCATGACTCGTACTTAGACTAAAAATACGGAACATTTTGAAGCAACTTACCGTTGCGTTGTTCTTAGATTTAAGGTTTAAATTCACTTTTATCTGATGCAAAACACTCAGAACACTATTTATATTAAGCTGTCAATTTAATTCGGATCAAAGTCCTGCCGGTCGATTAAAACCATCTGCTTTTTAATGTAACTTCATGTGTCATGAACACTTTAACAATCGAAACCGACTCTATTTCCTTATAACAAAGTAGAAAGTCTATTCATGTGCACTGAGTTAAGTGGGTAGCATCGGAAGATATGATCGATTTTTTACATGCATTCTTAAACGGCGGGTGGTCATCGTCGTCGTTCAAGATATTCCGACACCCGCTAGTTGCGCGTCTCGTCTCCGCCAATCAGAAGGCTCGCGGCTTAGATGAAACAAAGGGGCCTTTGTTATGGGCGTGGCCTCCTTTGTGTCGTACAATGGGAAGACAGCAGCTCCCTTTGTGTTCATTGTGTGGCGCTTTGTTCGCCTATTGTGTCGTGGGTGGTTTAACGTGAAGGCGAATCGTTGGCGGAGGTGTGGCTATGTGCGTTTGCTGAAAATTTCTTCTATATTCGAATTGGGTTCCGTCATTTGATTGGAGCACGATTGTAATATTATGTATTTCAGTAATGGGTAACACTAAAGTTTTTATAACAGAAATTACTTTTGTGCATAGATTAGTCTGTTATTATGATTTTCATTAAAAAAAAAAATAAGTTGGTTACTGAATAAATATAATTTAACTGATTACCTTTTTTCTAAGTCTGTTGGTTTTACATTTTTGTAGGTATCTTCTATCGCAGAAAGTTTTGTATTGATCATGCATTGATGTAGCTCTGTCGGCCCCTTTGGGGACAGGATCATGATTTTATAAGTATATGAATGCATTAACCGACAGTAAGTAAAGAATTCTGATACAGATGTAAAGCTCAAATAATTTTATAAACATATAAATTTAATTCGTAATTCATTTATTGCAATCATGTACTTACATGGTAAATTTACATAAGATGTTCGTATGTGAATAAGTGACGTACATGAACCCTGCTAGGGTGTAGCAAAATTAATAATAACACATTAAATCTTATCGCAAGCAGTAGGTACAATAGGTATTGTTAAAAATATATTAAATATTGCGCTAATCTAAATTATTAAAATACTACACAATCCAAAATTTGTATCTCATTAATTCATTAACAAAATAAAAATAAAATAAATATAATTCAATTAAAATCGATGTCTTTTACCTATGTTCTAAATAATATAATAATAATAATGTAACATGCAATAAGTCAATTTAATTTGATTTAATTGTGCACCGAAATTTTAGATTTAGTATGTAAGTAACCTAAAAACACGTACTCAAGTTCTACATGAACTTTCCTATTGACTTTCCTATAAACCTCTCAGCCTCATCTTGCAACCACAAAACCAACAATCCTTTCCTTCATACAACGTATGAACGTACGACGTAGTACTTACGTACTACCTACACACGACAATACACAATAAAATGGTATATTTGTGTGAGAGGCAGACAATGTTATCGATCCGGACTCAGGCCGACCGCGTCGCCGAAACGACAAGAACTGAGTGTGTCACTATGGAAATATATATTGAGATATTCAAACTTGCATTTTGAAAGATTACAATACAACATTGGTATGAATAAACACACATTGGTATTATATTGGTTGGTATTGGTGTTGGTTGTTGGTGTAAATAAATTGCCATTTATCTAATTGTCTTGTTTTACACAACACCAAATTAAAAGTTGCTTTTACTTGGAAAGGTAACCTTAATAGTTTTTACTTGTGCCCTTTAGAATATTAGATTAGTTAAGAATATTCTTTTTTGCACGCAAGAAACAGCACACGCAAAAAACAAAGAGAACAGAAATACATTCAAGAAGTAGAATGTACAGATGGGTGGCCATATTGATAAGATAGCAATTAATTCTAGGCAACCTTAGAGTACAGAATAGTTGGTACTAAAAAGCGGGACAGTTCACAAACGGTAAAGAGACTAAGTATTAAAAAAAAACACGAAAATCATTTTTAGAAAGTTTAATATTAACAATCATGTTTATTTTTTTTTCCTACTCAAAATTTTGTCGCCAAACCTTCCTCCATACTTATAGGAAATCGATATCCTCCTACACAGGTGCATTGTGCTTCATATTACCTATTCAGTGCACCACAATGGACGCACCCTTGCCTCCCCATACAGTTGGAACTATAACCTGTGAAGCGAGGTTTATTAATTTTGGGGACGAAATTTTAGATTTTGTTTCATGTTCTAAACTGACGCTATATAAACATAGTCACTATTAGTGTAGGATGGTAGGTTATTGAATGTAAAGGCTGCGAAATACCATGTTTGCGTAATCGTTAAAACATTACGAGAAGTGGTCAGAATGAGAATTTGACTTTTTGTTAAGTTGACCTGGCGCGGCGCCTGAAAAAATTATAGCTTTGATGGGTAGACTCGATCTTCTTCACAAAATGAGTGTGGGTTGTAATTTGTAAGGTCAACAACCGACCTCACAAACCCTGATGTCAATGTTGTAGAGCCGCCAAAGGCCACTGACATAGCTCGTAGATAGTAATCGGGACCAACGGCTTAACGTGCATTTCGATTAACGGAATTATCTTTTTCGGACAATCGGGTGATTCAGCCTGAAATATCCTAAACGAACCGGGGAAAGTCTTACAAAGAGTTTTGCTATTTAGTGTCCCCACCGGGTTTAGAACCCGGGACCTCTGTTATGTAATGAGAGTCAAAATCTCCACTACTCAGCCACGTAGACTTGATATTTTGGCACCACAAAATTCACTGAATGAATTGTCAAAAACACGATTTTAGGAATTCGTGTTCGATTCTGACGATTTCTAATGTCGATAAAGCTTAACATAATCTCTCTTTAATTCGTAGGTGAAGAATAATTATGTTTAAAATATAATTGAAAAAATTTGATTACGAACACTAAAGAAAAAGTATATTTGTTCTCAATTTGTTCACCAACAAGTTAAAATCACGTTGAGGCCACGTGAAGCGTTCTTTAAACTAAAACAATTCAATTAATTAAAAAGCCCCGACTCTGCGGTTTAATTATTGCTCTATTGAACCCTAGCCTGGCACTGACGGGTTCCGTACAATAAAACTTGGTAGCGAGGAATAATTGGCTGCCGGTATTCAATATAATTGGCCTGTATTCTCAAGAGTTAGAACCGATCGAAGTTTTGGCGACAATAGTACAGTCGAGCGCACGCCAAGTGTTATAGTTTGACCTTAGCAGTAAGGACGATTTTTGAAATTTTACTGCTACTCTAGACTTGCGGTCGATTGTATTACTGCACCTAATTGCGAAAGCAATTGATTATACTTGTTGATACCAGCTTTTTCTGGTTTATTTAAGTACCGGAATTTTTCTATTTCAAATTGCTTACAAGAAAACAAAAATAACATCCTCAACTCTGTGCAATGTTTGCTCAATTTATTCTGATTGTGAGCTAGCTTAACTCGACCCTTAAAAGGACTCCTTCTACTGCTGAACGTAGGTCTCCCCCATAGGTTTCCAACTTGAACGGTTCTTAGAAAAGCTACTTGCATCCACCGGCGGCGCCCAGCACCTTTCACAAGTCATCTGTCCACCTTGTGGAAGGCCGTCCAACACTACACCTTTCGGCCCGTGGTCGCCGTTCGAGTTGCTAAACCAATATTGCGGACATTTCACATACGACTATCCTGACCTGTAAAACAAAAGAGAGCCTGCAATAATGGAATCATACAGCTCCCTGTTATATACAACATCCAGATACAAGGCAAACGCAAGTGCTCATCACAAGAATGTTTGCTCTCGGATTATTTCTTCTGTGCTCTGGTCGGGATTCATACTCGGAACCCCGAGCTTCATAGGCATGACTAATACCAACTAGGCTACAATACAATAGCTGCTGACAATGATTATAACAAATAGCTGTTATACTGTAGGTAAAAACACACGCAACATCATCAACGGCCCGTTACAGTCCACTGCTGGACTATGAGCCTCCTCCACGTGGAGGGTTTTGTCATAATCTCCACGCTTGGCAGGCGGGTTGGAGATCGCAGATTAAAAGGTTACTGTATCAGAGAACGCTGCTGCCCGTTCCCTGTTCAATGTGTAGTCCCTAAGTCGCCTCTTACGACACCCACGGGAAGAATAGGGGTTGGTGACAAAAGTATTCTAATCTGCCGTCACCACACGGCTAAAACACATGCATGCTCTTTTACAATGTAGGTACCTATGTTATGTTGCACAAGAGGTTTTTTTTAAACATACATAAAGTATAGCACCTAGCGAGTGTGTCGACCGATTAGGAAGTAGTATTTATAGCATCCAAACCAAAGAGTACGTAAATTTTACTGAGCATCTTTTCAGCTCTAGGGAACTAAAATTGCTTTTATCCAATTCAATACAACACCGCTCTCCCCTTCTTATTGAAAAGGAGGATTCTTGACCAATGCAACGGAGATTAGGCCAAGAGGCCAAGTGGACTTTGGTCCTCAGAAAAGTGGCTTACAGGAAAAAGATTAGCTTCCCCTTTAACATTCTTTTGTAGTATAGAATGTAAAATCTTAGCACGTTTTTTTCTAACTATAATTATTATGCTAAATAGTTGCAGACGGATTATATTTGACATAATTGGTTACTAAACTTATAACAAAATCAAATCAACCGACACACTAAAAGTTATATGTTTTTAATAAGGAGTAGGTATACCAATTTATAATTTGATTTAAAACACCTACTTCCTCTTACACAAGCCTTATATAAAAATCGTAACAATAATTACTTTTATAACATTAATCAATCATGTCCTAAAAACATTTCACAAATCGTTTTTACGTACATGCCTATTAAAAAAACACATTTACAAAAAAGTCGGTGCACTATAAAGAGAGCCATTGACAACAAAACCTGACTAACAACCAACCGTTTGCCTAATCATTGGGTGCAACTTATAACACCTGCTTATTTATTATCGCAATACATTCTTTTAAAAAAAAACCTTATGAAAGAACAGGAAATGATAAAAAAGCCTCGTCGGTAACCCTTACATTATTAAACACCTCGGATGACCGCGCCATTTTGAATTTCATTGACAAATTTTTGAATTTTGATTGGGTCATTCAATATTGTGCTTTGAAGAATAAGCTGGAAGGCATTTTCTTCTTTTTAATCGTGTTCGTGGCTAGGCCAGTCAAAATCGACATCAAACATCGCAAACGCGCATGTATCTACGAGTAGTTTACACCCAAGTTTGCAACCCTGAAAACCCTGTGCTACCCCCAGTTTCAGTTTTTTTTTAAATTAAACTACCCTACGGAAGCGTTTTTCAAGTATGTTTGCCGTATAATTTAATAAAGCTAACTAGATTTTCTACAATTTGAGTTTAATCCCAGCACTCTAGGTCCATTAGTTGCAGAGATACAGCTTGTCAAAGGTAGACTTTTTTTTAAAGTGTATATTTTGTGTTTGGGTTCTATTCAAAGACACGTACTGGCTAAACTAATGGTCCTGGAACTGCTTCAATTGTTCATCAGATTGTTTTGTGACGCAGACTCTTTGGAATATGGTTAGGGGATCAACATCAACTCTCTTGATAAACACTTTCACAGAGGTGGTGACTGATGCCAAGGTCTTCACCTTGTCCTGGGTCAGCGTTTTTCGCGGTTTTTGGGTAGCACAGGGTTTTCAGGGTTGCAAACTTGGGTGTTAACTACTCTCAAGGGACCTAACAACATATAAAAAAATCGTAGTTACATGCGCGTTTGCGATGTTTGTCTTTTTTTGTGTTGATATTGACTGGCCTAGGCATCCAATAACTTCAGCAGGCCTATAATTTTAAATATATTTTTTTAAATAGGAAACAAAAGACGTACAATAAGAAAATATCTTAAACGATATAACATACAAGTAAGTATGTTTAGCCCCTGACAATAAAATAACGTTTGAATTGATTACATACGTTAACGTTTCATTTATGCAAATAGGTAAGAACAAAATTTATCTCCAACAATATTTTTTTACTAATATATTTCATATTACCTTACCTATTATATGTACTATAACCTGATATTTTTATAAAGTGGTATACATCCGAACTACCGTAGATTTTAAGAGGCTTTGCAGACGGATTGCAATTTAGTAACAAGCGACAGATATTTTATCTGTCTGCACTGCAAACTGCACATTTGTGGTAATTAAAAACAGGGAATGCAACTTTTCTTAACAATCATAAACAATTTAAAATTTTATTTTAGAGATAACTACTAACTAAAAAACAACCAGCTACATAAACGTTATTTAACTAACAGTTTAAAATTTCGTTACACAGACTTCTGTAATACTATTTATAGTGATTTTTTCACTGATTGTCTAGCTTTTTCGAGCTTTAAGAAAATTATAAAAATGTTTCGAAACCATTCCTTATGTTTCTAAATGTTTACAAACGTTGCTAAACACTAATTAGTCTTCCTTGCAAGTTACAAAACTTTACTCTGACAGCATACAATTGAGGCGCGTCTGTGTAGGCCCTTCTCGTCCATTGGAGGCCTACAAAAAGGTCATTGGGGACAAAAGGATGGTGGCAAGGAATTCTCGGCTCCCACAGGCTTTTTTGGTGTTTTACGACTCCGTGGCTAAATTTCTTTGTGAAAGTATCTGTCATGAGTGACTCAGCATTTGTCTCCTGATGATCATTTAATATTTTTTTATGAAACTATGTCACGTACAGTGAACAGCTCATCATGCTATACACCGGAGTATCTTGCGCGTTGGTAATACCAGTATTATTATAGTACTTTGACAGTAAGTTTTCGTAACTAAACTATGACTTATAAGATAAGAAGTAAGTGGGCTAAGTGAACTCACCCAAAAAAATGTAATGACGGATCTAAGTGATGTAATAACATCCTATGGAAATAAATTATTTTGACTTTGACTTTGACTTTGACTAACCACTTACTGGAAACCTCCAATTAAAGGCGACGACTTAGACCTTAGCGGAGTCTCGTGGTCTTCACAATCGCCCCTTTATGCGACGGGGTCTAGCGTCAGCCTTTCGGCTCTGGCTGGGGCTGTCCTCGCGGTCCTCGGCTAAGGACCGGGCACGGGGTGCGCGTGCGGCTTGATAGCCGGTGCCATCTTTGGGTGATGGTACTGTGGTCTTTGGGTTGTGGTGCTCATGTCTGAGATGCGGGGCTCTCGACCCTAGCAGAGATGGCAGGAAGAGCTAAGCAGTTTTTCCAGAACCTGGCTTAGCGATGCTCTAGACAGAAAAAACTGAAAAAGAAAGAGACGGGCCTTCGTCCAACAATGGGATAACATAGGCTAAGTAATATCTTACTAGATAGATAAGATAAGAAATGAAGTAAAATAAAAAATAAGTGATACCACGAACATTTGTGTTAAAGGGCTATTCTATAGATATTCAAGATGATCAATACTGTAGAGTTTGTGGCAGCCCCAAGGAGACTGGGATTTACCTAACAAAGCGACGCCTAACGCGTCGTCTCGGCCGGGTACAAACTCACTGCTAGTGGCCACATTTCTACCATTTTCATGGACAATAGGCTTGTGTCAACTAACAATGAAATCAATGGATGAATGTTTCTAGACGTAAATTGTAATATTTAAACAGGGAAAACCGAAATAATTCCACATAAAAATTAATGATTATTGTTATTTTTACAAATTAAAATCAAATAAGTACCCCCCTGGCCCCTCCGCTGTGAACGTCAATCAGAACGTATTACGTCACATAGTGGTATGCCGCCATTGTTGTTTTGACGCTTGGTTAACTTTTTCATACAACAGCACAAGTGAACACAATCGTTTGCCACTATGTGACGTCATTCACGACGCCATGACACTTTCTTGTGTTTTTACGCCAGATTAAAAATATTTTCTTAAAACTTAAAATATGTGTTTTAAATATAATTTTTATCATGAAATATTATTTTTTTGGGGTAATACAGGTACTCAACTAACGAAATAAGCCATTTTTGAAATTTACGACACAGGCCTATTCCAGCTACTAGCTGACTTTGAATACGAAGTTGGAGAGGCTTCCTATAGGTAAATGATAAATAATGGTACTTCTAATTTAACCAATTTTCTTAAAAACTTTGATGCAGTGGCCGCGCCTAAAAGTAATATATTTTTTCTAATTAAAGTCATATTATTAAGTTGCATCGTCGCATGTCAGCTTATTGTTTAACTCAGAGCCATTGTAGGAATGAAGGCAAGCATTTTCTTTAGTTTTATAATGTCTAAATAGATGGCGCTAGTATGTTAATTAAAAAAAACGTAAATCGATAAATCGATGGACGTAGCCAGAACAAATTAAATCTTAGACTTCAGAGTCTTAGACTTATTGGAATCGCAGACAGCCACCGTGCAGTAGAAGTATGTAGTTACAACTTTATTGATCACTAGCTGTCCGGCCGTGGCTATTACGCTCGCATTGTGTAAGATTTTTCCCGAGGGAATAAGACGTTTTCCTATAGAAATCAACATCATCAACATCAACGGCCCGTTACAGTCCACTGCTGGACTATAAGCCTCCTCCACTTAAGTGGAGGGTTTTGCCATAATCCCCACGCTTGGTAGGCGGGTTGGAGATCGCAGATTAAAAGGTTACTGTATCAGAGAGCGCTGCTGCCCGTTCCCTGTTCAATGTGTAGTCCCTAAGTCGCCTCTTACGACACCCACGGGAAGAGTAGGAATTGGTGACAAATGTATTCTACTCTGCCGTCACCACACGGCGTACCTATAGAAATACAAACTACATTACAATTACAAATTTCATTGAAATCAGTCAACAACAATATTAGTGTAGTGTGATGTGATAAAATGTGGTCACCCTAGCATAGCGGGGGGAGGGGGTCTGCCTCCACACAATACCGCTGCGTAATAATATAATCGGGGCGACGACGCCACTTGCTATTAATTAAATTTAAAATTTTCATTGCTAGGCCATTGTAGCGACGCCATTATTAAATTGTAAGAATTTGTGGTGAATTTTCTTTTGTGTCTCGTTGTTTTCAAAATGGGTAAAGCTTGGTTACACGAATTGAATTACTGTGTCCCTAAATTGATATGGTGAAAAATCGACATTAAGATTACACAAATAATTATCAATCAAATCAATCAACGGCCCGTTACAGTCCGCTGCTGGACTATGAGCCTCCTCCACTTAAGTGGAGGGTTTTGCCATAATCTCCACGCTTGGCAGGTGGGTTGGATTGGAGATCGCAGATTAAAAGGTTACAAGGTATCAGAGAGCGCTGCTGCCCGTTCCCTGTTCAATGTGTAGTCCCTAAGTCGCCTCTTACGACACCCACGGGAAGAGTAGGGGTTGGTGACAAATGTTTTCTACTCTCCACACGGCGATAATTATAGATTAATTATAGATAATAAGATTACGTTTTGTTATAATAGTAATTTATTTCATCGAAACTAGATAAGGTTCTCCCAAAAGGCTTAACAACGGTTTGAAATATTACAATAGTAACAAACATTTCGGATAGGTATCCCTAAAAATCTTCAAAAACTTTTCTGCTAATAAATTCACTCGAAATCGATTGAATTTTTGAATTTCTTTCAAATAACAATATCAAACATAACACATAGTTAATTTTGAACATACTACACCATGTTGTTCACGATATTGTGCCATGTACAAACAATAGTGGATAATAATAAAGCTTTGTACACACAATCGTATAAAGCCTCCATTACAGATACCGCTTTCGGAGCGTTCGTGACAAACGCTTTACATCACAATTCAATATAATGTTACAAGGAATTGTGCTACTGGATAGTTACAAATTGCGATGCAAAAAATGGAAAAAAAGTGAAAGTAAAATGTGAAAAAGGTGTTGTAAGGTCGACAACCGACCTCACAAACCCTGGTGTCAGTGTTATAGAGCCGCAAAAGGCCACTGACATGGCTCGTGTAACGACTAGATAATAGCCGGGACCAACGACTTAACGTGCCTTCCGAAGCACGGAATCATATTTTTTTCGGACAATCAGGTGATTCAGCCTGCAATGTCCTAACCAAACTGGGGAAAGTCTCACAGAGAGATTTTTGCTTGACAGTGTCCCCACCAGGAATCGAACCCGGAACCTCCATAATGGGCGTCGAAATCTCGATCACTCGGCCACGGAGGCTGTTATGATAATGGTGCAGTACGAAAATGGTTTCCTTTTTGTCTCGTACCCCAAAGTTGCCTGGAATAGATTGGCAGCTCAGGCATAAGGCCGCCTATTAACTCATTTTTTTTTTTTTCAATTTTGTAATATTTGTTTTTATACGTTTAAATATGTTCTGGCATTTAGACGTCATGGGTGGTTATGGTGGAATAAAGTAACTCACATATTACATACAAGTATATACACACATAAACCCTGAACATAGACACTCTTTTTTTGGGCAGTCAGTCGTGTAAAAAGGAGATTTTTCCTTGACTATTCCAGCACTTCTACCTATTCCAGCACTTCTACATCAGGCCAGCACAAAATCATACATCAAAACTCATATAATATCACAAAACTGACAAAGCGTGTGTAGCTACCGACAATACAGGATCGTCGAGCGAATGCTTAGCAAAGGAAGCTCGCCTTTATTGTCCATATTACGTAACTGCTTTTCAGCGAATATCGCCTGAAAAGGGCTGGGAAACTTTTGGTGCTATATAGGTGGCTATAGGTAAGGAAGTTTTAATAATATAATGTTAGTCTTCAACGGCCCGTTACAGTCCCACTGCTGGACTATGAGCCTCCTCCACTTAATCTCCACGCTTGGCAGGCGGGTTGGAGATCGCAGATTAAAAGGTTACTGTATCAGAGAGCGCTGCTGCCCGTTCCCTGTTCAATGTGTAGTCCCTAAGTCACCTCTTACGACACCCACGGGAAGAGTAGGGGTTGGTGACAAATGTATTCTACTCTGCCGTCACCACACGGAAGTAAGCAATATTAAGCAGATATATACTTACATCGACCGAGTGTCGTCGTCGATTACAGCCTGATCTTTAATTCAATCAGGCTTGGCCCCTCAATGGAGATGTATAATAAGAGCTGTTGATTGATCATTAACAGGTCATATACGTCCCCACCGAGAGGCTCGAGCCTACCCTGGAGTAGGGCGATTAGTCGACCACGCTCACCCAGTGCGTCACCTTTGAATTTCTTCGCAGGAGTGTGCAGGTTTCATCACGATGTTTTCCTTCACCGTAAGAGCGTCGAATAAACGCACATATGAATTCGAAATTCGAAAACACATTGGTATGGAGCCTCCCGGGTGGAAGACAGCGGCCCTAACCACTAGACCACAGACGTTCTCTGTAGATTGATACTTACGTAAAATACCTGGCGAATGGAATTCGATGCTAGGTTTCAAATTGTATTAAGTAAATTTATATTTTATTTAAAAAAGGAAACGCAAAAGATGCGACGACCGTGGAGTTTCTTCGGTGTGCTCTTCTCCACAGATTCCGCCATTGTGTTAGTGAACTCACCCAAAAAATGTAATGCCGGATCTAAGTGATGTAATAACATCCTATGGAAATAAATAATTTTGACTTTTTGACTTTTGAATAAAGTTGCTGGGCACCGGTGAACGCAATTGGCACAGATCGTTCACGTTGTAAACCTGTGGGGGAAGCCTATGTTCAGCAGTGGACGTCTTCCGGCTGAGATGATAGGTAGGTAAATAGATTAAGTAAATAGGTAGGTATTGGCCTCAATTCGGGATGTCACGCTCTAATCCTTAATTTAAGTTAGTCCGTCCTTTTTACCTTTTAAAGATTGAAAAGGGACAGGAGATGGCCATCCTAATATTAGAGCTGTCATACAACGAATTTGAACCTTATGGCCGTGTCGATTGCAAAATTTTAGAGAGCACTTAAAACATGCAACTTAAAAATCTCTTAAATTGACAGCTATGCCCTTATTTTAGGTTATCATTCGTTCAAATGAATATCATTTGTTCGTCACCTCTCATTGGTCATAAAAACGAAAAGGATAGCTGGATTTTAAAATTAGAATTAGAGCATGACATTCCGAATCGAGGCCATTATCTTAAGGTTGGCTGTGTGGTGACGGCAGAGTAGAATACATTTGTCACCAACCCCTACTCTTCCCGTGGGTGTCGTAAGAGGCGACTTAGGGACTACACATTGAACAGGGAACGGGCAGCAGCGCTCTCTGATACAGTAACCTTTTAATCTGCGATCTCCAACCCGCCTGCCAAGCGTGGAGATTATGGCAAAACCCTCCACTTAAGTGGAGGAGGCTCATAGTCCAGCAGTGGACTGTAACGGGCTGTTGATGATCTTAAGGTTATCGTTACCTACCCATTTAGTTAGTAATAAATTCATAATAAAATAACTTCATAGTTTCTCGTTCCACCCAGACATTCCTAGAATGCGTTAGTAATAGCAGATAAAGGGCCCATTGTCTTGTAAAGGACTGAATAGTGTTTATTTATAGACAGAATCTAGAGATTCTCTGATTAATATTGTTTTTATAAATACATTTTCCAGATTCAATAGATCACTTATCAACCCACCTTAATGTTGATTATTTAAAATTTAATTTTACCAAATCTTTTAATTTGTACTACTTAAACTTTCACAGTTATTATTTTAACTCTGACCTTGCCTGAAATAAAATTGCTCAAAGTAATAAATGCACTAAATATACCACTCTTACACATTTCAATATAGCAATTTATTTGCGATGTAAAGTCCATCAGGTGCTGCAAAGCAAGAGTAATCTGAAATGAGTCATTCTAAGACCGAAACTAAAAATGATCTCAATCGAATGTTATATCAACAACACTTCCTCACAGTAATCTCCACGAAACTCGAGATCTCTTGAATAATTCAGAGCCGAAACTGCAGCAAACAATGGTCTATCAGGGGCTAAATTAGATCCACATACTATCTCGTCGGGACAGACAGACAGACGCCCATCCTATTATTAAGTATGGAGATCGTATCTGGCGCGTGCTCGCGGTGTTCGTTTAATTGTTAGTATGCCAGCCTACCGTTTGAGAGATGGGAATTAAAAAAAAATGTAACAAGCGTTTTAATGCGGGAGTGAATAAAATTTGACCTTAGTTTCATCCGATGTAGTTTGGAGGTTATAGAGCTCTAGGAGACACCATATTGCTGTACATGTTCAAGGGTCAAAATTTGGTACACTTGTTCTTGAGACCTTATATTGCAGAGTAGGGTTTAAAAAACTAGTGATGGAGATTAAATAAAACATCCAATCTTCTTTTGACAATATATTGAGTTTCCACAAACTCGTATTTAAAATGAAATTAATGAAAATAAAATAAAGGACGTGCGCTCCGCGCAAGAGTAGATTGACAGAGAGAAGTATGCACGAGCCGCTCGCAGTTCGCTCGCATCCCGCTGCTATCTTCATCATATAATAAAAGGTAGGTCGCGCGTCGTACCGCCATGTTCAAGCTTGAACAACAAGTGTACCTTATGACCCCTGAACATGTACAGCAAAGTATATCCATGTCCTCCGAACTAATGGAAAGTAACCAAATTGACAGTGCATTAGTGGCCCAGAAGACACTTGTTAACTCTTCGTGTCACTTTTTCCTCTCCGGCAAAGCCTTGTTCCGAGTTTTTTTTTTCCGATTCTATAGCACCCCTAGCATTTTTTGTAGGGGTTCCTCCGCTTTCCCCAAAAGTTTGTAACACGTTTATATATATAAGGTGCCCCGTTTTTAGTGTCACATATTTTCAGGGCTGAAAGAAGAAGATCGAAAATAAGAACATAATTTGAAACAGTTGCAAACAGTTGACGAACGTCTGTAAACATTTATAAACAAAACATTTGGGAGACACTACAAAACTGTTTGCAACAGTTACAAACACCGGTGTGGGAGCACCTTTACATAACGTGCGTTGTCTGATTATGTAATACAGTTATTTCGTGATTGTGTTTTCTACAATACAATTACACTTTTCTGATACTAAAAAGTTACAGAAACACAGTACATACCTACATATCACGAAAGAAGAAGAAAAACCTGGTACCTGGAGCAATGCTTAGTGTGGAACAATGCTTCTTCGGTTACATACATGTACGTACATACATAGATTCACTACGTAACCTTTTTTTGGGGCAGTCTCGTGTAAATAAAACTATGCACAGCAATATCTTCTAGACCGCTAGAAATTAGGTAAGTTTATATGGAGGCTTATGGAGCATTCTGAAAGGAATACTCTTTAAAAAATTTGTTCCATTATATGGCAACACTGTGGAACTTCTTAAAACGTAGTGATTATATCCTCTTTGTTTGTAATTTCTCATTTTGTTCATATCATGGACCTAACAAAAACCGAAAGACCAAACGTTACCAAGTTTGTAAAACTAACACCGCCATCTGTCGTTAAACAATCTAAACCATTCGGACTACTTGACTTCTCGCCGGCTTCGGCACCGGCTTCGCACGGGTAGAATAATTCTAAATTCATACACATTTTCAACCAACTTCAAATAGGAAGGCTCCTGGAGGAGGTTCTCAGTTCGCATTTTAGCAATACGCCCGCGACTGCGTTCTAGCGGTCCGCACGCAGCTACGCTCGCGTTGTGTAATATTTTCCCGTGGGAATAAAACTTTTTCCCGTAAAAAATATCCTACGCTACGGCTGCTTTGCGCGGCGGTGTTTATTTTCCTAAATTCGTAATATCTTCTGAATAGAATGTCCGATTTGAGTAATTCAAAAAGTTATCTATAGGTATTGAATATGAAATTATTTATTTGGATAAGGATTTATACGAAGGTATGGTTATCATGGGCTGGTTTTGGTCAGCATTATTATTAACTTATTTTTGTAAAAAGTGGTTATAGTGATATAACTACAATATTTGGACATATAGTATCGCGAAGTTTTTTGTAGATATTGATATCTCTTCTAATATTGTAGAACATTTTTTGTTCTATCATCAATAGATTTCGCAGCGTATGCGATGAATGAAATTTTTAAGCAAATTTTTTTACACCTTGGTTCACGTTACAAAAGTTTTAGCAAGGATCCCTAATTATTGAATGGTCCATCGTTTGGAGAACGGTGCTACACTTGCACTCCAAATCCAATCCCCACCTGAAAAGGTTCTCCTTATTTTGGCAGACCTGTGTCCAGGCGACGGACTCAGGTGGTGGGACGGAAAGGCCAGGAAGTTCGACACTCTCTGACCACAACTTAAATCTCTCTCTCCTTTGACCGATTGTCATCGTTGTGAAGCGGAGAAACATGCATGCAGCATGCAGAAGAAGAAGAGTCAAGAGGCGGCTTTATTCTTAAAATAGCAATCTCTTCCAGGGCATAGAAAAAGCATATAGTTCTATTCTTGTACAATCAAAGTTCTATGCTTAATAGGTACCTACTCCACTCTTCAAAACAGATAAACAGTTAAAAGTAAACCAGCTGCAGCCTGGTTATAAAGGACTACTTAATCAAAAATTGTATCATGATTCTATTGCATGACAAAGCCTACACATACAATGAAGTGTAGGTGTATCAAACGCCTATCTTATAATAGCTTACTATTGCCTTTGGAGCAAAAGTAGATATACTTGAACAGTAGAAGGCTCTGGACAACCTACTTAAACCTGCTAGAAGGCCTGACCACGTTAGAATTTACATTACAGTTAGTTATGTCTGTGGTTATGTGTCAAATTGTGTTGGTTGTAGATAAGGCGATGCTGCCAAATGTGGAAATTTCAACTTTGATACTTTTAAATAAAGAAAGCACGGGATTTGACAGTGGTTGGTATACACGAAAGTTCCTGTTACTTAAAAAAACAACAAAGTACTCATTCATGGGGAATTAATTCATTCATGGGGAACTGTATTCGCTTCTATAATAAAATACCAGATGATATTGTGAATCTGTCCGATAGCCAATTTAAAGCTAAAATTTAAATTATTTTATGTTCTAAGGCCTATTATACGATAAATGATTACTTAGATGATAAAAACGTCTGGTCAACTGTTGTTCCAAATCAGCGGAGTAGATTGTAATTATGACTCATGTATGATTCTTTATATATTTAAAAGAAAAGTACAAAAGATACAATTCCTGTGGAGTTTCTTCTGGTCGTTCTTCTCCACAGAGGGCGTACACTGGTAGTGAACGTGCCATCTATGTTAGCTTTGACGTCGAAAAATGATTTGTAAAAATCTTAATTCGAATAAAAAATGTTTGACTTTTGACTTTTGACTCTCATCAACATCATCGTGTGGGTTGTGAGGTCGACAACCGACCTCACAAACCGTGATGTCAGTGTTATAGAGCCGCCAAAGGACCTGACTTGGCTCGTGTAACGACTAGATAGTAGCCGGGACCAACGGCTTAAAGTGCCTTCCGAAGCACGGAAACATCTTTCTTATCGAAAAATGAGGTGATTCAGCCTGCAATGTCCTAACCAAACTGGGGAAAGTCTCACAAAGAGATTTTAGCTTGACAGTGTCTCCACCGGGAATCGAACCCGGAACCTCCGTCGAAATCTCGACCACGGTCACGCAGACTGTTATTGTTGTGTTAAGTAGGTATTGCTTACAAAAAAGTTTATTTCTCGCCTTTTGGCATACTTTGATTACTTGAACCCAGCGTTCAAGTTTGTATTGCTTCAAAACTTATCCCAAGGACCGTACCCATATTAAAATTTCATTAACAGTACCCTGGGGTACAGGCGCACCCCAAACAGAAAAGAAACACTATTTATAGAAAAACATAACCAGTTTAGAAATAACAACTAAGAAAACCAATCTAGAAAAAAGCAAACCATTAACTAAAGATAAGGAAGTCCCATCTCAATGAAGAAAAAACGTCAATGGCAAATAATATCTGCCATAATCAATATCAACAATTGAATTGAGTAATCTTTAAGAAACGGAGGGATTTTAAGGTCCTCAGAGGGTGCGGGAGGACAATGGTGTTTTTCATATAAATAGGGGTCCTCCACAATACTTTTTCGTGGTACCGTATGCAACTGTGAATGTTTATACGTCGAAACACAGTGATTTGAAATCTTTTGATTTTTTTACTTTTCCTTGTTGTTTTTTTAGAAGAAATAGAATAGTATTTTCTGAGTGTTTAATCATTATCATTAGAAAACTAGATTCGAAATTCGAGATTTATTCTGAAATGTGAAAGATGCTTTAAAATTGCGAAAAATATTCTAAAGAAGGTGTTTGTTTATCAGACACTTTTAAGTCTGATTTGATGAAGACAGCAAAAAGTAGTGATGGTTCATAAAATAAAAACCTTCAATTAAATATAAGCTAAAAGTTAGGAAAAAATAAGATAATTTTATTAAAAAATCATCATACAAAAGAACAGGGTCATAACCAATAAAAATAATGATTTCATAATAATTTATTCTGCAGTTCGAAAGATTGTCTCGGGCTTTTGAGATTCGATTTAGTTCGATGAAACCTATAGTCTGGGCAAGTAAGGGTAAACTGACAGGTTGGTAAAATATGTGTTTTCTCAAAACTCCGGGCAAAGTAGCGACGTAAGTTTGAAGTTTTTGATAGGTAATTTATTGGTTCGGTGTTTTGTGTTGACTTGACTTTCTTTGTAGCTGAGAAAAATTGTGAATAGAATTGTATTTAATTTTGATTAAAAAAAAACTTTGTTTTTTACACAAATAACCTATTGATAGAAAACATGATTTTCTATGCAATGGGCGCGGATGAAACAACATGTTTGTTGGCTCCGTAGCCCAGGTGGTAGTGTATCTGCCTCCGACGCACAGGGTCGCGGGTTTCAACCAATAAAAAATAGAAAAAAGGAACAAAGAAAATAAAAAAAATAACGAATATATGAGGGTTGGAACTTAAAAAAATCATAAATCAGCCATTTAAAAAAAATTTACAGTTGCACACTATTATCCTAAAAATTAAACATTCCTTTCTTCAAACCAAAATCGATATCACACACTGTCGCCAACAGCTCAAAACACCCTTTCCATTTTGACAGCTTCCTGTCAAAATCCCGATAACAGTTTAAACCGCACGCGCCGACACGTGACTCTTTGACATTTGACGTGTCAAGTCTCACAGCTGTCAAATTTGGTTTCCACAAAGAAAATGGCGGGTGGTCAGTGCATTGTGCAGCAAATTGACTTTTGGTCTGCAATTAAATGGTTGGGATGTTATTTTTAAAATATCCAATGCTACAGAAAAACGTTTGTTGCGGTACCGAAGAATGACGAGATTTGCAATCAAGCCATAGTTACCGACAAGAATTGAAATCTTGTGGCAGTGGGTCACGCTCGGTGTGCAGAGCACTTTTCTTGTAGAATTTTTCGTCTGCTGGGGCCTCTCTGCAATGTATCTAGCATTGTAATAACTAGTGGCTCTGTGAGCTGTAGACCTCCAGACATACAGACCTCGCGAGTCTGTATATCTTTTCATATTTATTTTTATTTTTCCCCGACCCCTTGTTTTTTTTTTTTAATTTATAAATTTAATTAAATTTTATATAATTCATTTTATTTTATTTTATTGGTTAAGAAATAACATCATGTTACCATTTATGTTATTCTTAAGAAATGTGACCTGTAGATGAAAACAGCCTCAGCGGTAGACCTTGTAAGCTGGCAACCCCCATAACTGCGTAATTTTTTTAAATTTCCAAAAACTGCCCCGACGAAAAAAATCGATTAATTTATCGAACCAGCTCACAAAATTTCACGAGAATCGGTTGAGAAACGCGACCTGTAGAGTGAAACAAACAAACATATGGACAGATGGACATACAAAAGCAAATTTCTCGCTTCGCTCGCTCGGTCAATTCTTTTTAAATAAATGGCGTTCCCAAATTATTTTGCTGGTATCAAGTGTTTGTGTTTATTTAGTTTGACAAGCGGGTTTCATGAGAGTAGGAAAAAAAATTTGAATGCGAATTTAAAATTTTTAATTTTATTATTTATTTTACTTGTAAATCATCATCATCATCAAAACGTCATCTCTGTTATCTTTTTGTGTACTTTCCAGTATGTATCATCATACCTTTGTATTTACCTACGGAACTCGGAATTTGTCACACAGTATGCGTTCTGCGGTCTGCGGTCAGGTCAAATCAAACAAAATGTTCCTGCGGATCTGACCGGCGACCGCAGAACGCATCCAGTGTGACAAATCTATTATCCAAATCTTTAAAACATTATCTTCTAACTAAAGAGTAATTTTCAAAGGGGAAAAAACAATGTATCAATACAAAAAACGGTTATTGTATCACATCACCACATCACATTATTATAAATGTGAAAATATATTTAGATGTTTGGATGTTTGTTCCGCTATCACGCCTTAACTATTAAACGGATTTGGATGAAATTTGTTATAGAGATAGTTTGTACCCTGGATTAACACTAAGATACTTTTTAAGGGAAAAAGCAAGCGGACAGCTAGTATTTAATAAAAGGAAGTGCTTTATTACTTTTCTCGTAGCATATTTTTTCCAAACAACACTTGTTGAGTTAAAAACGATTACTCTTGACCAGTAATTTCATTGCGCTTTTTTTTTATTCAACAAAATAAGTACTTATCGGCTAGTACAAAAGTCATCGTTAAACTGTTACGTTTATTGGCGATATAGTGCTCTAAAGTTTACATAGAATGTACCTACCATTATGCTACAGTGAACAAAATTAAAACATACCTACCATACCTATGGTTTCATATAACTTTGGAATAAAACCTTTCACAGGACACATTTCCAGACAGTCAATCTCGATTAGCTGCCAAGTGTGAATCATGAAAACCCTTTTTTCTGTCATACATATCTTGTCTTTTTCCAATGTTATTCGAAATGAAAAATTACCCTAACCACAGAATAAATCATAGCTAGCTTTTACTAAAATAGACGCTGTATTTATCACGGTACATCTCTGGTATAGCTACAAAATTACTGAATGTTTTTCTTTCACAGAAGTACATACTTACTTTTTTATTCTAAATATTCGATCGCGCAAGCGATATCATGCTTGCCACTTCAGAAAGCCCCGTCATACGCACCTCAGTGCCCCTCTACAGGGTGTCCTATTAGTTCCGATTTTGTTTACAATAAAAACAATCAAACCCTGCCTGCATCCGAAGCGGGCCGCTGATTATTTATTTTGCCTCGTTTTGTGATAACAATAATACGTAGTAGGGGATTTAGACTGAGTTAGACATACAGGATTGAGGTGTTTAGACAAAGAAAATAAAAACAGAAAAGTATTATAACCTGAAACTGATTCTGTGTTCTTGTGTTTTGTGAAAAATTGGATCAAAATTACCTTAAAATAGTTAATATTTTGTTTTTTTATTTACCATTATTTATTAAATAAAAACTTTGTTACGGCGGCGTCTTTATTGATCTGTTTTTTTAATTAATTAGAATATTTAGTTTTGTAGTTTCTTTTTTTTTTATACAATCCTTTGTGGATTAGACGTTTTCTTTTGCATATTTCAATAAAAACATGGTCTTAATTTTTTTCTTCAGGCTCTATTCTTCGAAAATCTGTTTGGTGTTTTGCTTTGTGCTATACCTATCCATCTAGTTCTATCTACGAGCCTACCTTGGTAAAATGCACGAATGTAATACCTATTAAACTCAGAATCTTAAACATCCTTTGTATTCTCACCTATCAACTACAGGGTGGTTTGTTTATATTATTCCAGCGTATTTTGCCGTCACAAAAGACAGCCCACTGTTTATTTTGTGCCAAATCACCGCCTGCAATGATATCTATCAACTGCTCATATTTTATTAAAAACATTGAGGGGAGTGTTTACCAAACCTACACTGTTTTATGACACTGTAGTTTGTCTATATGCAGCTGGTTAATAGAGTACAAATTACGACGGCAGAATTGCGTATTTACGTAGTATTAAGAGGTTTTCTATTATTTTTAAGGGTTCAAAAAAATGATGATAATTTAAACATAAATAAATTAAAAGCAAACTAAATCTATATGTTATTTTTAACCACTCTTAGAAGGCTATATTATTCTTTGGCAGTTGACAAATTGAAGAAAACTATAAATCATATTTCCAGATCTTTAATTACGTAAGATTCATTTTTTAGTAAGAACATTTGAAATCGTGACAACAGTCACAATGATGTTACACGATATTACAACGACATTATTTTAATTTACAAAATAATAATCTTACACTTCTTATAAATAATTTACAATAAGTAGTTACTTAAATCGAAGTACACAAAAATAAGTTTAACGGACTTGAATTATTATTCATTTATTATTTTTCTTTTGCAAAACAGAAAAAAGGAACGTAAAAAACGTATGTATGGCATCAAAACAAATAAATGCAATAATTATGGCGTGTTTACACTTTAGTGCAAAATAATTAGAACACCAAATGCACCTGTCACACTGGGTTTTGAGATATAATAATATCGTTTGTTTTAAGTTTTTAAGAATGTAAAAAAAAAATTGCGAACACGGAATATTACGTAGGAATGTACAAAATAAACATTTGGCTAAACTTTAATATTTAAAATATACATAATGACACAAGATATTTTAATTCTTCACTAGTTATTTAGATAGAAATCCGAAATATTTGTCCCAATGACATCGTTGTAAAGTATTTTTGGACTTTTAGTTTAAATTACAATGATTTAAAGATACTGCATAATCTTAGATCAACAATTTTGAGGTGTTTTTAAATGTTTGTTTTAATGATATACATTACCTGTACAGCATGAAATTTACATCGTTTTGTTCACTACACGGCGGGAACAAAACGATGTAAATTTCACGGTGTATTATATATAACAGTATCTTTAAGTCAATATAAATACTTATTAATTATGAAAGGTATAATAATCAAATATTTACAATATACATATTTAACGCAACTTTACCATCCATAACAAAATTACAGCTACTTACGTTTATACCTATGAAAGGAAAATTAAAAAGGAACTTTGGAAAATCTTACGATAATTTCGTAAAAAAAATCAAAATAAATACAAATATTCAACTAAATACGACAAAGTTGAAATAAAGAATAGGAGAACAGAAATCAGAGAACATTTTCATAATGCATCTCAAAATAACCATAGCCTCAGAAAATCTGTTTCTTATCTCAAAAAAAAATGAACAAAATCAATAATAAATAGATTATTCAGGTCAGAATATAACTGTTAAAGGCCTACGAAATTCAGGACCACCTTGTGTAGCTTGGGCGTATTGCCCAGGATACTGAGGCATTAAAATACTTGAAGATCCTTGATAATAAGGCAAAGAAGGAGAAGGATTCGACCCTGATGAAGAAGAGCCTTCAGCCCGGTCTTGATTCTTCGCTGCCATATCCGGAGATTCTGCTGGTGACCTTGGAGAAAGACTAGATGGAGCCGAATTGACGGCTGAAGATAAGCCAGCCATCGCGGCGGCTGATGCTTCGGAATACATCTTGCTGATATCCATGGGATACGACCTTTGTTGTTGTTGATCCATGTACATGTAAGCTTTGGACAGAGCTGCTGAGTCGAGGTAGCCTCGGGATGGGTCGTGGTACATGCCATAGCTGCGGTACTTCTCAGCATCGATGGAGTATTTGGACATGTCCATTGAAGATCCGACCTGTAACAAGAATGAATTTGTTAAAAAGGCTGAAAAAAAATTTGTAAATTTGCCGTAGGTGAAGGAATCATCATCATCATCAACAGCCCGTTACAGTCCACTGCTGGACTATGAGCCTCCTCCACTTAAGTGGAGGGTTTTGCCATAATCTCCACGCTTGGCAGACGGGTTGGAGATCGCAGATTAAAAGGCTACTGTATCAGAGAGCGCTGCTGCCCGTTCCCTGTTCAATGTATAGTCCCTAAGTCGCCTCTTACGACACCCACGGGAAGAGTAGGGGTTGGTGACATATGTATTCTACTCTGCCGTCACCACACGGCGCAAGGTAAAGGAATAGAACCTTCAAAGTCAAATACGCAATAAGTACTAGGGTAGATAAATATAAAGAGATTTAAAGTTATATTAACAGTAACTTAATTATTCAAAGCACTATTGCGAGTTGTATACTTACAAATCTAAAGATGACTGTTAAGTAAGTACAGACTATATTCAAATGTGTAGTTGTACAAAACTAAAAACTATAAAAAAATGTTGTGACGGCCATAAATAAAGAAAACTTAAACTTAGATAAACTTTAAATCACTAGTGTCTGTTTGTATTGACAAATCAACACCATTGAAAAATTTACATAAGCCGTTGACATAAACACACGCAAACATAAGTCACTGAAAATTGAATATGATTTTCATATAAATTTCAATACATAGAGAGACCCATTCTAAAATAACTTTTATTGCAGTAACATAGAGTAGAGATGCTATGAAAGGATTGTGCTCGTGAAAACATAATGCAGTATTGTATTTCACACGCTCAGACACACAAATCATACTGAACAAAGGCTTCGAATAAAGCTTCGAATTTTAAAAATTTTAATGAAGTGAGCCGTACACAATATTGTGTGGAAAATATCGTTTTCTTGGGCTACACCGCTTCTTAGAACAGCAAACTTTAGTGAATTTGATGATAAATTTTCGATTACTCAATAAAGCATTATCGTCAATAGAGTAAAATATATTGTACGACTACCATACAACGGAACTTCGAAAAGGGTGCAATGCAATAAAAATGCCCAAAGAACTTGAACAAGAATCACAAAAAGCAAAAATCATAGAAAAGTACTTATCATAACAGAAAAACTTTTCATTACCGAGTTTTAATAAACCTACAACGCCATCTGTCGATAGCGAAGTGCAACTAAATTTATACGATAATCTTAACCTATAGTGCTTATTTTATACGTAGTGTTTATACTCTTATAACGAGTTTAACATGTATTATTTTTATTTAAATAATTCCTCGTTCTTATTATTGTGCTTTTTATTTGGGCTTTCATAATATAACTGTCAGCAGCGTCGTGGTTACCAAAGAATAAATAAATATAGAAATCTTAAGTATAAAGTTATTTTTCTCAGATCTAACAATCAAAGTATAATATCATGCATTATCATCAATCTTTTTAATATGCAACACGACCACGCTCGTTATCTTTCCTGTCCGTGTGTGTTCTGCATTAGCGTATAACATACGATCCTCGGTCACAGCTAGCACGCTAAATCAGGATTAGTCGGACAACGCGACATCAACTATACGGTTTACGATCAGCCTTACTGCTCGACGCTATTTTATTATACGTGAGTTACACTGCTTTTGAACTTGAGCATTTCTCGTCTTTTTAAAGCTTTTTTGGATTGGAGGCACTTTCTTGGAGTTTCAGCTTTTGTTGGTTTGAAACTGAGCGTTCTTGAGGAATTCCAACATTGTCCATTTAGTTCGGTGTTCAGGGTTTGACGGTAAACAAGGATGGTGAATTATATTCTAGTTCAATATCGCCAGTCTATGGGGCAGACCATCTCGGCCTGTTATTAGAACTTTCAAAGCGTCAAATGGCGGAAATAATAATATCTCAAAATAATAGACGAAATTATGATGATCTTTTAAATTTATCACAGAAATAAAAGCAAGACACAACGCACGACTGACTATGCAACGCACAAGTTAATAGGAAAGTTGCAACGCATCCGCAACTGATTTCACGCATATCAAAATTTCACAACGACTAATGAGTCGTCCCTACAAACGAACCGTAAAAGTCCAATAAACTCTACCGAAAAGCAGCTAAAATATAAATCATCTATCACAATAATCGAATCCGAAAATCACAATGGTTCGTTAAAGGCCCACGCTTTCTTTGGGCTGTCCCCGCGAAAATGCCTAATCACTGATTTTAATACTACCTGGCCGAACTCATACGTTTAGTATGGAAGCTCAATAGTAGCTGATTATATTGTTTCCTACCGAGTTTAGGGTCCGATTCGATACGTTAATCGAAAAAAATGCGTTTTCATCTGATAGTTGGGAGTCTATTAAGGTAGCACAATGGGTTTGATGGATCAGCGAGGGGGCCTATTTGGAGAGTGCCCGAAGCAGTCGAATTTTGGACTTTTAGTCATCTTTGAACGAAGCTGAAAAAGGTTTTAAAGCTAGATGAACCGATGAAAGTAGGAATCCATATTCTGACAAATAGGGAATATGTGCATTTTTTGTAAATTCCATACATCCGCCATAGAATATTTTGTTTTCGTAAGAGGGACAGATATACCTACCTATATGTAATGTTTCAGAGATGTTTAATAATGTTGTATCTAGTTTGTATTTCGATCAATTTCGATTCTGTTTTGACTGTAAGTATTCTATTTATTATCTTTCAGATGAACTACGAAAAATACTAATATTTTTTTATGCATATTCCCTATTAATAAGCCCTCATAAAATCTAACATTGTATGCTGACTACTGACAATGGGCAAATTTTATGAATATGAAAATTTCTTTAAACACATCAGATGAATTTTGGTCGTGCCAAAAGTCAAACCTGAAGAATGAATGAATGAATGAATATAAGAATTAGACGTAGCCTTTGTGAACCTCACTACAACATGCTATAGTATTACATCTATCAATTGTAAATAACACTAGCTACCGTAATCCAAACTTTCGCTTGGATTAATTAAACTTCGTAAGAGAAAGTTGATTGTGGATAACAGACAGCTATTGTCTGAATATCTATTATGTTATTGATTGAATGTGTTTATCATCATTTGAGTTGAGTCTTTGGATTTGCGGGTTAGTCAATATCATGCCTTTTTCATTTTTGTGATCTAACTATCAAGCAAAGCCAATTATTTCTTTGATGCTTTTACCGTATTGCAGTAAAATAAGACATATATTTCTCATAAAGTACGTAATATGTGTCCATTCTTTTTTATGTGCAACCAAAAACATTTCTATTGTAACATTTCTATAATAAATTAGGTCTCGTTTAGTTTATATTTTAAATCCTACCGAAGTTAACAATTACAATTTACAAATCATTAACAATTGAACTTTCAATGTCATAAAATAATCAAATGCCCTCAACAGAATAATACAACTACCCTCCCGACAAATAAAAACCTATTAAATCTCTACTTGACACACAAACTTGGACAATTAAGTCTCTTGCCCTCTGAGACCCTCATCCATAGATCAGAAAACCTTAAACAATGAAAGACGCAATGCAAGAAGATGAAAATGGACCTTTTAATATCCTTTAAATTTTACCGTTGTTATATAAAAGCCTGTAATACCAGCTGGTGCATTATGTTGCATGCAAAATTTTGTGCCATATTTACATTCATAGATTGTCAGTTTCTTAGTATTATACACAAATTAGTAAGTGAATTTACGAGTATAAACATAATTTTGACTACGAAACCATCAAACTGTTTCCGATATAGCTGCCGCTTGTTTTACTACTTATATCAGCCCTTGTCTACAAGATTTAACCTGCCTTTTACACGACTGCCCAAGAATTAGGAGTGTAATGGTTCGGGGTTCTTCGCCTGAACGAAGCATTTGTTCATACAAAAATGTCCACTGATGACAGTGGACATTTTTGGCTGAACAAATAAAGGAGAGTGGGCAGAAATCAAAGGGCCTCGGTCCAAAATTAACTGTACTGCCAAATGACTTAATGCATCCTAATTATAATGTGTGTTAGCTATATTTGAAATCTAATCTGTTGTTAGTGTGATATAGCACAAATAAAAATATTTTTTTTTCTCTATTTTAGGATTTTTGAAGAAAATGTAATTAAATAAAAAGCGAAGTTATGTGAATTTTTCATTTTAATCAATTAACATGGATACTTCACCCTATAAAAATTACAATATTAAAATCATTTTTGATAATTTCTGAGTAAATAAGGCCGCCCCCACAATAGCCACATAGCACCTTTGAAAGAGTGTTACATGCGTAACATTTCATTATATGGGACCAAAAAAATCCCACCCTATGAAAATGAGATATTCAAGTTTTTAAAACTTTTTGTCAAACTCCACGTAAACAAGGCCGCCCCCACAATAGCCACATAGCACATTTGAAAGAGTGTAACATGCGTAACATTTCATTATATGGGACCGAAAAAAACGCACCCTATAAAAATGAGATATTCAGGTTTGTATAACTTTTAGTCAAATTCCGCTTAAATAAGGCCGCCCCCACAATAGCCACATAGCACATTTGAAAGAATGTAATATGCGTAACATTTCATTATATGGGACCGAAAAAATCGCACCCTATGAAAATGAGATATTCAGGTTTTTAAAACTTTTTGTCAAATTCCGCGTAAATAAGGCCGCCCCCACAATAGCCACATAGCACATTTAAAAGAGTGTAACGTGCGTAACATTTCATTATATGGGCCCGAAAAAAACGCACCCTATAAAAATGAGATATTCAGATTTGTATAACTTTTAGTCAAATTCCGCTTAAATAAGGCTGCCCCCACAATAGCCACATAGCACATTTGGAAGAGTGTAACGTGCATAACATTTCATTTTTCGGCCCCGTATAATGAAATGTTACCCATGTTACACTCTTTCAAATGTGCTATGTGGCTATTGTGGGGGCGGCCTTATTTACGCGGAATTTGACAAAAAGTTTTATAAACCTGAATATCTCATTTTTATAGGGTGCGATTTTTTCGGTCCTATATAATGAAATGTTACGAATATTTCATTCTTTCAAATGTGCTATGTGGCTATTGTGGGGGCGGCCTTATTTAAGCGGAATTTGACTAAAAGTTATACAAAGCTGAATATCTCATTTTTATAGGGTGCGTTTTTTTCGGGCCCATATAATGAAATGTTACGCATGTTACACTCTTTTAAATGTGCTATGTGGCTATTGTGGGGGCGGCCTTAATTAAGCGGAATTTTACTAAAAGTTATACAAACCTGAATATCTCATTTTTATAGGGTGCGATTTTTTCGGTCCCGTATAATGAAATGTTACCCATGTTACACTCTTTCAAATGTGCTATGTAGCTATTATGGGGGTGGCCTTATTTAAGCAGAATTTGACAAAAAGTTTTAAAAACCTGAATATCTCATTTTCATAGGGTGCGATTTTTTCGGTCCCATATTATGAAATGTTACGCATGTTACACTCTTCCAAATGTGCTATGTGGCTATTGTGGGGGCGGCCTTATTTACGCGGAAATTGTCAAAAAGTTTTAAAAACCTGAATATCTCATTTTCATAGGGTGCGATTTTTTCGGTCCCGTATAATGAAATGTTACGCATATTACATTCTTTCAAATGTGCTATGTGGCTATTGTGGGGGCAGCCTTATTTAAGCGGAATTTGACTAAAAGTTATACAAAGCTGAATATCTCATTTTTATAGGGTGCGTTTTTTTCGGGCCCATATAATGAAATGTTACGCACGTTACACTCTTTTAAATGTGCTATGTGGCTATTGTGGGGGCGGCCTTATTTACGCGGAATTTGACAAAAAGTTTAAAAAACCTGAATATCTCATTTTCATAGGGTGCGATTTTTTCGGTCCCATATTATGAAATGTTACGCATGTTACACTCTTCCAAATGTGCTATGTGGCTATTGTGGGGGCGGCCTTATTTACGCGGAAATTGTCAAAAAGTTTTATAAACCTGAATATCTCATTTTTATAGGGTGCGATTTTTTCGGTCCCATATAATGAAATGTTACGAATATTACATTCTTTCAAATGTGCTATGTGGCTATTGTGGGGGCGGCCTTAATTAAGCGGAATTTTACTAAAAGTTATACAAACCTGAATATCCCATTTTCATAGGGTGCGTTTTTTTCGGTCCCATATAATGAAATATTACACATGTTACACTCTACCAAATGTGTTATGTGGCTATTGTGGGGGCGGCCTTATTTACGCGGAAATCGTCAAATAGTTTTATAAACCTGAACATCTCATTTTTATAGGGTGCGATTTTTTCGGTTCCATATAATGAAATGTTCCATTTTTAACGCTCTTTCAAACGTGCTATGTGTCTACTCTGGGGGTGGGTTTAATTTTTGGACCAATTTGCCCACTCTCTTTTGGATGTATGGAGTATCTTTAAAATCTATACATCAGCCCGAACAACACAGGCTTTATTTTTATTGATATGGTAGTCAGTTTTTAGATGTAAATCAGCCAGCAGTTAATTTTTAAATTATTATTAACTCGGTTTAAAAAAATATTGATTTCTTCTTAACACGACATCCAGAGTTTCTGTTTTTACTGAGCAGACATTACGATATAGGTACACAATATATGCGTCGTCTTTGCTTGGATTTATAATCTATGGCTGCTCCCTACATTTAAAACTCCTCCATCTTTCCGGTTGTGACGTTTAATCTCGTGGATGTGACGTGGACGAGGGGATTGAATTGTGATCTTAGTTTATTGGATTATGGATTAAAAACAAATAGTTGAAGTAAATGAAGCTTGAAAATGATTGAGGTTTAGAGGAAAGTGACGACCCTTAGAAAAATTAGACGGATATGATATGGGACGATGTGACCAAAATTAACAGGTAAGGTACAGTTGATAACTATTACACGCAGCTAGACACTCGCATTACGAATATCGCATCGGTTGCTACGAGATAAGGGTGCTTTCAATGTCTAAGTGTACAGCTAAATGTGCTGGCTACTGTAATTATTCAGTTAAAAGCAATAAAAAAACTGAAACAAGTAATCGGATCATCAACAATTTTATTGAAAACATCACAGAACAAATACGAGTACAGAGTAGAAATTAAAAAGTGGCAATATAAATTGTTACGTCCTGTTTCCACCATTATATTGATTTGAAAGTGACCATACTACAGTATTGCCACTTTTTAATTTCTACTCTTTTTAGACGCACTGTACTGTAGAAACAAACAAGCATCAAACAAATTAAGTAATAACAAAACATATCTTTAATAAACAGCATCACCTAAAATTAAAAACCGAAACCGAAAACCGAACCGAATTTGACCGATCTTTTTTTGCAATATCATCGCAAAGATAGAAGATAAAATAAAACAGGTAAATAATAAACAGAACGATCTCGAAGATTGATTAAAACCAATCTGGAATTTGAATCGAATGCACAACGGGTAACAAAAGCTCAAAACAGTAATGAGCGAATTCTGAATCACTCTAATAATTCATAACGCAACAACAGCTTCGGAATATCTTCATCGCAATCAAATGTCTAGGGTTGTATTACCTGCTATTCACATTCGTTGTATAAAATATCAGTAAAATAAGTAATGTTAATGGTTTTTAGAATGAAATGAAAAACGTTTATTTGGTATCAGAAATAACTTGGACACTTCTAAAACAATCAACAGAGGTCCCCAAACTAGGCGAAGCCTGTATCTTGGGAAACCTATAAGCCTGATTTGTCTGTATGTGTAGAAATAAAAAATGAAATTAAATATGAGTGAAATCTGTATTTTTATGATTGTGTGATTTGAGAGTACAAATCTCTAAAAATAATAAACATGATATTTCAGTGTGAGAAGAAAAGATGTGTTATGTGTGTGTACGAAGACTTGTGTGTTATAGTGATTTGAAATTTATAGTAATGAAAAGAAAATGCCAGCTATAATTCAATTTAAGTTGTACCAACCGGGTAATAAAGACTCCGTTGAATTATAATCAAAATTCTTCAGCCAACTACAGATCTTAGATTTCGCCAATCCCGAATGCTTTTCGGGATTGGTCGAAGTAAATTGGTCGATTCGGTTAGAAAATTTCGCACTGAAAATACATAAAATTAATGAAAATAAAAAAGTAGAAATACGAAATACTGTTTTTTTTAATACTTCTTAGTTTGTTTTTACTAACAACTAATTTTATTAGCTGAAGGTTATCAAAAGAGTCCTGAATTCAGTGAATGAGTTGAGTAGTGCTAAAACAAGACCGGCTAAAAGGTGTTTGTTTTTTTCATAGGTCGACGTCAAAACAGAATCGAAATTGATCGAAAAATTATTAAACAAATATATATGTCCCTCTTAAGAAAACATTGTTTTTATGGCGGATGTATGGCCCGCGTGTAATATGACGTTACATTAGGTACACATCGGACCTCTCTGTCTAACCATAAATTTTGAAGCCTTATAACTTTGTTTCTGAGCAAGATATTAGAAAAAATATTTTTATGTATAAGTACATAATATTTATATAGAACCTGAAATATTTTGATTAACACATATTTAAAGCATTAATAATTTAAGCATTAATTTTGTAATTGACAATATTTTATTTAAAAAAGGAAACGCAAAAGATGCGACGACTGTGGAGTTTCTTCGGTGAGCTCTTCTCCACAGATTCCGCCATTGTGTTAGTGAACTCACCCAAAAAAATGTAATGACGGATCTTAGTGATGTAATAACGTTCTATGGAAATAAATAATTTTGACTTTGACTTTAAAAAAATGTGCATATTCCCTATTGCTACATGACTGTTACTGGTCACATCTCTAAATTCCTCACATTACACCGTAACGAATCTGAATCCCGGGTGATTCAGACCCTTGTTTACTATTGTTTACCGTTGAAAGCAGTGGATCGTCACGAAATAATTAGCGAAAATCGCGAGGGTGAGCGGTGCGCCCTCTCACAGATTATAACGCCATCTGTTGGTGTGAAAAATCGCCTCGTTTCAAGTTAGCTTGCTTGATCGTGAGGATAAAGCATAAAAATCATGATATAAATAAAGATTACACGATTTGCGTGATTAAACTTTAAAAATCAATTAAAATACTTCACGCTTCCTTAATAAAAGGTAGCAACTAGACTTTTATGGTTTTCGAGAAAAAAATACCTTGAATTTTGCAATTTATTAATCCGTAGCTTTTAATTACTTACCAACTGCTACATTTTTTTTAGTTTTAACTAGGTTAGTCATCCGAAATCTACCGGTTGTTATAGACTTTAAAGATGCCGCCTTAACCAGTGGCGAATTATGGAAAATTAAATAACTGGATGTGTCAGCAATTTTTACATCAAATTTCACATCTCTTTAGGATTTCGGAGGCACGTTTTTTAGTTTTTTTTTGGTATCGCACGACGGGCCTGTTTCACGCTATAAGCAGTTTATGTCTTAAACACCATAGAAGTCACGGTTCTTCCGGATTATGGGTAATATCTTTGATGGAATAATTACGACATTTTCGGTGATGGTAATTATGAGATTCTTGTTACTCTGTTTTGTGTTATTCTTTGACAAATTTGAACATTTTTATTTAAATGTATTTTGTTTTTTGTAATTTTATTCTACTAACATAGATACATTATGTATAGGTATTTTTGTATGGTAAAAGGTACTTCCGCAAGTTATCGCCTGTTTTTTTTTGTCTCGTTAGTTTTTGTTATTTCGGACACTTAGAAAACAATGAATGGATAAATACTAAATTCTTTTTTTGTGTACTGTACACTTTTTATTTTTTTGTAAGAGTCCAGAGAGCGTCGGTGGTCTAGTGGCTAGGACCGCTGCCTCCCATCCGAAGACGTGGGATCGATTCCCACTACGTATATACCAGTGTGTTTTCAAATTTGGAATTCATGTGTACGTTTATTTGACGCTCTTACGATGAAGGAAAACATCGTGATGAAACCTGCACACTCCTAAGAAGAAATTCAAAGGTTGTGTGTAAAGTCGACCAACCCGCACTGGGCCAGCGTGGTCGACGACTAAAGCTTAATCGCCCTAGTTCAGGGTAGGCTCGAGCCCCTCGGTGGGGACGTATATGAGCTGTTGATACGATAAGAGTCCATGATTGATCTTTGTGACGGGTAGTGACTAATGTTTACTACATTAGCAATTTATGTTAAAAAAAGAACACAAATGACCGTTACCTGTGCATTTGGTGTTAAGGCGGCGGATATAGCGTTCTGCTGCGCAGCCGCAGCCGCCGCTGCCGCCATGCTGGCTCCCAAGGGCCCGTATGCTGCTCCGTAGTAACCACCCATAGCTTGACCCATGCCACCTCCAGCCATGCCTGTAGGGTAGTTAACATTTGCAGGATCAGCATAATGACCGTAGATTAAATAAACCACGTGACATAAAACGTAACCGCCAATAGTAGTGCAGTTTTTAGTCCTCGTGCGACAAAGACTTGGATAATATTGGCGGTCACTTAATATGCCGCGCGGGTTTATTTATCTACGGTGATTATGCTGACTCTGTTGGTTGAGACAATGGTCTGCTATCTTTAAATCTTGAATTTCAGGAAGTAGAAAGAGTAGGCCGTATTAGGAATAAAACACTGCGCCCAAAAATGACGTATTAATGTTGGACAAAACTTTGCTAAGCCTGTTCGCGTGGTTGGTGTCTAGAATAGCTACGGAATGGGTCGTTGCTTTTTCGAGGCCGATTTCAAATAAGATCGGCTAGTACCCGCAGTTGGTACCATTATTTATCCTGTGGCGAGATTACTTGAATAGGTTTTCACAAATGTGATAATATTTATATTCAAGTATTAGTAGGTCTATTTATTTACATTATACTTAGCGCACTTTTTGTCTACTTTTAAATTATTCTTCTCTCTTACTACATGAATAGGTTGGCTGGAAGAGATCTCTTTGTAGAGATAAGCTCGCCTTTGCAATGTAGATTTTCAATGAAATGTATGTTGAAATTGCGTGCAATAAATAAAAATTCGATTGTTAAATCTTTTCACCAATCAGCACCATTTCAACGCTCGAAACGCAACGGTCAAAATAACCTCAGCGTGACCCTTATAATATTCACATAATCTATCATAAACGAAAGGTGTAAAGAGTTAAAAAGAAGAGATGAGCTGTTAAAACATATTTACAGTTTCTTATTATTTCAAAACCAGCATCAAACCTTGACTTTTTATTCATGGGAAATATAATGTTACTTAAACAAAGAAAATCATCAAGCAAAACAAGTGACTGTTTATCCTAGTAATAAACATGTTTTATGTAGAATTGCTAAACAGTACATTATATGATGTGGTTACAATGAATGTGAAAGAAAGTTCGAAAAAAAATAGCTTATATCGGTAGTATAATAAAATTATTCTTCTAGTTATTTAATCTCATGTTATTTTTTAAATTTAAACCCATTGTTTCACAAAAGAATTTCACGCTTCATCTTTTACCATAGTTATTTAACATAAACACGAAACTGCATTCGGAATTCGAATTTCGTGCACGAAATAGTTCTCGAACACCTTCGCCAAGTGGCCTCCGTAATGGACAGAGGTCCATTGAGTCCTAGAATAATGGCGTGCCGAGCCTCAGGAGTCGAGTACCAATTAATTATTTCATTGTGTTTGGAATAATCCTGCCCTCGACTGCTATTAACTAACGGTCAGTTCCTTAGAGGTGTTTATTAACACGGACCTCAGGGTTCGTATTTGTGTTGTGGTTTAGGTCTGCGAGTGTAAATTATCTAGAAAATTGACAGTTTTATTTTAGTGCGGATATCTTACGAATTTTAGAAGAAACCTCATTACTATTTCTCGTATTAATAAAACTACTGATTTCGCGATGAAATACTTTGTACAAATTATTTTATCCAGTCTACGAGTATGATTTTAAAAATCGTTCAATCCAATAGCTAAGTAGATATGAGTTGAAGGAAGAACGTCATAGCACGAAACATGACAAAAATAATCCACCAAATGAGGATGTCAACTTAGCCATTCTACATGCCACTACATGTAAATCGAAATCGCACTTAATGTCTTACACGAACGTTCCAAATCCGAATTTAAATAAAAAAAATATGAGACACCCTCTTTGTGATGACGTCAATCGAATCTACAATATATATTAAAAAGCGTCAAAATTCTATTTGCGGTTGAAAATAAGGAAAATTGTGTACTCGCACGGAATAGGGCTCAAAGTCGTCTGAAAATTTGTTTTCCAGCGGACGAGATTGAGAGGTTTTGAAAGGGACGATCGAGATTTTTTTTATTATATTTTTATAATTAAATTCGCTGTCATCTTTTGTGAGCGCCGATGTCTCTGTCTGCTATTGGCGTGAAATAGATGGAAATTCTCAACAGAGTTGACGAAGAGTTTTATTAATTTAGAAAAAAATATTGACAGAATACAGCTTGTTGTACTTTACGTTACGAGTACCTATAAAACATATTTCTTGTATTTTTTTATTTTAAACATTTTGTTCACGGTAACAGGAATTAATATTTTAATCTATAGACATTGGTGTTGAGGCACCATAGTTTTCAAGTCACTTAAATAACACCATATCACTAATCAATGTTTTTTTTTATCGGTATTAGCTCTAATAACCAATATGAATCCTCCTATCAGTTTGGTTATCGTTTTAAATCATCAACAGCTCATATACGTCCCCACACCGAGGGGCTTAAGCCTACCCTGAATTAGGGCGATTACGCCTTAGTCGACCACCCTGGCCCAGTGCGAGTTGGTCGACTTCACACACAACCTTTGAATTTCTTCGCAGGAGTGTGCAGGTTTCATCACGATGTTTTCCTTCACTGTAAGAGCGTCAAATAAACGTACATTGTAAATTCGAAATTCGTAAACACATTGGTACGTTCATAAATAACAAATGAAATCTAAAAAAATGTCAATACTTTTTTTGCTAGTATTCTAGTCCCTTTTGAATTTCGACTTAACAATGGCTGCAGTATTAGGCACGATCCACCCTAAGACGTACACACAAAACGTACATTTTCCCCCATTTTCGCCACTTCTTTCGATTCAATGTCCAGTCATAATGGTCGGCTTCCCAGTGTGAGGGTAAGCATAAGATAGACTACTTATTTAAATTTTCACAAACTATGAATCTCAATAATTATCCTAATAAAATATTTACAAAGAATTGAAATTTTTATAACCATTGACAACTAGAAAATACGTTTCTTTTGCTCCTTTTGTATATTCAAACCAACGAATGATCTATAGTCGTAACAGCACTTTTAAGATTTTTTCAATAATCTTTATCAATATTCTGAGTTTTTCACTTAAGACACATACATAAATATATTCAGCTGATATCGATCGAAGAGAAACATAAAAGAAAACTAAATTTAACTATTCATAAGGTAGCAATCTGTTCAAGGCAACCTAAACCTAGATTAAGAACATAAATAGGCAAACACTGTTCACAACATCAACGGCCCGTTACAGTCCACTGCTGGACTATGAGCCTCCTCCACTCAAGTGTTTGATTTGCCATAATCTCCACGCTTGGCAGGCGGGTTGGAGATCGCAGATTAAAAGGTTACTGTATCAGAGAGCGCTGCTGCCCGTTCCCTGTTCAATGCGTGGTCCCTAAGTCGCCTCTTACGACACCCACGGGAAGAGTAGGGGTTGGTGACAAAATGTATTCTACTCTGCCGTCACCACACGGCGTAACACTGTTAATTAGGCCGTATTCCTATAAAGTTATTATTTTTAACGGAAGAAGTTACAAAGTACCAACAGCTCGCCGTTAATTTCTCGCTCGCTCGCACACTCTAAACACATTTTATCCAGTGAATCCTATTCCTTATACGTAAATACAGTTGCTAAGTATTGTGCCATTCTATTTAGTATAAAAGATCGAACTGGTCAGGGGAAAATGGGATTTCCATCCCGGTTTTCTTTTCAATACGTCTGTCCTATTTCAATGTGTTAAATTTTACGGAAAAATTGTTATTTTCTATAGCGCCAGGTGTTTTCTGCGGGGTAGGGTGATTTATTGAATGTGAAAGTGGTAAAGATGATACTATTTTTATGTTAAAACTAGCAGTCTGCCCGCGGATACGCTCGCGTCATGTAAGATTTTCCCGTGAGAATATAATTATTTCCCGTAAAAAGTATCCTATGTGTTAATCCAGGGTGTCAACTATCTCCATTCCAAATTTCATCAAAATCCGTTCAGTTTAGTAATTAAGGCGTGAAAGTGGAACAAACATCCAAATATCTAAACATCCAAATATATTTTCACATTTATAATATTAGTGTGATGTGATTTATACAGATATATTTATCTTTGGTACATAAAAAAATAAGCTAAACTTTGATTTACATCACATCACGACAAAAGCAACTGTTAATCTTCGATCACAGAAGGAACCTGTTAATAGACTTCCGAGCCTCACGAGGAGTTTAAAGGTTTGAGGTAAAAATAAAATCGCTTCGAAAAAAAAAATTCCTCATTAACTGACAGTTGCCATGCAAACAACTTTTCTTTTTTCCTTTCAAACATTTGAGTATTATTGTCCTGCCTTTTCAAACTCTCCTAACGTTTTTTATAGTACCTACATTAACAGTAACAACCCTTTGAAAAACTTACTCGGCTTTATTCATTCAATCTTTAAAAAGTCGCAAAAACCTGTCTGAAAATTGTGATCTGTAAAAAAACAGTTTTTTCTTAACTTTGAACTTTGTCAGGTTTGACTTGAAGAAGTTTGATTTTGTTCAAAATTCTCCTTTACAGCTATTCTTGATTTCCACGCCGCTAGCAACATTTTAAAATGAAAATCGAAACGTACGCAAATTGAAAAGTAGAAAGTTACATTTATCAACTGTCATAAATTGTCTTTTCTGTGTTTTAATAAATGCATGGCGATTCATTAATTCATCAGCAAAAAAACCATTCTTACGAGTAACTAATATAAAGACAAGTTTTAAAAGGATAATTCCATGTATTTTACAAGCTTTTATTTAGCTTACACATACAGTTATGTGTGAGTGGCGGGTGGGTGCGTATGTTCGGGCCAAATCTTGCAACTCAACTTTGAAGCACTTGCTGCCATTGGATTTTGCTGAAATTTGGTACACTTATGTAACCGCGATGACAATGCAATATTATGGTACCATAAAGCTGGTCTGATGATGGGGACGGAAGGTGGCCATAGACACTCCTCTAATACACAACACAACCTAGTCGTGTGTAGGCTGGTTGGGTTTGTCTTAACAAGATCTTTAGTCATACGCAATGTCCAGGATCTCATGATGGAGCCGGAAGGTGGCCATAGGAGCTCCTTAAATACACACCACAACCTAGTCGTGTTTGGACTCGTTGGATTTGTCTTAACAAGATCTTTGAGCATACGTGATGTCCAGGATCTCATGATGGAGCCGGAAGGTGGCCATAGGAACTCCTTAAATACACACCACAACCTAGTCGTGTTTGGGCTCATTGGATTTGTCTTAACAAGATCTTTGAGCATACGTGATGTCCAGGATCTCATGATGGAGCCGGAAGGTGGCCATAGGAACTCCTTAAATACACACCACAACCTAGTCATGTTTGGGCTCATTGGATTTGTCTTAACAAGGATACTCTATCCACGGCTTTAAAAGCTTGTTTGAAAAGGATTTTTAATTAAGCTTATTTATTTCTAATATATGCATATAAGAATTCCTCGGAAATAGTGTATCGTTCTACCGAACATACAGGATGTTTTCAAATATGTACTGTGAGGATATCGTGAGAATATCAATTTCTTTAAACAATCCTCTTAGGGAATCGCGACCATGGAACTTATCGCCCTCTTCTATAACACAAAGATGCTATTTATGGCATGAATCTACAATAAAATTCCATAGGGCATAATGCTAAAAAAATAACAAAATTATACAAGTCTGGCAGTAGCAACGTCGTCAGTTAGTTGACGAATCTTTCTAAAGACTCCGTATGCGAAATTTAAAACTAGTGATGGTTAGTAGCTAGCCAGCTGCCTGTTCATCCTAAGGAAATTCTCTAATTACGCCGATGCAAGTACTCGTAACAATAAAAAAAACCCTAATGATAAAAATAAACAAACCCTCATTGAATTTACATCGCTATTTACGCTCGTATCTGACATTGGTGGTCCGTTGACGGATCGGAGTAGTGGAAACTGCCACTCGAGCTTTTGAAGTCGATGTCGCATTTTTAAGGTTTCAGAACATTTACCCCTTTTCGCAAATTAATTGGGGTTTTTGTGAGTTGATCGACAGTTTTCGATTATTTAGGGTTAAATAATAGTGCACAGCTCTTTTGAGGTTGTATGGGTTTTCCGTAATAGGTTCAGGTGGTTAACAAAAGGTTCAAGTTATTCTGCAAATTAAATTTAGAATTAGTTATGTTTGTACGTCAGTGAATAAAGTTCTACAAGGTTCTTAATTAAATTATGCACTCTTATTAAATATTTTTGAACCTAAATTAATAATACAGAACATACTATTTTATTTCGTTTCTACTTTTTCACTATAATAGCAGTAGTTTCTAGACTGCTGGTTTCTTTCTCATTATATATACTTAGTTACCATTTTATTGTCTAAATAAATGATTATTAAAAAATACCACCATAACCAAGGGGCCGATTGCGCACGCTCGGAAACGATAGAAACAAATGACGAGCGAAAATTTTCGCCCGCTCATTTCGAGCACCAGATCCCTTGTACTTCGCGACCAAGTTAACGTGGCACCTCGCGCCGAACATGCGACACACATGCGAGTGTCCAGTTAATCTGGTTACTCTTTAATCGCGAGCAACGCCGGGCGGACCTAACTAACCGTGCATAAATTGATAGATTAGTTACAGTTTGTGCAAATCACGCATGTAATGTTTATGGGTTTTTATTGGTTATTTCCAAAAAAAAAATAGACACTTTAGGGGAATGCTTACAATAATAATGTTTGCATTTTTAATACTGGTGGGATAGTATTTGCACTTATAATATTATCAAAAGTAAACCCATGAAATATATAACATAAAGTTATGTATATAGTTAAGCCTGTACAAGTAAAATAGATATTATTTTATGTAAATTTGAGTTCTGCATATTGCATTTTGTGTTTGTATTGCTGCAAATGAGGAATTCAATAAGCAAAACATACCTAAGTTTCAGACTTTTTGAATCCAATAAAACTATTCAGCCAGAGCGCTCCCACCAACGAATTATCTAGGTAAGTATAGTCTTTCTATAGTCAAGAAACTTAACTACGCTTCAAAGACCCCACCACAAATAAATACCAAAGCAGCCGAGGAAAAAAATTATACCATACTACATTCGAATACGCGGTAGACTGATGTTTTATATGACTCGGTTTGTAAGAACGTCGAAAGAAAGCTTCAATGTACAGCAGCGACATCGTCTGCCTGTCTGTCAAAATTAATTGTGCTAGTTAGGTGCTATGTTTTAGCGGGCTTTGCTATGCGGTTACTCTTCTTGACTATTAATAGTTCGTTGGCTCCAACAAAATTAAACAAAGAAAGTATGTTTATTTATTAATAAGACTAAACAAGTAAGAGTTAAGTAAGACCGCTTTTTGATTATCCTGTTCTATGTCTTATATTTCCTGTTGTGCAATTATGTTGTCAATAAAAAATATTGTATTGTAATAAACAGTAGGTGCAAAAAAAAACATAACCTTTCTTTGCTCCTTATTTTGAGGATAAAAACAACAAATCATTTCCGGCGACCATAAACAACGGCACGTCCGCTCTAGACGGCTTCTCGCAAGCGACTGTCATGTAAATGACGTCACGTGACCGGAAGCAGTTTGGTGGGGGGAGGGGCACGCACGCGATTGGTCACTTCCGTTCAGTAGCAAAATATATTTACATTTTTGTGTTTGTGTGTGCTAATCATGCATGATAACGCAATATACTGGATTACTGCAAGAATTAGTCTGGGGCGTTTTATATAGGTAAACTAATTTATAAGTGGGAAAAATTGCGAAACAAATGATATGACGTGTAATGTTTAGTTTGTCTAGAATAGCTATGTTACAATTTTGACAGATTTAAATGAAAAAAGTTAAACCACATTTTATACAGCATGAAATTTACATCGTTTTGTTCCCGCCGTGTAGTGATAGTACCCGTCAAACTGAACAACTTTTCACGAAAAAAAAAATTCTGTGACAAAAAAATTTTTGTCTCTCCATACAAAATGGGTCGGTCGGGGATCGGGAGTCTCACTTTGTATGGAGAGACCAAAAATTTTTTTGTCGCAAGAATTTTTTTTTTTCGCGAAATGTTGTTCAGTTTGACGAGTACTATCACTACACGACGGGAACAAAACGATGTAAATTTTACGGTGTATAGTAAGGAGATTACTTCATTATTCAATTATATATATATTTTTTTATAGATTTCCATGTGGTAAATCACTCCCGAAACTAACGTTCTTGGGTCTAGCTAGAGCTACATTCATTTTATCAAGCCAACCCATCATTAGACGCAATAAGAAACACAAAGATCGGCCGGCATACCTTCTTTCGGTACTTCCCCTTTGGCTATACATACTTACGTTAATACAATAGGGGATCGGACAACTTTTTTTTTATTTTATAAATCCAAACTTCTTAGTTTCTGCTATCGAACACTAAAATCATTTTTGCTCTACCTTTAAAATTTACCGAATTATAAAGGTTTTAAATTCAAGATTAGACACTAAGTGTCTTGTGACGTCATTTGTTAGTAACGCCATATATCTCCATACAAAAAATCATTTTTGAAAGACACAGACATATTGAAACTTTAAAAAATCACTGTATATTCGTTTTTCTAGTGATTTTATTTTTTTCTTCACGAATCGTCTGCTACTAATCTATATTTTAAAAATATTTCATATAATATGGTAAAATTTGGTAAATTTAGAAACAGTCCGATCCCCTATTGTGCCCATACACCGAATATTTTACCAGAACGTGTCCTGATGATGTGCAAGTACTTTCTGTAAACCAACTAGAGCCCCTGCTTTGCGAAATTTGCGAAATAGAGTTTGCATATCATAGATTTAATTAGCCATTTAAACAATAGTCGTGTCTTAAACATAACTTGTCTTTATTTAAATACACTTCACGATACGCCGAAAATAAATACCTACGGAAAAAGAATTTACTGTGTTCTACGTCAGTCAGCTATATTAATAATGCCAGACAATACATGAAAAACATATTGAACAGGCTAATACGCAAATGGCATGAATACATCCTTTTGTTCGTAATATAAATTTACATAACAATCAGTGGAATATACACAAAATATAGTAACTATAATATTATAGTTCAATACAATATGGGCATTGCAACACAATGCAGCCTAATTATTGAAAACATTTCGTATGGATTAACTGACAATACGACACTTGTTAAAATAATGGTTCGTGTAATGCTTGTCAAGTATAATTTCATTGATAATGTATGGCGAATTCGATTACGTAAGAGTTGAATATGGTTGACAATATTCGGTTGGTATTTGCTTGGTATTAGCCGTGTGGTGACGGCAGAGTAGAATACATTTGTCACCAACCCTACTCTTCCCGTGGGTGTCGTAAGAGGCGACTTAGGGACTACACATTGAACAGGGAACGGGCAGCAGCGCTCTCTGATACAGTAACCTTTTAATCTGCGATCTCCAACCCGCCTGACTTAAGTGGAGGAGGCTCATAGTTCAGCAGTGGACTGTAACGGGCCGTTGATTTGATTTGATCCAACTGCATCATTGTGCTGGCTACTTTCTGTGGATATGCACACTATAGTACACATCTATGAATGAGACATCAAAATAATGTGAAACGTCTGGTACAAAAGTATTGGATTAATAAATAGTACATTTTACTAATCAATAGAAATATGGAAGATTTTTTACTTTGTTTTTCGAAAATTATTTTCTGTTGTAACCAAAAATGAATTTGTCAGTATTCCAACAATTTCCCCTAACACCCTTAAAAAACTTGTCATCATTTTACCATGGCGATGTCCAAGCTCGTTAGTAAGTAGTAGGAAAACAAACATCTTTTCTTTAACACAAAGGAACCTACACGTACCTTTATAATAGCAAACACTTGTGTCAATTTGGCTGAACAGACAAAAGGTACACTCAACAGAAAGTATTATTAAGTGCAAAAAACCTTTAAAGAAATAAGTGAATGAACATAAAACCACCAGACAGTTATCTGCGAACTGGACTAATGTTTTCTTGTGGCAAATGAAAAGTAACACAAATTGTTACAGTAGCACTAATTATACATAAAAATCTAAATAATAGATGCTTCCTGAAAAAGAAATTGTAATAATGTAGTTTCAATTATAAAAGAGTTTAGTCTTTTAAATATTTTCGAGCACGACTGTACAATCCCAATCAAATTTATGTGCCTATCTGTAGTACATTGAGCCACACATTGTCCTACACAAAAGACAAAAGAATATCACCATAGCAACACGAACTAAAAGTACAAGACAAAATGTGGAATTTGTTGAACAAACTTTCATTGTGTTGGTATTGTGTCGTTAAAGTGTTTGTTCTATTTTTGTAATTAACTGAACACCTTTGAAAAGTGTAAAAAGATGTTTTTAAATGATTATTTATGCGCAAAGTTCCTATTAAATGTGGCTAGACATGTTCAGAAAAGAGAACAAGAGATGCATTAAAATTCGTTTCGTGAATTGCAACGAGTGCTCTTATGTTTTTCGATTTCTGAAAGAACAGCTGATAACATTCCGCCATTTTGTCTCTAGATTTTTTGGCGACCGATTCCTTGCTCTGTGGGATTGTCATTTCATTACGATATGAATGATTCAAAAATATGTTTCTAGAACAAAAAGATATCAAGTTATCAATGTGAAATTTTGCTACTGCTAATTTCACGTCAACTACTTCAAATAATTTGCCAAAATCACACCAACATTATGAATAAATAAATATAGACTCAAATCAACGGCCCGTTATAGTCCACTGCTGGACTCTCCTCAGCTGGGTTTTGCCATAACCTCCACGCTTGGCAGGCGGGTTGGAGATCGCAGTTTAAAAGGTTACTGTACCAGAGAGCGCTGCTGCCCGTTCCCTGTTCAATGTGTAGTCCCTAAGTCGCCTCTTACGACACCCACGGGAAGAGTAGGGGTTGGTGACAAATGTATTCTACTCTGCCGTCACCACACGGCTAAATATGGACTACTAACCACAAACTGTCATCAAGGTCATCTTATTACCCAAATTTGGCGAAAACCCATCAATTTTGGTCAAATTGGCTCCGAGTGGGCGGTGTCGGCGAGTGTGCTTACCCTTACGAGCCGCCCGGACAAGTATGCGTCGACCCTAATGTTTGTAGGGTGCACACGTGCGGATCGCGTGCGCATTGCCACTTTTATAGGACTTTTAGCGATATTTACATATAGATGCATTTGGTGGAAATTCATTTTTTTTTTAATTTTATAATTCTTATAAATAGTAAATTCTTGTATACAATTTTCTTCTTATCTTTAGTAACTACATGGGATTGCAATGGCTGGATTTTACCCTTGGTTTTAACTTGAGATACGTCTCCATCACTATTAGTAAGATTTATTCGTCAAAAATATTAAGATGACGTTAATTTATGCTTATGAATGATAAGTTATGAGTGATAATAATTAAAAAAAAACTCTCCAAGCTTTTTTCAATTCTAACTGCGGTCCATAAAAGTAATCGCAGGCGTGGTCGACACGTGTGTTCCTGCCCTTAGCACCTAAAGGCGGCGACACACGACCGCCGCGACCTTTTAGTGAAATTGCAAGAGGAAGCTGGGGCGAATAAATTGGTAGTTTGAAATTTAAGGATTTGAAACGATTTTAGTCTGCTTAATCATGATTGCTAATATTTTTAAAAGGAAACAAAAGTTTGTTTTTATAAAATACATAGAAACATCGAAAATTTTTAAGCTACTTGTTTAGTTTTTTTTTTTTTGGTTTGGGTCAACAAACAGTAAGCACAACACAGATTATTTGTAACAACTTAGAACTAACGTATAACTAGTTGTGAAACCAGCACCGTTAACCACGGATTACAACAATGTATTAATCTCTTGTCGAGAAAAGTTCACGCAGACATCAAATACTTAAAATATAGGATAAGAGATAATGAATTATTATTTATTTAATTTATTTAATTATTTAGTGTTTAGTTATAGGTACTTGTAACTTACTTGGCACAAGTAGGGCTAAGTGTAGGGCTTAATGAAAAGTATCGATAAACTCTAAAAGATAAACCATAGCATGAAAAAACAATAATATCATGCAAAATCACAATGATCTACCTCCATGACAGATAACAAAATTTTTAGAAAAAAAAATGATGTTGTGTAACTAAACCACGGATCTAAACATCCAAACAAAAAAGCTTAGCTGAAGCAATGTAATGAATAGCCTTTTTTTGCTGAAATGTAATTAGCACCTACCTAATAAAGGTATTTTTACGTAAGTACAATACGATCAAACAGAAAGAAACAGAAATATCATATTTCCCGGATATAATTTTAATAAACAACAGATTTAAAAAATCTTATTGAATTTTGCCAGCACAGAATTTGCCAGTATAATATACCTATAGGTTATACATTTTTTAAGCTAAGGGAAAGCCCACAATGCGTGTGACGTCACGACACGACACCCTACAAAATCTTAAAACCGCGAAACCCTTCCCATTCAAAAAATTCAATAACACGAACTGCCCCTTGAAAACATCTTTCTATAATTTTAATCGCATGTCAATGCTCTAAACCCTGGACCACAATAGTGAGGGCGAAATATGACGCACCCCAACCCCCAACTAACCCCCATTGACAAAAACTGTCAACTGTCAAACACAGCCAAGGCGGTTTAAACTATGTGTTCCATTTTCAAACGTTTCCATGTTTGGAATCTTTTGTGTGCGCGCCGCGGCGTGTAGCCTGTACGAACTGTTATATTGCATAGTAGATGTATGCTTAGCTTTATTATAATAATGACAACTGTTAATTTCGGCTAGAAAAATATAATTTTCGTCAGTTGTGAAGGTAGGTAATTTATGTTTGCTTACGATGATGACAATTTGTTATCTCTACAAACTAAAGAAAAGTATAAAAAAATAATAATAGATAGGTTTCAATACAGGCTTCCAAGCTGAACGTATGGCGATCGTTCTGGCGGCTACAGCTATTCTGTCAAGGGATTCGAATCCTCTCGGACAGCATGGCAGTTCTGCAAGCCCTGAATAGCAACGTCTTTACGTCGACTGACTGAGGTATGCAAGCACAACCACCTAACCTTACAGTGGATTAAAGGGCACAGCGGATCCAGAGGTAATGATGGGGCGGACGAGCTAGCCAGGAAGGGCTCGGACCAAGATGCCATTGGTCCTGAACCTATCGTGCCTATCCCAGCAGGTCAGTATCGCTCCATGCTCAGGGACCGCACCATTGAACAACCCACTAGACCCAGTGCGGAGACTGTCGGCAGGCAAAGGAAACCCTCCCGACGGTCAATCATCGGGTAACACGTACGCTGCTTCAACTCAAGAAGCCACAACTACGAACCGCAGCCAGCGCCATAACTGGTCACGGTTCCTTTAACAGGCATCTGTTTAATATAGGTGTCACGGACAGCCCTTTATGCAGAGGATGCATGGAGAAGGAAGAGACTGCCGCCCAGGTGCTGTTGGAGTGTCGGGTACCGGGCAAGGTATCTCGGTTCGCCGGGGACGATCTCCGAGGTGCATGGTAATATCAGTGGTAGGCTGCAGTTCCTCGAGGAGATCGGGTGGCTCGAGTAGTGAGCAACGCAAAATAGGCGCATCAGACGTCGGTTTGCGGAAACCAGCCCGTCATACCATACCATAATAGATAGGAAGTGCAAGACATGGATTGCCATTATCGTTTTCCGAAAAGAGAGTTATTGGTTCAAATTCTGTGCAAGACAGTTTTTTTAATAAATCTATTTTGGAAAGGGGAGTTTATAAACTTATGTTTTAAGATTTTCGTGGCTGTTCACTACACGAAAATTGTGTCAATTTTAGTGTTTATAAACTTGTTGGTAGACTAAGTAAGCAATTTTCTTCTGAAACTTGCCATTCTTTCCATTCTTACAGGTTCCAAGAATCACAGCTTTAAAAAAAAAATTCCATCTACTTATCAATTTCATCGCAGAAGTTTCAAAATAGCACCTAAATACCTGTATTGTGATAATAACAGCTGTTACAAAAATATATTTTTTATAAGGTTTTGTATAAACGTTGCGTTCGAGTCTTAGTCACGACAAAAAATCGTGACTGTGGGTGTGTTTTTGTCGCACGCCGGCGTTTGACCTAACTAAAGCTTTGTTTAGTAAGGGCCAGTACTTGCACAAGTATTGTAGGTACTGGCGCGTTGTTGCCGATCGACAAACGAAAGTGCGATAATAGTATTGTGGATTTCATTATTTCTTTGTTGTTTTTATTTTCTTTTTAGAACGCTTTCAATACCTTTCATCTTAATCACAAATGAAACATATTTTTTTCTCTTCGAGTACGTTTTTATAAAGATAGCATGATGATAGTCAAAAACTACATCAAAAACTAATCCAAATAGGCAATTTACTATCTGAACTTACTTGTCTTGTTTTATAGATTGTTTAAATGTAACAAATTTGTTTTTTTATCAAAGCTTGAATTAAGATAATTTAAGAATAAAAAAATCAATAGCATAAACTGTTTTAAAAATGATAAAATTTCTCCTCTTAATTAGAGTTCATTTAAAATGTGGTTAATGCTAAAACATTTCACTCACCAGCTCTTAAAGCGTCCATCGGTACGCTCGGATACGGTATGGAGTAAGGATACCCCTCCTTCCTCAAGGTCTTGGGTTTCCTTCTCGGCCGGTACTTGTAGTCCGGATGCTCCTTCATGTGCATGGCCCTCAGCCTTTTGGCCTCGTCAATGAACGGTCTTTTCTCGTCTTCAGTGAGGAGTTTCCATTCCGCTCCTGTGGAATCATTATAAGATGTTAGTAGCAAAAAGTACAGATACAAATACAGATGTTAGGAACAGCCTCCGTGGCCGAGTGGTCGAGATTTCGACGCCCATTACGGAGGTTCCGGGCTCGATTCCCGGTGGGGACACTGTCAAGCAAAAATATCTTTGTGAGACTTTCCCCAGTTTGGGTAGATAGGACATGGCAGGTCGTTACACGAGCCAAGTCAATGGTTTTTGGCGGCTCTACACTGACACCAGGGTTTGTGAGGTCAGTTGTCGACCTTACAACCCTCACGATGATGATGTTGACAGAAAAATATATATGTAATATATAATATAGTATGGTAAGAATTTCTTCAATAGGAATCTACAATTAAATAATGTGCCTATGCTAGTACTATTCGATTCTTGTATTCTATTGGATCAAATCCCTAAGGCTAATTCCATATGGTTTCCATAGCTATTGTCAGCGTAGCACTAAATAGATTTCATTTCGTATCAAATTAAATAATCTCTTTGAAATCATCTTGTATTTCATTAATATATTAATATATTATCTTTGTATATAAGTATACAAGCGGCCCGCCCCGGCTTCGCACGGGTAGATTAATTTATACTTTAACACATTTTTAACCAACTTCAAAATGGAGGAGGCTCGTTTTTTATATTTTTTTTAAATACCTACTCTAAGGAGAGGGACCCTTTAAGTCGGGATTTCAAAAACATTTTGGAACTCGAACCGAATAATTCAGTCTTATTATACAATTTTTTAAGTTCTTAACTTTAAAAATGGCTGACATTCCATACAAAATTTAACATATTTATATATTATTTATTTATGTAGCTATATTGACATATTATGTATGTAAATATATATGTAGGTTTGTATGCCCTAAATGTAAGTAGTTTGTTTCTGTAACTTTGAAAGAGCTTATCCTATTCTGTTTTTCTTGTGTGCACCGTCCCACAGTTCCAATGAAGTTTTCTTGTACCCTAAGGTTGCCTGGAAGAAATTGCTACCTTAGCAATAAGGCCGCCTATCTGTACACCCTTTTATCTATCTTCTGTACTTTCAAGCTATATCCTTGTGTGCAATAAAGTATATTCTATTCTATTCTAATTTGCACAGACTTGCACTACCACTTGCCGGGTAAAACATTTGAAATAATAACATTTTACAAAATTATAAGACAGCATTGTAAAATAAAAGTTTTCATAAACCCACTATAACATCACAAAAACAGAAAAGTAATTTGCTCGAGTCATCCCTCATTGCTAAAACAATGCCATTGAATCGATACAATATAATCGAACCTCCAACGACCTGCCTCCCGCTAGAAGAGACCAACCCTTTGTCCCCCCTTTTTGTCCCACCCGTATTGATACCGTGGAGGGGAGGCCATTCAAAATAGACAAGACAATCCCGATTCAGCTGAATATAAAAGCGAAAACAATGTAGCCAGCGCTGAAAGGAACAATCCAGAGACCATTAGCCATCCTGCTCAAACCAACCTAGTTGTTCATAAGAATGAAAAGGATGGACACAACAATGGTAAAGCGCCGCCTAATGACGAATTTGCGCTTTTCATTCCGCTACAGAAGTTTTTCCCGGTTCCTTCTCGTTATTCTGTCAATACTAAAGGGAGAGACTCCCATTCCAGCTTTTGTGATTTCGGGGATGATAAGGATCGTGTACTTAGGGACAATAATAAATATAAAAGTAGAATGTGGCGACGGTTGACGGTTAGAAAATGAGGTTTCGTTTAATTTCCGAGGATTGACGGTTTTTTGTCGAGAAGAATCAAAATTGTGGAAATATATTGACAGTGTTTTTGTTCACGGAGACGCTATTGATGAAACTGAATTGAAAATGGCGAAGTTTTGTATCTCTCAAGTGAAATTAAATGATGGATATTAAAATTATATTGTAACCAGCTATACTCGCACTGATTTATTTAGAACACTAACATCTATTGATCACAAAATGCATAGTCGAGGCAGACATTTGCAAAACAAAAGACGGGTGTTAAACAAACATACTCCTTTTATATTTCACGACAATGCGTTGCAAATACTTGCCAGGAAAATGGAATGGCCGGAGTGCACGGTTGTCACTCCAAGTGTACTACACTTGCGTGACAAAAAACTGACACAATATCACATGTGACAGTATGTCTAGTACTTTTGCTGAAAAGGTTTTGTCTACAGAAGCAATTGTGAAGAATAATTGTAATGTAAATACGGTAAAATGACATTGAATATTATTAATATGTGCTTTCTGTTACTGTGCATACAATTATTTTGTCGAGCTGCGACTGCTGTTAAAAGCGTTGTGTGCATCTACTGTCTTTTGTTTGGTTAAAGGAATTAATAGGACATTTTTTGTTTATACTTCTGGTGTTTTGCTATTGTTACTCAAATGAATAGCCTGATAGAAATAATCGTCAACGTCATCATCATCACCACTCATTGATTAAGTAATTAGAATTTAGATAGACAAAAAGCAAATCAAATTTAAACATGCTACCTAAACAAAAGTGCTTTAGAATGACCAGCTGTTGCACATTGTAGTTTAGTTAATTTTAATGGGAAAAAACAGTACAATCTTCTCAATCTCTTGGTGGTATTAAACATAACTCCATTCAATAAGCAAATACAAGAAATCATCAAACACAATGACATCACGGAAAACACAGAAGCGTTCCTGTTTTAATTAACATTGAACTCCATCAAAAGAACACGTGCTAGCACTCTAGTGTTGCCACTCTACAGTAATTATTTCCTACAACTTGCCTCTCTATTACGCGGCAAACAATAGTGATCGCTGGCAACACTCAACAACGATTGCATAGGACTGCAGAGGTGCAATTAGGTATGAATAATTATTGATGCTATTATGTGCTGTTTTATGTATTGAGTAGGTTTACAGTGGTTACCCATTCTTGTAATTTATCTGTAAACACGTGAAAATATTAATAAATTACATGAATATTACACTATTAACTTTAAAAATTAAAGCTGAAACAGCACAGTACAAACTTTCAGAAACAACGGCAGAATTCGAAATCGGTAACTTTGAAGAAACTTTAACAAAACAAAAATTACCATCCCAGTCCAACACGCGTGCTATCGAATCTTTACATAACGTCATTGTCATCAACAATCCAACAACAGGACAAACAAAAAACAACAGGCACATGTAACACACACGTTAGGCACAATACGTTTCCCCAACAAAGGAGTTTCCTCTCTGCGTTGTATTAAAGCAGGCATTGTGCTCAGAATCGGACGAAAATGCTCTTCATTACGCTGAAAGCTTGTGTGCCATACGACAATGGTGAAATGGGGAGGGGGGGTGGAATGGGTTGGAGGGGGGAGGCAACAAAGACGCATAGCGAAGGAACGCCCGCCACCCTTTCGTCCGTAAAATTGAATTGAAGAAACGTTATATAGGTCATGATTTTATTAAAATGTTTAACAGATTTTTGGAAAGGCTTTTGTGTTAACTATTAAGTGTTTTAATTACGTATTTAAAAAAGGATTACTAAGAGAGACACTGAAATTCAAAACTATACAAAATAACAAAATTAATATATACAGCCACATCATGAACGTCTCAAAGATACACAACGTTAAGGTGAACCTAGAAAAGAATGTAGGTCTTTCGAAAAACAAAAAGGAATGAGAAGCGACATCATCAACTAAAGACTGAACATAGTGACATCACAACACAAGCAAGACAAAATGAAAGGGGAGCCTCATATCTAGATTGAGCCTTTGTAGTTAGAATGCTTCTTGCAAAGAAGAGAAAAACAAGACAAATACTTTTCATTTTGTTATGTGAAGCAAAAGGATCATGAATCAATAGAAAGCAGGCATGTTAAGTTTAAAATTGATTTTAATTTTACCATCGTCATAATAACATTAATAAAATTGCAAAAATATGTCAATCGGTTGATTCTTCTTTTATGCAGCAAGAAAGCAACGGATTAACGTGAGTTTTTGCAAAGAAATGGTTACAATACAATACAATACAAATATACTATACAGAACAAGATAATTGAAACAATGAAGGTAGCAATCTCTTCCAGGCAACCTTAGGATGCAGGAAAACAATATTTAAAAGTTAAAGCGCAGCGGGTTGGTGGCTAAAAATATAATAAACTAATTAAATACAAATAATAAGTTACTTAGCACTACATAAAATACTTAGATCATCATTACATAGACTAGAATATAATAAAAATATATAGTCATAATACTATAAACTAACATAACATATCATATCTACTATATTAGGAGGAAATAGATGACAGTATTGAGGAGTAGACTCTAGGAAAAACGCTTTGATTCTCGCATTGAAAGATTCTGGCGTAGGAGCGCGTCTTATAGACTCGGGAATATTGTTCCATAGGCGGACAGCTTGGAGATTAAAGGATTTTGAATAATAATCGATGAAATAAGAGGGAATATTCAGTTACCAGTCGGATATTGACATAAATTACTTTGTACCCAAGAAAAATGCTTACATTAGCGGAAAAAATATTTAACAGCTAAGGTTCAGTCAGTATATTGACTGCACACAATTTTCCAGGAACAAAACACAAACAAACCCAACAAAACCTATTTACATTCCAGTCGTCCTAACGAAAAAATAAAACCGAGTTAATAATACTCAACAAAAACCGTCTAGTAATTAAACAAGGGCGCACAAACGGGCCCTTTTCATGACGTAAAATAACAACGAACAGCAACAGACGACAGAGAAGGTTACAATAAGGAAACAACGGGTATTTTTGTTGCGTGCCTGTGGCGTAGGGCGGCCTGGCGCGAGGCGATAAGCGCTGCGTTTCAGGGGTACCTATACATAAGGCAGTAGGCATGTTTGAGCAGATTATGTACCTTTGTAAGAATATAATGCAGTATTTTGTTCTATTTTATGTAAAGTTGAAGGATTTGTGAAGATTTTGTTTAAAAGTATTGAAAAGTGCACGAATGACTAAAAGACCGTAAGAAGCAACAATAATTAAATTCGTTTACTCTTTGTATCTTCCTAAATTGTAATTCGGGCCCAGAAGATTCCAGAATATACAGTAAAAAAAGTTAGGGCAAAGACAAAACATGATAATAATGATATATTCAATAACAATAAAATCTGTGTATCACTGAATAGAACACATCAAAAACTTAATTACATACTTCTTGTCATTGGATATAAACCTAAGAAAAGAACAATATTATAATAAAACTTTAGAAGCCTTTGATACTCTTATATCGGTTGCCGTAGCAAAATAAAAACAGCTCCCGTTTAGACTGAACAAAATAGTTACAGACATTCTATCAGAATTTTACTGTAGCACAGTCAATTTTAATAGATTCCTAATACACAATAGCTGGCTATTTGTGTCGGTCGTATACAAGCTTTTCTTTGTCGTGGAAAAATGAAACTTTTGTCGAACCACAACGGGGTTCTTTATACGATTTTTCACGGTGTTACTATTGGGCATACCTTCATGCTATGTTGGGTTGTGGCCAATGGCGGCTATTGTAGCTACGGTGCTTTAATTACTGCATCAGCCACAAAAAACTGGTGGTTGAAACAAAAAACAGGCGTTGAAAAAATGAGCAAAAAGTATACTGTACATTGAATGGTGACTACATAGTTGGAGCGAGGAAAATCGTAGTAAATTGGTATTGGATGGTGAGCGACATATGTTCCATTATGTAATAGAAAGGTAATTTTCGTTGGCTGGCGGTAGCTGGCGGCGTGAATAATTTTGTTAATAATTAATGGATAATGACTTTGTAGAAGAAAAGGAAATTGTTTCTGGGGAAGACAGTGTTTTATTGTGTCGTTGTGCTTCACTATAAACACTAAAGCACTTTGAAATAACGGATAAAATAGGTACACAAGAGAAAATAGCGTACAAAAGTCACCCATCAAAATCTATGAAACTGCAACAACTTTACAAAAATAGATGACCCTGTTTCAGATAACATTATAAATACCTTTCATGAAAGAAAACACTGGTGACTTAGACCAGAATGAAAAAATCTCAATCAATCAATTAGCCTATTGCAGTCCACTGCTGGACGTTGGCCTCCCCAAGGCTACGCCAAAGCGCACGATCACTCGCTTTCCTCATCCAGCCACCACCAGCGACCTTCTTCAGGTCATCAGTCCACCTGGCAGGGGGGCGTCCCACACTACGTGAAAAAATCTAATATTTGAATATTCTATTCTTCAACAAAAAAATATTACCTGCTTTTTTTCTATGTTCTTTACTAATCAAACAAAATTACAAATTTTTAAATTGATTTAAAGAAAAATCTGTAAATAAGAGGCAAGATGAAAATTGGTAAATAATTATAAAAATACAAATAAATTAGTTGTTTTTGTTTAACTTTACACTAATATTTTGTAATCACTTAATAATAATCGAACTGATAAACAAACAACAACATGGGGGTGAAACACCTAAACATTGATTGGGACAAGCCCTGCCTTAATTAATATTAACTGAGAGAGCAACGCCCCTAACAGTTGGCGTGTGGAATTTAGGGAAGGTGCATCAGACACTGATGGAAATAAACAAGAGACATACAGAGGTGGAGAAGAAAGAACTTGCACCAAAAATACCAGATATGAAAAGTGTTATCATTCTTTTTTTGACATCTTTACACACGGCCAGACAGCTGATATACATTACATCAATAGATATGTAAATACATAAGATAAACAACAACCAGACACAAGGCAAATGCAAGTGCTCATCACACGAATGTTTGCCCTGGGCGAGATTCGAACCCGCGACCCTGTGCGTCGGAGGCAGATACACTACCACCTGGGATACGGAGCCGTCATCGTCAAGACAGTAATCATTAAGACAGTAATTGAAAAAAGTTTTTGCAAGAAAATCAATTTAGAGTGGGATTAAGCCCCTCAGTGGGGAAGGATATGACCCCTAATGTTGAAGGGTATATGTAGTACTCAAATACTATTTCGAATTTTGACTTTCTTTTGAATACATTTATTGTATATTTCAATTATTGTATCATAATGAAACTTGTGATGGTACTGTTACAAATTCTGGAATCAGAAATATATTTTTTATGTCCAGAGGATTTTTGTTCTTTACATCCTTCTAAATCGTGTGTCCCAACCCAACCAATCGCCTGTTAAAAACTTACGCCTGCATTGTTCACTCACCTTTGTAGTCCGCATCGACATTTGTCGCGCTTGATTTCGATTGATTTCGTAAACAAAACGCGTTTTGCGCTTTCGCGTTGTACCTTGCACTGTACTGCCATTTATTAGTGTTAGACAAAAGCGCGTTGTCGCTATTGACAGGTTATTGCGCAGATGTGAGGGCAAATAATGGGTCGTATTTCAGAATAGGTATCATAGGGTATCATGTTTCTTTTAAAAACGCGATGGTGATTTTGAGCTTTTGTTGATCTTGATAAACTAACTGAGCTTTGTAAACAATGTAATAGTTTCGAAGCTCTGCATTGATGCTTTGCGTTGATTAATTTTGGTAGTATTGTTTATATATATATATATAACAGGGTGTAAATTAATTAGCGCACAATATTTTAACGGAAGAAAAAAAGTTGTCCCTTTCATACCAAACCGCGCGGCATATTTTTTTCGACCAACAGCCTATGTTTCTTGGGGAAAGTTGTACAGAATCATGGGTAAGCTACCTATCGGTATAGCTACGATCCTTTAAAATAGTGTCAGCTAATTTATTTACACCTTTATAATGTAATGGTATTAATGGTATATAATGGTATTAAGGCATCTTTGTTTTATTTTATGCTCGACTCCAATGTCAAACTATGTAGATAAATTTCTTTTGTATCAATTTTATTGGTAATTATATTGAGATATATTTATTTTCCGTTAAATATGTGACTGTAGATAGAAGCAACTATAGCTAACAAGACTGAAAAAATAAAACTCCTCATTCCTTTCTATCCGTCAAACAAATTCATCCGAAACCTATTCAGTATCTAAGAGACATAACATGAATAATACATGCGCAGTGTTTGCAAAGGACAAAGGCAGCACTTTTACGTAAGCGAAGCTTCGTGCCATTCACGATTCTCAAAAAGAAACTAACGTTACGTTTGCTGTTTGGCTGACGAAGGGTGTGAGTAGGGGTAGTAAAGTAAATAAGGAAATATAACAAGCAGAAATAGAAACAGGAATATAGCTCCTGCCTGAAGTCCCTGAAAATTAATTAAATGTAATATTTGGCACTTTACTAGATTTTTTTCCAATGATGTGACGAAAATTTGATTGTTAATTCATGTATAAGTAATGTACGAGTATTTTATAAAATAAAAGAGAACGTCACAACGTCACCCTTCCATGCTTTATTCCAGAATAAGAATTCGTAGTTTCCTTTAAATTTTGGAATGGAGAACCAATCGCCGCTCAACCAAGCATGGATTGAAAAATCTCACGTATACGAAAACCAAGCATTGTACCGGGCGGGGAAGCAAGTATCTACCGAGTGTGCTGTGTGCACACAACGCGGTGCCTCGGCACAAAATGGAGAAAAATAGAAAATGGCGCTTCCTCTCGCCGTCACTGGCAGAATGGCCGCTACGGAGTTTTTATTTTGTCATCTTGTTGAGTCTTTCTTTGCTTTGCTAGAATTTTAGGGATCTTAACTACATCATAACGTGCTTGCATTTTTTTCAGCTTTGATTTTACCAATACGAAAAAAGTCCGTTGGCGTTAACTTAGGAAACAGGTCGTCAAAATAGTTACCTACACTTATTAAATTTAGACATAATGTTACAATAATTTTCACTTAGTAATAGAAATCAGACTAGATGCATCAAATCCTAGAAGACAATTTAATTTCAGCGTCACTAGGAAAAGAATAGAATATTTAGTAAATAAATTTCAAACGAACGTACTCGAACTGAAACAGTTAAGTATCTAATGTCAAATGAATTGGGCTGAACCAACTATACAACCTGCTTCAAAACCCACTTGCCCCTGTAAATTTTGTATAGATCCACACTTTGCTTACTCCGGGCGGTTGATTAATTCGGTGGCTGTCTCCCGCTGCGCTCCTGCCGGTTGATTGCGGTGACTTTTTTTAACAACTTTTTTCTACCAAGAACATTTTTCTTTGCCATAATACGTTTTTTTCGTATTGCAAAAAGTGCCCCGGATTAACCTGTGCAATGTCGTTTAAAATTTTTCATTTTGAAACTTACTTAAAAACGTTGACTTCTAAATTTTAATCTTTCATATAATGCTAGGAGCTAAATTCGTTAGTAATACCTAATATTATGGTAATCTCTACTATTTTTTTAAATCAATGAGTCAATTTCTAATCATGACCCCGTAACCTTACCAATTTGACTTAAAACACTGCTAGAAATAAATATTAAAATCTTTAACATGAAATGTATTTAATATATTTGAGTACAAAATGTCAAGAATACATAAAGAATACATCAGTCAAATAACCCGCCTTTAACATAAGGAAAGTTAATTCCAAAAACAATCGCATTCATATTCAAATCGACCATTGAGATTCCACTCGAAGCTTAGGTGACTATAACAAATGATCAATTTGCAATCAAATAAGCTATTATAGTGAGAACTATAGTAAGAATCTATAGTGAAGATATCATCACTTTGCATAACAAGATTGATCTCAAGACGTTCTAGGGCAATTCCATTTGTAATGGATTAGATGGGTATCATACGAGTGGGTTGAACAGCACAAATGATGACTTGCTTCTCAAATGGTCAAAGCCAATGAAGATCTCGATGACTTAATATACAAAACTGAACATTTTTCTTCAACCATTTGTGCAAGTGATATTGTATATAAATACAGAATTAGATGGCGTTTTGATGTATAAAGTTGTCGAAACATTTTATTTGTCTTAATTCACATACTAGTACCTAATTCTCAATGAAGAATTTATTCGACAAACAAGCAAAATTAAAAATAAACATTTCGTTTAACCAAAGACGTAACTACTGTAGTGACTTGGATATTGCTACAAAAAAATAACTTATACATACCTAATCTCTTTGAGATCTCCGAATTGTGCATCTTGGGGTTGTCTTGTGCTATTTTCCGCCTCTGTAGCCTCGACCAAACCATGAAAGCGTTCATCGGCCGCTTTATGTGCTCTTCTGGTGACTTTTTCGGTTGGCTTTGGCCGTTCATCGCGGACATTGATCCCATGCTTCCTATGGCCCCCATCGCCGTCATGGGCCCCATAGCAAAGTGACCCATCGAAGGCCCGAAGCCAGTCCTGTCGCACATGGCACCAGCGGCACTGCAAAAAAGAAGTAGAATGAAAAATTGTACAATATCACCCAAAAAAATGTATTGACTGGGTACCTAACGGCCGGATTCACAACATCCTACGGAAAAATCAAGATAAAATAAAGTTTTTTACTTTTTCTGTTTAAACTTTTTAACATACATTTTTAAATTATTTATTTAATGAAATGATATATGCTTATTTTTTTTCATACTCAAATATATTTATCTAGGCAACCTTGGGTTTCGAACTATGTTTAGTTAGAATCACTTAAAAGTATAAGTAATATGTACTGTAACTTATTATCTATCTATCTACTAAATTTTATTGTAATTGTATTTAATAAACGTGTCAATATCATCAACATCAACGGCCCGTTACAGTCCACTGCTGGACTATGAGCCTCCTCCACTTAAGTGGAGGGTTTTGCCATAATCTCCACGCTTGGCAGGCGGGTTGGAGATCGCAGATTAAAAGGTTACTGTATCAGAGAGCGCTGCTGCCCGTTCCCTGTTCAATGTGTAGTCCGTAAGTCGCCTCTTACGACTACCACGGGAAGAGAAGGGGTTGGTGACAGATGTATTCTACTCTGCCGTCACCACACGGCGGCATTAATAAACGTGTAAATTCTCAATAAACGAGTAGTTTCTTTTCATGAAATCACTATATTAACTTATGTGATCAGCAATCAAACACATTAAGTACAAGTCCTTCATTTAGCGTCGAAAGCTAAAAAACAGTAACAAAGTATCTCCCAAAATTCATAAATTCTCCCTAACAGGTATTAAAACTAAGCCCTATACACGTGTTCTGATCTTCATTGTTACATTGTACCGTTTAATATCTGTACGACAATTATTGTGCTCATAAAACTGGAAAATATTAATATCAAGCAAGGAGGGTGAGATAAATTGGCTGCTTATGACACGGTAGATACTTCAGAAGTTGATTTTGATTGGTTTACGCCCGGTTTAAAGGACTTTAAGGAGGCACTTAAAGGCATACCTCGCTCACCTGCCCACATCATTGAGACAGGCAGTGGTAGCGAGCTTTCTTGAGACATGAATGAGAAATTAATGAACATTCAAAAGGCTTCAATCAATATTATCTTTGATATGTTTAGTGTTATCTTTTGCAGATTGAAAAGGGAATACTAACAAATGGATTTGAATAGGGAGATAATTTTTACTTAACGCAAGTTTTTAATTATGGTGCAATAAAAGGATTAGGTACGAAATGTCAAAACTTGTTTTAATTGAATATTATTTTATTAAATTTAACCAATGTGGTTAAGTTTTGTGTATTTGGAAGATTAAGGTTTTAAGGATTTGAGATTTTTAAAACAAGTGAATAAAATAAAAGTGTTTTATCTAACATTCAATCACGTTGGCATAGACACTAAAATTAAAGCACAGCTTTTTAAGGACCAATTCCACTATGATAGTTTTATAATCTAGTCAGGCATAAAATGTAAGTGATTACATTAAGTAATGATACTAACTTACGAACGAGAATGATAGATACTTAAGACCAATCGAAGATAAAACAAGCTATAATATGCTCATTTAACAGATAGAGTAGTTTGATACGATATCTTTGATTAAATCTTAATTTTCCTGTAACGTACACGATATTGTTATCAAGACAGGCAATTAGGCTACCTATATTGTGTCTATAGATCAATGATAGACTAAGTACAGTTGTTACTTACTAGATTGGAATCTTATTAGTTTAAAAGTAAATTAGACTTCCTTTGAGAATGTATTCATGATACTTTTTTATTAGAAAAGCCGCTTTCTTCTTTTTCATCATGTAAAAATTTCAATAAGGAAATCTTTCTTGCTACAGATTAATTTCTGTACCTATAGGTAAGGTTCTAAGCATATTAAGTAATTGTGGCAGTAGTAATTCCCGTATCTCCATCAAAATCTGCTTTTTACTTACTTAATTCACATTATAAAACCTTTCTTAGCATACTTCATTGCTACAATACTTGAAATACACAAGCAATTATTTCAAAAGGTTTCTTTACCACTATGACATTACAAAGTCCGTCATCATTATCACAATCTACATCAGTATCTTCGTTGCCCACTCATATAAATTCGCTTTTTTCAACATTGCCTCTAATAAATGTAATGCGGCTTAAAAACAGGGTGTGCCAACCAACCACTCATATTATGTCACTTGCAGTGCACAAGGGTCCCGTATTTGCACCACCCCCTAATTATATTCAAATCGCAGATTAACGATCAAACTTCATGTCCCGAGCCTCGTTAAGTAACTTTTTGACTTGTTATTTCATGTATCGTTAAGTATTTCTTGGTAATGAGGGACTACACTTTTAATTTGTTATAATTGCTCATGCTTCGATTACTTCGTTACGTTTCTTTATAGCCGTAATATCAACTTTAATTCTGCTTTTTGTTGAAACGTATGTCGACGTACGTCTAGCTTTTTTTCTCATTTGTACTTGGCACATATCTTAAAATATTTAACATGTTTTACTTTTCAAATTGAGTTTGTTTTTTATTTGTTTTGTTTTATCCAAAATCATGCACCACAATTTGATAACAATCCAGCGCATAATCAATTATAAAACTAAGTTTATACAAAACTTGTCAAAGCTACTTCCATTTTTCCTTCTTTTAACATACTCGTTAAACATAAAAAAAGGGTCATAAGATAACATCGGCACTTGCCACCGAATTCCAACGTCCTTACAAGGGTAAAGATTTGACGGTAGTCTGTGAACTCCTGAGCAAACGTTGACCGACTTTGACTTAAAACTAGCTATAGCTTAAGCAAGAAAATATAGTTAACTTAGCAATTGAGAGGCTTCGCTGTGTAAAAGTTACGCAATCTTAGCCAATGAAAAGCTTTGTTGTAAGAAAGGTCAAAAGTCAGTTACACTTTACTTAGATAAAATCTAATTTAATATCTAGACCATGTATTCATTAAGGATCTCAATAAAGTACTTAATATTTTATTTAGTTAAGACATTAAAAAGACTAAAAAAGCTAATATGACATAAAAAAGTTCGTAAAAGGCAGAGCCAAAAGAGGAGATTCTAAGCATTTATTGAATGTTGAAAAAATAATGAAAACTAAGCGTAATACAGCCAATTACTATGAATTACGTAAAGTGTATAATCCTAATGAATAATTACACTTATATTTTGACAGTTTAAAACACTACAATCCGAAATCCTATTCTACGTTGTCCAAATAGATCATTGTAAACCACTAAAAGGTCGCGTCGTCGGTGCAAACAAGAGCCCACTTTGTCTAGCCAATTATCGAGAAGACACGGAATGCTAGAGAGATTTCGCTGGAATGGATAGAGATAGTAAAGATTTCTGAGCTACATAACAAAATGTAGAGAAGAATATGAAGTACCTACTTTATGTTTTTAAAACGATTTAGATACAGATAACTTAAAGAGAGAAAAAGAGTAAGAGAAGAGACATTGTAAATAAAGGAAATTCTAATTAATAATAATATAGATATGAATATATAATGTGTTTCCTTTTTATGTAGAAAAAGAAATACCAAATGAATTTACTATGGGAAAGATGTATAAAATATTGGCAATGACAATGAATATTGTATGCTAGGTTTAATTCGAAGTTATAAACGAATGCGAAATTATTTCCAAATAATAAAATAATGTATTTATTAATTTTATATATTCTAGTGTGGTGACGGCAGAGTAGAATACATTTGTCACCAACCTCTACTCTTCCCGTGTCGTAAGAGGTGACTTAGGGACTACACATTGAACAGGGAACGGGCAGCAGCGCTCTCTGATACAGTAACCTTTTAATCTGCGATCTCCAACCCGCCTGCCAAGCGTGGAGATTATGGCAAAACCCTCCACTAGTGGATGAGGCTCATAGTCCAGCAGTGGATTGTAACGGGCCGTTGTTGATTAGATTTGATATATTCTAGTTAATCTTTTTAGAATCAAAATAAATTGTTATTGGTATTATTTTGTGAGTCTTTTTTTAGTATTTCAATTATTGCGTGTGATATTTATCCTCATTTTGCTAATTTTTTTAACGTTTGAGACCTTTTCTCGTTCTTATCTGCAGCAGTAATTGGTGAATCTCGTAAACAAAATCTGATACAGTTTCTCAAAGAGTATCTTTTTATGTATGTATATAATAGTCATTTGTGTGATGTGTGTACGTGTATGTAAGTGAGTTACTTTGTTCCACCATAACTTGTAAATGCCTAAACAGATTTGGATGTGTGAGGTTTTGTTAGAAACCTTATATCACCCCGAGTGACACTGATATTTTTTTTGGCACGGCACGGTTTTGGTCGTGTTTTTCATATTTTAGATGATTTTGACAATTGTAAATGTTTCGAGTCTAATAAGTCTTCTTTGTCTTCAGAGTTGAGTGAAATCAGTGCGCGTACGCAAACGACGCCGCACCGACGACGCTAAACAGCCACGCAAACACACGTATGATCGATTGTTTGCTGCCGGCGCGGCGAGAACAGAAGAGGCATGCTATGTTGAGAGTATATTTAACTTTTCAATACTGTGAACATGTCTTGTTATTAATACTTAATATTATATTTCATATCAGCACAGTAGCACAAGCTAAGACATATTTTTTTACTATCTTTAGCTATTAAATGATGCTGCTTTTTGCTAGGAGTAGGTAAGCGAAAACTACTTCTTTAAATTTTCTAGTTTTTGTAGTAGTAACTTATTCGTAATTAATTTACGTTATATGTTTCAGTACGCCGCGCCTGTTTCGTTCGAGATGTTTTGAATTCCTATTGAAGATCTAAATGATTTGTCATATTTTCTTTTAACAATATTATGTTTTTCTGCAATGATTTAAATATATTTTTTTTTTCTATGCTTCATTACTTTTACCATCTTTTACCATTGCTTGAAACGAATTATCAATTTTGACGTTGTGGAGTTCTTTTAATAATATTTATCATTCCCAACCCTTTAAGCTTAAGTTCCATATATTTAAGGCCAATAACCCATAATACTTATTAGTACGGAATAGCCTTTACCGTCGGCAATTCACAAAGGGAGTTTATTGTGGACGTGTAAGAAAATAATAAAAGGCTAACAGCCGTTATAAAGATGCACCGATTGACGCTCCATTCGACCATCTGTAGACTAATTGGTTGTCAAAGTCAAAGTCAAAGTCAAAATTTTTTATTCGAATTAAGATTTTTACAAATCATTTTTCGACGTCAAAGCTATCATGGATGGCACGTTGTATAGACCATTGGCTAATTTCAATGTATTAAGTTTGACGCGGTATTGCGGGCTGATTGCGTTAGTAATATAGGTACTTCGGATGCGTAAATTTCAGGGAAGACGTTTAAAATTGTATTGTGTAGGTTCCTATAATTTTGTTTTTGCCAATGCAAAGTAACGTTTTGATGTGGCATAAGACTATTATGACTTTTATATTTTTTTATAATAATACAGGTTGTTGGAGTAGATGATAGTGTACAAACTATATAGTACTTAGTTACATATTATTACATATTAAAAATCTGGCCTAAAATTACCTACATCAACTTTTATTTATAATAAAAATGTGTTTCGTCTACCAAGACCAAGTCTAAAATAATTTGAAAATTCAAATGATGTCTTTTTTATATTTTCCAAGTCAAATTAATCTGCCTTTAATTTCCCAATCTGCAAATAATTTCGCTTTAGTTAGAATCTATTTCACCCTATCCTTTTTAAACCTAAAATGTATGTTCCTCTCATTTCCCTAAAGATTTTCTAAAGAAATGACAAGAAAGAAAAACTCTTAAGCCCAAGTCACACAGAGCAGGAGCGGCGCGGTCCGGGGCCGGGACAAGCGGGACGGCGCTATGCCGCGCCATAGCACCGTCCCGCTACCCGGCCCCGGACCGCCCCCGGCACGGCTCTGTGTGACTTGGGCTTTATAGGTACTTAGAAGAACTTCAAAGTAAGACTTATTAACACCAAGGACAAAAGTTTCTTCATGGTAGGCACGTTTACTAGATTGCACTTGCGCTTACCGTGGAGAAGAAACTCCACAGGACTCGCATCTTCTGAACTTCAGTTTTGTTGTAAATATAATGTTGTTCTTCAATCAATCTAGCCCAAAACACCTTTACTGAGTATTCGTCTCTTCTTTTTGCGCCATATTTTACGATCCTGTGCCGTCCTCATCCAATATTTCCCTTTCTCTGCCACTATACCATCTGACCATCGGTCTGGTGATCTGCCTACCGAGCGTTTTCTAATAGTAATAATATCCATTACAGTAATAATTCCCATACCGACAAGGCGTCTTTAAATTAATTTTACAACATCTTAAACATTGCCCAATTTAGTCTCGAAGGCAAATGGACCACATTTTGCCAAATGCGTCCATTATGCTGTTCAACTTTTATAGTTTGATTGTAGCAATTTCAGTTTTGTACCACTAACGGATTCTTATAGGATTACAGTTTAAATTTTTGTATACGAATGTGGAGAACAACAACTCAAGTCAAAGTGTAACTAATGGTTTTTTACAAAAGCTTTTACGGGAGTTTGTTAGAAAGCTGTTAAAGTTTCATTAAATAAATATTTTACACAATAGGTAATTATATCAAAACTATGGTACCTATTCTTAACTTAAAAGTAAATTGTCTATAAAACACTGCGAACGGATCAATACTCGTTAAGATAATAACATAAAGATCACGATCATATCCCCAAACAGAAAGAAAGAAATACACATATAACGTGACAGATTTTTTTTAGATCACAGACAGTACAATTAATAAAATTAATATTGCATTATTTTTGTTCATTAGGTGTAACATTCTTATGGAAAATTCGTTAAATAGAGTATCAAATGGAAGACTTACCGCCAAGCTAACAAAGGTTAAAGATCAAGATCTTCGTCTTCAATATTAAATTACGAACATAAATGCTTATTTACTTCCATCCAATTTTAGGTTTTGTTAATTTCACGGGCATTTACTACGAAAATGTGTCGATTAATATTCATAAGTATACATCGGTAAATAACTATGATCAAAACATAAGTAATTGATTGTCTTTATTCTATAAGCAATTCATATAGTGGGCATTGAATTCACCTTCAGTTTATTGTTATTCAAATCTACGGTCAACAGGAAGTTCTCCGTTCAATAAACAACAGCAAAACAAATTAATTAGTAACAACTTACAAGTTCGTTGACTTTGTTTAAGAGTCTTGAAACTCTTGGAAACTTTCAAAGAAACGTCTTGAGAAGTTTTAACACTTCAAAGTTGACAAGACAAGTTGTATGACATATTTACCTCATAAAGTGGCCGCTGGCCCGTTGATGTAAATCCAGCTCCAGGATGCCGTCTTTTTCCCGTTTTTAAAATAGTTCCGTCGGCACTACACTCGAAACTACTCAAACTAACACTGGTGACTGGTCGAATTCAAATTGTTTTTTCCTTTATTTGAATGTGTTCATAATTCGAATACAAAACGATCGATTAAGCAAATTAGCGTTGCTGATAATATCGCGTGTCGCGAATCAGTGCGGCCCGCGCGTCCGCCGCTGGATCGACAATGGCGACAATCGACAATCGTGCGGCGCGACTGCGGTGACGGTGCTTCGTACTAACAAATCGAGTGATAAACCCGCGCGCCTCAGCCAATCACGACGCTCCAATACGCCCACGAAAACGAACGGCACGCGCTCATTGGCCAAGCAACTGCCATTGCCTTACAGATGTTGTTATGCAGAATGAGACCAACTGTTTGAAAACGAAATAAGATTTTAAACGTTTACCAGCTTGCTTACAATACAATTTAGTAGTTCGCTCGTAGCCGCGTGCTCTCTTTCTGTTCTGTTGTCGTTTGTTATTCTTTTTTGTATTGTTTATGATGGCTCGCCGCATAAAATAAGAATAAATCCGTATGGTTGGGCTCGTTACTTGGCACGATATGCCCAATTGTTTCACCTGAACCACTCAATGGGCCACTTAGCGTCTGTAGATGGTACAATACTTTTCTTAAACGATTATGACACCAACAATTTTCGACAAAACGTCCAAAACCTTTGTTGTGAACATATATTTTTTTTATTTAACCATAGTGCGTTTGATTTTTATTTTATTCTTCTACCATGTTTTATTCTACCATGATGAGCGTAGGCAGTTCAGCAGTGGACGTCATCCAGCTGAGATGATGATGATGATGATGATGATGAGCGTAGGCAAAACATTTTTTACACCCTTTTAATGTATCATTCATTATCTTTAAATCAAGTAAAACTGAGTACCTAGTTTACAAAAATCTATGAATTTAATCATTATAGGTATAAAATTATACTTAAAGAAAGATTTGAATAACTTATAATTATCAATATTATTTAAGCAGAAATATTAGCTAACTGGAGGTTTCCAGGTCATAACATTACTAATATTAATTCAGCAAGGAAAACCTACAAATATAATAACACTAAGAAAAAGTCCGTGCATTTGAATAAATTCTAGATTACCTACAGATCCAATTCGATGAGCAAATTAAAGAAAAAAAAGTATGCGTTAGAATTTATCCGGGGCATTTTTTATTGTTGACACCTATTAAGATTAAAAAGAACTGAAATATACCTACGAGAATTATTTCATTCACTTAACGTGATTAACTATCACTAGTAATATAATAGATATAAAAAAATCTGCAATTATTTCTGAAATCTTTATACCTTTTTATAACACTTATTTTACATACGATTGTAAGCAGATAAGAACCAGATTTTGAAAAAACGGTGTATTGTTGGGATGATGCCAGTAGTAGTCTGTCATTGACCTTACATCCAATAGGGTAGTTAGTTTAGAATTTTATGAAGCACAAAGTTCAAGCAGCAAAATTTGAATAAAACGGAATATTCCATCACACAACAATCAATTCAATTTTTATGCCAAAAAATGTACAACAATAACATATCGATTTCTTAGCTAAACGACGGTTGGAATAATTTAAGGTCAAGAGTCGATACTCTAAAGAAATATTTTCACATCAAAAGAATCAACGGGAGCTAGATTGAAAAATAACATTCCCAGTTATTGAACTATGGGGAATCTATAGCTTCCTTGACTGGTGACGGTTGAAGTACAATCAAAATTGTATAAAAATTAACATACGTCTATCATCCAAGATATGATCCAATAACGCGACATTCAACTTTAATGCAAATTCTGAAAACGATACGTGAAGACGTTACAAACTCAGAAACGAGAAATTCTAAAATGTCACTCGTTCTGTTCAAATTCAAATGCAATTTTGACGTAAAAATCGACATGCCTACATGGCTAGCAATGTGGGGCGTAAAGAATATGTTTATGAATATCTTACAATGAGTTTGTTCGATAAATTGAATTGTCGTTACAAAATGGTGACACGGGGGCACTGGGTCGCGCCCTCTGTGACGTCACACAATGTGCGGTCTACAATATACATCGTACGCAAATTAACTGCAATCGCATTCAATTTTTATCGCCAATAAAAAAATCTATTCACAAATTCGCAACGTATAGCCCATGTGCCGGTGTAAAGAATTTTTAAACGCCTATAAATGATTTTAGCATATGACAGCATAGAATCAGTCTCATGCAGATTTTGTGACATGTGTAAATGCTAATAAAGCTACCTGCAGTAATACGATTTTATTGCAAGTTACTGCAGTTCCACAGTGAGCAGCAGACCGTTACAAATTCTATTATTTATCAAGTGATATAAATATATTAATAACAGTCAAATGGTCTTATTCTAAATGAAAGATATTAAATGCAAATATTTGCCAATGCTTGTACAAATTGCATTCATTATATTTTATTGCCTTTGAAAGTAGGTATATTACCTTTTAAGCTTTATTAGGTTAGATTACAGAATATTACTGTTAGTTTACCTACTCTTTTTATTATAGTTATTTAAGAATACTCATTCAAATTTTAAATGTTTTTATTTGCTTTTAAATAAATAAATAAAGGAACATAACAACTTTTATTTTATTTTTATTTTTACAAATTACTTTCTTCTCCAGGGTAGACTCGAGCCCCTCCGTGGGGGCTCATATGAGCTGTTGATGATCTAGATGACGTATGTTTACGAATATCTTGTGTTTATAAACGAATTAAAAAAAAAAACTTCATCTTGGACAGAGCTTGATCTTGGGTGATGTTCATATTTCACTTCGACTAAAAATATGAAAAAGTTATTAAAAAAAAATTGCTTACAAAAATGTTTCTTGAAATGATTTACACACTTGCAATACTAGTTACATTAACTTTAAAGTTAGGCGATAGCAGGAATTATGCCCAACGGTACAAAATGGCTATGGTAATACCATTGTCGTTCAAACTGATTCCATTTTCAAATTGCCTACGCATGCATTACGACTATTATGCAATGTGCAAATCCGTTACCGATATTTTCATGCAAATCAAAGTTTTGCATTAATTTGAAATCGATAGATTTAATGTTGGTTCTTTGTTGCATGAATTGGGCGTGAAAGGAGTGAAATTGATCGTTCTTTTTGGGGTTATTTTGCTTGCAGTCAGTATCACATTGAGTTTGTAAGTAAGTAAGTAACACTTTATTGCATAACACTTTACTCCTCTGTTGGTACCTATTATAATACCTATAAAACAATTTAAGAAACTATGGTACACACATTTTTAACTCGCCTTGCCTAATTAAATTATCTGGAATTTGCAAAACATCGTTTTTTTTTCTTTCATATTATATGCTCAAGGTGTCGGATAAACTCTCTCTCTAGGGTATCTAATTATCTATCCTCTAAGTTTACATTATTACGTACCAATATTTTTAAAAACTTATCCGATTCTCATTATAATCATCCAACAACATCAGTTACAACTTTTAAAAACAATATCTGTGTAATACTTAATTATAAAGCAAAAATAATAAATAATAATAATATAATGTGTAATTATTATAATTATTCTGGCCCGGATAGCCAAATGAGATCCAGGTTCGAGTCCTGTCCAAGATCGAAATTTTTTTTTATTTTCTGCTTCATAATTTATTAGATAATTCGTCAGACGTAATATGCAACAATAACAATCTGCAATATCTATGGATCAATATTATTCAACGTATTAATACACTAGTGGCTACAGAGCCATACGTGCCAATACGTTGAATAATATTGAGTTTGTAAAGCTAAAGCTCACAGGAGCTGTTAGACCTCGCGAGTCTGATTATCTTTTAATATTTATTTTAATTTTTTCTCCACAAACATCCAATCAATCAATCAATCAGCCTATTGCAGTCCACTGCTGGACGTAGGCCTCCCCAAGGGTACGCCAAAGCGCACGATCACCCGCTTTCCTCATCCAGCCACCACCAGCGACCTTCTTCAGGTCATCAGTCCACCTGGCAGGGGGGCGTCCCACACTACGTTTCCCGAGACGCGGTGACACAAACATCCCCCTTGATTATTTTAATTTATTTTTATTTTTTTAAGCTGGCAATCCCCATAACTCCGTCATTTTTTAAATTTCCAAAAAGTGACTTGACAAAAAAAATTATTATATTTATCGATACTGCTCACAAAATTTTACGAACAAACAAACAAATGGACATACAAAAACAAATTTGGCCAAGCTGAAACAGAGACGCTTCGCTCGTTTCGCTCGCTCGATCAAAAATAGGCTTTTAATCGGAGTATTATGTGGCGGGGGAAAATCTAAAGATATCTAAAAGAAAAGTATCCAATGGAAGACCCTTGTTGTGAGCGGGCATCGTAGCAAGAAAAGGGTTTAACACCACTCTCATCGTCAATATTCAAATATTAGATTACATGCTTTTTAGCTAATCCCATACACCTACCACGCCGTGTGGTGACGGCAGAGTAGAATACATTTGTCACCAACCCTTACTCTTCCCGTGGGTGTCGTAAGAGGCGACTTAGGGACCACGTATTGAACAGGGAACGGGCAGCAGCGCTCTCTGATACAGTAACCTTTTAATCTGCGATCTCCAACCCGCCTGCCAAGCGTGGAGATTATGGAAAAACCCTCCACTTGAGTGGAGGAGGCTCATAGTCCAGCAGTGGACTGTAACGGGCCGTTGATGTTACATCTACCTAAGATTACATAGGGTGTGATAACACCGAAACCCATTGATCCGTGTATCCTACACTTCGACAAAAAAAGCAATGATATAGAAATTGAATAATAAGCTGCCAATTGCACAACCTTGCGTTATCTAAACATAAATGCCATCCAAATGCCAACTTAGCAACTAGTTAGGTAAACCATAAAAATTATCGACAATACTCCAATGTCACATTGACAGTAACGATTACACGGCGAATGACGCAAAAATTCATTGTCCAACAGACCAGACCGTCACACAGATTTTATTTACTTTTCTCACAAAATATGTGGAGAGCAGTGGTGGCCACTTGTCGATTGAACGATATCGATGGATTGAGTTCGCTGAATGAACGAATTGTGAATCGTTGAATGGTTTTGGCGTCGAGTGGGTGTGCGTGTGATCTGTTTGAGACTGTTTGTTGTCAGGCTTATTTGCGATTGTCATTTGGTGTTTGAGTGGCGTAAGGAAGTGCTTGACGATATTCTATGAAGAACTTAATATAGCCAAGGAGTATGAATTCTAGATTTTGACTGAAAAAGAAACACGACGAAAAACTTGACGTCGAGTTGTTATTCAAAGCATTTAAATCATACCTAATATTCTGATAATTGTATTAATTGTCCAACTAATTACTTGTGAAGTAAAGGTGTAGTTAGATCGATCAATAATAATTATTTTAGCAGTAAAATATATGTACTAATATAGTATAATTAATAAATAATGAAACAAAACAGTAGTAGTATAATTTAAAACAATTATAAAAACTGTTCTCTGAAAAAACATTATATCGACCTAAATGGAGAACATCACTCAAAACCTAACCACATAAAGTCTTAACAAACGAACGTATTTACTAATTCAATTACACAAGACTGTAAACACAAAACTGGGAGCCGGTGTTGCCAACTTTTTGCATCAATTTAAATTCATTGCTCCCCCAAATTAGCTGTCTTTTGATTTTCGATCGAGCGCGTCGCTTAATCTCGGTTGATCATTTGACGAGATTGTGGAGATTCAGGTGACAGTGCGATTCTGTATAGTGTAACTCATAAGAAAAAATCTAGAGATAATAAACACATCTTTCATAATATCAACATATCTTTTGCTATTTCTAAGTTATATACCTATTTCATTCAATATCAGTAAAATAATATTAGGCAGGCGTCATTACAATAATATTAAAAAAACTTATAACAAAATGTATATAGAGTAATTACTTACATACTTTAAGGAAACAAAACCATGAAAATTTACTTTTGGAGACGATATTTCCTCTTATTGAGACGCAAAGGAACAAAGCTTTGATGATATAAACGAATCAAACATTGTTCTAAGTAAATCAAAGATAATGAATGAATGAATGAATATACTTTTTTTTTTTGTGGCTTTTGTGTATTCACAATTCCGCCAATATCACGTGTCGGAGAGGATACAGGATGGGGATAGGAAAGGAAAAGAAGAGTTAAATTTGGAATAATAATTGAGGCTGAGGAGGAGATATATAAAATATAATACTTATTATAAATACACAATTAATAAAATAAAGTATATATACATTTATAGTTTAATATTGTTTTGATAAATAAATTTGGACAGTAAATATATAAAGGGAGAATCAACCAAGGACAGCAAGGATTTCATATTAATAGGGCAAGGAATATCAGATGGAAGGATATCATACAAGGTACTATACTTTATTGCACACACAGGAATAATAAATGACAGAGTGGAAGTAAGAAATATTTTTTTTTCTTTTTCTTATCTACCCATGATAAGCTGATTACTCGACACTGGCTAAATTGCTAAATGCAGCAGCCATAAATAAAAAAAAAGAAAAAAAAAAAAGTAGTAGTAGTAGTACCTAGATAATACCTATGTTTTAAGATTTTGGTAGTGACAATTAACAATGACAATGAAAATGTCAATGTCAATGTTTGTGACAATTTTAGTGTAAATAACAAAGATGTATACTGGGCTGAAAAACAGACTTAAGTCCAGTACAGTAGAGAAAAGATTGATAAGAAAGATCGATTCTTTAGTATAATGTACATTAGCTGTTACAATTAATGCCAATTTTAACATGGAGCTAATTTGAAAGCCATAAACAGAAACATGTTAAAAAACGCTGTTTTCCTCATCTTGGAACATCGAGGAAGCACACCAAGAGCGGTTTTGATAAAAGGCTCAAACCATGAAACCCAAATCGTAATTTGTACAATTTATACCATATTTATTGATCCTTACAGTCCATTTTATTGTAACCACTACTAACTGCGTTTTAATCTCGTATTTGTTTAGGTGCAGTGATAAAATCTTAGTGCACTTTTATTCGGAATGTTAAATCCAGCAGAAATTAGTTGTATGACGTGAAACCTGTATAATTGTTATTGAGACATTTTTTATTTATATTTGCAGTTTTATTTGGAGATACGATTTCTTCAGTAGTTTTGCGAACTAACTTTGAAAAGGATGGAAAATTAGTTAAACAATCAGCTATAGCGTATACTGAGCGTATACCTAGTTTGTTAAAGAAGGTCATTATAACTTGGAAGACATTGTTATTTCTACAAGAAGACCGCCCATATAACAATTTAGCTATCAATCTTTGTCATGGTATAAATTGTTTCTTTATATAGAACTCGCGGGCCGCCCGCGGCTGCGCTCGCGTTGTGTAAGATTTTCCCGTGGGTATAAGATTTTTTCTCGTAAAAAGTATCCTATGTGTTAATCCAGGGTACAAACTATCTCTATTCCAAATTCCATCCCAATCCGTTTAGTAATTTTTGCGTGAAATACAAACATCCATCCATATATACTTAAAAACTTTCGAGTTTATGATATTAGTAAGGATATAATTTATTTAAGGTATATTATTCCATTCCATTACATTTTTGTCCGGAACAAGTTTTAACTTTAAATTACATCTTTAATTTGAAAAGGTACCGTTAATTTTTCACAAGGTGTTCTCAATACAAAAGATTGTGCATACAGTTGCGAAATCATAAGTATACCTTAAATTAAATACACGCGTCTGTAGTTAAGAATTCAATCGGTCTGAAGTATGATCTTACTAAAGAAATTCTTAAGCTTAATTCATAGTACGAACATATTGTACGATTACTTTGTCGTAAAAGTGCAGATTAAGTAATTTGAAAGGTACAGATGTCTTCATTATACCATTTTATACTAAACTTTAGTATAAAGAGAGCTTTTAAACATATTCCAATGGTAAAGAAAGTAGTTTCTTCCGGTCAAGTGGCTCTTGACTTGAACAATGTCATTGTATCATTCACTTTAGTCCTAAAAGACCGTTCAATCTTCCATATAAAAGTGATTCTTCTATTCTAAGTAAGAAAGATGAAAATCTCATAAATCCAAAAGCAGTTACTGGCTGGATACAACCGGATATTGAAAAAAAAATGCTGGCCACATTTAAAATCGTATTAATGAAGATAACAATCTAATTCGAAATACAGATTCGCATCGCTTTCAAGTGTGGCTTCTGTGCTTTACGTTATTAAGTGTACTTTTTGAAAAACACCCCGTTCTTTAAACACAGGTAAGTAAGGTTCTATTTGTTAAAATTATTTAATTTAAAACCGAAATTAACAAATTTGTAAAAATCTACAAACGATCTCAACAAACTCTGCAGCTTTAAAACTCTTGTGCCCATTATAATCAGTAACATCCAGATCTTTGTAACCAGCAATTTAAGATTGTTAAGCTCAGTATTGGGTATTGAGAGGATTATCGACGTCCGATTCTTGTTACAGTTTCCCACCGGTTGTGTATGTCCGTCTGTCGGTCGGTTTGTAGGATTAGTCAGTTCAGTTCCCACTGCTATTCTTTTGGGAATGTGGTTCCGGTATTTTTAAAACTAAATTAGTTTTTGAATATTTATTTCTTGCGCCTTTCTTACGCTGTCTCTTTAGCGCTCCAACAGTGAGTCCGTAAAGAATTACAGTAATTTAAATTGATAATTGTTACTTATTTACAGCTAGGTACTTAGATTTTAAGATTCGTTTTATTGTTGTGTAAGTAAGAGTAAACTGTCAGAAGGCTAAATAATAAAAAAACAAAAATCGTGCTGACATTATGGCGTTTATTGTTGAGACCAAAACGCAGTCACTGAAATCGCAGTATTTGTGGATTAGATTTTATTTAAAAAAATGTCATAGGTTTAATAGCGTTTATATCTCTACAAATATGCATCTTGATTTATTTGATCACTTTAAATTTGCTACACATAATATTGCCCAAAACTCTACAACCGACAAAGATATATAAAATGATAGTGCACATATCCTGCACAAACTTGAGAACTACAATAACATCATAAAGACCGTTGTCGGCACTTTATTAACTAACCTCTTAACTGCTAATGTAAATACAGGGATTACTTACTTAGTCGGTAAACCACAATACATAAAGCGCAACTGAACGCCGAAAGAAGAAAAAAACTTTCATTCATGGAAGAACCATTTTTAGCTCGACACTGCCAACCAAGACTGCTCTTTGACAATTCAAATTTAGAACACAATTTTATTTTTAAAATAAACGTTGCAGCGTGAAAAGAACGTTTGAAACTAGATCGTTGGTCAACGAAGAAGAGTTCGAATTTTGAAATTTGAATCTGTTTCGGGTAAGTTAAGCCGCAAGGTGTAACTAGAAGTGTCATTGTGGTACCGATTAGTGTTTCTATGCCAACGGAAGCTGGAGTTTGGTTGACTGGAAGTGACACAATGGTGTTAAGAACGGGAGTGTGTCCAAGTGTCCATTGATAAAACGCCGAGGAAAGTGTATGGGAAGCGAGGTGTAAAAAGAAATGCCGAGTTTGTGCACCCTCACGATGGTCGAGGTAAATATTTTTGGTAAATAAATAATCCGGAAGACCTAATTTTACTCTTTTCACACATTTTTACGCTCGTGTGACTGAATTAGTCAGTTATGCTTTAAAAATGTTTCATAAAGATTTATGATAAGAGGCTGAACCTTATTGCTACAGTATCAACTGATAAAATATAAAATAAGTCTCTAAAGCTATTTGTATTGACTAGATAGGAAAGACAGAAAAAGAGGAGAAAATAATATTATTCTGTATTTTAAAATTGTATGCACCAAAAACAAATTATCCCAACAGTTCTGGTATTTTAATAAGTTGTAAACTCACCAAATAATGCAAACTGAGCGTAAAACCAGCCACATTTTCCCTAACAAGTCAACACTCGGTGGTGCCAGACCAGCCGATTTATTCCTATTTAGGTAAAATAAGATTTAAAAAAGTTACCGTGTCTAATATCAAAACAAAATATCTATAAAACTAACAAAATATTTCCAAATGAAGCTACCTTTTAAGTGGTTTAGTATTTTTTATATCGAACATTTTTACGTTAGTTATTTTTTACAAACACTTCAAACAATACCTTATAGACATTATTCATTTTATAAATTACGTTAATAATAAATTATTCAGCAATGAAAATTGGCATTATTTTGTGGTGATTACCCAACAAATTATTATAATAAAAAAAAACTAATTTGTGTAAAATACATGAGTTTTGTCTGATCTTGCGTTACTAAGCACTAGGGCTGAATGCTAAAATCCTTAGAAAATGTTGCCATGCAAGAGTGTCCTACCAAGATTCGAACCCAGAACCTTCGGAACGATAGCTGAACACTCTGCCTCTAAGGCTGTCTAAAAACCTGACATTTAACCCATAAACATGATCAAAGAAGATCTTACCGTTATCATTGGTAGCAGAAGCTGCAGAGCGCGACCGGACCAGCCTCGTCAAGTGTCGCAGAGCGTGAGGTAATGACAGGAGAATCGAATCTGGCAACACTGCCAATCGGTCACCGGCGGTTACCAGTCAGGGCCGTGACCGTCCGCTAATCGGTCATTGTTTCCTATGAAAAGATCGGTAATCCCTGCATTGTTATTTAGAGCGGCCAGTGGATTGCTTTTGAGAATTCTGTTTTTGTGGTCACGGTGCGAAGTTTTCAATGTTTTTATTTGTTTTGGGAGTTGTGTTGAAGTTGGTATCCTAGTGGCGGTAGAATATTCATGGCAGGGACTGGAACCCTTACGATTTTGATCAACGATATCTCGTACTCTTATTATGCTATAATTATAACGTTTGCAAATCCAACAGTTTAACCCTATCCAAGAATCTGATAAATATATATTTATTTTAATTATCATTCTTTAAATACTTAAAACCCTAACGACTGAAGGGGTTTTTCAACGGGAAACCTTCATGACCGCCCCTGGTTTTGTACGCCACGTTTTTGATGTACATGGTTTAAAACGAATACGCATTCATTCAATACGAAGATGTCTAAAAAGTTGCATCCAAACACAGGTCTGTACAAAAAATGCTCGTGCAGTTTTGAACGCAACTGTTTTGGTACGCCGCGTTTTTCTAAGCCACTGATTAATGTCAAAATATGTAATGGGGCGACTTTAGTAATCTGTGTCTTTTCACTGTTTTTTACTGAGCAGTACCCCGCATTAAAATTAAATCCACCCAGAACGAATACACTTCGGTTAGGTTAGACTGTTGTCAACAACAGGCGGAGGGAGACGAGCGAGCGTGCCGCGGCAGCGGCCGGCGACCGCAGGAGATTCCTTCTCAAAAATGCTAATGGTTGGAAAATTCGAGTGCGCAAAACGTGGACGGAAAAAAATGGTTGCAGAAAACGGGTCGGTCATAATCTGCTCGCACAGTTTTTCCCGTCCAAAGCAAGCATGTAGTACACAAAAAACTGTCTGTACAAAACGGAAACAAGCATGAACCCCACTCTTTTCAACGGGTAGTCCGGTCCTTGATTCATAGTGTGAAGTTGACTTTGGGTCTTGACCTGCACTGGGTCAGCGTGCTGGATCGCTCTAAAGCCCAAGTCACAGAGCGGGTGCGGCGCTTTCCCGGCCCCGGACCGCCCCCGGCATGGCTCTGTGTGACTTGGGCTTAAATCAGTCTAGGTTAGGTAGGTACGATACGAGTATATGGTATAAGTAATGCAGCTTAGGTGTCACAGACAGCCCCCTACATGATGCATGGAGGCAGAGAAAACGGCCGCCCACGTGCTACTGGAGTTTCGAGAGGTGGCCTCGCCGGGGTTGATAAGGTTCCTTGAGGATATCGGGTGGCTCGAATAATCGTCCCACCCTTACGCAAAATGGCGCATCAGTCGTCGAGTTGCGGATTATGACCCGCTTTTACCATGACCATTACCATGTAATGCAGCTATCTCAAGCTCTTCAGTTTGGACGTGTACGAGTGAGCAGAGAAATCTTGGCTTTATAAAACAAGTCGATGTTTTTTTTACTAGTAAAGAGCTTATTTTTATAGGTATTGTCGCACACAATAAGTAACAATAAGACTTGTAGGTCCTTTCTACGCTAAGAATACATTTCTCTCCCATATTGGAACCAAATCATTGATCTACTGAATTTCGCCTGTCGACGGTTTCGTATGTCAGCTGCGTAAAAATACAGTTCGTAACTAAATCAGTTACACTTTTCCAATTTAAACTGAGACAAGGCTCCATCGGCAGTATTAGTATGATGGGCTCTAAATACACTGGTTTTTAGTGAGTTCTTTCTTTGACAGTACAGTGAGTTTGTATTTTCGCGTTCTTCTCACGGAACTCATGCGCTGTCTCGTGACCTGTCGTGACGATTGTCGTCCATTGTGCGCATACGCAACTGTAGTAGGGTTGGCTGCATAAAAATAATATTGTCTCTTTTAAAAATATTATTCATATCCACAACAGAGATAACAGATATAATTTTTTCAGAAAGTTTTGTGTGGTGTGAGGCTCCCTTTTTTTGTAAATTGTAATAGTAAAATGTTCATATTTTGTGTGATGATGTTTAAAAATCTAAGAACAATTTTTTTTCAATGTTGGTGTTCGCAAATAGTAAGGGGTACATAGATTTCTACTTTTAAGGATTACACTAGTCACTTAAATTATTATAACATTTCAAAGACATTTTAATTTTCCACCTTTTGACAACCCTAGCCAAATAAAACAGGAAGTACAGGGGTGTGAGCCGGTATGACCTTAAGTTACCCATCACGCATTTTATTTATCATTTTACGCATTACCTCTGGCAAATCTTTTTTTTTCTTATTTTTTTTTTCAATTCCATTGTCGAAGTATCTGGAGCATTACACGGCAAACTTATGAATCAAAATGTTGAAAAAAAAAACGCAATAAATATCACTCGATTGTATTTAAAAAGGGTTTTAAATTTAATATCAGTTCGATTGGGGTGCGCAATAAAAAAGTACAAAAAAAAAGAAAAGACAAGAGCTCTAAATTCAAACCGATTGAATGATTTTCTGCTATATTTTTTACAATTGTCTTGCGATAGGTGATGACGGATCATCTATTGAAAATACAATAGTCATGTCTGTTCTTAATTTTCCGTTTATTCTTTGTAGATATTCCTTTTTTCTTAATTCATTCATTCATTCATTCCTTAATTCATTTAAAGAAGAGTATATAGGTAGATGTTATATTCACGTGTTTTATTATTGTTAGTTTTTAACGAAATATTCTAGGATATTGAAAATTTGGATTTCGACAGAGATTATATAATCATTTTACGAAATCCCTATTTTGAGGAAGTAGGGATTAAATGTTTTTATGAAAAGTCTGTCATTTTTAAAGATAAGAACATGAAACTTTTTGTATGGAATGTCAGCCATTTTTAAAGTTTGGAACTTAAAAAATTGTATTCAGACTGAATTATTTGGTTCGAGTTCAAATATGTTTTTGTAATCCCGACTTAAAGGGTAACCATTTCCTTAGAGTAAGCATTTAAAAAATGCTGAAACACGAACAGAGTCCGCTGTGTCTTATATTTTAATTAGTAACATTTTAAATTAATGCGAAAGTGTGTGTGTATTTTTTATATTGGTTAAAGAGATTGTTGTAACGAAACAAAACTCTTCATTATTTCCTTTTAAGTATTCTTGTCAGCTTAATCGACCTTGATGCAAATCGCAAACAAATAAGCGTTTGAAGAACAACTTAGTTTATTCTCTAGACGTGAAAATATTTTATTGCCACCTTCTCGTGAGAAACACCAAAGACCATGCGATCATTCATTCATACAATTTTTTTCCGATTACTGATTTTCCTAATTTATCATAATTATACGAAATTAAAAACTTTAAAAGAGAATTCTTGTCTTTCTTAAAAACTTGTTTTAACTAGCTTAATATAATATTTATCGGTTTCTCTTTCTTCAAGCTTTTTCATACATGATATTGCAAATTTCCCCACATACTTATTTATTATTATTTATTTATTAAATTTAAGAGTTTCGTGATTTTTTACCAAAATATGGGACCACTGCGCTTCTGAGGTAGGCACCTTTTTTGCAATGACGTGGTAAACAATTGTCACTTTACACACATAAAAAACAACGTGACAACCTCCTTTTTTTACGAAGTCGGTTAAAAGAGAGTTATATATATTATACGTAATTTTATAGAAGGGTTACATTTTTGGCAGAAGAAGGGCTACTATTAATAAACACGCCATTATGGGAGTTAAAGTGGGCGCAACTTAATGTCTAATTAGATAAATTGTTTGGAAGATTATTGCTAATATGTTAGTTCTTTCATTTTAAATGTTTTCATTTCTTGATAGGTTTTTTAAATTGAAATGATTGGAACATTGAGAATCGAGCGAGAGCACAAACATATTTTTGTCGCAGGATTTTTTTTTCGTGAAAAGTTGTTCGGTTGCACGGGTACACGGCGGGAACAAAACGATGTAAATTTCATTCTTTAAATATACCTATATACTCGTAAAATAACATCAAGTTCAATAAATAAATGCCTAATATAATATACAAATTGTTAGCAGTTTGGTTCTTATAATTCTTTCCGGGAGCATAATTTTCTTTTCAGTGAAATTGAAACAAAATATTAAAGACATTGTAGAGAAATAAAATATAACTTATTAATACTCTTATATTGTAATACGTTCTTGTATAATGGTTTGATCTTGGACTACAAACAGCTAGTAAGATTTTTTTCCCAATAAGTCATATTACACTCTTAAAAAATATGTAGAAATATCTATGTAATTCCTACTGGTAGTTCCTATAATTGGTCAGAATGTTCTTTTTCTAGCTTCAACTGTTTAAATTTAAAAAAATATACCTGCATAGTGTTTGTTATAAACAAACAGAATCCCTGCAGGTTGCATTCATATTCCTGTGGAGCATACTTACCATGAAATTAATTACTAGAGCCCGTGAGCAAAAGTAATTAGAAAAAAGTATAAAGTTAGAAAGAATAAAGTTAGAAACATCGCCTTTGCGTTGCGATAAAATACGTTGGGGCGAAAGAGACAGCAATCAAATAAATGTGTATTTAGAATATTGTAACTCTAAGCTTAAGTATGTTGATTTTCCTGTTGAATGTACAAACTGTGCTTATAAAATGTGTTCTGACCCTAGTCACTTTTTAATATTGGATGGTATGTATAGTCAAATAATTAGTATACTGAAGGAAGGAGCCCGGTTGTCTTATGGTGACGACGGTAGGCGTAAGAAACAAAAACACGTTGTTGGGTGGAATAAACATGTTAGTTGTGCTCACAGGGAGGCCCGATTACATTACCTAGCTTGGCTTTCATACGGCAAACCAAAGAGTGGAGACATCTATAATAGTATGTATGAATCTAGAAGGATTTTCAAGGCTAAATTGAAATATTGCCAAGACAATCAGGAGCAACTAAAAATGAATATATTAGCTGAAAGTCATTCAAAAAAACAATTTGGGAGGTTTTGGAAATCAACTAGTAAACTTAATGGTAAAACGGGCCGGCCTGTGAGTGTGGCTGGTATGAGTGAACCCTCAGATATAGCAGAGTTATTTAAGCGCCATTTTATTGTAAATTCGCCTTTGGTGCGTGATGAAGGGGTGAACGATGCTGAGGAAGTACCTGACGAACCATCTGTGAGGTTCTCTGCTAAAGAGGTTTCCTCTGTAATAAAGAAGATGGTTAGAGGGAAGTCCCCTGGGCACGACGGCCTCAGCATCGAGCACTTGAAGCACGCTGGCCCGCACATAGCGAGATGTCTTGCTTTGTTTTTTAATCTGTGTTTGTACCATCGCTACTTACCGCAGGATCTTATGTACACGATAGTAGTGCCTATAGTTAAAAATAAGACTGGAGATATTTCGGACACAGCTAATTACAGGCCAATATCATTAGCCACTGTTATCGCTAAGGTGCTTGACAGTCTGCTTGAGAGGCAGTTGGCGATAAATGTCGACCTGCACGATGCTCAGTTTGGTTTTCGGCCAGGGCTCTCGACGGAAAGCGCTATATTGTGTCTCAAGCAGACTGTACAGTACTACACTTCTAGAAAAACGCCTGTTTTTGGCTGTTTCTTAGATTTATCGAAAGCTTTCGATCTCGTGTCGTACGAGGTGCTATGGAATAAGCTGCGTGATGAAACTACATTGCCTCCTGAAGTCATATCATTGTTTCGTTTTTGGTATAGCCACCAAAGGAATAGTGTGAAGTGGGCAGGTGCAGAATCAAGCGTGTATAGGTTGGAGTGTGGGGTGCGGCAGGGGGGGCTGAGCTCGCCCCTACTATTCAACCTCTATATAAACAAGCTAATCGCTGAGCTCAGCAGCACACAGATTGGTTGTCACATTGATGGAGTCTGTATAAACAATATTAGTTATGCTGACGACATGGTGCTGCTGAGCCCATCGATTGGCGCTATAATGAAATTGTTATCTCTGTGTGAATCATACGCGGTGGCTCATGGGCTCAAGTACAACGCCAGCAAAAGTGAACTGATGGTTTTTAAGTCGGGGAATAAAAACTATATCAATATACCCGAAGTGACACTTAGTGGAGTTGCTCTTCGTAGAGTAAGTAAGTTCAAGTACTTGGGCCACTGGGTCACTGAGGATTTGAAGGATGATTGCGATATCGAGAGGGAACGTAGGTCGTTGGCTGTCCGTGGAAACATGCTGGCCCGAAGGTTTGCACGATGTACCAGAGACGTTAAGACTACGCTTTTTAAAGCATACTGCCAGTCGTTCTATACGTGCAGCCTTTGGGTCAGTTACTCGAAGCGGGCGTACAGCGGCCTGCGTATACAGTACAACAAGGCTTTCAGGCTGCTGATGGGGCTGGAGTGGCGCTGCAGCGCGTCAGGGATGTTCGCGGAGGCGCACACGGATGACTTTTACGCCATCATGCGAAAACGCTGCGCCTCCCTCATGACCCGGCTCCGCTCCGGCTCCAACAGTCTCCTGGGGGTGTTTGCGTGCCGGTGGGACTCTGCGATGTCGCATCACCTTGAAGTCATTCATAGGCTTCCAAATAAATAGAATTTGTATTTGTTGTAATTTTTATTATTAATACTAACATTAGTTTTTTAAGATAAGTAATCTGTTTTTACTGTTTTACTAATACTTCTATGGGCTCATTGTCTGAAAATAAATGATATTATTATTATTATTATTATAAAAGAAAAGTTACATCGCTAAATTGTCAACATTGAAGACAACAAGGAGACTTCTTCTATTTGATAGAATTCGAAACACAAAAATAAAGAAAAATAGGTATATCTTTATTAATTTATTTATTTGTAAAATATATCTAATAGTTACATACAATATTTTACGACAAAAATAATTACACATTACTCTCTCTTACCATAGAACTATACAATTACAGAAAGGCGGGTACTAAAACCGTGTCTAATTAAATCGCTCCCTACAATGTGATAACAATAAATAATAAGGTAAACTTGATATTTATGGGACACGTTTTAAATCTTATTTTATGGGAACTGTGGTTTCAAAGCTTAACGTTGATTTAGCAGGTGGGGTAAGCGAGCCAGTGATGGTCAGAGGGTTAGCCGGTTTCAATAGATAAATCAACTACTGGTCTATGTTTTGCTAGGTCATATGTCTATTCTTCCCTTCGTTGTTGAATGGAGTTATGGAGTGAGGTAATATTAATAAATTCTGTTGGTTTACTTTTGAATATTTTAAGTTTCTTTTCGTAAAGATTTTTGGCGTTGCATTGTTGGTTGAAATGATAAAACTACACGGACGCAAGACGTTGAAGCCCATCAAATGTGATATAACTACCTATATACCTATAGGTATACATAAAATAAAAGAAAATAAAACGTCGTTAAACTTCTACTCCAAGTAGCAAAAAATAAACAATAAATAATAAATAATATTGACCTTTTGATTCGTAATTCGCTCATAAATAAGTAAATATCAAAATAATTTTAAGAACGAACTTCTTGGTAGCTATTTAAAAGGACGTGTAAAATTAAACCCTGCCTGCATTAGCTCATAACATAACCACTAAGGAATTATTTAACTACCTGTATATAATTTCGAAATTCTTATTTGAAAGTTTCGAAAACGTCAATACTTTCTTACTAGCATTTAAGTAAATGAAAGCACAAAATTTTCTTCACATGAATGCAATGCCTAGAAATGACCAAGAAATACTTAAGGATAAAACCACGATAAAACGCAATCCAAAATTTCATAGTGAAACCTCAATTTTCAACTAAACTAACCATTCACAAAACATAACTTTAAAAAATTACTTATGCCCGCCGAACACAACCAATAATCCTATCCTATCAGCCCACATACCTACAAAAGACCCACTTACGCACAAAACCAAAATATAAAAGTTGTGAAGTCACCGCGAATAGTTTCCTCTGTTCCCATGTCGGCTTTCAGAAGTCAGAGAGTATAAAAATATGAATAAAAATGCCTCAGTATATCTGTGCATTAATAAAACGTTAATAAAAACCCGACCGATAATATGCGCGGGCGCAAGGGGAACACAGTATATGGAGAAAATAAAGATCATTTTGAAAGATTTAAATCAATCTGTAAATTGGAATGTTTATTACATAAAATTGTAAGTAATCTTGTTAGAAGACTAGTAAGTTTTATTGTAATACGGAAACAAGTAGTAAATATTTTTGAGTAAGTATTACTGTAAAAAATATCCACAGTCATTTTATTAAAATGTCAACTATCAATTTTATAATTTATTAATATATGCTTTGTTAAACTACAAAAAGAAGGTGATGCACACACATTTTCAGAGTGTTCAGCACGAAACATAAAACTAAAAATAATAAGCAAAGTAATTTATTGATATTAACAGAAATTCCTTTTGAAGGATACAAAAAGCAAAAGTGTTACCGGTGTTACTAATCAAACATTTTACTGCCCATATAAAACCATCTCCACAAGACACTTATACTGCACTGTTTTATACTGGCCGTATTCAAGATATATCATTCCTCACACGTTTGAAAAATGAAAAGAAAACACATCAAAAATATAACCCTCATCGAAGATAACACATTATAATGACGTGGGTCAGTGCGGGCGGCTAGAACAAACAAGATTGTACTACGCACGCCATGTTTTTTCACCATTTCATTCAATAGGAAGGAATGAGCTGTCGCTGTCCCTTTCTGGCTTGAACGAACAGTCGTTTGAAGAGCGAGAAGTAAAAGGGATCGGCCAGGTAGGTGCCGGTGTGTCTGCCACGGCAGACAGAAAGGCACCAGCTACGGCATTTAGAATGATTATTTTTTTAACGAATAGGCTAGGAATGTTCCCAATTAGATGATATCTTTGTAAGCGATCGTTGAGAAATTCTAGACAGTATGGTGATGGTGTTTAAAAGAATCAATGAAATACCTGCTAGATCTCCTATTTCTAATGTATAGCCTAACACGTGCATTACAATCATGCTGTCGATGTAATAAAGAAACATTTAAAATTTAAAAATGATCGTAGTAACAGCCTCCGTGGCCGAGTGGTCGAGATTTCGCCGCTCATTACGGAGGTTCCGGGTTAGATTCTCGGTGGGGACACTGTCAAGCAAAAATCTCTTTCTGAGACTTTCCCTAGTTTGGTTAGGTTACATTGCAGGCTGAATCACCTGATTGTCCGAAAAGAAAGACGATTCCGTGCTTTGGAAGGCACGATAAGCCGTTGGTCCCAGCTACTATCTACATGTCAGTGGCCTTTGGTGGCTCTATAACACTGACACTAGGGTTTGTGAGGTTGGTTATCGACCTCACAACCCACACAATGAAGAAGAAGAAGTCTAGAGGTAAAATGACACGAAAGCAGTAAAGAATACAAAGATCTGAATTAAATTATCATAAATTCGTTTGTTAATGTGTCTTATTAGAAAAAAAAACTTAACTGGAAATTTTGTGACCCTAATTAAATAGCATATTCATCTTTGGTCACTTCATTGAACATCATTGAGTACTTTACAATAAAAATCACCAAATTCGATCTCGCAGAATCGGCGCTGCCTCGGACTCGATGAAAACGAACTCAATGTCACCCAACTCGATGTAAACTGAATAATTCTGCTTTATTTATCACATCCAAAAGTCAATAAAACCAAAACAGGCATGATCGTTGAGCAGTAACCCAATTCAATATCCTCATTCATATCAAAAGCTGAAATAAGTGGCGTTATAGCCAAGTGGTCTGAGCCTTTTGATCTATGGAAAACCATGGAGTATTTTTGGAACAAAATGGCTCCCTAAAAATGGTAGAGAGCCCTTAAACACATTTTCCGGTGTTATAGGCAACGTGTCCAGTTTGAACGTTTGGAAATTCACCATCAAAGGGACTGTAGTTTACGTGAATTCGATGGAGGTAATATGGAATATTTAAAAATCGCACTACACATCCAATATTTTTTTTCTTTTAATTGTAATTTTGTCTTACTTTGCAGTGCAATAGATCATAAGAATATAATAATTATATTTGTTTTTAGTGTCAAACCTTTATTTTGATGTGTTGAGAACACATTCGTGACTTATGACTATTCGAGGCTAAAACGTTATTCGATTGTTTCCACTACTGTTGCGAATCACTTTACTTTTATTTTTAAATCTCCTTGTGCAAATAATCTACAAGTTGCTATTCAGTTCAGAACGATATCATAAACGTCAAAAGAATTCTTCAACTAGACTGGACTGGTTCAGCCCTTCCTTGGCCAGCAATAACAATTACCATTGTGTAATAAGCACCCACGTTCGTTAGAACTTGTTCAGTAACTTTAAGTGTAACCTGTTTTGTACCATGTAGCCCTTTTTCTCCTTTTCTTTTATAATATATGTGATAAGGAAGCAATATCGAAACAGGACATTTTAAAACTTGTTCCTAATCTTGGCTGCGGGCTTTTCTTAGTATCTGTCACGGTCTAACGCCTGAAAACAGGGGTGATTAGACATTGATCAATAGGTACAGTAATGCCCTAAAGATGTAACGTATTATACTCGTATAGATTTTATTCATAAAGATCCAAGTTTAATAAAGTGTTACTAAAACAAAAACTGTGTCATTAATTGGAGATAAACAAACTATATAGCAATAAAGTAATGCAATTAAACATTCTATTAATGCTGTATGCTGTAAAGAGAACAGCAAATGTAACTTTAATAATGATGAATACATCAAATTAAAATAACGCGTTTATAACCGAAAATAAACGTGAGTGGAAGACATCCTTCACCACCATTAATATCTGGCCAAATATGGGCAGACCAGACTCTCTGGAACCGACCATTCATCCCAAACAAATCACCGAAAAAAACGCTCCGAGCGTTATTTATCTATTCTGATTTAGTCGTGTGTTCGGCGATATTAAAATACAAATACGGACAATGACACTTCATTGTTGAAAGAAGAAAAAAGATACAGGGAAATTTATATCCGCCGCCTTCGCTGGCAACAATGGTCTGTGGGGTGGAGCGGGGCCTTCAAAAAAAGCCTCAATGAGTTAGAATGACAATAGAAATGCTTCTTCTGAGAAATATTTCGGCTGGACTCAGTTTAAAGTTACCATGAAATTCGCGCTTTATCATAGTATTCATAGTGCTTCTTATTACTTTCATCGCAAACCTTCAGTAGCGAAATGTCATTTTAATGAGACCCATTGTTGAAGAAGAGTTGTAAAGTTAAAATTTAATTGAAACCTTAAAATTAAATGATTTTGACACAGAAGTAACTTTGGTTAACAATAGAATTGATATTTTCAGAAACAATAAAATTGTTACTTGGTATGAATCTCATATATCATGAGTAAATAATTTATCTGTGATCTATGTGACGTAGTTATTTAAATATGTACTAAATTATAAAGCCTTGATGCTTTACTTTTTTATTTTGTTACACTTACAAATCCAAGGAGTAAAATGTGGGCATTACGTCAAACAAAATTACTTGTGATGCTGACCCTAAGTTGGTTAGGACAGTAAAGGGGTTCCCGCCTCCAACGAGTTTATCACACAAGACGTCCACCGCAGAACAAAGGCCTCCTTCCTACTAAGAGTTGAAAATAATATTTCAAGAATCAAGAATTTTTTTATAGTGAAGAAGTACAACCTAACTTTGCTAGAAATAATGCAGATGTGCATGATTTCATTTTAAACCGACTTTAAAAAATGAGGTAATTGTTACAGTGGGTGGTGTGCCATACTGGATTATTAAAATTGGTGAAAATGGCTTTGCAAAAATTAGGCGGACATCAAATCCTTGCGGAATGAAATCGAATCGTGTATTATAAATATTTTATTTATTACACTTATTCCTTTATTGGGTGGGCTTTTCGGTGCTCGTATGAGTGTTTGGTGATGTTTATTTTCAGTCGTAATTTTATTTTTGGCTTCAGCCAAACTTTCAAGTTGTACATTTTAAATTTGCGTCAATTTTTTAAAAGGTTTTATAACAGGAAGCCATACAAACTTTATGTTTTAAATAATTATATCTTGAATTTCATCATTTTTTTTTTTACTTACTGGCTACAAAATTATAAATAGTCAGTAATTTTTTTTGTGCTGAAATTATTCATTCATATAGATTCCTCCTCTCCTAGATCTCCTAATTCTTTCAATCCGGAAGGCTTTCAGTAGTCATTGAAGAGGGCTGGTTCATTCTTAAGTTTAATACACCAGACAGCCGGGCACCAGATTATCTCCTGTTCTTTCTGTTGGATCATCCTTTTCTTCTATCCATCTCTCTTCACTATGATCTATTTCATTAACATCTTTACAATTTGTTTCATTGTTAACTGAAGAGTAAACTTTGTATTGTTGTGTGAAAACGGCTTATGATGGATTAGGACTGGCAGCTTAGAGAGCGGTAATACAGTTAGCTCTTTGAAATGCCGAAACAGAAGGTATGTGGTTGACGGAGTGTTAAATAATTATTTTGTGCTTACGGAGCAATTGTTTTACGTAGTGAGGCTAGAATGCCCCTCACCGGGAGGACCTGGTTCGTATCCCACTGCGTATAAAAAAAAACTATTTTTAATGGTATGTTTACAAAAATGTCGTATACGGATTGGTCGAATTCACACATAACTTCTGAAACTCTTTAAAGTGTGCAGCTTTAAGGCATTTCAGAAGATATGTGTCAAGTCAACCAATCCGCAGGCGCAGCGTGGTCGAGTAGTCTACAACCTGACTATTATATATTTGAGGTAGGCTTGACCTACGATGGGGACGTTATATATGAGATGACAACAACAACCTTTTTGTTAGACGTCTAGAATACTAACCACTGTTTACCACAACCTTCACATGAGAAATCGGCACTGCTTCCGTTGAGCTTTTCTGGTCCAGAGCTGAAACTCACTCTCCAACAATTATTAGTACTTCGTCTTCTTTTCGCATTGGTTATTTTTTTATAGTAGGCCGGATAAAACCAAAGAAATGTATCTGATTGAGAAGATTCGGTGAAAACGATGCCTATTAGGTATATGGTAAAATCTAAAATAACATGTTTTTTTCTATTAGCAGGAAAAATATTCTTAGTGGAGTCGCAGATATATTAACCTTCATTTTTATTTCTTATATTACTTTCTACAAGTACACCTATCATGAAATTTATAAAAATAGGCGAAATTGGTTCCTTTTTCTCTTTTCATTAATATAGATGAGTCTGATAACGATCAAATCATAATGTTGGTATTACCAAACATTTTTAGTTTATTCAGTGGCATTCCACGCATTGAATTCTTTGAAAGAATCTATTCATATTATAAACAAAATAGCACAGATTAAAGAAGAAATGTTTATGAATGGACCAAGAAAAGCCTGTGACAATAGTAGGATTAAAGTAGCAAAAGTACTTTCTTCAGTAGACAAAATGTGAATGAAATTCTTCATTGAGAATGGAAGAGGCGGCTATTCCTCAAAACGCTAACTAAATAATACTGCTTTTGTAAATATTTGTCAATGAATGTATTTGTGATCAGAAGGCCATTTTGCTGCAAGATATTCTTACGGTGCTATTTATAAAAATAGTAGCAACATTTGAAATTCAAGTTACTGTAAATCGGCCTTACGCGATCAGGCCTTAGTTGACCACACTGGTCTAAAGCAAGTTGGTCGCATACAACCTTTGAATTTCTGCGCAGCAGCATAGCAGAAGTGTTCGGTTTATTGTGTTAATGTTATTTGTATAATTCTTGCAAGTGGAGAAGGACATTTATGATTCTGTTTATGAATTTAATTACACCCTAAACTGACCACTGAGTTCACAAAACTTTTTCTGTCCATCTTCGCACCTCTTGATTTCCGGATCTGAATCTTTATTATCTGGGAATTGACCGGACGCTCACTCAGCAGGAATACCTTAAACAATAATAACGCGTTCTTTCTTCACAATAGTGTTTTTTTCCAAACCTTTAGGAATTGGGTTGAAAATTCTTGTGCAAAAGTGTCAATTTGATAAAAGGTTTTTAAAATCAAAAGTGCGAATACGACGCACACTGCACTGAATTATCTCCGACTCAGGACAAAGGTTTTATGAAACCAATATTGTATCGGTTGAATAGAATATTGTATTGTACCGGATGCAACGGGCCGCGCTATAGTTTTGGCTATTTGTTTAGAATCCTATTATAAAAGGCATGTGGAGACAGTTTCGGATTCCAATAAATTTTATTTTGGCGTTGGTGGAATATAAAAATAGATAGAGTAGCTACGTTAAAATAAAAATATTGCAATCGTGTAGTATTATAAAAGTACGGATTACCACAATATTTTACAGATAAATTAATAAAAATTCTAGTGAATGAAAATTAAAAACTCCTGATTCTTCATAGAAGTTTAAAAAAGTTTCCACGAGGATGATAGTTGTATTAAATGCAAAAACATAAACGCTTATTACTCATATTTTTGTACATATCAAAATGAGAGCTTAATAAAACAGTGGATCTAAAAAAAAATATGCTAAAAATATCAGAAAAAAGAAAGCAAAAAAACTTTAATTAAACGTCCACTTTACCAAGTCTAGTCAATATATTTTTCTATTCGTGCTCAATTCACGGAAGACATACATAATTTCATAATATTAAAATGTTTCACATTGATTTTGACCAACAATGCCCAACAATTGATACAATGGGTGTAGGTAACAATGACACTATAGCAAACATGTGAGATGCCATTTCTACCCTCAAAACTAAAAACGTCACAACTGCAAACCCGCACGTTGGCAATATTGAGATTTGAAAAGATATCATTAAAACATTTTTTTATTATGTCTCTGAAGTAGATGAAATATTTTTTGGTTTTGTATAGGCGTTATTTAGTGTTAGCAAAGTACTATTGTTGCAAATAAAAGTAGCTAAGGATGGGCATTGTCGTTCATTGTGGCGGGTGTGTGTGGACAATGAGTCGATCTTGGTTGAATGCAGGCGTTTTTGGACAATTTAGCCGGTTTTTGCAACGGGTTGCACCTTGTTGCAAAGAGACGTACCAAAATCTAAACATTTTGAAGATATAAATAATTTAGTATGTGGGCATGCAAATAAGTAAGCCAATCTTAGACAAAAAGAGTTGGTTCAGTCAGGAAAAAATAAAAGTATCAAGATGATAATGATGATGATGATGATACTACAATTGGAGGCTTAAAACGTCAAATAATTATTAGTAGAAATCTCCATTCGATTAATTATTATTTTTATTTTGAAGAGAGAAAAGTCAAAGAAAACCTGAAAGGGAATCGGTTCTTACAGGATAAAACAATGTAAGGTACATATTGGCCTCAATTCGGGATGTCATGCTCTAATTCTATTTTTAAAATCAAGCTATCCTTTTCGTTTTTATGACCTATGAAAGAGAGGTGATGAACGAATGATATTAATTTGAACGAATGACAACTTAAAATAAGGGCATAGCTGTCAGTTTAAGAGATTTTTAAGTCGCATGTTTTAAGTGCTCTCTAAAATTGTGCAATCGATAAGGTTCAAATTCGATATTTGACAGCTCTAATATTAGGATGGCAATCTCCTGTCCCTTTTCAATCTTTAAAAAGTAAAAAGGACGGACTAACTTAAATTAAGGATTAGAGCGTGACATCCCGAATCGAGGCCATTGTTTAAATAGCTATACTGAAAATCCTACCCACAGCTAAAATATTTTATAATAAAGTACTTGACTTGAAGGAAAATAAAAATGTTTCAGGCGGCATTATTAAAATAACGACATTACGTAAATATAAAAAAAAAATTCATTCATTCATTTACGTCAAGAAATTAAAACCAAACCACTAGTATTCCAAATACACCCCTGGACAATTAGTACCGGTGACAGGGTGGTATATTTTTCCGAAACTACTTGTCACATTACAATGGAACTATTCGAGCAGAACGACAATCCACCCGCCGCCGCGCCGCGCCGCCGCACAGTGGTGCGCAGGAGCGTATATGCGCAAACGTGGACCTAACACGCAGATATGTGGCTGGACAATAATGGTTCTATTATAAGATTTTAGACAAAACATTACAATAGAATATTATCACAGCTAAAGAATGTATCAAGATATTCCTAATTTAATGAAAAGGAGTGCCTAGCAAGGAGTACCTCATAAGAGCAATAAAAATGTTATTTAACTTATTTGGGGAGATTCTGAAAAGCAGCAATCATGCTGAGACTCTTGCCCTTTTATCAGCAATTTGTACTACTTATTTGTTACGTAGCATTACTTGATACTTGATAAATAAAGCGCTTATTTATTTTATTTATTTATTTTTTGTTCTAAACGAATGTTTTAATTCAAGATTTGTAATGGATTAAATAAGTATTTAAAACGATTTATTTATTACATTTTTTTTATTGAAGTATAAAAATCACATATTTTTTTACATAGTTTTTTACATAGTTTTCGCACAATTCTCAATTGTAAATTAATAAAATTAACAACAGTTGTGTAATCATTATTTGCCTCTTTGCGTCTCCTTTCTTAATAAACTAAATAATACGACTAATGATTGGTTAAAATTGCAGGCACAAGCACACAATACATAGAACATGCATTCCTCTGTGTTCATTGTCGGATGAGTATTATCCGTTTTTAAAAATGCCATGTGCATTGCTCCAAGGCATCAGTTTTGCTGCAGTCCAAGCTAAAAAAATATTCGTTTGTTACAATAAAATAAAAAATTAAGCTTTTAATCTATGTAAGTCATTGATATACTAGGTAAAAAGGCGTAGATAAGTCATACGCGCTCAAAAAGCGGCACATCAAAAGTAATTAGCCAACCAGAATTAGTCACGCGTCGCTTTGTCTCTTTTTCGCACTTATGCTTAGACTTGCCGTCCTTGTATGTAAGTGACCTATCTAAGCCTTTTTTTTACTTATAATATCATTGATTTAAATACATATATTATATATTTATGTAACGTATATTAGCTGTCTAATACCCGCAGTACAAGTTTTGCTTAGTTTGGTATTAGATGACCCTGTGTGATAATCCCCATATTTTTTTTTAATTAGTATACTTTTAAAAACGTCTCTTTTTAAGTATTATTTTTGTAAAAAATTACGTCTGTTAATTAAATATTCATTAATTATAAAGTGAAAAAAATACCTCTCTTCTTTGTCTGTTTTGTACTTATTTATATTTTTGTGTCTCTTTTTACTTTCTTAATTATGAGCAAAAAACTCTTTGTTTTCACATTTTTTTCTTCTCTCGCTCTCTGTTTTAAAAATGTGTTGATAATTGTTTGCAAGGAAATGATACACTGTGCGTTTTAATTTTGCTGAAACACATCATCGCTCGCTTAATAGCGTCGGTGGTATATAGCCACTAGGCTAGGGCAACTGCCTCCCGTCTGGGAGACGCGGGTTCGATTTCCACCACGTACAATCTGTTTTCGAATTTCGAATTCATATGTACGTTTATTCGGCGCTCTTACGGTGAAAGAAAACGTCGTGATGAGACCTGCGAAGAAATTCAAAGGTTGTGTGTTAAGTCGACCAACCCGCACTGGGCCAGCGTGGTCGACTAAGGCTTAATTGCCCTAATTCAGAGTAGGCTCGAGCCCCTCGGTGGGGACGTATATGAGCTGTTGATGTACTTACATCATCGCTTGTGCTTATGGCTCCGTCCAACATGACTCGCACAGACAATAATTTTACAGTAATTTGCAGTACAATAAACAATAGCCCCGTTTTGTTGAAAATTCTTGCACCATATGTGTTTTTGTTCAACTAATTTCTGCCTAGGGCCCTTTACCCTTTTTTAAATTTTTCATTCGAGATCAATTCGAACATTGTGTGAGATAAGGAGAATAGCCAGAAAAGTGCCGAAAGGCGAACGTCGACAAAAGGCTCAATCAAGTTCGAACTTTAAGTTTACAAGAAAATATTTTTTGTTGTCAGTGTAAAATGTAAAAAGTGTTCTACTTTTAACACCTGTTTACTGTTGTAAATAGTATAACAAATAGGTAAGTAAAATGCTATTGCAAGGTAAAAACTAAATAATAAAGACGGTTTATGATTGGATTTTTACTTTTAAGGCCGGGTTATGGCAACAATTAGCAACTCAACGCGCTTTAGTTGAAAGTTCAACCGACGCACTACTGAAATAAAGTTCATATTAGCGTGCGATGCTTCACGGTAGTTACGTCCGACACTGCGCAGGAATCGTTGGAAAACCTCGTTTTTTTAACTCTTTTGCTTATTTACAGAAAACGGCAGAGTTTATGAAAAATGTAATCGATTTAAAATCTAAGTCAATAATAGGCAAATTATAGTAACGAAAAAAAAAAAACTATAGTTATCGCTTGAAGTTACGAGATCAAGGACGTCAAAATTTATTTTTGCTGCTTTTTTTTTAAATCTTGTGCTTTTTATTTCTAAATTATTATAATGTATTTGAAAATTCTACTCGATTTAAAATTTAATTAAGGATATATTTTGTCAGCACATTTTTTTTACATTTATAGCATCAGTAGAAGTGCTAGTATTTGATCGTCAAAGTAGCGACTATGGGCGCTATTTCCACATAACCCCGCCTTAAGGCATTTTTTGATGATTTCCGAGATTACATTGTTGATAGAGGCGAACACTACGCATTATTTTTAGACAAACTCTTTTACTTAATTCTGAACTATAAATATTTTAATACCTAAGACGTTTAACTTAATATCACTCATTTTTCACCGGTAACGTCAAAGATGAAAATTAAAAGAGAGCACAATTCAATAAAAAATACAAAAATCATAACAATTTTTCCGAACGCTGTGACCTCGCCGCGACGCGCGGATTTAGTTTATAAATAACGCACAAATGAGACTCGTTGGCCGAAGCAACTAATCCTGATTTACTGAGGTACCTGGGGTGTTATATCCCAATACGGGGGTGTTTATAACGTCCATTCTGGTAGTAAAAATATCTCGAAAACTGGTAAAATAACGACGTCTTAAGAATTAAAAATTGCTATAATTTGTTATTGTGCCTTTTGTGTTTATCCTGTCCGCCACCTGATATTTGATCGTAAAACGATGACAACAAAAAACTCAAATATGAAGATTACGAGTGTACGTTACGCTTTTTAGGTTAACTCTAGAAATAACAAAAAACATTGTTTATTCCTTCTCGCCGTGTGGTGACGGCAGAGTAGAATACATTTGTCACCAACCCCTACTCTTCCCGTGGGTGTCGTAAGAGGCGACTTAGGGACTACACATTGAACAGGGAACGGGCGGCGGCGCTCTCTGATACAGTAACCTTTTACTCTGCGATCTCCAACCCGCCTGCCAAGCGTGGAGATTATGGCAAAACCCTCCACTTAAGTGGAGGAGGCTCATAGTCCAGCAGTGGACTGTAACGGGCCGTTGATTTTTATTGATTTTTATTCCTTCTAAGAAATATTAATATTTTGCAGAAACATAGAAATCGCAAAATAATTTTAAAGAAAGTCAACTTGTAAGCGCCCTTACCTCGAAACATTATTATAGTTTATCACATCGAATTAAAATTAAATTTCTGTAAGTGCACAAAACTTTAACACGAAGAGTGACACTAGTGACGGTTTATAAATTATAATCACGTGCTCTTAAAGTACTTACATTCTATTTATTCTTTCAATCCTACTCTACAAAAAAAAATAAAAAAAATTTTTTACTCTTATTGTGTTTATTTTTAAATTGTAAATTTGTTTAGTATAGGGAAGTAGCGAGCCATTCCCACTACAAATATATTTTGATTACTTACTGGGAAGACTCAACACCACTATTGTAAGAATCAATTTGGAAATAAATAACATTTTTTATTTTTTTATCCTAAAGCTAAAGATTTCAAGAAATAGATACATTTTTGAAGGTGATTCTTTGATTGAATGTATAAAAAGTGTAGTTTGTATGTTTTCAATTACTTACCTAGTTAAGTAGGTATGTCTTTATCGTGTCAAGTATGATAGTAAAGCTCCATTGGCTATTTTTAGAAATAAACAAAACAAACTTATTCTTTGTGGTTTGTCCTACTAATATTATAAATGCGAAAGTTTGGATGTTTGGATGTTTGTTGCCGAATCACGCTTGAACCTCTGAACGGATCGAGATGAAACTTGGCACACATATAGGTTACGTCTTAGAATATGACATAGGCTATTTTTGACCGCGGGAAAACACTACATTCCTATGAGAAAACTCATTAAACGCGGGTGAAACCGCAGGCGGAAAGCTAGTTTTTTAATAAAACGTTAAACAAATCAAACAGCAAGAGTTCACAATTTTCAAGACAGCTTTAACAATCTTAAGATGCGCCATTTTTTTTTCACGGCATTCTTCTCCAGGTTGTAAATTGTATAAATCCTTTAGAAGACTGTAAAATCCTAACTCCTTTCAATATTGCCGTTGTCAGCGTCGTCGTGTAGAATGCCTCGCGATTCTCTACACAAATCAATTGCAAGTCTTGAAATTGTTATTGATTGTCCTTTGTGCTTGTATAAAACGCCACGGACGATATTCTGAAACGAACTTTAGATTTAATTTTATTGTTATTAAAACTAGGTATGGCAAGTTTAAAATTTTGAAAAAGTTTTTGACCTAGCGAGTTAAGGCGGGGTTATGTGGAAATAGCGCCCATATTTTGACGATCAAATAATAGCACTTGTACTGATTCTATAAATGTAAAAAAAATATATGCTAACAGAATATATCTCCAATTAAATTTTAAATCGAGTAGATTTTTTGAATACATTATAATAATTTAAATATGAGAAGCACAAGTTTTTAAAAAAAGGCAGCAAAAATTATTTTTGGCATCCTTGATCTCGTAACTTAAAGCAATAACCATAGTTTTTTTTTGTTAATATAACTTGCTAATTATTGACTTAGATTTTAAATCGATTACATTTTTTATAAACTCTGCCATTTTCTGTTAATAAGCAAAAGAGTTCAAGAAAAACGAGTTTTTCGCACGATTCCTGCGCGGTGTCGGACGTAACCACCGTGAAGCATCGCACGCTAATATGAACGTTATTTCAGTAATACGTCGATTGAACTTTCAACTAAACCGCGTTGAGTTGCTAATTTTTGCAATAACCCGGCCTTAAGCGTCTCCGTTTCAGCTTGGCCAAAATTGCTTTTGAATGTCTGTCCATCTGTCTGTTTGTTCCACTCTACTGGTCGCGTTTCTCAACCAATTCTCGTGAAATTTTCGAATTTTTTTGTCGAGTCAGGTTTTGAACTTTTTTTTTAATTACGGTGTTATGGGGGTTGCTAGCTTACAAGGTCTACCGCTGAGGCTGTTTTCCTCTACAGGTCACATTTCTCAACTAATAAAAAAATAATTGAGATAATTAGATTTCAAGGGGTCGGGGATGTTTGTGGAGAAAAAATAAAAATAAATATAAAGATAATATACAGACTCGCAAGGTCTAAAGCTCACAGAGCCACTAGTTTTTTTGTTTGTTTTTTAATTCAAATGAAATAGTTATTTACAGTTAGTTTAAGAAACCTACTTATATTTAGGTTGCAGAAAGGAAGAACATTTTAGTGGAAATTAAACAATAGTGAAATAAAGAATAACTTAACAAAAATATTGAATTAAATATTGTTGTATGTGCTTTATGAAATTGCAGTTTTAATTATTATTTTGGTCTATTTTTAACCATTTATTGACATGAAGTCCTTTTTAACCAAATATTATTCAGAATCGAGCTTCTACGTAGCGCATAACTCAGGATTTCGTCGCGGTGTTTGGACTGCACTGCGCAGGCGTGAAGGTGTGACGTATGGTGTAAAGGTGATTCTGATCTACGGTTTGATGTTGTACATTTTTTGTATCTTCAATAAAATTGTTTGTGTTTTCGTAGATTTTTGACTTAGGTCTATTTTTGACAACAATTATTATCTTATTTATTTTGAATATTTTTAGATGAATATAAATTCTTTAGGAAGCAATTAAAGATTACGTAAGCGCTTTCCTCTAAGGTAGCAATGATTATTATTTATTTACATTTTTATTTTATTTCCATCTACCTGACGTTTCTAACTAGCTAGATTTACTCCGTGGGCACACTACCATATTCATAAAAAACATCTCTTGCTACTAGTAAGGTAGATTTATTGCTCATTTTACAACATTCACTCCAGCATCTTGAATGATTAAACAGCCATAACTACATCAGACCCTGAGTGCTACCAGTCAAGGGCCATAAAATTGCCCCACATCAACATATCCTTTCTGACTTAACAAGGAAACCCACAAAAATTAGAATATTTAACATTACGCATCACGCGTAATGTAATCTTGACCATACCAGTTTTCTCATGCAATATTTCTCTATTAATTATACATTCTCTACAATGTAAACATGATGCATTGTATCTACAGCCCCTGTCGGAGAATAATGCACTAACTCAAAATCTTATTTCCCTGCCTTTTCTTATTTCTAAGGATCATTCTCGTCTTTGTCTATCTTTAATAAAAAATAGTGCCCACCGTGCAAACTACAATATAATAGGGCTAATTATGCTCTATGGTAATTTTATGACAGAAATGTCTTTCTGACTGTAAGGGGTGTATAATTTTGTTGGACAGTACGTACGTGCGAGGATTTTGTATGGGAATTTGAATTTTTTAAGCGTTGTAATGGCATTAGTGGCGGGATTAGTTCTGTTAAGTCATAAAACGTGTCACTTTTATGTGATATTAAAATATATTTATTGTATTTCCACAAGTAATTTCGCTGGTCATTTAAATAACAATAATTATTTCACAATGTTTTGTCTGGAACCGTGGAAACTTACTCTGTCGTACCTATTATCAGCAGCTCATGTAAGTCCCCATCAAGGGGCTCGAGCCTATCCTAAATCATGGCGACCACGCTGGCTTAGTGTGGTTTGGTCGACTTTGCTCACAATCCTTGAATTTCTTGACAGGAGTAAGGAGGTTTGCTCAGGATGTTTTGCTTGGTAATTGGTGAAACCACCACCAGAACATATTACTCATTTTAACTTGAAAAGCATTTTATTAGCATAATTACACCTCTATGACCCAATAAGTGTACGAAGCAATCGTGTGAAAACAACTATTGCACATTCTCTCACTCTAGTAGGTGGGTCACACAGCAGGGATGACCACGCCCTTGAACCAAAAGTCACCGCTTGTAGCAAAATTCGACAAAATACAGTTCTCATGAGTTTAGAGTCGATAGGCGAGGCACTCAGCATGATATTCCTCGCCTGTATAAGGGTAGAAGTAACTCTTGAAGTAAATCAAGCTTTAATTCTCATAAGGAAATATTTCCTGTAGGTGAGTAACACAGCAGGACTAACACGCCTCTTTGCAGTTACTTTTGGAAATAATAATGTGGATTTAATTCGTGGAGTGAGAGGTAGAAAGATATCTAGCTAGAATAGGTGGTGATAGAAAAATCGTATTTTATGACACTTATTAATTAGTCCTTGATCAAAGAGAGTAGAGTAGTATTTAGTACCTAGAAGTTGTTCTTGCATTCTTCTCCTTTGTGTCAGTCAAATTCTCATACACGTGACAGGTCATTTTACGAGCAAATCAAAGCGAATTTTAACAAACTCAAAATAATGCTAAATGTTATCGTTTAATTACATTTATGAACTTAAATATCCCTCATCGACGAAACTATAATTCTCATCCCTCACTTTCACAGGGGTCCAGAAAAATTCTATGAATTCATCAACAAAAAAACTTATGCAAACATTTCATCCATCATACTTACCGATAAATTAATTTCTAATTCATCAAATAACGTATCACAATGTTCCTCACACCCTGACCAGCGGGGTGTCCTTACCCTTGAGGGATATCCGTAAGCCACCCCATCGCCTTAAGTTAGTCACTAGCTGGTGGGTTGACCCCATCAAGCTGCGAAGATTATGGCATGCGATAGAGATATTGCGCTTTAATTACTAAACAATGTTGGTACTCACGAGAAAAATGGGCGTTTTGAGATTTCAAAGTTGTTGCAAAAGGAATGGTTGTTGTGAGAAAATAAAAACTCAACAATGAAGGGTTGATCGGATTGGTAGAGCCATAATTTTGAAGAAACAGCAAAGCTGGAGGTTTTTAAGTTAAGATCGGTAAGTAAAATAATAAGATAAAGGAAACCCTCACATCCTCTTGAACAAAGCCTTTAACAAAAGAACAGAATTGATCAGACGATCCAAAAGGATGTTAGATTCAGGTGTCAAAAATTCTGAAAATAAAACCTATTGACAAAAGAGATCCGTCAACGTATCAAATCGCTAACGCATTGATAAAAAATTTAGAGAAAAAATGTCACAAAAGAGCGAACGCAATCTAAGAATCCAATATCTCGGTACAATGGAAGTTGTTATTTTAGGTGCCGAAGCTACTGTGAAATCAAATTATACATTCAGTATGATTGTGTTTCTTATCTTATCGAAAATTGATCGATTCTTCAAGAAAGAAGATGGTGATACTTCCGTTTTGCCTCAAAGAGGTACATCAAGTGCTAAATAAAAAAATGGGTATAGAAAACAGAAACGTAATCTTTAGTAAGTAATATTCATTTTTATTTTTATTGTTTTTTATTTATATCCTAATTAACTTCATAAAAGCAATTTATTATAATTATTTACGTTATTTTATTAGCAATTTTTTAAATTATTATCAACGGCCCGTTACAGTCCACTGCTGGATTATGAGCCTCCTCCACTTAAGTGGAGGGTTTTGCCATAATCTCTACGCTTAGCAGGCGGGTTGGAGGTCGCAGATTAAAAGGTTACTGTATCAGAGAGCGCTGCTGCCCGTTCCCTGTTCAATGTGTGGTCCCTAAGTCGCCTCTTGCGACACCCACGGGAAGAGTAGGGGTTGGTGACAAATGTATTCTACTCTGCTGTCACCACACGGCAGATACGTCATTTTATTAATAAGTAGTTACCTGTTCCATAAAAACGTGTACCTATCTATATTTCGTACTTCTGTCATATGTAGGTATTTCTAATCAAGTCAGCTCTTTCCACTTTCGTATACAGTATAGAAAAGCTATTTCTAGCGACTATTACGAAAACAAGACGACTTGTATTTTATTGTAAGAACCGATTCCAACAGGGTCGAGGTCCAAACCGTGAAAATTTGTTCAGCGATTCCGAAAACAAAGAGTCATAATTCCGCAAATCTACCAACAAAATCGTGATCTCGTTGACAATAGTCTTCGGGAAATCAATCTGAATGCTAGTTTATGAGTATTTACTTGGTTCAAAAAAACGCAATTTCTAGATCATTGTCAATGGAAGATTTCGTCTCGTGATAAAGCCAGACTAAAGATAAAATTTCAGGAATTTTAAAAAACTTCTTTTGTCTGGCTTTAAACATTACACACGACCGCTTTATTCAAACTGTAAGGATGTTGCAATGTTATTTAATTTAATTGTTTGTAATATTTGAATATTATTTCCCACCGTAGATGCCATGTACTACATCGTACAAGTTTTTGAAATAACTTGTACTTTCATGTGTTATAAATTTAAGCCGTATATCGTTTTTATGTGGATGGCAAACGTTTTCAGTTTCTATTTGCAGATTTCTTCGACCGCGGTACTCGTTCTCTGCTAATTCGATTAATCTTGTTTCTTTACAATACGAAAATATGAAATTCTATTAAAACAGTTCCTTTCCAAGAATTCGATTCCACCAATTGCCGGCTCGCGTCTCCAACATGGCCGACGGTGACACGCCGCATTGTTCAAACAGAAACGACACAATCTTTTTTATCTTTTATTCTTCCTTTTTAACTTTTATTCTTTTATCTCACATTCTTTTCTGTTTGATCACAATGGCGGCACGCTGCGGCCGCGTTTAGTTACCTCTGTGTCTCGATCTTTGTTTTTGGCGGGTGTCAAAATTTTTACTAGCAGTCTATTTATATAGTTTCGTTTTCTATCTTTTCAACAGTTTTTATTTTTAATTTTTGTTTTAGTTAGCTAGTATTTATAAATGCTACCACCCATACCAGGGTATAGTAAGGTCTACTGTCGGCAAAGACTCATAAAATATGCGAAGTCAACGAATGATATGTAATTATCGTTACCATATCAGTAAAACATTTTGTTCTGCATGACATTTGTAATTTTTCGGTCACTTTTATGTTAGTGTTGTGTCTCATTATAAAGCCTATAATAATAATTAATATTACAAGTATTCAAAAGAATTACTATTTAACACTCTATATTGAAAAGGGAACAAAATGCCTGTCAGGTTTAATCATAACCAATCCGCGTCCTCGCCAATCAAGTATCTAATCTTCTAATTGTGCAAACTCAAGGCTTCTCTTTATCCTCCACACAATGAGCACTCTTATTATCCATTCATATCATATTTTATAAATACGTCTCATTTCATTGTTGGTGTCTCTCGTCTCCCTGAGGATACGTCGCGTCGAACAAAACATTCAAAAATTCTTTGTCAGAAAGTTTACATCATACAAAACGCAACCCGTCATTTTCGTACCTATTGGCTATTTTAGGACAATAACAGTATTGTTGTGAGAACTGAAAGATTGCTCCCCATATCGAGGATTGCGAAACAGGAATTGTCTCAAAACTGTGCCAACATGCCCTCTGGGCAGTCGACGCGATAATAATGCCATTTTCGGCTGTCTTCAAGCTCTTTGTATAAAATGTTGTATAAAATAATTGCATTGGGGTCAAAATATCCTGCTTTCTCCATTCATTCTTCTAAAGTTATGTGACTTTAAACTAAGTACAAGACATATCTCAATAATATTGTTGTGTTGTAGAGACAAATAGTTATTTTTGTTCTGGTGGTTATATGATATAATATTGTACAAAACGTATCAACAACCAACTACTCGTTTTTCTATGTGATCATTTTCTGTTAACTGTGTTGTGTAATAATAAAATTAAAATAAATAAAATATCTAAAGAGAATCTTTACTTGGGCACAGTTATTTTAAGCTTATTCGATGCGTCTTGTAAATAAATAGACTCGACTTCTAACTTTAAGAAATTACCTACTGCCATTTAAGAATATCTTCATGCTGTTGACAAAAGAACTTATAGTTAGTTCTACATATTAAGAACTGCGTATTTCACTACGAGTATAATCATCATCATAAGTCATAAGCATTCGTTCTTGTTTAAACAATGCGACGCCATCATCATTACCTACTACTGTTCATTCAGTAGCTTGAAAAACGTGTACTCTTACGTTGTTTACGTTGTTCACATCCGTAACAGATTCACTAATAGGACTTACGTGAACATTTTTTGTATTTACTTTAATAGAGTGACGATTTGTTTCATTATTCATACTTATTATTTCATACTGTTTAAGAAATATAGCGCATTCCAAAATGAATAAAATCGCTACATAAATAACCGTTTCTTCACTTCCATAATTTTTAATTATCAATCTGTGATATTTATTATTATTTTGAAAGTCAGTCGCAGCAGAACAAATAGGTATTAGTTTGGATTATAGTTTTAATAAATCATGACTAGGAAGTTATCATAACAAATAATATTAATTTATTTTTATTTTATATTTTATTTAAAAAATACTTTTTGTTACGTTTTGTTTTATTATTTTATATCTATGAACTGCTTGCTGCTTTGTCCTCATTTAATTTTTTTTAGAACAAGCTCTATGTTTCGTCCCAAGGGTCTTGCTGTGCGTGATAATATTTGGCTTCATGGACTCAATGCGCTTGAGCACAGATTTTTGTTTAGCTACGTGGTCACCTTTTGTCATTCCTGGTCCAGCCACTTGAGCACAATATTGTGGGGACAAGCGGAGGAATTCATCGGTTTGTTTGTTCGAATCTCTTTCGGCTTCTGTCTGTACAGTGAATGGTTTCTGGTGTACAAACTACAATTACATTGGTGTTCACTTTATGTGCTGCTTTACTGTAAGGCTGGTCTATTTACTTGGTCAATTCATACCAGCTATTAGAAATAGTTGGTGCTCCGTTGACGGAAGCCGTTGTATTGTTAACAATACACAGTACTTACACAGTTGAGCATACAGAATGGAAATAACAAAAAGTGTTCGTTAAAATCCACTAAGCTTATACAGTAAGAAACGGAAATCAAAACCACTGTACGAATCGTGAGAACATTGACACCCAAAATGGAATAACCTCAACTGAAACTATTGCTCTTTTCAAAGAAGGCATTAGACTGTGAAAATTAACTGATGCGATATCTATCTTTGTTGAACCATATGGAATTTTATTTATCCGCCTCAATATATCTTGCGTTACCATACGATTCTAAGTCTATACTAATCAAGGTTGAAATTCCTTTACCGCAGTCTGTTTTGCCTGTGGTTTTGCTGTTATTGTCTATCCTTTGTATACCACCCTTTGCTTTTATAGAATTAGCTTCTCTTGTCTTACGCGATCGTGGTCAGATAAGAAAAAATCTGAATAGGAATTTAATTTGTTTTTTGAAATTTGTCCTTGCCTTTATTTTATTAAGTTCAAAATGACCGCATTATTTATCACAATCGCTACATTTAAAATAAAGAGATTCTTGTGAAGGGTGTTAGTTAAGTAACCAACGGTTATTTCCACAAAAAATGACAAGTTTTATAACTTGTCCAATACACTTCATTTAAAAACTGTTGTTCACATTGAGCAATTCAACCTTCAGTAACATCGACTTACCAAAGGCCTTAGACTTTGTAGACATCAATCAATGTACTTAAACCATTTGAATAAGAAAAAACAATTTTGACTTCCAATTACGTACTCGCTTCAAATGTTTCAAGTGTCATTAGAGCAACAACTCAACTTTAGACATTAATTGTACAATTATTTCTATCTTTTGTATTAAAACGAACGGTAGTTAGTTTCTTTGTGGTCCACATTTGGAGAGTGGCACGTGGTACTACAAAAGGACTACTTCTTGGACCAGTCATTACGATTTAATGGTCTTGCGTTTTGAAAAAAGAATCTTGACTTGTAACAGTGGCATGCCAAGTACACCTTACAACAGTGTGCGATCATTATCAACCTTGTATGTTTGCTATAAAGAAAGATAGTGTGAATAAATGAATTTGTTAAGTGAATGATGAAAGATTCGTTATTTAAATTCGACGGTTAAAGTGACAGATAAATCGACGACCTCAAATCATTGTTCGAATTCACTGTTCGTAATTATGGCTGCTGTTTGTTTGGCATCTTAATTTGGAGTTTCAACACTTTCATTTCAAGTACACAATAATGATTACTTTTGTTCTTTCTTTAATGTTTGAACAATTTCGAGTACTAGAATAAAAGTTACATAAAAATAAAATATCTAATTATCTATATTTGAAGTCCCAACAAGATTCTGCAAGATATCGTAACCAAGTTGTGTATGTGTTTATTTAATGCTGGAGTAACTGGGCCTTCCCTATTAAGACTTTACATTGTGCTTCCAACTTCTTCATTTGTTTGTTTATTGTAAACAAATCTTTCGAAATTTGTTCAATAGGTACATACTTATCTAAAATATAAGTCTTAAATTCTCACGATACCAGCGACAACAATTTTTTCTAGCCATAAATACTCCACTCTACATTGACATGTTATAATACTTAGGTACCCGCCGCGTTAGCCAATAAAAAAAAGTTTAGAATACTTCAATGGCCGCCGCTTTACCGAACGGATAATCATTGTGGCATTACGGAACCTGTTTAATCCAGCCAGACACACCGACGCCAAGATTCGAGATTTAGCTTCTCTTGAACCGTTTTTTAATGTTTGTTGAGAAGTTGAAATTAAAGGCAGACTCTATAGATAAAACAAAATTTGTAACAATAACAACTTACAAGTGTCTTCTTATGGATGCTATAGTCTACTGGGCACAGAAAATAAAGCTTTAGAATTCCTAAATGCTATTAATTCTCGTAGACTAGATGAGTGTAAAGCACTTGTGTATCTTCTTCTTCATCATCTAGTATCAACATGCTCAACATGTTAAAAATAAATCAAAATTAGCTATTGGCTTAGCCAGACTACATAAAGGGTTACCTTACTATCTATGTTTTACAAAGAGAAACGTTTTTTTTAATTTGCTTGTATCTACAAAATCAAAGATAGTTAAAAACCTTACATACCTTAAAAATAACACAATAGTCTTTCACATTGCGCTCTCTCTCATCAAAGTTTCAATATAAAAGTGAAGAAATAAATGATCAGTTCCATTGTCGAGCTCCGGTACGTTCGGAAGCTTCTTCAGTCCGCCATTGTCGCGCTGCAAAGCCGCTGTATCATTTTAATCAAATTTCTGAACGTTATTTATCATTCTTCCCTCTTCAGTCGGGGTAACTATGCTGTTGTTGTCTTGTTCTTGGTGACCTTTATATTGAAGCAATTATTTTATCTAATGATGATGAGGATTTATTGATTGGTACGTTAGAATTTAATTGAGTATTAGTAAACCAATAAACGTGATCGATTTCCATTAATAAGTATCTATCTAGTACTAGTACTGCTTTCCAATAAGTCGTATTTGTTACGATAAAATTGCAATGTTCTATTAACAATCTTGAATTGGTAATACATTTTTTGAATTTCCCACTGCTGGGCAAAGGCGTCTCCTTTTGACCTAATTTATTATACTCCTCACCTCTTGATCCATCACCAACTAAATTATCTTGTTTTCTTCCCTTGCAGAGATTCGTTCAAAAATCATTTTTAAAATAAACAGATAAAGAATGCGTTACAAAAATATGTAAAGGATTCAAAGCTGCTTCGTTTTTAACAGGTGTAGTCTTAGAGTTGCCGCTCTTTGAAAAACACCATGTATACAATATACTTAATCACATTTTCATTCTGCAGCACTTTTAATCTTATTACAATGCGTTTACGGTTCGTTTTCTGAAACAGTTTTATGGTAGTTAACACTTTTTTTAAGAAAAGCCTTGTCCAAACTAAGGCTTACTCAATGAACTTTTTTTGCCGTCATCTTAATACCATTTTGTTTTATTTGTTAATATGGCTTTTTTGGACGCATTCCGTTTGATTAATACAGGGTGGTTAATAAAGATTTTGCCGATGTCACTCCGTTACTTACCAAGTTATAGTAAAATTAACAGAAAAATCTGAAATTGATCGTATCGTTAAAGCACAATAGTTAAGTTTTTTAGAAAACACACTTTTATTAGGTCGCTTACTTTTTCTATGCTATTACGATAAAGGAAAATATCTCGAGAAATTAATTAGTGCTGAATATTAGGCGTAATAGCTCTAATTTAGGCTGATCTTAGAAAATAAGAAGAATGAATTAGGTAAAAAAATATATAATCGTATATATTTAAATCGCGAGTTACAAATGAAAACCTTCTTCACGTCTTTATCATTTTGCAAGAACAATTTTGTAATGTCTCAAAACACCATGTATAAAGTTTTATTATCTGATAGTTAGATTGATCGTATCTCAATAAAAAGGGTGTTTTGAAATTTCTTAATAGACGGCTTGATAGTGTTGTTTTCTTTTATTATATTCTTGTAGGTAATTAAAAGAGTTTGCCGCCGTGTTTTTTATTTATGTTTTTTGCTTTATTCTGTTCTTCACATGGTCTTCAAGAGTATAAAGCATTCCTGAAACGTTTACACCTATTTTATTGAAATTTTCTTCATCATCAACATCAACGTCCCGTTACAGTCCACTGCTGGACTATGAGCCTCCTCCACTTAAGTGTTTGGTTTTGCCATAATCTCCACGCTTGGCAGGCGGGTTGGAGATCGCAGATTAAAAGGTTACTGTATCAGAGAGCGCTGCTGCCCGTTCCCTGTTCAATGTGTAGTCCCTAAGTCGCCTCTTACGACACCCACGGGAAGAATAGGGGTTGGTGACAAATGTATACTACTCCGCCGTCACCACACGGCTAAATTTTCTTCAAATTTTATAAATTAATTGCTTTACAATACTTACATTTCTGTATATTTTATGTATGGGTATACTATAAAAAAAAAATCCTTGTATTTTTAAACGAGAGTACACAACAAGTAACAAGTTCTAATATGATTCTATCAATGATGATATCAATCCAGCCGAAAGACAACAGCCATACAACAGTCATATATGTCACCACAGGTGGGTTCGAGCTTATCCTGAATTAGGGCAAAAGACATCTAAGTACTTAGGCCTTCCCCAAGGATCTCCACAACGACCGGTCGTGCGCTGCCCGCATCCAACAACTTCCCGCGACCTTCACCAGATCATCGGTCCACCTTGTGAAGGATCTGCCAATCATGAAGATAATATAACAGACAACCAATTAATATGTGATTAGTTCAATAAATTTAAATAAAATACTTTTAACCGAAACTAAACTAAAATACTTTAGTACAATATCACTGTTCAACGCAACGACAACCTATCTAATAAACTATGCAACTTATAAAAAAAATTTAGGCATAATGGTTTTAAAACTAGTGGCTCTGTGAGCTGTAGATGTGCCTCGCGAGTTTGTATATCTGTCTCTATATAATTATTTATTTTTATTTTTTCTCCACTAACATCCCCGACTTCTTGAATTATTTTTTTTTTTTTTATTCGATGAATTTATCGAACCTGCTCACAAAACTTCATGAGAATCGGCTAACACGACCTGTAGAGTGGGACAAACAGACAGAAGCTGAAACGGAGACGCTTCGCTCGCTCGGTCAATGACGACAAAAAGAAAATATAATTTTCTCAAGCGTCAGTTTTTAAAAACATCTAAAGGTCATCCCACATTATAGCCTTGTCCTAATGCGCACAGCGGGAGTCGCGCAGCCACCACAATCGCATAAATTCACCATTTGTCACGGCATTAACACTCGAAAAAGGGTTTTTATCATGTCACCGTCGCATCCGGTAATCGAACGAATTCGTACCACAGTGTTATTCTTGACCCTTTTGTTGTTTGCCGTTGAAATATCTACCTAAGCCAGCTGACTCAGTAGAAACGTTCATAATTTTATCACAAAATTATTTAAGTATCCTTAAAATAAAGATTTTTGCTTACCTATGAGATATGTTTTTTCCAAACATCATCACAAATAATAATTATTTATTAGTCATTATCATTTAGCATCATGAAATGTACAAAATGAAGTACCTTTAAAAGAAAACGCTGAGGAGATGATAACATAACTTAATAAGTGATCTATTTATTTATTTAAACAACTGAAAACAATCTACAATCAAAAGTTATTAATCACTCGATGAAAGCCTTTTACAATAGCTATAATTTATAGTAATCGCGTAAACGATACCATTAGATCACATCTGCTTACAAAAGTACAAAACTAATCAAATTTCCACACCGACAAACATAAAGATTTGCACGAACAACTCTCCGTCCAACAATACAACAAACGCGTTAAAAATCGAGCGAAAAAATGGCGATTCGAGTAAAGAATCGATTGTTCGATTGTTGTGCAAACTCGCGATTCGATGCGGTTAATGGGGCGGCAGTAAACGCACCGTCATTTACTTGCATGTGTACGCTGCTTAATGATTTAGAAGTAACGAGACTTTTCTCCTGTACCCATTTTCGACTCTATATCTAACCACCAAGAATTGGATTTAGTTTACACGTGCAATTACTATATTTCATACATGGTGTTCCTTATCAAAAATAATAACACTTTTTGTAGATCATAATGGTACTTGAACATTTTACCTCATTTTCGTTCTTTTTTTTCAAAGCAGCCGATTCATTGATCACTCTTATGGATCGATATAGATCCACCGGTGCGTTTGCGTAAGTTCGCTCAAGCGCATATAAGTAGGGTAGTTATGATCTATAGGTTATTATAGTTTCAGGATATGATATGGTATTTCCGTTTTGTGGGAATATTACGTTTAAGTGGCGGCATCTTTTTGTAAATAATTGGGTTCTTCCTATTTTTTGTGCGAAGATGTAGTAAGTAAATTTTATTAAGGTTTATTACTTATAAAAATATTAGACAAGTGCTCCGTGAGATTACAGAATATTGTAATTATTCACTTATTTATTATTCACTGAGTGAACGAACCAATGTGAATTTCAAAATATGTATGTTTATTCGACACTCTTACGGTGAAGGAAAACATCGTGATGAAACCTGCACACTCCTGCGAAGAAATTCAAAGGTTGTGACAAAGTCAAAGTCAAAGTCAAAAGTCAAAGTCAATTTTTTTATTCGAATTAAGATTTTTACAAATCATTTTTCGACGTCAAAGCTATCATGGATGGCAAAGAAAAGGTTACAGCGTCAGCTATGCTGTTTTTCATCGTTCTCTTCTTAGAATATATATTCCATGCACCCCACTTTTTTCGTTTTAAGTACTACAAGAGTACTACACCAATAAAAATCTCAATAAAAATTATTTTATACTTTTTAGTGCGTTAAAACGTGTTATTAAAAAATATTTTTTACTTGATAATTATTTTGTGCTTTTTAGTCCAGCGTATTTAAATTTTCCAAGATACCCTGAACATCAACAACATCAACAGCCCGTTACAGTCCACTGCTGGACTATGAGCATCCTCCACTTAAGTGGGGGGTTTTGCCATAATCTCCACGCTTGGCAGGCGGGTTGGTGATCGCAGATTAAAAGGTTACTGTATCAGAGAGCGCTGCTGCCCGTTCCTTGTTCAATGTGTAGTCCCTAAGTCACCTCTTACGACACCCACGGGAAGAGTAGGGGTTTGTGACAAATGTATTCTACTCTGCCATCACCACACGGCTGAACATCACGTAGGACTAAATTGCTAAGACTAAAAATCCCAAGCAAGACGAGATTATGTTGTTACGTTGAGATTACCTTTCGGCTCCATTATGAGACCCTGGACATCACGTATGACTAAAAATCTTGTCAAGACAAATCCAACGAGCCCAAACACGACAAGGTTATGTTGAGTATTTGAGGAAATACAGTGGCCACCTTCCGGCTCCATCATGAGATCCTGGACATCACGTATGACAAAAAATATTGTCAAGACAAATCTAACGAACCTAAATACGACGAGATTATGTTGTGTATTTGAGGAGTTCCTGTGGCCACCTTCCGGCTCCATTATGAGACCCTGGACATTACCTATGACTAAAGATCTTGTCAAGACAAATTCAACGAGCCCAAACACGACGAGGTTGTGTTGTGTATTTTAAGAGTTTCTATGGCCACTTTTCGGCTCCATCATGAGACCCTGGACATCACGTATTATAAAAGATCTTGTCAAAACAAATCCAACGAACCCAAACACGTCGAGGTTATGTTGTGTTTTTAGGAGTTCCTATGGCCAACTTCCGGCTCCATCATGAGACCCTGAACATCACGTATATCTAAAGATCTTGTCAAGACAAATCCAACGAGCCCAAACACGACAAGTTTGTGTTGTGTATTTTAGGAGTTCCTATAGTCACCTTCCGGCTCCATCATCAGGCCAGCTCAATGGTATCATAATATTGCATTGTCACCGGGGTTACATAAGTGTACCAAATTTCAGCACAATCGAATGATAGCAAGTGCTCCAAAAATGAGTTGCAAGATTCGGACCGAACAAACCCACAAACAAACAAACAAACAAACAAACAAACAGACAGACAAGAATACGAGTTAATAATAAAAACGTGTTAAAATAACGGAAGCTTTGACAATTTCACTAAAATTATACGCAACGCGATTTTATCTTACCCTTAACACATCGAATACCTAATTTTACCTTGTCGCAGCGACAATAATTTTAACAGAAATATTATTTATTAAAAGTCAGAAGCTACGACCTTTCTCACGTTTTTAAGAAAGAATATAAAACGAAAATGATTTGTTTTTAGTAGCGATTTCGGTTCGCCTTGATAACACAGCAGGACTTAAATCCCATTAAAACTGCAAAACAACAAACAAACCTGTATGTATACTGTTGACACCTTTAATTAAACCAACTTTTAATTCGTTGTTACATAAATCGTATTAACCTTTATGACGTATGACATTAAAACAAGATATACAAATAATTAACGGCATGAAAAATATTGTAATTTTAATCCAGTGAGCGAATTTTTAGGTCATATCGCGTCCTAATTTGTATGACAGTACGTTTTGATTAATACATGGTAAAAACCGTGGCTGCATTTCTAGAATAGTTTCAGTTTAAATCGTGAGTCATTTTATTTATAACCTATACCAAATTTATGGTTATATTCAGTGAAAAAAACGGGTTAAAAACAACTAATTTTAAATCCTGATTATAATATTTTTTGTCTCGAAAACACGCAGATATTTTTACTTCATAAAATTCACAAGTTTTGAAACTACAAAATTCATTAAAAGATTAATCATAATTTAACAAAAAGCTTAATAAATATAATTATTTGCAATAAATTCTCACGGACGCCGCTGAGCTGGCACAAAAATGGCGTTTTGACATCTACGTCATGCATCCGGAAGCCATCTTGGAATGTTAATTGTAAGATGGTAATCGTAATAAGCCATTGTGTGATGGACGGTGACCATTATCACTCAGTGTGCACTCGTCTTTATATAATGGTTTCAACTTTTGTATGGGAAAGACAATGTTGCGATGGCTCAGAGATAAAGTTCAGTTGTAATCTAAAATTAAAAAGTTTTGTAAGTAGTTAGTATCTTTTTACAACTTATAGACAACATCCACTACGCTGCAACTTTCCAGCATAAAATCAAAAGTACCAAGGCATCCCTGGTTCTGTGATCGAAGATCCCTGGTGCGGCGAGCGAGTGCGAGGCTCCTCCAATGTCATCCTCAGCATGATCGCGGACCGGCTTGATTGTTGCTATGTGGGTCATTGCTGCGCCATTTCTCATGGGATGGGGCAGAAATGACCTGTATACAGCATGAAATTTACATCGTTTTGTTCCCGCCGTGTAGTGATAGTACCCGTCAAACTGAACAACATTGCACGAAAAAAAAGAATCCAGTGACAAAAAAATTTTTTGTCTCTCCATACAAAATGGGTCGCTCGGGAGTCTCACTTTGTATGGAGAGACCAAAAATTGTTTTGTCGCAGGAATTTTTTTTTCATGAAAAGTTGTTCAGTTTGACGGGTACTATCACTACACGGCGGGAACAAAACGATGTAAATTTCACGTTTAAGCTGTATACCATGACTTTCTTTTTTTCTCTATTTATTAATTGTGAATGTATTTCTAACATAGTCTGTAATTTATACCTACTAACACCTTTGACTCTTAGTTACTTGAATAAATGAATATTATTATTATTATTATCAGCTCTCACTTCGAGTTAATTTTTTCCACACCTGACGTACAAGAAGAGAAATGTTCGGTAAGGATCGGATCATTTTCCGTCATATATAGCATGAAATTTACATCGTTTTGTTCACGCCGCCGTGTAGTGATAGTACCCGTCAAACTGAACAACTTTTCACAAACTGGAAACATTTTTGGTCTCTCCATACAAAGTGAGACTCCCAACCGACCCATTTTGTATGGAGACCAAAATTTTTTTTAACGCAGGATTTTTTTTTTCACGTAAAGTTGTTCAGTTTGACGAGTACTATCACTACACGGCGGGAACAAAACGATGTAAATTTCACGGTGTATTAAGGCGCTACGCCGAAAAAAAATTGTTGCGCAAGAGGTGTGTCTAAGGAAGACGGCGCGGGCAGCGCCCCGCGTCGGTCAGCCGCTCCCCGCGCCGCCCCGCACAGACCCCGCTCTAAAACATCGAGGCGGGTCTATGACCTCTGCGACAATGATAAAATATTATATTTGTTTAATTTGATGTAATCGCGCAAAGTATATTACTATGTATGATTCGCTCTTTGAGTATATATTTTTTATTTTATTTTAATTGGTCTTTAGTGTAGTGGAGTGTAGGGTAGTAATGATTATAATTTCACCTAAAAATAAAAGATTTAGTATTTCAAGATTCCAGACATTTTGACATTGTAATAGTAAGTATAATTTGAATTACTATAATACGGTTCGCCCGCGGCTACGCTCGCGTTGTGTAAGATTTTCCCGTGGGAATAAGCCTTTTCCCGTAAAAAGTATCCTATGTAAGTGTCCTATGTGTTCCAGGGTATAAACTAACTTTATTCCAAATTTCTTTCATACCAATTCGTTCAGTAGTTGTTGTCTTCTAGTATCTTCACTTCAAAATTATATAGGGGACAAGGGGAAAATAATTCCCGTTGTCACCACTTTAATTTATTTATAAAATACCTACAGATTTTCGAGTATTTTTATTCCATTGTTTCCAAACTGAAGTCAATTTATTAATTGGATGCAAAAAAATAAAAATGTGATGTTTATTTACGATTTACAATACGATCGATACGTATCTACTTATTTCTGATACGATCAATATTGTGAATGTTTCCGGAAATACATAATGTTTTCATCGTGTCTATTTTTTTCTTTGTGTTAGATTAAACAGGATGATCACTATAAATGTCTTTATAATATTTTTATCACACACACGTCACTTCAACACATCAATTATTTTTTTCATTCACTGTCATTATGATGAGTAATTGGTACCAAAGAAATCTTATATCAAATATTTGGTTCAAATCAAGATCAAAAGTTTCTGTTTTGTCAATAAAATTGGGTATGCAAAGTTTTAAAAAAAGTATGCTAAATGCAAAACCATTTCGAGATATAAGGTTGGTTCCTAAATATATTTTGCATTTTTTTTGCTCAAAATACTACACGGTTGTTTATTTTTTTATAAAATCATTTAATTTCCAAGTGCCCTCCAAAAAGTAACCTGTAGCCGTGCCATCCATGGTAGCTTTGACGTCGAAAAATGATTCATAAAAATCTTAATTTGAATAAAATATTTTTATTTGATTTGATATACGGCTGATTCTCTGCCTTGACAAACGAGATATATAAAAAAATTACACAAATGTCAAACTTCATCTTTGAATATGGCACAGAATCTTGCGCCACGTGTAAAGATTGATCTGCTATTTAAATATATTTAATTGTAAAACTTTTACTTTAGTATTATATCAGACTGCCCACGCCGCGAAATTTTATTGATAAAGCATCGACTATTTGTGTTTACCATTGAAATTATTAGGGCGCTTGGTCTGGCATCACTAAAACACATTTGATGACATACGATGACAGCTAACTTCATACCTAAATTTTTTGCTTGTCACTAGGCAAAAAATGTATTTTATTCAGCCAACTGTAGTATATGTATGACTCACTTCAACCACATCTAGATAGATATAATTTAGCATCTAAGTAGCTTGTAGTCAATATGTTTGTCTGACGCACAACACGTCTTTCATTCTGACACGCTCCTGTGTCTCTATACCTCATGCATGGTGACCCTGCCAACACTGCCTAGTATGGACAGTCCTGTGCATCGCGATTCGCTAGTGATAAAAATATAACGTGTTCGTTCGTAAAAAATGTAATAATGTGTTAAAACGAGGATCTGATAGGATGTTTACGTGCTAAAAGTGGGTCTTTTTAGATGGGTGTGGAGTTCTTTTTAATAATGTGTTAAAACGAGGATCTGATAGAATGTTTACGTGCTAAAAGTGGGTCTTTTTAGATGGGTGTGGAGTTCTTGAGGAAGCTGCGGCGACTCTTGAGACGGGAAAGAGGAGGGTTGTGTCGTAAAGGAGGTGCCTGCTGTCTTGAGACTGTTTCGCTCTTTCAATATCGCAAGCGACCTCACGTCTCACGCTGGGTGGAACAATTCCTGCCATGGAGTAAAGCTTTCTCAGTGGTGTCGGTTTCAGGGTGCCCGTGACTATACGTCATGATTCGTGGAGAGCTGTGTCCACATTTCTCGCATGGGCTAAACAAGCCCAAACTGGACTCGAATATTCGCCTGCTGAGTAAGCGAGAGCAAAACAACTCGTTCGAAGAACGCGTGCGCTGGCTCCCCAGCGGGTAGTGGTAAGGCGTCTCAGGATGTTGTTCCGGGCACCAACTTTACTCTTAAGCTTGCGGCAGTTCTCTCTTTATGTCAGAGATCGATCCCACGTGACACCTAAGTACCGTTAAAAATGTTTTTAAACTTTCATACAAATTAACTCGATCAGCTGATCACCTTGTTTGAAAAAAATACGAGTTTAAAAAAGTTTTGGAACGAAAGTTGTTCAGTTTCATGGGCCGATTATTACCACACGAGAGGTTTTACGTTATTTTGCTAAGACGTTGACACGTTTTAGTTTTGATTTGTCACGGCAAAGCTAACGATATCTCTTTAGAAATTCATTAAGTATTTTAGAATTTCTAAAGTGTGACAATATTTCCTTATATTTATTAGAGGTTCTATTTTGTCATAAAAACTAAGATTCTTGGATTTTTTTTATTTTTAACATTGCCTCATTGTTTCCTTGGCAAAATAGTGCTCAAGTTTCATCAAACCCATTAACTCATAGAAAAAAAAATTGTTGTTTTCTTAATGGAATAGTCCACTAACCCAAGTTTTATCGTAATCAGAGCACTAACAAAATAATAAACTGTCAGTTAAAAAATATATGAGTTCATTTTGTTCAATATTATAATAATTTTTTTATAAATAATAGCAGGCCTGTTGTGTCGTTTTTTTTTCAAATGTATTTTTATTTTTGTTATTATTGTGTACAATAAATTGTTAAATAAATAAATAAATAAATAAATAAATATTACTCATCCAAAATATCATTTGAATAAAAATACTCGTAAATCAGTCATTCATTTTATAATTATAATTTGTAACGTGGGAGAACGGTAATATTTATTCCCACTGTCCCCTGTTTTTTTTTTTCGAGTGAACATACCTGGGGACAGCGGGAAAAATCCTTAGTTGTTCCCCCGTGAGGGATATAATCCTTTGACTGGAAATAAGACTTGGCCCCGCACACACTTGGCTGGTTTTTTGTAAGCTAGGTATAGGCTATAAAATTACGTAACGAGTATGCAAACTTTACTTTTGAATCAATAAATAAATTATATCTTACCTACCTAACACAATAAAAATAATTCTAAAAAACCGCATTTGGTTGAATAATAGAAATACCTAACTATTCCTCTCGCGCCTGCCTGTGTTGTACTATAAAAATAAAATGATCGACATCTGTAACTAGGTAGTATAATAATAACATCTAATTTGAAAAAAAAAAAAGTATACCTTGATGTGCCGTCCACTGTACTTACACATATACCCTTTGCGTAGTGTACTCGTATTATTAGTGTCGACCTTGAAAGTGATAGTATCACAAACTTGACTAAACCTTACTAAGTATACAAGCAGCAGGTATGGACCCAACCTATATTTATTTAATTAAAAATCGATTTAGAAATATTGTCAATGTAACGGATCGGACGGATGGATGTGACGGACCTACTCATAGTACGTCTTCTCCAAATAAAATTATTTCGTGAGCCGGGCGGCTTGGAGCGCCACCGAGCGCACATCCGTCGTCGGCAAAGATCATGGGCGACTGAGCTCAAGAAAGGAAAGTGATGACGCTAAGCTTCTCCGCACGTGTTTAACAGAGAAAGAAATAATGTTCGCGCGCTCCAAGTAAATGGCGTAAGTGCCAAATTTACTTTCTCAGTTTATATAAAAAGTACTAATTTGATTTGTAAATTTGCTTAGGAAAAACATAAAGCAGTCGGAGACCTATCTTGTAACTAAATTTCGGCGACCAATAAATTACCATTTACGTCTCAGATTCAAATAACGAGAATCGAAGACGCTGCTTTGGATAACATTTGTATCGAGAAGATTTTTACCAAACATGTTTTGGCCTTAGTGTAAGCGTAGATAATAGAGTCCAATAACATATTTTAGAAAATCAATACATTTACTGACGTAGATAATGAGATCTGATTCAACAAAAATCTTGAAAATTCCCGGACTAGCCCCTTAACTGACTTTATGATTAGGTACTATTATAACTTTTGTGATTGAGGTGCACGAGAAATTTCATAAAGACGCACATTGATATAAATCAAACATAATAATATTCAATTTACACTACGCGCTACGTGAAAACCAGTAGCCTATTTTGCGACGCAGTATAATCACTAATAATACATTAAACCACTGTAAACTGGCACGTGACTGCTTCAAAAATATTCGTATTGCAAGATCTGATTTAACTGGGTTAATATAATTCGTCATATTCAAAATTCTTTTCCAAACGCCTTTACAACAATAAATATTGATAAACTAATTAAAAACACGCATCGCATGAAAACGTTCTCAACAATAGGTTATAAAATAGTCCAAATAGTTCATGTTTTAATAACAATGATTAGAAAACCATAAGAGATAACGCATACCACAATAGAATAAACACGAAAGTAAAAAAACAGAGTTAATAACATATATCGAAATATTAAAATGTCGGTGTTGGTTGCTACCTTAAACGATGACGTGCGGTTTAAACCATGACTTTATTTTTTTAATAATGGTGAAAGATGAAAATATTAGGTATACACACGCCTGAAGAAACAAAGGTTGTGTCATTTCGACCAATCCACAGGTCTGCATGTCGAGACCACCGCACCGGTGCAGTGGTGGTATTATTTTGATGGTCAGATGGTGGTTTAGCAGGCTTCAGCCCTAAGGAAATCGTCAAGCTGGTAACGTCAATGATATCTTAAGTTCTCTGATCTGTGATTTCATGTTTATAGCAGCTACTGTGGCCAACAATAAAACTGGCGGACGGACAGACAGGCAATTAAGGTGGTGTCGTAAGTTTGCAGCGGCTACTAATGATGAGCTACTGGCGGTCCCGTGAAGACCTTAAAACAGACAGACATGCCAATCTGAATAATATAAAAGAAGAACCTGAACGCTAATTTAGTTTTTGGAACCGTTACGCCGTGTGGTGACGGCAGAGTAGAATACATTAGTCACCAACCCCTACTCTTCCCGTGGGTGTCGTAAGAGGCGGCTTAGGGACCACGCATTGAACAGGGAACGGGCAGCAGCGCTCTCTGATACAGTAACCTTTTAATCTGCGATCTCCAACCCGCCTACTAAGCGTGGAGATTATGGCAAAACAGGCTCATAGTCCAGCAGTGGACTGTAACGGGCCGTTGATGTTGATGTTGAGTTTTTGGAAATAGGCATAGGCAAGCACCAAATAAATTGTCCAAAAGGATTTGTCGAAATTTCATCCCTTTAGGAGGGAAAAGAGAGGGTTGAAGTTGGCATGGAATTCCGTCGTTTTAAACATAAACTACACAAAAGAAGTCATAGATAAAAAGCTAGTTTGTACATAATCTAAAAAACAGACATTTGTAGACTCCAGTTTTTCTTACAAGTATAACATACAAAGCAGGTAACTAACTTTTAAAAACCTTAATTCGAATAAAATATTTTTGATTTTGAACTAAAAACTGAAAGTAATTCTATAGGTGTTGTAAGTTGTCTATGAAATTACAACGCTTCAGGATAGTAAAAATAATATTGAGACCAAAAAAAATCCCTGCGTTCCGAGACGTGCTGAAATCGGTTATAGTACCCGTAATCACGTTCCGAATCACTGTCAGTCATACATTTTTTTGCTTTTCTGATCGCTGACAGCGCTGAAAGTTTGATTTGGAATGCGCCCAATAAAAAACCGTCAGATTGAGACAATCAAAATTATTTTAGAAAACCTCATGCTTTAACAGGTACAATTTATTAATGCTATGATTTCTTTTACATTTATGGATCAATTTTAAAATAATAAAATTCATGTCTACCAAGAATCTGCCTTCTCAACCCTGTGTCCGATTCAAACACATTTACAGCGTCATAAACGGTTTTTAATTAAGGACCCAAATCACACGATCATCGCCATGTTTACAGCCACTCCAATTAGCATTCCCAAACACATTACCCACTTAGGAATAAATGACACAACTGTTGAATGACACAAGTGTTGTATGTTGTATTGTATTGAATAGTTTGAAATATTTCTTCATTCATAAAAAAAAACAGAACAGCCTTTATTTTAAATAGAATAGTTAACTGACTGTTCAAAATAATGTTGATCTTAGCAAGCCTATGAACTTCTATAACGTCATAATGTTGCTATTACCTCGCAATATTTATTACCTCAACATCAACATCAACGGCCCGTTAGAGTCCACTGCTGGACTATGAGCCTCCTCCACTTAAGTGGAGGGTTTTGCCATAATCTCCACGCTTGGCAGGCGGGTTGGAGATCGCAGATTAAAAGGTTACTGTATCAGAGAGCGCTGCTGCCCGTTCCCTATTCAATGTGTAGTCCCTAAGTCGCCTCTTAGGACACCCACGGGAAGAGTAGGGGTTGGTGACAAATGTATTCTACTCTGCCGTCACCACACGGCGTTTATTACCTAGTTCTGTTTATATGTTTACTAGCGCTCTGCTCGCAACTTCTCTTGTGTGATAAGTTTTATGCTCGAGATTATATTCCGAGAAATCAAATAAAAAATAAGATATCTCTACTAGGCGGCGACGGACGGCGTATCTTCTTCTTCAACCTTTGTCTACCCAATGCTGAGTGGTCTCTTCCATATTTTTCCATATTGTGCGGTCATGTGCTTTCCGCATCCAGTCTCTCCCTGCAACTCGCGTCAGATCGTCAGTCCATCTCGCGGGCTGCCTTCCCACATTTCTGCGCCCAGTCCGTGGTCTCCACTACAGCACTTTCCTCCCCCACCTACCGTCAGACCTACGACATGGCCTGCCCACGTCCACTTTCTTTTAGCTATTATTTCTGCTATGTCGGTTAGTCTAGTTCTTCTGGGGATCTCGGTATTCCGTACCTGATCGCGAAGCGTAATACCCAACATAGCTCAAATGCGGCGTATCAAATGCAACGAATTTCTTTCAGTAGTTTTTGCGCGATGCGCGTTGACCCGCACAGACAGACATACGTACAAACAAAAATCCCAAAAATAATTGTCTTTGCTTCTATTGCTCTTGTAAAGACCCCTCTTTTTATTTTTATTAAAAAACTAATGTTGAGTTTGGAACATTTATTCGGTAACTGACAATAGAACATAAAAAACAAAAGATATCAAAATTGTAAATTCAAAATATTATTAAAAACGAACATATTCACCGGCCAGTCACAATCGTCGGCAACATGGCGCATGTGTACATGATAATATAGTACAGTCCTTGACCAGTTAAAATTTTATTATAGGTACCTATAAGTATAGATTTAATCAGTGATCAGCTATATACTTCAGTATTCTATCTCTATGTGTATTTTATTTATATTTTTCGGCGAGGCGTCGTAACCCTAGTAGCAGCAACGCGCCTTCAATAATAAAATAAACATAAATTCAAATTAATTTATATTACACCTGTATGTAGATATCAACACTAAAATTTTATCTACATTCAATTTATTACCAGAAAACACTGCTTTGTTATTCTTATTATGGGTTTTAATCAAATCTTTCAATTTTCAAAATGTCGATACAAAATTATATGTCACAATTTATTATTCTAATAATTTACAATTAATTTGAATTATAATTCGCATAATCTTGATTTGTATCCTTGTCTCTCTAGACCAGTTAGAAAACTAAAGACTTGTAGTACTAGTTTTTTTTTCTCATACTTACTTTATCATCTGTATAAAATCATAAATCTAAATAATTAACGACAATGCAGGTCATAGCTTTTCATTAAGGCCGGGTTATTGCAAAAATTAGCAACTCAACGCGGTTTAGTTGATAGTTCAATCGACGCATTACTGAAATAGCGTTCATATTAGCGTGCGATGCTTCACGGTGGTTACGTCCGACACTGCGCAGGAATCGTGCGAAAAACTCGTTTTTCTTGAATTCTTTTGCTTATAAACAGAAAATGGCAGAGTTTATGAAATTACGAAAAAAACTATGGTTATCGCTTTTAAGTTACGAGATCTAGGACGTCAAAAAAATTTTTTGCTGCTTTTTTTATAAACTTGTGCTTTTTATTTCTAAATTATTATAATGTATTAAAAAATTCTACTCGATTTAAAATTTAATTAAGGATATATTCTGTTTGCTTATATTTTTTTACATTTATAGAATCAATAGAAGTGCTAGTATTTGATCGTCAAAGTAGCGACTTTGGGCGCTATTTCCACATAACCCCGCCTTAAGTATTACATAAAATCACATAATGACGTGTTGTTTGTCCTTGGCATATTGGTGTCTCTTTGTTTTGCTCAAGACAGCAAATCTTTTTATTTTGGTAATTTTTATTGGTATTTATTGGTAATCAAAAAATGCACCTTTAAAGGGAGAAGGGAGAAGGGAAGAATCTTGATAAACTGTATACCAATTTCCTTAAACGTGAAACCACAACAAATAGAAGACCCGACCACAAATGAGATCACAAAACTGAGCCTACAAATAACGAAACCACATAATCAAACGCGTCCTATAAAGATTCCTTTAAAGAATAATTGTTTACAAGGAAAGGGTCGGACATTCCATTCGTATCATATACCATTATGACACCTTTTGTTCGTTCCGATCCAAATGGAATCATGTCAATATAGTCCTTATTCTGAAACCAAAACAAATCGTTAAAATATGTACTGAGATCAATAGAACAACATTTAGTAATGAATTGAATATGGTAAACTGCTTACAGAGATAGCTGCTACTAAAAATAACTTTTTTGCTGCCAATCAAAACAGTAAGAAATTTGTTTTTTCCATAAATTTTAATTGAGCTATAGCTGTTTTTTGATGCAAGCTTGCATTCCTGTGGTAAAAGTTAAAGGTAAGTTTGAGTAACAGAAGATAATTTTGATATAAAATAAATTATGTGACATGCTGTCAAATGAAATTGACTGATTTCGGTCATGTTGCATTAAAAACTTAACTTCACTAGTCTTGACTCTTTCTTATTTCAATGTCTACCAGCCAAACTAATCAAAATAATACCGTTGTTCATAAAAAATAAACTTATTATAAAGTTTGACATGGATACAACTCATAAATTTTATGACACCTTAAATTCTTTCGGAATGTTTGAATATGCAAAATTAGTTATTAGACCTCAAGGACGTGTTGCGGTTTGCTTAGTATAGGATTATGTCAAAATGCGTGAAAAGGGTTGTCAGTTTTATGGCATGCAATAATCGATAAATGTTATCTGCTTAAAGGTCGTTAATTTTAATTTTGGCTAACCGGATTTTGTGTTCATCCTTAACGCTACTGCTACTGTTCATTATAACCGTAAAACAGCTACTAAAATGTTAAAATATATTAAATGCGTACAAATAAACAGCAAGATCAAATGGATTCTTTTGAAATGTGATTTGTAAAGACACCTCGATGATAGAAATCGATGAAAAATCATAAACACACGAACCCGGAACCAAAAATTAATCAACAAAAGATTCAAACCAGCACCAATAAAAGGCTATTCAAATAATTCAGCCAAAAGACAAAAGAGCAATAAAACACAAAACAAACAACGCAACAAGCGTAAGACACGCGCAGCACAATGGACAAATCACGTAATTCTATGGTGATCGCTCATGGGAATGGGACACAAATCGCTGCCCGTCACGGTGTAATGACGGCAAAAGACAAAGATGATGGCTATGATGTGTTAGTGGATATAGTCAAGGTTCAGTAGCATGATGCTACAGAAAGAAAGGAATAAGTAACTAATTAATTTAAGACTCAAAACATCCGCAATGAGAGGCTGGGATTCTAAATTATGGCAATAATGCCGTGGAATAAGTTATGGAGGCCAAAATAGGCGATGACGAAATTGTTTCACATTCCGTATCCTTATCAATACTACGCTTTTGTCGCTATAAAACTACATCACAATCAAATTCACAAACAACTAATTGTAAAAAATAATTGCAAACTAAATAAAAAAAATAACTGACTCACATGTTCGCGAAGATCTTGGTTACAAACAAGAACTGGTAAAAGCGTCCAAGCAACACCGATGATTAGTCAAAAGCATTCGGCAGTATTGATTGCTAAAACACCACCATTTACAAAGGAACCCTAACTGTGCAATGACAAAGCGTTGGCCGCCAGCTCTTTTGTCAACATCACCTGATCACCATCGGCTATCGTATCGGCATCATCTTAAAAGCCACGTCTCGAACAATAAGTGAATCTTAAACGTTTGTTCTTATCAACGATATCTGGGATGGCTTCAAGTGCCGCTTCTTTGATGCGTTTGAACGATTTTAGTTGAACTTTTTGACAGGTCAATATTTTTTTATGAGTCAAATATTTAACTCAATTTTATTCAACTGATATTTTAAATAATTTTCTAAATAATCATTGTAATTATAAATAACTTACGTTGAAATAGCAGCAGCAGCATTTAGCAGTTTCTCTTAACTACTAACAAAATACAGAAGTTACAGTAAATCGCATCAACGAAACTGCACTTTAACAAAATCAAACAGTCAACCGCATCTTAAAAACAGATGGGTCAGAGTCTGAATAACTTCCATAATATAAATAATATTTCGCGCCAGTTCATATTACGAGAACAAAGCTGGCTGTAAAGAAAACTTATTTCAAAAGATTATTCTTTAAGTAGCATGAAAAAATCGTGAGATTATATAAAAAGACTATTTTGTTTTGGAAACACTTTTAACTATAACCCAAAAACATGTTAATCTGTAGAGACATCTCAGAAAGTACTTATTATTATAGTAGTAATCTATTTTTTTTTTATTATAGCATAATATTGATGAATATGATGAAAACTCACGTTTGTATATCATCAATAACCTTTTAAATCACTATCACCTACGCCTCAAATAGCGATAAATATGGACTTGTTACTTACTATGGTACGGAATAATGCCTTTATATCTTTTTACCCTTATTGTAAGTATGGGAGGTGTTACCAAAATGGTTGACTAAGGCTGAATGCTCCTTTGGTTTGCATTGTACACCTTTGGACGGTGATCAAGTGACAAAGACGCTTAAAAATGTACTCTTAAACACAATTTTATCCTTGCTGTCAAAATCAGACATCTTGATCCTTAAGTTGATAACGTTAAAGTACAGAATGATACGACACTTTTTGTGTTTAGTAAGGTTATGGATTAGAGAGTATAGTTCACAATAATAATGTTATTATTTGACTCTTTGAAACGTGTGGGACGATGATCATAGACTATTCTGTGTAAAGAAGCAAGCATAAAGTCGTTTTTGTGGCAATAAAACTGGTCAAGCGTGATTAATTGAAAAAATATCTCAAGGATTCCGTGAGACCTGTGAAAAGAAAAATGATAGTACAAAAATTAAAGAGAAAAATAAAACTATAAAAAATAGTTAACAAGTCAGTCAGAAGTCACTAAACCCTGAAAGAACCGAATGTGCCCGACTGGTCAGACCTGGCACAAAACAGACTAAAATGGCGTACTTTATTGTCGGAGGCCAAGATCCACTTCGGGTCGCTGAACCAGCAAAGTGAGTAAGTAAGTAATTATTGTAGATTATAATGAATGAATGATTAAATTTTCTTGCACTTAAGGAAAATACAGATAAAACTACTACTAAACTACTGGGATTATACTTAATTCTGTTATGTAGGTGATGCATTTGATGATTGTAAAACCAATAATAATACAAATTATCTGCAGTAATTACATCAACCACCAGCTAATACAATGGTAACTACGAGCTTGTTAATGTTTCAAAGTATCAATAGAACCCTAAAAATCAAAGAAGCTAAGCTTTTCACTACAAAACATTGTGATTTTTTGAACAGAGATTAAAGCTGTAACATAGGTTTATCGTGACACAGTATAACAGAATTGTTGGTTTTCTTTATCGAGGAAGATATAATAAAAAATTCTATGAGGTCTTAAATTAAAATAAGTGACTACTATCATATGGAAGTCAAAATTAAGCCTGATGATATTGTGAGAAACGTGGGAGAGTATGAAAATGAGATTCAACACTTTACCATCCGATCTCAATTATATATCTCTGGTATTATCATTTAGTTTATCAACTACATCAAATAATATAACTTTCTTTATGTAGAAGATTATAATGTTTTTACATTTTGTCGGCATTGACTTGATTTATTACATTTTATACATTAATTAAATGCTGACATTTATTTAAATCCTTTAACTACTATACTACCCTCCTAATGTCGCTTGTCTATCTCATCTACCTGAGTATTATTTTCAAAAGGTAGTCCTCCATTTCAAGGGCCACCAAACTAACCACTCCCTTATTTCTCCATAGTCATCAAAACAAAACCATGTTTGGTTAACCCACCACCTGCTAGGAAATACAAACAGGTGGCTACGCCTACGCTATTGATTTTGTATTGATGATTAGAAAATATACGATTAAAAAGTTTTGATCATGCATGATAGTTCAATTTCATTCAAAAACACAAAAATCTGCAACCAAGCATCTTAACATTATAAATTCATCATCATCAATATCATCTCAGCTGAAAGACGTTCATTAGATTCTAACGTCAGTATCGTGTCGATGAATAAACTTAATCTCTTTAAAACAGAACAACCAAATCATCCTCAGCTCTGTATCGTGAATAAGCCGGTATCCATGACCAATATCTATACATGATATGACCTGGCCTGCTCGGGCCATCGTCGCCGGAACGGCTGCATTCCTTAACCCAGCCAGACGAGGCGACGCCTTCACGCACACATATGAATAAAGAATTAGGTACATCAAGGAACTTTTATATGGGATTGGTGATGTGAATGATTTTATTGATAGGAATTTCGTTTTAAACATGGTACTGCTAGGTAATGGCGATGTTGGCTATTTGAAAGGTTACGTAAGATTGATGCGTCCGTTAGGTAAGTACTGACTAATGTTATTTCTTACTAATTAACGTAGTTATAACTACTAATGCTATTTAATACTAATATAAGATTATTTTAATTGATCTATAATTAGCTTTGATAACTATATTTGTGCTCAAATACCTATAACTATTTACTATATATAAAAAGCTTTTAATAGAAAGGAGTAAAAACAGAACAGAAAAATTAAACTACAACTCAATTCAATAAATTAAAGCAATCTTTTTATTCTCTCTTGGTAATCTAATAATGATATTGTGCAAATAATGAGTATTTTATTTATTAACATGGTTCAATACGGAATATTAATAAAAAAACAATAATTGATAATGACTGTAATCTTGTTTATGATAAAATTTCCGTAAAAACACTTTAAAAATCTTGCAGAAATTATTGAATGAGATGGTTGATTTAACAATTTTTTTACGGAGGAAGTTTCAAAATACATTCACTTATACAATCCTCGGACTTTGCACACTCAAAGAATGCAGCGCCTACGCCTTTTTGAACATAAATATGCATTTACACGGCCAATTCGAACGTCAGAACATTACTGGAAATATACGCAAAGTTCACGCATAACCACAAATGTATGAAAATAAAAGTAAAGAAAGAAAACAGTTTCTCTGAGTTACGACTTTACTTCGGGTATTATAAACAGTAATAAATTGTAATTAATTACCTATAGGAAACAATTTTAATATTGTCTTCACTGATTTTGTCATTTCAAATTACTTTGTTTGTAAAAGTCCTTCAATCCGATAATGGTTAAGTAACTGTTATGGATAAGTAACTGTTAGGTTGGATGGCGTCAATTTTTTATTTAGCTTTGTAAGTAACAATAGCTTTCAAATCTTTGTCAGTTTAAGTAACAAAGAAAATAAAATGGACATATTGTTCTGTATTGATTTTCGATAATTAACCATGAACACAAAAAGCTTTCAATAGATTAAAAACAAATGTGGCCCCAAAATAGCACCCTGTGACACCCGCATCCAAATGGCTTTGGCCACAAACTAAAGACTGTAAGTAACTAAGCAGAAGCCACCCTTTTGTACAAATCCACAATACGCTGTAAATTTATTTCTGTACAATACAATGTATGGAATCAAGCGTGTCCCAAAAATGATGAAAACAATCAGTCTAAAGCCCCCCGTGGATCGCAATTCATAATGACAAGCAAAGGTGCAGAGGACTTGCTCGAGGTACTCAAAATAGATTCCAATTGCTTTTTAAAAACAAGATTTTGAACTTAAATACTATACAACACAGAGTTCAAAACAGATATTAATATTATATCACTCATGTTGCATAAAAACAAAACTAAAGATGCAGTTTAAAAATTGACACATAATTCACCGCTGAATTAAAAGATACATTTAGGGTTTGAAATCCTGTAACAAACGGGTCAGATAAGTTTGCTTCATAGCTTTTCACGTATTTATTTTTATTTTTTCACTCGTAAAGGATCATTACAGAGCATTGTTGTATAATTTCACGCATTTGGTGACACTGCGGGCGTTGGTAGGAAATTTAGCGGGAATTTTACTAAGAAAGGTTTGTATGGATAAAAGAGGTATTGTTGGTTACCATTTTTAGCTTTCTGGGCCTTTGCGGCTTGGTGAAATTTGCAGAAGCGCATAATGCATGTCCCGCAGGGCGCCCACCTTGGGCTGCTGCTGCTGCAATCTGATGACAATATTTATATTCTTTTCCGGGTAATTTGATGTAAGCATAATTCACAAAAGGCAACAATTCACAGAAACATTTGGGTTCATACCTTTATGTTCAATTATTAACATTTCTAAATTATTTATTGAGGTTTGATCTTATTTTTCAATTACGTTATTTTTATTTAAAGCTTAATTATAAATAGCTTTGACGTCGAAAAATGATTTGTAAAAATCTTAATTCGAATAAAAAATTTTGACTTTGACTTTGAATTCAGACTTTTTTCACTATGAGGTAGAATTTTATAAATCGTTAATAAAATCCACCCTTAAATCTAAAGACATTTTTATAGGCCAAATAATTTACCATACAAAACTTTTAATTTACAATCATTACATTTCAACGTTTAGTCATAAACAGTGAATTGCCTTATTTCTAGAATAGCGTACAAAAGTTATTTATTGTACAAAGCAGGTGTTGTCCCCTCTATAAATCTTCAACAATTAGTATGACAATGACTGCGCTCGCACACCTTTCTGCGTTCCTTCCACAAAGTTAACATTGCGCCTTCGATACCAAACGAAACACTTACAGACAGAGACAGAATGCTCAAAACTGTACTAGACAAGATAAGAGTAACAGAGAAAGCGATAGTCAACTTTATTTTGAATTTGTAATTTGAACAAGTTGACGATGCTTTTGAAGCTTTGTGAACGCTCCAATTGTGTCGCTTTTTGACCGATTGAAATCGTTTGAATGCATTGCGTAATGTTTGAGTTTCACTTTTGTATCTGTTGCTAATGTTGTAATATATCACGTGTGTTAGACTTCCGGTAATGACAATTCATTCTATTCAACGTAAGTACTTATTTCGCTCAATGGTTGAAGACTCAATTTATCGCAGAAGTGTGTGTAAGTGTAAGAGAGAGATGTAACAAAATTAAATAAGATGAAGAAATAAGGAAAAAAAAACGAAATTACGTTATTTTCCATTATTTGGATATTAAGAAGGTATGTATAGTTCAACGAGCCGTGTCGTATTCTAAATCATATTCTTCAACAGGATGAAAACAAAAACCAACAGAATCAAATCAACAATTTTGCCTACATACACAATCAAATCAGCGTACAAGAAAAATATCAAAGACCACAAAAAAGTTTAACAAGTAAGAGTAAAATATCGATATTGGGTGGACTACATTACCGTTGAACCATTTTAAATTTAACCTTGACAAGCTAGACTGTTTGAAGACGTAACGGTTCATCAAAAACTGGCAAGAAATCTGGATTGTTATTTACATCCGTAGAAAGGTTCTTCGTATAATCGAGGACGCAGATTCAAATTGAAAATATGGGAGGACTCTTGGGAAAACTATTGAAAGCAGTTGTTGATTTTGATTCTGCGGTAAAGTGTCAATGGAGAACAGAATTGTTGATGTTATTATGATAAGTTGATAACGGAAATAAGATAACGGTAAGAGAATTTTTTGTTTAGGACGTTGAATTGAATTTAGTTTCGTTTTTTACTTTCAGTGTAATTTCTGTCCCACAACACTACTGTGGCTTTTAATTTAATTGTGTATCATCAACTGCATGATTTAGTGCTCACAGATAATTTTGATATCATGTACTTATATTCATACCTTTGACTTGTATTAATATAATTTTATTATTACTGGTGTCCGGTTCTAAACTTCAATTCCTAACTTCATAGAATTTACATCCATTGAGAAATTGTAATGTCCTGCTTGACAAAAGTTTACCAATATATCTGCATATAAATATCCTTACAATACCTGACCTTTTCTCCCATAGAGTATAGACCTTTACGTTTTGGAGTATAGCTAGATGTTCCTATTTCAAATAAGGTTTGGATATTGGGCACTCTATATACTTAGGAACTTACTTTGCCTTATAAACGCCTAGTAACATAATGACTGCCTGCATCCAAGTAATTTTGTAGCTAGCATGCTGCACTAAATATCTATCCTAGAATATTAAACTAACTTATCATTATTTCACACCGAGTCTGCAAGGTATCTGTTATCTATATAAATATAAAAATCAATTGCTGTTCGTTTGTCTCGCTACAACTCGAAAATGGCTGGACCGATTTGGCTATGAAAAGCGGAGTCCATAACCCAACCAAAGATTCGCGAGCAGATTTTTGATAGAACCAACATTTGACTTGGGAGTGGTGTCATGATTTCTTTAATGCCCTCTCTTATCGCGACCAGGAATGAATACCAAAAACGAAACAAATGGATTTGATATATTTAAACTGGTATCAAAGGCGGAGTCCATAACCCAACCAAAGATTCGCGAGCAGATTTTTGATAGAATCAACATTTGCCTTGGGAGTGGTGTCGCGATTTCTATAATGCCCTCTCTTATCGCGACCAGGACTGAATACCAAGTGAAATCCAGTTTGCCAAACTTCCCAACTCCCATTCAAAGGCGGAAAAGTTATAAATTGTTATTTCAGAAGGGTTGAATGAATATTGTTTTTTTTTACATAATTTTGGCTGTAACGTAAAGGAAGAAATGTAAATTCAAGGGGATATTGAAGAAGAAAACGCAATTTGGAAATTTCAATTAAATTATACAAAATTAGGTATATTATCTATATTTAAGACTTGCTTAGCCTAAATGCGTAAGAACGCAAGAATTTAAAGTGATATCAAAGTTGAATGTGGTTCTCAAAATGTGGTCGACTAAGCTTTTTCAAGTTAAAAAATATAACAAAAAGTAAGCAAAACAGACAGACACCCTTTGACCATAAATCGCATACCATAAATGCCATCACCAACAATACCAAATTAAATGTAAACCCGCACATAAAAAGCACACAATACTCTCCGTCCGATACAAATAGAAATATTCTCTTTACACGCTTTGAACTATAGACAATCGCAAGATATAAATCATAGTCGACAAGAAAATACGACGCTACAAACATAAATTTCAGTTACAATAATAAAACCCGAACTATTCGCGACCCAACGCTACGTTAAATAAGGTTGATCATAATTTACAAGAATTCTGAACTAGGCTGTATGGGGTGCATGCATTTGCCATTGCCGCCCCGCCGTTTAAAAACGACTTCAATCGTGTTTCGCGCGTAAATTATGAGACAACCCCAAACAAAAAGTAAAAAGACCTTCATTCGCTAATGGATTTTGTTCTCAAAAATTAATTTGGGGTACTCGACAAAACTGCAGCGTGTACGCACCCAATCAGTTGCATACAACCCTATCTTTGAGGGTTGGTGGGATCTAGTTTTTATTGGAATAAATTAATTGGTTATTCTGCACTAGCAACAGGTTTATCTTCTCCATAGTTCTTAATGAATACGCAATTTGTATACTGTTTAATTGATCATGCATAATACTATGACCGTCCGTTGTTAATTGTGTAACTACCACACAATAACCAATATTTATTATTCCTTGTTTTACATGATAAGGTTTCTGCAAATAAAGCTATGAAAATACTATGTTTTCGAATTAAATAATTGTATACGGTGACGTCTAAGATTTCCTTATTTCAAAAATAGTATAGGTTACATCAAAGCATGCCGACCCTAGTCTATAGGTCACATGCGTATTAGCCAGGGGTGCTAAAACTTAGAACTCTAGCTTAGGGTTAGGGGTGAAGTGTCATTGTTTCACCCCCCAACTTTTTAATTTATTAACCAAAGGGTTGCCAGTCGTAAAAATTACTTTTATTGTCTGTAACGACGTCTCAGCCTACGTGCTAACAATGTCTGAGTTATAATTCAATTTTATAAAAAGGTAAGTGTTTGTAGATACCAGTTTACTTTGATCTGTCTGATACTGAACTTTCCTTACCTCTTACTTGTTTTCGTGAGGTAAGAATAACTTTATATTCTTACAGATATTTGTTATTTATTTTATAAACTCTTCTTTGCTCTAGCACAAATACACTGAGAAAAAAGTGCACTGGAGTAAGTCACTCTTTATAATGAGTCGACGAATTACTCTAAATTAAGTATCAATACTCAAAATTAAGTAGCAATTGTACTTATAATGAGTCCACGTCATGCGTCTAGCTCATTACTACTATCCCGTTTTCCTACGTATTTTCTAGAGCTTTACTGCTTATATTTTAGATACCTAACTGTACTAGTAATTTGAAGACGATGAGAATACGATAAAATCGGTTAATATTGATGTAACTTTCACTGTACTCTCATATTTTTTATATTTTTTCACAAATCAAAGATCTTTTTAAATTGGTTGGTGCTTACCCGCGACTTGCGAAGATCTGGAGTCAAGTGCGGCTTTTAATAAAAAATACTTTATGTCCCCAAAGGTTGAGAACTCGCGACAATAACGATTACTATGAAACCTGTTTCATTTTATTATATTTTTCTATGATTTAGTGCAATGGGAATGTTACTATTACTAGTGACATTTAAATGGGCTGTTTAAACAATGAAACGGCCATAAATTTTATCAATGAATTTTCTACATGATTGTTCATGAATTTAAAATAAATGTCTTTGAATGTAGGTAAGTCTGTTTTTTACATGTAGGTACCTTGTTAAATATTTCTTGTGCAAAATATTTTTTGTACTTAAATATCATCCATTTATCTAATTAGGTAAGAAGACGTTCTTATTATTTTTACATTTTGTATTACATAGATTTCTTTATATTTTTCTGTTTTATTTTATTTTCAATACCATAATATCATTTATATCTTTATGAATAACTTACATTCTGAGTTTGTAATGGAATACTAAAAGTCTATGAAACAACGTTTATGTTACACTTTCGAACAATGCAATAAAATTAACATTCGATTTTCAAATATTCCGAACACGCGCGGCGGCCATATTTACAAGTTATTAAAAAATAAAAAATACAACAATACCGTTTACCGGCGATTCGCAAACATTCAAACATCGAACCATTGTTTCCAACATCAGCTGTGTACATCTGAACACAAAAACGTAATACCCATTCTGTATTCATATAGGATAATCCCTACAATAAACCTTGTGTGCACCGATCAAAATAACTATAAAAATACAATAAGCAGCTTATACGTGTACCCTTGATGTGTACGACTGTACTGAAAGGGATAGAGTTATAGAAGAGAACGAGATATAGCTAGTGAAGTGAGCTTTTGACTCGGTAAATTGGTTGATGGTTGGACTCGCGATTCACGGAGAAAAGTGTTTTTGGTTTTTAATTTCAAAACAAGAGTAGTTTTCGTATGTCTATAATTATAAAATTTTCAGTATTTAATAAATCTAATACTAAAAATCATTACCAAATAGAAAAACTGTATAAATATAACTAAACAACATTATAATGAACGATGAAGTTTCGTTAAAATTGTTTTACTGATTTATGTCAGTAATCTCAAAACTTTAATAAAAATACCAAGGTGTTTTTAAAAATTTTTGCCTGCGACTGTACTTATTTATCAAGGCACGTTATACAATAGACAGTTGGTACGATATTCGAATTTTGAAGTTTAAATTCGGTATTTCAAAATGGCGGCTATTGTTACCAATTAGGTGAAGTGTAGCGGCACAGGCTTAATCCTATTGGTGGGTTTGTGTATTCCGAATTGCTTTATTGTGCTTGTAAAATGTTTGAAGATTTCGCTTTTAATCCTTGTACCAATTTTTGGTTTGTACGAAATTGGGTCAAATAACAAAATGTTCTTACAAACAGTTACTATACCTACTTACAATGTACTAAAAGTTGTGTATGGAATTAAATATGACCATTGTATATTATTCCGCCATTCCGCCATTGTGTTAGTGAACTCACCCAAAAAAATGTAATGATGGATCTAAGTGATGTAATAACATCCTATGGAAATAAAAAAAAATTACTTTGACTTTGACTTTATTAATGTATATTAACTTTATTCACAGATTTTATTTACTATTCATATAAATAAGACAAAGACAAGTGCCAAGGAAATATCTATGTAGGTCTGCTGGAAGATATTTCTTTAGCAATAAGCAGGCCTGTTGTGTCGTTTTTTCAAATGTAATTGTATTTTTTGTCATCTATTGTGTACAATAAATGGTTAAATAAATAAATATCTTTTAGCAGACAAATGAAGATCAGAAATCGCTGGCTTTATCCTAATCAAAAACTTTAAAATTAAAAGTGTTAAAAGGACATTAATAAATATTCTTTTACACAAAAAGCGAAAGAGCGTCGGTGGTCTAGTGGCTAGGGCCGCTGCCTCCCGTCCGGGAGAAGCGGGTTCGATCTCCACCACGTTCCAATGTGTTTTCGAATTTCGAATTCGTATGTATACGTTTATTCGACGCTCTTACTGTGAAGGAAAACATCGTGATGAAACCTGCACACTCCTGCGAAGAAATTCAAAGGTTGTGTATGAAGTCGACCAACCCGGACTGTGGTCGACTAAGGCCTAATCGCATTAATACAGGGTAGGCTCGAGCCCCTCGGTGGGGACGTATAATGAACTTTGGATGACACAAAAACTTTCTTTTGTTAAAATTTATTTTATTTAAAATCACAAGCAGTTGGAAATTTTTGAGCTGTGAAAATTAGTTACCAGCTTTACAATGAAAGTAAAATTATTGGAAATAGTACAGCTTCGTAAAACGTGTTCCAAAACGTCTTGTGCTTAATCAAAGCAAAGAATCAATTGCAACTTATCTCCCTTACATCCAAAACCACAAAAAAGACATGAAAGAAAATCCGGAACCTATGACGTCACAACATTAGGGCAGCCGCACAGCTGCCCGTTATCTCAGATCTAAAGCTGGGCACACACTTAGCGAAAATACTTATTTATCTTAAATACGATCGGGATCTTCCCTAATCTGGCTTTTGTGTTTTTGTATTTGTTTGTGAATGTTTGTATCGCTTCCGAGGGACTTTTTTGTGCAATTAGCATTGTGAGATTAGGGTGTGAATTCAGATTGATAGATGGAGTTGACTGTTGCAGGATTTGTCCAATTGATTTCGGAGATAAGTCTGTGGTACCGAGGGATGTAAAGGACATCTTTTGTTTGATAAAGAAGATGGAAATTAAGTAAGTTAATAGCTTCGAAGTCGTTTTCTACGTAATATCTATTGTTATATAGATGGCCTTATTTTTACTTACTCAGTTTTCTTGTTACAAGATAAATTGTGTATAATGTTAATACAGATCACATGCCATTCTTGGTGGTATTCTTAATTTGGTTGGCTGGTTAAATGGCTGGTTGGTTGGCTGGTTGGTTGGCAGGTTGGTTGGCAGGTTGGTTGGCTGATTGGATGGCTGGTTGGTTGGCTGGTTGGTTAGCTGGTTGGTTGGCTGGATGTTTGGCTGGTTATTTGGCTGGTTGGTTGGCTGGTTATTTGGCTGGTTGGTTGGCTGGTTATTTGGCTGGTTGGTTGGCTGGTTGGTTGGCTAGTTGGTTGAACCCATATCGGTCTAATGTTGAACATTGGCAATCTTTGGCTCTCCTTATCCAGTCACTGCCAACTACACCACCTAGTCTTATAACCTACAAACAAACAAACAAAATTCAAATAAATAAAACACAAGATGGTGTCACACACAAATATGAAAACTTAGATCACATTCTGCATTTTTTATTTTTACCAATTTCAAACCATGTCCATCTACCCAAAGCAGTAATTTAACTTTTCATTCGAAAATCATTCAATTTGCATTCGAACCGTCTCTCGATTTAAATAGATGAATTCGATCAAAAGTTGGACCAAATTTTAAAAAGTCTTGCTAAAAAACAATCAATTAAGGAACTGTCATTGGCAGAAAGGGACTGGAAGGGAGTCTGATAAGTCCGAAGAGTTCAATCCGATTTAAATATTATAGTATTGACTGACTATTGATTTAATTCGGTTGATTGAACTCAAAACTCATTGAATAATTGAATTAGGATAACCGTGTTATCCCCCCTACTATTCCCGTGGGTGTCGTAAGAGGCGACTTAGGGACTACACATTGAACAGCGAACGGGCAGTAGCGCTCTCTGATACAGTAACCTTTTAATCTGCGATCTCCAACCCGCCTGCCAAGCGTGGAGATTATGGCAAAACCAGGCTCGACTGTAACGGGCCGTTGATGATGAACCTTGTTATCGTTTTGATCAATGATAGAGTGACATTTCTGTGTCTTAGTACTGTTGATTAGACTAATGAAATAAGGTTTCAGTCTATAAAGTCGGTACAGCAATTTATAAATATGTCTTATTCTTAAACAATACACCATTTTTTATTTATTTTGATTTGTCTAGCTGGTTAAATATTTAAGTCATTGATATTTTCGATCACTATATAATTCCAGCTAGTTTATACCCGGTTTCAGAATACAGTCATATTTATAAACGATGTAGTGGCATGACTAGCATATTTTTTCTACTAATATTATATAAACGGTTTCTTAAACCCCGAAAAAAGGACTATAAAAGTTGAATACAACTATAGGTACGGTCAGGTAGTAATTAACCGTTTTGTTTATAAGAAACAGTAAGATCACAAAACCACTATTGTTTGGTAAACTATTTGTTACACAATACACGTTTGGTGTGGTTTTGAAACAGCTTGAAACACTTAAATCCTCATAAAGGTATTTAACTCCGAAAGGTGCGACGGCGTTTATAAATTCATGGCTCCTAAAACTGCAGTCAGCAAAAATATTTCGGAGAAACAATGAAACTGCAAATGAAAAAAGATGTCCACAAACAAACTATTGTCCTTGACAATGCAGCACGTTATGGAGTTATGACCAGATATAAAACTTTGAAGCGTGACCGTAAGAGATGGGATCACAATGGATAGAAACGCGAAGGACTAAGACAACAGTTATGCCCATAATGGTTCAAATAGAAACGATGGAATGTCTCTTTTCTCTTGTAATATGTCTGTCCTTTTACTGCGGAGGCTCTATTGTTATATGGATGTCATAAAAATTAACTTTGAGAGCCATCGGTGAAACCTTTTGATGGTAAAAGATTATTGCCTCAACCCGTCTTTCTTTGCGTGTTAACGTCATTCTTGTCACTTCTTAAAACCAGCTCTATGATCTTTTAGTAATGTTGAAAGTTCTTAGCCGATGCAAGAAACGATGTCTGGAGACTGATATAAACTAATGCTATTGTCTAAACAATTACAAAGTGTATTGTAACAGCATTCATTTGTGTTTCTTGTTCTTTTGATACACGTTTTTGTTGACTGGGTGTTCGAACCACATCATAAATCAGACGTTACGGACTAACACTTAGAAGTTAACACTAACAAAATTTTCTCTTTGCTACTTTTGACTCTATGACTGACTTCACAAAGCTTAAAATGAATGGTAATAAAGATAAACAGCAATGTATAGAGCATTACATGTCACTATTGATGCCTGTACTAACAACAAAATGCAAAGTAGATGTTTTTTATAAACGATAATTTTTCAATTGTCAGTCACTATTGTGAATTGGCGCGTCCATGCTTTTAACTAGCATTTTCTACATCGTTTTCATCTCCATCATCAATAATTTCAACTTTATCTCCACTAACTACGTCTTTTACTTTTATTTTTGCTTTACTATCACCGGTAAATTCATCTTGGTCAGTAGCCACATCATTCGATACCGTCTATGGTATTTTTGGACATCTGAATGCATTGATTGGTGTGGTTTATTTAGGATGAAGTTGTTCGTTTAAAGTGGCAATGGTCACCGAGGTAAATTGGCCATTCATTGCTTGGCCGGTTGCCGAAACAGTGTATAATCATATAACCATGCGTATAATTATCACTATTGAAGAGTTTGGTTGAATTTACTTCATTGTGCAATATGACAAAAGCTTGAATCTTAGAAATGTTTGATAGATCGTTAATATTATGTACGATTTTTTTATTGAACAGTAAATATTTTGAAGAGTTAAAAACCTTGGGCCTAAAAGCCAAAAAAAAACCTTTTAAATAAAGATAAAGATTAAAAAAAATACTTGCTTAACAGCCTTCGTGGCCGCGGTGAAGCGTTCCGTTGTCATGACCGGAGGTATTGGTTTCGAATCATGACCCGATGCGCGCACTAGCGACTTTTGTCTCTCGAGACACTATGTGCCTCTCTTTCGCACTCTAGTAAACTTGACGAGAGAGACATACTGTCGCCGCGACAAAAGTTGCTAGTGCGCGCATAGCGTAATATTATAAATGTGAAAATATATTTGGATGTTTGTTTCGCTTTCGCGCCTTAACTACTGAACGGATTTGAATGAAATTTGGAATGAAGATAGTTTATACCCTGAATTAACGCATGGGATACTTTTTCCTTGGGAAAATCTTACCTACTTAGGCTAGTGATCAAATAAAAATGTGAGACTGTCCCCAGTTTTAAGACATGGCATGCTAAATCCCGGGGTCTATTAATAAAATTTTACAATAACAATTCGAAGTACATTGCACAGCCAATATACCAAGAAAACAAAGGTTTATAATTTTGGCTGATTGGCTACGAAATATTCTTCGCATTATAATTGTAAGTTTTGTTAAATAAGCCCCGTCTAGCTAAATTGAGTTCGGTTGCTACACAAAATTAATCGTTACATGAGCCACATCCGTGACTACACCAGTTGCCTTTGGCGGCTCCATAACACTGACACTAGGATTTTTGAGGTCGGTTGTCGACCTAACAACCCACACGAAGAAGCAAGGAAAGAAGAGAAGAGAAGGTAGTTTGTCAGCCTTTGTTAGTTCTAGCGGTCCCACATTGACTGCATCCCACCAGAACTACCTATAGTATAGCTGGTTTCTTATCAAATATTTTAGATTCATAGAAAACAACCAAAAACGTAAACCTTCCGGCGGGACTTGAACCCACGACCTTCGGCCTATACGCAGCCAACGTGCTTGCTTACTAACTACACCACGGAGGGCGTAGTGGCAGCGTCGAAATTCGTTTTTGCTTGTTTTCTATGAAGTTATGACGTCACCATTATAGGCAACCACTTTCTTACCCGGTATTCTTATCACGCCATTTTGATACTGATCTGATACAATTTAATACAACATCACAACAATGCAGCTAGAATGTTCAAAAAATTTTAGATATCTTGACGCATGGCCATCTGATCCCGAACTAGGCAGAACCCTCACTATGGCTATAAGACAACTGATATACATAGGCAAATAGCTAATATTTAGACGCAAATCATATCTAGGCGTCGGTGGTGCAATGGCTAGGACCGCTGTCTTCCGTCCGGGAGTCGCGGGTTCGATCCCCACCACGTGCCAATGTGTTTTAAAATTTCAAAAACATTGTGATGAAACCTGCACATTCCTGCGAAGAAATTTAAAGGTTTGTAACGAGGCATTCGTCCTCTTTCCTGTTTTATGGCTGGCAACCTTTCTTGCTGGCAGTTTTATCTTTTATTTTAAATTTATTTTCAAATTTAGATTTCTTACGTTTCGATTTTGTCTTTTTTCTGCCAAAATTTTTCTGATAGTAAACAGCTTATCAGTAGATATTAGAAATAGTAATTTTCTACCGTTTTCCATGACAGTTATATAATAAATAATATAATATATAAATATATAAATTCCTTTTCTTCGGACTGAACCTTGGTTATAGCAATTGACCAATCCACAATGAGCCAGCGTGTAGACTTACGCCTAATCGCCCTTGTTCAGGGCAAGCTCAAGCTCCTCGATGGAGACGTAATGAGCTGTTGATTATGATCTAGATACAAGCTAACTGTTAGTACAGGCATCAAGAGCTCATCCCACGAATGTTTACCTTGAGCGGGATTCAAACCTACAACCCTGCAAATCTTCAAAGGCTGCTATACTACCAACAAAGCTGAAGCCGTCAAAAGTCTAGTTTTATGCTTGTCACGCTTTTCAAGTATAATATGAAGCACCAGAAATGTATGAAGAATTTTTTAATTTACTAAACTTTGAACACGAACAAAATAATACCCAAATATTGATTTTTTCGGTTGAACTTTTTACCTAATTCATCACCTTGCTTACAGTAACAAAGCTTTTTCGGCTGAAAACAATGCAAAAACTTATGCGAGCAAAGAATTGCTTTTCAAGTTTCAACGAAGTTTTTAAGAAAGTAACAGCAAACGTAACGTTACGAGAGTTATGCTACAGTTAAATGGTAGTCATGCAAACTTTGTAACACGACCTTGATGAAAGGGTTTTTTATTTCACCAAATCTTTTGTGGCTAAACTCCCTACGAAGATTTTCACAAAAAATTCGAACTCCTCAATCAAACTCGAAATCTTATGTAATATTACATTGTAGTATTTCATCTAGAACAGATTTCTTTTGCAAATGGCAACAGGCAGAGCAAAAAGAATGAAATAGTAAGAAAATATATTTTTCATTATCCGATAAGCTATCCAGATCGTAAACGTAGAGAAGACAGGCAGGGTGCCTATTATTTAATATAATATGCCTACGTACATAAATAGACATATACGTAAAGAATCCTGGAAACAGTCATCGCAATTCGAATTAAAGTGGAAATCGAATTCGCGACCCCGAAACTTGCAGGCAAGCGTACCAAACCAACTAAACTGCTGAACCGTTAAATACTAAGTGCCCTGCTGTAAGTACTCACCGATAACCGCTAGGGAAGAAAGTTCTCGAATGGCGACCACGGGCCGAAAGGCGTAGTGTTGGACGGCCTCCCACAAGGTGGACAGACTTGGTGAAAGTTGATGGGTGCCGGTGGATGCAAGAAGCGCAGGACCGTTCACGGTGGAAACCTATGGGGGAGGCCTATGTTCAGCAATGGACGTCTTCCGACTAAATAATGATGATGGTTTACTAACTCACTTATCAAAAGACCATAATATCTTACTTCCAGGTGACCCAGGAATTTGAGATTTCACATCGAGGCACAGTGTGGGATTTTGCCTAAGTTGCGGATATCCTTACATTATGCGTCTTGTGAAAAGATAATATTCAAACAATTTTTGCGATATCTGTAATTATTTTTTTCCTTACTACTAAATTTTGTAACTTGGCAAATTCACAATTTTTTTTTTGTTTACAATTTGTTTAGTTCAGTACCGCGTCTGTGGTCTAGTTGCTAAGGCCGCTGTCTTCCGTCCGGGAGACGCGGGTTCGATCTCCAACACGTACCAATGTGTTTTCGAATTCATATTATGTATAGGTACCGTTTATTCGATGCTCTTACGGTGAAGAAAAACATCGTGATGAAACCTGTACAAGGGCTGCTATTTATGTATCCGGAACTGGCCACTTACATAAACAATATTTAAAAAGAAATTATAACAGTTAAAAATAGAACTCTTTGGCTGTAAAATAAAGTTTGTTTCATTCATCTGTCAATTGTTTTTACATTGTGGCGCCATTTTTTAAATTCATTGTCTATCATCACCATGGATGTGACTCGTGAAAATTTTCGTGGTATGATTTATTACGACTTTCGGCGTGGATTAACTCAAAAACAGTGCATGGATCAACTTTTGTCGACTTTTGGGGAGGAAGCCCCATCGAAAACCACTGTGTATCACTGGTTCAGTGAGTTTAATCGTGGTCGTCGTATGCTTGCGGACGATTTTAAAGAAGGTCGCCCTAAATCGGCTGTTGTACCACAAAATATTGATGCTGTGCGCGAACTAATAATGCAAGACCGTCATGTTACATATCGCGAGATAGAGGCATTTCTGAGCATTAGTATGACAAGTATTTATAAAATATTACACGAACATTTGGTTGTAAAAAAAAATTGTTCTCGTTGGAACCCGCACAACTTAACAGTTGAACAAAAACAGGCTCGTGTTGATTGGTGCAAAAAAATGATAGAAAAATACAAATGTGGTACATCAAAAGCTGTTCATAATATCTACACAGGAGACGAATCTTGGATATATGCGTATGATCCCGAAACTAAACAGTTAACGATTTGGGTGTTCCAAAATGAGCCAAACCCAACTAAAGTTGTTCGTGCAAAAAGCACTTTGAAGCAAATGGTTGCCTGCTTTTTTGGTATTAGTGGACATGTGGCTACAGTACCACTAAAGAATCGTAAAACGGTTAATTTTGAATGGTACACCACCATTTGCTTGCCAGAAGTCTTTGGAGAAATACGCAAGAACAATCGATAACGAAGAATAATCCTTCACCACGATAACGCCAGCTGTCACACCTTGGCCGCAACAACGGAGTATTTAAATAGTCAAATGATCGAATTGACGGGTCATCCGCCGTACAGTCCCGACTTGGCACCCAACGACTTTCATTTATTCCCAAGCGTGAAGAACAAATTACGTGGACACCGATTTTCGACCCGGGAAGAAGCCGTTGATGCTTTCAAAATGCACGTTTTGGAGATACCCGATACAGAATGGAAAAAATGCTACGAAAGTTGGTTTCAACGTATGAAAAAATGCATCGATTATCACGGGGAATATTTTGAAAAGCAATAAAAGTATATTTGGTTATAGATGTTTGTTATTTTTTGTTATTCCGGATACATAAATAGCAGCCTCGTACACTCCAGCGAAGAAAGGTTGTGTGTAAGGTCGACTAACCGGTACTGGGCCTGTGTGGCCAACTAAGGCCTACCCTAATTCATGGTAGCCCCTCGGTGGAAACGTATATGAGCTGTTGATGATGATGATGATGATTAATTATTTTAAAGCAATTACAACGTTTTGACCTGTAGCAATGATTTACGAAACTTCTAGAGAACTTGGAACCCATGTAGATCTCGCACATTTTATTTTCGAAGCACTTACTCAAACTCCGCACCCATATTTTTTTTTGGTGCAATATTTTAATCTAACGTTATAAACTCTCGCGATTTTCACACATTTAAAAAACAATGTGTAAGGTAAAAACAATGTTTTGTTGACCTTAGTTAATCATAATATACGTAGTATACATATAAAAAATATTTTAATCTGTTAGAAATATTTTCTTTCAAAAATCAGTGTTTGTCCAACCCTGATGCCCTAACCTAACCCAACCATGCATAAAGTTAAGTGTTATAATCAATGGCGATCTTTTTTTTTTTTTTTTTTGACGGACCTAATCACTATTTATACCAGAGTGGTAATATAGTGGGCGCGGACTTGAGGGGGAGCAGAAGGCTCGTACCCCTTAGGAATTTTATGACAACGTATCTGGGGGCGCCCTCAGACGGGCTCGGACCGCGGCCCAGAACGTTGCCAGGGCGAGAAACGCGTCGGAGAAGATCAATGGCGATCTCTTGGAAATTATTAAAATTACGCATTGACTTTGTTATTGAACAGAAAACCTTCCTTCACCTTTACTACGTACGAGTATCTATCAAATAAGTACCTGGCTTATGATACACGTGGCGTAAGAGCTTTGTTTCACGGCAAGTTATGACGTGACTTGTATTGTTTTCTTTTTCTTGCCCTTTCAAAGTTTTTATTTCCTTTTGTATTCGCTGTTTTGTTTTCGAAACTTTGTTTGTTTGTTTTTTCGAGAGTTTACCGAATTTTCATAACTTTGTAAATTAACACCTCATTCAATTGTTTGTATTGTTAAACTTTTTGAAAACATGGTTACGTTGGCATTGTGTGACCTTACGTTTTGTTACGTGACTATTGGTAATGAGTGAATAAACCTGTTACCAATAGATTATGTGCGCGAAAGGATTTAAAACAATTGCTATCATATTTGGATTAATTCGAATAATAGATGAATAATGATGAATAATGACCTCAAGACGAGAACGTTTTAAATCTGCTAAGCGTTTCTCTGTGGAGAAAAAAGTTTAAAGAAAATAGCTTTTCTCATTTTATGTTGTAATAGATGTTTGCCCGCGGCTACGCTCGCGCCGTGTAAGATTTTTCCCTTGGGAATAAGACTTTTTCCCGTATAAAACGGTCGTAAACAGAAATATCCACTTCAACTTGATCGCTAGAGCAGGAAATCCATTATCGTAGCAAGGTTCTAGAATGGTAACCTATTACGGACGAAACCACAGAATAACAGCTAATAGTCCTAGTGACGAAACGTAGGTAGACCTACCCCTCATAAGTGGACCGACGATCTGGTGAAGGTCGCAGGCAGTTGAAGAGTTCCTTGGAGGACGCCCTTGTCCAGCTGTGGACGTCCCGTCGGCCGAGTCTTTCAAAATGCGTGTCAAAGCGCATTTCCTAAACTCTGTCTCCTCATTCTAATTATTCAATTATTATATTTATTTCTTTCCTTTCACTCATATCTATTATAAATAGTGATAAGTATATATATTAGTATATTCATATGTTATCTATATTATATATATCTTTTATATTTTTTATTTTAGTAACGTTCTATGTATTTTAAATACCCACTGATTGATATTTGTAAGTAGTTTACTAAAGGAAACCAGCCACCAACCCGCTCTGCTCTTTCTCTTTGCCGCTTTTTCTTAACCAAAGGTTGCCTGCAAGAAATCGCTACATTAGCAATAAGGCCGCCTAATTGACTCGACTAACTGTAAAAATGTTCTCTTGTAAATTGTGATTGGTGTCACTAAAGAATATTTGTATTTGTCTTACTAGTTCCAGTTGAATACCATCAATGATACTAGCCAATGGTACAATTGATCCGGCTTTTCATCTGATATTCATAATTGACCGAGCGAGCGAAGCGTCTCTGTTTCAGCTTGGCCGCTTTTGTGTGTCCATCTGTCCATCTGTTTGTTTGTTTGTTTGTTTCACTCTACAGGTCGCCTTTCTCAACCGATTCTCGTGAAATTTTGTGAGCAGGTTCGATAAATTACACAAATTTTTTTGTCGAGTCAGTTTTTGGAAATTTAAAAAAATTATGGAGTTATGGGGGTTGCCAGCTTACAGGGTCTACCGCTGAGGCTGTTTTCCTCTACAGGTCACATTTATTAACCAATAAAAAAAAATAAGAAAAAAAATAACATAAAATAAAATAAAATTTAATAAAATGATATTAAAAAAAAATATTTAAAAATCAAGGGGTCGGGGATGTTTGTGGAGAAAAAATAAAAATAAATATGAAAAGATATACAGACTCGCGAGGTCTACAGCTCGCTCACAGAGCCACTAGTGATAATAAACATCTATGAACATCATCAGCATACTTAGTTATTATGTAATACTTAAATTACAATTTGATTTTAATTACATTCTCCGCTCTGAACATCTTCAATGTTAAAAGCATTAACTTTGTGAAGACTCGTTTGCCTTTCCCGGTTGCTTGTGTAAAACCATCGTTGCGTCGCGTCGTAGCTTCAGCTGTAACGTCGTTTCAAGCCCGAAATCAAAAGATCTTTCGCAGATTTCCGACACTTCAGACAAGGTTTTGTCAAAGTGTCAAAGGTTCCAATTCTGGAAGTCGTGCTCCAATCTTAAATTTTATGTAATAAATAATTAAACATGTGGTGACATCTCACACACGGTCATCTAACCCCAAACTAAGCAAAGCTTGTACTATGGGTATTAGACAGCTGATATTAATTTACTTAAATATATAAATACATACTTATATAGATAAACAACATCCAGACACAAGGCAAACACAAGTGCTCATCACACGAATGTTTGCCCTGGGCGGGATTAGAACCCGCGACCCTGTGCTTCGAAGGCAGGCATACTACCAACTAGGCTACGGAGCCGTCGATATATGTACTATCTTTTCCTTTTTTTATGAGAAACGTAGGAAGGAAGATAAGCGAATGATTATTATCACTATAATCACAGTATTATGTACTATAAATGTGAAAGTATGTTTGGATATTTAGATGTTTGAATGTCCTCAACTAAAGCTGTTAAAGATTTTTCAAGTTGTTTTAGCGTCCTCTCTATAAAATTGTGCATTTAACGCATCTAAAGTATGGAATTCGATCTTTGACTGCTCTAGTACTAAGTTACACTAAAATTGATTGATTGATTGATTGATTGATATATACTTTATTGCACCAAAAAAGGGGTGTACAAAAGCGAACTTAATGCTATATAGCATTTTCTACCAGCTAACCTTTGGTGGTTAAGAGCAGGTTGAGGGTAGTGCCGCTAAAAACAGCGTTCAACTTGAACTACTACATTAATAGGTAAATATCAGACAATTGATAAACTTACTCATACATAAATATACATGCAAATATAAAAGAATAAACATAAAGGTATCTTACATAATATATAAAAGTACTACATAAATAATAATAATAAAAATACATAAATATTAAATACAGCATGAAATTTACATCGTTTTGTTCCCGCCGTGTAGTGATAGTACCCGTCAAACTGAACAACTTTTCACGAAAAAAAAAATTCCTGTGACAAAAAAATTTTTGGTCTCTCCATACAAAATGGGTCGGTCGGGAGTCTCACTTTGTATGGAGAGACCAAAAATTTTTTTGTTGCAGGAAATTTTTTTTCGTGAAAAGTTGTTCAGTTTGACGGGTACAATAAAAAAAAAAAAAAAAAAAGAGCTTTATTCACCAAAATGTTGTGGCACATACAAAAATCAATAAATACAAAGTATATATAATTAGATGGACCAGGGAACATTGGTGAAAAGGAAAAACCTCAGCAAAAACGCTGATTTTCAGGATCTCCCTATGTTCGCTACATTGGAAAATTCTCCAAACAGTCGCGTCGACGTGAAAGACTAACGTTTTGTTCAAAGAAAAGAAATAAAAAGATAAAAAAGAACCAGTACTACCAGAATAAAACTGAAATTTAAATTAATTTAAATTGAACCGCATCCACTAGATCAACCTTGAATGTTTGTCCAGTTAGACTCAGATTTTTGCTTTGAAATCAACCACTGCCGACACTCTTTTCTATAACTACACGGCGGGAACAAAACGATGTAAATTTCACGGGTATAATAATAATAATCAGTCATTCACACCACACTGCATTTGTAAAAAGTGTTCGGATACACGCGATTTGAAGACATCGATTGACGGAGCCTCCCTAATCTCAACCGGTAAGCTATTCCATAATTTTGTTGCTGTGCAAGTATAAGACGGCGCATACAATTCCGTGTGACTTTGAGGGGTAGTAAGGGATTTATTGTAATTCTTGCGGGGTACACCTCCGACAAACTTTTTTTTTTGTTAAAAAAAAATTGTCCCAAGAAATCAGTCAAATCAATCAATCAGTCAGTTTGTCAGTTGTCAATTGTCAAATTTTAACTAGTACTAAGTTGTCTCCTTTTGTCTTCAGAATGCGAAAAGAACTGATGAACTTAAGCATAAGAGCATATTTTTCCGAATTAGCTCCAAATCCCCCATTAGTAAGTTGGGAGAGTCCTTTTCTTTCTGAATAAACAAATTGGGAAGTATCTTGTTTAATTAAATTTTTTTTAAATTGTTTAATTAAGTGCCGTTGTACTAGCTCTGCCTAGTATGGGTTTAGCGACCTTGTGCGAGATTTCCGCACAAAAAAGAAATCAACGGCCTGTTACAGTCCACTGCTGGACTATGAGCCTCCTCCACTTAAGTTAGATTTCCGCATGCTTTAAGCCCAAGTCACACAGAGCCGTGCCGGGGGCGGTCCGGGGCCGGGAAAGCGGGACAGTGCTATGGCGCGGCATAGCGCCGTCCCGCTTGTCCCGGCCCCGCATCGCGCCGCTCCCGCTCTGTGTGACTTCTGTGTACTTTTCTGGCTTTAAGATTTGACTAGGCTTTGTCTATGAATCCTGCTCCCGCTGCATGACGAACGTCGATAAAATATATCGCGCGATATAAAACGTAACCGCCAATAATGTTCGCGCGATATAAACTTTGATACAATTGGCGGTCACTTTATATATCGCGCGGATTATTTTATCGCAGCCGCCATGCAGCGGGGGCAGGACTACATTCAGAGACAAAGCTTAGTCAAATCTTAAAGCATGAACAATAAATCTTAAAAAACAGATCCTTGAAAATCTAAATGTTATTTATAAGTCTAAGTTTTTCTTAAGTCACCGACTTCGGTGACAATCTAAGAACGCCATTTGACATTTCTAAGAACAATCTAAGCTTAGTTTTCATCTCTGAATGACGCCCTTAGAGTAGGTGTATGTGTGCAATTTCAGAACCTTTCAAAATGACTACTGCGCATGCGACCTTGAGAGCGTCAGTGGTCTCGTGGCAAGGGCCGCTGCCTCTCGTCCGGGAGAGACAGCGGCCGATCCCCACCACGTACCAAAGTATTTTCGAATTTCAAATTTAAACACGTTTAAGGAAAACATCGTGATGAAACCTGCACACTCCTGCGAAGAAATTCAAAGGTTGTGTGTGAAGTCGACCAACCCCCACTGGGCTGGCGTGGTCTATTAAGGCCTAATCACACTAATGCAGGGTAGGCTCGAGCCCCTCGGTGGGACGTATATTATGAGCTGTTGATGATGCTACCTTATATTTTCTTCCACATCACACAGTCACCACATCCCACGTCACACAAAAATTTGTTTAGTTAAAATCACTTTCTGCTTCGTGAACCAAACTCGCCCATTGGCTTTGCTAATTAATAACAAAACAGACTAACGCCAGTTAAAAGCAACGGAAACGGGTGAAAAATTAAATGAGTGAAAAGCGTTAATTAAAACGACTCGGTTTTAATATCAATATAAATTTAGTTTGAGACACCCTATTTGAATGGCTTGGTAGCAATGTAGGAATACAGGTGAGTTTTTTGGATGAGGCAAAGTAATAAGGCAAGGAATATAACAAAAATAATCTTTAAAGCAGTTTTGTACTTTTCTGTAGCCATTTCTAAATCATTATTTACGGAAATTCTGTAGAACTTGATGTCCATATTGACCTGACTACTTTTAATAGCGAAGCTCTTACTTGAACTTGGCACCCACTCACATGTATGTTTTTGGTGGGAGTTTATATTTTCCTTACAACTACCACCTGCGCCAAGCTACGTTGAACAGTGTGATACACCATAAAAATGTAATCGATTTAATTTAACCCTTTGCAAGATTGATTTTGAAATTGTCAACCTTGAAAGAATGAATGAATGAATAAAAAGACCTAAAGACAAAAGTACACAGATGAAAAAATGCATCTGCCATAATTAATTGAGGGCCAATTTTTTGTCGTATAAAAAAAACTATGTATTAGGAAAAATAAAATTGTTTAACTTTACAGACTGTTTGTTTACTCTCACAAAGGGTTTAAAAGGAAAAAAATCATGTAGTACAGTTGCCTCATCAAATCTTCCACACATCCTTGTACAAACTACTCTAACCCATAATTGCAAAAAGGCGCGGCTCCGCCCTCCTGCACCGCCACCGCTCACTAATTGCCATTGAAAAAAGGCGAAAAGCCAACTGAAAACATTCCAGCTAACCTTTGATGTTTTTGAGTTTTCTCGCTTTTACCTTGATAAGCCATAAACTGGTGGTAATAAGGCACTTTTGAAAGTACTTTCGGATTTTAGTACTTTTGAGTGAGGTGTGACGTGTTCGGCTAGCATAAAGATGAGTGTGGCTCTTTATGTGGATCTGTGTGGGTTTCTTTGAGGTGAGAGGAAGGTAGGCTCACGCCTTGATGCGCCTGCTCAACTAATTTCTTCTTTTTAATCTTAAAAGCTTTTTTTCAGTGGCAACAAAAATTTAATAACTAAAATAAATTAATTTACTTCAAATACACATATCTATTACCACGATTTTGGTTTAAAATAAGCTTTTGAGCTTACTGATATTTCGACTATGTTGCAATAATCATGATCACAGCAGAGTTCTGCCCAAAATTGTGATAATAACCGTGTTATTAATTAACAACCACGAAAACTTAAAAGTGTTTATAATTTACTTCTAATCTAACTAAGTGTTCCTTCTTCGATTCCGTTTTTAGTATCCTAAAATTTGTTTAAGCTTAACATCCGTAATTGGGTCATCCACGGGTCATCTACCAACAACATCACTAATATCAACAACATATCAATATCAACAACATCCAAAGACTTCTGACGCGCGTCGCCTTGCGATCGTCTTTTATTCCTCTGAGACAACATCATAATTTCAGCCGGAATACTGAAAAAAAAAGAAATGTGACAGATCAACAAACCAGCCAAACAGACAAAATGACAAAAGTGTTGGCAGATGTACAAAACATTAAAAAAAGTAAGTGATTTTCAATTATTCGCGTTCAAGATACTTTAATAATAAACGTGAATATTATAAATATCGTTTAAGTTTATAAAATAACTAAGAATCATTAGATATTTGAGGCAATCAAAGTCGCAAAATTTACTTACTTTCAAGGCTTTCAATGAGCTTTAGTTACAAACATTGAAATTATCTGTAATTATCAACAGCTCTTATACATCCCCACCGAGGGGCTCGAGCCTACCCTGATTTAGAGCGATTAGACCTTAGTCGACCACGCTGACCCAGCATGGGTTGGTCGACTTCACACACAAACTTTGAATTTCTTCGCAGGAGTGTGCAGGTTTCATCACGATGTTTTCCTTCACCTTAAGAGCGTCGAATGAACGTATTAATTAGAAATTCGGAAACACGTGGGGGGGTCGAACCCGCGTCTCTCGGACGGGAGGCAGCGGCCCTAGACACCAGACCACCGACGCTCTAGACGCCCTATAGTAACGTAAGTATAGTAAACTTTAAATTTACTCGTAATTTTGAACTTTGACCTGAAATATTAAAAGAAGTTGAAGTTTGACCGAAACCTTTTGGAAACAAACTATTACGAGTTTGAGTATTGAGTATTGAGCAAGTTTTGTACGTGAATTTTCTAGAATGTCACTAAAACCTAGTTAACTCTCACGTCTCACACATATTTGAGAAAACGTTCATTATCTTCTGCAAAAACACTTTAAAATCCATTGCGGTTTGGTCAAATATAGTCTTCAGTTTATTTGAAATAAAAGCGTAATGTGTTTTCAGATATCATAGTCTGGAGTCGTTCTTCAAAAGGCCATCGACACAGGTCGCACACATGAAACCTATAAAACAACTTCTTTGAAACTTTAGCATTAATGTACTTCATGAATTATTAAATAATTAATCAAACGTACACAGACCTTTATCATAAAGTAAGGTATAATGTTAAATAATTTTAATAATTGGTCTTTTAATATACCTCAGAATAATATAATGCTAGTAATAGCGTGTATAATGTGTTCTTATAGGTGCTCTTTATGTAACCGTGTTAGAAATGTTAACTCTTAGACGGATTGTATGCGTTCAACATTGTGTGACATTGTACAAAATTCAACCGTAGTATCAGAGGTTTGCAAGTTTGCGTAGTATTCAGAGTTGGTCGGCATACGCCCAACTAAACTAAACTTAATATTAGTCCTGTCACTTTCTATCATTTTTTATTGAAAAGAGACCGAAGATCATCTGTTTTGTTTTTGTCTTTGACTTCACGACTAACTGTCAATTTTAGTGGCTTTTTATTCGTAATGGTGTTAGGTAGGCACTAAAACAAGACTAAATTTGACATTTAGTCGTGAAGTCATAGACAAAAACAAAACCGATGATCTTCGGTCCCTTTTCAATTAAAAATGATAGAAAGTGACAGGACTAATTTTAAGTTTAGTTTAGTTGGGCGTATGCCGAATCGACACCGTGTCTGCCTTTTGCCGAAAGATTCAGGTTTGATCATTGGGCGTACAGATCTTATATTTATTCTGGGCCAGGAAATTGTTTATGTTTGTTTCTGTATCTTGAAACTGACACAAAGAGTAGAATCTGCATTGTTCATCATCATCATCTCAGCCGCGAAGACGTCCACTGCTGAACATAGGCCTCCCCCAGATTCCAACGTGAACGGTCCTGCGCTACTTGCATCCACCGGCGCCCAGCAACCTTCACCAAGTCATCTGTCCACCTTGTGGAGGCCGTCCAACAATACGACTCCCGGCCCGTGGTCAAATCAAATCAAATCAACGGCCCGTTACAGTCCACTGCTGGTCTATGAGCCTCCTCCACTTAAGTGGAGGGTTTTGCCATTAATCTCCACGCTTGGCAGGCGGGTTGGAGATCGCAGATTAAAAGGTTACTGTATCAGAGAGCGCTGCTGCCCGTTCCCTGTTCAATGTGTAGTCCCTAAGTCGCCTCTTACGACACCCAAGGGAAGAGTAGGGGTTGGTGACAAATGTATTCTACTCTGCCGTCACCACACGGCCCGTGGTCGCCTTTCGTGAACTTTTCTTGTGCATCGGTTATCGGTTCGTCAAGCTTTATGGCCTGCCCATTGACACTTCAACAACATCGTGTTTTAGTACTCAACACTTAATGCAAAAATGTTGTTTAGATACACGGTCTGATTTTTACTTTTCATACAATTTGCCGAGCTGTCCGAGACTATTTATGTAAAAATTTAAAAATCATTTGACTTGTTAGAAAAGTAGTAGAATGGAAATATATTTTTAATTTTAAAATTTTTGCACCAAATATGCAGAGAAGAATGGTGGAAGTTAGCGTCGCAAGGTAAGACTCGCCCAGCAAAATAGCAGTTCATCATCATCATCAAGAGCTCATTCACGAAATAATAGCTGCCTAATTAAAATTTCAAATTCAATCAACAACGTTAGAAAGTAAAACAGGTACAAACACTTTTAGGTTATTTTATTATTGAACTATACGTGATTTGTATACATTATTATTTATTCAAAACGGAAACACTTGGAAAACGTTGGAAGACATAGTTTCCATCTTTACGTGCGTGTTTCCGTTTTGAATAAATACTTTTAGGTTAGGTTAGTCGAAATATCCGGTAAGCTCATTAAAAACCTTATTTTAAATCAAAATTGTGGCAATAACCCGGTAGATATGTGTGTTATTAAAACAGGTACACTTAACAAACCTTCTTAGGATACTCTCATTAAAATATCCAAATGACTCGACCAAATCGAATAGTTACACAAAAAACGTTGACAATAGTTTTAACACCTCACATTGTAAGACGGATGCGCGGACGCACCTCCTCATTGTACAGTCGGTTAAAAACATTGTATTCGGCCCACGGAAAGATAATTATGGACGTACCTGTTCCGGCTACCTACAGCAGGATGCTGCGTTTGGATTTTTTTCAGAAACTGTCAAAAAGTCGAAAATAAAATTCAAAAGTCAAAACTTTTTTATTCGAATTAAGATTTTTACAAATAATTTTTCGACGTCAAAGCTAACATGGATGGCACGTTCACTACCAGTGTACGCCCTCTGTGGAGAAGAACGGCCAAAAGAAACTCCACAGGAATTGTATCTTTTGTACTTTTCTTTTAAATATATAAAGAATCATACATGAGTCATAATCACAATCTACTCCGCTGATTTGGAACAACAGTTGACCAGACGTTTTTATCATCTAAGTAATCATTTCTCGTATAATAGGCCTTAGAACATAAAATAGTTTTAATTTTAGCTTTGAATTTGCTATCGGACAGATTGGCAATATCGTCTGGTATTTTATTATAGAAGCGAATACAGTTCCCCATTAATGAATTATTAACCTTACACAGTCTAAACTTTGGGTGCGCTATTTTATTTTTATTTCTAGTATTTATATTATGTATATCAGAATTCTTAGGGAATAGCATTGTGTTCTTCCGAACATACAAGATGTTTTCAAATATTTACTGTGAGGATACCGTGAGGATATCAATTTCTTTAAACAATTCCCTTAGGGAATCACGACCACGCAGTTCATATATGGAACGTATCGCCCTCTTCTGTTATACAAAGATGTTATTTATGTTAGCAGCTTGACCCCACAATAAAATTCCGTAAGACACAATGCTGTGAAAATAGCTGAAATATACAAGTCTAGCAGTAGCAACGTCAGTCAGTTGACGAATCTTTCTGACTGCGTATGCCGCCGAGCTGAGCCTTGCGGATAACGCATTTAAATGAGGGTCCCATTGTAACCTTGCGTCGATAGCGAACCCCAAGAAAACTGTTTCATTTACATTTGCAAATTTTCGTTATTCAAGACAATAGCTAAGTTGTTGTTCCTTACATTAGGCAATGAAAATTTTGTACATTTTGTTTTCTTGGGATTCAACATTAAATTATTTGTCGTAAACCAATCATGGATCTGGGAAAGAGCGTGATTTACTTCGTCAATATCTGGATTATCTTGTCTTTCAAACTGTGGTCATTTCCGTTTCTTTTTTTTCTTTTTTTTTAATTCAAGTTTATATAACATGAACAATGCTAAGCTAAGTAGAGCCGTTAAGCGAAGCTTGAAACAGTTGCTTCGTAATATTCCTTAGCAGACTTGACGCATTCGGCCGACTTTGACTTGGTAACTTCTTCTAAATGTCTTCCTGTATACCAAATTGCATAACGTAAGAGTATTCAAGGGATGAGCGAAAAAGCATCTTCTGGGTAAGCGTGTTCTACCTTTGATCGCGTCATCGCTTTCCATCAAGTGAGTCTGTGGTCAAACGCGAAAGTGTTATTAGAAACAAAATAATATATTACTGGACATTCCCTCAGTGAGCACACTTACCATAATGAACGAACAGATAATGTTTAACTGAAGTATTTGTTAGGCACTTACTGATTTACTGTCCCGATCTAAACCCTGCACGTATACCAGTTCAACACAATGATACATTGTCTTCGCTTCCAAAACTTTTCTGAATAATTACATTGGAGAGTGTCACATTGTATTTAATTACTTTTACTAGCTACTGTAGGTTATTTATTAACTATAAATACGGGCTGTACAAGATACCCTTTGGGGCTAAAGATCGTAGCTATTTACTTAATTCTATCCTTTCTAACTTGGGATAGAGATATTTGTTCAGAAAATTGCAAACTCGGGATTCCTAAGATAAAAAGGAGATGAGGCAAAAAACAGCAATTTATCATAATAAAAGCTATCATCAACTTCACAGCTTCCACAAAAACAATCGTCTTCATTAAAAAAAAGAAAAAAGTTCCCGAGCATGAGTTTGCGTTCTGATACTGCTTTTGAACCGCCGACAAAACACGTATTGTTTTCAAATCGGTAACAGTGCCAGTTCCGCCACCGCACTGGCCGCATTAATTACACCTAATTGAATTTCGAATTGGAACGATGACATTTGAATTTTGGCGGGATACGCTCGCCAGTGGCTGCGTGCGGCTAGTGATGTGCCACAAAGACGCCGATTGCGTCAATCGAAGACCACCTGCGGTTTTGTATAATAGTCTTTTAGAATCGATCTACTGTACCGAACAGTGAAATGTGTGTAATGAGAATTATCTGGATTGCTCCTGTTGTGTCGGCTGTGTCTATTATACGGTGAATGGCGTTCTTTAGCGCACCCCTCTATTCTGATTATTTTATATTGTATTTCCTTTTATCATGAGGAAAATAGTAATCAGTTAGTTTATTAGGTGCGTTACTTGCAGATTTAGAAGCTCTTTTCATTTGGAATACAATAGTTTCAAAGCGCTACCTATAATTGGCTATTTAAAGCATTAGCAATATCCGAAGAGATACAAACAATATATTGAAATATTGTGAAAGGATTCAAAAATTACATCCTACAATTAAAATAGGATTACATTTAAGTTATAGATAACAAAGTCGAAGTACCTACAACATTTACATACACTTATAACAATAACATTGAATTTAAGATAAAAATCAAGACTAATGAAAAGTGTACCATATTATGATATTTATATACCGTATATTGCCTAAGCTACTTCAAATGACCAGTGAGTACCAGTAAATTACAACAAGATGTTCATTGAATTAAGCCTCGCAGCATGATCACTCAAGCCCCATATTAGTGTCATAATTAGCGGAAAACTCAGCATTTTGTGCACTCATCTTTATTATAATCCAAACAGCTTTCGTACGATAACTTACCATAAAACTTCTAACATAAAGACGAATTTGGTTTGTAAAAGAATCGAACGATGCCCTCATCAGTGCGCAGTGGCAGCGTCCCTAGCAAGGCACGTGGGACGCCCCGCGGGGACGTTGATTGTCGACGAGTGTCGCTTCACGCCGCTATGGACAGCACTAGTTCCAGATTTAAAAATAAAGAAGAAATTATAATATCAGATAGGTAAGCATATTACTAGCCAGATAGTGCCAGAAGGAAGAGTTTCAACAAGGCAAAGTGTGGTTTGCATTGCGTGTCTTATCTACAAAAATATTATTTGGATTATTTATTTATGATTATTTATAAGTGATTATTTAAAAGCCTTGGTTTTTCTGTAATTTTTAACATATTTTTTTTATGAATAACGAATTAATTAATTAATAATATTATGGGCTATTGCCCATATATAGTAGCAACTAATTTGATGTACCTACTTATATATAAAACCAAAACAATATTATGAAATAGTTTTCGAAATAAAACTTGTACTTTTAATTACAAGTCGCAAGAGACGTATTGAATTTTTAAATGAATCGGCAAAGTGTTAATCATATTATAATAAGCGTGAAATTATATATCTCAGAGTAGCACCGCACCTAACAATTAAAGTAGAGTAACACATCAAGACAATGGTTTAGTAGCAAATGCACAGTCATTCGGAGCCAATAATAATAAAAGAACTAGGTGTTTAATAGATTTCAGTGCTTGTTAAACATTAGTCAACGATTTTTAGATGCTCATCTAGACGTTGGATATTATGTCTGTCTTCTTTTATTTTTAATATGTCACGACAAGTAGATAACAATTAAATATTACCACTTTGGTAGAAATAGGGAAGGATTGCCCGTCAAGGAAAAAAATAAATACAGAGTAAATTCGAAAATTAAACTTATTCTTTTTTCATATTTCACATGGATACAACAAAGAAGGAAAAAATGCAAAAATATTTAAATATTACGTTCCTACTACCCTTTTAAAGTCTATTTTTATAAGGACTTCACTATAAAATAAAAACTGTCAATCAATCAGCCTATTGCAGTACACTGCTGGACGTAGGCCCCAAGGGCACGCCAAAGCGCACGATCACCCGCTTTCCTCATCCAGCCACCACCACACAGCGACCTCCCTCAGGTCGTCAATCCACCTGGTAGGGACCACTTTCTGTAATCTCTTCCAAATAGTTACAAAACAGCTACCTAATGTAAACCTACAGACAAAATTGCCAACAAACATGTTACATAATTATATAACGCAAAACATTTCGGATGGTAGCTCCAGTCATCATTATCATATTTGTCGTCATGGGCGTCGAAATATTGACCACTCGGCCACGGAGGCTGTAAGCTCCAGGACTCCTGATCATAAAACTGAACAAATTTTGTCCAAAAAGTTCGACATAATCTAAAAAAAATTCAAATAAACTAATCAGCTGACCAAGTCAAAGTATATGAATGTTTAAAAAAATGGCAACGTTCATAAAGTTGTGGAACACAAGGAGCTGACCTACCACCAGAAGTTTACAGAAGTTGATAATTATAACAAAAGAGCGCACACATTTCATACGTCTAACTGAAACATGTAACTCAAGCTCGACTGCCTTCCATCTTTCAATCAAGCATTCGAAATGCAAACTTGTGACGTCACTGCTGTAGTTGCGACGTCATACGTCCATCGGACGTTATCTCCGAAAACATTGAGTTCGGCCAATTCGTACGAAAGAGACGTTGCACCGCATCATGAGGGTGTTATGCATGAGAGAAACAGTAAAATATTTCGAGTAAAGAAAGATGCATTTAGTAAAGTAGCAAGCAACACAAGACCGATTTACCTACCTTACAGCATCCCTACTTATACACAGGTGCAATATGAATAACAATCAATCAATCAGCCTATTGCAGTCCACTGCTGGACGAGGTCATCAGTCCACCTGGCAGGGGGTTTCCCGAGACGTGGTCTCCATTCGAGAACCCGGCTGCTCCAACGCTCATCGGTTCTGCGACAGACGTGGCCAGCCCATTGCCACTTCAGCTTGCTCCACTTCTGGACATAGAATATAAATAATATACTGAATTATATTAACCAAAAATATTGCAACTATTTTTTTTAACTTGTACTCCCTTTTCGTAACTAAAGCTCTGCTTACCTATTCAAAGCCAAAACATGGTTTTATGAATTTATGAAATAAAATATGTGTATATATGTCTAAAACATATAATATGCCATTCTCAGTAGTTCGGTTATTTTGTTCAGTACCATACAAAACAGCCAAGAAATTGTTTGACACCGGACAAAACACCCGAACTTCTGAAACTAGTGGATCTGTAAAGGGCAACACACACGGCAGCTATAATGCAAAGATGTACATTATAGCACGATACCTGTCGATACAACCTCATTACATCTTTCCATAGAAATCAAGCTATACATCCCAGGATGTGTGTGTGGACCCCTTAATACCTACTAAAAGCTCTATTAATAACGAAATAAAGAATAAGAATAAAGAAACATTTAAAAAAAAACGTCTTATTTATTCAGATCATAAAAATAGGCAAGCTCAAACAGTCATAAAAAAGTTAAGGCAAAGTCAATCTCAAGTGAGTATCGTGGCTTCCACACCTCATCAATGTGTTCAGAATTTATAGCCACATTAAATACAGTCATGCAGTTACTGTAATAGTGTTACCACTCTGCATAACACCATCCCACAGATACCACGTCGCATTCAAACATCGAAACCTAATTTCCTGTCTCAGATACATGCACTAGTCTAAGCCGAAAGACAAATACCATTCACAACCGCTTTAACCAGACCCACCAACTTCGTATTGCTTACTACCACCAAGTTTGTTCACGAGGTTCAGGTTATATTAGTCGTAGTTGTATGATGGAATTGTGTAAGGATGAAAACTGTTTCGTCTCTGTTGATGGATGTGCGTTCAGTGACGGGTTGTGGTCGCTTTGATAATTTTGTTAGTTTGTATGTTTGGGTATTTCACTAGTTTCTACTATGGCTTCACTAACATTCTTCAATGTAGACGCTGTACTATCCAATACTGCAGTAACTACATCTTGGTGAGAGTATCTTCACTGTTTAAGTGTCTTACTACAAAAAAATCTGATAGTTTTTCACCGTGTCGTTATTATTTAAGCTGACAAACATTTTTTAATTGATATAGTACTTTAAAACTATTATTTATAAACTTAATTACTTTAAAAATCTTTTGATATAAACTAAATTAAAGTTACAAGTATTTGCTACTGTAATTTATTATATATGAATTTTGAAATATATATTTCATAATTTTCAAAGATACTATTTAGAACACAGAATTTCATAGTTAACCAACTTAAAAATATCTCCGCTTTGTAATTTGAGGCTTGATTTTTCTTAAAAATGATTTTTTTTAAACAAAGCAGTAAGAAACTATATTTAACAGCGGTATTGAAAACAACTTACTGAAAGAGTCACATGGCCGCAGTATGATTATATCCAGTAACAATGTGACTAGTCTAAAAAATTACCCAAAAGTAGGTACTCTTTCATCGTTTCGGAAACTTTAAAAAACTTGTAACTCGAAACTCCGAAGTATTCCCAATTGGAACAAAACGAAACCTTTCTCGAGGTAATTTTCGAAACTTTTTGCAGTCTCTCCCAACTTTTCCGTTCATTTTTTTAAGTCCGACAAAAGTCGGCGAGTAAACATTGGTAGGCAAAACTTCGATTAGAGGCGAAAAGTTTTCAACCATCGATTTTTTTTTAGTTTAAGTTTCAGGTTTTCTCCAAGCGATATCCTAGCAAAAGGCCACAGAAAATGTTATTTTATTTTACAAATTTAATTGAGAATACTCATCTAAATCTCCGCTTACTTCGTCAACCCAGAACAGAAATTAAAATCAAAGATAAAATCAAATTAAATCAAAGGAATATGGACCAGCAGACTATAAAAACTAAAAACTTATTAAAAATTTCAATACATTGTCAAACGAAGACAAACCTTTAAGTTTACATAACCGTTTCTAGTTTTAAAAGAAAAAATAACTTCCCATATCAAATATTCATCTCCAAAAAAATTCTACCGTCCTCTGTGATTGACAGTATAACATCTACAATAGAAACTAACGAAAATTTAAACAAAGTTAAAGTTCGTAGGTTACTGTTTGCAGCGACCTTTGTCAGAGCCCTTTTGTTAATTTTGCAACACAATAAAGGAGGTGTCACGATTGAAGGAAACAAAACTGTCTGTATGAAGACCGCTCCTGAACTGATACAATTTCTTGACATGTTTGAGACAAATGTCTTTGTTGTTGAAGAAGGGAACGCAATGACAGAAGAATAAAAGCTAAGAGCTATGGCTGGTAGTTTTTTTGGACAAGAAGTTTAAATTTTATTGCGAGATAAAGGAATATTTCTGGAAAAAATCTGGACGAAATTTTTTTTTAATTATTTGTATTTAGTTTGATCATGTCAAAAAAGGCGATTCCAAAACTTATATACTCGTAGAGGTAAATGTTTCTTACTTATTTCTTAAGTTCTATACTTCTTAGTTTACCTTTACCTTGTACGACTCGTATGTATATACTCGCTAACTTTTCATAATTCATAATGCTGTGGCTATCCCCATGTGTTCAAAAGTTCAGTTACTTTCATATACATTTTTCTAACATAAATCAGCAGAACTCCTTGACCGTTAGCTTCCCTCTTCCTCCAATTCCCAGCTCATAAATCCCAATTCATCATACAAATACGCGTCATAAATTTCCTTCAATGGGAGTGACCCACAAATTTGCATGGACAATGACACACTCAAAACTGCATTAGACCGTGTACACCGCCCTTTATCACCTATTAATAAGGGCCACAAAAAGCTTTGCATATAAATCTCCTAATTACCTACATTCATAGGAGAATAAAATGGAAATAATCTGGACTAGGCCTTTCTCTCCGCTCAGAACAGACACGGGGTCTGGACAATTGAATTTGATTTAGGGGAGCAGGAATTTTGGTGCAGTTTTGTGCCGTTGGATATGAAAGTAGTTCCGATTATCCAACAGATATAAAGGTAGTTTTTAAAATGAGACATCACAAGTCACAACCATAGTTACCCATTTTGAGTTAAGAAAAGTAAAGTTAGGAAAAAATCTTAAAGTTGTGTTTTATTTAGAGCGGGCATTGTACTAGTTGCTATTGTCCCTTTGTCGGTCATAATGGTAAATGTCTTTAAAAATATTGTAATTTACTTTTCATCATCATCATCAATCGCTTGCTCTTGTCCCGTCATTTACTTTTGTTTTTATTTATTTTTATTGTATTCCAAAAGGTACAAAAACAGTCAACAGATTAACACACTTAAAAAAAACTACCTATGTCACCTATGTGTAGTGTGCTGCTGATAATTTGACTGATCACAAAATTTTATTACTTTTAATCAAACATAGTACTTTGCTCTTGCAACAAAACTCAGTAAAAATTATCTAAGTAGTACCTATGTCTGTTTTATTATTATTACTCTGTCCTCATTTATTAAAGCAAATAACTACACAATCATCTTCGTAGGCTACATTATCACACCCAGCATTCTCATCAAAAATACCACCTAGAAAAAAAAAAAAAAAATATAACTCTTCCTACAACAATACTTCGTTAAGTTCCTCTATGATCTTTGCATAATCATAATAATTCATAGAATACTCGAGGATTATGGTACAACGCTTACTGTCTCACGATTCATGTTTACATATATAAATCTCTGGCTTATTACAATGGGGAACAAAGTGAATTGCACCTTGGTAATGATATGATAATTTATATTTGATTTAATAAATTCTTCTTTCGATTGTGTTTGAATGGGATGACCGCAGAGTAAGATTGTGGAAGGGTGAACGTGAATTGCTCTAATCCATTTTTATTGCATGTCACGAGTGTATCTAGTTTTTTTTTGTGCATAAACTTATAATTGCCAACAAACATCCTATAACGTTTTTTTCTATTTAAACTTCTGAATCTTTTAGAAGCACGAAATTAATGTTGTAAATTTATTCAACTTTCGAAAAATGTATTTTATATCTTCTTAATTTTACATTTATAAAATCGATCGGCTCATCAGTTTTTATGTGTGTGCTATTTTCTACATTCGTTTTTTTTTTAATATATCAAAGAGCTTTTCAAGTTACTTCTTTTTGATTATTTTAAAACTCTACTGTTTCTATTACTATTTTAAATTTTGATACTTTTGCAAATCCGTTGTTACTTAATATCTATATATTAGTGTTCATCATCATCATCATTCTCAGCCCATATCCGCCCACTGCTGGGCAAGATCAGTCCTGTGATATCCGCATCCAGCCTGATCCTGCCAGTTTCCTGCCAGTTTGGCAATGTCGTCGGGCCATCGGGCTGGTGGTCTGCCGACTGGTTTGGTTGTTTCCCTTGGCCACCACTCTGTGACTGCTTTGGTCGCCGTCATCATGTCTAGCCAAGTGTCCTACCCATCTCGACCTTAATCTTGTGATGCGTTTACCTACGTCTTCGATCTTTGATTTTCATTGAATATCAACGTTTGGCACACGATCAACGAGAGAAATACCTAAAATTGGACTAGTGATAAATACGACTAAAATTTACTATTTAATAGTAAAATTGAAAAAGGAATCCTTCTCATTTCTATCTTCTTTATCATCATCATCAGGCGGGTGATTACAATGACGTCATAATAATGAAGACCTTTGTCTACAACAACGTTATGCCACGCAGGATCCAAACCCGCTAGCCTGCTACTCGATTCAACGAACCATTTTATTTGCCACCCATCGCAAAGTATTGGACAATTGATTCAACAATGAAATTAAACAACGCACTTAGAGGGGAGGGTAATCCGCGGCAACAGAGCTTAACTTAGTGTCCACTAAATGCATATAGAGTGAACATGATTGGTACCAGCTGCTTTGTAATAGGGTAGAATTACAAACAACATGAAAAATGACACGAAATAGGTACATAAATATAAAACAAAGCCCATGTAAGTTGACTAGTTAAAATAAACCAAGCAAAACCCAAATTTTAAAGTACTTACACAGGCATCTAGTTTCTAAACTAGAAAAGAAAAAAGACGAAATAACTTTCATAAGTTTATTTTCTAAGGAAAAAATATCATTTGGTCGTTTTCAGTCACATACGTGTTAAGTATTTCCTGCATATCCGTAGATATTGTTGAGTTAGATTATTAAATACATTAAAAAAAGGATATTCAGACCGAGCCAAAAAACTAAAAATTTCTTAAAATAAATAACCTACCAATAGAATGATAAAATTGCGTTGACATTTGCAATGTGCACTCTTTACACATGAAATAAAGACGATACCCATACAGTACTTAAATAGGTACCAAAGTTTGGTTTGTTCTATACTTTGGTACACTCTCACTGACCAAATACTTAAGCCCGTCACCACCACGGAAATTGATGCGATCGACAACCCTACAGTTTTACTATTAGGTACCCCCATGACACCCCATGGCTTCACCACTTCGCTCTAACGAACCCGTAACATATTGTTTGTGTAACCATAGTTTAAGTTACCGTAAATAATGGTTCCCTCGATATTATGTCCCCTTACGACTTGATAGTTTTGAATTTAAGGTTTTAAGGTGTAGAATTCAATCTTGGAATACGTGTAGTTGAATCCAGTAAAAGTTTTAGCAAATCATGTACCACTCACTGTATATTTTCATTAGTTTTAACAGCTCTACACAGCGTTTTGCGTTTATTAAACCTGATCTACTAGTATCTGCTACTTTTCTTACAATTTTGAGAAGATTTTATATTATACTTGTATCAACTCATACATGTCCCCACCTAGGAGGGTCTTAGTCTATCCTTTTAAATCAATTAAATCAGGATTTAGTGAACCACGTTAACCAAGTAGTCAACTTCATTCACACACGTTTTAAATTTCTTCTTCATGTTTCCCGCAATGTTTCTAACTTAAATTTGGCTCAAACAGTTTTCATTACAAATTCAATCATCACACTTCATAACTGCTAACATTAATAACACAGTAACTTGAACAGTGTTTAGTTCCAAGTGTTATGGCGAGAGGGTTCATCCTCCCTCTCTCGAGGGAGATGTGCGGATAATCCGTTTGGGGCGAAAATTCAATTGGAACTGATTTCGAGGACCCTCCACCGATTTGTGTGCAGCGTGTTTATTGTTGTTGACGTCATCAGGAAGATTGGAATGATGAATGGCATATTCCTAGGCATTGGAAGAGGAAAAATAGACAAAATGGCATGTAGTAGGATCCTGTGCATTACCAGTTTGGTTCATATTAGTTGTGGTGTGTTTAGGTGAGATATTGTCTATTCTATATCTCACACATATTATATTACTTTATTTTGAACATTGCGAATAATTAAAAAAGCCTTTAAGAACGACACTTATTACTTTAGTACTAGTATACACTCACTATGTAGCTATTCAAGCCAACAAAATCGCTTCCAGCTTTGTCACAAGACACTGTGAAAATGAAATTGAAAATTATATTCTAAAAACATCTTTACTACTTTTGTCACATTATATCAATATAACGACGAAAAATTATCCTCAGTAGAGCAAATCCGATGAAGCCAAACGGCAAACACAACACTTGGTCATTATTCAAAGTTCTTCAAGACAATGCCCGTCACTACTGCTACGGTAGTTGTGGTTGCATGCAGTAGTTACAGTTCTTTTGAGCCAGCAGCAAGAGGCACGCGTGACGACGCAAGCGCTATTTGTCAGCTATTGTCTGCTTTAGTGATAATGAGCTTTGTTTTAATGAGGGGCTTGGTAGAAGAAGTTATTACAGAAGTTTTGGTTCAGATCTTGCAACGAGTTAGAACGCTGACCTTGAACGTGACAGTATCTTTGTCTCACTCACCCCGGAGCATCTTCGGCTAGAGCTCATTTTTTGTGAGAGTAACATGCCCTATCTTCATAATTATGTAAAAAGAAAACTCTATTGCTGCTTTTGAATTAGTTTTGGTCTGTTGTGTGCATGACAATTAAATATTGCTTTTTTTTTTCTCCACAATGCTGTAGGACTTAGTTTACTGCTTTTGTTTATTTATTATTATGATTATAACTAATATTTAGAGTGAACTAATAAAAATATCGTAAAGCACTAAAGCTAATATTTCATAATGTCCACTGAGTTTGAATCAATATTACAACGATGGTTCATAATTTTCATGGGAAATAATATTGACTGCCAAAAATAAGTTATTTCGTAACCTAAATTTTACGAAAAACACACACTTATCATTGATAGTCGAAGACACAGCACGTCTCACAATACGAACATCTACATTTCCAAACAACGAATAGAATGGTAGAATTGAGACGTCTTCCAACAGAATGCTCATTAATTTTCAAAGTCAGCGAGCGTTACTAACTTAGAGCTACCACAGCGGAGAAGACAAAGGCTTGAATTCCAAAGGCTGGACAGTCTTTTTAATGACAAAGGGAACGTTTGAGCCGTGTTACACGTCCAAGTGTTTTGTCATTGAGATTGTATCGACGTGCTCGCCGAATGCTAATCAGTGCTGGGTTGCAGGTTGTAATGTAACAAGTCGTTGAAGTATCTGTGACCTAGTAATAACTTTTAATATTTCATAAGCTGTATATTATGCGTGGATGCAAAACTCCAGCTGTGAAGATTAAAGAGTTTGGATAAGCACGAGAATCTTTTGGTGATTTAAACATTAAAGGCACTTAGAGAAAAGAATATTACGTTTACTGTGCCAAGGTTGGTTGTCGTCTTTACAATGAAGAAGAATAAAAAGGAGACTGTGTAAGTAACAAGGATACCAGAGTTTGAGAGGTCGGTCATCAATCTTATAATCTATGCGATAAGAAGAATAACAATAATATGCTTTGGATGCAATTAAAATTTTGATTTAGCCCTTGTAATGCTCATTGTTAATTAAAAGTGCTCCTCTAAGAATAACAATACATTTACTTCATTTACTACAAGTAACAGCTACTGATGCAAGTATTCGTACTAACCTGTAATTTTGTAACACCGAGCACACGGTGTGGTGAGATGGGACATCTCTATCACGATGCTAATGACGAGTTCTCAGACAATCGGGCGAGATGCGTGAAAGCGTTTTCGAGTGTATCGGATTAGGAGTGTCCATTGTCAAGAACCTTGGGTCTAGATTCGTGTCTACTGTCTTCAATTTCTTTGCTTGTGTTTCTGTCTCTATCATTAACTGTCAGAGATTGCAATTTATTATATTTGTTATCTGGTTTGGTGGGTTTGATATTTCTTTTCCTAATACATGCACCGTCACAGTCACCGGAAAAGCACTCGTGGCAAAACATTCTAATTCTTATGTTTTGTTTTTTATAGCAAACAATAAACATGGGATTCTTAAATTAGATACTTATACAAAGGCGACCTATACTCTTCAAAAGATATATTCCAGTAAACCAATAAATTTTGTGCGATACAGGTTTTGCTGGTTGACGACGGTTACAGGTATGAGGTATTAAATTTTAAGCATATTTTATTTTAAGCAGTTCGCAAAATATTTTTTGAGAAAGGTAAACAATTACGAATATCTATACGAATCAACTCGGTTGTATCAAATACTAGCATTCCTTTGTTACGTACTCAAATCATTGTAGTCTTTCCCAATTATTCATACAATCGACAGCAATACATCCAAGACAACTTGCGCAAAAGGCTCATCAACAGATCCATCCAATTCTGACCTAGCCATTCTCTGACATACTTGCTTCAGTTTTGTTTACAATAGACCCTGTGTTTGGCTGTCAGTCAAAAGGTGCAACAATCGGATGCGCCCGCGCTTCTGTTTCGCAACGATTCAATGTACCTACTCATGAATTTTTTAATGTCTCTGTAGAGCAGAGATTAGGGTGATTGCAACCTGTCTTGCGTAGAGTCAGTAGGAAACGCGAATTTCGCAAGCCATTTTTGTAAACATTTTTAGTTTTCGCTGGATATTCAAACGACATAAATTACTTTTATGAAAGAAATAACAAAATATTTCAAAATATTATATATTTTTTTTTAATATATTGCCTATACTTAGTAGGAGAAATGAAAATGATTGAATGAAAATAAATAATTTGAGTAACATTAACCACACAGCGAAATAAAAGCATTCTAAAAAAGGCAAACAAAGAGTTAAAATTATTCAAACTCACATAAAACTAAATCATTATTTGCCAACCGTACAGTCAGCCATGGGAGAGGATTACTGGATCCCATACGAGTGACGTCACATCACAGTGACGTAATGAATATAAAATTAAAACCTTTCGAGACACTAACCCGACCTGACAGTGCCGATTGTTGGGAACGTATTACGCGGTACACAGGATAACCTAATAACACAGAGAAAATCTTGGAAAGATTAATAAAAAATATTAACTATGATTGGATTATTAATAATAATGTTTTTATTAATTGAAGTTCATTGGTAGACCGAGATTTTTGAAAATCCAGTGAAAGTAGTTTTTAAGAAACAATTCAACTTTTACAAATACTCTTGCAACATACTAATTATACGTTTCTAACTTTTAGTGGCATAATTTCAACAGATCTGTCAAAACTCAAGTCATGCATTCTTATTATCATCTGATTGTACGGCCAATAACCGACCTAACCGTGATATTAGATTTATATTAATGATTACCAAAGATTTCTGACAAGGTTAATGTAATAATAACATCTACCATAATATAAAACATTGTCTTGATAAAATCTGATAGGTAGGTAGCAATTTAGAAAATTAAAAAATTGACAGTTTGACAAAGTCTACAAGAAATTCTTTCAAGCAACATAGAAAATAATTCTATTGCCTGGGCTATATTGTACCGTACACAGAAATGACTAACAGCGTGTTAGCGAAACGGCGCAACGCGGGCTGGACCATTTCAAATAACGTGCAATCCTTTAAAGTTGAAAGGTAATTTGTAAAAGCCTTGCCAAACGCTTAGAACAATGCTGGCGATAAATCTTTGACTGAACAAGTCATATCCTTTACAGTGGGTTTGTAACTATATTTACAAGAAATTCGACACCGACATTTAAGTTGAAATATATTTTTCTTTTTTTGAAAAGTTTCAATACATGATTTATAAATATGTCATGACGTGTTAATTTTAAAGAGAAGACTCTGTTGCGTAACTACTCTATCCAAAATCATCCCGCAAAAATCCTACGCGGACGCTTACAAAACGATTGTGTTTATTGTATTATTTTATACAATGAAACAATAATGAGTTAGGGGTAGTTATTACAGCCAATTTTGCATGATCTTTCACATTTTTTTCTTTCAGTACATTATGTGTGAAATTTTGTGATAGTTAGGGGTCTAACTAAGTTGGTAGTTTAAACCCCACCGCTCTAAAGTTTTGATAAGCTACACTATGGCAAAATATTCTATTTGTAGAGATTTTGTTGTACAGTGTCATGTGGGGTGATTTTGGCTCATTGTGCTTATTTCCACACAATCTACTGTTGTGTGTAAGTGTTAATAATTTGGAGGTCAAACTGGGATAGCATATTGAATACAATAATTACGAGTTCACTGCATACTAATCAGCTTTATTCTATGAATACTATAGGAATAGTTTATTGATCCACCATTTGCACATTTCTTCTATTATTTCATCAAAAATATTCTTCGTGTTTGATCCTTGTAACCTTGTAAGGTACTTTTTGAGACTTTCATTTCAAGGGGTTTGTATTCCGGGTTCGATTCCTGAACTATGTATGAGTGTTTTTTAACATCTATGAATGCAGTTTTTCTTGTCACTAAAATCGATGACATGGTTCCTTAGAACAGATCTTTCTGTCTTTTAGTTTTAATGTTACTCATACAGATTCATCTAAATGGGCCCCCCTGTATAATATCTTGATAACTATTTCATTTGGAAGCAAGCGTCAGCATTTATTCACCTATCTATCTTATACATTACCCACTAAATTCTAATGGTAATGTCTCAGCGGGCAATACGTCTTCCCATAACAGAATGTGCGCTGTGCGCGTTTGCGGAATTTACGCGAAAATCTCGTGATGACCGCGGGCGAGAATTTGCATTGAGAGACATACGGGGGTAGGACACGCAGACACGTGTCGTACAAAATGAGGATGATAGTGGTAAAGTTATTGAAGGGAATAAAGCTCTTGAAGTAGATTTAGATCAAAATAAAGTTGATCAAAAGGAAATTGTAGGTAGACTAAAACTAGACTTCGATATGAAAAAGAAATAAGAGAAATAATCATACGACAGTTAAAGACAATCTTAAAACAAAAGAGAATTAGCGAAATGCGAGCAGCGTAGGACCGATCAATGTGGAAGAGGCTTCTTTGGGAAGGCCTTTGTTTAGTAGTAAACCTCTTTCGACCGCAAATCATGATGATGATGATAATATAAAAAAACGCTTAATTTTAAATAAGTTAAATAAACATACATATTTTTGAAAGCTGATTTTTTTTCTAGCCTGTTTCTAGAAAACAAAATTTAATCTAAATCCACCTCATTATTATAATTAACAGCACACTTATATTAGCAAACTTTCGACGTAAGGAATAACAATGTTGTTGACAACTATTTCAACAACGAACTCTACCTTCAGTAAAACAGAGTTCGGAATTGCATAAGTTTCAAGTGTGGTTTAAAATCTTTAGCTTTTGCATGCAAAGGTCTATAAAAGCTGAAAAGTTAGTATTTTTCGTAGGATTTATACTGACAAGGCACGGGATTGCATTTTGTTCGACCCATTGTTTGGAAACAAGTGTATTTTAGTGCAGTTTTGGTCGTTAATTAAGAAATGGACTGTTCTTTGAAGTTTTAGCTTTTGTTGTATTGGTGAGTCTTTGGAGCTAAGTATTGTTGGGTGCTATGATGCAACGTTTCAGTTCAAGAACTTCACACGGGGTTTATTAAACTTTGGGTAAAACTGTTCAAGTAAAAAGATTGTGTTAAAAATATGATAATAAACATTACCATTTCTGATAAAATATAGACATCCGTATCATTTGGTACAGTTTTAGGATTGATTGATTAAGGTTCTCGTAATTAAACTTTTGAAAAGCAGTTGAGTTTTCTTTTTTCCCTGAAGGAGCAAGGAATGCCTACTTTTTTTTGCTATAAAGTCATTACTATTTAACATTCCATCTCTGATAGTAAGTATGTGTATAAATCCTTGATGTCAATAAAGTACATTTGTTTTGTTCTTGATTTTAATATCGCGAGTCAATCTCACCCAGACGTCTTTTCTGTGGTTACACCACACCATATCAAAAACACGGGAACGGAATGCAATAAAAAAACACTATTTGAGCAAACGCAAACTTTAACGTGTTGCCCAATTCACTAAATCACACACGCCCATCAGAACACATCTTTGTTTTCCACAAGAAAGGGCGATCTCATAACCCTGCGGTTGGGATATGAGCTCGAAAGTGCAAATTCACGCCAACAACTTGACAAACCATCAAGAGAAGATGTTGGGAAACTCAACTCTATACAGAAGGGTGAGGCGTCAGAGATGAAAGGTGAAGATGCAGAATTATATTGGCAAGAGTATATCGAAGTCAGACAAATGAAGTCATAGCTCACTCGCGTCAATCTCGCATCGGTCGGTTAACCTGAACGAGTTGGCACTGAGGCGACTTTTACGAGACAATATTTCAATATACTTACGAGGTTCGGGAACGTTCTCCATTGACTAGAGATATTTTGAACTTATACATTATGAAACAGAAATTTCAAAATTTTACATTATGCCAACTATTTACTTTAATCATTGACGATAGTACATAGACTATGTACATAGAACGGTATTTTATAATTTCTGAATTTCTCCCATCTTCTAACACCACGTCATGATAAGAAATGATATCAAAGAATCTGTTTAAAAACGATAATTTTTACTATTTATATACTATAGCTATTGATTATTTATAATAGCGAGCGACTGAAGTAATACAACTGTGGCTTGATAGCGCTGAAAGTGGTCCCTTTATACGAAGTCACCGAAATCATCACACGCAGTCTTTAGATAGGTGCAAACATGCTTTTCAGTAATTCTTTTAGTAGAAAATGTCTTTAGACTATAGTACATCATGAATTGCGTATCACACGTTCCTAGCACGTTCCTAGCATTCCGGACGAGATTTCCCCTTTCGACTGGAAACAGTGGACAATCTCTGGCACTACACACAAAAGCCACAAAGCGTGTTGCGGGACCAGAGACAATCTCCCGCGACTGCTTTTTATATCTTATTCTACCTTTTGTTGAACAACATGGGAACTGAGGAACACCAACATATTAGGTTTTCGATGGATTGCGAGATTCGTTTTAGAGAGTGTGCAATACGGTACTGGTTGAAATTTCATTTTAATACTTGATAATAGGCGAGAACATTTTTACTTTGAAAATCTTTTATGACGTGCACGACGCAAAAAGGCCGGATCGGATATTTTTTCAAATTGCAAATATTATCTGCCAATACAAACAAATTACAAATAACTTTACATACCTAATGCAAACGAAACCCAAATCGACGTCGCACAACTTGTTTTTGTTTTATGTTTCCTGTCGAGTGAGCTATGTACTTAATATTCAAACTGTATTCTATATTCTATTTTTTTTTTACTTAGCGGTAGCCTATCTTACGACACTATCAAAAACACTTTATCTTTTAATTACCTGCAGGGTCAGTATAATCACTGTAGATAAAATAAACTCCCGCGACATACAAAGTGACAGCCAATAGTATCCTAGTTTTTGTCGCACGAAGACAAGAACTGCGTTACCATTGGTGGTTACATTTTACGTCGCGTGGTTTATTTTATCTACTGTCGTTATGCTGACCCTGCTGCTCTCTCTGCTGCTTGCTCTCTCTTGTGCAACTGGTCCGTCAAAGTACGAGGAAAAACAGTTAAAGACAACATAAATCCATAGGTACTTCTATATTGTGGAGGTGCGGCTTTGGAGAACACCACTGATGTTAGGTCTTTTTAGGGTTCTGTACCCTGTAGGGTTGCCAACAGGTCCTTTTCACGAAGCTTCCATCCGTTTGTCTGTCAGCGGTCTGGATCTCATGAACATATATTAGGTAGACAGAAGCGGAAGGCTCATCATCGTCATAATCGTCATATCAGCCGAAAGACGTCTACAGCTTGACAAAGGCCTTACAAGGATCTCCACAACGACCGGTCCGGTGCTGAATTTTCTGCAAATTAGGATCCATTTTATAAGACGTAGTTTAATTTTGCAAGACGAACAATCACTGGTTTTGTGAAAAGCATGCAAATAGCCATAAACGCCTTAAGTAATTTAATATGTTAATCAATCAATATATTTTTTCTAACCTTTAATGAGAATAAAGTTCTATAAACCGATTCTTTTTCTATAATAATTCTCTGGAAACTTTGGAATTCACTCATAAGTACTCACAACATTCGAATTTCTTCGCAAGTACGTGCTGGTTTTACCATGCTTTCTTTTTAACTGTAATAAAGAGACGTAATTTTTAATTCAAAATTTGAAATTACTCGTACAATGGTACGGGTTTCAAACCGAGATACCGCGGACGACGGTAGGCTGTATCACCATCCTCTACCTATACTGTATTTCTATAAAAAAAACACACTGTTACAAAACACACTAAACACACTGGGGTAAACACACTGGGTTATTATAGGATGCGTTCTGACAGCTTCAAAATTTTTCATACGACGATAACAACTTTTTTTAATAATATACAGTTTAAAAACCATAATAGCTAAAATATTTAAAAAAAGTAACTTCACCTCTTATTTTATCATTAAACAGTATGTAATTTTACTTAATAAATAAATAAATAAACGAAATAATATTAATAAGTTTTTAAAATTTTAATCTGTCAGAGCTCATCCTATAGTAACCCAAGTATAATATTATCAAATGAGAAAATATATTTGGATGTCTGTTTTGCCTTGACGCTTAAAGTACTTAACGGATTTGGATGAAATTTGGAATGGAGATAGTTTGTTACCTGGCTGGTCTCTAGATTTTCCCGTGGGAATAATACTTTTTCCCGCAAAAAGTGTTATTCCCATGGGAAAATCTTACACAACGCGAGCGTAGAGCCGCGGGCGGAATGCTAGTAGAACTAAACGTGTCAATAATAACTTCCAAAGGTTTTCAAACCTAAAAAACTGTCAAAGACTATTTCACATAACAGAGAGGACGCTGGTTAAGAGTGTTAATTTGGTCAAATAATGATCATAGTTCCACTTAGAGGGCTCGTGAGGCTTCCAAGAAGGATATAGTGGGTAGTTTTAGTTTGTGAAAATAAAGGAGGACTTCTGTAGTACGCACCGCTGTACGGACAGTAAAAACTGTGGAGCTGACTTAATAGAATAATAAATAAATATGTAGGGTCATCTCCATCTGACCCCAAACTAAGAGCTTGTACTATGGGTAACAGCCAGACAGCTGATATACATTACATTAGATAAATATGTATATACTTAGATAAACAACAACCAGACACAAGGCAAACACAAGTGCTCATCACACGAATGTTTTCCCTGGGCGGGATTCGAACCCGCGACCACAGGGTCGGAGGCACAGGCGACGGAGGCAGATACACTACCACCTGGGCTACGGAGCCGTCGAAGAACTAATAAAATAGTCAGAACCAACCAATAGTTCAACGTTCCCTCCCTCGATGCAGACTCTATCGTAGAGAACAGTTATTGTTTTTTTTATATATAACTACTTCAGATTTAAAAAACATAAATATTATAACACTCAAAAATTTTAGAAAACTGTAGCTGCATTACAAAGCGCAGATTTTTATAACATTTCATCTACAAAGCAATTTTTTTTTTCAAACGAAATATTTCTTCAAAAAGGCTTGTTGGAAGAAGGTTAGTAGATGTCGATAGTAAAGACAAAAATAATATTTGTTATTTGTTTGTTTGTTTATTTTGTTAATATTTGTTTGTTTTATTCGTTATTTTTATCTTTATCTTTTATTAGATCTAAAGGCGGCTCCACACCTTCCGCAATCTAGTAGGCAGTGTTCCTGGCATAGTCCATTACTTAAACAAACCGAGTGTGTAGTCACCACTTTACACCACGGGATGTTTGTGCTGTAAGTAGCTGTAGGAAATAAGAAGTAGGGGTTGTAGAGTTTTGTATGGAGTAGTTCCATGTGTTTTAGTAGGCAATGACAACCCCCTTAGCTGATTGCTAGAGCTCTCATTAGGGAGGATCCGGGTTTGAATCTCTGTCGTGATCAAACAAAAAATACTTCGTGAGAATAACCCTTTACTTACCTAGATATTGAAGGCTGATTCATCAGGTTATCCGAAAAGTAAAATGATTCCATCGGAAGGCACATTATGTTGGTCTTCTTTTCTTCTTCATCGTGTGGGCTGTAAGGTCGACAACCGACCTCACAAACCCTAGTGTCAGTATTATAGAGCCGCTAGATAGTAGCCGGGACCAACGGCTTAAAGTGCCTTCCAAAGCACGGAAACATCTTTCTTTTCAGACAATCATGCAAAGCCCTAACCAAACTGGGGAAAGTCTCACAAAGATATTTTTGCTTGACAGTGTCCCAACTGGGAATCGAACCCGGAACCTCCGTAATGACTGGCGAAATCTTGACCAATCGGCCACGGAGGCTGTTTATGTTGTTGCCGGGTAGATAATGTACTTATCTTTAAAATACCATTATTTTAAAGATAAGGCAAGGGAAAAGACGACCCGGTCGATCTTCAAGGTGGATCGCTGTTACGGGTCGCAGGAAAGACTGTGCTGAGGTTTACTCAGGATCGCAATGATTGACACGAGGAGATTTATGCCCTGCAGTGGGTATAAGGGTTGATGATGTTGATGATTCATCAACAGCTCATATACCTCACCACCGAGGATCTCGAGCCTACCCTGAATTATGGCAATTAGGCCTTAGTCGACCACGCTGGCCCAGTGCGGGTTAGTCGACTTCACACACAACCTTTTAATTTCTTCGCAAGAGTGTGCAGGTTTCATCACGATGTTTTCTTTCACCGTAAGAGCGTCGAATAAACGTACATAAGAATTCGAAATTCGAAAATACATTGGTACGTGGTGGGGATTGAACCCGCGTCTCCCGGACGGTAGACAGCGGTCCTAGCCACTAGACCACCGACGCTCTGATGATGATTATGAGATAATACTTAATTCATAACTATATCACCAGGATATATGTAAAGTCGATCATCGACTTTGTAACCCACATGTACCAGTCACCTACAAATTGTCACCACGAATAGTGAGCTAAGATTACTGTCGAGTTCCAATATTACAGTACTACACAATCAATCACCATTGAGTTCCACCTAGCAGTACAATGGCAGAGTGGCGTTATTGAAAGCTGTGACAAAGGACATTTAATTCAGCCATTATTACAGACGCACGCGCACGTATCTGTTTGTGTAAGTTTTTGTTAGTGTAAATACAGCCATCAATAAAATTGTGAGAAAGTAACATGGGAATGCGCGAGGAGTGGTATTGGATCTTTTTTCTTGCATAGCTTATTGCGTAATATATATATGTACTTTTTGTCTACATATACAATTTATAGACGCAAGTACCGGGTGTCCTAAAAGGGTGTTGGCAGTTGATCGAAGGTTCATACCCAAAAATCATATATGAAAAATATATAATTTCATAACTTTATTACTATTTGGAAAAAGAACATACAATGGAAAGTTTAGGACGATAAAATTATGTTGTCCAATGACGTCCATTACGTCTTTATCCATTTTCTAACGATATTCGCACTGGGAGATGAAGAAATGTCCCGTAAATTGAACTGCTCGCGATGTAAGCAGCGAGTTGTTATTATCGAATTATTGTTGTGACACAAAATGCGCCAGGTCAATCTATGTATTTATTTAAAATATAAGAGATTTTTAATATTGATCTGGTCACTATAAGATGTTGTTAGGTGAGCTAATTACGTAATAACTTAAGACAGAAAGACTCTTAAGTAGGGACTGAATAAATTAACCGACTTGGTATTACATGGATCTCACAACTTTTTACGGTAGACTAGGTTGCGTGCGGGACTTGGTTTTTTTACAAGTTATGTTTTTGATGGCATCTCTCTTTATTTGACCAATTAGCGCTTCAGAAACAAGACGAGCTGGGGTCCGTTTCACAAAGCTACAAGTTACAAGTACAATTTGATGTACATTGCGTAGACAACGAGGTAAAACGATAAGGGCTTCCAGTTTTGGCGAATTGCCTATGCAATGAATATCAAATTGTAACTTGTTACTAGCAAATTTGTTACTTCGTGAAACGGGGCCGGGATAGTGCAGGAGTTGAATGAATTTAGATTTCAACTCTATACAGCCTCCGTGGCCGAGTGGTCGAGATTTCGACGCCCATTACGGAGGTTCCGGGTTCGATTCCCGGTGGGGACATTGTCATCCAAGAATCTATTTGTGAAACTTTCCCCAGTTTGGTTAGGACATTGCAGGCTGAATCACCTGATTGTCCGAAAAGAAAGATGATTCCGTGATTCGGAAGGCACGTTAAGCCGTTGGTCTCGGCTACTATCTAGTCGTTACATGAGCCAAGTCAATGGCCTTTGGCGGCTCTATAAAACTGACACCAGGGTTTGTGAGGTCGGTTGTCGACCTTAAAACCCACACGATGATGATGATGATGATAAACTAAGTTAGGGTGACACTCAGAGACAAAAGCTTAGCCAAATCTTAGCTGAGCATGCTCGAACAAATATTGAACTAAGCAATATAGCTTCAAAAAATTATTACATATTAAATCAAAATTACATTAATCGTAAGTCTAAGTTTTCCTAAAGTCACAGACTTCGGTGACTTGAACTCGGCTAAGAACAATTTAAGTACGTCACTTGACATTTCTAAGAACAATCTATAGATCTTATTTTTCGTCTTTGAATGTCGCTCTTAAATATAACTTCTAAGCTCTCTTTTTTTGCTGGATGTAGGTAAATATTGTCAGATTTAAGAACTGTTTTTAGTTATTTATTAATTTATTAGATTACTTACTGAAAGTGATTTACTTTAATAATTAGGCAAAAGAGCAAAAAAAGCGCTGAAGAAAATTGAGCTGTGAAAATTTTGAAAATATTTTATACATGCGTGAAATCTTTAAAAAATCATGTAAGACATGTAAAATAAAAGGTGTTTTAGACTCATACTACTGAAAATTATTTATGAAAATGATAACCACTTCTAACTCACGCACATTAATATTCTGAATTTGTTTTGTGCTTGAAGCCTTGAACTCCTGGTCTATACAGCAGCAGTATCATTTCAACCATGTTTATCGGCTAATGCGTTTACAACTACACTCGAATTAGCGTTCAAACACAGAATCAGATCTCGTTCGGGTGTAATATTGGTAGCATCTATTATCCTCCCTTTTGTTTTCCAAGAACTGTAAGAGACGATAATCAGGGGAAGGAATTTGTTAGAGCTATGTTTTTCATTGCATTGTTGTTGTTTGCGTTGAATTTTTAATAATTAAAAGGTTGAAAACAGAATTTGTAAGAAAAAATAAAAATAACCAATTTGCTAATAATATTCAGTATTGAAAAACAAAAGAACAGAGTATTATATAAAAGGTTATTCTAGATTACATTGAGTTATATTTCATGATTATTGGAAATATGTAATGGTTTTTTAGTTTGCCACCGGCTACATGTCACTCAGCGAGTTATGGAAAGATCTATGCTTGGTATTTCGCTACGGGATAAAATCCGAAACGAAATCATCCGGCAGAGGACCAAGGTGGTGCATATTGTCCAGAAATGTAGCAAGCCGAAGTGGCAGTGGGCTGGCCACGTCTGTCGCAGAACCGATGAGCGTTGGAGCAGACAAGTTTTCGAATGGAGACCGCGTATCGGGAAACGTAGTGTGGGACGCCCCCCTGCCAGGTGGACTGATGACCTGAAGAAGGTCGCTGGTGGTGGCTGGATGAGGAAAGCGGGTGATCGTGCGCTTTGGCGTACCCTTGGGGAGGCCTAGGTCCAGCAGTGGACTGCAATAGGCTGATTGATTGATTGATTTTTAGTTTGAATTTTGTTATTAAAAATATCTGTAATATCTGCCAGTATGCAGCAAAGCAACCATTAGAAACCATCCTGTTGCTCTTTGACACAAACTAGTCCAAACTCGTCACGTAGGGTTGTCAATCAACGGAAATAATAATAAAGCTTGACGTGCACCCGTCAAAGTTGGACCAAATCGCATCGGACCGATGACCCGAACTAACGACTCCGACCAAAATCCCTAACAATTTGTTTTGTTCGATTTCTTACACTCACCCGTCTGTCACAATGCATCACGAGAAACTGGACTAAAGGGTTACAAATAAGGAATACTCCCCGATTCGTCCTAACAAAACGTCCGAATGTTTTCCAAGACGACAATGCCGTTAAAATAAACTATCATATAATATCAATAATGTATTCACAGACGCACGGACACATGTATTTTAAATACGTATTATTAGAAACCAGTTAATAAATTTTCGTAGGGTATGTCGGGCCATTGTGGACGGATCACTGTCTCGCTGATTGAAATTCCCATGGACGGTGTTTAGGGTAACAAAAGGCGGCCTTATCGATTTGTAGGGTAAGTGTAACAGTTTTGAAACGTTGTGACGTGTTTTCTTAACTCATATCTTGAGTGACGGCTAAATGGGTTGTGAATATTATTGAATTTTTAACGAGATCTATCAATTTAAGCGATTTTACCCATTAATATTATGGAAAAAGTACAATGTATTTAATAGATATGTGAATAAACATTACGTTTTTAATACAAATTTAAGTCAGATGGTAATATAATTTTCAACAATTTAATATAATCGTTTCACTAGAAATAATGGTCCCTTACAATACAACCCACACGGTCACACACACTAGAAATAATACTTTTGCTGAGTATGGTTTCAGGTTGTCTTCTGTACAAACCACGGTAAAATTCAGAAAACTAAAAAAACACCTGTCATTAAGATTTATTGCTGGCTCATTTAAATCCAATTTTTGTTTTACCAAAATATATCTCTTGTTGAACAATAGCTGTATCACCAACTAAGTTTTTCTTTTTAATTTAATATAAAATTTGTTAGATGTCGTAAAAAAAGAAAACGTTTACACAATTATCTAGACCCAATGTACCTTTAGTACCTGAAAGCTCTAATGAATACCATAAAATACCTCATCACACACTCCAAGAATAACAGCATTGTCATCGAGACATTAAAAGGAACTTCAATCAATTTTTACGAGCAATCGCCCATAAAAATATTTAACTATGTGTGTTTGCACATTATATTAACGACATGTCCGGCCTAGTGTATGTTATATGTATAAAGATTACAGCAACATGCGATTATAAGCTATGAGTCCAGTGAAATTAGATGTTCAACTTTTGAAAGTTTGTATTTGTAAAGAGAACACAGTAACATTCCTTGTTGAAATGATCGTCATTAAAATAAATGATAATTTTAACTTGAGTAAAATAAAGAAGATCTATTCTTTTGTGCCGGGCCATTGATGATGATGATTCTTTTGTGTGCTACGTTTATTTATGTGAATTAATCAAAATTGATTCAATCAAATAAAGTCATCAACTTGCTCGTAAAATCTTTATTCAATCGGTGATGATGGTGATGGTGATAAAACCAAATCCACCAAAGATTTTCCGTATACATATTTGTTTGCGTTAGCATGATCATAATTATGTGTATTTATAGTTTGGTTAATAATTAAAATTTTGTCAAATTTGTTAAATAAATTTTATCTGGTATTTCTCAGATTTCAGCTGTATGTTTTCTAGCCAGTTACAAAATCGCACTCTAATACCATTCATAAAAGTTTCTCAGGTGTCAACCTCAACTTGTGAATACCTATATTAATTTGTACCATTGCACATTGTTCCTCAGTTTCTATTATCGCAAAGGCTCTAATTGTCAAAGTTTTCGTTGACAGCTACACGTTGGGTTAATGGTATTCTCTGATGTTTCTATACCCTTTATCCTTTTGTCAATTGTAGCAGTGTTTTAGGATGAAATTCACGGGTTACTCTCAAAGGTCTAGCTAAAATGTTGTGGACTCCATTTGTACCTTTTGTTGTAGTTTGTTGACGTATTTTAGCGGGAATGACCCCTCGCACATTGTTCTATATTTCATAGTTCATCTTATATAACAATGATTTCGATAGACTCTTTGTTTTCTGTTAATATTGCTGTGTTAATTGATCAGTAAATCAGATCACAAATGCTTTGTGAAATGTTGTGTTACAGTCACCATTATTCTTGCCTCAATTGTCGTACTGAGAATAAATATGAACAAATTATAATTCGTAATGACAGCATTATGTCATTCATAAATCTGGTCAACAATGTAGACATTCGCAGCTGTTTTGTTTGTATGTGTATCGTAAAAAAGTCCGTACACGTGTCCTTTGGTTAGAATAAACGAATAAACGTCATCCGGTGTCTTGTAATTTATCTTTTCAACAATCATTTTTACAGCGTTTCCCTGCACACCCTCTATGATTAATGATGGATGGATTCCTGAATAATTACCAAGACTTTTAATATTCAAGTGATTTCGTATTTTTGCACCATTGTATTATGTGCTTTACTGTTTTGTAAATACGAATTGTTTTGTCTTGCTTTTGTGAGATGACCCTTCATGACTTGTTCATCTCAGATACGATCTACGTGCCTTATTCCTCTACAACCAAATTCAGACTTGATGTTAGTAGAAATAGGGTTGAGTTTTAATTGTGTTTCTGTTGAATAACCAACAAAAGCGAGAATACCATTGAATGCAAATCTCCACTCGAGTTTTAAGGGTAGTGTGCGTTATTAATTTGTTATAATTGTCCCCCTTCTCATATTCGCTCGCATGTGGCATTTTTATTGCGAATTAGTCGCAATCATTAATTTTGTTTTTCTTTACAAAAGTTAATGTGTTTCGAGTAGGTACTTTTATTATGCGAATTGTGGTAAAGGAATAATAATCAAAGCTTTTTGCTTTTCGTTGGTCTCTTTTGTCGATGACGAGTGCTATACATATCGGTTTCAATGACGTTCATTAATATTTGTTTTCGAGTATTCAATATTCGTATTGCATTTAATGTATTGTTACAAGTATGGTGTAATTTATTTCAGATGTTAGATTTCGTTTCGTGTTTTCATTTGGTTACAATCATTATTAACAGCTGCGTTTTATATTTCAAGTGCTTTGTTAATAAATATTATTTTATTTACCTAAATTTAATAGAGATATTAGATAAAGTTAATATCAATACCTTTCATTTTCTCTGCATGTTTTAGAAATTATTAACTTGTCTTACTCTATGTGCCACAGTATGTTAAATGATTCCTCAAATTTCTGTGCTACTGGCAACTATTAGAATAGGTATAATGCAGTATTATTTAGATGTAGTCACAAATAATCATCTAAAAATTAAAACACGACTGCTCTGCCCAAAAATATATAGCGAGTGTTACTCGGGCTTATGTAAGCATTCCAACGATACCCCATACATCCAAATCTGTTCAGGTATTTAGAAGTTATGTATGGTGGAATAAAGAAACTCACATATATACTCGTACATGAACCCTGAATACATTACACTCCTTTTTTGGGCAATCGTGTAATAAGAGCAATCTATACATAAAATAATGTCTTTTTTAAGTTGTAACATATTATTTTAAAACCATAAAATTATTTGCAATATCATGTTATAGTCCAAAATAACAGGATAATTATGTAAATTTACATCTCTCTAAAAATACAATACTTACGCGTCGTCAATACGAAAATATAAGACCACAAAGAGAGGAAACCAAACATACGCTCTAATACATATCTAAAACAACAATACTAATAAAACCAGAAATAATCTGGCAAATAAACACATTTACATATGAGAAGTGACAAATACCCTTAGGGTTCCAAATAGCATTATGGAGTATGCAGATTAGTTTGCCCTCAAATTGGGGGTGTCTCACTGTGAAAACTGCAATAATGGCGATTGTAAGCGTGTAAAAGATGTGGGAGAATTGAATAATGGAGTTAAAATAAGACCACAAGGTTTTGTATTAAATTATTACGAAAATAGTGTTGGTACAATTTGCAAATCAGTGTACTTATTACAAAACAAATTATTCTGGTTATAGCCAATTTAGTTGATAATCAAGAAAGAAACAATAACAGAGTTGAAATTCATGAAAAACAGTTTAAGATAGTTGAAAAAATAGTAGTGCATGATATACATAGTTTGTAATTTCATTAATGCAATCATACTAGCTGAAAGTGACTCGACCAAATCGCTAACGAACATTGAGAGGGTTCTAAATTGTTCCGTGTGACTTGTCACCAAGTGAGTCGTGAGCCGTGAGAGCCACTAAATATAATGAGGCATTCGAAGGCATAGGCTTCCTTTTTAGGTACCATTAAACGTTTGTACAATAAATTTCGAAGTCCGCGTTGCAGCAAAATATATTGCAAGAGGTTATTTTAATATTCTGTCTTTTTTTTTTTATTTGTTAGATATTATATTCTATAATAATAAATGGTAGTTTCGTATTTAATTTTACCCTGTACCTAAAATACTACGATGATCTCAATCAATTTCTGCGCATGCTTTATTGACTTGTTAAAATATGTTTTGTATTATACACCCTGCTATTGGCTTACCTACATACTTACAAACCATACATTATTACAAACGTTCAATTTACCAGTTCTATATCTACGCAGTATCGGTATTGCTTCAACTACACTCCCCACATCCACATACCCTCCCCAAAACCTCTTGAAAATGTTCAAGTGCCTCATACAAACGTTATTCTACCCTTTGTTCCTGACCCGGTATCATTCACATATTTATTAAATTGTATTATAATATCATCAAAAAGATATACCTTGTACATTAGCTGATCATTCACGATTATTGGTGCGCGAAAACTGACGAAACTTTCCGGTTCTCGAGTGGATACGTTTCGTTCTTTCTTTCATTCATTCTCTCACTACTATAATTCGGTCGTTGTTGTCCTATTGTTATTCACAATAAAGATACTTGTGCTAATATTCTTTTCTGTTATTACGTTAGACCGCTTTTTAAGATATTCAAAAGACACTTGGCGTTGTTCACAAAAGGGATCAGGATTTTGAAGTAGCCACATCCGTTTTATGTCATAGGGTTTTTGATTAAGATGCTACGCTAGGTAGCGTGTCGTGATTTTTGCTAACCATCTGTACAGGAAAAACAGAGACTAAATTTAGCCTCTGTTTTGTTATTGCTACCGTATCTTGTGACACAGAAAAAGACACATTATTAAGTGAAAATGTTTCTTTAACTGTTACAATTTTCATGTTGTTTGATTGCCTCTCGAATACTCTTACGTAATCGAAATATTCGCTTTTATAGTCTCCTGAAGAGAATTCATTACTTCATTCCACCGATAATGACAAAGAAAACTTCGCAGACGATACCGTGAACATTGAGCAACCAGCCAACAATAGCTCGAGAAAACACTGCGTCACCGCCGTCACCGGACCTATCTTATCCATCCAAGAATTCCCTCTGATCCTAATCGCCATTTCCCAAGGAACCCTAACTCGAAGTATGCATTAAACTGCTCCGTACCCTTGAGACTGTCCGCGTGACGGTGCATTTTATCCCTAAAATCGGAACATGCAAAAAGGGTCACAGAAGATTGATTGTCTATGCTTTGAATACAGTGAAATCTATTCATAGGGAGAAAGCATTGATTTGGTCAGTTAGAAAACATGAATTTTGGTGCGCAATGTTTGAAAAGGATACGAGTATAAATGATAGTTAGACTTGATAAAAAATATATCAATTTCATGTTATGTAAAGTTTGCTCGTACTATAAACATATTTTAAAGAATCAAATAAATAAGTTCTGTTTATAATAATATATATTTTTTTCGTCAATGCACTAAACATGAACTGATATAGTAACTACATAATATAAAAAAAAACTTTATAATGTTTCAGTTTGTCAAAAGTCTCGTAAAAGTCCAATTCATTAAAAGTATTTGAATAGACTTATTCTCAACATAGCCTAATACTAACCTACACAATACTTCGAAGTTTAACTTACTCGTATTTGAAAGAAATATTGTACGCGATTTATACTTTTTACATGATTTAAATTTTTTTTTTCTAGCTGGTTCTGAATTAATATTCTTCATCATTTTCTACACGGGCAAAAATATTTAAGGAGAAACACAAATTTGCTCGATATTTTTAAAGATCTTATAAATTATCACATTGACCCCGATTCGAGAAGTCATACTATAATTTTAAAATCCAGCTATCTCCTTTTGTTTTTATGACCAATGAAAGAGAGGTGATGAATTTAGATGAACGAATGATATAAGTTTGAAAGAATGATAAAATAAGAGCATAGCGTCAGATTAAGATATTTGTCGCATGCTAAAAAGTGCTATCTAAAATTTGTGCAATCGACACGGCGGCTATAAGGTTCAAATTCGATGTTTGACAGCTCTAATATTAAGATGGCCATCTCCTGTCCCTTTTCAATATTTAAAAGGTGAAAAGGGCAGACGAATATAAATTAAAGATTAGAGAGCGACAGTGAGAATTAGCCTAGTAACAAAAACATATTTCTCACAGAAAAGTCTTTATGACTATTATTACGATTATTACATTGCGTTCGTGCAATACACATAATATAAGTATTATTGAATGACAATCTATTGTCAACTGTTTTCATTAGAGTATACGACTGGAAGGTGTCAATTGGTTGGATTTTTAGCAGTCATTGTTAATGAACCACGATAAGTAAACTGATGACAATTCCATTTTTGGTCTAAGGTCGGTGGAAGGATTTAGGATATGAGCTGTAAGCGTTTTGTGTTATGTTGCAGTGAAAATTTTGAATAAAGAATATCGATTGAAAAAAAAACATAAAAAAAGGCTCTCTTTTTAATCCATATTACTGTACTGCGAAAAACATATCATATTTGGAATACTATCGGAGGTTTAAGATGCCAGTGGAATAACAAAGAAAACCATGGGGTTTTATAGACATTGCAGAAAGTCTCTGGATACAAGCACAAATCGATCGCTGGAGAAACTTGGAAGAGATATTTTTCGAACTAAAAGTAAAAACCTACTTCCAAATTCTATAGTATCGCAAAGTTTAGAAAAGAACGGCCGTCCTGGTTATAGTGGTTCTTCCGGGTCCCTGTCGGCGAATGGCGGTTGCTACCTGAAGAGCATTCTGTAGTGGATCAGTTGTACCAATGACGCCTTCATCTAGGGCGTCACTTGAAGTGACAATCTCATCACTTACACCAGCCTTTACCGTCGTGTTGCTCGAAGCCTTTGCCATTATACTTCGATTTGCCAGCAGTCGTCAATAGGGTTGTTTGTTACAAAGCACAACCAAAAATTAACACCCCCTGTAACATTGTCAATGTAAAAATACCATTCTAGCGTTATGTAAGCGACAATTTATTTGAATGTAGCAATTGATTCTAATTAAATAATAATGGAGACGGCTGACGTTGTCATATTGGTAAGCACGACTGCTTATTGTATTAGATGTGCAACTTTTTAAAGCTACGCACGTTATTTGTTAATCTCAGTAAGAATAGACACGAGTTTTCAAAAAAACCATACAAATCAGAAATATGTATAGGGTTCAATGTTTGTCATCATCTACGATCATCATTATTATCGGCCGAAAACACCTTCGATTTTGCTTTTTTAAATAGGCTGTGTTTAGTTTATGGGTTTCCCAGTATCCCCACATCTTATCAATTTTGTAGGTAGTTGCAGATTCCTCTTTATGATCAAATTGTATCAATTGCCGATCATTTTGATAATCAATCAGATCTGCACAGACTGCATTAGCAACTGGTCTACTCATTTCTACCCATTCCCGGGCCAACTAGCCACACATTCTGCCACTTATCCGCTGGTAAACTGGTGACCCTGAAGAAAGAACACGCAACTTCGTCGTTGGCACACCTTGGCTACTCCATACTCGTACAATCACCGCGTTTCAAATTCTTACTATTTGATTTTCTAGTAAAATGCGTGCGATGCTACTAGGGTTACTACTAGGGTACGCGCGACCACAATGCTAGGTACGTTGTATGACTGAGATCTTGATTTGATACTTCTAACTGGCCCTCCACCCCGTTACTATGTCTGGCGGGATGGTGAAGAAGTGTCGATTGGCAGGAGGGGGTGAGTGGCCATTCCGTACGGTAGTACTATTCTGTGTCGTTGTTTTAAGTTGCTTAACTTTCGTAATCACACAATACGGTTACTGCTGGAGCTTCGTATATCACTCTAATGATGTTCCTCGGCGTATCTGGTGAGATTTTTGTCTAAGACGCCCTATAGAGGACAATGGATCATAAAGAGTGAGGAGTGATTCGAAATTGATATTTGCAACAACACCTACAGTTATTAATCTTTACGATCTATCGGATAATGGATAGAGGTATTGATGTTATTGTGTCTATGCAACATCGCAGGGCGCGTTTATTTTTCGTACGTGTTGAGTTTTTAATTTTTATACAATACGAAACACAACAATAAGAAAAAGACAATATAGGTATAAAATAACATAATATAAAAGAATAGTCCATAGGCGGCCTGATTGCTAAAGTAGCAATTTCTTCCTGGTAACTTTATGTCATACGTTTAGACGTCGTCGTCATAAAGTGCCTATAAGTTTCTTCTTTCTTTTTCTTATATTTTCTTTTTTATTAAAATTAGTTTTTTTTTTATTATTTAAACAAACATCTTGTCCTCACAATTGTACTTTTCTTACAGTTATTGATAAAAGATAGGGCAAAATGGTTTTATTCGAAGTAAGAATTAACAAAATCATTTTCTGACGTCAAAGCAAGTTGGTCCGTTCACTACAAGTGCCGTTCACTCACGCCCACATTGTTTCATTCGGTTTAGTTATGTTTGTAAAAACACTCTGGGTCACTTCTATCTGCAGGAATCATAGTAAATTCTATACAGGTAAAAAAAGGAAGCAAATAGCAATATTTAATACATGCTGTAAAAATCGAACCGAAAGTCGACCCCACGCATGACAAATCAAATACCCTACTTTCCCTTCGAGGACAAAATAAAAGAAAATCGATAGAATTAGAATCAAAGCGGCACCGTCTCGAAATAAGGGTTTCCATTTTGGAAAGAACTATAAAAATAAAGATGCGTTATGAATAAACTGTTTCGTCTGGCAAGAGACAGGATCAAAGAGGCACCGCAAGAAGAAGATTTAATTAAATATAACGCGAACATTAAATATTTAATTAAAATGCGAACACAAAAAAAAATATTATGTTATGTTATTTCATTTGCAATAAAAACTTTGAGTATTGAGTATTTCAGATATTAAAAAAGAAAAAGTAAGCAGGTAGGTGTGACATAAAGAAGACAATGTGAAAAATTACACTTTTAGGAGATTTTATAATGGTATTTAAAACAGGCCATAGCTTAGGTAACCTCTCTAGAACACTGTACTGTAATAGCAATGACAACGGTGCATGATGACCGTAGATAAAATAAACCGCGCGACATAAAACGTAACCGCCAATTTCTTCTTCTTTATCGTGTGAGTTGTAAGGTCGACAATCGACCTCACAAACCCTAGTGTCAGTGTTATAGAGCAGCCAAAGGACATGGCTCGTCTACATTACTATGTAGACCAACAGCTTAACGTGCCTTACAAAGCACGGAATCATCTTTCTTTTCGGACAATTAGCTGATTCAGCCTGCAAAGTCCTACCCAAGCTGGGAAAAGTCTCACAAAGAGATTTTTGCTTAACAGTGTCCCCACCGGGAATCGAACCCTCGGCCACGGACACTGTTCGATACTTTAAGTGTGTTTTATTCCTGTTTTCCTTATGGTTTGTAGACCTGAATGTAGCAGACCGATTTTTTTTTTTTTTGACGGACCTGATCACTATTTATACCAGAGTGGTAATATAGTGGGCGCGGACTTGCATAGCAGACCGATATTAAAAAGTATTAAATAAGCTCTAACGAAGAAGCTATGACGAAGCTTTCACATGCTACGACAAAACTTTTAAAAATAGAAATAATAAAGACAAGATTAGATCAGTTTTCTAAAGAATCTATCTAAGAAAAATATTCTAATGAAGAAATAATTAAAAAGTTCTTAATATATAAAAGTTATAATACTTATCTATTTATATATACATATATATGTTTATATATATTATTTATTCCGTATGTATCTTTGTATTACATTGGTATTTATTATTTTATTTAGATTTTGTATAGTACTTATTTGTGGGTATATCTTATATATTTCGACTGCCCGCGTACTTCATTCATTTATTATGTAGTGTGTAACTAGGTAATTATTATTTTTTGTAGCTATTTGACGCATTCATTGTCACAACTGCTTTCGGCGTTTTTTATTGAATACTGAAGTGGATAACTGTTATTAGCCTAAGTTTTAATTTGTTATCACTGTAATTTTTGAATTCAATTATGTTGCTGTTGTTATCCCAAGTAAATAAAAATTAAATAGATAAAAATAAATGAACGCCACACATCTTTTGTTTTCCTTTATCTAGGGTTCCCTTCGAGAAAGCACACAATAAAGTGTATGCCTTATTCTGTATGTACTTTGGTTATTGTTCGCTGTTTTTTGCGTACAATTCATACCGTACATTATTACGTATGTATTTATGCGGGGGAGGTAATCCAGTACATGAATAAAATGTACGAAAAGTAATGTCACAATTTATTGTGTTTCGATTCGAGTTTTCTTTTTGACAGTATTCGGTATAGAACAAATTTAGGTGATTATGTGAAGTTAGAACTGCAACTTTAGAGTGGATGAAAAAATATATTAAGTAAGTTGTTTTAGAAATGTGGAGATACGTAGAAAGACCAATGTTATCGACATAGCTTTCATGATAAGCAACTTGAAGAGGTCGACGAACCGATAACCGATGGGGAAGAAAGGTTCTCGAATGGCGGCCATGGGCCGGAAGGCGAAGTGTTGGATGGCCTCCCACAAGGTGGACAGATGACTTGGTGATGGTTGCGTTGCGCCGGGGGATGCAAGTAGCGTAGGAGTGTTCACGTTGGAAACCTATGGGGTGATGAACATAAGGAGAGAACCTAGATGATGATGATGATGATAAGTTTTACAATGTATTCTATCACCAAAAAGATTGATTTGTATAATACTACATTGGCATTGCAATTTATTTCGGCATTTTATCACGAATCAGGGGTTAGGTAGAGAAACGGATTCTGATTTTGGTGATTAAAATTGTTTCGGTGGATCATGTGATCTGAAGCCTCTCTTCTATATAAGTTAAATTGGTATCTCCTTAACTGTTAACATTAATCAAAGAAAAAACCATCAATCGCGCTTGCTTAATTCACAAACAAAGGTGCATTCACAAAAATATGAACAAAAGCAAATAGCAAATAATATAAATGATAGCAAATACAAAAGTACAAGGTTGTAATAATCATCGACTTTACAAAACTTTATTTATATTACCTTCGCAACTCATAATAAAGGATGTTAATAAAAAGCTACCAATAGTGGTTTACCTTTTGAATCGGCTAACTAACTATTTAACCCACTCTTTGGCTTTAATTAATCTTGACAACGGCATTGTGGAGTATAGAAATATCATTTATCACTTTCAAACTTCAAGCGAGGCGGGAAATTTTTTGAATCACTACCTTAAAGGTAGTGGCACACAGTACGCCTTGTACCCTAGGAGCGTAGAACCGACTAAGTTTAATGTTATTAATTTATAAATTAAAAAAATGAAAACGAACGTGGACGTGTGGTTGTGTGTGTTTAAACGTGTGGTTTTTGTTTTTTAATGTTTTTAATAAAAAAAGTTTAATGTTAAGAAGAAAAGTCTCGATTTTTATACGTCAGTTCCTTTTTAAACGTAACTGAATTATGTATTTGATTTTTAATACGATTTTACAATGTATGGTATTCATGGCACCGTGTTTTGCTGTGGAGACAGCTAGATCAAGTCCAAAGATGAATTCCGAATTGTCAGCTTACTAAGACACAAAATTTTTACAGATTTTGTCCCTGACAGTAGCTAAAAGTGCTGTATTAAAACGAGGAGCAAACTGGTGTGAACTCTCGCTCCCAGTGCGTCTCTAACCTAAGCCAAAACGGTGAATCAAACAGAAATACCATCATAACGATGGCATTCCATTCAAAAACCATGGTGACGGCGTAAACCGCAAATCTTTATAATTTCTTGAGCTCAATGTTTTTGTTCATTTGCTGTTTGCTTGTTATGCTGATAACCGCTGGTGTAAGTCCCCCATGAGGGGCTCGAACTTTTCCTTAATCAACATCAACGGCCCGTTACAGTCCACTGCTGGACTATGAGCCTCCTCCACTTAAGTGGAGGGTTTTGCCATAATCTCCACGCTTGGCAGGCGGGTTGGAGGTCGCAGATTAAAAGGTTACTGTATCAGAGAGCGCTGCTGCTCGTTCCCTGTTCAATGTGTAGTCCTTAAGTCGCCTCTTGCGACACCCACGGGAAGAGTAGGGGCTGGTGACAAATGTATTCTACTCTGCCACACGGCTAACTAACTTTTCGTTAAGAATATTATATTGTAAGTATTCCTAAAAGTAGCTGCCCATATACCTTTATTAGACCAGACTGGACAAAACTCAACAACACAAAACTCGCCACTGATCCCTTGAGCGAATCTACCTTGAAAGCACATATTTTAATACAAGTATCCAATAGTCCGTCCTCCATACCTATAATAGTAGGAGAGCTGGATTTCATTTATTTGCCAATCCGTTACCGGGCCGAATAGTGGGCCCGATTGCGTACCGTCTGGCCCTTTCAACATACATCTAAATAAATAACACGGCCCGCCATTGTAAATGGCAACATACAAAATATATTTTCTTCGACAATACGACCGAACGGAATGGGAAAAATGGAGCACACTCGAGCACGAGAAAATGCTTCAATATGCTGGCAACACTCCGGCTTAATTCGAATGTATTCCATTTTTCAAATTCGCAATTGAATATTTGTATTATTGGGTTTGGCTACCCAATTATTTGACGGTCTACACGAGTGGCATTGTTGAAATGTTAAACTACTTACATTTTGACATTACCTATTGGTTATTTACTGAAATAGACGTTCATTTCTAATATAAAACATATTTTTATACGATATTTTATTTGGAATTTATTCATTTTTATTTAAGATTTATCTTATATTTGAGTATAAAAGTTTAGTTACAATTTTATAGCTTTGGAAACTTTCCGTTTAATCATTTTAATGATATAGAGCATTGTCTTCTTCTGCTTCTTCGTGTGGATTGTAAAGTCTATAACCGAGCTCAAGAACCCTGGGCCCCGTTTCACGAAGCAACAATTTACAATGCATTGCGTAGCCAATTCGTCTAAACTGTAAGCTCTTAACGTTTTATCTCATTGTCTATGCAATGTACATCGAATTGTACTTGTAATTTGTAACTTGTATTTCATCCGTTTCACGAAGGGGGCCGTTTCACGAAGCTTCGTGAAACGGCCCCCTGGTGGCAGAGTTATGAAGCCCACGAAGACCAAATAAATTGTGTAAATTATGATTTGCCCTGACATAGCTTATACCTTGATTTTTAATTTCGTGGAATTCTGACAGTTCTCAGGTCGCTTGTCGCAAAACTTTTTTCACATGTACATTTCTGTTATCACTATTACAACAAGACAGGCAAATCATAATTTACATACAATGCAATTAAAATAACAATTCCAGTGGCTTGTGCAAACTCTATTTGAATCTTGTATGGTTTACGCTGTGCTTTTTTATCTGTGGCCATACAATACGAAATTAAAGTGAAGTTTGCATGGAAGAATTGTTATTTTAATAGCATTGCTAATATGTTAAATTAAGAACACCTTTATTTTTTGGTACCATGCATTTTTAAAAGCCTTTTTGCATTAGAAATAGAAATATTAACCAACTGTTTGTAACCTGTGTTTATTTGAAAATGATACCCGGCCTTAGTAAATATTCTCCCACATCGAATGTAGTAACTTGAACAGATTACAACTTAAAAATATTATAGTCATCCAACAATTGAAAAAATGAAATATAATGAAGGCTGCATAAAGTATGACTTTAAAATAATTCACTGTGTTATTTTTATTCATCAAAATGTGATACCTGTAATTTTGGTAACCTGTTTTCTGCCTGGCAATACTCCATCTGTCAGAATTCCACGGAATTAAAAATCAAGGTATATGTGATTACTATTTTCCATAGATAACAGCCGGGACGGACTTAACGTGCCTTCCGAAGCACGGAAACTTTTCGATTAATACTTTACGGACAATCTGGTGATTCAGTTTTTGTTTGACCACAGTATAGTGTCTCCACCGGGATTCAAACCCGAAACTTTGGTCACAGTGCTGTGATATACTTAATGGCATACAAATATAATAATCATTTATTTATGTACACTCAACGAATTATCTAATATTTCTTCCGTGTCCATAGTCAAGAAGAGTAACTACGCTTCAAACTTGACCGCACCCACCAAATGAATACCAAAGAAAGCAAAACTATACCCTACAACATTCGAATACGCGGTACAATGATGTTTTATATGACTTGGTTTGTAAGAACGTCGAAAGTAAGCTTCAATGTACAGCAGCGACATCATCTGCCTGTCTGTCGTCGTCGTCGTCTGTCAGAATTAATTGGGTGCTATGTTTTAGCGGGCTTTGCTAGGCGGTTACTCTTCTAGACTATTGTAGTTTCGTGGCTTACACTACTAAAATACTTAAAAAAAATATTAACATCAAATTCTTGTCTACCCAATAAACCCAATTACAAAAAGTATTTTTTTAACCGTCAATAGTCCATCGCATTACAATATCGTCAAGAATCCTTATTGATACGGAAGTTTCCATTTAATTGCCAAATTAATTGAGTTTTCTGGAGACAAGCCCCGTCTATGATCGGACAATGGGTCGGGAGCCGGGTCCTTTCAGCATCACGACTGGAGCAGTGACCCGCTTGCTAATGATTAATTCAACACTCCTTGAATTTCTTTGGCAATTGGGCCGCGAAAATGGAGATTGGTGGGTTAAAATCTCTACATACTTATTATGCGACTTTGTTTTATACTATGTAGAAAAGAGATATGTTAGCTGGTTGTTGACTATCTATAGTATGTTTAGAATGATTTTATAATAATTTTAAAGTATAGCGATCCTCGCATTTAAATAATTCTTCTCAACTAGTCTACTCGTGAGGCATCTTCTGCTTTGAGTTATAAAAGTAAGTTAAAGCATTTTTTAATTTTGACGAAATTGAGGTGCATCTTTCTATTCGACTGTTACATAGCTAGACTAAAGAACCTACACAAATCCTATAGTACACAAAACGCATTTTGTATAAAACGTATTTTTATTTAATTGTAAGTACAATATAATCCCTACCTTCTCATAACACTAGTTTTTACTCCCGTTCGTTCGTCGTCCATGCTGCAAGGCTGTGGAACTCTCTACCATATACTGTCCGTGATTGTAGCAGCTATCTCTTTATTGAAAAAGCGAGTTAAAGAGCATTATCTTTCGCTGTCAGATTGATCCATTATATTTATTTAAGTATTATATTTATATTATATTTATTGTATTTTTAAAAATGTATTATATTTTATATTTTTGGGTATATATTTTAGTATCATATTGTGTTAGTTTATTTATGTATATTTACATAATATTATATAAGTAATTCTTGTGATTGTCTTGTTCTTTTGTATTTTATAAAGTTGGGCACGTTTTATCTGCGTCTTACTATCTCTTTTTACTTCCGTAGGTCTGCTGGAAGATATTTCTTTAGCAATAAGCGGGCCTGTTGGGTCGTTTTTTCAAATGTATTTGTATTTTTTCATCTATTGTGTACAATAAATGGTTAAATAAATAAAAATAAATAATGTAGAACAACAACAACAGCTCATACGTCCCCACCGAGGGGCTAAAGCCAACCCAGAAGACGATCAGGCTTTCTTAGTCGATCACTGTGGACAACTGCGGGTTCATCAACGGTCCGTTACAGTCCACTGCTGGACTATGAGCCTCCTTCACTTAAGTGGAGGGTTTTGCCATAATCTCCACGCTTGGCAGGCAGATTGGAGATCGCAGATTAAAAGGTTACTGTATCAGAGAGCGCTGCTGCCCGTTCCCCGTTCAATGTGTAGTCCCTAAGTCGCCTCTTACGACACCCACGGGAAGAGTAGGGGTTGGTGACAAATGTATTCTACTCTGCCGTCACCACACAGCTAACTGCGGGTTGGAGATCAGTTAATATTCCATTCCCATTTAAAGAACTTTTTCTTTTTCACGGATAACTGATCCAATCGCCATTTCACAATTTCTAAGTGGTAATATAGCAGGTGCAGACTTGCAAGCGTGGACTTGACCAAGAAAATTACTAGCTACCTAATCATTCAATCAATCAGCCTGTTGCAGTCCACTGCTGGACGTAGGCCTCCCCAAGGGCACGCCAAAGCGCACGATCACCCGCTTTCCTCATCCAGCCACCACCAGCGACCTTCCTCAGGTCATCAGTCCACCTAGCGTCCCACACTACGTTTTCCAAGACGTGATCTCCATTCGAGAACCCGTATACTCCAACGCTCATCGGTTCTACGACAGACGTGGCCACCTAATAAGCTGACTATCTGATAACAAATCAATATTTCCTAATACTCAACGTGGTTTTCCTAGCCACAAACTAAAAGCAAAGAAAGGAATAGAAATAAAACAATAGCAATTGAAAAACGCCCCTGAAGTAGTCTCCACTGGTGATTATTAAATTGAAAGTCGTGTTTTCCTCCTCAGTCGGTTAGGGTTGACAGAATAAGCCCCTAACTAAAACATGCCCCTAGCTAAAACAACGTAATAGTAGGGGGTTCAAGAACGTTTTTATCACATCGTAGTCGAAGCAAAATATGTGTTTAGTTGGGTGATTGCGGTTGATGAAATGTGCGTTCAAATAAGTAGATACTCAAAATTTCATCATCATCAGGTCATATACGTCCCCACCGAGGGGCTCGAGCCTACCCTGAATTAGGGCGATTAGACCTTAGTCGACCACGCTGGTCCAGTGCGGGTTGGTCGACTTCACACATAACCTTTGAATTTCTTCGCAGGAGTGTGCAGGTTTCATCACGATGTTTTCCTTCACCCTAAGAGCGTTGAATAAACGTACATATGAATTCGAAATTCGAAAACATTGGTGCGTGGTGGGGATCGAACCCGCATCTCCCGGACGGGAGACAGCGGCCCTAGCCACTAGACCACCGACGCTGTACTCAAAATTTAAAATTTCATAAAAATAGAAAATGAAACGCCCGCTGGGTGTAAATGCTCAAAGCTTATCATTGTTAATTCTATTCAAAAAGGTTCACTTCGCAACATGTAAAAAATATCAATACCAAATTCTTATAATTCTTGAGAGCGAACACTATAGCTGAACTTAATGTTGGCCTGGGACCTCCGACTATTAACTAATAAAAGGTCTTAGCTGACAATTAACTGACGCCATTGAGGGGTGCCATTGAAAAAGAAAAGCCTGGAGGCTGAACCGGAACTGAGGTGGCTGAAGGATGCTCTTCATAACTAATATTCGTGGAAACTCATTAGAATTCAGAAAGAGGGAGAAACCTATTGTTTAAAGAAATATATGTTGTAAGAAAAAAAATTAGGTGTGGTTTACATGTAGGTAGAGCTATATTAAATTTACTAAAAACTAAACAATCCAATTAATATTGTATACTTAATTCTTGCTTCTATTAAAATTGGTCACTCATTTTGACAGAATTATTACCCTTTATTATCTTTAACAAGACTAGTAACGCCATCTATCACGATTTAATTCTCCAGGCTTTTTTAAATATTATAAAAAAAAAACACCAGAATGATGTGTGTTGATAATTGATTTTAGCTTTATCTGCTTTGGCTGTAATTTTCATTAGTTGAAATATCTGAGTAAACTAATGAAAAACTATACACCTATAGGTTGTTATTTTAGTTTATTTTCGATCAACGAAATCAATTATATATTTTATGAAACCAATCCTGTTTCTTCAAGAACATAATTATTGGGTATTCACAAAAAAAAAAACTAAACACTTAAATAAAAACAATCCACTGTTTATTTTATGGCATTAACAAAGTTCATTTTTTATAATTCTATAATACATCGGCGGTCCTACTTATATTTACAATTTGAAATGCGCTAGTAGCTTACAATTTTAAACGTCTAATTTACATACAGTTACACCTACGTTTGATTCAATAAATAAATTACAAAATACTAAAGTAATAAAGCCTGGTAAAGATTAACTTAAGACTCGAGGTACTTCATGAAACAGTCAAACTCAACAAACTGGCATATTTTAGTGACGAGAAACAAAATTGGCATCTCACAAATCTGACTATTCAAACATAGAAACGCTTATAGAAATTAATCTACTTACTTTACCTTACACAACTAAAGTCGCGTCAGAACTAACAATCACAGTCAAACTCAATCTGGGACTCGGCGCCGACGGCCTACAGCAATATCTTGAACTATATACAATACAATTCACTTGATATTAGATGCACTCGTTCAACTAAAACTATATAATCAATAAATAATGTTCGTATAATCCATTTGTTTCACTGTCCATAACACTAAATGCTTCCACTTGATCCTCGAAAAACTGTGCCCTCAAGAATTTGGTTCTTCAAGGCAGGAAAATTGGCCTTCAATATATAACAGACACTGGCCTCCGTAGTTGGTCGTCATGAGGGCTGTGTTGCATCGGCGTGGAGGGAGACACAGGCGATGAAGGTGATGCTCCATATTGAGGGAACAAGGGTGAGGAGAAATGCTTTGGTGGCGCAGAAGGTGATGTGTAGAGTGAAGAGTAGAAAGATGACACGACAGCGGCCGCCGACGACGAAGATACCGACGGCAGTTTGTCCGGTGATGGGGCCATCAATTTGGAGAACTGGAGATGATCCAGCTGATGTGGGAAGTATGGTGGCATGGCGGAATATGACAAGGAATCTAGATGTGTCATTCCAGGAGCTGGGCCAGCGAAATATGGCAACGGGAAGCTAGGGAAGGCTCCTGCGCCTGGCGCTCCACCGGCCGTCGGAGGCTTGGGCTTCCTCCGTGGCCGGTACTTGTAGTTCGGATGCTCTTTCATGTGAAGAGCACGCAACCTCTTAGCTTCATCAATAAACGGCCGCTTTTGCATCTCCGACAATAGCTTCCACTCAGCGCCTAGACGCTTTGAGATCTCCGAATTATGCATCTTTGGGTTATCCTTCGCTATCTGCCGCCGCTGCAGCCGCGACCACACCATGAACGCGTTCATCGGTCTCTTGATGTGTCCTTCAGATTGCGGAGAAGATGCAGGCAACGGCTGAGGAGCACTCGGGTATTCCGGCAGCATTCCATGGTGCATCGAAAACGCGTACGGGTGATGGCTAAGTGTCGACATAATGACCGAATAGCAGACTCTAACAGAGCATTAGCTCTAAGGGTTGTATGGCACAAAGCGGTGAATGAGCACAGACGGTGAGACGATTGTGTCGCGTCAAGACTGGCGGTAGACTGACGACTCGTTTTGGAGATCTCAGCGGCTCGGGGCGGCGGGGGGTGGGGTTTAGGGCGTCGGCGCGTCGGCCAATCACCGCGCGGTGTGTAAAGCCTGCGCCCTATCTCGGGGAATAATGTCGTCTCGCTCTTTCGCATGGTGGAGGACAATAGCGGGTGTCGTGGTACAATAGCACCCCGTGCCGTAGCGGAACAGTCGTTCAGCTGTTCGTAGGCAAGTCGCGTGCTTAAAGACATTTAGTATGGCACCAGCTGGTTTGGTACTTTCTGAAACATTTACATTTCGGGGTACAATTTGTTTTATGCCGCCATTATAAAAATTCTATTGCCATATATACGGGTATTTTGCTGAATTTGTTACCTCTTATCGAATTTACCTATAACTGTACAGACTTCCAAAATGATCATACTTAGATGATTTTAACAACACAATTTAATTCTTGATATTTTTTTACAAGCAAAATAATCATCTTCAAGATTCTTAAAGTAAAAGACATCAACGCAAGTACCTATCTCAATCTTGTATTTTATCGTGTCTTTCTAAATACAAAAATCCCAATTTATTATTGTTAAAACTTTTAATATTATCAGCTATAAAAGGATTTAATACTGAAAAGCTTTCATAACATTACTCTTTTATACTCCAACCACAGACTTCAATCAGATTACCTCGGAGGTAAAACCTAATACTCAAGAATATAGTCTAGTACAAGTACTAGGTACAATAATAAATATAAAAATCTTACTGTATAAAACGTTTACTTGAAGATAAGCCTTCAAATTGATTTCAACAATAAATTGCAAATCTAGCATTACCTATCAAGAGAATCAAACTTGTTGTATAAACGAATGGCCTTGCCCGTAAGTTTCATAACGCCATCTATCGCCTATTTCAAAAAACTTCCAATATTTCTCGATGTTGTTTTTAAAGAAGTAATGTTTGCAAAGAAGGAATACTTAAATTCTCCTCTTTAGCTACATCTAACATTCACAATTTTTTTTAAACCAATTAGAATTTATCATAACACAATATTTCTAAATAGACGAGAAACAAGAGACAATAATATGCATGAATAAAATGTAGAGTCCGTAAGGACATACTTAAATTTCGAATACAAGTAAAAAGCAAATTATAGAAAAGTTATCCTTTGAATAATACTGACACTTCTATTACACAACCTAGACGATGAAGCAACAGATGGAAAAATGTTACACTTCAAATAATAATAACAAAAAAAAAGTAAGTTAGTAATAATTGGTATTAAAAATCTGTTACGTTCCTTTTGATTCTTAATTGATACAATCATTTACCAAAATGCAAGAAATGGGCACCCTGGTTGATCAAAAAAAGATTTCCGTGATCAGAAAAAGAAGTGCGTCACTAGCTAAATTGATAAAAGCAGTTAAAAATAAAATAACTGGCCAAGCACGTGTCGGACCACGCAAAGTGTAAGGTTCCGTAGTTGCCTAATATGCAGAAGTTTAATAATTTCATAAAGGTTCCTCCAAATATAACATGACATTAATAACATCATAAACAGCTCATATACGTCCCCACCGAGGGGCTCGAGCCTACCTTAAATTAGGGTAATCGCTGGCCAAGTGCGGGTTGGTCGACTTCACACACAATTATCCTTTGAATTTCTTCGCAAGAGTGTGCAGGTTTCATCACGATGTTTTCCTTCACCGTATGTACGTTACATAATGAATTCGAAATTTGAAAACACATTAGTACGTGGTGGGGATCGAACCCGTGTCTCCCGGACGGGAGGAAGCGGCCTTAGCCACTAGACCACCGACGCTCACGCTCACCCTGTACCATTAGAAAATATCCTAAAAGTGTAATTTTTCACTTATGTCACACCGACTTCACGCTAAAAGTACTCAAAGGATTTGGATGAAACTTGGAATGGAGATATGTAGTTTGTAACCTGGATTAAACATAGGACACTTTTCACGGCAAAAAGTTTATCCCGACAGGAAAATCTTACATAACGCGAGCGTCGCCGCAGGTAGACCGCTAGTGCTTAAATACTTTTGATAGGTAAGTACTCACAGAATTAACTCAACTTTTGGTTACAGAGAAATTAACTTCGAATTTGATAAAATTATTTTGCAAATACAAGTCAGTATTTATTTATTTAGCGGGTGATCGCATGCTTTGGCGTGCCCTTGCGGAGGCAGGCCCACGGAGAAAATACAATAATTTGTCTCCGTGGGCAGGCCTACGTACAGCAGTGGACTGCAAGCTGATTGATTGATTGATTGACTTATTTCTCTTGCTAATACAAAGGCAGTTTTTTCATGTGAACAGTAAGCAAACATTTTGTATTCTCTAGTGAATTTCAAAGTATTAGTTGGTCTGCCACCACACTTTTTACTTATAGATATTAGTATATTTTCTTCTTCACACGCATTTCACCTATAAAGTTTCCATATAGCTATAAGCACACGCGCGAACTAAATTATTAATACGCAAAAAAGCACGAATCTGAAACCTGAAATCTCCCTAGAGGAAGTTAACTTACTCGTATGCATAATAATTAATTAATGCATAGAGCAGTCATATACCAATATGATGTATAGGTAGGCCAGTGTGCGTACTGCGAGTTCATATACAAACACGACACCTAATTACTTATGCTGAAGCCATTACAATGAGCAGGCGTCTGCAATACAATAATGACCTCCCTCTAGCTTATGAGGATAGTGCTGGGTAGAGGGGGATAGGTTACGGATTTATATGAGACAAGACATATTAACTATCATACCCTAATAAACCCTAATAAACTGCCATCAGGAATAAAAACAATTAAAGAAACACACTTATTCAATAATAAATTAAAGAAATAGGTATCTTATAAACAAGTGCTTTAATACTTTGCAGGAGTTTTTCGACTGCAAATAGATAAATAATTTTTATAGTGTATAATTTTCATATTACTAGTTTGTTTGTTTTTTAAAATAACAAAATACTTATTATACTTAATATAATAAGTATTTTGTTATTTTGAATTTTGCAGTGCCCTGTAGGTCATGTGTGCACTATTTAGTATGTGTTACACCTATGTATACCACATGAAGCAATAAATTGTATGATATGATATGATACCCTTATCTTATCTTTGGAGGGGCCGAGACGTCAAAGTCTCGAAGCACTTCAATCCTATGGGATCTTTTGTGGTTAACTATCATACCCTAAAAACAAAGAAACTGTTTCAAAAAAAAAAAATCCTTTATATTTAGAGTGTCTTCGTGAGGTTGATTCTGAAATGTTTAAATTTATATTTCAATATTCGTTTATTTTTGAGATTTTTTTCTGCTTTAATTCTTATTTATTAAAACTAACTCATCGAGCCTCAATTTCTCCTAAATAAAACTCAAAATCTATAAATAAACTAGCGGTCCGCCCGCGGCCACGCTCGCGTTGTGTAAGATTTTCCCGTGGGAATAAGACTTTTCCCGTAAAAAGTACCCTTTGTGTTAATCTAGGTTATAAACTATCGCCATTCCAAATTTCAACTAAATCCGTTAAGTACTTTAAGCGTGAAGGGGGAACGAACATCCAAATCATATTTACCATCCATATTCATATTTATAATAATATTTGTGTGATTATTATTATATAAGAGGCTACTATTTAAGGAAGTAGTCGTACCATGAATCATGGCAAATAGCTTTTGTCGATTTCATAAACAATGACTCCAGTTTAAAAAGTCGACCTTACAACTCAGAAGAAGAATAATCTTTATTTGCTTTAAACATAATATTATTATGTATAATACGTATCGTTATATGTTTTTATTGATATCTACTTTATAATTAACCTAACTTTCCTTTTTTCTTGCCTATCCTTTACTTTTTTTCGCGTAGATAAGTTTCCCTAGCTTTAACAATAAAAAACTTGACACTGGCACAAAGTCATACTAGTGCCATAAAAAAAAAAACATGGTATAGGGGTGTTACATTGACAAGAAAGTTAGTGCAGACATGTTTAGCTAAAGTTTAGTAGCATGCAAATATCACACAGGTTATCTTTAAGTATTAATCAAGAAATTCCTTAACACTATAGTAGTTTTGTTTCTTAAGCCATTCATATTGTTTTCTTATAAATAAAGTCAAATTAAGAGATTTATATTTATTTATACTCATACGACAAAATTTGCACAAATCTTTGAAAAATACAAAACAATTCAAATCACATACTGTAAACTATAGGTACTTTAAACTCTCTCTTTTAAAACTAAATTGAATATTCGTATATTATTCTAAGTTTATCCTATTATTCGGATACAAACATCGTGGCACATCACTATTGCTATGGAGAGCTAGTTAGTTTTTCGCGGTCCCCACGTGACAAAGCCGGCCTAGCACAATGTTGGCGGCCTTAATACCTATTCAATGGCTCTTCCCGTTTTAATTTACTCAAATTTCCCATGACACCTCACCCGATGCGAGGCTATGGTGAGGTTTTTTTATCGGGTCAATTGCACGAACGTTGGTTGACGTAAAAGTAAGGCGCGATTAACTTTCGGTTTAGTTAAGCAACTTTGTCATCATGATAATCTGAGCGAGTTATCATTCAAAGATGTGTAATAATCATAAATAACTGATATTTTTTAAATAATTTGCTACATAAAAAAGAGATCACGGTCCTATACCCAAAGGGGTGAGTAGAGCTTTAGAGGGCCCCCAAAAGCTTACTTAATTAACATCCTTAATTAATTAATTTTTCGCTAAGTATTCTGTACTTATGTACAGAACACTTAGCGCAAACCTTCAAAATAAAACCTAATATTATAATATTTTATAAATTTTCCTTCTGCAATGTGAACATGAGCCATCCATTTGTATTTTAACACGTTTTTTTACAATAAATTGGATTTCAGATAGAAATTGATATATACCTAAAGTCCTAATTGATCACCAATTTAAACGTAAATAACCTGTTTACGTCAATTTATTTTACGCCTGATTTTTCAATTTTCATCCTTTCGATTATTAACCCTTGACTCTCTGCCCAACCAGCCCTGCCCCCTACATCCTCCTATATGGAGGGGTCCCCATTATTTTTCAGCAACACTGCACCCCGGTAATGGCGTCCAAAGATAATGGTCTTTGTGCAATCGGCTTCTCGAGGGCAATATGAATAATGTGTCCTTTGTCTTAATCGTGGATTAAAATTAAAAATTGTTTTTTTTTCTATCCAATAATGAGGTTGCGTAATGAAGGATTTTTTAATTGAAATGGGTGTGGTGGTGAATGATCTTTGATGACGACTCTTTTTGATAGTTACTTAGATATTTTTGAAAGTGTGTTTATAGAGAAAAGTAGCCAGGTAATGTTTCTAATTTCGTCAGTCAACTAAATTATCAATGTTGAAAAGACTCAAAATAAACAGTGTTTATTATTTCTTATATTTTTCTGCAATCCAGAACACATCACGTTTAAAAATTATAGTATATCTCAATCAAACATTCCAACTTCACAAAACTAAACAATTTTCAATATTTGATTAAAACTTTACCTACATTCCCTAAGAAACTTCCCGCCATTACAACCTTGACAAATCTTTCCAAAAACCACCAAGAACCACATGAAGACAAAACAAATGACAAGCCAATACAAAGTCGAACACACACCGTCAACAAAAACACTAACGTTCCAAAAACAAAGTTTCATATTTCAAAGATGTTCATAACCGCAATAAAAGGCTTTGTTTCCCGAAACAAATTATTGTCTTTCTTTGTTAGTTATAGCAAATAATGATTGTCGCAAGATTTTAGATTACCATTGAAAAAACTGTTCTGTATTTAACGGTGACAGACAATAGTGTTGACGTTTGACGTTTGCGGCAGTTGTAGGAAAAGGGAGGGAAAAAGCAACTGTTTCTTTTTTTTTAAGTCGGCACGGGCAAGGCTAACTGACAGACCAGAGTACCAGACCGTTGGTTCTTCGAAAGATTATAGGTAAAAATTTTGACAATGACAAAATTATTTGCTCCCTATTCAGTTATAATTATTGTTTAGTCTTCCTATTGTGTTTTTCAAAAGGTAATCAAGTCGTAAAATAATAAACCTTTCTGTCCTTCAAATTGTAAACATTTTTATGGAAAAACATTAAAATAAGTGCATTCGCACGCCGCGCCGCGCCGTCGTAAACTTACGATACTTACTAAAAAAAAAAAAAACATTTTTGTAAAATACTCTTGTAATGTATATCAAAAATTGTGACGCAAATGCGATAAATTAAATGGTCAAAATAACACCACAAAATCCCTAATACGTAGTCATCGCTCTACTACCATTCGCCTATATCCAGTTAGCGCTAGTTTGGTTGGACTGGAACAAACCGGATACGAGCAGATTTCGGCGGTTGCGGCCGGTTTCAGTCAGCTGATAAGTGCAGCCGAACTCATGCGGTAGACGGATGTGCAGTGACCGTGCATTTTGCCTCCTGATTCGTGGTAGAGCATTAGAAATCAGAATTTCGAGGATCTAACATTAGAATGAATTTAGATTAGAAACGAAATAATTTTAGCCTTAAACCAATTTCTGCTTGAGATTAGAAACTTGCCTTGGTATCTACCAAATGTTGGTTTTAATTTAATTAAAAACACTGGAACCTGCGTTTGAGCACTTTAGTTAATAATTATCCATACCTAATCTAATAACATACTATTTCAATTAGGTATATTGTTAAAAATAATCGAAAAATTGATTAATTTTTTTATTAATCTAATTTACCTAATTGAAATAGTATGTTTTTAGATTAGGTATTAACTGTCTACGGCTACGCTCGCGTTGTGAAAGATTTTTTTCGTGGGAATAAAACTTTTCCCGTAAAAAGTATCCTATGTGTTAATCCAGGGTACAAACTATATCCATTCCAAACAATCTTCTTATTCGAGTCAATAAAATAAACAAACTAGATTTTTCGGCCCAGTACTCTGCCACGGTTATAGCCATTCCAAACAATCAAATCCGTTTAGAGCGAAAAGAACATCCAAACATATAAATATCCAAACATAATTTCACATTTTTATAATTTCATTTCACTGTTGTTTTTAATCATAAACTTAATAAGAACAAACTATTTGCATATAATTTTACTATAAACAGTGGTTTATAGTTTTGTTACCTTTCACAACGTGGTTTTCTTATATTTGCTTCATTCTAAAACCAATTACTTCACAAACTAAATGTCTCATTCAGCCATAACACGATTCCGTACATTAAAATATAACGGAAGTTCGAACACAAACAATCAACGCCTTTGTACCGCCCCCGAACTTGCTAATTATCCCACTTCTAACCTATTGAGCTTAAACATGTAATTTGTAACTACAGACAAAGATTAATACGAACTACGTAAAGGTCGTAACAAAATTGCTTGTTTTCACACGCGAGCTATGCGGTCGACGCATTGACGCGACGTTTGAGGGAGAGTGGTTCCATTGTCACACGATAGAAAAGTAGGTAAAAAGTTTTTTTTTTTTAAATATGTGGGGACATATTTAAAAAAAAAAAAATTTTGGTCTAGAATTGAACTTAGGCCCGTGAAATAGTCATTAAAATAAATACGAAGACTAATTGTTATTCATCATTAGCTGTCCGCCCGCGTTGTGTAAGATTTTCCCGTGGGAATAAGACTTTTTTCCCGTAAAAAGTATCCTATGTGTTAATTAAGGTTACAAACTCTAACCGTTCCAAATTACATGCTTATCCGTTGAGCATTTTAAGCGTGAAGGCGGAACAAACATCTAAACATCCTACATCCAAATATATTTTCACATTTATAATATTCATCTCAGCTTATAGACGTCCACTGCTGGACAAAGGCCTCCCCCAAGGATCTCCACAACGACCGGTCCTGCGCTGCCCGCATCCAGCGGCTTCTCGCAACCTTCAACAGACCGTCGGCCCACCTTGTGGGGGGGGGGGGGGGCTACCCACGCTGCGTCTTCCGGTGCGTGGTCGCTATTCGAGAACTTTTCTGCCGAAGCGTCCATCGGTTCTCCGTGCAATGTGCCCCGCCCACTGTCTCGCAATTTATCGGGCTATGTCAGCAAATTTGGTTTGCCTACGAATCTCATCATTTCTGATTCGATCTCGCAGGGATACTCCGAGCATAGCCCTTTCCATTGCCCTTTGTGTAATATTAGTGTGATGATAAGTGTGAAGTGTGATTCGCTTGCCCTTACTTTGTGTTTGGTGTAGTATGATTATTCTTCCGTATATCCCTATCAGCCATCGTTTCAACACTCGCATCCTTCCTGTAGCATCTTTAATTAAACACTCCATCCATCTTTTCTTTAGTCGTCCTCTCCCTGCATATCCATCAACATTCAAATTAAATAGGAAGACTTCATGTTATTGTCAGCACATATACGTCCCCACGGAGGGGCTCGAGCCTTCCTTGATTTTGGATAATGGACCACTTCTGCCGAATGCGAGTTAACTTCACATTACAGGTTTCCTTACGATATTTTCTTTTATTGTTAGAGTAGTTCTACATCAGCTCCTGTCCCCGAAGAGTTGAACAAACCTTTAGTGGACTCCCAAGAAGGATACAATAAAACCACGTTTGACAATATTTTTGGGTTAAGACATTGAGCTATTATTGTATGTAGCTCAAAGTCTCATTATAATTCAATGGGTTAAGATTCGACTTATACATAGTACAGAATACCTAAACAAAGGAACTTACATTGATCTTCTCTTGGTGCACCTGTGGCAGTCTGTCGCCTATCTGGCCCTAAACTCAAATCCCGAATGTTTCTAAAATAATGTACAGTGGAAACGCGTATCGTGTGCGGGCGTGAACAAATTACTACTTACAGTAAAGTGTCGTGTGTGAGGTGTGTGTGTGTGGTTGCAATTGGGCAGCTTTGTTTCCATGTAGCACCCTAATTCATGGGTTCAGGTTACTACTTCTGTTTGGGGTTACTCAATTCTTTATTTTGATCTTCAAAAATTGTTTTTATGTGGATTAGTTCTACACAGCCAAGATAAACCAAATGACAAGACGATTCGAAAAAAATACCTTTGTTATTTAGTTTATTATTAAATAACTGATAAAATAAAAATAAAAAACACTAAAAATAAACATTATTCAATACAAATATGTATTCTGACGACTTGAGAAGGAAGTTTTTTGAACAATCATTAACACTGCATTATTATTTTTTATTGGGCAATATTAGTCTGAAATGAAAGTTTTTTTTTTATTACTAAACTGAGTTTTTAATATCATTCATACACTAAATTAACTCTGATCTACATAATTTATTACGTCATTGTATAATTAATTGTAATCTTTATTTCATTATTCAAAAACTCTAATTTATTAGTCATCCGTCAATATACAAATGAAAACTAAAAAATAATTACATGTCAAAAATTAAATATCGTCGACAAAAAACAATAATATATAAATATTATTGACAGTCAAAAGCTACTCGAAAAGCCCACCCCGGGTCATTCCCGGCCCAAAAGTACCCATCACACTAGCAGCGTTTCCGCGCTGTATGGCGACAACCTTTGGGCGAGAAACGAGGCGTCATTGTATTAGATTAACTAATCATGAAATCCAATTTTTACATTTTGTCTTAAGTATACTTATTGCATACTTAAATTTACATGATAATATTAAAATTAGCCACAAAGGCAAACTTATCTTTAAAAAAATCTCTTCCAGCAAACCTACAAGGTGGTGGAAAAGGGTAAAAATGTGGTTAAAACGTGGTGCAGCATTACTGCAGGTTTTTAATAACCTTTTTGGTATGATTCTTTTTTCTTTTGGCCGGTTTTTATGTCACTTTTTCAAATTTAAAATTTTCTTGGTTTGACCTTTTTCTAAATGGTCTATTGTTTTCCCAATTGTCATCGGGTGATAAGAGAAACGAAATTTCTTGAATACGTGAATCGTTAGTTTGTTAGTAAATATTGATTGAAGAGTCTCGTGATCATTTCCGTATTGTGCCATAAGCCTTGGCAATAAGCCTTGGAATACCATATTAGGAGCCCGTTTGCACTAGCCGGGTAAGTCTTGTGTTGTCTTCCTACTGGTTTTTTATCGACGCACTTTTCTCTTTCCTTGTCTTGGTTGGATGGCGATTATTTCTTTGTCAATCTTTACAGTGTATTTCCGGCTTCTGCGAGGACGCCACACACACGAGGGTCCCTCCGTGCTTTCCACGATTTCTTTCTGTGGTTCCGGACACCTGACGCCACCAGGCATTGGACGAGCCCGGATTCCCGTGTTGTGTGCGTCCGCACACGTACCAGCTAAGTGCCGCAAACCCGCGCACCGGCGTTGGAGTCCCCCCTGGAATACCGCCCATCTGGCGGATTTTTTAGCTTGTTTTTGTATCAGTTGGATGTAATTTTTGTATACGGATTTTGCCAAATTTTATTTACCGTTAAAATTCCTTTTCTAAATTCTCTGGCCCTCCCTTTTTTGGTTCCCGTTTGGCTATACTCTCCCGGGGAACTCCGCGGTTTTTACACCTTCCAGCATCGATACACTCTCAACACAACACTAGTTCACCAACACTATATCGACGGAGTCCCCTCAGGACCCGACTCTCGGCTTATCTTTTTGGATTCTTTGGCAATATCTAGGCCCTTTTAAATTTCAATTATACTGTTCGGACAAATTTAACTTTCTTTATCTTTCTTTGTTCTCCTAAATTAATCTTTCTTTGTTCTCCTAAATTTCACGTTTCACCTGTGGTTGTCAACCACAGGTTAGCTAGCTTCTTTTTTTAAACGCTACAGTGGTTAAAACAGAGCGGGCACAAGGGTGTGCACTAAATAAATTAGCCTAAAAAAAGAATTTGACTCGTTATACCTAATAAATAGGTACATACATACATAATTACGGACTTGCATAATACTACATAATACCTACATTCCTAACAAAACACATAAAATATAATATATAAATACATACAAAACATAAAATAATAATCAAGAGATATGGATATCAGTGATGAGCTTTCTGATACAGTAACCTTTTAATCTGCGATCTCCAACCCGCCTGCCAAGCGTGGAGATTATGGCAAAACCCTCCACTTGAGTGGAAGAGGCTCATAGTCCAGCAGTGGACTGTAACAGGCCGTTGATGTTGATGAGTGATGAGATTATACACCTACAGCAAAAATATCGACCCAATTTTTTGCGTCTCAAAGCGAAAAAGCAATTGTTTTTCAAAACAAGTGAACTAACTTCATCGAACCCACGTGTCAACTGCAAATAAAACACTTTACGTAACAACGGAAAACGTGCAGACGACTTGTGTAAGATTTCCCTAGTTTTCTTTCCACCAAACTTTAACAACGAGATAAAATAACTAGTTTCACTACAAACTTATAAAAACTACAGAACGCGATTGTTAAAACTATAACAATGTTCGAAAAAACTCTTGCTAGCTATTTGAATGTTATCAGATCGAGAACGGCTAACAATACCGAAGTTGGAGACAATACAACACTCGAGTATACGCCGCGCCGTTCCCATAGTCTCATTCACCGAGGTATAGTCCACTTGCGTCGAGTGGAGTTGAGTATATGGGTTCGTGTAATCGATATTATGATTATTATAACCTCTAAGTATGTACTTATTTTAATTGGTTATGAGCTTATGAGAAATTGTAAGCAGTTATTTATTTATTACAGCTCAAGGCGACTTTGAAATTATTTTTTTCATATTATGTGGTTTGATTTCAAGAGTTGTATTTTCTTATTAGCTACCTGAACAAATATTTGGGTATAAAAAGTTTTATAAATACCCTTATTTTATGATCGAAACCTGATTTGTATTATGTAGCAACGATGCAAAAGATTGACGAGATTTTAGACTTAAATGAAAAAAAAATCCAGACCATGACAAAGCTTATTACCGCGGATTAAATTACAAAAAGGCATGCGTAGCCGCGTATGGTACAGAATAACTTGGTTACGGCTACGATAAACTAAGGCCGCTACGCCGTAGCACAAGATCCGATCTCTACAACTACAAACCAATCTTTTTTTGTTATTATACAAACTCACTCGAAGATCTTCGATACCAGCCAGCAACACGGTCAACTGACCAATAGGGTGGCGGGGTGCAAATCGGATCATTCGCCAAATTGACTGCTAATTCGTGGCGTCCTTTTGTCGCCCGCGGCCGTGGGACTCGATCGCAGCGAGAATCCGACGGCAAAGTGGGGTGCCCATGAGTTCTTGCCCTGCGGTTAAAGTTTCGATGTCTTCTAGGTAAGTAAGTAAGCGTATTACGAAATGAAAAGGAACCAAAGCTGTCAGTGAGTGGTGGTCATTTAAGACAACTTGGTCAGTTCATTCAAGAAAATAATCAGAAAACGTATTTAGTGACAACAGGATTAAAGTGGATGCAGATGGCACAAGATTGACTCAGCAGACATGTCATGTGATCTGAAATCTCAGGAGACAGAAAATCGTGATGTTAATGACAGTAGTGGTTTGCCTCAACTCACCAACATGGTGTTAAATAAAATTAACGAAAAACATAAATCTTCATCATCGTTTGGGTTTTAAGGTCGACAACCGAACTCACAAATTCTTAAAAAAAAAAAAAAAAAAATTAATTGTTAAAGATCTGGTGAAGATCACGCTCATAAAATAAAATTAGACGTTCACTCTATTATTTACTAAAATCATTTAAGTTGTAAAAAGTATGACATTCATAATCTACTAAAAATTAATTTGTTTGTCACACAAATTATAATCGAAAAAGTATTTAAATAACGAAAGAATAACCGAGACACACAATTTCGTATCACTTGTGATTTGTCAGTGAATCAGAACTTACTTTACGAAATGGTCACCCTAACATCAACGGCTCCCTCTAGCGTTAGTACCAAAACAACACCCCATGAGAAACCGCGGCCACTCGACATTTCAAGATGTAATCGCGCCATTTCATTGTTTTCTCTTTTTAAATTCACTTTATTTTTCTTTTTTCACCACGTAATCGCGCCATTTTTGTTTGCGCTGCTTTGTTCCCCGGCTTCGATCTTCGATTGTTTTCTTGTCGGCCAGTATATTTTACAAAAACTTTTTTTAAGATTGAAGTGTTTTTTGTCAAGTGGATATTGAGAAGTTTACTTTTATTTTGTGGTGCGTGGAATGAAACGTAATTAGGGGAGATGTGTAGATGAAAATATTAAATTAAATATTTCTCTTTGAATTGATTCTCGACATTTTTATTGAAAGTTCTACTTATCGGAATAATTTTACTATCCTTTCTCATTTTACATTCGCTTAGTACAGTCTACTCTATTGTCACAGCAACCATAATGCTAACTAAACTGACTCAATAGACAAAGAATACCCTATTACAAGCAAAGCTTTATAAACTATGTGACAACAATCAACAAAAACATTCAAATATCACAAGAGATAAGAGAAAAACACTACTTTTATCCGTTTCTGCTCATCAAGGGAACCGGCTTATCTGACACATTGTCATGACGTCACTGCCCGCCATTTAATTTCGCTTCGTTCAGTTTCACGCTTTGTATCGATAACTGTCTTTTTCGATCAACTTTTTAATAATAAATGAGGAATAGCTGGTGAACAGCTGTTGTGGTGAACAGACAGTATTGTTAGTTTGTTGAGTGGAAAATTATAGTAGTTACTAAAATAGAAAGCTTATAGGCAACCATTGAAAAACTTGGTTTGAAAATACCTGCCTGTTCCTTGTAATTTGCCGGGCAAACAATCAAAGATGAAGGTTTTTTAAGAAACATTCATTGACAAAACATTTTGTCGGCTAATTATTCAAAAGAGAAACGAATTTCCGAGAACATTTTCAGATTCCATAGATTTAAAACATATCGCATTCTTATTTCTTACTGTTTTCGAGAAAAATGTAATAAAAAGATGTGGGAATTTAAAGTAAAGCGAAAGTAATTTATACTTATAAAACTAATTACAATTTTTATAAGAAACAGTCAGTACAAAAAAAGGTCGTATTGAACGATACGTTTCTTCCTTTCCACAAAAAGCCCTACTTAATGAAGTTTTCTAAGATTTCCCCATCCATCATCCCCTAAACAAGTTTATTATCTGTGACCGAAATGCGGGATTCCCCGCGATAATGGACAGCGGCCATTTTCCTGCGGAAGTGACGCGGTGTATCGCCACCCTAATGTGTCGAAGCGACTATTAGACAACTGGATTCGTTTTGATTTCTGTATGTTTCTTTTGAACATGTTTTATCATCAACAGCTCATTTTATATATTCCGATTAGCTGCCTAGCCTGAATTAGGGCGATTAGGTCTCAGGCAATCACGCTGCTGGCCCAGTGCGGATTGGTTTAGAATTTTCTCGCAAGAGTGCGTTAATTCGAAGACATTGGTGAGGTTTAGCAGGTAAGTCTGCTATTAATTTCAGCTTTTAGGCAGTGATAAAGTTTATAGATATTTTAGCTTTTATATAAGTAGTAATAAAGTTTAAAGAGACACTCGTGATAAAGCCTTTTGAATTTCTCTACTTTGTGCAGTTTTGATCACGATATTTTTCTCCACCAAGAAAGTGTTCGAAATTAACTTATAAAATCATTGATTGAAGAAAAAACGGGCATCGTTGATTTAATACATCAACGTGATAGTTAAAAGATTAAATGAGTAATTAAAATTAAATGTTAATTGGATCAAATTGCATAAAATTCCACTGTTTGTTCACTGCACATAGCGCTAGCGCTAGTGATTTGAAGTCTGAAAAATAGCCTGAAAGAAGTGTTATAGCAATGTAGTGACTACGAATAAAAGTTTGTAACATGATCGATCATAAAAACTTGCATTGCGTTTTGCAACAACTTCGCCATCATACCTATCAGATTCTTGATTTAAGAAACTATTGTGGTAGTAAGTATATTAATAAATCTCGTAGTTAATCATGCCGGACTATGTCAAAAAGTAAGTTCCTAGTAAAAACAAATAAAACGGTTGACAATTTAAAATTGCCAGACTCGACAACATAGAACATAGAAATAAGTTAGTTATCATTGCAAAGAGCGGCGGTGGTCTAGTGGCTGGGGCCGCTTCCTCTCGTCTGGGAGACGCGGGTTCGGTCCCCACCACGTACCAATGTGATTTCGAATTACGAATTCTTCTTGTTTCCAAAACATTTGTAACAACAACGTTACAGTTCACACAATTTTATTTCACTTTGGCGAATAACACAAAAAATGTTAATATTATGACATCAAAAAGCCTAAGTAGCAAAAAGACCATAAATAATATCACAATAAGCGAAATGGCACCAAGACACACCCAAACGCATTTTAAACCACAACTTCAGAATATCATTGTGTTTATTCACCATCATTTTTGACCAACTGATATTTTCACCAGTTTTTGTCATTTTAGCTTCTATGAAGCAAGGAATAGGGAAAGAGGGACGGGTGTGTGATATTGTTGGTGCACAATGTCCGCTTTCAGAAGCGGATGCAGGTTTTTTTGATAAATGGCCAGCGAGACGATTTGTCTCGCGTAGGGCGGTAAGCCCATAGATTACATAGTGAAACAGAGACGTGACAAAATAAGTTTAGTTTTCTTTCCAAAACCTTCTCGAAATGTATGATACTTACATAAAAACTTGCACTTTGAATAGGTACAAACTATAAATAAACTATAGATTATTATTGTTACAGATAACGAAATATCTAATAATTATAAAGCAGAAAATGAAAAATTTTGTCGATCTTGGACAGGACTCGAACCTCCATCTCCTTGGGGCCAGAAACAGGCGCATTACCAATTTATACCACCAAGCTCTGTGAAAGGTCGACGATTTTTTTTTTATAAATTACCTACTTAACATTTATTTCATATTACCACTTTCGCCCATTGTCTTTATAAAAACATAATTGTTTTTAGAGTTCGTGTATGTATGTATGTATGTATAAGGGGGACGTCTGCGAGGAGCGCAGACGGGTGACCTGCTCTATATATAAGATTTATTTCACCCTTAATCCCAGTTTTGATGGATGCTCCTTTCATGATAGCGCCGCATCAGCTCAGCCGTACCGCGTGATACTTACGTTAGGTGAGTTGTGTTAGGTCTATACCTTGTTCTCTCCGCTTCTGGCATGGAGTGACCCAATGGCCCCCACGACTACCCAAGAAGAGCCAGCTTGGCAACGGCTATTGCTACTACCAGCCAGCCCCCCCGAGCGCCGCGTGAGTCCCAGTGCCCCCCCACGCCTTAAGCTTCGAAAATTCTGGGTTCCCCCACACGGTTGTTCTCCGTTTTAGAGTTCTTGGTATGATTTCATTGTACCCAACGTTCTAAGGTTGTGGGTGTGAAGTGGATCAAGCTGCACTGGGCCAGGGCCCTCCTAATTCAGGGAGCCCATCGACGAGGACGTATATGGGCTGCTGATGATGATGACACTCAACATGTTATTTTGAGGAAAATTTTGATAGCAGGTACTGATAGGTACAAATCCTTGCTCTTTACTTTCTGTACTTATTTTAATCTATGGCCGCAGGGCGTCGAGGCCCAGTAATGGTCATGAAAGGATGTTGCCATATTATATCATTTTTCCCGGCACAATATGGCGTTTCCTTCGCTAATGCGTTGCCCTATTATGTGAAACATTATACGGGATTATTGTCATTCTGTGGTATCCCAGTTTAGCTTTTTTGTTCGAATGAGAAAAGAAAAATGGCTAGGATTTTCTTACGCATAATTTTCATACGTTTTTACTATTACTGCTACTACTAACTGCTGTGATAAGTGTAGATCCAGATGTGTTTCATAGATACTGCTGTGATGAGTGTTGATCCAAATGTGTTACATGATCCTTAAAAAAGATAAAATAGCCTAGTTTTTTCTTATATTTTCCAGCAATACTGGGATACCGATATATATGAAAAAAGATAACAAAACGCGGATAAGTATATTATTCTTCATCTTGTGCGTTGTAAGACACTTTGGTGGCAAGAGCCGCCACCATAGGCCACTGACATGCCTCGTGTTATTCTATAGATAGCAGCCGGGACACATGGCTTAACGTGCTTTGCGAAATACGGATAAGTCATCTTTCTGTTCCAGTGATTGGGTAATGAATCACCCGATCACTGAAGCCTGCAATGTCCTAACCAAACTGGGGAAATTCTCTCAAAGGCTTTTCTTATATGAAAGTGTCCCCAACGGGATGTAAACGTACACTATTGTTAACGACGTTAAATAAGAGAATATCCCATAGTCTATAAATGCCTTTACTACCACAATAACCAAGTACTTGGTATTTAACTGACTCAATCAGCCTACACTCATCAAAACTTTAACTTCACAGTCTTTACGAGTCGCCATTTCAATTCAAACAATTCCTCTTAAAACCCTCATCAGTCTAAAATCCTTTTAAGATGTTTTGAGGCAATCTCGTTCATTCGTTCGCCAAGTGAACGGTTGAGTGAATGGAAAAGACAAAGTTGCCTCAATCACTTTGTTTCGAGACGAGACTTCTTGGTGTAGTTGAGACGGTTTAGATTGGCTCCTGTTTAAATTCTTACGCGTTTTCAATAGAAAACATGGTAATACTGACTTCTCGTGGCTTTTACCAATACGCGAAATATGCAATGGGTGTATAATCAGTGTCCTACCCGTATTGACATACGGAGCCAAGATGTGGAACATGACGGTGAAGCTGGCCCATCGGCTACATGTCACTCAGCGAGCTATGGAAAGGTCTATGCTTGGTATTTCGCTACGGGATAAAATCCGAAACGAAATCATCCAGCAGAGGACCAAACTGGTTGATGTCGTCCAGAAATGTAGCAAGCTGAAGTGGCAATGGGCTGGCCACGTCTGTCGCAGAACCGATGAGCGTTGGAGCAGATGGGTTCTCGAATGGAGACCACGTCTTGGGAAACGTAGTGTGGGACGCCCCCCTGCCAGGTAGACTGATGACCTGAGGAAGGTCGTTGGTGGAGGCTGGATGAGGAAAGCGGGTGATCGTGCGCTTTGGCGTGCCTTTAGGGAGACCTACGTCCAACAGTGGACTGCAATAGGCTGATTGATTGATAATAAATAAAACTGCCATCAAAGTTTAGAAGGTGGGTGCAGCTTAACTCTGTACTCTTGATAATGTGACATTTAGGAGCCAATTAACACTAGTGTCGCTATACGTTAGTTATCTTCCCATTTTCAATGTCTGAAATGGATCCTCGAGCTATACTCGTAAAATGGCCAGTGACGACTCCCACTGGGATAATTTGCATATTACTATCGAATGGACATTATCTGGAGGATAAGGACAGTTCTTTGGACCAAGGCACTAACTTTAAAAAGACTGCTCTAACCAAATAGGTTTGATAGACTTAAATAATTATTGATTATTAATAATTATTGATTGTTATTTGGTTTTGTTTGATTGTTTATTTAATTTTATTTATTTTCTAAATTTAAATTGTATTACCTCTGTTTACTACCCATGCATATGCTAGTAGATTGTAAATGCTATGTCCACAGCATCAGAACTAGGTGAAAATTACAAAAATACTTGGATTATTCTATGTTTCATGTTATAGATGTGGCTGTATTGTAAATAAATAAATAAATAGACTCGGTTTGAGGCAACACACTTCAAAAAATTTTGACTTTAACTAAATTTCATAGTTGGTTAGGTTACTGAACCATGTCAACATATCAAACTCCTTCGGCCGCCATCGAAACTGAGTGTCGAAACCAGTTGCAATCGAGGGCTTATTCGTCCTTGTTCGAAACCATTGCAACCAATGTAAATTGTGACAAATTAATCGAGCGAATATTTTTTATATTGCCAACAACAATCATTACAGAATTTAGCCCAAACTAACATCACAAATACAACAATCTATAAATTAAAATAGAATGTAACTAATGAGCCGAAACATGATTGAAAACATTTTTCAATTAAATAACACAATGAAATAGACTATCATAATTTATAATTATTTTGTAAAGTTGTTTCGGTTGGCCAGCATCAAATTGCTTTAATAAAAAACAAGTAACTTACCATTATGTTGTAACCTTCTCTAGCATACTTCAGTGAAGACTTAAAAACTTGGTGTAAAGAATCTCCAAATTAAACATTTTGAAAGAAACGAAAAATTAAACTTTATAAGAATTTTAAAAGTCATTTCGGTCGGTGCATTTTCTCTGACTAGAATTAGTTTCATCTTCATCATCATGTGGGTCAAGGGCGGATTCAGGTTTTTTTTTCTGGGAGGGGCATTAGGGGGGGGCGGACGGGCAAAAAATCAACAAAAACTGTTAGAAAGAAACTTGAAGTATGATACTTCATTCTTACAAGTTCAAGTACGTATAGGAAGGTTTATGAATCAAATAAATGTTTATTTCATTTCAAAACAATTTTTACAAACAAATGGCAAGTGACTCCCGGTAGGCTAAGAAGAAACCTGTGTTGGGAGGCACTGCTCTTCATAGCTGATTAGAGATAAACAATAAACAAACAAAACAATACAAATAAATCAACATAAACCAAAATTTAACATAACAAAGGCAAACATTACATCACAACATATTAAACAGAAGAGTACGAGTATGGTATGATATTGTATGTATGTATGTATGTATGTGTGTGTGTGTGTGTGTGTATGTGTGTGTGTGTGTGTGTGTGTGTGTGTGTGTGTGTGTGTGTGTGTGTGTGTGTGTGTGTGTGTGTGTGTGTGAGAGAGAGATAAATAAATAGATAAATAAGAAAGAATGATAGATGCATAGATGCATCATCAACCTAAATATCACTAACAACTATTATAATTTGATTTGCTTCTAAGTATGTTGTATGGTCTCAATACCGTACAATATGTTTGTGCAGACGCGGCGACCAACTTTAGGCTGTGCGCTGCCAATAGTTTTAATATTTCTACATCATACAAGTGGAGTACGTCATTGACCGTCAAACTAGACACTACTCTAGAAAAGATTCGCCAAACACCTATTGTTTACTTTTATTATACTTACTTTATTGTTTGTGTGATCTTTTAAATACGTGCTCCACCAACTAAGAACTGCATCCTGGACTACTGCACAGGAACACTTACTTACTACTTGCAAATGTACGGGTCTCACTTGACTCGTACAATGTACTGTAATGGAATTTCCACAGTACTGCAGCAGCTGTACGGCTCGCTACTTAATAAAACGCACTGTGTATAAATACTTCTATTGTATTAGATTTTACAACTTTTGCACTGGGAAATAACACTATCGTCCGCACTCGACGGCGGACGGCACGTAAGCACGTCAAAACCCCACGGCTAAGCTCGTATGAACTAGGTAGTTAAAAAGAGAACAAATATTTCTAAAAAGAATCACACCGCCAGCACCAAACTACAAACATGGCACACAGACCAACGAGGCCCGATACTGCAGTACACAAAAATACTGTCTAGGGGGGCACGTGCCCCCGTGCTCCCCCCTCCCCCCCTAAATCCGCCCTTGATGTGGGCTGTGTGGTCGCCAATCCAAACCCAAGTTTAAATGTTATAGAACCACCAAAGACTTCATGTAATGACTAGAAGACGCACCCACGGCTTTAGCGTGCCTTCCAAAGCACGGGATCGATTTCGTATAGTCAGATAACAGCTTGCAATGGCCTAATCAAGCTGAGAAAATTAACAGAAAGAGATATTTGTCGGGATTTGAACCCAAAGCACGCGCAATAAGCCGGCCGACTGTTTCCAAGTCAAACATTACAGGTTCACTACGTCACTACTAAATACGTTAAACTTTGTTACACTTTATCTATGACGATGACGACTCATCAACTATTTATCATCAACAGCTCATATACGTCCCCACGAGGGCCTTAGTCGACCACGCTGGCCCAGTGCGGGTTGGTCGACTTCACACACAACCTTTGAATTTCTTCGCAGATGTATACAGGTTTCACCAAGATGTTTACCTTCACCGTAAGAGCGTCGAATAAACGTACATATGAATTCGAAATTTGAAAACACATGGGTACGTGTTGGGGAATTGGGAATCGAACCAGCGTCTCCCGGACGGGAGGCAGCGGCTCTAGCCACTAGACCACCGACGATCAACTATTCAGTATTTCTAAAACGCAATTTATACACACTCATTTCTAGATATATTTCACCTTTATAACACTTTACATCTTCAACCACAAGGTGTTAATTAAATAAAAAAACTAAAGCTAATTGAAAGCATAGAGTAAGTAATTTACTTGTGATTGATGAAATTAGTGTTGATTTAGTTCCGACGTATTTGAACATCTGCCGTCTGGTCGTGTTTAAATTGATTGTCCGTCTGTCTGTCTGTTTGTTCAATAAAGTATTGGGGTGTCGGAAAAAAGTGATTTGCTTATGGACAGTTGATGGGTTGAGTAAACACAGGGTTGAGATGGATAGATAAATAAATGGGGGGTAGAAAGAGAGAGATAGAGGTAGAGGTCTGATTGAATTAATGATTGGAATCTAAGTGAAAAAGAAGTAGCATAAGGTTTATTTTTAAACTTTTAGATTCATTTTTTTAAATTGGGAAGGTCGCTGGTGGTTGTTTAATGAGGAATGCGGGTGATCGTGCGCTTTGGCGTGCCCTTGGGGAGGCCTACGTCCAGCAGTGGACTGCAATAGGCTGATTGATTGATTGATTGAATGTCAAAGTACTTGTAAGAGAAAGAGAAAGAAACTGTCATCAATAGAAACTGATGTTTACAGAAAGTGTCTTTTACTGAAAAAATAATGCTTTTGTAACAAGTTAATAAACTTATAACTTCCTACTTAGAATACCTATCAAGAGATACCATTTTGTCGTCTGTTAACTTGATGAATGTTTTTTTTTATTAAATAGCAGGCAAACGAGCGGACGAGCCACAGTGGTGGTAAGTGGTCATCGTCGCCCATGGACATTCGCAACACCAGGGGAGTTGCCAACGCGTTGCCAGCCTTTGAGAGCCCTAAATGTTGTCTTGTACTCGTTTTTAATTTAATTTCTCTTTATTTTTTTAACTATTAAACAGTATATTAATAAAAAAACAGTCGGTAATGCAGCTATAGATAGGCACTTATTTAGTTAATACAGTACGCAACAAAATAATAACCCCTTTCTATCCCCCATCCAAATACCCTCATACAGACATATAAACAAAATGACAAAACTAAATGACGCACAGTGGTTCAGACATAAGTTCCGAGTCATTTGGCGCGTATCTAATACGTTTCCGTACACAATTCATTTTGCCCATTTCGGTGCGTCGCGGACCACTGTGCGAAGCATTTAGGGCACCATTATAAGGGGAAATATTTATCTATATTTGCGACTATTTATTTTATTTATCCGTTAACTTTGTTTGGGAAGTGCTTCAAACAAATTGTTGTTTTATGTTAATGAGACGATTTTATGCCATTTTGCTGGCTTTTTGTCGGTAATTTATGTTTGGTTGTTGGATATTGCCGTCTTAGAAAAAAAGAAATTTTATTGCAATGAAAAGTTACTAGATAAATTAGTATGACGCATTTTTGCTACGACGTCTTCGAATGGCTACGCCGTAGTACTCGTAGCAAATGTGACGGTTACCGAATAAAATGCAAAACCTCTCGAAAACCTATCAGCACTCCGTCTTTGAAACTGAACAACTGAACAAATAGACACAGAATATAATATCACACTTCACATCACACTAATATTATAAATGTGAAAATATATTTGGATGTTTAGATGTTTGGATGTTTGTTCCGCTTTCACGCCTAAACTACTGGACGGATCTGGATGAAATTTGGAAGATAGTTTTTACTTTTTACCGGGAAAAGTATTATTCCCACGGGAAAATCTTACATAACGCGAGCGTAGCCGCGGGCGGAAAGCTAGATTATATATTATACATTATTATGTATTTAGCGTATATACCTTACCTTGGTCATTTAACTTTTTTTTATTTAATATAATAAATTACTACCTACCTACATACAAACGTTCAAACTCTTTATTTATTGCCCTAACTTATATCTAAGAGATCCAGAGTTTGTGATATCGGTCGTCGACCTTACAACCCATAAGTTAAGACGAAAAAGAAGCTATCTAAAAAATCAAAATATAGCAATAGATAACTTACATAAGTTTCTGCTTACTCATCCAAACTAAGAAAAGTCAACAACCTGAACAAAACAGTTAAAAAAACACACATTTTCATACGTGCCGAAATCATTAAAATTTTCACTCGAGAACAAAACGCCGTTTTTCACACACCATCGCTTTCACGTGTTGTGAATATGAAAAATAAACGTCGTTCCATTTGAAAAGGGTGTGGCAACGTCACACACACTATTCAAACATCTTTAGAACTGAACACGTTGTTAGCTACCTCTCGCGAATATAAATGTACGCGTTTCAAACGTACTTCTACTACTTTTAGGGCTGCTAACATTAATTTATAATTATTATAGTGGTACCGAGAACGTCGGTCTAGTGGCTTGGGCCACTGCCTCCCGTACAGGCGTTTTCGAATTTCGAATTCATATGTACGTTTATTCGACGCTCTTACGGTGAAGGAAAACATCATGATGAAACCTTTGGGTTGTGTGTGAAGTTGACCAACCCACACTGGGTCAGCGTGGTCGACTAAGGCCTAATCACCCTAATTTAGGGTAGGCTCGAACCCCTCGGTGGGGAGTGGGGACGTATAATGAACTGTTGAGTGGTATAAGCACTGGACTCGACGTAAATCGATGTAAATGGAATAATTCTCATAAACACGCCCACCTCGAGTGAACTTCAAGTTAGAGCGATCAGGGGGCCGTTTCACGAAGCTACTAGTTACAATTTACAAGTACAATTCGATGTACATTGCGTAGACAGTGAGTTTAAAACGATAAGGCCTTACAGTTTAGGCGATTTAACTACGCAATGCATATCAAATTGTAACTTGTTACTAGTAAATTGTTACTTCGTGAAACGGGGCCCAGGGCTTAGTCCTAGCCCAGTACAGGTTGGCCGACTTCACACACAACCTTCAAGTTTCTTTACAGAAGTGTGCATGTTTCCTCACGCTGATATTTTCACCGTAAAAGCGTCGAGTAAACTACATTACTTGAAATTCAAAAAAATATTGGTACTTGGTAGGGTTCCTAACGAAAAGCTGTCGGCCCTAATCACTACTTCACCAACGCTGTTATAGTTTAAATCCCTTAAAACATTTTATTGACTTATCTTACTGCGATTAAGAATATCATGAACTCCACATTATGCCACTACTGACGACGCAAGGCTCATATGCGAGCAAAACATATTTTTTTTATATTTATACTTATATTTGTTTTCTTTAGTAAGCAGTTTTATTTTTGCCTTTTTGTTGGTACCAGCAAAAATTCACCATTTCTGAGTATGCATTATTATCTCATGCGTCAAGTATCACTCACTCAATAAAGTTATACCTGTAACGAGGCATTCGTACTCTTTCCTGTTTTATGACTGGCAACCTTTCTTGCTGGCAGTTTTATCTTTCATTTTAAATTCATTTTCAAATTTAGATTTCTTACGTTTCGATTTTGTCTTTTTTCTGCTAAATTCTTCACTTCATGTCCTGATCTCCGACAGTAAACTCCTAAAGCTTATCAGAATTTTTCCATGTTAGTTATATAATATATAAATACCTTTTCTTCGGACTGTGCCCTGGATATTGCCACATATCAACCTTCTACAACACTCTTCGTGTGGCCCAGCAGCTTGTGGCGGCTGCTGGGCCACATATCTATATATATTTTATTTAGCAGACAGCCCTAACAGTGAGAGGGTGAAAACACGGATGGAAGTTGTTAGAAGCTACAAACGGACAAAAATGTAAGGCTAAAGTAGAATACGATACCCAAATGTCAACGAGAGGATGCTCCCAACATTTGTGTTGGATGAAACTTGGCTGTAGCGAGGAAAATATACAATAATTGTATAGAAAAGAAAACTCAATGCGAATTCTATAGTGGAGCAGTACTAACTCCTAGACATCAAGTATTCTCACAAGTGACAAAAATATTCCAAATCAACGGCCCGCTACAGTCCACAGCTGGACTATGAGCGAGGGTTTTGCCATAATCTCCACGCTTGGCAGGCGGGTTGGAGATCGCAGATTAAAAGGTTACTGTATCAGAGAGCGCTGCTGCCCGTTCCCTGTTCAATGTGTAGTCCCTAAGTCACCTCTTACGACAGCCACGGGAAGAGTAGGGGTTGATGACAAATGTATTCTGCCGTCACCACACGGCGACAAAAATATTAACACATGGATATAAAAAAATGCATCGTTTGTACTTTTTTTTTACACGTTCATCAACTCTATATTGTCTGTCAATAAACACCAGTTGTCGAAAACCTTCCAATTAATCGAAATCTTATTAATGAAAAATCCAATATTTCGTCTCAAAAGCTTCAAAATGGTAAAATTAATTAAATCTACCGTTTCGCACCTCTGATCTTTATGAAATAATTATTAATTTGCCTTGTAAACAACATTAGGAGGCATAAATGCGTTTTAGCAATTTTCGATAGCGTTATGCTGTTTATGCTAAAATTGAATTTTGCTAATAATTTGCTAATCGGGATCTGTGCGAGATGTGTGATTGAAATCCAAATTAGTGTATAACGAACGAAAATGAAGCCATTAATTATTATTTGCACTGTTTGAAATTTAATCTACGTGTTGCTGGGTTTGACTTTGATCATTATTTATACTATTTGTATCTACCTACGTTAAGTTAACGCCATAGCAAACTTTTACGGTTTCTTGTAAATAATAAATTTATTTTCCAGTTGTTACCAAGTCATACACTTTTAAATAGTAGATTTAAATAAACTTCGTGGATTGGTCCATTAGTAGGGACGTATGCGAGCTGGTACAAGTTATCTTACATAATATTGTAAGTGTAATAGATTTCATTATACTTAACAGCCTCCGTGGCAGAGTGGTCGAGATTTCGCGGCCCATTACGGAGGTTCCGGGTTCGATTCCCGGTGAAGACACTTTTGACAAAATTCTCTTTGTAAGACTTTCCCTTTTTGGTTAGGACATTGCAGGCTGTATCACCAGATTGTCCGAAAAGAAAGATGATTCCGTGCTTCGGAAGGCACGATAAGCCGTTGGTCCCGGCTACTATCTAGTCATTACATGAGGCAAGTCAGTGGCCTTTGCCGGCTCTATAACACTGACACCAGGGTTTGTGAGGTCGGTTGTCGACCTTACAACCCATACGATTATGATTCTCTACAAACCATAGCCTTAGTTATCGTTTTCTACCTGTACACGTGAAAACGTGTGCTTTGGAGAAAGCCGTACCTATCTGTGTGGTCTGTGGTACCTACTTGTTGCGAGATAATAAATTATTATTATTATTATTCTATGGTCGATAAACCTATACGAATACAATAAGAATTTCGTTTTCAGAATGATCATTCAAAATCACCATCTTGTTCAGTTCATTACGCCTCTCTTCCTTTCCAAATATTTTCCGCTCTTGATTCCCCATGAAGACAACGCCCTTATACAAGATCTTTATAATTTCAGTAGTAAAATTATTTGATCACTTACGAAAAGATAAATTATCAAAATATCAATACATGTGGCGTAACAGAGGTCTTCTAAAATGCATAAAAAACCAGAAGTTAGGATAAAATAACTTAAGTTATGAGTTATTAATACTATACTACTTCTCATCAAAAAAATCGAAACACCTTGCAAGTTTATATTTTGTAAGGAATAACAGAAAAATGTGTATATTTAGGAATATACACACTTTTCAACAATACAATATACCTATATACACATTTTTCTGTTATTCCTTACAAAACATAAACTTGTGTTTCGATTTTTTTGATGTGAAGTATACTTGAGTATATCATCTCATCTTTGCGAAGTCGATTGTCGAACTTACAACCCACTCGATAATGAATAAGAATTTAATTTTACTTTTAGTTGTAAATTAATCCTTTCATTAGTATAATGATTTTTCTGATCGATTCAAATCAGAGCATCTGTGGTCTAGTGGCTAGGGCCGCTGCCTCCCGTCCGGGAGACGCGGGTTCAATCCCCACCACGTACCAATGTGTTTTCGAATTTCGAATTCATATGTACGTTTATTCGACGCTGTTACGATGAAAGAAAACATTGTGATGAAACCTGCACACTCCTGCGAAGAAATTCAAAGGTTGTGTGTGAAGTCGACCAACCCGCACTGGGCCAGCGTGGTCGACTAAGGCCTACTAACCCTAATTAAAAACAGGCTCGAGCCCCTCGGTAGGGACGTATATGAGCTGTTAATGATTCAAGTAGAGGTCCTGTGTCCTTTTAAGAATTTTACAGCTCTTTGCAGATATTTTAAGACTCTTTATATTTTACTCTGTGATTCAGTGGTAGAATTTTGGCACTGATCAGAAATAATGTTCGTAACATGACGAACAGTTTGCGACAGATTGATGGTGTCTGTCTGATGTAATTGATATTCCTGTTTACGGAAAGGGTGTAGGGAGCCCTTATTTTTAGGACAATTTTGATGACACGTTTTTGGAAACGGAAGAAAAGGTAAATGGATTGAAGATTTTGAGAGTCATTGACGACTGAACGATGAAAATAGATTAAAGAATAAAAATCAAACCAATAAATATGTTAAATTTACTAAATTCTAATCAATGTTTTAAATATATAGCAAAGTGCTTTGTAATTATCTTTCTATTTACATTTACATCTTTTTTAATTGTTAGTAAAGAAAAGTTGCGCCTTACGACTTCAAATAATAGGTTCTCTTTTACGGATGAGATAATTAATATTGGTCTCTTACACAAAATTACGCTTTTTCTGTTATTTTTTCAGTACTACAAGTATACCTTTATTTTATCACAATCTATTCCCTACGTTCTCATTTTTACTGAACACCAAACGGATAATGATAAGATATCCTTGCTACATCCCCAGGAACATAGTGCAGGTCCTGATACGCCTTCACCATCATCTGCTGATTGACCACCGCAAAAGGCCTTGGAGAAATACTTTCTATGGACGGTAAAGGCCTTAGCTCCAAACTTGGCAAAGGTTCCTCCTTTGGTCTTGACACAGGCACGTATGTTGTTTGAGGAATTGAAGCCACTGGGTAGCTAATCATGTTGTTGTACATAAATTGATGCTCGGAGTAGTTCATTGGTATTTGATAGTTAGGATCAGTTCTAGGTTCCACTTCAACAAAAGTATCTCTTGTTGTATAAATAGCCGGGTTTGAGAACGATGTTGTTTCAATTCTGTTCTTCCTTCTTGGTCTATATTTGTAGTCAGGGTAATCCTGCATGTGTTTAATACGCAATCTCTTTGCTTCGTCTATAAATGGTCTCTTATCTGATTCATCCAGGCTTTTCCACTCCAAACCGAGTCGTTTTGAAATCTCTGAGTTATGCAGTTTTGGGTTCATCATTGCTATCTTTTTGCGCTGTAGACGTGACCAGACCATGAATGCGTTCATTGGTCGCTTTATGTGGTAAGGATTCGGGTTTCTTGATAACTTTTGCGCTGGTTTTGGCGGTGATGTTGAGTCCACTGAATATGCCATTATTTTCTGGAGTTGTATTAAATTTATCACAAATTTCAAATTGCTTACTATTTCGGTCTTTATTGTTCAATTTCTTCTATTGATAGTTTTGGTAAATTACAACACCTTTTTTTAAAATATCTTTTTGGTTCAAAATTTACTTTGAAGTATTTATCATACAGCTTATTGCACAATTACTGACTAGTCTTCGTCTAAAATCATCTTCAAAACAACAATGCTCTACACAAAATCAACGTGAAATCTGACCCAGTAGACCCAGTGGATCGCTGGACGTCCACACCCGAACTGATCACCAGTTTCGAAGCCAACTAAATCTGAATGCTGTCATTAGACCAACAAAGCCCTGAGCACAATTGGAATGACAATTTTCCATGTATTATTTGCCTTTGAATAAAGAGCGGTGACAATGCACTGATTGCTCACAAATTGTCAAATGATACTCCTGTACGTTTTGTTGCCCCGCCTGGGTTGTATTAAACAGAGCTAGGGCTGGCAGAAGAATTTGGAACTGTTTAGTAGGGTTGCCAAAGCTCTAGAAGAAACAGTTAATTTATCAAATAAGATCTCGGGTTAAAAAAAACTACCTACGTGTTTATCCCCATTTGTAATAATGTCATCAAAGTGAAACGTTGCGATTGATGACACCTCTTTATCATAATATCTAATTTAACCAAAGATTTCTGACGCGCGTCGAAAGGAGCGAAGCGATCGTCTTTTATTTCCTCTGAGAATTTAACAATCGAGGTATGATTTTCAGTAAATTTTATTGTTAATGATAGTAACTTGTCGCCCTGTTACAGCTGCATTATTCTTGTAAATTCACACTAGGCCGAAGCAAAAAAAAAAAGAAATTGCTTTTGTAGAAACATTTTCACAGAATATTGTAAAACAACCTAACCCTTTTTAACCTGGTAACATACTCCAGGACGACGACAATAATAAGACAAATTGCTCTATAAAACACCAAGGCCTAGGATCACAATAGTAGTCCAGTCTGCTTTTATTCGCGATATCATTGTGCCCATTGTATCTTCATCAAATGAAATAGAGGAGTGGGCTAATCTTTTCTACAGAATAGTCCTTTTGAATTGAGGTCTATAATGCTCCTATAGAATTCGCAATAGATCATGGCTTGTTTGGACTAGCTCTATCGTTCTATTGTTATAACTAAATAGGATTATTACTTATGTTTTGCTATAAAAACACAATACACAAGAATACTAAAAACAAATTAATTAAAATGTGCATAATATGGCTGAAAATATACGACCAATATTTTATCAAAATACACCTGCTGGCGCCATCTATTGAACACCATGCTTATTAATAAGTTAAGTTCCTTTGGTACAAGGTGCTCCCCTAGTTGGTTACACCGTCATCTGGTACAAAATGTCGTTACAACTACACCACTTGCAAGTTGAGAGGGTGAAATGCTTTGAGAGTTTTAACTAGATGGCGCTGTTTACTTTTCTGAAAAATGTCTAGATGGCAGCATAAGTGTTCATTTATTTTTGTACCGCCTTATAATTTCAACAACTTAATTGTAAAAAAAAAAGTCCGCGCCCATAAATTACCACACTGGCAGCCGTGAAAATACTTTCCTGCCGAGTCCGAAGAAGTCCTCATCTAGTCAGAGATTTTGCTTTTTCATCTACCAGAAAATATCAGATTTAAAAATAAGGATAGATGCACGCGCATAATTAACTCTGCGGCAAAGGCAACTTTCTTGTGCTCCCGGCAAAATATTTCACAAATAAAAAAACATTTTCAATGTAGAAGAAATTGAACAAGAATTATCTGAGCACTTAATGTTGGCAATCGTAAACCTCACCCAACAAGGGGCACTTTGTAAATCACGGCGAGACATAGAGGGGTGCTAAGCTGCCATATTTATGAAAATAAGACGCAGTGCCGCCATAATGGGAAATACAAAAAGCAGTGGGCGAAGGCGGGCTGGGAGGAACTTTACATATTTCGACGTGTCTTCAAATCTTTGTTTTATTGACGCCACATAGACGTTATCGTTGTTCTATTACCTAAAACAACGGACGGTAATGTAGTACAAGTTCATATAAAATGTGTACTTTTATGTACCTACTTACCTTTTTTTTTGTACTCTTGTAGCTTCTCATTAGATTTTTAGTGGATTTCTAACGTGAGAAAAATCTAGTAGTTGGTGTGGTCAAAACCCTTAAGAAATAACCTCTTAAAATGTATACTGTATGATCTTATTTATTTGCAGTGACTAAATTTTTGTGCCGCAGTCAGTATTGTGTCCTCATGTGGGGGAAAACCCCAACAATTAATACCATGAATATAAAACTATAAATTCACAGTTGTTTGCTCACAAGGACACTTTAAATAGGCGTGTCTCCTGCCATGTTTTGGTCTACACAATAAAAACATCTCAACAAAACAAAAACAAATACATATTTATCTATGGTACCTCTACACAAATTGTCTATGAAATGTTTTTCATTCCCGAAACAATGTTTTGGAAAACATCCAGGGTTGGAATCAGAGTCTTAAAAAATATTTTCTATGACAATCAAAAGGGTTATTTTTTTTAACAAAATATAGTACATACATCAAATCCACTTTTAATTTAACATCATTTATAGTAAACTGTATACAGTGCCTTCCTAAATAATATAAAATTATAGAAGTCTCAAAGTAGCGTTCGAATATTATAATTTGTAGCACAACATCAAACCCTGCGCTGAGTTGAACTATAGAACTGATGGTAATCATTTTTATATTTGTCATATTTATTACACAAAATACATCCTAGTATAATATAATCCGGGAAAAATGATCGTATTTTTTTACGAACGATCCTGCTATAGTACATAGTACGAACTACGAAAACATAGTACAAACACGATATTCATTTATCGTACGAAATATAACCCCCCGTGCGGGTGAGCCTTATTGACCAAAACTATCAAACCTCTTTGTAGAAACCAAAACATTTTGTCCGAAATATTTTAGAGCAGGAGACGTCGTTTGAAACATTTGATTATGTGTATGTGTAGACTGATTTGTGTAGTGTGTAGACCAAAACATTGGCAGGAGACACGCCTTAAATGAAACTTATTTTATTTGCGTGTGGTCACAGAGCAAGAAATCGTTCGCCGCTCGCGCCCTCTAGTTTCAATGTAAGCATAAAAAAATCAGCACAAATGGCGATGAAACAGTAGCTCAGTATCTTTCTGTCGCGCCGTGTAAGGTGCCTTTAAGTTCTAACTTATTGTTATGGCCCGTTTTGAGCCTCAGTTTTATGCCAGTTTATGCGGGAGACTGCACTGCATCTATTTACGTTTATATAGATTTATTGGCGATAGTTTGCCAAGAAACTGCTAGCGAAGAGGAGCGGCCTAGTTGGGGGCCATTTTGTTTTTGTAAACATGAATTGGAACGAAGCCTGGGAAAGTTGTGTTTTCTTTTTGTTTTATTAGCTTATAACAAATATGGGTTAATTACGCTATATACTACTTTAATGTTTATATTTTCTCACAGAATGTACAAATTAGATGATGATGGAATGAGACTATTGACAATGTTGTTGACTTAGAGATTATTTCTTTAACTACTTTTCCATTCCTCTTTTACGTTAGATATAAGATGATATACGCCGTGTGGGTGGTGACGGCAAAGTAGAATACATTTGTCACCAACCCCTACTCTTCCCGTGGGTGTCGTAAGAGGCGACTTAGGGACTACACATTGAACAGGGAACGGGCAGCAGCACTCTCTGATACAGTAACCTTTTAATCTGCGATCTCCAACCCGCCTGCCAAGCGTGGAGATTATGGCAAAACCCTCCACTTGAGTGGAGGAGGCTCATAGTCCAGCAGTGGACTGTAACGGGCCGTTGATAAGATGATTAGTGTTAGATTTATTATTGAAAAGAGATTGTGAATAAAAATTAGTATTTTTTTTATCTACAATGTCAATAAGAACGTAACTGTGTTGTTTGTGTACAGAATAGAAGAGAATAAAAGGATATTATGTAAAGTGAAGTCACAAACAGAGCGCGGCGACTTGTATTGAGCGGAGGAAATAAAAATATCGTATCAATGGCGACATAAAAGACTTGCGCGCCGCGGTACACATGAGAATATCTTTAAATTATACAAATATAATTGGGAAGTTGGACAAGTATACATCGTGAAATTTAACTCATTTAAATCTGACCAACTAATCTCAAGAAACATAAGTTGTAAGACGAAAAAAAATATTGCATCTTCCATATGTATCAGCTGAATGAAAGTTCGTCTGCCTGTGTCTAAGGCGCGGTTTATGCAGAAGTGACAAGGATGTAAGGTAAGTATCTCCTTCCGTGTCTTATTTGGTAAACAAACCACTTACCTCGACAAAATCTCAAGTTTACGGGCTGATCACACTATAGAACTAGCCCAAAATATTAATACACCTGAAACAAACACTTATCAAGCATTCCCTCACAAATTCTGTTAGAATTAATCATCGAAAACTTAAGTTTTTCGCAAAATTATCAATAAATCGTTCTAACCTCAAACCATATTTCGATCGGGTATCTCTACATTATCTTTGGATTTTAGAGATGAGGTATATCACGCACTCATACACAATTCAATTATTTAATCGGAATAGACTGGTTGAATCTTTAAAAATATAAGTAGACAGAGAAAAATTGATTCGACAAATAAGTGGTCAGACGTGACGTCTCTATCCATTGCAATTAAAAAATGCATGTTAAATGTTATAATGAATGAATAACGGGCGCGTTCCGATACACGCTTAAGTGACTTTCGAACCAAACTGTCAGCGCCGTCAGCGATCAGATTGTATGGGTTTCGCCTGCTGACAGTAATTCGGTACGCGCTTTGAGTGCGCTGAAACCGATTTAAGCACCCGTAATCGCGTTCCGAATTACTGTCAGCTGTCATAACTCATACTTTTTTGCTTTTCTGATCGCTGACAGTGCTGAAAGTCTGATTCGGAATAGTCGAGTTCGGTTTAGTCTGATTGTCGCACTCACGCGCCGCGCCACCGCCGACGCCGCCCGCCTCGAGTCGAGTCAACTCGAGTTGCGACTCGAGTTGGCTACCATTTCAACTCGACCTACTCTAGACAAAGCGAGTTAACCCATCACTACAATAAATACGTCAATGATGACAAATTAGAGTAAGAGATATACGACGTAGGATATTCCGAAATGCTTGTAATCACCAATTACAATTAATCACCAATTCAATTACATTCAATTAAATCAATGAAATCTATTATTTGGAAGCACTATTTTGTGTCTATGGTCACCTTATCGCCATGTTTGTTTACCAAATAAGACACGGAAGGAGATACTAACTTTATGGCGGTGGCGGATAGTCAAAGTAATATAATATAAACCACGTACTATTAGCATACGGTCCAGCGCGCCATTTTGTGGCGGTGGCGCGTCACTTAGTGGCGGGACGTCACCTGGAGGCGCGGACGCAATTCTCCTTATGACAAAAACGACGCTATACTACGTACCATTAAGGTTTATAATTGTGTTACTTCCCGCTACCCGCCACCGCCATACGTCTTCGCCATGTCACTTCTGTATAAACCATGTCTCAGAGGAAGTTGTTCAGTGTCATGCACTGGAATCGTCTAGTAAATTTCACAATGTATAATTGATCGTTATTATGAGAAGTCAGTCAATCCGCCAGTCAATCCGCGTATAGACACACTTTTTTACATTAATTTATTCACCTAATTATTATACACAAAAAACAAGAAACATAAATTGTGAACACAGGTTCCCATTTGCCTCCAAATGTGTGGTGCGGATTTTATTCCTTACTTGACGCATTAGTCTTATTATTTAAGGTTATATCTTCAGATCTCATACAAATCTTGAGACTCATCCGTGACCTTTGAACCTCATGTGCGTTCGAATATTCTATTATGTGTGGGGCGGGGAGTGGCATTTCATTCCTTTCTGTTCCGTTCTATTCGATCTCGCATTATTCGTATTTGTTTGTTTGGTCGACCCGACACAGGATTTGAATACAAAAATGTTTTCGTTCGACGTCTACAGTCTCTTTGTGCTGAGTTTTATTAAGAAAAGTTAAGTGTGGTTTTCTTAAATGAGATTTGTAACTTTATTATTAGCAGAGCTGATCTAAAGTAAAAGTACTGCTGACTACGGCGTTTTTTGACAGTTTATTTGTGGACAAAGATTGAGTTAAATTTTTAGTTTTTTTTTTTTATGTTGACCTTTTTTTCCGAAATGTATGTAGGTATATTTTAAATCTAAGTTGTCTTGCGTGTGAAACAATAGAACTAATATTGAAAATCAAACTACAACCAAAAGCGTATTAAAATATTATTACTTAATTCTGTTTCCTATTCGTTAATATTTTAGTATATCTTTAAGATTAAAAGCCACAGTAATAGCTTACGTTTTCTATACAATACAATAGTACATTACTGCCGCGGCCGCAAAATTTGTTATTACTGGACGAGGAGGGCACGTTTAAAGTCCGAGGCGCAGGCGAGGACTTTTATTGTATACGAGTCCAGCAAGTGTTATTGCGGCCGAGGCTTGTATAGTGCTTTTCTCTGAAATATGCGAGGAAATTACAAAATACTACTAAAAATATTGTGGTACCTTGAATTTAGATGTCTACTTGTATCGCACTAAATTTATAAGTTCTAAACTTATAAGTTCTAATCTTTATCACTTTCTACTTTGATTTCTTGAACCATGCATTGTTATAATATTTCCTCAATTCAATGATTAGTTAACTCCATCATGAAAAATAAGTAACAAAATAAATACATAGTACGATAAAAATAAAAGCGGCGAAAATTACAAACAAACCGCCATATTGTGCTCTTTTTTTTTTGTTTTGTGCCAGTGTCATACAGAGCATACAGCCACTCAAATTACTACGAGTCGTGTACGATTCATATAAAATTTGAATTTAGAACATTAAAACTTATGAAGAGTATGCTATAAAAGACTCAAAAACATTGAAATTTCTGAATGAAGTTACTTTGCCGGCCTAGGCCGTTTGAGGGCACATTGCCGGCCGCTGTTTTGTATGGGGCAATGTTTCGTCCAAAATGTGTCACTTCGCGTACTGTTTTTTTACAGTAATGATCAAATTTTCGAGCGTGTCGGAGAAAAATATATTACCAACTACAGTTACCTTCTTGTACAAAATTAGTTCTTTTTTCCTCTTTCAAGAATCAAATCTTCGTAGCCGTTGCAACCGTACGGCTACGTGCTACGAGGCTACGCGCCGTAGCCTCGGGCTACAATAAGCTGCCGTGTACTGCCTACGGAGGCGTCTCGATTGTCCTTTATTTACCTATGTGAGGAATGAAAAGAAGGCTATTGTTATTTATAAGCTTTGGCATATTTGTATTGTACCTATCCGCTTTTGTGTAAAAGGTTTTAGATTAAATCGCAAAAAAGATCGGTCTTTAGACAGATTTTGAAGTCATAAGATTACTCTTGGCAAAATAAACTAAACTGTAGTAAATCAAACATTTGATATAAACGCATTGAAATCATCCTCAACATCAACATCAACGGCCCGTTACAGTCCACTACTGGACTGTGAGCCTCCCCCCCTTAAGTGGAGGGTTTTGTCATAATCTCCACGCTTGGCAGGCGGGTTGGAGATCGCAGATTAAAAGGTTCCTTAATCAGAGAGCGCTGCTGCCCGTTCCCTGTTCAATGTGTACCCTAACATTTAACTCTATAGTGGCCGATATAATACGTTTGGCCGACCAAACTAATACTACAGTCCACCCATTCGGTAAAAACTTGTATAAACTAAAGGAAACTATGATTTTGTTCGGTGTAACAGACGCTGCTATACTCCAGCAATAGGTATTGTGCGATGGTTGTTCCGTGGCGCCCGAGGCGGGGCGGCGCGCGGTGGCGCGGCAAAACGTGCCTTAACATGATATTGTTTCAGTACTGGCGAGCACACAAGTGGCTGCTAGATTTTATATTGTAAAAAGAAAAAAAAATTAGATTACTAAATAACTGTTTTTATACGTATTCTTTATTTTATGTTAATATAATTTTTCATAAGTAGCATTTTAAACTCGCGATTAATCTCGCTAAACCAATATAAAAATGTCTATGCTCATGAACCCACGATAGAAGTGAATATAAATACGATACGAATATTAGGTCTGTCTATTTTTTAAACCGTTTCGTGACAATTTTAAAACAAAAGTCGTCTGCAGGTGAGTTTTCTCGATTTTACGTCCCCGACTCGAGCGTGACGGCTCAGTTTCATTCACCACCCAGAAAAAAAACACTTCAAAATCCAAATAACAATTTATTTACAAATCATAATTATTTTTTATTGTCTAATTTTATACTTTCTTGCTTTTTTTTACTAAATTCAAAGGTTAAGTCGTCTAAATGAACGGGCTTGATCACCTTATTTCAGAATATAGGTTTAGCCTAGGTTTAGTAGGGGCGTACCTTTTTCGTTCAAGGGGCGTATTATAAAAAATAGTTTTAACAGATGACGTTATAATTTTTGAACGTTCTTGGATATGCAACTTCGTTTTCTTCATTATTATTTTAATTTAAACGGAAACAATCACGTAATAATGTAATCTAGGTTTTCTTCATTACGCGTAGTATTCAAATCAATCAAATCACCGGCCGTTACAGTCCACTGCTGGACTATGAGCCTCCTAGACTTAAGTGTAAGTTTTGCCATAATCTCCACGCTTGGCAGGCGGGTTGGAGATCGCAGATTAAAAGGTTACTGTATCAGAGAGCGCTGCTGCCTGTTCCCTGTTCAATGTGTAGTCCCTAAGTCACCTCTTACGACACCCACAGGAAGATTAGGGGTTGGTGACAAATATATTCTACTCTGCCGTCACCACACGGCATTTTATTTATATAGTATTTTATCGTGGTAGGTACGTTTTACCATTGTTTTGTAGGTGTTATATTACTGATTTTGTACTCTGTTATATATGACCTCAAGCTAACGCTTTTCTCCCCGACTGTTCCGGTCACAGGTAACAGAATCACGGCGGACGCTCTGTTTCAATTTCACGCCCGCTTGCCAATCAAATGGAATCCTACAATATTCAACGCCCGCAAATGTTATTTCATATTTATTTATCAAAATATATAAAATGTTATAGGCTTATATTTTTGATATAATAAAGCCTGAAGCAATTTTGTATTTATCTACACCATTAATTCAGTTTGTATGGAATCTATTTGGGGAAATATGCAATTAACTATTTTCTCCATCTCGCTTATTCTTATAGTTTTTGCAATTCATGTGGAATAAAGAATGGCCTCGATTGTAACAACTTTTATTTTGGTTATAATGTAGCTATAAGTGTACTTATTTAATGTTCTTTGTTCTCATTGTAATCTACGCTGTTTTGTCTGCAGGTTATTTTATAGTTGTTTTTATAATACCTATAGCTTCTCCACATAGTCCACTTCCACACATTGTGTAGGACACTGAAACTAAGAGATGTAACTTTCAATGTTAATAAACTATTCATTTCATTCTAGTTATTAAAGGTAACATAATGTTCATCATCATCATCAACGTGTGGGTTGTTAGGTCGAAAACAATGTGTTCGGTTATTTAATATTTATGCTATTTGCTGTTTGTTATTGGCTGTTTGTTAGCTTACTTCATTATTTCATTTACTTATTTCATTTCATTTCATTTCATTTCATTTTTCATTTCATTTCATTTCAGTGGCGCCATATAAATCTGTGTTGTTGGCAGAAGACCAGGCTGAAAACCAGTGCTACGCGCCTGTAGTTGCCTAGCTTTATACTGAGCCTCACCCTCGCCACACGCTATAAAGTACCTATTGTATACAGCGGTAAATTTATTTATAAATATGTGTGTGTGGTAAAATAAATGGTTTAAATGGATTCAGGATGTCATACTCTAATTCTAATTTTAAAATCCAGCTATCCTTTTCGTTTTTATGACCAATGAAAGAGAGGTGATGAACGAATTATATTAATTTGGACGAATTATAACTTAAAATAAAGGCATAGCTGTCAGCTTAAGAGATTTTTAAGTCGCATTTTTTAAGTGCTCTCTAAAATTGTGCAATCGACACGGCCATAAGGTTCAAATTCGATGTTTGACCGCTCTAATATTAGAATGGCCATCTCCTGTCCCTTTTCAATCTTTAAAAGTTAAAAAGGACGGACTAACTTTAATTAAGGATTAGAGCGTGACATCCTGAATCGAGGCCAATGTCCGACTAAGAACGAGGTTTTAGCTTGGATAGATAACTATTTTGAATATATTGTTATTATATTCATTAAAAAAACAAAAACAACATGTACAAAATATAATGACTTTTAAAACTGAGTGGAGAGGTTGTATTGCATACCTTTTAAACTGAGTGGAGAGGTTGTATTGCATACCTTTTAAACTGAGTGGAGAGGTTGTATTGCATACCTTTTAAACTGAGTGGAGAGTTTGTATTGCATACCTTTTAAAACTGAGTGGAGAGGTTGTATTGCATACCTTTTAAAACTGAGTGCAGAGGTTGTATTGCATACCTTTAAAACTGAGTGGAGAGGTTGTATTGCATACCTTTTAAAACTGAGTGGAGAGGTTGTATTGCATACCTTTTAAAACTGAGTGGAGAGGTTGTATTGCATACCTTTTAAAACTGAGTGGAGAGGTTGTATTGCATACCTTTTAAAACTGAGTGGAGAGGTTGTATTGCATACCTTTACACAGAAGTTTCTTAGCTTTTCATAGTAGTTTGTTTGTTTTGTTATTCTAAAATGTAGAATTTAAATGTAACATACAATTTTCAGTCCTCTCGGTGGAGACGTATCAGAATCATCAGCGTCCCCACCTCGGGGCTCAAGCCTACCCTGATTTAGAGTGATTAGGCTCTAGTCGACCACGCTGGCCCAGTGCGGGTTGGTCGACTTCACACACAACCTTTGAATTTCTTCGCAGAAGTGTGCAGGTTCCATCACGATGTTTTTCTTCACCGTAAGAGCGTCGAATAAGTAAGTACGTGATGCACGTTAATAGTGTGGCTAATGTGGTCAAACATTGTCAGGTGTATATGTATGCAGATAACATGTGTCTATTGTATGCAGCCAAACATATAAATGAAATCCAACGAAACATACAAGCAGATTTCGAGAATATTACCAAATGGGCACATGATAACGGCATTATACTAAATTTGATAAAAACAAAATGCATGCATATACACTCACCATATAACCAGAGTGCTTAACATGTAGATAAGGAATCTTTGACTATAATAGGACACGACTATGAACGCTTACACAATAACCAAAATAATTGCAAGTGTACCAAGCTGCAGGTAGTGGAAGGCTATAAATACTTGGGATTAAATATAGATAGGAATTTTAAATGGAGGTCGCAAGTTAATGAAGTATGTAACAGGTTGAGATCGATTTTAGGAAAGTTTTATCACCTCAATCGGATATAAAGTAAACATACAATGTTAGTTAGTGTACTATGCCCTTGCAGATTCCCTAATCAGTTATGGCTTTTGTGTTTACGGGCGTACCTTTAGTACTTATACAAATGAAAAGAAGATTCAGATAAGACTTGTTAAGTATTTCGTTACTAGGCACGTAAAAAAAAACTGTAATAAGGACTATGACCAATTATTCTCCATTTGTAAAATATTGCCTGTCGACAAAAAACCTCAATACCTAATAGGTATAGAACACTATTATAATGGTGAGCTTAAAATAAGAATAGAAAACAAATATAATACTAGAAGTGTAAGAGGAGGCAAATTAAACCAGACAAGAACTAACAACTATTACGGGGAAAGAGCTACTAAAGTCCTGGTCCCAAGGATATTTAATAGTTTAAATCTGTCAAGACAAGTACCGAAAGTAAGTATTGGTCAATTCAAAAATAAGTTGAGAGCGTCACTGCTCGGCGACAGCGACATCAAAATGGATCTCGGTGTCGTCAAGGAGTCAGGGTTATGTATATAGAGGTATATTAGTAATAATATAATATTATATAATATTGTATAATATTATGGATTGCCAGTAGACAAATGTGTAATTGTTTCATTGTATAGGTAGGTATAAAAATTGTAATTGAAAGAGCGTTGTCTCGCCATCAAACGCTATAGTTTGGCGAGTAGAAAATAAGCTTTTTACTGTATATACTTACCTGAATAAATAAATAAATAAAAAAAAACGTACATATGAATTCGAAATTCGAAAACACATTGGTACGTGGTGGGGATCGAACCCATGTCTCCCGGACGGGAGGCAGCGGCCCTAACCACCGATGATTTTTACTATATGTATAGATTATAGCACAAAGCATTTGATTATCACAGAGTATCTGTGGTGCACCTAACGCTACATTTCGGGAGCAATTACTCGTAGACAGTGCGTCCATTAGGCTGTATTCAGACGAGAATGTTTGCGGCCGAGGCTTCTCTCATGCAAATGTCATGCATACAAGCAAACGTGAAACATACACACGTAAAACTAATCATGAAGTGAACTACGTGCGAACACGTGAACAATTTTGACAATGAAAATGTGTCTATTATTAGGTTGTTCGTCATCGTGTGAGTTAAGGTCAACAACCGACCTCACAAACCCTGGTGTCAAAGGTCACTGATATAGCTACGAAGGTTTCCCTAGATAGTGGCCGACTTCCGAAGCATGTAATCATCTTACTTTTAGGACAATCAGATGATTCAGCCTGCAATGTCCTAACCAAACTGGAGAAATCTCACAAAAAGATCTTTACTTGACTATAGCCCCCACCAGGATCCGAACCTGGAACCTACGTAACAAGAGTTTACTTGACCAACACGGAGTCTGTTATTTTGCTAAATTAAAAAAACTAGACAATAAATTACTTTTGAATTTTATAAAAAAGCAAAAACTCGATTATAGGAGTGATGATTTCTTATCAAGTTACAGAGCTACTTATACTAACCCATCTAAATGAGCCACCCTGTATATTTGTAGTGTTATACTAACCCATCTAAATGAGCCACCCTGTATATTTGTAGTGTTATACTAACCCATCTAAATGAGCCACCCTGTATATTTGTAGTGTTATACTAACCCATCTAAATGAGCCACCCTGTATATTTGTAGTGTTGTACTAACCCATCTAAATGAGCCACCCTGTATATTTGTAGTGTTATACTAACCCATCTAAATGAGCCACCCTGTATATTTGTAGTGTTATACTAACCCATCTAAATGGGCCACCCTGTATATTTGTAGTGTTATACTAACCCATCTAAATGAGCCACCCTGTATATTTGTAGTGTTATACTAACCCATCTAAATGGGCCACCCTGTATATTTGTAGTGTTATACTAACCCATCTAAATGGGCCACCCTGTATATTTGTAGTGTAATACTTACTCCTCTAAATGGGCCACCCTGTATATTTGTAGTGTAATACTTACTCCTCTAAATGGGCCACCCTGTATATTTGTAGTGTAATACTAACCCATCTAAATGGACCACCCTGTATATTTGTAGTGTAATACTAACCCATCTAAATGGACCACCCTGTATATTTGTAGTGTAATACTAACCCATCTAAATGGACCACCCTGTATATTTGTAGTGTAATACTTACTCCTCTAAATGGGCCACCCTGTATATTTGTAGTGTAATACTAACCCATCTAAATGGACCACCCTGTATATTTGTAGTGTAATACTTACTCCTCTAAATGGGCCACCCTGTATATTTGTAGTGTAATACTTACTCCTCTAAATGGGCCACCCTGTATATTTGTAGTGTAATACTAACCCATCTAAATGGGTCACCCTGTATATTTGAAGTGTAATACTTACTCCTCTAAATGGGCCACCCTGTATATTTGTAGTGTAATACTAACCCATCTAAATGGGCCACCCTGTATATTTGTAGTGTAATACTTACTCCTCTAAATTGACCACCCTGTATATTTGTAGTGTAATACTAACCCATCTAAATGGGCCACCCTGTATATTTGTAGTGTAATACTTACCCATCTAAATGGACCACCCTGTATATTTGTAGTGTAATACTTACTCCTCTAAATGGGCCACCCTGTATATTTGTAGTGTAATACTTACTCCTCTAAATGGGCCACCCTGTATATTTGTAGTGTAATACTAACCCATCTAAATGGGTCACCCTGTATATTTATAGTGTAATACTAACCCATCTAAATGGGTCACCCTGTATATTTGTAGTGTTATACTAACCCATCTAAATGGACCAACCTGTATATTTGTAGTGTAATACTTACTCCTCTAAATGGGCCACCCTGTATATTTGTAGTGTAATACTTACTCCTCTAAATGGGCCACCCTGTTTATTTGTAGTGTAATACTAACCCATCTAAATGGGCCACCCTGTATATTTGTAGTGTAATACTTACCCATCTAAATGGGCCACCCTGTATATTTGTAGTGTAATACTAACCCATCTAAATGGGTCACCCTGTATATTTATAGTGTAATACTAACCCATCCAAATGGGTCACCCTGTATATTTGTAGTGTTATACTAACCCATCTAAATGGACCAACCTGTATATTTGTAGTGTAATACTTACTCCTCTAAATGGGCCACCCTGTATATTTGTAGTGTAATACTTACTCCTCTAAATGGGCCACCCTGTATATTTGTAGTGTAATACTAACCCATCTAAATGGGCCACCCTGTATATTTGTAGTGTAATACTTACTCCTCTAAATTGACCACCCTGTTTATTTGTAGTGTAATACTAACCCATCTAAATGGGCCACCCTGTATATTTGTAGTGTAATACTTACCCATCTAAATGGGCCACCCTGTATATTTGTAGTGTAATACTTACTCCTCTAAATGGGCCACCCTGTATATTTGTAGTGTAATACTAACCCATCTAAATGGGTCACCCTGTATATTTGTAGGGTAATTTGCATAAGGGAGGCGGCATCGCAAGGTCTGAATGCACTCTAATGAAAACACTTATAGTTTTAATTTCATATGTAACTAGCTTACATCTTTATACTTGAGGAATGATTAAACATAGGCATTTTATTTTAAGGACGGCCAAGTGATTTTATTGAAATGGTGACAGAATTACAAATAAAATTTATTTTATTTTATATCATAGATTACTGACTCTGTGGTTAGTTCAATAAAATTTTTGAAAGCCATCGTTATTTTATATCTAAAGTAATGTTTTTATCACAATCTAGCTGTCCGCCTGCGGCTACGCTCGCGTTACGTGAGATTTTCCCGTGGGAATAAGACTTTTTCCCGTATAAAGTATCCTATGTGTTAATTCAGAGTACAAACTATCTCCTTTTCAAATTTCATCCAAATCCGTTCAGTAGTTAAGGCGTGGAAGCAGAACAAAAATCCAAACATCCAAACATCCCCCGTCATCCAAATATATTTTCACATTTATAATTAAATAGATTAGGAATCTAGATTAGACCACTTTTCCAAGTTTTTTTTATTTACAAGTTCTTCATTTGTGTTATCAAAATTGATATTTTTATAGGCACGTTGAAGTATGCATTTCATAAATATTTTGATCTGAGAAAAGATAACTATATAGTAATTTATTTCGATATTACTTTAGGATATGGCTGTGAAAATAATCAAACAGTTTAAAAAAGACGATTTGATCTCAAATTGTATTTTATAGTAACTTAAAAATAAACAAATCGTAAATTATCTATTCCCTAATTAAAAAAATATACAAACGATTATTAGCAAAGCGTAACCTTACAATTTTCCTTATAAGTAAGAGATTTAATTTGACTAGACAGTCGACTACCCTCCCCCCCCCTTTCATTCCCTAATCCCAATGCAGCCAACTTCATGGCCCAACGCGTACAAAATCGCTTCATACAAGTTAAATTGTAAGTCTTAATTCCAATCCTTACCCTCGCATGCAATCTCTATTCTAAATTCAAACCCACCTAGCCGAACCAAGATTGCCGGTCGCCGCTTAAAAATAAATTTAATCTGCCTAATAAACATGCAAACAAGAACGCACACTACCTGTTGCCGGTCTGGTGAGACAAATGATTCCTCAGCCAATCACGGGCCAGCGTCCGCCCACGGCGCGCGCTGATTGGCTCTCCCATATATGGGGGGGAACACCACGGGGGGAGACTAGACCCGAACTCGGCTCAGACAAGAAAAGCGTCGCATTGAGCTTTCTAGAGCTTTTCGCGCGCGGCAAATTACGATTCTGGTAAATTCGGGAGTTTTGTTTTCGTTGTTCACATTTATTTAAAGGTTTAATTTAAATAAATAGACTTGATGTAAGCGAAACATTTTAGTGCTGTTTAAATCTTTAACGCAACTTTGTTAAGTTTTTTTTTTTAATAATTTAAAAATTATTAAAAACGTCATGAACTGGCCGGTACTAAAAAGTGTCTTAAAAAAATAAACTTATTCAAAATTGTATTAAGACGTTCTAAATTCAAATATTAACGAATAAAATGTCGATGGGAAAGCAGCAATCCGAACACATCAAGCGGCCGATGAATGCCTTTATGGTCTGGTCCAGAGGTCAGAGGAGGAAAATGGCACAAGACAACCCAAAGATGCATAACTCAGAGATATCAAAAAGACTGGGTGCCGAATGGAAGCTGCTGACAGAGATGGAGAAAAGACCGTTCATTGATGAGGCGAAGAGGCTGAGGTGAGTTTATTTGTTACTAAAAATCACTCAGGTCTTCAAAACTTCCGCCAAGGATCAGATTTAATCGGCTTTTTAACCATAGTTGGTACAATAGGGGATCGGACTGTTCACCATATTTTATGAATTTACCATATTTTATTAATTATTTTTAAAATATAGATTAGTAGCAGACGTTTCACGAAGAAAAAAACAGAATCGGTTGAAAAACGAATTTACAGTGATTTTTTAAAGTTTCAATATGTCTGTCTGTTTCAAAAACTATTTTTTGTATGGAGATTATATGGCGTTACTAACAAATTATGTCACAAGTGGGTATGTGCCTCTCTGTTTAATCTTGAATTTCAAACCTTTATAACTCAGTCAATTTTAAATATAGAGCAAAAATTCTTTTAGTGTTCGATAGCAGAAACTAATAAGTTTGGATTTATAAAATAAAAATAAAGTAATCTGATCCCCTATTGTTACAAAAAAGAAAAATAAAATACAAGTAAATGGTTGTAAAAAGTTAGCGTTAAAATGCATGGTACAGTTTTTGGTGCAATGAAATATGTTGTGGAGAAATATTTATACGCTGAAAGAAGTAAGAAGTATGTTATTTTATTATATAAATTTTGCACCAAATCAAATAAGTTTTGCTGAATAATCATAAAAGTAAAATATAATGACACTTGTAAATAACAACTATTTGGAAGTCAAGATTGTATCCATCTTATGTTAAATTTTAATTTTACACAGCAATCTTTAAACATCATTGTCAATTTTCATAAAAATGATCGTCCGTGGCCGAGTGGTCGAAATCTCGACGCTCATTATGGAGGTTCCGGGTTCGATTCCCAGTGGGGATACTGTCAAGCAAATTGATTAGGACTTGAATCACCTGACTGTCTGAAAAGAAAGATGATTCCGTGCTTCGGAAGGCACGTTAAGCCGTTGGTCCCGGCTACTATCTAGTCGTTACGCGAGCCATGTCAGTGGGCTATGGCGGCTCTATAACACTGACACTAGGGTTTGTGAGGTCGGTTGTCGACCTTACAACCCACTCGATAAAGAAGAAGAAGAAGATAAAAATGATAGCAATATTTTCAGACTAACTTTGATGTAGGTAGTTAAAAATATAGAAAATGTCTCTTACTATCGTTGTGAAAATCTTTATAAGAAGCATTTTTCAGGACTTTAATCAGGAAATATTTTTTTTGTGATTTGACTTACTCTCATAGCTCCACATTTCCAAGTCTACAAATAAATTATTTCAATACAACGACCACACAATTTTCCATCCCAAAAAGCCACCAACGAACCACAAACTAATCAGCGTAAAACAAACACGTGTCTATTTAACTTCTTCCAACAAAAAATATAATAAGACCTTTCTCTATCTTTTTAATTCTTTATCTAAACGCAAACAGTCAGTTAAACAAACAGCACACCTGTTTTAGGAGGCGTTATAAAAAAATAACAAGACAAAAAGTTTCATTTGTTGAGTTAGAACGTTTTACCAGAGAGCTGGGTGATTTATCGGAGTAAATATAGTAATAAGCAAATATGAGGTCCCCGGATGCGTTATCTTACTTATGAGATCTTTTTGTATAAGTTTTTATTTATTAACAGGAATAGTTGTGTCAGGTTAATATTTATAACTTAACAAGGTAGTTGGTAAGAAAACTAAAAGCTTGCTCGCAACCTATAGGTTATACCGGCGTATACGCCGATATATGTCATTTTTCTGATTGTGAGGTATTGCATGTAAAACCTTGATATTATATCTTAGAAAGATAACTAGTTATTGTTACCTAATAGATAGGCCCAGTACGGGTTGGTCGACTTCACACACAACCTTTGAATTTCTTCGCAGGAGTGTCGACTAAGGCCTAATCGCCCTAATTCACGGCGGGGATGTGTATCCTCAAGATAGGATAAAGATAGGAAATAATCGTTAATTTAATAATTTTAAAGATTTCTTAGTTTTATAAGTAATCAATATTTTATTTATGTGAATACACCTGTAAAATTAGGATCTGGAGATCCCAATCAATTAGCAAATTATCTAGATATAATGAGCTTAGCCTATGTCTTTCATCTATGTCCCAGAATTATTATAGTACTTCCATTGATATAAAGTAGCACTGCGTTCTGGCAATTTTAACTACTTCCATGCAAAAATCGCGTCGATTTGCTGGTTACTTTTAGATTACACAAACAACTGGTTCAGAGTGAGAGTTTTGAAGCTGAAACGCACCAGTAGACGTCACTAGCAACAGCATAGTTGACTACGACCACGTCTCCCTAATTCAGGCAGGCTTGAGCCCCTCAGCTGCCAGGTGGACTGATGACCTGAGGAAGGTCGCTGGTGCTGGCTGGATGAGGAAAGCGGGTGATCGTGCGCTTTGGCGTGCCCGAGGAGAAGCCTACGTCCAGCAGTGGACTGCAATAGGCTGATTGATTGATTGATTGAGCCCCTCAGTGGGGACTTAAATGAGATCCATAGACCTAAAGTCCCACCCAACAAGTGCAATGACGAAACTTTGAGATGTAACATCGTATAGTTAATAAACGATTTTTCATTTATTCACAATCAAGCAATCCAACAGGATTGCACTCAATAAGACTGGCTTCTAAATAGACAAAATAATGTTTAGACCACTTACAATTTAGGCGACTTGCTGCTAAAGACCTTTTACGTGTGTCGTCCAATACTAAATCTATTTCACGCTCCAAATAAACTTTCCTAACACTGACCTTGGATAACTTTCAATCGAGAGCTAAAATAAAGGGTTGAACCCAATAGTTAAATTCACAGTTATATCTAATCTCGTGAGCCCTCAATAAGCGTGACGCTCAAACAAATGAAGGCGTCACAAATAGGAGCTGACGTGTGGAGCGTGGGGCTAATAAATACAAAGAACCAACCCTTGCGATTTAATGCGAAGCCCCATAGGAATTACATGGAGTCGTTATAACCTCTAACAAAAAAAAAACACGAGACAATGATGACTGTATTTTTGAAGTTTATTGAACAGTATCTAAGATGTATAGGCACATCCCCTTTAACCGGATAATTGTAATCATCATTTTTGGAAAATTAACAATAGTTTTCTACACGAATACTTAATCCTTTGTCTTCGTAAAATATAAAAAATGTTTAGATATTAGCTAGGATAATAAACAACTCAAATTTTTAGATACTTAATTAATAAAATGGTATTGAAAATCTAACTAACTACGACACCGCAAAAAAGTATATTGTTAATGTAATTCTTATGTTGTTAAATGGTGGATTATAAATAATATTTTCTTTCTTTCTTTCTTTAAATTGAATTATCTGTATTATATTGTAATACTACAATCTATTTATAGCAACTTACCTAGCAACGCGAGCCACTTGCAATCACCCTCAAACACCGCCAACAAACATTTCGCATTAACTGCTCTATACATTCCCCATCTTTCTGCAGACTGGAGACATAAGCTCATTTTTATAGCCCTGGCGCCACCAGATAGCGACGCCGGCGCACAATGCTGTTATTACACCCGCTGATAATTGTCTAGGGTTAGCTTAGATTAAATTGATTTGTTAGGCCGTAAAAGCGATTAGAAGGCTTTGTCTCTATTTGTAGGCATGTGGGGAAAGATGACGTTTGTGGGGAATGTTTTGGATTTTAACAGTTTATGGTGATGATATTGACGTTGGCGTTGTAGTGGCTAGGGTTAGACACGGGTTCGATTCCCACCACGTAACAATGTGTTTCCAAGTTTCGATTTTATATACAGGGTGGAAACGTTAAGTGTGTCCAGACGGTTATTTCGTCAATTTTAAAGATATTGCAAAGCTGTAAAATGATATGGAATCTGCATCGCTTAATGCATGAAATGCTTGATAAAATGATATAGAAATACAGAAGAAAAGTACTAGCTATGTGTTCAGAAAATAAAACAGAATAAATTTGTTCCAACTAACTCTTTAAAGTGGTGATACTTAATTCTCTTAAAATACGAGTTTCCTCCATAAGTCCAGGATTATATTACTTATCATAATCATTATCATCAGCAACATATATAAATACATAACTTCTAACATATCATAATTCGCGTAAATGTAACCTAACCTAACCGATTATAGGGCCTAGAGTGTCACTGAGGGTAAAGTTTAAAGAAATCAATATTCTGACATTTGTGTCTCAATATATCTATAACAATCTTGTGTATGTAAAACGAAATATAAGTCATTTTCAGAAGCACAGTGATATATACAATTTTAATACTAGAAATAAAGACAAGTTGGTTGCTTATGTCAGCCGACTACATAAAATTAGTAATTCTTTTAAAGGCAATTGTATACGCTATTACAATAAGGTCCCTACTGATATTAAAAACTTGCCTTTAGACAAGTTTAAAATAATTATAAAACAGAAATAGTATAAAAAAGGTTACTATAGGATATCTGATTACTTAGAGGACAGATGTCCATGGGAATAGATTGCTTGAGTGGCAGGCCCTTTCGATATTTAAGTAGCATTAATTTTGTAATATTTAATTTTTATATTTAAAAAAGGAAACGCAAAAGATGCGACGACTGTGGAGTTTCTTCGGTGAGCTCTTCTCCACAGATTCCGCCATTGTGTTAGTGAACTCACCCAAAAAAAATGTAATGACGGATCTAAGTGATGTAATAACATCCTATGGAAATAAATTATTTTGACTTTGACTTTGATTCTCAATTTAAATACACTTCAATTACTATTGTACCACATTTATGTACCACATTTGTGTACTTAACATTGAAACGATTCCATATTGATTCTTGAGAACAGAACGTTGATAGTGGTTTCCTTCAGACCCTAAACAAATGTCAGTGATAAAAAGGTGAATCACAATACTATGCCTTGTACAATCCCTCTTTATTTATCACTATTTGCATTGTGATATTGATATTCAACCGTGGCTTGGAAATGTTTTAAGAAGGCTATTAAACGTGGTTACGATACGACCCGACAAGATCATAAACACAGACCCTAGTCAGTGAAATAAGTATAATACATACCTACTTCCTACAGAAATACCACTCACCCCCTCCCGCCAATCCATGTCCCAAGAATGTGCCAAGTCATCAACAAATGCAGCAACTTGATTGATCTACATAGCAATTCTAGAGACATGTTTTATAAGACAGTGCTTAGATTTCTTCAGGGACGATGAATTGCCATCCCAAAATAAACATAAATGTTAAGTTTTAAGTTTATTTTTTAGTTCTTAGTTACCTAAGTACTCAGACAAGATCACTGTGGTCTGTGATGAGTAAACTACATGTTTACTGTTTTAGTGATAAATACATAGTAGGTATATTGCATGCGGAGTTTACCTTTAAGTAATTGTTACATTTAGAAAAATAGTTTTATAGTGTTATTATAAAATGAAATAACTTAAACAATTGTTGGTAAACCTATAAATAAAATAAAAAATAAATAATCCATGCTTTCTCACAACGCCCCAAAGCCCGCCCTCTGTTAGTTGCGCTTAAATATCAACAGATGACGCTGAGAGTTTTCTAAAACTCGGTAATGACATGACTTCAGCAGAGAACGACCCCAGCCAGTTGGTTTGTAGTTGAGTTGTCTAATGCTAGACGGCAATTAGTCTTATATAAAAAATAATAGGTTAATTATATATAATGTATAAGAAGGATGTTTTACGTGCTCTCTAAAATTGTGCAATCCAAGTTCGATGTTTGACAGCTCTTATACAGGGTGGCCAACTTGGAGGTATACAACTTTTTTGCCGCCATTTTGTTTTGGCGGTAAATATGACAGTTGTTGCATGAATATAATAATAATAATAATAAATCTTTACTTCTTTTCTCCACAGTAGTAAATTACAGAGCAATTAAAATTATGCTACAAAATAGGTTTTGTGAGAGACTGGAGCCTGAGCTAGGTGAAACCTGTATTACAAGTCTCCAGGACCCACCCTGCCGACATTGGTGCTTAAAATAAAAGTACAAAAATATATTTTACGTGGAATAATGCATTTCCAGTATTTGTGAGTGTGTTTGTGTATTTGTCAAAAGTGTGTTTGTGTATTTGTGTAGGGTTTGTATGTATGTATATTAAACGTGGAATACTGGATTTCCAGTTTTTGTGAGTCTGTTTGTTTATGTAAAGTGTGTTTGTGTATGTATGTGTTTTTGGAGGTGTTCATGAAAGAAAGATTGTATGTATTAAAGTTATGGAGTAATAGTTATGAGGTCTTCAGTGTCACAGTAATCTAAATTTAGCAGCCATAAAGTAGTTTTCTTTTTACATTCAAATTTCGTAAGTGAAAAGTTTTGTATTTGGTTATCAATTTTGTTATATAAAAATGGACCTAAAAATAAGTAATACTTTTGAGCAAAACTAGAGGAGACAGCTTGAATTGGACATATGTTCTTCCTTTTTCTGTACATTAGTGAGTTATTTAATGGGATTTCGGAGTACTGTTTTAAAATTGTATATAGAATAAATAACTGTCTAACTGTTAACACTTTGGTTATCGTGTAAAGATCAGTGGTGGAAAATCTGAAAGGGAGAAATGACATTACTTTTAGTATTGCCCTTTGGGCTCGTTCTAATTTTAACATATAAGTCTTGTTTGCTCCACCCCAAGAAGAAATACAATACAAAAGTATAGATTGACATAGTGAAAAATATATAGATTTTAGGGTGTGGAAGTCGGAAATGATGTGGCGAAGAGTTTTAAAAACATATATTAATTTTCTTATTCTACCACTGATCATATTGATATGCTGTTGAAAGTTGAGCTTGTAGTCAATCTGTATACCTAAGTATTTATAATGATCGACCTGTTTTAAAACTGGACAAGTACAGTTAAGCCCAAGTCACACAGAGCGGGAGCGGCGCGGTCCGGGGCCGGGACGAGCGGGACGGCGCAATGCCGCGCCATAGCACCGTCCTGCTTTCCCGGCCCCGGACCGCCCCCGGCACGGCTCTGTGTGACTTGGGCTTTAGTGTTAGTCTGGGCGCAAGAATGAGCAGTTACACAGAAAGACGATAGGTGGGCGCGGTTGGTGTTTGTCATGCTGAAACTAATATAATTTGTTTTATCTGTATTTAAAGTAAGTATATTCTCGCGAAGCCAACTAGTCACTTTGTTTAATCCCATTTGGGCAAATAAGTAAGTGTCACACCAATATTTTGCACTAAATAAGAGAACAGTGTCATCCGCAAATGCTAAAAGTTTTCCATTCTGAAGAGTTAGTTGGCAAAGGCTATTTATATAAACTAAAAAGAGGGTCGGCCCAAGAATACTTCCTTGGGGGACTCCATATGACACGGGAAGTTCATCACTAACAGCATTTCCTATTTTTACACATTGAGTACGATTTGAAAGATAGTCTTTAAAAAGTAGGAGTTGAGTGTTTCGAATACCGAGATTTTCTAATTTATTTACAAGCAAGGGGACGGAAACAGTATCAAAAGCTTTTTTAAGATCCAGAAAAATTGCTATTGCTTTGTTATTATTATCTAAATTGTGGACTACATAATTAGTTAGCTCATTGACCGCATCTGAGGTAGATTTAGCTTCACGAAAACCGTATTGTGCTTTTGAAAGTAAGTTATTTTTTTCTAAATAATTAATTAGCCGGCTGTTCATTATTCTTTCTAGTATTTTAGATAGAGCTGTGAGTACTGATATTGGTCTATAATTGTTTACTATTGATTTGTCACCGCTTATGTGTACTGGTGTGATCAGAGATTTTTTTAAAAGCATTGGAAAAATACCGCTAGAGAGAGAAAGGTTGCATATGTAAGTTATCGGCGGGACAAGGATATTTCTATGTTCCATTAACAGGTTAGAGGATATATTATCCCAACCAACGGCGCAATTTTGTTTTAAGTTGAGGATAATTGTTTCTATTTCACTATTATCAGTAGGAAGAAGGATTAAGTTGATTGAGTTGTGGTGGCGGAAGAAGGATTTGTAGTATTTTTTTCTGCCAGTGATTTTCCTATATTAGCAAAGAAATTATTTATGTGATTAAGAGATTGGGTTGATGTGATAAGATTGGGTTGATGTGATATTACTTTGTGTAGATACGGCAAATTTACTATGGAGCGTTTTACGATGGAACAACGTGTTTTGCCACATGTCACACGGCACGAGCCACAATAGAAATATTAAAAAGAATGTTTCCTGGTCGATTAATTTTGAGAAACGGTGACATTGATTGGCCCCCAAGATCGCCTGATTTAACAGCTCCTGACTTTTTTCTGCGGGGCTATCTAAAGGGACGTGTCTATGCTAACAGGCCAATGAACCTTCAGCAATTAAAACAAAATATTCAAGACACAGTCACTGAGATAACGCAGGAAATGTGTGAAAATGCGATGAAAAACGCGATGAAAAGGGTATATATACCTCGACTGATATATATACCTCGTTACGTCGAAACGGTTACAAAACTCTAGTAATGTGGACGGTTGAGTTGAGTGGAATATCCTTATTAGTTTCTATGATTTGCGGGAATATCTTCACCAACAGCTCAGGTGGGAAAGTATACAACCCACCGAAAGCCTCGAGCCTACCTTGAATTAGGGCGATCAGGCTGGTTGGTCGACTACTCACACAACCTTTGAATTTCTTTACAGGTGTGTGGTTTTGTCGCGATGTTTATGAGTACTATACGAGCCAAATAAGAATAGGATAGGATTAGCTGCTAACGTCATAGCATAACTGTCACTTTTGTACTGACAGCAATAAAAAATACGGTCTAAAAAATTGGGGTCCCATTGTTCAACTTTATAATTAAATAATGGAATGTTGATATGACGTGCTATTCTGAATAGATAAATAAATAAATAAATTAAACAATTCTGTTTTGAAACTTATTGTGTTACATTACATTTAATTTATTACAAAAAAAATAATCGGGGAATAAATATGATTAATAAAAAAAGTTCATCATTATTTTTGAGAGCTAAATTTGAATTTACTGTAACTATTTTAGGCTCGATTTATAGTCAGCGAGCTGACAGCTGTCAGTTCATACATTTTGCGGCGGGCGGCCGAGTCGCTGACTTATAAATCGAGCCAAAAATAGTGCGCAAAGACATTGTATGATAGTAAAAAATACAAATTTTTTGTACCTTTTTGTTGCACACCCTACCTTACACCTTGAAGTTGAAGCGCAATGCGAATCACGATTGCGGTTTGACAGTACTATTCTTATTTGGTTCGCATTAGTACAACTTGCCGTGTAGTGACGGCAGAGTAGAATACATTTGTCACCAACCCCTACTCTTCCCGTGGGTGTCGTAAGAGGCGACTTAGGGACTACACATTGAACAGGGAACGGGCAGCAGCGCTCTCTGATACAGTAACCTTTTAATCTGCGATCTCCAACCCGCCTGCCAAGCGTGGAGATTATGGCAAAACCCTCCACTTAAGTGGAGGAGGCTCATTGTCCAGCAGTGGACTGTAACGGGCCGTTGATTTTTGATTTTGATTTTTAGTACAACTTATCTTAGCTCAAATCCCTCCACTGCGGAGCAAAAGCTTATTACTAATTTTACCATTTATTCCTGTTTTGTGCTTCATCCATACAGTTGTGTCTCTAATAAATATCGTCTGCGGTCATACAGACGAGATGAAGGGTGTACAATATTTCTCCCATACAACTGCCATCCTAGTCTGGTGGCAGTGGCCTCAATTCGGGATGTCATGCTCTAATTCTAATTTTAAATTCCAGCTATCCTTTTCGTTTTTATGACCAATGAAAGAGAGGTGATGAACGAATGATAACGTAAAATAAGGGCATAGCTGTCAGTTTAAGAGATTTTTAAGTCACATGTTTTAAGTGCTCTCTAAAATTGTGCAATCGACACGGCTATAAGGTTCAAATTCGATGTTTGACAGTTCTAATATTAGGATGGCCATCTCCTGTCCCTTTTCAATCTTTAAAAGGTAAAAAGGACGGACTAACTTAAATTAAGGATTAGAGCGTGACATCCCGGATCGAGGCCAGTGTCTAACAAATACCTCTTAATTCACAATTGCGAATTTAACCATTTAGTATGTATTTTTTAAGAATTATGCAAAGAAGTATAGCTCATAATCTCAAATTCTCAAATACCATTCTTATTGGTATCGATATAAATAAGAAATGAATGTATTGACGTGTTTGTCCATTGCGAGGTTATCGGTCACAATAGCCCAAAAGACGCGCCCATGTTTGTCCTGTACTTAGTTTATCGTCTCCTGTTCGATATTTTGATACAATCGCCTTGTTCAAATAGGTACTCCATTTTAAAATGTTAATGCTCTTTGTATAGGTAAAACGAATGTGTTAAATGCGCCAGTATCCGGCCTGGATTGTCGAAGAAATGCAGGTTCAAACCTTGTTTAAGACAGACAGCATTTTTAAAAATTCGCTAAATATTTAAAAATTTATAAATATTTGAACGTTAGTATGTACTACGTCTCCGAAACTAATCCGAAACAAAATCATCCGGCTGAGGACCAAGGTGGTAGATATCGTCCAGAAATGTAGCAAGCTGAAGTGGCAGTGGGCTGGCCACAGCCGTCGCAGAACCGATGAGCGTTGGAGCAGACGGGTTCTCGAATGGAGACCGCGTCTCGGGAAACGTAGTGTGGGGGCAGGGGGGCGCCTGCCAGGTGGACTGACGACCTGAGGAAGGTCGCTGGTGGTGGCTGGATGAGGAAAGCGGGTGATCGTGCGCTTTGGCGTGCCCTTGGGGAGGCCTATGTCCAGCAGTGGACTGCAATAAGCTGATTCATTGACGTCTGCATAATCTACGGTTGCCAATTTAACGTTCTTTAATAACATGTTTTGACCGAAGGAAAGTTTTAGCAGGTTTCTTCAGTATGTGTCATATTCAACCATGTTTCTGACAAATAAATTATTATCTAATCTTGATAAATTCCTATGTAAACAAATAAAAAAATAAAATTTTACATTTAAGAAACTTAACGTGTTGAGTCGTTACTTTTCATAATAACAAAATATCTTGGACAGAACTCGAACCTGTATTCTTGGCTATGCAACGAAGGTAAAAATAAAATTAAAGAAAAAAAACCTTTTTTAAAAACAAGCTTTTATTATTTGTTAAGAAAATGAACTAAAAAGTTAAAAATAAATTAACTCTAATTAGAAGTATAACACTTTATAAGTTCATTGTAACCTTTAACGATAATTAAGCTTCTTTGTCTACGACAAAATAATTCCATATCGTAATCATATATTTTTAACACCAAAACTTTACACCTTAATTATTAAATCTTCCCGTTTTTATTACAGTCTCAATTTTATAAATAAAAAAGCGTGTTACATTGTGATAGCTTAATTATACCATCAAAATGTAACACGCTTTTATTATTTATAAAATTGAGACTGTAATAAAAACGGGAAGATTTAATAATTAAGGTGTAAAGTTTTGGTGTTAAAAATATATGATTACGATATGGAATTATTTTGTCGTAGACAAAGAAGCTTAATTATCGTTAAAGGTTACAATGAACTTATAAAGTGTTATACTTCTAATTAGAGTTAATTTATTTTTAACTTTTTAGTTCATTTTCTTAACAAATAATAAAAGCTTGTTTTTAAAAAAGGTTTTTTTTCTTTAATTTTATTTTTAACTTTTTAGTTTGTTTAATTCGAGATTTACTACGACGTAGTTAGTAGCGCGTAGCAGCGTTTTTCCCTTATGTAGTCCGTAGTACGTTCACATAATAATGTGCTGCTTTGAGCACTTAAAGTTTATGTATTTTATTTGTATTTAAATATTTCATTTTTTTTTGTTTGTAGTAGGGTAAACTAATGTTTAAATTAGTTATGTAATCACAAGTTAGTTATTTGTAACATTTCTCATTCTATCCATTTCTTTTAATGCATCAACATTACAAGGTTTCTTCGAAGTCAACTTGGAGCAGTCAAGTTCTTCGATTCGAAGTCCTGCTAAAGACTTAACTCTGCTTAAAGCCACATAAGCTTGACCAGCAGCAAATAATTTAGAGCCTAGATAAATAACAGCATGATCTACAGTAGTTCCCTGCATTTTGTGCACAGTTGAAGCCCAAGACAAGACAATCGGAAGCATTCTTCTTTCAGCTGTGCCGTAATTAAATTTAGCAGGAAATTGAATTGATTTAGGCTGTATTATGTGAATGCCATCCTTGCCGAGGTCCATTGTAGAGGGATAAGGGCTTCAGTACAACAGGGTTCGCCCTGGTACCCTGAGGCGCAACGTTAGCGATATGAAATGTTTATACACTCTCATACCATTCAGCCCTCGGCACGTGCTCACCTTGGCATTGGGGCATCCATCTAATCAATCAGACATAATAATATAATAATCCACATTCATAACAAACGGAACGAACTTTTTCCCAAATCTGTTGGAGTTGCATATTCACGCCAACTAAGATGCTCGTCAAAACGAATCAAATGAGCGCAAACTCGATCGGGTTGCGTCGTTTAATTACGGAGTTCCTATGACCACCTTCCAGCTCCATCATCAGACCCTGGTTACCATATAGTATCACAGTACTCGACAAGACGAAACAAATGGGCCTAAACTCGATGGAGTTGCGTCGTTCCGGAGTTCCCATGGCCACCTTCCAGCTCCATCATCAGACCCTGGTTACCATGTAGTATCAAAGTACTCGTCAAGACAAATCAAATGGGCCCAAACTCGGTGGGGTTGCGTCGTTTAATTACGGAGTTCTTATGGCCACCTTCTAGCTCCATCATCGAGTCTGATTTAGTATCAAAGTATTCGTCAATACCAATCCAACAAGCCCAAACACGACTATGTTATGTTGTGTATTTGTGGAGTTCCTGTGACCACCTTCCAGCTCCATCATGAGACCCTGGACATCACGTAGGACTGAAGATCTAGTCAAGACAAATCCAACAAGCCCAAACATGACTAAGTTATGTTGTGTATTTGTGGAGTTCCTGTGGCCACCTTCCGGCTCCATCATGAGACCCTGAACATCACGTAGGACTGAAGATCTAGTCAAGACAAATCCAACAAGCCCAAACATGATTAAGTTATGTTGTGTATTTGTGGAGTTCCTGTGGCCACCTTCCGGCTCCATCATGAGACCCTGAACATCACGTATGACTAAAGATCTTGTTAAGACAAAACCAACAAGCCCAAACACGACTAGGTTGTGTTGTGTATTTAAGGAGTTCCTGTGGCCACCTTCCGGCTCCATCATGAGACCCTGGATATCACGTATGGCTAAAGATCTTGTTAAGACAAATCTAACGAGCCCAAACACGACTAGGTTGTGTTCTGTATTAGAGGAGTTCCTATGGCCACCTTCCGTCTCCATCATCAGACCAGCTCCAAGGTACCATAATATTGCATTGTCATCCGATTTATACATGAATGCAAAATTTCAGCTCAATCGGAAACTGGGAAGTGGATCAAATTTAACTTGCAAGATTTGATTACAGACAGACAGACAGACAGACAGACAGACAACGGGACAGGTGAAACTAAATAAAAGCTTGTAAAAAATATCTTCCATGGGCAGCTACGATACAACCAGTAAGACCTATGCTATGTCTTGTAACTATTTTGTTTTGTAACTATTTTGTTTAACTGTTTTGTATTATAACTAACTGTCTTCTAGTCTACTATAAAAGATAATCTAAAGATCCGTAATGAAAAATAACGTATAACGTATACAAATAAAGTAATTTTTTTTTAGTTTTATGGTCCGGTGGACCAAATCTTTTTTGTGTACACAACGCTTTATTTGTTAGAGTTTTTGCACAGTCATTTTAATATATTTATACATGGATTTGATTTATAAACTGGATACACACACTCCAAGGCAAACATTCAGTTAGTACCGAGACGCCGCGGTAGACCCCGACTCACATGGCTATCAGTTTTAAATAGTGACCTCAAAACCCTAGATTTAGATTCTACGTCGACCCAGAACAGAGCAAGCTGGCGAAAAGCGATTAGGAGAGCCGACCCCAACTGAAGGAAACGCAAAAGATGCGACGACTGTGGAGTTTCTTCGGTGAGCTCTTCTCCACAGATTCCGCCATTGTGTTAGTGAACTCACCCAAAAAAATGTAATGACGGATCTAAGTGATGTAATAACATCCCATGGAAATAAAATATTTTGACTTTGACTTTGAGTTCTGAACATGGGATAAGGCCGAAGAAAGAAGAAGACACTCCAAAGCAAAAAAAACTCTAGCTACTGTCATATTTGTTACTCAAACCAACAACCACCCGCTTTCATATCTTCATATCGATGCATTATTTACCGAATTCGATTGCGTTGAGAAATACTCGATAAAAAAGCCAAGAAATACAAACAACGCGTATCGAGATACAGAATAAGATACGCTTTTTTCGCCCCCAAAAGCCATATTGTGTTATTTCTTACTTTCCGGTATCATGTTTGTATAGTAAAGAAAAGTAAATACAGTAATGAAGGAATTGATAGATATTGATAGTGCAGGGCGTTGACCGATTTTGTGAACAGTTTGGTTGAGCTATCAGTTGAGTTATTTTACAGTTATATTTGTAAACGCTATTATAAACTATAGTTTATGCGTCTGTATTATGTAGATCTGACAGATTGAACTTCGATATGCGTTATTTTTTTTTTACTATTGAATTCAGTTCGTGTTTTTTTTAGGGTTCCGTAGCCAAATGGCAAAAAACGGAACCCTTATGGATTCGTCATGTCTGTCTGTCTGTCTGTCCGTCCGTATGTCACAGCCACTTTTTTCGGAAACTATAAGAACTATACTGTTGAAACTCGGCAAGTAGATGTATTCTGTGAACCGCATTAAGATTTTCATACAAAAATAGAAAAAAAACAATTAATTTTGGGGGTTCCCCATACGTAGAACTGAAACTCAAATTATTTTTTTTCATCAAACCCATACGTGTGCAGTGTTTATGTATAGGTCTTTAAAAATGATATTGAGGTTTCTAATACCATTTTTTTCTAAACTGAATAGTTTGCGCGAGAGATACTTTCAAAGTGGTAAAATGTGTCCCCCCCCCCTGTAACTTCTAAAATAAGAGAATGATAAAACTAAAAAAAATATATGATGTACATTACCATGGAAACTTCCAATGAAAATTGGTTTGAACGAGATCCAGTAAGTAGTTTTTTTTTTAATACGTCATAAATCGTAAATCGTAAACCGCGGCTACTATCTAGTCGTTACACGAGCCAAGTCAGTGGCTTTTGGCGGTTCTATAACACTGACACTAGGGTTTCTGAGGTCGGTTGTCGACTTTACAACCCACACGATCGGAACCCTTCATGGGCGAGTCCGACTCGCACTTGGCCGCTTTTTTAAATATAGTGGTATTTCTACAAAACAGTATAATAATATACAAGCTACTTACACGTACTCTTTTTATGATGATGAACTGATGATGATATTGAAGTAAACATAATAATAATAATAAATATTATTATTATTAAATTCCCCTTAAAGGTGAACTGAAGAAGTTTCCCCTAAGTAAAGGTCAAAATAAAATGATATGAGCGAGACGACGCAGCGTTCGAACGTGCACCGATTTGTGGAAATATGCAAACTGCTGCACAGTGCAGCGTCCAATACACAAAAGTCAAATATCGATCAACGAGATAAAATATTTGTAACTATCCACAAATTACTATTAATATCTACTGCATTCAATGACACATAATAACAAACAAATTTCTCGGAAAACTTTTCAGTACTTTGCGTCGAAGTTCACACGGACTGTATGCAGGATTCCTCACGATATTATCCTTTACAATGAGAACATTCAATAAACGTAATATCAATTTGAAATTCGAAAATACATGTTTGAAATACAATAATTCATAACGTGTGAAAATAGTAAAAGATATAACTTTTAGTGACAACTATTTGGACTATTAAAGAGACATCTTTTCCCTGCTATTTTCAAATTTTACGCCATTTCAGCGCAATAAAACAACTTCATCTCCATTATGAACAGTGAGTACCAAATTTTATCAGCAGTAACAAAAGCACGCGCAGAATAACTTTATTATTTATGCAATAAAGTGCGTGATTGGCGCGACCGCCCTTATACCAACAATGACCGCTCACAATGCACGGATTATTGCATTGTTCTGCAACAAATACTAACAATCGGCATGATTCTCCACTCTGATTCACAAATTTGAACCAAACGCCGCTAAACTTACAACTAAACTGCGCTGGATTTTGATCTTTAATGCCTTAGAACTGGGTGGGTTTGTTCCTTGCGCACGCGTCAGTTACGTCATACGTTTGTTTACGGATCCAGCGCTGTCCGATTATGCAGCTTTGTGACAGAATTTCGCGATTGTCAGCGAGTCGATAGTAATTATTCGAGTGGACTTTGAATGCAGGTTGCACTGTTTGGTGTATGCTTATTGCGTATGTACGTATCTATTCCGTTTTTAGATTCCGTAGTCAAAAAGGAACTCTTATAGTTTCGCCATGTCCGTCTGTCTGTCCGTCCACGGCTTAGCTCAGAGACTCTTAGTACTAGAAGGCTATAATTTGGCATGGATATACATATTAATCATGCCGACAAAGATGAAGAATAAAATCTTTAAAAAAAAGTACACTTGAAGTGGGGGTTATTTTATTTTATTCAAGGCTACCTTATAGTGTGAGGTATCGTTGTATACCTTCTTTAAAATTAAAGTGGGTTTGCTAAAACCATTTTTCGATACTAGTGTACGTTTCAGAAATATTTCGTTTTAAAGTGCTTATTTTTGTGAGAGTCAAGTGTCGCCCCTCCCCCCCCCCCCCCTACCAACGAAGCCGTTGTATTTACAAATGTGAAAAAAAAACACGGTAGTATATATAAGTAGTGTATTATGATGAATTTAAACAGAAAATTATTATCATCAAGTCGGCTATAAAGGCTATCGAATAATAGACCAACTTATTGTCATAGAAAAATATTTTGATGAATATTAACTGTCTTAAACAGGTACCCTGCACTTTGCTTGGCCTGGCACGTGCTTGGCCGGTCATTTTTTTCTACAGGTGGTCTTAAGAATGGCTACGGCGTAGTAAGCGTAGCAATTCGTAGCTAAAAAGCTATGAAGTACGTATTTAGATATTGGGCAAGTATTTTGCATAAATTACTTATGTTTATCAATCAGCCTATTGCAGTCCACTGCTGGACGTAGGCCTTCCCTTGGGCACGCCAAAGCGCACGATCACCCACTTTCCTCATCCAGCCACCACCAGCGACCTTCCTCAGGTCATCAGCAGGTGCAATAGGCTGATTGATTGATTGATTGATTGACTTATATTTATATTAAAATCTCTTTTAGAAAAAAGTATATATAATAAGAAAACGAAACTATTATTTACATAAATTTTTACAGTAACATAAAACCAGACCAGCATTTTTCCAATGCTCAAGAGGTCCATCATTTTGGCAATGTTTTTTTTTTTTTTCATCTATACTATTTTAAATTAGTGGGGTACCTGCAAGAATTTATTTTTAAAACAAATGCCGCTTGTTTATTCAGTAGCTGGACACCATACTATATTTTCTTCTTTCTTTCGGCTAAATTAAATAATTGTCTTATGCTGCATTGCTTCTGTCTTTCTTTTAAAAAATGTGATGTACTACTTACCTTGAAGTTTCAAATTTTTGTTGTTTAGCACAATTTTTACTTGTACACTGTTTCCTTTTATGTTGTACGTTCACGATTTTGGTTTGCAGTCTGGATCTGAACAATTTAGTTTTCTCCTGTATTGTCACATTATGATTCTCTAAATAATTAATAAATATAAAAATAACCAGATATAAAAATAAGCAGCGGTTTAAGGGTGATATTTGTTACAGAGCCCTACACATGAAAGAGCACCCGGATTACAAGTACAGGCCGCGGCGGAAACCAAAGGCCCTCATCAAGAAGGAACCCAAGTTCGGCTTCGGCATCAGCGGCCTCATGGCGCCGGTACCCAGACTTATGACTCCACAGGTATCATGTCATCACTCGTATTTCATTCATCATCGTCATCTTCAACAGCTCATATACGTCCCCATCAAGACAACCCTGAATTATTGCGATTAGGCCTTTGTCGGGTTATTTCCAGTGCGAGTTGGTCCACTTCACACACCACCTGTGAATTTCTTCACGGGAGTGTGGTTTCCTCACAATGGTTTCCTTCGACGTAAGAGTGTCGAATAAACGTACATAATATGAATTCAAAATAAAACGCATAGGTACGTTATGGAGGTACGACATTAAAACATCAAGCAGGCAAATACCAACTTCGTACTATCCAGACAAATTTCTGAGGACATTTTGTGCTTCTACTCCCTAACTTCCTTAATCCCTTAGTCCGACCAACAGATGCCGCACCCAGGACTGCCTCAGCTGCCAATGCCTCATCATCTACTACAAGACAAGCCTGACCTAAGCCGAGCATTGTTCCCTCCACTGCCATACCCGTTCTACCCATTCAAACTGCCAACTGATGATGGGAAGTTGGCTGCCGAATTAGCACATCTACAGGTAAACAGCTGAATATTCAGGGATTTGTAAAAGATTGGGTGATGCATCCATGGCTGTATTGGAACTCAATATGTCAAGCCTGACTTAAACTTGTGCCTAAGCTGATATTCTCGCCGCTGCCATACCCGTTTCACCAAGCTGCCGACTGATGATGGGAATTTAGCTGCTGAGTTGGCAGTAAATATCTAAATATTCAGGGATTTATAGTTGGAGTTCTGCATCTAGGACTGCTTCATCAACCAATATTATATTATTCATGTTAGCAAAACTGATTTGATACGTGCATTGGTCCCGCCACTGCCATATCCGTTTTAATAACCCTTCAGACTGCTTGTAGCTCGCGGAGAATTATTTCCATGTTCAAAATTAAGACAGAAGCTTAACTGGAAATAATCTCTTCAACGATGTTTTATCCATCTCTATCTCTACATATAACTTAAGTGAGCGGGTATATCGCAAGGAGAACTGACAGCTACTTTGGCAGGAAAGTGTTTAAGTGGCGGCACCGGAAGACACACCATAAAAAAAATAAAAAAATAAACACCTTATATTATAATCCCACAATCTGGTTAAGGTCGCGGGCGGCGCTAGGCCGGTTAAAATAAAGATTCTTAGAGGAGGCTTTTATCCAGCAGTGGGCATCTTTAGGTTGAGATTATGAAGTTCCCTGGATGTCATGTCTTTTTCCTCCAACAGGCCCTCTACGGTGGAGCGTTATACAGCAGTGCACTTTACAACAGCGCGCTTTCCCCTTGCGGATGTCCACCCAGACGGAGCCCTTCCCCCCCCTCAGACGTCAAGCGTCCAGTAGCCTACGTCCTGATGAAGAGCGATGAGGAACCTCCCCAACACGTGATATGAAGGCCGGTACCGCTCCCGGCCAGGGCCTGGCCCCACTGGGAGCAACCTTCTACGTCAACCCAAGGGGAGGAGAGAAGCAGTTCTCCTGATAGCGTGTAAGACTGATAGGCAATGTGTATGAAGACTTATGTAACGCGAGAATGAGGGGTGTGGCTTTCGACTGTAAAGATCTTTCTTCTCCAAGGTGAATAGTATAGACGATGATATTAATACGTTTAAAAAAAAACAGTTCTTTTTTATTACAAATATCAATCTTCGTGTTTTTCAGTAAGCTTAATTACGCAGGGTAAGTCTATAGAAGTCCATAGCAACTCCAGTAATATTAGGGAATGGCAGTTAATATCCCATTTCTGATAACAAAAGTCAGTCATATTATTATGAAATGTTGGGAAAATCTGAATTTCAAGTATCAATAGTAAATATTGTTTTATCTATCAATTTCAAAACTGTATGAATAGTAAATGTGTATTTTTCTGAAAGAAATACCAGTGCAATAGTAACGTTATACTTAGGTGCAATGTAGTGTAGTAGCTGTTGTAAAATAATTAAAATATTGTTTTCAAAGTTGGTGATTTTGACAAAAGTAGTTATATTAATCAATGTCGATATCAAGCGAATGCAGCAAGTGGGAGGATTATGGTCTCTTTCTATTTCTCTGATAGCGCGATATTTGATATTTGTATGTTTATTTTTTAAGAGATTAGGTACGTTAAAAACTTAGATAACCGATGTATAATATAAATTTTGGCGAGTCTAATTGCGATAGTTTAAAATGTCAATAGTACCTATAGTGGTGTATGTCAAAATCAACATCATCATCATCAACGGCCCGTTACAGTCCACTGCTAGACTGTGAGCCTCCTCCACTTAAGTGGAAGGTTTTGCCATAATCTCCACGCTTGGCAGGCGGGTTGGAGATCGCAGATCAAAAGGTTACTGTATCAGAGAGCGCTGCTGCCCGTTCCCTGTTCAATGTGTAGTCCCTAAGTCGCCTCTTACGACACCCACGGGAAGACTAGGGGTTGGTGACAAATGTATTCTACTCTGCCGTCACACGGCTAAATCACGTATGTCAAAATCACCTTGTTTTAATTTTTGGACGGACTTATCTCTATTTCCATCAGAGTTATAGCGGGCACGGACTTAGTCAAAATCACTGTCTTTGGCAACCCTACAGTATTAATTCAAATAGATGGACATATCATACGATATTGTAAACATAAGTGTTAGTTAGAAAGTGTCACGTCAATTTGTATAAAAAACGTTCATTTAAAACCTATTTTAGTTAACTCATGGATTTAATGGTTTTAAAAAGACTCTGTTTGAATACTCCAGTAAATTATTTCGATTATGCTTTCTAAAATTAATTTTCTTATGATTTTGTTTAGGTATATCTCTATATTGTAATAAATTTCTATGCCCATCTTCTACATATCTTTAGTAATATCATGTTTGTAAAGATGTAAATATTATTATAATAATACTTATTATAAAATTATCAATTCATAACGTAAACGTTAATAAAGTTATACATTATTTTTATAATTTCTTCTTGTCTGTTATGTTACACAAGTGTTTTGTTTTTTATTAATAAAAAAAAGAGAGCGTAATTATGACAATGCAATAAAATTAAAAATTTGGTGTAATAGATTACGATGATAAATTACAACTGAATTAATTTGTTATCAACTTAAATATTAATGACGTCCCCACAAAGGGGCCAGGCCTACCCGGAAGGCGACTAGGCCTTATTAAATTTTAACTTTGTTGAAGCACCCACTTCATATACGTTATTTTTCATTAGTTAATTTTGTTAAAGTAAATGTTTCTTGTTAATTAATACATAGTTATTTTTAAATTTAAATATACTTACTAACAAAAGGCATATTTCTTCTTATGAAAATAAATGTTGATTTTCTACTTTTTGTAACAGTAGGTATTTCTTTACAGATATAAACATAATACAATTGAAAATAAAGAAATCTTTAAGGAAAACATGTAGTATTTTTTTCTGTATAGATAAATTTTTTCCCGACTAACAGAACATAACGAAGATTTATATTAAAAAAGAACCGAACCCAATTCACGAGCAAATCGAACATGTGTGCTCACTATTCAAGTGTTTATCAGAGTATAATTGAGAGGGTGTCCGTATTCATAGTCGAGCACTCCACAATGGAGAGACACTCACATTTTGAATGTGTGTATGCGATGTCGTATTTACCTTCTAAAAGGGATCTAAAAACGACATGAGTTGAACTTTTACATAATACCTTGCCTGCAATTAGACGTTTTCCCGCATAATTATATAACTCCGTACTTTAACTATACGACCCGGATTTTTTTTGGCTTTTCGTTGATCAGTCAATCAGTAATAGATAATTCTTGCTTTACAATTAAACAAGATGTTACAAAAATACACATTAAGGGAAATAAGGGGGTTTCCCCAAGGTATATAAAGTTGTCAGACGAAAAAATTGTCAGTAAGTTCACTACAAAGATTAACTTGACACTGGCACAAGTTTAACTAGTGCCATAAAAAAAAAGATTACTGACGCGCGTCGTCGTCGCCTCGTGCTAGGCGACCGTCTTTTGTTACTCTGAGGTAGGTAAGAAAAAATAAGATGTTGGGTATATGCCCAAAATCCTATACCTATCTTCTTGATTTTCTTCTTGCTTTGCTTGCAACTACTTGCAACTCATGACGACGTTGAGATACAAGATTGTCCAAGCCTCTAGAAATTGAATGATTTCAGTATAGTACATCCAATTTTGATACTAGAAAGAAAAGAAGAAAATATACTCACCGGCACAACTAACCGCCCCCCCCCCCCCCCCTTCATATCAGGGAATACTCGTGATTGTTTATAATTCTATTAGTTACAGCTGCGATGTTAGTTAAAAAGTAGTTAATTTAACGTTTAAATTTAAGTGTGTTTAATTTTATCAATAAATCAATTGTAATGTATGTATAACAATAAGCGTAGTTTAAAACCCGAAATACAAGGGTGGGCGGTTAGATGTGTCGGTGAGTATATTATTTAACATCCACCATTTAACAATATAACAGTAAATAATTACTTCATTATATAACTTAACTAAAAGCGGATAATAGGGAACGTCTCAGTCATCGGTCCACCTTGTGGGAGGCCCTCTCCAACACTACGCCTTCCGGCCCGTCGTCGCCGTGCAAGCCAGGAGAGAGCCTTTCTTCCCCACTCACTTTCACTTCGTCGAGCTATATGGCCTGCCCATTGCCACTTCAACTTACTAATCCTGAAAGCTATGTCAATGACATTGGTCTTTCTACGTATCTCCTCATTAGATTCGATCACGTAGAGAGACACCGAGCATAGCTCTCTCCATCGCACGCTGAACGACCTTGAGCTTGTTCATGAGACCAAAAAATTGGCTAAAATATGGCAGATCAATAAAACATCTTATTTTGAACACTAAATGTAAACTATAATAAACGTAGGTACATTATTCATAAAACCACAAGTTTTTAAACTACTTCTTATAAAATAACAATATTCATAACGTAAATTATCATAATAATTAATAACCAATTACAAGTTTAAAGAATAATTACGTCAATACAGAGAAAGAAGTGATAAATTCCTATTACTACGAAATAACATCTGTTCAAAGAGAGACGAATACCGCGGAATCCGATGTCGCTTACTCATTCACTCGCGTGTGTTGACTAATCTTTTGTCCCGCTCGAATACATTCGGCGCAGGATTCACCTCATCCTGCAGTATTCGTCTCACTTTGCTCATATACATCGCCACCGAGAGGCTCGAGCCTACACTCGATTCGTCTCAGCTGATCAAAATCTTTCATACTTACAGTCTTAAGATAACAAATATATGATATAAGATAACAACTCTTAAGCCCAAGTGACACAGAGCCGTGCCGGGGGCGGTCCGGGGCCGGGAAAGTGGGACGGTGCTATGGCGCGGCATAGCGCCGTCCAGCTTGTCCCGGCCCCAGACCGCGCCGCTTCCGCTCTGTGTGACTTGGGCTTTAAGGGCCCTTTTCCCGAAAGTTGAGGCATTATACGCGACGAGACCGCTTGCGCCCGCGTCGCAAACCAGCCATCGCAACTTGAACTCCGGTACTACGGCTGGCGGCATGACTTGGGCTTTAAGGGCCCCTTTTCCCGAAAGTTTAGGCATTTTACGCGACGAGACCGCTTGCGCCCGTGTCGCAAACCAGCCATCGCAACTTGAACTCCGGTACTACGGCTGGCGGCATGACTTGGGCTTTAAGGGCCCCTTTTCCCGAAAGTTTAGGCATTTTACGCGACGAGACCGCTTGCGCCCGTGTCGCAAACCAGCCATCGCAACTTGAACTCCGGTACTACGGCTGGCGGCATGACTTGGGCTTTAAGGGCCCCTTTTCCCGAAAGTTTAGGCATTTTACGCGACGAGACCGCTTGCGCCCGTGTCGCAAACCAGCCATCGCAACTTGAACTCCGGTACTACGGCTGGCGGCATGACTTGGGCTTTAAGGGCCCCTTTTCCCGAAAGTTTAGGCATTTTACGCGACGAGACCGCTTGCGCCCGTGTCGCAAACCAGCCATCGCAACTTGGCGACACGCCACAGTATAATCAGCATATTATAGTTTGTTTGACTTTATTGGCTATCCTAGGAATTTTGTTAGATGCGATGAATAAATTATGTACAAAACTAACACAACATGTTTGAATTTATAGAATAGAATGTTTTTTATTTGCCAAAATACATGTAAGTAAATAAATGATTAAAAAACAAAAAAACCCGACTGCGTGAAAAATTTAAAACTTTCAAACTTAATTACTAAATTAACTGAAAAAATGCAAATAAGTTGTTTTTTTTTTAATGATCGTGGTGTTCACAATTAGCAGTCGGGGGCATCAAATATTCACAATATCATAATATCACAGCGTACTTGGGAATGCAGTCGGGTTTTTCGTTTTTTTTAATAAGTTTTTTATTTGTTGTAACCGATATTGTTGTGTCACTTCCACACATTATATAAGGTGCCCCGTTATTAGTGTCAAATATTTTCAGAGCTGAAAGAAGAAGTTCTGATCTTCACTTCATAAAAAAAAATAGATCAATTTACACGTTAGTTTTCAAACAACTTGGTTACCTAATCATAAAATAAAAACATCACCCTCAACCAGCTGATCACTACTACATTTGCATTCATGCACGCACACATGTGTACATGTAGAGGATGATCTATTTTTGGCATGTCTGATGATGATTTTTTTTTGTTAGAAAAAAAAGCTTTTAGACTAACGTGTAGATTTTCGAAATATTTTTTTACATGACTATTACTCTCAACGCTGAAAATATTTAACACTTATGACGGGGCACCTTATATACCTAGGTAACTCAATTTAAAACATTTAAGATTTTGTTGTTTTTAGCATTTCTCATTCCAAATTACATTTCAATTCAACATATTATCAGTTGTATATATTTTACCCCTTTAATTTGATACCTCACTCGATAGGTTTTGGTGAGATAACATTTTTGAAGTCTATATGTTTTAGCGCCAAAAATCAGCCATCTTGGTTTTTCATAAGTTTGATGTACCCAGTGTCACTCTCACAAGTAAGACGAATCGAACTAAAACAATATAGAAACTTTGTATTTCTTCACCAAGTATTCGGTGTGCAAATACTTTGTAGGTATAAAATAATACCTATCAGTCTTAATTTGAAATTTCGAATAACAAGTTACCGAAAGCTTTTAGTGGCGAAAAACGTAAGAACGAAATACCAAAATCACGAATAATTCTACAACGAATGTTTGCTGTTCCTAATAGTGTAACAACGAATGCACGCAATGCCGAAAATCGCAACACCTCGATAACGCAGCCACGAATTATGTTGCAACTTATAATGTAACAACGAAGAATTATTATTGTCAACAGTTCATATACGTCCCCACCGAGGGGCTTTAGTCTACCCTAAATTAGGGCGATTAGGCCTTAGTCAACCACACGCTGGCCCAGTACGGGTTGGTCGACTTCACACACAATCTTTGAATATCTTCGCAGGAGTGCGCAGGTTTCTTCACGATGTTATCCTTCACCGTAAGAGCGTCGAATAAACGTACATATGAAGTCGAAATTCGAAAACACATTGGTACGTGGTGGGAATAAAACCCGCATCTCCCGGACGGGAGGCAGCGGCCCTAGCCACTAGACCACCGACGACGCTCTCACGACGAAGAATTAATTATTTGTTGTTTATACTTCTTTACGGTTAATAATTTGAAGTACCAATAATTTCATGCTGTGTGCAATGGGTAAAAACGTAACTTTATGTACTCCTTCCAGCCTTTTTTTACGATAAAAGGTAGTCTCTATGTCCTTACCTAAACTTTAGTCCACCAACATCTAACAGTTATAAACAGAGTTGGTTTCGTTTTTATAATATTATTAGTAGGGATAACGCTGTACTTTTTAGATATACATACTCGTATTGTTTTTGTAGTAATACAGTAGGCGTTAAATAAATATTAAACGTTCTATAGTGCAACAAACTTATCTCACCCGGTGAGTGAGTCGCTGTAATCGCTTATCTGACTTGAAAACAAAATTACATTTCATACTGGCAACATTAGTTCCAGATTCAGCCACCGGGTCAGATAAGTTTGTCGCACTGTATGAATGTAAGTTTGAGGGTAAATGAATAAAAATTAGATATAAAAAACGGCCTGTGAAGATGTCGGAACTAAAATTTTTAGTTTCAAAAAATAATAAACAGCAACTGTTGATCCAAGGATATTTGTATACTCTGGATAAATGATTACATGATAAACGATACTGGCAATGTGTAAAAAAATCTAAATACAAGTGTTGTGCGCGCGTTATTACTCAGGTTAGTACCAATTTATACGTTACGTTAAGAAGATTCAAGTAGTTATCCTAGTGTATAAAGCCCACTTGGGGGCCCTTGGCATTTTTGGTCGTAATCTTGCACTAATCTATCTAACTTTAAACATCTTAATTAAATCATTTAAATAACACCTAACTATTTAGTACCTTGTACTTAATTAAATAATTTGTTTACAGGAAAATGCTAACAAATCACTTGAAGTGAGAAAATTGAGCTAGACTTTGCCATGCGATTTTTCACATATTAGGTACACGACGGGCACAAGAACAGTGCAAAATCCAAACGGTCTAGCATGATCTGCTCTTGACTGTGCCTGCTTATTCAGACAGTATACATACAAACCTACCTATGTGTTAATCTAACGCTTCCTCTATCTACATACAGTATACACCCATAGAGATACAACATACACCCATAGAAACAAACTTTCGCATTTATAAGTGAGATACATACACAAAGTTACGTTTTTACCCATTGCACACAGCATGAAATTATTGGTACTTCAAATTATTAACCGTAAAACAAATATGTAATAATTTGTGGCCTCGTTATCGAGGTGTTGCGTTTTTCGGCATTACGTGCATTCGTTGTTACACTATTAAGAACAGCAAACATTCGTTGTAGAATTATTCGTGATTTTGATGTTTCGTTCTTATGTTTTTCGCCACTTAAAGCTTTCGGTAACATGTTATTCGAAACTTCGAATTTCGGTAATATTTAATTCTTCGCTGTTACATTATAAGTTGCAACATAATTCGTGGCCGCGTTATCGAGGTGTTGCGATTTTCGGCATTGCGTGCATTCGTTGTTACACTATTAGGAACAGCAAACATTCGTTGTAGAATTATTCGTTATTTTGATATTTCGTTCTTACATTTTTCGCCACTAAAAGCTTTCGGTAACATGTTATTCGAAATTTCGAATTTCGGTACCATGGAGCGCAAAATTATTAGAGTTAGATATCAGGGAGATAAATCTTAATAAATTAATTTCTAATCCAATTCAACAACCAAATCATGAATTTGAGGAAATTGTGATTAAAGTTCTAAAAATTTAAATAAATAGGAAAAATATTTTATTAGAATTAAATAAAAAATAAATAAGAAATAGTTAATAAAATTAAATTAAAAAAATTAAAAAAAATATATTATAATATATATATATATATATGAAATTAATTATATTAAATATTTAATATAATATTATTTAATTATATTTTTTTTTTTTTATATATATATATATATAACAAATTTTGTGCCAGCAGTTGCGGTTATACAAATATTAAATTAAATTTTATTAGAAATTAAATAATAAATAAATATAATTTAAATAAATTATTAGGTAAAATTTTAATTTATTTAAAAATTAATTATATTTTATGTTTAAATATATTATGATATTAAACTAGGATTAGATACCCTATTATAAATAATTTAAATTAAAATACTAAAATAGTAAAGAATTATTTATTGAAACTTAAATAACTTGGCGGTATTTTAGTTCATTTAGAGGAATCTGTTTAATAATTGATAATCCACGAATAAATTTACTTAATTTATAATTTTGTATATCGTTGTTAAAAAATATTTTTTAGTAAAAATAATATTTTAAAATTTAAATCAGATCAAGATGCAGATAATAATTAAGAATATAATGGATTACAATAAATTTATTTAAATGAGTAATATTTTGAAATAATAATTTGAAGTTGGATTTAAATGTAATTTTATTTAATTTATTAAAATGATTATAAATTAAAATATGTGCATATTGCCCGTCGCTTTCATGAATAAATTGAAATTAGTCGTAACAAAGTAGAGGTACTGGAAAGTGCTTCTAGAAAGAACAAATTAGTGCTTGATTAAAGTTTTTCATTTACATTGAAAAGATATTGTTTACAATTAATTTGAGGGGGTAAAATTAATAAAAAGAAAAATAATAATAAAAAAAATTAAATAAAAAATAAAAATGGGGGTTTAAGTATTTTAATAGAATAAATTTAAAAATTTATAGTTAATTAGTATTGTGAAAGAGTTTTGAAATAAATGAAAATAATTTTTTAAGGAAGTAATTTTAATTTAGTGTATCTTGTGTATCAGAGTTTATTAAAAATATAATTTTAATTATAAAATTTTCTCGAATTTAAAAGATTTAATTAATTAACAAAATTATTGTAGCAAAAATATTTTAAATAATTAATTTGAAATGAAATGTTAATCGTTTTTAAATACATCTAGTTTTTTTAGAAAAAAAAAAATTAAAATTTTAATTAAAAATTATTTTAATTACTATAAAAGTTTTTTTTTTATTTTATAATTTAGGGGATAAGCTTTAAATTAAAATAATTATAATAAATAAATTTTAATTTTTTTAAATAATTTCAATAAAATAAAAATTTAATTGAATTTAATTTTATATAAAAAATAATTTTAAATTAAATTAATTGAATTATAATGATAAAATTAGTATATTATAATAAAAAAATATATTAATTAAAAATAAATTAATAAAAAGGAATTCGGCAAAATTTTATATTCGCTTGTTTATCAAAAACATGTCTTTTTGAAAATAAATTAAAGTCTAATCTACCCACTGATGAAAATTGAAGGGCTGCAGTATTTTGACTGTACAAAGGTAGCATAATCATTAGTCTCTTAATTTTATTGGTGACTTGTATGAAGGATTGGATGAAATATAAACTCTCTAAATTATCAATAAAATTTAATTTTTTAATTAAAAAGTTAAAATAATTTTCAAAGACCAGAAACCCTATAGAGTTTTATAAATTATTTAATAAATAATTATTAAACTATTTCTTATGAAGTAAGATTAGCTTTAATTATATTAAGAGTTTTAATGATTATAGAATTTAATTTAATAATATTTTTTGAGTATCAAAATTTAGTTTGATTTTTTTTTGCGGCTGGCAAACTGCGAATCAGTCTTTAGAAAAATTTATGTGTATAAAAATCCTAGATCATACACGGACCGATGTACTTACTATTGATTATAAACACACGTACCCACATGAGTTATTTATGTATTATGACCAAGGCGCCTGCCTCATGCAACCAGGGATCGAAAAAAGGTATGTCCTAAAGGTAAGATTTTTCGGTAACTGTTATGATGAAGGTAACAAATAAATATCGGTTAACGAAACCTAAACATGAGTTACCTCTTGCTTTGGTTATAGGTATACTTCCTCCTCAAAAAAAGGATTTCGAAAAAATGCTAAAACATGTGTCAAATGATTAATAATCTCAGTCTAAATCCAAATTTTCAAGTTCCTACCGTCAGATACGAACGACAGACTTTCCATAACAACAGTTTATCCCTAAACCCCCTTCAAAATAGGGATTTCAAGAAAATGTTGAAACACATGTCAAACAAATACTTTTTCTCGGTCTAAATCAAAATTTTCAAGTTCCTGCCTTTAGAAATGACCGACTTTCCACAAATCATTTAATCCCTACTTTCTGCCTCAAAATAGGGATTATTATAAAATGCTAAAACATGTGTCATATGATTTATTAATTTCAGTCTAAATCAAAATTGTTTAGTTCCTATCTTTATAAAAGCCAAACTCTCCATACAAATATTTAATCCCTACTTTCGCCCTCAAAATAGAGACTTTGATTAAATGCTAAAACATGTATCAAATAATATATTAATTGCAGTCTAAATCCAATTTTCATACAATCTTGAATTCCTCTTTTTCAGCCATTAGAGGAGGAATTTTCCAAAATCCCTTCTTATTGCTTGCCTACATCATAAGTGTAACCTACTGCGCAAATTTGGCGTTTCATACAAATCAAAATGCTTTTAATATCGACGTTGCTTCAGATTTTTTTTATCAAGTAAAATATTTAATTTTGTGTTTCTATCTAAATCTGTACTATATATATTATTTTTTTAGATATTATGATGATTTCTATGAAAACAACTCGATCTAGAAACGTTAATTTCGGAAAAGGGGCCCTTAAACAAGCCCACCAAGGAGCTTAAGCCTACATTGCATAAATGCGATCAGAATTACCTTAGTCAACCATGCTGGCCCTTTGCGAGTTGGTCGATTTCTTCGAAAGTGTATGAAGGTTTCCTCTTGATGGTTTTCTTCACCATAAAAGCATTACATGAAGCAGTATATGAAGTGCGAATTAATCTTTTTGACGGTTGAATTAATATAACACTGAACTCTTCAATGTAGGGCCTGTCTACAGTTTACCAACATCTCCAGGTTCTTCAATTGATTGTAGTACATGAAACATGGTCCCACTATTTCATAGCAAAACGGCGGCACATCCTGATATATTGGCTTGTAACCACTGACGTATATTTGAATAATGAAATGCACCATATCTGTCGGTAATCTTAATTTGTCTACTGTACAAAATTTTACTTCAAACGTTGCAGTAGTGTTTGGTGGGATGGACACTTTCATCGGAATTATTTTAAAAAGTTTCTTCATAAGCTTTGTTGTGCTTACTGTTATGAAAGCGGGGTATATTCTACTTGTGTTGGTCAGTTTAAAGCTATCTTGACAGTATCCGTGGTACACTGGTGTCTCTGACATGACCAACATATATGGTGGATCTATAATTATAGGATGAGGAATGATGTCAGCAAATATTTTTATAGTTTTTGTAATCATTACATTTCCTAATCTAGGTTCAATAAATAAAAAGTCATAATAACAGTTATGGCACCCGGTCTGCTCAATTTTAGTAAAATATACTTTTATGGTTGCTTTTCTCGGATTTTTTTTTAAAAAGGGAACGTACCTGTGGTCCAAGACAAACGTATCTAATGCAATTTCAACTAAATCTTTGACAATTAACATTACGCACATTTCTATATGCGTAACATCAGAGAATTCTCTTTTCTCACTTAATGTTTTTTCACCTTCGATTCCAATGTATTTAGCGCTTTGTATAGATATATTTTCATCAGGCTTATCATATAAGTTTTGTTGCCGTTTCACAATATGCAAGTGATAATCGAAGTCATCGTTAATAGTTACTTTAATATTAACTGACGGAAATTTGTTGTCTTTTTTTAAATGCCAAGCGTATAATGGCGGTATTTTCACAATTTCAGGCACTGTCACAGATCTTGGTTTAATAAAATCAGTTTCGAGAGGTACACATAAAGCTTCTACTGGACTGCCTGTAGAAACATCAAAACCTACCTTAAAAAATAATTGTGTAACAATTCTTAATTGATATTTTTTTAATTTAAAAACTACCTTAAGAACAACTGGTAACCCGGGGTATAATCTAAACGGAGTAGGAGGAACCATTTTCAAATATTTAAATGAATGATTTGAGGTTATTCCTACAAATCTTATGTGCATGTAATTAGAAGTAACGTTAATAACAGAGAACTTGACAGTCTGTTCGTATAACTCATCGAACAAAATCTTAACCACAGATGGTGTATATTTTACATAGTTTGTTGGATTTAAAATCATCCATTCTTCTTTTTCGCTGCTTGCGTAAGATAAGTTCGGGAGACTGTGATAACTTAGATGAACATTATCTTCAGACTTTACCGACGGAAACTTCTCATGTTTATTCCTAGTAACGTATGGTGGTAATTTATAAGTCGATACAACATACCCGTGATCTTCTGAAATATGCTTCGTAACACGTTTACGAGGTAACGATACTTCCGTGTTTGGGTGCTCTGTGAAAGATTCTTCTTCCAAAAGCAATTTGGAAGATTCAGAAGTTACCATACTCTCGACAGATTTTGGCAGGATAACAACTTGTCGCTTCTTTTTTATTTTGGAAGCATCTTCGATTCGTTTCCATTTCTTGCCTGTTCTAACAAATCCTTCTGATAATTCGAATGGTGTGTATCTAGCTGATTCTAGAAATAGCTTTTGGGCTATTATGCTCTTGCGTATCTTGCTGCTTTGGACGCGGCGGTTGAAGTCTGTGGTTGCAACAGACATACGTTGTGTAAGCTCCTTCCATTGTGGGAGTGACGTGATATCAATTTTAAACTCTCTTTCTATGTAACGGATCCATTCTTTAGGGTCCAACTGATACGCATTATTATCTCTAATGCGAAAGTGTTCGCTTAAATTCATTATAGCGTGTTTATTTATAGTAATTTTACTTTTTGTTGACAGAAAAAGAAATTATTTTCATTTAAACTAAACTCTATTATATTATACAGCTCGCAAAATAATAGATTGTATTATATTTAGGAAAAAACTTTGAAGAAAGTATTTTTTCTAAAGTATTTTGACTTAAATATGTCTATTTTGACATACAGTTTTATCCAAAAGAAGAATCATCGAGATCACTGTCAGTGCACATAAAATGAGATTTAAACTCTTTTAGTCCATGAACCAAAGACCTTAACCTCATTGCCTTACCTTCTTTACCTCATTGCCATGAACCCACCGCAAGATTGGCTACCTCATTTAACATCATCATAACCTGAGATCATAACATTTAACTATTTGTGGTCAGACAGAACAGTATTCAGCAATTGAATTTTTAACCATGAATTGGCCGGGACCTTTAAAAATCCGGTTACAGTTGTAAGGTTTGTATGGGAATGATGAATGGCATGACATCTGTAGGAAACTCAAAACATCATCATCATCTAGCTGACTGGCAAACAGGGGGAAACCAAGTCTACCAGCCCTTTGCCAAAAACCTTATACTTTAAAAACGACATTTCTGCCGCGTACTTGGGCCAATTTTGTATTTCGGGGCCTCTTTGGACAGCGCTCGCAGATTTTTTGTGTAACTTCTTTTTATTATTTATTTGATGTTCTATGTTTATTAATATTCTGGCCGTGTGTGAGATGTCCCCATATATTATTAATATTTTTTTTATTATCTCTAGTAACCATTTATATAGCAGCGATGTTTTCTCGCTACTTCTAATTTTTACCGACATTTTATTCTTGCAACGGCGAGGAAAAAGCAAAAACTGTTTTACTTGCTTAAAAAATAAATTTATTAAGTAATAGTAAAATATATTTATTTTCCAAATTTTATCATTATATAAATTTATGCCAGTGTTGTTTCAGTATAATAAATTAATTGTACTTATAATTAATTAACCACTGCATCATAAAACTTAAACAGAAAAAAAAAAAACTAAATAATAATAATAATTTACGTGCATAATTTTAGAAAAATATTTTAGACAGATTATGGCTGAGATGTATATTAAACATAAGAAACTACAGATTCCTAGTGTCACGACCGTCCTCTACACCTCTCGCCACCCCCTCGTGTTTTCCCCCAATGTTTTTAAAGAACACGCCACTGACTTCTGAAGTGGCGCCGCCTCCGCCGGGAGCACATGTCTGCCTCGATTAGTTTTAATCTGGGGGTTGATTGTTTATGAAATTGAAATAAACTTGCCGAATGGCGAGCACTTGAATCAGATGAGTTTTTGAAGATAAGCAAGAAATGAAATTTATTACAGTGTTTTAGTTAGAAGTCGTTAACTTGAATAGGGAGGCATCTGGATGCGACTTTTGTTCGTATGATTGAAATAATTTATTATACCTATGCAATACTTCCGGTGCGTGGTCGCCATTCGAGAACTTTTCTGCCGAAGCGTCCGTCGGTTCTCCGTGCAATGTGCCCCGCCCACTGCAACAACAGCAACAACAGCAACAACAGCACTGCACAGGAAGACGCAGCGTAGGTATAGGCCCCCCACAAGGTGGACCGACGATCTGGTGAATCTGGGGAATCCTTTGTCCAGCAGTGGACGACTTTTGTCTGAGATGATGATGTTAATGATGATACTTAAGACTGACCTTCACAATATATTCCAATAAGTAGTCATATTCAACCAGTTTCCCCACTGAAGGACCTTCTTATTGCTATCAGCTCATAATACGTCCTCACCGAGGAGCTTAGCAGAACAGCCTCTGTGGCCGAGTGGTCGAGATTTCGCCGCTCATTACGGAGGTTCCGGATTCGTTTCCCGTTGGGGACACTGTCAAGCAAAAATCTCTCTGTGAGACTTTTCTTAGTTTGGTTAGGACTTTGCAGGCTGAACCACCTGATTGATTGAAAAGAAAGATGATTCCGTGCTTCGGAAGGCACGTTAAGCTATTAGTAGAGAGGCCAAGTTGAAAATTATTAATTATCGTAGGGCTGAAAAGGTTTATACCGACAAGTGGTATCGTTGGAATCAACGTGGTTTACTGATCACCGAAACGTATGTTGTCGCTTTCTAAAATGGTGGAGCAAGTATTTATGACGTCACAAAGATGGCGGCCGGGCCTATTCTATTTACGCTATGTTTAGATAACTACTAAGCCGATTTACTCAAACAGGGTCTCAAATAAAAGATAATTAAATGCACTTTATTTTATTTTGCAGACTCAATAATGTAAACCTAAAACCAAATGAAATATTTTCAGAAAATTACATTTTGTAAAATCAAGCATTTTTTACCATGTGAGAAACTCGGAAACCGTTAGGATTATGACAATTTAACTCATAATAAAAAATATAGTTACATTTATCAGCTTTCTAATGAACCTTAAATCATTGAAATCGAGCTATAAACAACGGAACTGCAGTCGACTAAGTGAGCGCCGAACTGACTACGGTTCTTAGATTTTAGTACGAATAATCTTGAAAATAACGTAACAAAACGGGTAAAATCACAGCAAAATAAATAAGAAGAACAAACAACATATCTTTTATTCATATCATGGCTCTAGTTTTAACTCTTAGTTTTAACTAAGTACCAGTAAAAAATTTATCTTAAAAAAAAACTGCGAACTAACTTCAAAAAATCTCGTAACAAATAACGCTTCGTATCGTATCGAAATAAAACTCTTCGTACTTGCACGTACTTGCGTTATATTTCAAAACAAAAGACTCAACGGTACTGGTCTGTACTGATTGACATGAGAGTGTAAATGGACGCACTCGAGGCAGAGGCAGGTCTCTCACGTGCGAGAGTGTACAGCCGCCATTATATTTTTTACATCGCCAACATTCAGACCGATTCATTCCGGGGAATTCCTGCACCGTGAACTTTGGCGTTTGTCGCTTCATTCATTTGAAAGCATGTTCCCTGCGTTCCGAGACGCGCTGAAATCGATTAAAGTACCTGTAATCGCGTTCCGAATCACTGTCAGCCATACATTTTTTGCTTTTTTGATCGCTGACAGCGCTGAAAGTCTGATTCGGAATGCGCCCTTGGTTACAAGAGGTTACAAGTATTGACACGAATAAAAACTATTAGCGTTTATTTTGTGATCAAAATGGATATAGCACCTGTATGTAGTGCAAGTGTGCCCCAAAGACCATCACACAATTGGAAATTGTGTGTAAAATCTCGGAAGGCAAAATTGTCACATCAGTTCCAGAAATCCTCGCCGAGTTCGAAGACTTTTATGGTCATTTATATGCCTCGCATGCCGCAAAGCCTCCGCCTGACGCGAACGACCCAAGAGCCACACTGACACGCCACTTCACTAAAGATCTCCCAGACGTAGATGAAGACCCTCATTTAAATGCGTTATCCGCAAGGCTCAGCTCGGCGGCATACGCAGTCAGAAAGATTCGTCAACTGACTGACGTTGCTACTGCCAGACTTGTATATTTCAGCTATTTTCACAGCATTATGTCCTACGGAATTTTATTGTGGGGTCAAGCTGCTAACATAAATAATATCTTTGTGTTACAGAAGAGGGCGATACGTTCCATATATGAATTGCGTGGTCGTGATTCCCTAAGGGAATTGTTTAAAGAAATTGATATCCTCACAGTATCCTCACAGTACATATTTGAAAACATCTTGTATGTCCGGAAGAACACAATGCTATTTCCTAAGAATTCTGATATACATAATATAAATACTAGAAATAAAAATAAAATAGCGCACCCAAAGTTTAGACTGTGCACAGTTAATAATTCATTCATGGGGAACTGTATTCGCTTCTATAATAAAATACCAGATGATATTGTAAATCTGTCCGATAGCCAATTTAAAGCTAAAATTAAAACTATTTTATGTTCTAAGGCCTATTATACGATAAATGATTACTTAGATGATAAAAACGTCTGGTCAACTGTTGTTCCAAATCAACGGAGTAGATTGTAATTATGACTCATGTATGATTCTTTATATATTTAAAAGAAAAGTACAAAAGACACAATTCCTGTGGAGTTTCTTCTGGCCGTTCTTCTCCACAGAGGGCGTACACTGGTAGTGAACGTGCCATCCATGATAGCTTTGACGTCGAAAAATGATTTGTAAAAATCTTAATTCGAATAAAAAATTTTGACTTTGACTTTGACTTTGACGAAACTGAGGGGGCTCTCAAACAGCTTAAAAATGGGAAGGCTCCTGGCGAAGACGGAATCACTTCCGAGCTTCTCAAAACAGGAGGTACTTCAGTACTGAGAAAGCTAAACGAGCTATTTAATTCCGTCATAGCCAATGGAACTACCCCGAAGGCGTGGATTGAGAGCAGGGTGGGCTGTTTTTTTTTTTTTTTAAGAAAGGAGACAATTCTCTCCTGAAAACTTTAGACCAATCACGCTCTTAAGCCACGTCTATAAGCTGTTTTAGAGAGTCCTCACAAACCGTCTCGCCGCAAGATTTGACGCCTTCCAGCCTCCGGAACAGGCTGGGTTTCGAAAAGGTTTCAGTACCGTAGACCACTTCCATACAGTGAAACTGGTTATACAGAAGTCGCAAGAGTATAATCAGCCGCTATGTCTAGCATTTGTGGACTACGAGAAAGCTTTCGACTCTATTGAAACCTGGACTGTTCTGGAATCTTTGTAGCGATTCCAAGTCGATTGGCGGTACGTGGAGGTACTGAGAAGCCTGTACGTACAGTATGGCTTCGATGTCCGTCCAAGTACAGAGTCATAAGACAAAACCCATCCAGTTGCTCAGGGGAGTGAGACAGGGGGATGACATCTCTCCAAAACTATTCTCCAACGCACTGGAGGACGTCTTTAAAACCATAAACTGGAACGCATTGGGCATCAACATTAATGGCGAATATCCCAGTCACCTCCGCTTTGCCGACAACATAGTGATAATGGCTGAATCGTTGTAGGATCTGCAAAAAATGCTGCACGGTGTTAACGCTGCCTCATTGTCAGTCGGTCTCCGGATGAACTTGGACAAGACTAAGGTCATGTTCAATGAACTAATCATTCCGGAACTGATCCCGATCAATAGCGAAGTGCTCAAAGCTGTCCAAGAATATGTGTACCTCGGGTAGACATTGCAGTTGGGCAGAGACAACTTCGAGCGTGAAATCGCAAGAAGAGTACAGTTGGGCTGCGCAGCATTTGGGAAACTGCGTCATGTCTTCTCGTCGCCACTACCGCAATGCCTGAGGAACAGGGTGTATAATTAGTGTGTTCTACCCGTATTGACATACTGAGCCGAGACGTGGAACATGACGGTGTGAAGCTGGCCCATCGGCTATATGTCACTCAGCGAGCCATGGAAAGATCTATGCTAAGTATTTCGCTATGGGATAAAATCCGAAACGAAAACATCCTGCAGAGGACCAAGGATGATATCGTATATTATAAGGTTGATATCGTTGATATCGTCCAGAAGTGTAGCAAGCTGAAGTGGCAATGGGCTGGCCATGTCTGTCGCAGAACCGACGAGTGTTGGAGCAGACGGGTTCTCGAATGGAGACCATATCTCGGGAAACGTAGTGTGGGACGCCCCCCTGCCAGGTGAACTGATGACCTGAGGAAGGTCGCTGGTGGTGGCTGGATGAGGAAAGCGGGTGATCATGCACTTTGACGTGCCCTTGAGTAGGCCTACGTCCAGCAGTGGACTGCAATGGGCTGATTGATTAAAATCATTACACTTCTTGCGAATATTAAAGGATTCCATCGATCTAATCCGTTTTGAGTGGCTGTACTTAAATCCATTTTGCTTTTTTTATTACAAATGAGACACAATTTCCAATTTAATTGTAAGATGGTCTTTGGGGCACATTAACACTACTCACAGGTTCTATATCCATTTTGAACACAAAATAAACGGTAATAGTTTTTATTCGTGTCCACTTGTAACCTCTTGTAACCAATGATTTCAAATGAATGAAGCGACAAACGCCAAAGTTCACGGTGCAGGAATTCCCCGGAATGAATCGGTCTCAGTGTTGGCGATGTAAAAAATATAATGGCGGCTGTACACTCTCGCACGTGAGAGACCTGCCTCTATCTCGAGTGCATCCATTTACTCTCTCATGTCAATCAGTACAGACCAGTACCATTGAGTCTTTTGTTTTGAAATATAACGCAAGTACGTGCAAGTACGAAGAGTTTTATTTCGATACGATACGAAGCGTTATTTGTTACGAGAATTTTTGAAGTTAGTTCGCAGTAAAATGAAGAAAAATTTTTTGACTGGCACAATGTTAAAACTAAGAGTTAAAACTAGTGCCATGATATGAATAAAAGATATGTTGCCTGTTCTACTTTTTTATTTTGCTGTGATTCTGCAGAACCGTAGTCAGTTTGGCGCTACCCACGCTCACTTAGTCGACTGCAGTTCCGTTGTTTATAGCTCGATTTCAATTATTTAAGGTTCATTAAAAAGCTGATAAATGTAGCTATATTTTTTGATAAGTTAAATTGTCATAATCTTAACGGTTTCCGAGTTTCTCATATGATAAAAAATGATTGTTTTTACAAAATGTAGTTTTTTGAAAATATTTCATTTGGTTTTAGGTTTACATTATTGAGTTTTTAGACTAAAATAAAGTTCATTTAATTATCTTTTATTTGAGACCCTGTTTGAGTAAATCGGCTTAGTAATTATCTAAACATAGCGTAAATAGAATAGGCCCGGCCGCCATCTTTGTTACGTCATAACTACTTGTTCCACCATTTTAGAAAGCGACAACATGCGTTTTGGTAATCAGTAAATCACGCTGATTCCAACGATACCACTTGTCGGTTTATACCTTTCCAGTCCAACGAAAATCGAAAATAAGCTAGTTTCTACGAATTGGCCTCTCTACTATATTGGTACCGGCTATACTATCTATTCGTTACACGAGCCATGTCAGTGGCCTTTGGCGGCTCTATAACACTGACACCAGGGTTTTTGAGGTCGGTTGTCGACCTTACAACCCACACGATAAAGTAGAAGACCGAGGGGCTTGAGCCTACCTTTAATTAAGACTCTTATTCCACCATATATGGATTCATCACTCAAAGCGGAGTCGTCGACTTCTCACCTTTGATTTTTTTACAAATGTATGCAGGTTTCTTGACGATGTCTTTACTAACCTCCGATCAGGCCTTAGTCGACATCACACACAACTTTGTTCGCAGGTGTGTAGGTTTCCTCATAATGTTTTGCATCACCACATTACATTATAGTGCTGGAATAAAACTCAATTTAAAATACAAATTACAGCAATATTGCGATATAATTTTCAATCTGTCCGTCTGTGACCGCGGGGCGACTCACTTTAAATAGATTTTAGCTGCCGCCTGGTGCTTTTTTATCTCTTTGGAGCTTTGCGGAGTTAAAAGATAATGCCATCAAAGCGTCGCTACTAAAAAATACGAATTGCTATTTTAGTTACGTTTGTCTCTAGGTATACGTACAATACAAGACATACGTGGTGACGGCAGAGTAGAATACATTTGTCACCAACCCCTACTCTTCCCGTGGGTGTCGTAAGAGGTGACTTAGGGACCACACATTGAACAGGGAACGGGCAGCAGCGCTCTCTGATACAGTAACCTTTTAATCTGCGATCTCCAACCCGCCTGCCAAGCGTGGAGATTATGGCAAAACCAAACACTTATGTGGAGGAGTCTCAAAGTCCAGCAGTGGACTGTAACGGGCCGTTGATGTTGATGATACGTACAAGATCCTCAGAAAATATGTAATGGAGATATGGAAATAAGACTTATGAAATTATAATCATCATCATCATCTCAGCCGCAAGACGTCCACTGCTGAACATAGGCCTCCCCCAAAGGTTTCCACCGTGAACGGTCCTGCGTTATTTGCATCCACCGGCGCCCAGCAACTTTCACCAATTCATCTGTCCACCTTGTGGAAGGCCGTCCAACACTACGCCTTCCAGCCCGTGGTCGCCCGCCATTCGAGAACCTTTCTTCCCCACCAGTTATCAGTTCGAGCTATATGGCCTTTCCAATATACAAAAATAATACTCTACTTTTCAAATTATCAATTTTATCAATTCATCGATAACTTATTTTATTCCTTCAGCTTTATCCGCTTATAATATTTAAATATCTGAAATGACAACAGTAATTTCTTTATTAGCGCTACCAGCTCCACATTTAAGAGTGTTTCACTTATCGTGCAATTAAAGTTTAACTATGGACAATAAAAAGACGATAATGACAGTTTATGATGGTTAGCGGCTAAGGCGTACCCCACACAGGACACCCTAGCTGGACTCACACCAGCTGTAGGGTGACCATGGAATAAGAAAAGAGTATAGACGTCATCACATCAAACTTCAAGCTCTATCCATTTGTGAGTAAATCACACAGACGATTCCAGAAATAAAAAAAACACTTACTGAATACGAACTGATGAATAACAAAGTTGAAGTATTTGTGATAATGATAAGGTACGGAAAGCATATTTTGATTCTTTTGCAATTTGTTGATTTTGAATAAAATAAAATTGTTGTTTTTTTCAAACGGACCAAATCTTTATTTTTTCTAAACTGGTAATTAATTGATAATTATAGTGGGCGCGTATTTGAAACTTTCTATTTCACACTGAAAATAATGTATTTTTTAAGCATACAATAAAATTGTTTTCTGTCAAACTTATTACACTAACACTAGCTATTTTTTGATTTTTTGTGAAAGCACTAATCATTTTTTCAAGTACTTTAACTTAGGGTGTCCACTGGCTGGACAGGCCTCTCCTAAGATTCTCCATAGGAGGTCACTTAAACTAAAACATAAACCAAAATGTTAAAGTTATTTTAAAAAACCAGCTGTATGGCCACCCTCTTCCACCCCTTATAACAAACACCCTTTGGCGACTAATTGTGGAGGAGGCGGCGGCGATCCGATTTTATTGCATCGACAATAACGCCATCTATTGCAGATTTAGCGCCACTCAATTTATTTTTCGATTTTTATCTGTCATCGAATTGTGACCGTTTCATGGTCGTTTCATGCTCTACTTTTACTCGTAATTTTTAAATTAAACTTGTTTATTGGTTCTTATCGCACCGTAACGTTCGTAACTCAAATACCTATATATTTCGTTAAAATATATAAAATGGCTGAAGGATAATAAAAATGTTTAAGAGTTGTCGTCGGACTCGTATTTTTAATTTGCTGATACCTCTCGTTTTCATTATTCGTTTGGCTTCCGGTTTCAAAAGAAAAATGTTATTTTCTCAAAACTATAAATAGTAATCGAGACTTGGTTTTAAAAGTAGCCGAAGGGCATCAGACATAGGTTTCACAACATAGATATCATCAATCACGCTCTTGTCATATGATACTCGTACTTACATAAAATCATGTAAAAAAATATATATATAAAGCCATATTGTAGCCTACGACGATATAGAAGTCTGAGACGAGATGTCTCCATGATAATTTATTTTTTACTGAAAGTGTAACAGTAAATCTTCATGGTTATATATTGTAATGTCAGAAAACATAATTAATGCCTTTACCTAAAATGCATGAGCCCAAAATACCCGAAATTTAAATACCTTATTATTCATAATACCTTAATCTTTTATGGTTGAATATTTTAGGGTTAAATATTTAGTACATTTAATTTTTGGGCTTCGGTTATTCGACCGTAAGGTACTTTGGTATTATACATACTAGTCATTTTGAATATAAAGTTTTCGATTTCGGGTATTTTGGGCTCATGCATTTTAGGTAAAGGCATTATGTTTTCTGACATTACAATATGTAACCATCTTGATCTATGATTACTAATTCTCTTCTTACTTTAGGTAAAGAGTTCAACAGCTGTCGGCTAAATAGGATTTCATCGGAAACATCTCACAACGAACGAATTGCAACGTTCCATACATTCATTTCTACTATACAAGTGGCTCAATGAGCTGTACACCTCAATAGCTGATTTATATTTTTTTTACGTTTTTAACCCCCATAACTCCGTAATTTTTTTTAATTTTCCAAAAATTGTCTTGACAAAATAAATCTATACAACGTGTTACAAAAAATACCAAAAAAAGAATATTTTTTTCAAATGCATTTAATTATAATTTTCCCATCTCTAGTGATCAGCTCTGTCAAAGAGAATATTCTTTCGTCCGAATGGACCAGATATGTAATTCTAGGTCAATGTGCCTAATTTTTACCGCTATGGTAAAATTCACATTAGAACAATTAATTTCAAAATGAAAAAACTACAAATAAGTAAAAAAAGCTTTGTTAAATAATTGCTATGATATAATAAAACTAATGAAATAATGAACTAAATATTTCAAAATATTAAATGCCTGTGATGAAGAATATTCTTTTTTTGGTATTTTTTTTAACACGTTGTATATTTATCAAACCTGCTCACATAATTTCACGAGAGTCGGTTGAGAAACGCGACCTGTAGAGTGGAACAAACAGACAGACAGACAGACATACAAAAGCAATTTTGGCCAAGCTGAAACGGAGATGCTTCGCGCTCGCTCGCTCAATTACTTTTAGGGGGCAAACAGTTAGTTATGTAATAAGTAATCTCAAAACTATTCTATCCTATTTTTTTCTTTTTTCTTTTCTTTTTAGACAAATATTTCATACAATGAACCCTCGGAGGAATCCGAGACCTAACCTAACTCCAGCTATACCATCAAATCCTCCAACAATCGGGTAAGCGATCCAAATTGGTCCAGTGTGAGGCCGACCGCCCTAATAGCAGTCATTGTCCGACCCATGAAGCACAAGAGCCGTCTGAATACGACCCCCGTATGTCTTACCCACATTTACATGAAATTGTCCTTGAGATGACTGCCCGACGTTTGGATGGTGAGCTGATGGAAGAATGGAAAAATAGATAGGTCGAAAAAGACGGATTATTTTAGCGAATTTCTCGTACGTATCTTTACTAGAAGTTAGATAGCTCATTTTCCTTTGCGTTTTGAATTTAGTCAGAGCTTTATAGGATTTCGTTATTGTCATAGTTGCGATTAAAATAGCAATTCTTCCGTGCGAACTTCACTCTAATATCGTTTTGAATGGCCACAGAAAGAAAAAAACGGTAAATCCATGAAGTTCGCACAAGGCACTGGAATTGTTTTGCACTGTATGCTTTCTGAAATAAGTTGGTATTAGCTTCCCAATACAAAATATCCCGAAAAAATTCATTAACCCTTATTATATTTGACAAACATAATAAAAAAAAAAAAGGGGTCTTCGTATTAAATAAATTGGTATCCCATTCAGAGTCTTTAGGTAAATTGAAAGAGAGATGACAAATGATATTCAAGCTATATTTTAGAGTGGAATAGTGCGACTACAGGGTCCTAACTAGTGACAACCCTGAGTTTGAAAATAGAATACTAAATTGAAAAGAATAAAATTAACGTGGGTATAAATAACATAAAGTGGATATGACTAAATGTTTGATTATGTCTCATTATTCCGTGTGTGCAATTATATTATAAATTATAATGCTTCGTCAATATTATTTTTCATAAAAAAGCGCGACTAAGTGAAATAATAACTACCTCTAACTATTATTTTACAAACATTATTAAGCCAGCACATCATGATTTTTTAAGAACTTTGTATTTACGATAATCGTCGTAAAAGACTGCTGAACATGTACTTTTCGTGACAAATCTAGCTTTTGATCTTTGATATGCTTTGTATAATTCCTAGCTATAGGTAAATACATTCTTACTGTCGTTTAGGTGTTTAATTTTTTCTTTTTCCTTTTAATAGCAACGTGAAACGCCACTGTAGAAAACCCTTTCGGAATTCTGATTCAGAGGCCATCGCGGCCGCTCGGGGCGCAAACAAATACCCCCACAAAGTGAGTTCAGAAATCGCCATGATTGAAAGCACGGCCTTATTACGCATCGTGTTTATGAAAGACATAGCAATTGAAGACGAAGAAGATTGAAGTTATCCATATCTATGTCTATGAATTATCTCACATCGTGTCTGTAGACATGGGTCGAAAGGGTTTGAACAATACATTTTTAAACAGCACTCTAATTAGGTTAATTTGACGACTCATTGAGATTGAGAAGAACATAGATTATCCGCAGAATTTTGACTTGTGGTCTCAAGTTGAGTAATAGACCTATGCTATGTTTTGAATAGATAGGAAAACTTCTCTATAGTTTCTACAGTACAGTTTAGGATAACTTTGCTAGTGAGCATTCGCAGAGGACGATGTTTTCTCTTGTATAGATGCTTTTGGCCTGAGCCATCATTTATAACTATAACTGAGTATACAGTATAACTGAGCGTCAGTGGTCTAGTGGCTAGAGCCACTGCCTCCCGTCCGGGAGACGTGGTGGGTTCGATCCCCACCACGAACCAATGTGTTTTCGAATTTCGAACTCATATGTACGTTTATTCGACGCTCTTACGGTAAAAGAAAACATCGTAATGAACTCAGCACACTCCTGCGAAGAAATTCAATGGTTGTATGTGATCTGTGAAGTCGACGAACCCGCACTGGGCCAAAGGCCCAATCGCCCTAATTCAGGGTAGGCTCGAGCCCCTCGTTGGGGAAGTATATGAGCTGTTGATGATAACTGTGTAATAAATAAAATATACGTCCTCTAACCTATCCTGAATTAGGGCGATCACTCTCATAATTTCCTGACGCTCTTATAAAACATACATAATATTAGGCTAAAATACAAAGTCCATAGCAATAGCAACTAGTTCACGCAATACAACCGCCTCGCGCCGATCAGATGCGGGTCACGCACGGCTCGCGCGCGACACAAAGGCGTCAAATTTGCACGTCGCGGCCCGTTTACGCGACATCCAGCATTCATCGCATTCACGTCGGCTGTATACGAAAAATTGCCATTATGCCGCCCCGGGCGCCTAGTATGACACCCGGTTTTGACGCTAGTTGCACGCTTTTGTCTGGCTGACGACGCTTTGTTTTGTCGCTATAGCGTCTATATGTAAAGTTAGACGTTTCTTGTTTTGTTGTTTAGGTGGTCTGACATTTTCTCTTTGTTTATTTAATTTATGTATTAACATTTCGTTGTAGGATAAAGCCTGATTAGCCCTACCTAACCCAATAACAGGATTCCGCCTTCCTCGTGTCTTTGTCAGTAGAACATGTTTACCCAATTCTTAAATTATTTGATGAACAATGATTTATGTTTAAGCCGTGTGGTGACGGCAGAGTAGAATACATTTATCACCAACCCCTACTCTTCCCGTGGGTGTCGTAAGAGGCGACTTAGGGACTACACATTGAACAGGGAACGGGCAGCAGCGCTCTCTGATACAGTAACCTTTTAATCTGCGATCTCCAACCCGCCTGCCAAGCGTGGAGATTATGGCAAAACCCTCCACTTAAGTGGAGGAGGCTCATAGTCCAGCAGTGGACTGTAACGGGCCGTTGATGATGATGATGGTTTATGTTTAGTTATATTGCTTACAAATAATCAAATGAAATATTTTTCGTTGCCAATAATTTTAAGCATGGCACGTATTGCACAGTCAGCAAAGGTAGTCGTGCAGGGCCCCTTGAAACCAATTAGATTTTCTCAGGTTGTTGTATAGTATATAATTATAATAATAATAATGATAATAATGTTTATTTCACAAAAACAACAAGCAAAACCAAACTTGTACCTTAGACACTAGTTAACAAACTCAGAATACAAAGTAGTTTTGCTACACCAACACAGCAATTTACTAAAATCCCACACTAGGCTAGGCCTGTCCTGTGGGAATTTTATATTAAATGAGATTACCAATTTCAAAAATTTTGAGTGTGAAGTAGTACTTGCACAAAACGACAAATAACAAAAAGTACAGTGTAATTATCTTAGCTAAAAATTTGAATATAGAATTTGTAAATAGTTCTGTTTTTTCGTAAGTACAATCCTGTAACTCTTTTTGCATTTTTAACTTTACTTCACGGGCAGATAATACTTAAATTAATTTTAAATAGTCGTGTGATTTACGAATATATCAACGATTTTCTAAAATTACTAAATATCTTTTCTTATTCTTCTTATGTATTTACATGAGTTTCTCCTTTGCCGACTGTACATCAATGACGACCTACTACAATAACATCGCGAAGTCAATATTCGTGCAGTGTTTAACAGACGATTAATTCTCCTATAATAAACAGTCACCGTTAAAAATTATAAAACAAACATAATACAATAATCCCTATTCTTGCAACAAAACCCCTTTTCTTGCAACAAAGTAACCTTATTTTCTACTTTTATAGCTATTCAATAATAAATATTGACACTCTAGACTGATAAGATACTAAATACTTACTACTGCGTCCATTCTTAAGGTTAATAAACCTCAATTTCAAAGTCAAGGGAGTAAAATCGGCAATACAGGGTGGGTCCTATTCAGGTTTCATAGAAAGAACGAAAAGAATAACTGGCCAAGCACGTGTCAGGCCACGCTAAGTCTAGGGTTCCGTAATTGTCCAATACTACTTAGGCAGTAACTATTATCTAATATGTGACTTATGTAAGGTCGACCAATAAATTGGTTTATCACCCTAAGTTTGGATCTCAGTTGCAGTTCTCCACAGAGGGCGTACACTGGTAGTGAACGTGCCATCCATGATAGCTTTGACGTCGAAAAATGATTTGTAAAAATCTTAATTCGAATAAAAAATTTTGACTTTCGGCTTTGACTTTTTTTTTTTAATTATGGAACAACAAAGATTATTTTCGTTTGCAGAACGATCTGTCAGATACCGAGTATAAACCTTATTGAAATTTTCCTAGGAAATTGAATGAAAAATTGTAATCCACTTTCTTGGCTGACCTTACCTGTTTAAAACAGTTAACGTTCATCAAAATATTTTTCTATGATAGTAAAGTATCGCTGTGCCCCGTTCAATGGGGACACGGTCTACGGGGCCAACGAGACTACTTGGACACTAGTATCGAATTTCTTACTAGTACAAGTACATTTTATAAGTTGTTTTTTTTTTTTGGCCATGATAAATCACCAAGCCACGAAAACTTTACATTACTAAAGTTTTTACGTCTGAGTTTTAAATCTTAATTTTAATCAATACTAAGACACCCTGTATACAAAAGTCGATGCTATGATAGCCTTTATTTGAACTGATACAATAATGTTCGGAAAGGAAGCGCAGGCGACGCGATACGATAGTGTCACACAAAGCAGCTTATTTCCGCTCCACGGTCGAGATATAAAAGGAAAACCGTTGAAGAGTCACAAGGGAATTGTAAGGGGTCCGCAGCTGTTTTAATTTTAATTTGATCGAGAAAAGTAGTAAATTAATTATTATTTTAAGCATAAACACTTACAATCAATCAACATCATATACGTCCCCACTGAGGGGCTCGAGCCTACCTTGAATTAGGGTGATTAGGCCTTAGTCGACCACGCTGGCCCAGTGCGGGTTAATCGACTTCACATACAACCTTTGAATTTCTTCGCAGGGGGATGCAGGTTTCATCTCGATGTTTTTCTTCACCGTAAGAGCGTCGAATAAACGTAACTATACATAATCCAGCAGTGGACTGTAACGGGCCGTTGATATTGATACATATGAATTCGAAATTCGAAAACACATTGGTACGTGGTGGGGATCGAACCCGCGTCTCCTGGACGGAAGGCAGCAACCACTAGACCACTGACGCTCTCGACACTCACAAATAAAAAAATAAATATAATGAAGTAGTGAAGTGATCATGTTTCATTTCGTTCCAAGGAACATAAGTTTACAGGTAAAATAATTATAAAGTAAAAATATTTTTTAACAACACGTTTTAACGCACTAAAAAGTACAAAATATTTTTTATTGAGATTTTTATTGGTGTAGTACTCTTGTACGACTTAAAACGAAAAACGTGGGGTGCATTGAATAGATATTCTAAGAAGTAGAGAACGAGGTGATGGCTGAAATAAGCATATGAGTTGCAAGATTCGGACCGAACAAACAAACCCACAAACAAACAAACAAACAGACAGACAAGAAAGTGAGTTCATAAAAACGTGTTAAAAAAACATATCCCTTAGCAAATAGATCATCCGTTTTGTTTGAATAGTTTCAGTCTATAATAGTTCTCTGCGCGTCCAGTATAACAATGCGTTTATCTGCGCAAATCGACTGCTTTCATGCGATCATCCGCAAACGTAGCGCTTCTATGATGAGGCGTGTCCGTGGCAGCTCTAGCAGCATCCTGAGCGTATTGACTAATCGGTGGGACTCTCCACTGTTGGGCCGCTGGATTGGCTTACATGCAACTGGTTCCCAGCTCGGTGCCAGTTTGAATTAGTTCTAATTTAATTGTTGTTTGTTACTAACACTAGGTTAATATACTCTCACTAACACTATGGACTGTAATATCCGAAATAAATAATTTGAATTTGAATATTCTTTGGAGAAAGTTGTTCTTAATAAAATCATGGTGTAAAAGGAACTTCTGTGCGAAATTTCATGATTCTAGAATATTCGAGCTTTTAGTTAATTTAGAATAAGATTATATAGGTTGGCCTTTTCTCTAAACTAGTCCCTAAAACATTCCAAAACTATAGAACTTTCAACCTTACCCCTAAAAAAAAAATACAAAAATTATTTATTTCTTTTAACAAATTAATCTTATAATTAGGGGTGATACCTCCTTTTAGGCTAAGAAAAGCCTGTATCAGGAGGTATCGCTCTTCCGAGGAAGCTTAGCACATAGTCATGTCATGCACCTATATACCAAAGCTATTTCTAATTTATTAAGAGACCCCCCCCTACGAGAGACCCCTAAGAGTTTAAACAGTTCTAAAGTTCAAAAATACAGAGTAGTAAAACAGAGCTTGCCAAGGTGTATATCATAATGGAAATAAAAAACTGAATAAATATCGCGATAAGGTTTTTGTAAGGGCGCGAGGTCGACACTCAATGTTGATAAGTGAATATTTGCTTTAGAGAATTGGATTTCGTTTTTGTTATTGTGCCTAAGAGGTCGAAGCATCTGAAAGGTTAGATATAAGAAATACATTAAGATGGAGGATCTATTTTTGAAAAGTTTGCAATAATATCGTTTTGCGTGGGGCTTGGCTCGGTCGTACTGACAACTGCGCTATGGTATATTACTGTGGTATATTACTCTCGCGTACACTTGTAGTGCACGTGCCAACCAGGGACAATCTTCTTTTATCCTTTAACTAGATATAAATTCGAATAAAGACATTTTTATCTTTTATTTTATCTTTACTGTTCTACATGATCTTCTGAATATGTACCACTTTCTAGAAGCTTAAAGAGGCGAGTTCTGATATAATTTTTTTTACGGCACTAAAAGGTATCTATCGTGTGACGGTATCAAATTAAAACGCTTTCTGATTTTAATATACAGAATATATAGGTATATAGGTGCACTATTTTTAGCTAATAATTAAATTAAAATAAAACACAACAGTATGAGCTGATTTAAACTTTATAACACGCAAAATACCTCGCAATATTTACAAAACTAAAGACATGAAAGCAATTTTAAAGTAAAAAAATATAACGGGAACAAAACAGGGGTACCAACAGTATATTGGGAAAAGTTATTCAGTATAAAAACTAATTGCTATCATTATTAACATAGAAAGGTAGTTTACACACTACAAGTTGTGTACCTTTAGTAAGTACCTAAACATAAATTTGGTTTTTACTATAAATACACCATCTCAATGTCCCCTCTTCACCATAATCTTTGACAAACGGAAGAGAACCAGCAAAAACCGACGACGAGCGATAACAGCAGACAATGGCACCTAGTGTCGCTAACAATGCTTCGTTTGTGACGATTCTTCGCATAATAGCGGGGTGCAAAACGCTCGGTAATTCGATAAAGGCTCCTTTATTATGAATTGTGGGCGTGTAATTGAGTTACTGTTACTGCCTACGTGTCTTGTAGGTACGGTGTGTCGCGTCTGTTGTCTTGTTTGTTCTTTGGTGTTTTTGGGATGTAATTAGCTTATTGTGTGGTTTTGTTTATGGGGTTTTGTTACCTGTATTTTGTTGCTATGGTAGAGTTATTTGTTATTCAACTGGGTTGATGGGTACTAGGTATCGTACTAGTATTTGTGTCGTGACCATCTATTTGAAGTATTTTGAGACAGAATGCAAGGGTAGCAATATCTTACAGGCAACCTCAGAGTGCAAGAATGAAATACCTACCTTTTATTAAATTGCTTATAATATATTTCTTTGTAAATAAATATACTGTAACTCCATCTTTCTCCTCACATCAATACATTCCTAACATTTCCTTACAACATGATTTCCATTCAAATAAATCCTCCCTCGACTTCAACCAAATGACGTCACAAATCCCAAAAAAAACTGACCAATAGAAAACCGATAAACGCCATTGTGACGTCTCTTTGAAACCTTAAGCCCCTTCCACACTGGCGGTCACAATCGCAGCGATTAACTGAACAAAAACGCGCCACAAAGAGCTCATAAGCATATATGAGAACCTAATCGGATGAGCGTATAAAAGTCTCGCGTTCATAGCCTGTTTATATCCCATGGTTTTCTAAAAGGATGTAAAAGTACTGGATGTGACTAAATTAAAATTAAAAAGACGTTTACAATAATGTGAAAAAAATCACATAGAATGCTACAGTTTCCGTGGCCGAGTAGTAGAGCATTCTTGTCTCATTCAACTCTTATTGAAGAGGATCTAAATACGAATCCATTGGATTCAATCCAAGTGAAGTGGCTGGGCTGGCCACGTCTGTCATAGAACCGATGAGCGTTGGAACAGGCGGGTTCTCGAATGGAGACCACGTCTCGGGAAACGTAGTGTGGGACGCCCCCTGCCAGGTGGACTGATGACCTGAGGAAGGTCGCTGGTGGTGGCTGAATGAGGAAAGCGGGTGATCGTGCGCTTTGGCGTGCTCTTGGAGATGCCTACGTCCAGCAGTGGACTGCAATAGGCTGATTGATTGATTGATTGAAGTTTGAATCCCGGTAGGAACATTATCCAATAAAAAAATACTTTATGCGCTTAAAGATACAGACAGCCTACTCTTTTTGCTATGCGCTCTATTTGGTTAGAACATTTTGTCCTACTTCTATCTCAACAATAATAGAGCCAAGGCTATGGTTTGTGTCGATTACACAATTTCTGAACGGACGTAAGCATTTCGTAATCTTAGAAATCTTAATTTGACTTATTTTAGGTTATCATTCATTCAAAATAATATTATTCGTTCATCAGAATTCATCTCATCTCAGGGTTATTAAAACGAAAAGATAGCCCCCCTGTATGTCCTGTCACCTGCACGAAGCAAGATCTGATGGACGATACACAGTCATTCTGGGCTTCAACGATATATAGAGTTGCCATCGACTCGCTAAGAAGAATAAGAAGGCTCATTGTCTGTTTTTTTATGTATCTATATAAATGTGCAACAAAGTATTATTCATTCATTCATACAATGTTTAAGTTGAAAATAATACGTAGTAATCTAAACTCCCGGCTGAAGGCGTAGTGTTGGACGACCTCCCACAACGTGGACAAATGAATTGGTGAAAGCTGCTGGGCGCCGGTGGATACAAGTAGCGCAGCACGGTTCCCGTTGGAAACCTATGAGGGAGGTGTATATTCAGCAGAGGACGTCTTTCGGCTGAAATGATGATGATTTTTTTTTGCAAATTCACTAACCGCAAAGGAGTTTTTCAAGGCTCTTCCAGTACCCAAGTAGTGCTTCGGTTCGCAACAGTGGCGTCCCACAAAGTGACCAGCACGCGTTAGGATCTGAATAAAAACGCGGCTTGGTTTAGGGACTGGCTTTGTACTCTGCCTTTCATCGGCTTTTGTGCCGTTCCTCTCGACAACTATTTTATTCTTGTTGTGGAAATATCTGAAGTATCTAAGCTGTGTTCGCTAGACTGACGTTTTGTATTTTTGTACAAAATATTACAAGATTTCTGAATGATACATAAGCACACATAGAGCCACGCTGATCCATTTTAACTGACATATATTTTGAGTAAGTATAGCAAAATGTTTAAACAAGTTACAGAATTAGCTTCTTATACATACTTTGTATCGTTTTTCATGTTTGTCTAATTTATAATCTCTTGATTGCTTAATAAGTTGAGAATCAATTAACATTCTCGTAAGTTGACATCTCTTAGAATAAGTAATTTAACTTGTAAATGCTGAATGTATCCTTATTTAGTACAGATCTTACAATATTCTAAGTAGTAAGTACTTAACTACGTAACAAAAATTATGGATAAGTGGTTTTGGGGTTCAGACCGCCCCAGTGATATTTCTAGTAATCTAAAGTAGATAGATAGATAACAAGATAACAAGTTTATTGCATCACAAATACACACATGTAAGTGCATTTCATACGACTTATTACACATGTCTGCAGCGATGCAGAAGAACCTAGGCTCATTTTGTTATTGCCCCTAGGAGGGCAACACTGATTTTCAGCCCCTACCCGGGAGGAACGCGGGTAAATAAAAATAAATACAATAAAAATAAACGACACCACGATTTCGATTTCATGTTCAAAAATTTACCTACTACAGAAAAAAAGTAAAAGTACCTACACAGCAAAACAAAAATAATAATAATAATAAATAGCCGTTTCTACTACTTTATTTCTATGTAAATAAAAAATCACATGCTGTGTTCGGTATACAGGACAAGGCCAAAGTTCCACAAATAAAAACAACATCGCCAAGCATTTTTGGTTCCACAAACACCTAACCTTACCAACTAACAAAACTGGCTGTACGCCGCAAAGCCACTGCCAATCGCAAACAACTAAAAAAAATAAACGCCGCCACTTCTATTACACTCGAGTCAATTGACCGAGGCGGTTGACAAGCAAACATAATAAAAGAGCCCTCTGGACCAACAAGGAGCACAATATAGTCGCCCTGCTTCCCCAGCAAAGAATACGCGACATAAATAATCGCACTAAATAAGAGTAAAATATTGAAAACTGTCATGGCGGGTAAAAGGCGCGAAACTGGATATCCGCGGGTTTCCGGTCGCCGCGCGCCAAAATGGCAGAACGGATATTCGTATCGATGCGGTCGCACCACTATTTTCAAACTTGGAATAGGCATAGACAATATACGATTTCTTTCAATAGGTTTATTTTGTTGGTTAAGAAATAAATTACGTCTGTTCTTATTTAAACAAATAGGTAGATGCTCTATTTTTATTATTACATAATGGTAAAGACTATATAATTATTTTTGATGCGTATTTTTTCCACAGAGTCCGCACATTGTGTCGTAAACTCACCGAAAAAAATGTAATGACGAAACTAAGGGATGTAACATCCAAAAGTTCATTTCATTTATAAAAAGTGTGGTCTTTTTGGGCAACTAGGATTCATGACTTTATCCTGTATTTTCTTAAGTTCTCTACATTATACTTACAGTCAAACCTTACAGTTTCAAACACTAAACTGAAACTTGATTTAAATCCGCATCTCTTCCATCACACATTCGTCAAGTAAATAGTTTTCGCGGAGCCCAGCTTACCGCTTACCCCTCTCTGTTTCGGACTCTATATTGATTTCATTCATTTTCGTTTTGTGTCCACAGCTGGCGATTTTTGTTCCTTTTTATTCAAAGCCTTCGCCCAAATTTTCATTTGGATAAGTCTTAGTGAGCGGTTTATGTGAAACTTTGAAGAGATGGGAGAAGATTTTAAATTGAAATATACCATTTAATTATCTTTTTTATTTTTTATCGGAGTTAGAGTTTTATCTTTTTAGAGGAGAACTATTGAGATTTTGTTACTAAGGTTCAGTGTAAGTATTATATTTTATTTGACTCTATCTTAAGTTTTTACTATATCAAAGCCAGTATTTTTCAATACTGCCCTTAAAAATAATTTACATTAAAAACAAAACCCCATTATCTATGCCCTATTCGCACTGGCCGGAACGGCGGGGCGCGCGGGAATATTTGAAATTGGAACCAAATAGGCGTTAAATGGCGGCGTGCGCTGTCATAACATCATTTGGCGTTCATCAGCCGGCGAAACAGCATCGCAGTTTGGTGCACGTTTTATTAGCGTAAGGAATAGCAGGGTAAAATACCTCGGAAATATAGAGATTTGCATCGGAGCCGGGCGGTGATTGCATTTTCTTTGCAAGTGCAGCGTCATTTAATTTTGCCGGGAGAGCTTGGGTCGTGTCTGTACTCTGTCAGCAATTTGTGGAACAACATGGTTTCGTGGGCGCGCTGCCTAATCTTGTTACATAACCTGTTTTGGGACGGTCGTTCTTCTATTTTGGACATACGCAACTTAGTAACTTTGCAAACAAATTAGTGTCCTTGTAATGATCAAACCATGTTGAGTTGAGTAAGAAACAGACTTTAGATCCATGTCTGTTGTTGGAAATTATGAAAGACACGGATTTACGAGTATCAATGTCTCTTAAAAGTATAAGAAATTGAGAAGTAAACTCTGCTTGTCTGTAATTTCTTTACAAAGGCAGTTTGCCGCCAAAACGAAGACAGAAATCGAATTCGAAAAAAAATAAAAATAACTTGCAAATGTCCTATTGGTGCCAAATAAACTGTATTGAATATGGAATAAAATAAATTTTTATTTAAAAATATTTTTGTTTTTTACTTTTCCCATTTTTCTGGACCAAAACAAGCTTAATTACCAAGTATTATTAAAAACTAAAAATCATGCATCTAAGGGTTAAAGCACCTGATCGATAGTAAGTTGGAAATTCTAACAACAAAGCTAGTTAGGCTATATACCTATAGTAATAATAATATACCCTCAATATAGCCTTTCAATATTCCAGTAGGAAATCCTAACCTCATTATTCTGCAAATGGAGCACAATAAAAAAATCACCATAAAACACATTTGGAATCCATCACCGCGCCTCGTTATTTTTCCCATAAAACGCGGGTTTTCTTCTAAATTTCATTTCTAAGGAATTGAATTCTCACCTCCCCCGACTTTGAATTTCAATGAAGGCTTTACGTACTCTTATTGAATATGAAAATTCAGATATACTCTACTTAATTCCGCTTGAAATACACCGGTGAATGAATAGAGTTTGAATAAGTTGTATATTCTTTCTTACAACAATATAAACAAAATGTTTACAGGTGACGAATAGAAGAACAAATAACTGGCCAAGCACGTGTTGGACCACGCAAAGTGTAGGGTTCCGTAGTTGCCTAATATGCAGAAGTTAGCACACGGAGCTAATAAGTAATGATAAAAAAATTCCTTATTTATATTATAAACCCGAAATTTTGTAAGTATTTTTTTATGATATTTGTACCGAATTTCTTACAAGTACATTTCATAAGTTGATATATTATTCGTTAACCTGTAAAGCCTACATGATGTTGATAGTTTCCCTTTTAAATTCATCATATACATTACTACCGTGAATTTTTTCACATTTCCAAATACAACGGTTTCGCTGGTAAGGGGCAAACCCCCATTTTTTTAAACCCTATCCAACGATACCTCACACCATAAGGTAATCGTGAATTTAAAAAATAACCCCCACTTCACGGGTACCAGAGGAACCATAAATTTTTTTTTTTTTATGATTTTATTTTTCCGCTTTGTCGGCATAATTCATATATATATCCATGCCAAATTACAGCCTTCTGGTACTAAGAGTCTCTGAGCTAAGCCGCGAACAGACGGACAGACCGAAACTATAAGGGTTCCTTTTTTACTACGGAACCCTAAAAATGAAATTAATACGTACTTGTTAAATAGAGTTAAATCCATTATTTTATTATTGTTATGTATCTATGTTTCGCTACGGGATAAAATCCAAAACGAAATCATCCGGCAGAGGACCAGAAATCCAGCAAGCTGAAGTGGCACTGGGCTGGCCACGTCTGTCGCAGAACCGATGAGCGTTGGAGCAGACAGGTTCTCGAATGGAGACCGCGTCTCGGAAAACGTAGTGTGGGACGCCCCCCTGCCAGGTGGACTGACGACCTGAGGAAGGTCGCTGGTGGTGGCTGGATGAGGAAAGCGGGTGATCGTGCGCTTTGGCGTAGCCTTGGGGAGGCCTACGTCCAGCAGTGGACTGTAATAGGCTGATTGATTGATTGATTGATTGATCTATGTTTCCATGTTGTGCACGTTTTATACGCGTCCTGTTATTTTTTTATTTTTTTTTGTATTTTCTGTCTTCTGTGGGTCTACTGGAAGATATTGTACAAAATTAGGAAATAAGTAGGTCAGTTCTGTCGTTTTACTGTATGTTTTGTCTTTGTCATCTTTAGGACTTTGCAGGCTGAATCACCTGATTGTCCGAAAAGAAAGGTTCGTTACGTTAAGCCGTTGGTCCCAGCTACTAACTAGTCGTTACATGGCCATGTTAGTAGCCTTTAGCGGCTCTATAACACTGAAACTAGGGTTTGTGTGGTCGGTTGTCGACCTCACAACCCACACGATGAAGAAGAAGATTGTGTACAATAAATTGTTAAGTAAATAAAGGTTGCACCAAACTCTGTAAAATTCTATATAATTTTAAACTTTCGCGGTCATTATCATAACAAGAAAAATAATATCGCGGTAAGCCCGTAAAATGTCTCATGAATGTTCTGTAAAATTCTATCAAAATGTAACTATCAATCACTCTAAAAATAGTTAGCGCTATGATTTAATCAAAAATTTCTGACGCGGTCGCCTCGCACTATAGCGATCGTCTTTTGTTCCTCTGAGGATTTAATATTTCGCAGGAGGATGGCATAGTGAAACCGCCGGGCACGATTCGTAGCGTCGGCTACGGCGTAGCAAGAAGCGTAGCAAGACAAAGACAAGACAAGACAAGCTTCAGAGTTACAACATAAGCGAACCATGTAAAGTTACAAATAAAGAATTTATTATTATTATTATTATTATTATTATTAAATAAAATATTAATTACTTATTTGGCTAGAATGCGTTTACAAGTTTATAGTGAAAGTTAATAATATACTTGGCAAGAAATATCTTAAATGCACAAAATTAGTAAATAAGACGAATGTAGTACCTATATATAAAAACAACCACATGTCAACTCCAAGTGCCAACTACAACTGGTTGGAGAGACTTGTCTGATAAACAACTCAAGAACCTCATATCAAAACACATTATATATCATAAAATTATAATAAGTAATATTATCAGGATATCGTCCTTACTTTTACATTTATTAGGAAAAAAACATAATTTTTTGTATCTGTTCAATCAATTGATAAATAAAATGTGTATCATAGCAAATAAAAATTAGAATTTGTAAATGGAAGAAAACGATTTGAACCACCACCGGAAGCAAACGGCGGAGAATCACCGACAGAATTAAAAAGTTGATTAAGAATAGATTGTGGCAAACATTTCGCTGGGAACGACTTCGCTTCTACAAGGTTAGGTAAATAAGGTGTCGGTCGGCTTCACTTCAGCTTAATCTGAGGTAAAAATGCAGTGGGGCCGAGAAACAAGCGGTTCGCAAAGCTCGAATTAGAATAGGGGATCGGACTACTTATTTTTTTATTTTATAAATCCAAACTTCTTAGTTTCTGCTATCGAACACTAAAATATTTTTTGCTCTATCTTTAAAATTGGCCGAGTTATAAAGGTTTGAAATTCAAGATTAGACAGAGAGGCACATACCCACTTGTGACGTCATTTGTTAGTAACGCCATATAATCTCCATACAAAAAATAGTTTTTGAAAGAGACAGACATATTGAAACTTTAAAAAATCACTGTAAATTTCTTTTTTCAACCGATTCTGTTTTTTTCTTCGCGAATCGTCTGCTACTAATCTAAATTTTAAAAATAATTCATAAAATATGGAGAACAGTCCGATCCCCTAATTAGTCTATAGGCATGTGTTAGATTAATGAAAAATAAGGGTCTTTAAGTTTTCTTCGTCTAATCGAGGTCTATTATATTTTATAGTTTATTTTTGTAGCATATGTTTATAAACAAATATGCTAATGACCAATTAAAAAACTACTACTTATTTACTTTTAACTATACATAACGAACATTTTATGACTTTCGAAAATAAGTCACAGATGTTATGCGTGCCAGAGGGCAGACTTACTTAATAAATAAGTCAATACGTACCGAGTATGCGGTTTTGGTACACCTTCCTGCATCGATACACCACAACACAACATTAGTTCAGCGACACTACATCGCCGGAGTCCCCTCAGGACTCGACTCTCGGCTCATGCTTGGCAATTTCTAGGCCTTTTCAAATTTATATTATACCGTTCGGACAAATTCAATTAAATCTTTCTTTGTACACCTAAATTTCACGTTTCGCCTGTGGTCGTCGACCACAGGTTAGCTAGCTTTTCTTTTTTAACGCTACAAAATACTTAATATAATGTTTTTTTATTAGTATAAATTAACTGCATTTTATTCGTTTTAATTTGCAAATAGTTTAACTAACAAAGCGTATAATTTCCCTTGTCTGTTTGTGTAGCCTCTCAGTGCGATTACCGCGGTAAATAAACACTTAGCGCGTTAATCCATTTGCGGTCGCGATCTCATTCCCAGATAATATAAGGAACGAACGAGAAGAATGGGACAAAAGGGAATGGGATTGGTCACGGTGGAGGTGAGTTGATACTTGGTGAATTAGTTTGTTTAATTCAATTTATTAACTATAAAGCACATTATTATTTATTTATTTAGATGCTACAGTAAGATAGCTATAAGCGGAGACCCTCTGCACTGAGAAACTGCTTTGCGCCGTCTGAAAGTACCTTTAGGACCTCGGCATCTCCCGTGTACCGGGTGGCAGGGCAATCAAACACAATGTGCTGAACCGTTTGCTCCGGATGACCACATTCGCAGGCTGCCGTCTCGTTCCAGCCCCGCCTGTGCCATAGATATGCACAGTTGCCAATGCCTGTTCTTATGCGGTTCAATTTGCACCAAAGGTGTCTGGGTTCTTCAAAGCCTGCCAGGCGTTGCTGCGTGTTCAGCTCAAATAGGAATTCGGTGACAGATTGAGATCTCCATTCATCTGTCCAGGCGTCACTATAAAGCACAGAGTACTATAATCTATAAAGCAAGTAGGATAAGCAAGCTGAAGTGGCAATGGGCAGGCCACATAGCGCGAAGATCGGATGGCCGATGGGGCAAGAAAGTCCTTGAATGGAGACCACGTACTGGCAAGCGCAGTGTGGGACAGCCACCTACGAGATGGACCGACGATCTGGTGAGGATCGCTGGGTCTCGTTGGATGCAGGTGGCTATAGACCGGTCGCGCTGGATTGCGATTGAAGAGGTCTATGTTCGTTCAGCAGTGGACTTTAACAGGCTGAAATTATGAAATTATGAACTATAAATTACGGACATTCCCAAGGCGATAACGCATAAAAAATATATATATTTTTGGTTAATTTCGCGCTGACCTTGAATGCGCCAGTATTTCTCTCTCTTTCTCTCACTCGCTCCGTAAATTCTGCAAACATCCTCCTCCACTTTCGCTAAACGCTCATAAATTTAATAATTAATCAATAATTTCTAGAGGTACACATGGAGTAGAAACTCGAACTACAAAAATCGCTGCTACTTCTATGGGATAGTATCTTATATTAATATTTTGTTAACATAAACTTTCTTGTGCTTTGGTCTCTGTACCGTTAGCAAGTAAGTTGATTGAATAAATAAATAAAAGCGCTCAAAGTGTTCAGCTGCATGTGCTGACTACGTGACGCTTTTGGAACGTAAGTATAGTAAGGGACTACTCGATAGCTTTTTTCAATGAGCTTGTATCAAGTGATATTTATCGCGGTACATTATTGTCCACCAGCACAAAATGTCGATGTTCAATTAAAAGGAGTTTTCTGAGAACAATTTATTGAAGATCTTCAAGATAAAACCTCTTGAAAATGATTGTTTAATTCGAAATTCTGATTGAATGGTTAAATAAATAACTACAAGAAAGAATGGTTAAAAAAATATTATAAACCTACTACAAAAAGAGGATTTTTTTAATTCAGTTGTTTTTTTTTTCATGTAAAACTTTCGTATTTTAATTTGAAAACTTCGAAAATTTGACTTACTTTTAAAAAAATTATTGTCTAGCATAGACCGTTAGTTTGTAACCTCTGCTTGCAACATAGACAAGGCTTATGCGACTATTTAAGTACCTCTTTTTATGACAACACCTATTTAAACTAAGCTGTAACGGAACAGATAAAAGCGCGCGATTCGAGCACTTCCCAACTTTTGAAATAAGAAAATTTGCCAACCGCTCCCGAGAATAAGGAGGAGTAATAAGCACTTTTCTTTCGCGCCAAAATTGTCTTCCATAATAGCGTCGGCGGCGAGATAGCGCTGCCGCCATAAAAAGAGATAAACGACCGTACTCTCTATTATTTTTGCTCTTTAACAAAGGCAATGTGCACATGCTCTTGTCTCTTTCTTCCCCACAGACACCCCTACTCTTAAAGCTAGGAGCGAAAAACAAAAATTTGTCGTTCACCCCACTCCCTCTCGCTAATGTCCCAAGCCCGAGGAGGCACTGCCTCCTTTGTAATTTACTTCAAAAACCTAATACTGTGTCAATTAAAATTTTATTACAAACGCCAAATTGAGCACACTCCAATGTGTATGTTACCGTTATTAAAATTTTAATAATCTCGCTCTTATATTACGGCAACATTATTAGAAAGAAAACAACTTAACGTGGCGCTGTTATTCAAATTTCGAATTTGCTCGTGATACTGGCCGTAAAAGCTGTCATAAAGTGACATAAAGCTTTCTATTCACAGCGTTAGCAAAAAATTTATTGCCAGTCGAGTGTGAGTGTGCGGGCTTTGTGTTGGCTGAATGTCCTTTGTGCTGGTATTCTGTGCGACAATGGCGCGGTGTTTTGGCGGGAGAAAAAGGCGGGCGCGCGTTATCAGAGCCTACCATTATGGCGGCTTATCAGAGTCGCTTCCGTTCGGAGACTTCGCCCCTTTTTCTTTTACGGTCACGTCTGGGCGGCTCAGGTGAAGATAGCTGGTTTGTTTCGCTGTTGTTTACTTGTGTTTTCTGTTTCGTGATACATTTTCAGACTTTGTGTTGAATTAAATTAGCTTTGTAATTTTAAGAGAAGCTATGGACAGTGCAGGTAAGTAGGCTACTTAGACTAAGATAGAAACTGATTTAATAGATAAGTGACGTTTGTTTAGCACCATTTTGAATTAGTTTAACTATATTTATTATTTTCCAATAATACTACTAGCGTCCCGTCACGGCTTAGCGCGGATACATAATTTACGACTTTTCCTTAGGATATTCCAAAAAAATCTTTCATATGAAATGAAATAAGTTTATTTGCATGAACACAGTAATGGGATGTTACAATTATTGCGGTTCTTGTATTCAACCTGTGTGCAGGTGTGCAAATTTAACATTTTAAAGTTACTTATATTCTAAGAAATCTTTCACACTGTAAAAACATTTATCTAATAGCCAGTTTGTCAAAGTTTTTTTAAAAGTCTTATTATCTAATGTCTTGAATTGGTCAGGAAGATTATTAAAAACAGTAATAGACATAATATCATAAACATTCTTTTTATATATGTAAGTGTGGCTAGGAGGCTGGTATAACTTATGTTCATACATTGACTGCCTTTGCCTATACTGACTCGCCTTGCTCGCGTTTCTGAGATCTTCTTGAAATATTATGGATATAGTTTCACAAAGTTGCATATGTCACGAATATACAGACAGGGAAGTGGTAGAATTTTTAAGTCCTTAAATAGAGGTTTACAAGAATCTAAAAACCAAGCCACCACCACTTTGCAAAAGTGCACTAAGTCGTAGAAACTGTTATAATATGTCAATTAAAATATATAATCACATACCTTCTCATATAAGGCAGTGTCCTAAACAATTTTTTTATACAAAACTACGAGCATGGCTACTAGAGAAATGTTTCTATAAAGTAAATGATTTTTTAGACGATTGTTTTTAAGTGACGTACGAATATTTAATGTTGAATGTTGTTGTTGTATATTATAATAATGGTAATTGTTGAAAATTTGTTAGACATCGCATGTTCAACTTCCATATATATTTAATAGTGTTGACAATTGACTGTGAACTTTTTTTTTTTTTGTTTAATATGATTGTGTTTAGTATGATTGTAGTGTTTAATTAGAATAGCTTTTTATTCCTTTAATATTGCATGTCGATCTTATGACTAAGTGTGTGAAACTTATGTACCTACAAACCACCTGTAACTAACTAACCACATTTAAAGCAATAAATTATTTGAATTTGAATTTGAAATTGAAGCATTACACACCGCACGTACACATTTTTTATGCAACCTAAAAGCTTTTTCAAAATTGACTGAATTTCCCCACAGTATTAATCCATAACTGAGGACTGACGCTACATAGCCATGATAGGCTGTTAATGCTGCTTCTTTGGAAACCGATTTTCGAAGGCGCTTTAGTGCGAATACAAATCTGTTCAATCTATTACAAATCGCGTCTATATGACTTTCCAGTTTAAGTTCTTGTCAATATTTATACCTAGAAATTTTACCACGTTTGTAGTACTTACGTCCTTTTCATTATATTTAATTTTTAAGTCTATGTCATTTGAATTATAAGATAAGTATTGCATCGCTTTTGTTTTATCTAAATTGATTTGTAACCAGGCAATAACATCAGAAAGGGTATCGTTTATTTTTTGTTCATATGAATGTTTGTCGTCACATTTAATTATGAGGGTCGTATCGTCCGCAAACAAAATAGAGTCCTGTGGTGTAGCAAGAGGAAGATCGTTAATGTATACCAAAAAAAGCAAGGGGCCAAGTATACTACCTTATGGTACTCCATTGCTATTTGTCATATAGTTAGATTTATATCTACATTTAATGCAACATTATTACTGACCATAATTTTTGATATTTCTGTGCACTGTTTCCTGTTACTCAAATAACTTAGCACCCAATCGTAAGCTTTCCCTCTAACTCCCTATCTTTCCAGTTTTTGTAATAAAATGTTATGATTAACAAAATCGAAAGCTTTACTCATGTCAAGGAATATTGATGTGGCTGGAGTCTTATTATTAATAGATTCTGTGACATTTTTAATTAAATTAAAACAAGCGAGTGAAGTAGAGCTGCCTTTGCGAAAGCCATACTGTTTTGGTCGTAAAATATTGTGTTTTGTAAAGAAACTATTTAACCTGTTACACATACATTTCTCTATTATTTTAGAAATAATTGGCACTAAAGCTATGGGTCTGTAGTTGTCCGGGTCTGGAGTATCACCCCTTTTAAAGATTGGCTAGACTACAGACAACTTTAGTTTATCCGGAAATATCCCTTGCAAAAATGACAAATTTATTATATGTGCCAGCGGTGCAGAAATAGTACCAGCACACAGTTTTAGTGCTTTAGTTATAATTTCGTCGCAACCGCACGCCTTACTATTTTTAAGCGACATTATGACCTTGTACACCTCTCTTTCGTCTACTGGATTTAGAAATATGGTATGTATATTATTTGGTATTGAATTAGATTGTATGTCCTGTGTGATTTCATTATTTTTAGTATTGGATAAACTTATAAAATATTTATTAAAAATGTCACTGATTAACTGGAGGTCGTGAATTGTCACATTATTATAATTTAGAGAATATATATAATTTTTGTGAATATCATGAGAAATAGTAGTAGAAATTGTGTTCCATACTGCTTTAGAATTACGTCCATTATTGTAGATATATTTCCCATTACTAATTCTTTGCGACATTTTGTTAACAACTTATTACACTTTTTGATATAACTCTTAGGTGTATTCTTATTTAAGTGTAAATTACGTTTAATTTTACAGGACTGTTTCATGCCTTTCGTTATCCATTTTAATTTTGAGGACCTGCTATTCATTTTTATTTTTATGATGGGAAAACACAAGTTGTAAAACAAACAAAAAGTTTCATAGAAACAATCAAAGGACTCTCCAGCGTCACTGCAGTTTAGAACTTCCGAAAACGAGAGCGCAGATATACTATTAACAAATTTCCTAAAATTATCCGCACTAAAGTTGCGCTTAAACTCAAACCAAGTAGCGAAATTATTTTGCTTATTTTTTATGTTAAATTTTATTGTTTGTGCTGTCTCGTGATCGGAAAGATTTAAAAGATGTACCTTTGATTCAACTTTTTTAATATTACTTGCAATTTGATCGATGCACGATTTTTTCCTGGTTGGTAATAAGATGTGTGCGTTAAAATTAAAAGTATGTAGGACACTTAAGAGATCCACAGACGCGTAGTTCTGCTTCAAAATATCTATGTTCCAATCGGCAGTAATAACTACCTTTTTTCCTTTTATATATCTCAGTCAAAACTTGTAGAGGTAACTCAAGTTTGTGCAAATAAAGTCTAATATCAGACTTTGTATCCAACGGTATTCTATATATATTAACAACGATTAGATTCAGTCCTATCAGTTCCACACCGCAACATTCAAAGTGAAATTTACTTGTCAAACCCTCGGGGATTTGTAAAGACTTGGTATTCAAATATATTTTTTTACTAGAATACAACAGCCTCCTCTGTTTTTATCTCTACAGTAGGAAGCTGCTAATTTATAATCATTTAATTTGATATTATCTTCCGTTCCCTGTTTGACAAAGATCTCTGTAAAACACAAAATATCAACCTCCCGACACTGATTTCTTAAGGCTAGTAATTTTTTGTTTTTAATATATATTTTTTTTATCAAATACTTATTTATTTCATTTAATTCAAAATTTAATTTAATACAAAAAAAAAATTGAAAAAATTAGAAAATTAGATTAAATTACAAAAAAAAAATTAAGTCGCCTTTGTTACATATTCCAGCTATATTTTGATGTAGAATAGTCAATTTATTATAACTATAACTATGTATGATGAGAAGATATGTCGATAGATATGTTAGTCAAATTATTATTCTCTTTTACCCTACAGAATTGAGTATTTATGCGTTCATGCTTTGTAATATTGTACATGTTTTTTACATACAAACCTTGTTCTGCCAATTATAACACACAACAAAAAATTAAGTATCCAATTTGGTGCAGTCGCCTAGTCGTTCGCAAGTTATGCGCGTACCCACATTTCGGCGACTAATTTTCATTTACATCATCAACAGCTCATATACGTCCCCACCGAGGGGCTCGAGCCTACCCTACATGCATACCTAATCTATACATAAATACTTAGATTATTTTTCTAGTAACGTCTGATACGAAAAGACATTTTTCGTGTAAATAATTGTCACACTTATTATTTTCGACTCTATAGTCATAGGTCTCTAATAGACCTATGGTTTACAAACTAACTCTAATCTAGCAAGTACAAAAACCTTCCCATCACGAAAGTGCCAAAAAAAATCTAGACAATACCGCGAAAAATATGCAAGAATAACTTTTTATTCGTCCCATTTCAAGTCGAAACTCCGCGAAGTTCATTACCCTCAAATAAAAACTCACAAAAAGGGTCTATCGAACATTAAATGCTCACTAAATACTCCATTCGAGTAAAATGAAATATAAAAGTGCTTTCAATAAACAGGATAATTTGGGGGTGGCGGGGGCGAAGGGGCGGCTGAATGAGCTAATTAAGGCGCAAACGAAAGAAAACGCGAAGAAAAGCCGAGAAAACTCAAGGAAAACAAGAATACTCCGGACGAGCACAGAGACCTCTGCAGATACGGCCAACATAAATCGAGCTCAGTTTGCGAGCCATTGAGTGAAAGTCATATCGACGACGCGACGTGTCCACTAAATACGAGTAACATAAAACCTCTAAGGTTAGGGTTCAGTTCGTAAAACTGAACGTCTTTTGTTTTTGAACTAAAATCTAAAAAAAAAGAAACTTTAATTCAAACTGATCAGTTGGTCTAGTTAATTAATTAGTAGGTAAGTAAAGTAAGTAATAACCTTTTTGTACACAAAAGGAACATAATAACAATAGATAAATTAACATATTGATTGAGCGGCCTTATCTCTTGTAGCGATCTTTTCCAGGCAACCTTTTGGAAGAGGACATAATTTGCATGAAAACTCAATTTTCATGTGAATTTTGAAAAGTTTTGGAACAATATTTTTATGTGACTCTGGCTGGCTGGACAATTTTTCCAAATGAGCCGCGTTTAAGTAGGTCAATACACAATTTTAGGTGACGGCTAATCACGCTTATTTCAGTTTATGTGACGCTAGAGAACCCGAGATAATCGAACGCAAACGTGTCCAGCCAGCTTGAAAACCGCTTTTCGCATGGTCTCTCAATCTCCGAACAGAAGGGATTCTAACTATTTCGTGCTTATCAATACTGCGTCACCTAAAATTGTGACAGGCATCCAGTTTGAATTTTTGAGATACGTATAGCCATTTAGCTAAAAAACAACGAAAAGCGTGGCCAGCCAGCCTGAACTTACGTATTAAACTTCTGGCTGGCACCTCTGAATGTCGACAACGAAAGCGTTTTCGAACAAGGTTCTTTTACTAGCATTTAGTGACGGAATTTGTGACAGTCATAGCGTTTGTTTCATGGCGTCACATAAAGGCGTTTACGAGAAATCGATGAAAACTTGGTGCCAGCCAGCCTGATGTTCTGGCTGGCTGGCTCGTTGTATCTGCGCTGTCTGATGGTCTATGGCTTCCAAATTTTCTTCAACATTTAATGACGGGGACGATTAAGATAACCTGTAAATGTGACGACGATCCCTCCCATAGTTTCAGAGATATTGATCATTGTTATTTTCCCATACAAACTTAGCAGTAGGGTTTCATTTTAGTATATTCATTAATTTAGTATATCCACGAGTGTCGGTGGTCCAGTGGCTAGGGCCGCTGCCTTCCGTCTGGGAGACGGGTTCGTTCCCCACCACTTACCAATGTGTTTTATTCGACGCTCTTACGTTGAAGCATCGTGATAAAACCTACACACTCCTGCGAATAAATTCAAAGGTTGTGTGTAAAGTTGACCAAAACGCAATGGTCGATTAAGGCCTAATTGCCCTAATTCAGGGTAGGCTCGAGCTTTCTCGGTGGGGACGTATCAATCAATCAATCAGCCTATTGCAGTCGCGTAGGCCTCCCCAAGGGCACGCCAAAGTGCACGATCACCTGCTTTCCTCATCCAGCTACCACCAGCAACCTTCCTCAGGCCATCAGTCCACCTTGCAGGGGGGCGTCCCACACTACGTTTCCCGAGACGTAGTCCCCATTCGAGAACCCGTCTGCTCCAACGTTCATCGGTTCTGCGGCAAACGTGGCCAGCCCACTGTCGTATGGACGTACGAGGGCTGATTGATAAGTTTCCGAAACGACAAAGAAAAACTTTAAAAATCTATTTAAAATAAATTTATTTCTCAACGTAGTTTCCTTCTACCTCGATGCATTTAGTCCAGCGCTTCTCCAATGCCGTTACACCAGTTTGATAAAATGTTTTCTCCAACCCCTCAAAATACTCGTCCACGGCAACAATGACTTCTTCATTTGATGAAAATCTCTGGCCACCTAACCATTTCTTCAGGTTTGGGAATAAGTGGAAGTCACACGGGGCCAGATCCGGGGAATAGGGTGGATGCGGTAGCAATTCGAACCGCAATTCATGGAGTTTGGCGACTGCAACCATTGACGTGTGTGCAGGTGCGTTGTCATGGTGGAACAAAACTTTTTTCTTGGCCAAATGTGGTCGTTTTTTCTGGATTTCTTCACTTAATTTTTGCAGCAAGCTGCGTAGTACTCTCCATTTATTGTTTTTCATTTTTGCAGATAATCCACTAAAATAATCCCTCGAGCATCCCAAAAAACAGTCGCCATCACTTTGCCGGCCGACAAAACCGTTTTTGCTTTCTTCGGCGCAGGTCTTCCGCTCTCAGTCCACTGCTTAGATTGTTCTTTTGTCTCGGGAGTATAATGATGTATCCAGGTTTCATCGACTGTTACATAACGCCGCGAAAACTCGTTAGGATCTCGGTTAAACAGCGCCAAACACTCCGATGAATCGTCCACTCGACGTTGCTTTTGGTCAACAGTGAGCAAACGCGGCACCCATCGCGCGCAAAGCTTTTTCATTCCCAAATGTTGGTGCAAAATATTAAAAAGGCGTTCAGATGAAATGCTCACCATCTCTGCTATCTCTCGCAACTTCAAGCGCCGATCATTCAATACAATTTTTGAATTTTTTTGATCATGTCCGGATTCGTGACTTCATTTGGACGGCCAGACCTGTGGGCGTCTTCGCAGCTCTGTCTTCCACGTTTAAAATCAGTTACCCAGGTGTGAATTGTACTCAATGCAGGAGCAGAATTACCTAAAACACTGTCTAGCTTGGTTTTAATCTGGGTTGCTGTTTTCTGTTTTAAAACGTAAAACTTTATCACCGCACGAATTTCGTTTCTTTCCATTGTTAAGAAAATTTACGACAGAGAAAGTTCTACGTCCTATCAAACAAATTCCACCAGTTCGATTAAATTCAAATTTGGCGTTCTATTTTCAAAAAGATGCCAAAATATAATGTAATATTTTTTTTTTGCGTATCATTTTTTTAAGTTCGTCGTTTCGGCCAGTTATCAATCAGCCCAGGTATATGAGCTGTTGATGATGATATTACTTCATATTGAACTAGTCCCCAAAAAGGACGCGGCTCAGAGTATCCATTTCGACCCTGTGTATCTCGAAGGCGTCCGTGTCCTCGCCTCTGAATGGCCGCTAACAAACTCTTTCACAAAAACGCAATAATTACTTTATGCCGAATAAAAACCGCTTTCTTCGGTCCGGGACAGACAAGGCCCCTAATTTCACCTTCGCGCCCACTTTTGACTTTCATTTTATTTTGGCCTCACAAAAGGGCCCTTTGTCCTAATTCTTTCTCCCTTTATTTCTGAACAGATCTCAAGAGTGATTATGTTTGGACGTCTTCTCTTTATTTTTTCTTTTTGTTCGTTTTGTTTGTATTTTATTTTTGTCCGTTATGGCACATCGATTTGGGTATTTCTACTCTAAGGAGAAAACGTTCAGCGTGCATCAGTCATCTGTCATCTTCCTGTTATCTCATTGGATGCCAGAAAAACCAGTATAAACCATAAAAACATAAACCAGTGATAAAACGCTCATCTATTATACGATATAGTAACTACTCGTAAATAACTAAAGAACAACTGGAGGTTATGTGCTGTTCTCCACAGATTCCGCCATTGTGTTAGTGAACTCACCCAAAAAAATGTAATGACGGATCTAAGTGATACATAACAAAAAAAATAAAAATGGAAATAAATTAATAAATAAATTAAAGAAAAAAATTAATTTGACTTTGACTTTGATATAATCACAAATGACAATGTGCAAAAATAAAAAAAGTTACATCTAATAGGTGATCGAACTGTTCACCGTATTTTATGAAATTACCATATTTTATGAATTATTTTTAAAATATAGCACTAAAAGAATTTTATTTTAGTAGCAGACGATTCGAAAAAACAGAATCGGTTGAAAAACGAATTTACAGTGATTTAAAATTTGATATTTCAATATGTCTGTCTCTTTCAAAAACGATTTTTTGTATAGAGATTATATGGCGTTACTAACAAATGACATTACAAGTGGGTTTGTTACTTCAAACCTTTATAACTTCGTCAATTTTAAAGATAGAGCAAAAATTCTTTTAGTGTTCGATAGCAGAAACTAAGAAATTTGGATTCATAAAATAAAATAAAAAGTAGTCCGATCCCCTATTGAGACACTAATTCTCCTTTTTGATGTCATAAATCTGATGGATTTTTAATAGAAGTTGGAAAAATTGCCATGAATAACTATTTTATGTTGTGACTGTACTATCTACAAAGTACTTTAACATTTTGAAGTCCATAAAAAGCTCTTCAATATAAAACTTTATAATCATAAGCCACTTCAATGAGCCTCATTTGGAAGGAATCTCCATATTTCACAACAAACTAGTCGAGAAAATATTCGCTTCTCTCATATTATAAAGTCTTCTCCAAAGTTCAAATCCCGGCTTTTCAAGGAAAAGTTAACGTTGTAAAATGTTAAAAAGAAATTCGCTGATTATGCGGAAAACTTATCTACAACCTATAAGATACGAATAAGGACGCTTATTCGTAGCTTATAAGCTTTTTCAAATTTTTTATCTTATTTGTGTCTAAATATTGAAATGAGCTAAATTAAGTTATTTGAAGTGAATATACATACTAATTGCTGCGTGCATATGAAATATAAGTACTTAATTCTGACTGAGTATAAAAATGACATAATTATGTTTCCACTGAAGGGCTCAAGCCTAACCCAAATTAGGGCAATCAGCCTTGAGCGTTAAGTATATGCATTTAAAAAAGAAGTCCATTTAAAAGATTAGTCGTCGTCACAAATAAATGAGCGTCATGTTCGTAGCTAGTTCGTAGCCATATGCTACGAAACGTCTACGAATTAGCTACGGTATTTCATATCGTATGTTTTTATTTTTTGTATCGTGAATAAAATTAGGCATTCAAAATGATTTCTTCTAATGGATAATATAACTAAAAAGAAAACTTAAGTATTACATACAAAAATAATTCTTCAAATACTCAATATCTTCGCAGGAAACACCGTGGCGTAGTACCTATATTTGTAATGTTAAAATACTCGAACCTCTTAGTAGAACGGAACAGTAAAAAATCTGTCTAGGGTCAAAATAATAAACAAATTAACGCAGTAACATAAACATAGTAACGCTAATGAACATTATAAACTCTATCATCTTAACTACCTAAAGTACCCGGCTTCAATATTAAAGAACAGACGTTATAAAACGTCTATACGACTTAACCCCAGTTGTTTCCTCTTATCTCGTCAACCATAACCGAGTAAAGTGAAACGTAATCAGCTGTGTAGTATATTAGCTGTAATTCATAACGAGTTACAAACGCGAGGCGTGTTAAGCTGTTACCGCCTGGGTTTATAAGATGGCGTGGCTGAGATGTAGGGTTATTCAAGATACGACCAAAGAAGTGTTTATAAACTTAAGCTGGATAATGATATTAACAACTAAAGAAAGATATTGGCCCCGATTCGGGATGTCACGCTCTAATCCTTAATTTAAATTAGTCCGTCCTTTTTACCTGTTAAAGATTGAAAAGAGACAGGAGATGGTCATCCTAATATTAGAGCTGTCAAACATCGAATTTGAACCTTATGGCCGTGTCGATTGTAAAATTTTAGAGAGCACTTAAAACATGCGACTTAAAAATCTCTTAAACTGACAGCTATGCCCTCATTTTAAGTTATCATTCGTTCAAATTAAAATCAATCGTTCATCACCTCTCTTTCATTGGTCATAAAAACGAAAAGGATAGCTGGATTTTAAAATTAGAATTAGAACATGACATCCCGAATCGAGGTCATTATCCCGATCCTGACTTCGATATTATCTGGACCTGAACACCCTAATTTAGGGTAGACTCGAGCCCATTGGGGGGGATGTATATGAGCTGTTGATAGTGAGATATCATCATAAAAAATTGGATATCCAGTAAAGAAAGCAAATCAACACTGGGTAGATTTTTCTCGATAGGTTTCAAGTTCTATCATGTACCACTGACCACAAGTGATAACAACCATAAAATTGTAATCGTTTTTAAGACTAATATTTATTTAAATGTAAAGGCGCTTCTATTTATGTTGTGTGCTTTAAATAGCAGAGTAGCCGATATAACTTCTGAAATGTAAAACTGATATTGGAAGAAATGGAGCTCTATCTAGTATTAACATTTTCTATCTAAAATACATCGTATCGTAAATAAATACATTCATAGGAACAAGCGCAATTTCTGGACATCAGAAGAGAGAAGAGCTAATAAGAGCTTCTATAAACAGTCACAACACAACAGACGCATATCTACTTTATCCATCATCAACGGCCCGTTACAGTCCACTGCTGGACTATGAGCCTCCTTCACTTAAGTGGAGGGTTTTGCCATAATATCCACGCTTGGCAGGCGGGTTGGAGATCGCAGATTAAAAGGTTACTGTATCAGAGAGCGCTACTGCCCGTTCCCTGTTCAATGTGTAGTCCCTAAGTCGCCTCTTACGACATCCACGGGAAGAGTAGGGGTTGGTGACAAATGTATTCTACTCTGCCGTCATCACACGGCGAGACTATCTACTTTAAATAAACACTAAACGTAGGTACTTATTTGTCTTACAACACATTCGAAAATCTTTTAATATCAAGAATCATATTGAGTCACTTCTTGTATCAGTATATCTTTGTACCGCGAAATTTTGCGCTCTCGCGTCTCGGAGCTAAAATCAGCTCAATCTAAATTATTGTGCAAGTTTCGAACTAATCTTAATCAGACTGTAGCGCAGCAAGTTTTTCAATAAAACACTCTTATCTTGCATGCAGTTGCTAAATAAACCACAAGTGTACTTGATTCATGATGCTGTTGAGATGAAGATGATAATGCGTGAATTATTAACAACTGCGGTTTAAGTAAGTATTATGAAGGATTTACTTGGCAATTTGGAATAAAGTCGTCATAATTAGTGTGTAGTCTAGGTACAGCGTTTACCGAGTAATTTAGTTAAAAATATACTATGGTGCCTCCAAGATCGGGTCGAATCTTTATTCTGTCAATAGAACACGTAAAATATCAAATATCAACAAATTCTACTCCACCCTCAATCAACTCCTTATAAGTAAACCTTGTTGTAACAGAACAGCGCCGTGGGGCATGTAACGACAATTTTCCATGGAAAATTATCTGGGAGGGACCAACGGCGTACCTTGCTTTGAAAAAAATAAATTAAAAAGGGTTTATTTTACTCTTACATTGGTAATTTAAACTAGTAACACTGAAACCTGTAATAGTAAAAACTGTGCTACAGGTTTCAGGGTCTTCCCAAACTATGGTCCAAGATCATAAACATTTATAAAAAGTTAAGTTCAGGTTCTTTGGCAAGTAAGTTCTCGAGTTGCGACCACGAACCGCCAGACGCAGCGTGGGTGGCACTCAAGGTGGACCGACGATCTGGTGAATGGCGCGGGAAGCCGCTGGATGCAGCGCAGGATCGGTTATTGTGGAGATCCTTGGAGGAACAAGTGTCTTTTCGTCTTTCTCCTGAAGTGACGATGATGAATAGTTTAACACGCTTTGTGCACAAAAATGATTCTGATTTACTTCTACGAGTACTACGACTGTCTGAGGATAGTCAGGTGTTACCAGGGTAACTCGTAGAACGTCCTTACCAAATCGAGGACAGTCTCATAAGTTATTTTTGTTTGACTGTCCCCGCTCGGACTCAAACCCGAAACCTCCTTAGAATAGAACCGAACGTCCTACCGCTCACCTACGAAAGCCGCTCGAACAAACTTTTATCTCAAAATAATTAGCGTTGGAGTTCAGGAGATTGAATGCGGATAACATCTAAATTGATGCCCTGATGGTTCCAACTTTGGCTAAGAGGAAATGGGGTTACCAGACTAATGGGAATACGTTCGTGTTAATACAAGTGCTGTGGAGGAACGAACGTTTCATACCTAAAGAAGCGTTAGAGTTAGATGTGTAATTTTAATTTATAAAATAGGCTTATTTTTGCTTTTTGCTTGTCTGAAAGAAAAAACTCTGTGTCTGTATACATACTCAACAATTATAAATCTATAAAACTCAATTTGCCACACATATTGTCTACTTTATTTTTTCCTACTTGTGTTAGCAACTGCCACCGCCTTGGTTATACGGTTATACGAACGATTTATTTACCCACTCAGGCCCAGTTGTAACGTTGCACGTTCATATTCTTAATAATACATACAAATTTTAAATTAATGAAAACAATAAAATCTTATTATTTTAAAACCTTTTAAATAACGTATGTACAATTTTAATAAATTTTACCGTAATTTACAATTTCACTATGATAGTTATTAGGTACATCTTAATATTATAATACAAAATCAATTTTAATCAACAAACATTAACTTATAATCTAATTAACTAATCTTAATAATAACAAAACTTTAAATATTTACACAAATATTTTACAATAACTTAACATTAAAAATCAATGCTTACTTTCGGATTGTATTTATCGTGCGGACAGTACTTACTACCGATCTGTAGTTTCTATCGTCTCGCTGCGCATGCGCAGGGGCTCATGCACTGGCGTACGTGATCGGCTTGACCTAGTGGCAGCGAGTCCGAGTGGCCGCGTCAATATTTTTATAATTTGGAACCATTCTCGTTTACGGAACAGTATTATTTCCGATTTTAAAATATTTATTTATTGAAGTTTTAAACCTATTTAATACTTAAGTACATTTTACACGGATATTTTATAACCCCAATTGGGTAAGTGGTAAACTTTGTAATTTCTTTGTGTTGTGAGTGTTTTTCAGATAAGTTTGTGATACCAATTGTTAATTAAATCATTTAGTTCTTGCTATTTATATCATTGTAATGTGCTTCGTCACCTTAGCATTGTAATTCGTTAAATTTCGTTATTGCATCAGCCAATTATATTTAGCTACCTGCAAATTTTAAATAATCAATTTGCGGATTTGCTTTTAATCATTTACATTATCATTTTAAAATTCATTGCAATCAATTTGTTATTTATTCATTTTGCTAATTTCATTAAATCATAATGTTAGCTCCGTTCTGATTTCACGACATACCTACTTAACCGCAGGTCCCTAAACTGTCGTTGGTCGCTGATCATCTCGGAGCCATGACTGACCCGATCCGTCCGTGGCTTTCCAGGGTACTACGCTACGAATCCGTTCTACGCTACGAATAAAAAACGTTCTACAATACGATACGAATAAGAACCGTGATACGTTACGAACTACACTACGCTACGCTGGGCGTGTTATACACGTATCTTCCACTACTACAAAAAAGCCCACGTCTACGAGAGGGAACCAAAGGACAACGGCCGCCACCACTATCTCCGGCCCTTACAGGGAAGTGCGGGCTAGGTTAAGTCAGACTTATCGGTACGATATTTTTTTTAAATTTATGTAATTTGGACACCCCTTGTTTCGCTTAATCACCTTAACCCCTACCCTTATTAGGGATATGATAAATAAGGTGGGTTGTCACACAGTGTGGTTGGTCAACTTTAAATCACGAATATAGATACTTAGGTCCCTTTAGAACTGGCTAGACTGATACACGGTTAATATCCATCCATGCAGCATTAATATTTCTAAAATTGACGTAGCACGTCGTCGTAGAGATCTCGTAGGCGTTTCGTAGACAGCTCGTAGCACTTATATTAAGGCGTAGTTTACTCAGAGTACAATCTCCAGAGTTTGTATATTAAATATAATATATGATACCTATAATATAACCTAAGAACAAAATGTATGCAGGTATTTGTTAATTAAAGCGTTGTTATTTGCTAAGATATTTTATGTATTGATATTTGTCCAGGAGAAAACAAGATGAAGCATTACCAGGGTATTTGACCTGTCTTTTTACTCTTAGGCACAGAATTAATATAGTACTTTTAGTGAGCTGATGACGAAAAATTTATAAACGAAATATTATTTTTTTCAAAATACAATAGAAAGGTGTCTATTTAATAATTAAAACACAAAAATATAAGCTTAATTCGATGTATTTCAAAACTTTTAAATAAATAGAAACAAAATCACCATAATATTATATAATTAGATTCATACAAACATAGCAACAAAATATACAATACAACACCTTTCGCTTATTAATTAATTTGTGCATTTATGCCTTCACCTAATAGAATAATAATCAATTGTACGCGGTATATCTACGCTGATGACCTAGCATTAGCATCACAAGCGCCTTCCTTTGGAGACGTAGAAAAATACCTAACAGAAGCACTAGAAACTCTCAGCTGTTACTATGAACAGAACTCCCTGAAGCCTAACCCTTCCAAGACCCAGTCTTGTGCCTTTCACCTACGAAATCAAGAGGCTCAACGGAAGCTGAAGGTTACGTGGCAAGGAGTGCCGATTACCCACTGCCCCCATCCAAAATACCTTGGTGTTACATTGGATAGGGCGTTAACTTACAAACAACACTGCCTCAACACCAAGCAGAAAGTGGGCACACGGAACAGTCTCCTGCGCCGATTGACTTCCACTAAATGGGGAGCTTCACCACAAACTTTACGGACGACTGGAATAGCCCTTTCCTTTTCAGCTGGTGAATATGCTAGTCCGGTTTGGAGCCGATCAGCACATACACGGCTGGTGGATGCAGGCCTGAACGACACATGCCGGATTATAACAGGCTGTCTCAAACCAACACCTGTTGAAAGGCTGTATCCACTAGCTGGTATCGCCCCTCCAGACGTCCGTAGAGATGTGGCAAGATCGTTAGAAAGAGCCAAAAAAGAAGCAGATCCACGGCACCCAATGTTTCATCACATACCAGTAGCACGGAGGCTTAAAAGCCGCCATGGCTTTATAAAAACCGTAGCGGCACTAGATGGCGAAGCTCAAGAAGCACGATTGACAACCTGGAAAGAGAGATACCCAACTGCATCACCTACTTCGAATAATCGACAAAAACTGGGCCATAACCGCGAGCGACAACTAGTCAGTTATAAAAAATAATTCCTTAACTTACGTAAAATCATGGTCACCACGCAATATTTATAGAAATTTGTATGGGGAAATAACAATGATCAATATCTCTGAAACTATGGGAGGGATCGTCGTCACATTTACAGGTTATCTTAATCGTCCCCGTCACTAAATGTTGAAGAAAATTTGGAAGCCGTAGACCATCAGACAGCGCAGAACATCAGGCTGGCTGGCACCAAGTTTTCATCGATTTCTCGTAAACGCCTTTATGTGACGCCATGAAACAAACACTATGACTGTCACAAATTCCGTCACTAAATGCTAGAACTAAATGCTAAGAACCTTATTCGAAAACGCTTTCGTTGTCGACATTCAGAGGTGCCAGCCAGAAGTTTAATACGTAAGTTCAGGCTGGCTGGCCACGCTTTTCGTTGTTTTTTAACTAAATGGCTATACGTATCTCAAAAATTCAAACTGGATGCCTGTCACAATTTTAGGTGACGCAGTATTGATAAGCAAGAAATAGTTAGAATCCCTTCTGTTCGGAGATTGAGAGACCATGCGAAAAGCGGTTTTCAAGCTGGCTGGACACGTTTGCGTTCGATTATCTCGGGTTCTCTAGCGTCACATAAACTGAAATAAGCGTGATTAGCCGTCACCTAAAATTGTGTATTGACCTACTTAAACGCGGCTCATTTGGAAGAATTGTCCAGCCAGCCTGAGTCACATCCTCTTAAATGTATTCTATCTTTTAATACTGAAAGATGTCTTTTATTGTTTTTTATATTAACTTCACTTGAATCTTGTATGAATTACATTGTCTTTTATCTGTGGTCATACAAATACGAGATTCAAATGAAACTCGCACGCACGGACTATTGTTATTTTAACCGCATAGTACATTCTACGTAAATTGCTAAGCTGAAGTGATACTAGAAAGTGCGGCTTTAGATTGGCTGATAAGTATTACGATCCGCAATATACGTGGAACTTGTATGTAATTAATAGGGGATCGAACTGTTTCTAAATTTACCAAATTTTACCATATTTTATTTATGAATTATTTTTAAAATATAGATTAGTAGCAGACGATTCGCGAAGAAAAAAACAGAATCAGTTGTAAAACGAATTTACAGTGATTTTTTAAAGTTTCAATATGTCTGTCTCTTTCAAAAACGATTTTTTGTATGGAGATTATATGGCGTTACTAACAAATGACGTCACAAGTGGGCCTCTCTGTCTAATCTTGAATTTCAAACCTTTATAACTCGGGAGCATTAATCCTAAAATTTGAACAAACCGTTCGCAAGAAATTGGAAGTTTCCTCTCCCATTCATTACATATTCACGATACATACACGTCAGTGATTAAACGCGGATTTAAATCACACTTTGCACGACGTCACACACGCCATATTTGTTTACATTTTAGGATCAGTACTAACTGAAGAGTCCTAATCCTCTCTATCGATAAAATTACATAATAGGTAATATTGCACAATAGCACCAAAAGCATTACTTACCACTACCTGGTCTTTACAATAATCTTAGATTTATAATGTCCAATCCACATGAGCATAAGTCAAAATAGGTCAAGTTTTTTTTTCGCAATTTTACCTCGTGTGTCAGCGTAGTACATACGTTATATTTAAGTATCGCACTTCTAAGGATTAATTTGCGTCAAAATAGCTGCAGTGGCAATCAGCGAAGCGGTGTGCAGTTTCAGTGACAAAAACGCAGCACTTATATAATTCTAAATCCTGACCAGAAAAATAAAAAACTTACTCGGGTCTATGCTCGGGTGCACCGGCACCACATGTAGTTTTTAATCTGTGTTGAAATAAGTCCTATAGATTTCCCGCAATATGGTGAGGTTTTATCTTCTTCTGATCAAGCTTACATAATTTAAATTACGATATATAATTTTAAACTTTCGCGGTCATTATCATAACAACAAAAATAATATCGCGGTAAGCCCGTAAAATGTCTCATGAATGTTAAATTACGATGTTTAAGCTGATGAAGAGCTGCATTTTGAATCTTATTTCTAGTAAAAATATAATTGAATTCTGACTGGTCGTTAAAGCCTCACTTAGCGCCGATCTACCGTTTTATGAAACGAAATGAAATCTTTATTGTAAATATAAATCTAGGTAATAAATTTTGCAGATGAACTTGCTAATTTCTAGAAGGACTTTCCTAGGCACAGGTCAAAAGCGTATAAAGGCTGTTTCAAATATGCTTCCGCAAAGATTTGGAACGACCTGCCTCCACCTCTAAAGAACCTAGACTCAGTGCGGAGTTTTTCAGTTAAACTTAAAAAGTATTGTTTGCGTTTATAGAAGGAGGAAGTTACAGCCCACTTGCTATGACCTTTTTCTATTAGGTATTTTTCTTGTTTCTAGGTATACAAAGTAGAAATTAGTACCAATAACAAAGAGTTGAATGCGCAAAGAAACAGGAGCAAAATATCGTGTTGTTCTCATTGGGTTCAACACCGCACCTGCAGGGCCTAGCTGAAAACCAGCGTTGCAGTCTCTTGGCTACAGCATTAGCTGAGCTAGTAGCCCTTTTTAGTATCGAGTGTGATGGCACTATTTATGTACTTTTCGGACAACTATGTTTTATTTTCTTAGGTTAAGTTTCAAATGATGTACTGTATGTGTCGTCATCTCTTGTACTAAATAAAATGTATTTCTTTCTTTCTTTCTTTCTTTCTTTCAATTTGTTGAAATCTTCAGATCCTACCTTTACAGGTGTATTTACATTAAATAAATCGCATCAAATTAATTAAAACTATTTTCACTAGGACATAAGATTCAACATGAATATACGCGCTGTTTTCCGTCCCGTTGAAAATATCATAGTCATAGACCACACGCATAGACAAACCACAATCATGTTTTTCGTATTCTTAATCTTTCAAAAATTGACACGATTTACATTACAGTCTATTTCAGTCTGAAGTTAAGTTAAGCTAATGTGACTCTTTGTTTCTGCATTTCAGCTGCCACTTGTCTCTGGTCAGAAGTGGAGCTTTCGCCTCTAAACCTTTTGTATCTGTGAAAGAAAGTTAACTTTATTTTTGTTACCTATACCCGGGTTACTATAGGATGAGTTCTGAAAGCTTCAAAATTCTTCATACGACGTTAACAACTTTTTTTTATAATATTCAGTTCAAAAACCATAATAGCTAAAAAAAATTAAAAAAGTAAATTCACCTCTTATTTTATCATTTAGTATACAGTAATTTTTAGTAAATAAATAAACGAAATAATACTAAAAAGTTTCTAAAATTTTAATCTGTCAGATCTCATCCTATAGTAACCCGGGTATAGAATATTTAATTTATATTGCCCACGGTCCTACCAGTAGGACTTATTCTACTAGTCATTCAGACCCAGCACTGGCAGGCGCCGAGTAATAATAACGACCCGCGGTTCTACAGGTAGGACTTATTAAAAACTGTGAAAGCTAGTAAGAATTGATGTATGAGAATTTTTGATCGAATGTTTTTGGTAGTATATGGTAACACTGATATTGGAAGAAAACAAAATATCTGTCAAATTTACAATATCAGCTGGCGCTATGGCAGGATCGCGAAAAAAAGTTAATCGTTTTTTTATTGTAATAATCCTGCCATTTTTGTTGTAGCTACATTTTTATTAATTATTCAAATAAATTTGTATGACTTAACAACGTAATACGAGCAACAAAACAAATAAGTGCTATAGATAGGACCGCCGACTACAATGACTACAGAATATTTTACATTATTTTTTGTTTTTGTTATTTAATGTTAATATTAACTAAATACGAACAGTAGCATGTACATAAAATGTCTTGGCATAAGCAACTGCTGTTCTCATCTAAATATTTTTTAATATTAATATTTTTTTCAGAATTTTCTTTCATTTTTTTTTGTTATAAAATAGACTATAGAATAGAGCCCCTCGACGGGGACGCAACATGTATACTTACACCATATCGTAGAACAGTCGCTGCTCTTTCGAGAGCGAAGGTTTGGTCTCCGCCAAGGCACTGAGGATGTCTTCCTTATAAACTACGACTGATTCCATAGCTTTGTCTTCACTGTAGTCCTGGAATAGAAATATCACGTGATTTGTTAGTTAAGATTTCATTGAAAAACAATGGTATTGGAGAAAAAATTGAGCTTTTGCCTGAAAAATCAAATGAGATTCTACTATCCTACTAATATTATAAATGTTTTGGATGTTTGATGATATTTGTTCCGCTTTCACGCCTAAACTACTGAACGGATTTGGATAAAATTTTGAATGGATAGGTTATACCTTGGATTGACAAATAGGATACTTTTTACGGGAAAAAGTCTAATTCCCACGGGAAAATTTTACACAACGCGAGCGTAGACGCGGGCGGGCCGCTAGTTACTTATAATTTAGCACCGTCTTTTTCTTAGACAGTGTCGAACAATTATATTTTTATACAGACAAATAGCCCTATAGTTAAATAAACATAATTGTATTTGAAGAAATTTATATTTAATAATCATGGAATAATTAATTTAATTAATTGTTGTTTTATAATATTCATCATCATCATCATCTCAGCCGGAAGACGTCCACTGCTGAACATAGGCCTCCCCCATAGGTTTCCACCGTGAACGTCCTGCGCTACTTGCATCCACCGGCGCCCAGCAACTTTCACCAAGTCAGTCGCCATTCGAGAACCTTTCTTCCCCAACGGTTATCAGTTCGTCGAGCTATATGGCATGCCCATCTTTATATAATATCATGTTATTAGATTTGTTAGTGGCGTCATCGATTTGGGGACATCCTTGTATGGATGACGTCTTTTGTATTATTAGTTAAATAAATAAATAAATTTATAATATTAAAAATGCTTCCATACACTTTATAGTGGTTTTTTTTTTTGCACTATTGTTATCTTATTAGGTATCCGTTGTTTTCCCATGACACGTTACAGTTTGACGAACATAAACACGTTCAAAATAATGAAATGAGATTAAAGCACATAGGTTAAAAAAATATAATAATGAATTCGAAGCAGAACAAAAGAACGCTAAGAAGACGACAGAAAGAAAGTCAACTGAATATTGAGTTTTTAAAACCAAAGCGAAATACGTTAAATAAAACACGAATACTCGTAAATGACAGAATAAACTTACCAGCTGCTTCTCTAACCTCGTCAACTGAGCGGTGACTAACAAGGACTTGAGGTCTGCCGGGGAGTAACCCTCGGTCTGGTCAGCCACCTCGTGCAAGTCTACCGCTTCGTCTATTAGGACACTCTTTGTCAGCGTTCGTAGAACTTCGTAGCGACCGTGCTGGGGGAAAGAAATGCATAAGAAGATATTAAGCCGAGAATTGGTCCAAACGCGCAGATCATCAAGTGATCCCATTCACGAATCAAGTAAGAATGAGATCAAGTGTGGAGAAAATCAAGTGAGAATGGGATCAATCAAGGGTCAAGTGTGAATACAAAGAAGCAAGAGTAAATGAAATCAAGTGTGCAACAAGTTAAGCGTGTGCTAGAAATAAAAAATTAATGGGAACCTAGAATAAGTGTATCAAATGTGAATAAAAACAATTCGACAAAAATTAAGTGTGAATGAAATCAAGTAAGCACGAAATCAAGTGTGAATAGAATCAAGTGTAAATGAGATCGATTGTAACAATCAACAAGGTCAAGTGTAAAACCGCATCAAAACGAATAAAATTAACTGTAAACTAACTTGATCAGGCGGCGCGCAGTATATATGCCTCTGCAGCCGTCCAGGTCTAAGTAAAGCTGGGTCAACCAAATCAGGTCTTGAAGTAGCCACGACCACGGGCCCCCTCGCGCCCCCTTCCGCCCCATCTAACCGCGCTAACAGTTGGTTTACTACTCGGTCTGTCACGCCGGTAGAATCGTGACCGCGTCTGGAAGATATCCGTACTTGAATACTAGAAGGTGGTGGCAGGGCGCGACGGCGCAGCGATTGCTTGGTGAAGTGGATAGGTGTACGGTGTATGTTTATTTATTTATGTTATTATACAAATCAGTTAACATTACTATTTATTTATGATTTATTTATTTATTTCAATATTACATACATAACAATAATATAAGTAGGTATATGATGTTCGTCCGTGCCGCGTTTCTGCAGGGCTCACGGAAGATCAGCGCCGTAGTGTACCTTGCTAGGCTACGGCTTTTGCTGAGTGAGGCCCTGTTTGTCTGGGTGTCGCAACACAGGGGCAATTTTGTAAGTATGTTGTTTTTGTATTTTCATTTCATTTCTGTTGCATTATGTACTATTCTTTATGTATGTGTTTTGTGTTGTGATGTCCAAATACAATTGATACTTGCGACTGTCGGCACTTGATGGAACTTGGTAGACATATTTAATAAAAGTCACTTTTACTAGTTCCACTTATATTACATTCTCCCGACCGGTTTCGATCAACAGATTCTCTTCACAGGGTTATTAATTACTTATTCTAGATCACATAGTTTGTCAATAACGACCGTCCAAACCAACATTAGAGTGAAAACCTCGTAAGTGTAATTTATTTAAGAGAAAAAAAAGCGCCGTGGAAGATATTTAGACCAAATATTTTAAAATTTCGTGTTCTTTTCTTATAAAACCGTTACGAGTCTTGCATGTTTTCGTAAGTTAAATTAGGGTTCAATTTGCTAGTTCTCCTTTCTATGAAAGTAAAAAAGTAATTTTGACCAAAAATGCATTCCTTAGGTTTTCACTCTAAAGCGACGATAAACAACAGTATAATTCAAAATATTTTAGTAATGATAGAAAAAAAAAAATTTGTGTGATTACCCTCATTACTTAAATATTTTGAATTATACTGTTGTTTATGTTGGTTTGGACGGTCGTTATTGACAAACTATGTGATCTAGAATAAGTAATTAATAACCCTGTGAAGAGGATCTGTTGATCGAAACCGATCGGGTGAATGTAATATAAGTGGAATTAGTAAAAGTGACTTTTATTAAATATGTACAAATAAATCATCATTCATTCATTCATTCATTCATTCTAATAAATGTTTTTGATTTCTGAAGTTGGCAAGTCCGCGCCCACTATACAACATGATTTTGCAATCCCTAGCAAAATTTAAATATGATGTTCATACCATCATAAGCAACAACTTAACCCAAGGAACATGGGTTGAAAACCGCCAAAAAAATTTCGACCTCCTATACAAATTAGTAACGTTGATTGTGTATTTTGTATGAAAAGTTGATTTTTATTTTGGGGTTTTCAACCCATGTTCCTTGGGAAAAGTTGTTGCTTGTGATGGTCAGAACATCATAATTAAATTTTGCTAGGGATTACAGAATCATGCTGTAATACCACTCTGGTAGAAATAGCGATTAGGTCCGTCCAAAAAAATAAACTTGATGTTGGTTTGTATAAGTGTATTTTATTAATCTTGGATACATCTTTGTTAAACAACACTTGGGAAAGGGCGAAGATACTTTCAAGAAACTGTTCTTTTGCATCAGTGTATCTTCTAAGGAGAAAATATTTTTTAATATAGAAGAAAAATAATTAATGTTAGACAGAGTAAAGAAATTGTAAATAGCAAAGTCAAGTTTAACTTAAATCTTGTTATTTTTTGCTGAGATTCCTCGTAATAAATACATCTACTCGTATAGGTACTTACTTGGGTGCTAAACTGTCAAATTCATCAAAAAACAAAATGCAAGGCCGCTTCATGTCTGCCCTGGAAATAAAAACATCTTGTTCAAAGCACTAAATTGGGCAAAAAAACAAGTCGAAAATAAAGGGCAGTTTATATTAAAATTGCAACACTTTATAATTCGTAGTCGACGAATCATTTCACCATTACTGCTTGTGGGATAATTTGAACTTGAAAAACTTCCACAGGCTTTCACCGAAATTGAAAAAAATATTCAGTACTGTAAGGTTCAGCCTCCTTTGTTGTTAGATAGATAGATAAAAACTTTATTGCTACACTTAACACAGACAGCACAAATATTACTAAATTAAAATACTGGCTGTCTGTCGGTCAGTTTTCATATTTCGTTCTAAACTAGACACTGGCACAAAGTTAACTAGTGCCACGAACAAAAAAAAAAGTTTTGTGAATTTTGAATTAAGAATTGTTCTTTTTTTGTTCGCAAGTCTTCATACTGACGACGTGCTAGGGACTACACGCGTTTAATGTTTTTATGACAATTTCCAAATAAATACTATACGTAAAATCTTTACAATGGGAGATTTTCCGACAGCCAATTAAAAAATAAAAATCGATAGATGTTGTTCGATTCGTGGATCCAAAGAAATCTGGCGAGTCACCCAGGGCCATAAAAGGATTTAAAAAACGAATCCACGAAGTACACCTGGCGCCATCTATCGTCTTAATTAAAACTATTATTTTTATTTTTTAAGAGTTGTTAGAAAATCCCCCATTGTTCTTCTTTTAGCGAAGGGCTTACGCCCTCCTACTACTAACTTGTTGTACTAACTTGTCAAAAACGTCTCTAACAGCCTTCTCGCTCTGGCCAATGTATTTGGACAATAGCTCTGGCCCCTTCACGGCGATGAGGCTCATGTTGGTGAGACGCGCGAGGCAGGAGCCGATGTGGGACTTGCCCGTGCCGGGGGGCCCGTATAGGAGGATCCCACACGATTGGGAGGGGAACAGAACTGGGTACTGGAAATAAAGCATAAGTTTTAATAATCATAATAATAAAAAAATATTTGAAAAACATAAAGCCAATGGGTCTGACCAACGATTTTAGTTAAAAATGCCAAAATGTTCTATAAAAAATTACAAAAAATACTGTGTTTATATTTTTTTTTTATCTTTAAAAATGACTGAGTTATTAACGATCAAAGTGCACACTTTGCACGAGGCGAGTGGTAGCTGTGACGTCATATTAACGTCATATGCACGCAACGTACCTATTACACCGCCCGCAACCGCCTGCATATGACGTCACACGCTCGGAACTTCTCGCGGTCATAACTTTGGTAATATTGCATGTATTGAAGTGAAATAAAAAGTAATGTAATGTACATGATATAAACTTTAATATAAGGCATGTTTTAATGTGCAATAAGAACCTATCGCTGTTCTCCATTTACACTGTATGTAGATAGTTTAGTATATTATATATGTAGATAGATAATGCGGAGAAATGAATGTTACGTAGGGAAAAATGTATTGAATTTGAATGTGGATGGATATGTTGGGAGAGGACGACCAAAGAAAAGATGGATGGATTGTGTAAAAGTTGGTATGTTCAGGAAGGATGTGAGTGTTGAAATGACGGCTGACCCCAAATGATGGGATAAGGGCAAGCAAATGATGTAGATAGTTTAGTTTAAATGACTTACGGCTAAGGATAATAAAAAGTGGGACGGCTGACATTTAAAATAGGAAAATCCTGTACTATAAACGTCAGCTAACAGTAAAATTGACACAGCTTTGCATTATGGACATTGGCAATTATGGAGGTTAGCAACGTTTATCTCCTGTCCCGTTTTTCGAAAACAGCTCAGAAACATACCCTTTTTATAATTTTTTGTGTACAGTTAAATGGTTAAATAAATAAATAAAGGTTTATTTACCATTAGCGGCCAGAATATACACTCAGTAAGTTCTTGCTTGACATCTTCTAAACCGCCGACGGGACCCCAAATGTCAAACTCATTGGCCTTCTCCACGTCTTTCGTAATATCTTCCACTAGTCTAGGCTTAGGGTCATCTGGATTTGCTCCTGTGGGAAATATATATTCATATTCATATATTAATAAGATTAGATGAGGTAAATATGGGGTTTTCTAAGGCTTTTTGTGTAGTGAGTTTCTGTAATATTTTAATTTCAATGCCTGTTAGATTTGACATATCATAAAATATCATATCATATAATTTTAGTTTAGGATGTAACATCACCTAGCTTCTTGATACTTACATTTGTTTTTTGACAGTAAGAGGGTATTTAAATGTTCCTAATTTACCATATTTTATTAATTAATTTAAAAATATAGACTAGTAGCAGATGATTCGCGAAGTAAAAAACAGAATCGGTTGGAAAACGAATTTACAGTGATTTTTTTGAAGTTTCAATGTCTGTCTCTTTCAAAAACATTTTTTGTATGGAGATTAAATTCCTTAGGCCACGTGGTCCGTTATGGCGTTACTTGCTTGTGACGTAACAAGTAAGTATGTGCCTCTCTGTCTAATCTTGAATTTCAAACCTTTACAACTCGGTCAATTATAAAGATAGAGCAAACTACGGAGACCTCCGTGGAGCAAACACTATTTTAGTGTTCGATAGCAGAAACTAACAAGTTTGGAATTATAAAATAAAAAAGTGGTCAAATACCCTACTGCTGCACGCAAATACTAATGAGTCAGATAATGCATAACAATTGGATTTTTGGTCATGTCCGCTTCTATGAGCATCAACAGTCAATTCAAAATTTAACTATCTCCCCCACCTGACCAAAGATTTTGAAAACGCTCTTAAGCGTCTTCAACACCAAAAAACGAAAATTTTTAAGCTTTTAAGTGAGGGTACAAAGTACCAACTCTAAATGCCCTTGGTTAGTAACTGGCTACATTTATCATTGCCAACTTACTTTTTTTCTTAACGGCTTTAAATATCTTCCTATTGAGGTAGTCCGTGATATCTCTGATACTGTGTCCGGCCGTGTCCATCGCCATCTTGATGACGTCATCGTCTTCTACTTCAAACTCTTCACGGATTTTGTCGTTTAGTAGGTGCTTGAAGAGATCTAATCTTTCTTGCTATAAATGGTTAAATAAATAAATGAAATTTAAAATAATATTATTATTATCTTATACCGTGTATGTATGCCGTGTGGTGACGGTAGAGTAGAATACATTTGTCACCAACCCCTACTCTTCCCGTGGGTGTCGTAAGAGGCGACTTAGGGACTACACATTGAACAGGGAACGGGCAGCAGCGCTCTCTGATACAGTAACCTTTTAATCTGCGATCTCCAACCCGCCTGCCAAGCGTGGAGATTATGGCAAAACCCTCCACTCAAGTGGAGGAGGCTCATAGTCCAACAGTGGACTGTAACGGGCCGTTGATGTTGATGATCTTGGTGCAGAAAAAGATAGATTTTGAAGCAAAAGGTGAACTTTCAAAGAGGATTTTATTGTTACAAAACATGTGTAAGTTATTAAACTATAGAATAAATGGTACAAAAAATAATGTACTTAAAGCGGATTTTTTTTATTTAGCTACGAATAATACCTAAATTATGTATTTAGAAAAAGAAATGCATACATAAATGGAAAATGAAAATAGATGATCTGTCCTTATCTAAACAGAACTTCAAAACTTAGTTTTAACATAGGTTTTACGCGGGCCATACATTTTAAAAAGGCCAGGTTAATCTTACCTGTTCTAATTCAGGGATATCAAAATGCGCTGTAAAAAGCGGCTTCCCGCTGAACTGCAACAGCGTTGGATGCAGCGCTTTCATGCTGAGTGACGTCATCAGGACACACACCCCTGAACACGTCTGCAGGAGATGTTTGATTACTACTGCTAGTCTAAAATAGAAGAATGTCTATATATAAAAAAAAAAACAATTGCTGTTCGTTTGTCTGAGCTATGGAACGTAGCATCCTAGGTGTTAAACTGATAGATCGTATTAGGAACACTACCCTACGTTCTCACACTAAAATAGCTGACGTGGGCCGCAAAACTGCGAAACTAAAATGGGACTGGGCTGGGCACGTAAGCCGCATGCATCCAGAACGGTGGGCGAGAGTCGTCACGCAGTGGACTCCTCAAGACGGGAACCGACGTCGAGGCAGGGCGCGAAAAAGATGGCGAGACGAATTAAACGCCTATCGACTGGACTGGTGGGAGCTTGCCCAGGACCGGGAGAAATGGCGGAACAATGGGGAGGCCTTTGCCCAGCAGTGGGACATTACAGGCTGATTATAATATAATAATTCGTTTGTCTCGCTAAAACTCGAGAATGGCTAATACAAAATGTTCCTAGCTGTGAAATGAGGTCCGATCTTTTTGGTCTGTTTTGTTAGGGTAGGTGTAGGGTAAGTGTAGGGTAGGTGTAGAGTAGGGTAGAGGTAGGAAAAATGGCAGGACAACGTCTGCCGGGTCAGCTAGCTGTCTATAAAATATTTTCCTTCTTCCTACCTCACTATCACTACTCGTATTTCACTACCAGTCTACGTCGGTAGAGTTCGGTTCTTACTATGGAGATTCTAGATTCAAATCGCGGTATGGACACAAAAAATACTTTGAACGATATGCTTTTCCGAAAATCAAGACGAGTCTGTGCTTCGGAAGGCACGTTAAGCCATTGGTCCTATCTAATAGAAATGAATTGTTACAATGAGGCATGTCTGCAACCTTCGGCGGATCAATATTTCTGATACTAGGATTTGTGAGGTCGGTTGTCGACCTTAAAACTAGCACAATTTAGACAGCGAGCAAAAATTATGATGCCACATGAAAAAAAAAACACAAATAATGCGAACTATACATAGTTTCCATAGTTAGATTTTTATTTCATTTTAATGTAATGAATCTATATGAACTTATTTAATTTATAATTTTACTCTGACTTTGTATTAAATTTGAATTTTTATACCCGATTGTAAATAAATAATTATTGTATTGTTTGTGCAAATATGAGCAAATAAGCCTGAAATCAATATTATTGGGGAATCTTCTTTAGTTCACCTTAAAGGGTTATTATTATTACTTTACCTCCTATTATTTTATTATAATGTGGGATTCTTACCTCTGATAATAAGCTATATCTTGAGGCGAAGCACCTTCCAGATTCGGCGGCACCAGACTATCCACATCATCACAAATAAGCACACTTGGACTGTGTTCCTGACACATTAAGATTGCTTTTCCCAAAACCTCAGGTATGTCTTTACGACCTTTCAGAGATCTGCAGTGGACGATATGTGACCATACTGTTAGTTCTTTTTGTATTATGTGGCAGAATGATGATTTTCCTGTGCCGCTTAGGCCTGTGAAATACAAGGGTTTTTAAAAAGATTATGTCATCATCAACAGCTCAAATACGTCCCCGAAAGGGTCGAGCCTGTCCTGAATTAGGGTGATCAGGGCTTAGTAGACCACGTTGGCCCAGTGCGGGTTGGTCGACTGTGAAGTCGACCAACCCGCACTAGACATACATACATACCTGCAAAGAAATTCAAAAGTTGTATTCACATACAACTAATGGGGGACGCCTGCGACAGAGCGCAGACGGGTGATCTGCTCTGTTCAGAGAACTATTTCACCCCTAATTCTCAGCTCGGTTGTCGCCCTTCGGACTCGTGGTGCATCGGACATTTCTCCCCAATTCCCTCGCTCTCCCTGGACGAGTTCTGCCCCCACACGTCTCCTCTCCCACCACTGCAGGACTGTGCAGTTTCATCACAATATTTTTCCTTCACCGTAATAGCGTCAAAAAAACGTACATACCAATTCAAAATTCAAAAACACATCTTTCTTTCTCCGTGAATACTTAGAAGAGAAAATATAATAGAGTATTCTGGAAAAACTTTAACTTACCAGTTACTAAAACATTGCTTTTGATCTCCGATACTCCTTTGAAGGTAGCTTCTCTATATATTTCGAAATATAAATTCGAAATTACTTTCTCTACTAACAACTCTATAGATTTCATTGTTCTACAATAGTTTCTATAATCATAATCCAGATTTGACATTGCTAATTTAGGAAGCTCCAAATCTGTGTATGCTAAGCACTTGGCTGATATAGTACAGTGCCTAAAAGATTCTGAATTCAACATAGTATATTTTAATCTTTCTGGTTTTAGCTTGAATTGAATAAAACCATTACATATTTCCTGATTATGCTTGATCATGTCATGGTTTATTAGAAACTTCTTACCGGAATGAGTATTATCTATGACACAGTTTTTGAATTTTTCTATAACATCTGTTTCAGACTGTGTTTGTTCTGAATAAGTAATAATATCTATGTGTTCAGGTTGTTCAATGTTATCCCCAATGATTGTTAGGATCATTTTTGATCCCAATTCAACATTAATAATATGATTTAAGGCTTTTGGTATTAAAACCGTTGGTATATTTCTGTTGTAAACTTCTCTACATAAACTTCTATACACAACACTGTTTACAGCAACTATTTCTACACAAAAATCATTGATTTGATTGTTTTTGTGTTCAGTATCATCTTCCTTTTCTTGTATGACTGAAGGTATGCTTTTTATTGTAGCTAACACCACAGCAGAATCTTTGTGATCTTCCAGTAGGTCTTCATGTAAAAACACTGTATATGGATGTATTAGGTTTTTTTTACCATCACTATCGATAGGTATGGCTCTAAGAACAAGCTTCTTAGGCATGTTTAGGTAAAGTCTAAGCATACCATTATTGATCAATCCAATATTCTTAAATTTTCCTTCAATCTCTTCTGGAATAATTGAAGGACTTCTCAATGATCCATGAATGTCATTGAAAGCATCTATTTTCACTATAATTCTGCTATGATTGACTAGTATACCAGTTTGTTTTGGAGTGAAAACTATAGGTAGTGAGGTAGATATCCATACAACAGCTTTCTGATGTGCCACAACTAATCTAAGCTGATCTAAAACACGAAGTTGTAGCAACTCTGCGTTATGTTCCTGAAAAAAAAAAAACAAAACTCATATTATGATAATACTTTGAGTAGATAAACTTCGGATTAGCGATATTATTTTAATTTTACTACAGAGAACTGTTTTTTTGTGTCTATTTCAATAATCTGTAAATAAACATGAATGAATATTATTAACTGAACCCTTCTATCTATTTTTATTTGCCATTCATTATATAGCATATTGATGGATGAAAATAATAGTAGTTTATACAACTGTTGTATAATGAGGGGTATTAAAAAACGAGTGTGTGTTTGAAAACTGAGCCTTGAAAGTGTGTGATTATACAATCTACTAATTATTATTATTATTTTTTTAATTGTAAAAAAAAAAAAAAACAACCAGCCAACCTATTTACAATAAATAGGCATACTTACCAAAATCTCCTGATCATCAGGGCTGTTAGTATCCACATACAACTCATCTAGCACCTTAACGTCGCCATATGGAGACACAAAGACATCAGCCCTCTCATCCAGGCCTACCAATCTACTGAATACTGGATTGCACGCTATCTGTCCTTCTGGAGTATTCGCGTTGAATACTGCCCAAAGCAGGATATGCTTGTCTTTGTACAGGACTTGGATGCATTGGTTCTGAAATCATTTAAATTTTGGTAATCAATTTAAGTAGGTACCTTATAATATTTAGTGCTATGTGAATTTATAATGAAACTAATTTATTATGTAATGTGAGATAAAACCAATTTTGTAATAGATATTCAAGTCATATTTTTTTTTTATTAACCTATTTCAATATAATCTCATCATCAACAGCTCACTTTAATATAATATATTTTTTACTTATTCCTGTTTTCTGTGCATTGTATTATTAATTAAATAAATAAATTACCCCATTTATATGTTTCAAATTTTATTATTGTTAGTAAAAGCGCGCAGATAGACTATAGTTTCAATATATTTTTATAACTATTAGGCTTGATAATAAGAGAAGCTAACCTATACTTTGATATAAAATAATAGAACTGCAAAGACAAAAGCAGTGTTTTTATGGGGTACAACTGCACTCAAGACGCGCAAGGGCACGAATGGTGATTCATTATAATTAATTTATTGTTACCTGTTCATTGTTCGTGCTGTATTTTGAACTGATATAAGCAAAACAAGACCTCTCATGAGTGAAGGCCACTTTCAGCCTAACCCCGCCTAGCATCTTGTTAGAGAAGAACTACGAAGAATAAGCACGATTAGTATAATCTGTACAACCACGATAGTTACAAAGATCACTGCAGAGAAGGATTAAAACGCTATTATTTGTATTGTTATCTTTCAGCGTAATCACGTCATGCTAAAACCAATTTGACAGTATTTAGGTTTAACTAAACAACTAAAAAGAGATAGTGCTCTACTTACTCTTTCATTGTCTTTCTTTCCAACACTATGCTTAGTGTGTTTTTTTTTTCTATAAACCGCATTTTGACATTTCGCCAGTTTCGGTTCATTACACGCAGAGTATTTTTGACAGGAAATTATGTTTTTGTATAATGGAACGAAACGAAATAAAAACTTTTTCACTCATTCCTTTTCATGCAGAATAATATTAGTATATTTCACATTGTGAAAACTAAAATTCTCTAAAAATAATTTGTCGTTGATATATTTTTATCTTTGTAAATATTTTTTATTTATGTAGAAGAAAATGGCTTTTTAACAAGTTTATAAAAAACGTTTTTTTTAATATTGTTTTAAGTTTTGATGTGAAATGAAACGTCAATTTGTATGCTTTGTTGTGATTGGTCTACGCGTCGACCAATAGAAATTTAGTTCAACGGTTTTTGAAGACAGTTCATCGGTCTGGTGTTGAGTTGAATTATTATTAATTTTTGTGCAATTTTACATCGAATAAATATTAACGGGACGTGCAACTAGTGAATTAACAAAGGATTATAATCAAAACGGCAACCGCCGTCTAGATAATGTAAGTATTCAGTAATAATTAGAAAACTGTTTGACGCTGTCTCGTCTCGACGTTCGCTTGTTTTGCCTCCATTTTTGGTCGTTAGGCGAGACGTTTTTGAAACGCTTGTTTAGATTTAAACTTCATTTCGCGTATTTAATATATTAATTCACTAATAGAAGCATTAGAAATGCAACGGTAAACATAGTGCACGTGATAATTTTACTGTAATTTTAGTAGTGACAATGGCGCCAACTCGGTTGGCAGTGAAACCGATCGGCGGCGTCGAAAACCTAAATGGTATTCTCACCCACGGGATAACGACGAGAAGCAAGCAACACGCTTCTCTGAAGAATGTAAAAGACAACCTAAAGGTGCCCAACAAGAGGAAAGCAGACAGCCCTTTGAAAGATGTTATAGCGAAAAGGGCGGCTTTTGGAGACATCACGAACGCTTTCAACAAATCTGCAGCTATTCATGATAAAGAAAAGCTCATGGGTGCTAAGAAGGTCACGGTGGAAACCAAAATGCTACCAACAGTAAAGGTTACTTTTTATCCTACTGTACTCTTAAAATAAGTGGGTATACTTTTATTAAATAGGTACTCATAAAAAACCATGTTTCACCTTCAAGTAGTAATATTTTAAAAATATGTACTACCAAGCTGTTTGTATAAACTTAGGTTTTACATCAGGTCAATGAACTCTCCCTTCAAAATGTTCATGCAAAAAAAAAACATGCTTCAACACAAATTTCTTAAGCTAAGTATGGATTAAAAAATACAATAGCATAAATAGGGGATCGGACTACTGCTTTTTAATTTTATAAATCCAATTTTCTTAGTTTCTGCTATCGAACACTAACAGAATTTTGGCTCTATCTTTAAAATTTACCGAGAAATTCAAGATTAGACAGAGAGGCACATACCCATTTGTGACGTAATTTGTTAGTAACGCCATATAATCTCCATACAAAAAATCGTTTTTTAATGAGACGGACATATTGAAACTTTAAAAAATCACTGTAAATTCGTTTTTCAACCGATTCTGTTTTTTTCTTCGCGAATCGTCTGCTACTGATCTTTATTTTAAAAATAATTCATAAAATATGGTGAACAATCCGATCCCCTATTATGTATGATTTAAACTAATTACTAAATGTTAAGTTGGTAATAAACTAGGTCCATAATTTTAACACTCAAGCTTATTCCAACATTTTTTGTATGAGTATAATGAACAGATTACTTAAACCATGAAATTTCTTACCTTTTTTATACCTGAAAGTATACCCAGGTATTCTTTTCTATGAAGGCTCATTGTTAAGGCTTACTATCCCCAATCAAGTTGTCTTTATAAAAAATTCATACCTATTAAGTTTTGGAACCTTATTTAAATTATTTGCCAAAGAGAGAAATTTACTTCCTAGTTTAATTATTACAGAATTGTGGTTAAGAGAAAATGAAGTCAAAGTAGGCTTTTCTATTCATAATTTGGTTTCTTAACTTGATTATATTGTGACATGAGTTAAAAATTGTGTCTAAAATTTTATATATTTGCATTAAATTATTTACTGAAAGTTTGAATAAGATTTAAGCCAGGATAAGAACATGCAACGTGGCATAATGAACCTTAACAACCTTCTATTTACCTCTCAAAAGGTAAGACGGTCCTTAAGTAACTTAGTTGAGTGTGTGTGTTAAGTCTTGGCCTCTAGTAAATCTAGTATGTATGATCTAAGAAAAATAATATCATGCCCAAATATTATTCTATTCTCATTAACAAATAATAGTAATATTATAAAATAGTTGTCTTCAGCCAAGTCTTTCCACACAAACTCTCTTTTCTTTTTCTTCAACACACTTTTTATTCCAGTGCATCAAACCCCAGACCGTAGTAAATGGAAAGGCTTCCCGTGCAAAGACACTGCAGAGAGTAGCCACAAATGCCCTGGAGTCAGTCCAGAAGCACTTTGCTAAGGACCCTCCTAAGCCAGTTTCCACGAGAGCCACAAATGGCATCTTGAAGAATATTGAGAGGAAGTCCAAGGAAGGCAAGGAGAATGTTAGTAATAACTCCAACAATGGATCAGCTAAATCGGGAAAAAGTGACGTGTCTGGCGAACCTTCGCTTTACATGACTGCTTTGGAAAATATGTAAGTATGGCAGTTTTGACTATTAGGGCCGATTCACACTGGAATGGCAGCGGCCGGCAGCGACACTTTAATGACAAAGCATTATGAACTTAATTTTGAAATAAATAGATTCGAGGTAAAACAAAAGGCCACGCGGTGACGAGAGCAGACAGGCGGCCTCGATCGGTTTGTACCTACGCTCGGACCAACCACCTATTGGACACCACTTGTCAGGGCGCTACTTTCCGAAACGCATGGTGCATTTGCACATATAAATATCTCTGGGCGGCCAATACCTCGCGGCTCACTTCAGTTTCGACCAATTATGAGACGTGTCAATACGTTGCGTAAGCGAGATGAACCAATCACGACGTGTTCCCCGCTCCCCCGCACTGCAACTTTTTCGTAATTAGTTTGTTAGTAAATTATACAGAATGCGGTGTCCAGTGGGTGGTTGGTCCGAGTATCTGCGTAACTGCAAATAAAGTTCATATTGTTTTGTCATTAAAATTCGCTGCCGGCCGCTGCCATTCCGGTGTGAATCGGCCCTTATTATTTATTACTTCATTAGCTAGTCGCCTGCAGCTACTATAGCAATGTCTGCGATAATTTAATAGTCTCTCTGATGAGCTTTTACATCTATTAAGCCAAGAATAAAAGAAAAATACACTAGCAAAGACTACAACAAAATGATCATCATTGAGACTTATCAGTTTTTGCTGTGACCTTGTTCCATATAAATAAACTAGATTACTTATTTCATTTCCTGTTTGAAGCTACACAATTATTATATCTCCTTTTCACCAAGAAACTTAAAAGTACTACATTTAAACTTAAAATTGGAAGATTTTTTGTTTCACTATAAAATATTGCGATGTGGACTTTTCACTTTCTGTAACACAATCGATTTTGCTTCGACCTATGATGTTAGTGGACAGATTTCTTCGGAAATGCTGTGTTAATTTGTTATCAATAAGTAAAAGTTTACGTTATATATCCCGCATTGATATTGGTCAGCAGTTAGTTACATTACGACCATTTCCCGCAAACATCCACATCGACCACATCTCTAAAATCGCTGGCCCCTCGAATTGTACTTGTAGCTTCGTAAAACGGCCCCTCAGACATTCAAACTTCAAAATTGTTTAGCGCGTGTATCGGTTACAAAATCACCTGAGACAATCTAGTACACACATCTAGCCGCATCTGTCTCAGGTGTATCTGTTACTGAACGTACCTTTCCCCCTTGGCTCTACTCTCGCTTATAGGGAGGTAAAAACTCGTAAAAAAATACACTTTGTGACATTTCAGACCATGTCTAAGTATCTAAAATGTGAGAAAACATCAGTAGGTAGCGTAGGCGCGTATCCCGTTGTCCGTGGCTATTTGGCTTTGTCTACGGAAAGTTGTTGTATAAACCATATCAGAGGCTTTTGGGCTTACGTGGTTGGTCGTCGACCTTACAACCCACACGATGAAAACATAACCCCGCGTTCGAAGCCGTTAAGCTCAAGCCTGATGCAAGTAGGATGATTCAACCACGGTGCCAAGTTTGTTGATTAGAACTTCACAATCAGTTTATCAAGTTAGTAGGTTTGCGGGTTTCCACATGATGTTTTACGAATATACAGCTTGTTACAATAGGGGATCGGACTGTTCCTAAATTTACCATATTTTATGAATTATTTTTAAAATATAGATTAGTAGCAGACAATTCGCGAAGAAAAAAACAGAATCGGTTGAAAATCAAATTTACAGTGATTTTTTAAAGTTTCAATATGTCGTCTCTTTCAAAAACGGTTTTTTGTATGGATATTATATGGCGTTACCAACAAATGACGACACAAGTGGGTATGTGCCTCTCTGTCTAATCTTGAATTTCAAACCTTTATAACTCAGTCAATTTTAAAGAGAGAACAGAAGTTCTTTTAATGTTCGATAGCAGAAACTAAGAAGTTTGGATTTATAAAATAAAAGTAGTCCAATCCCCTATTGTTCCACTATTTTTTTTTCCTTACCTGACCTATTCGCTATGTATACCAAAGTGGTACTACAGCGGACGCGACTTTCGGGGAGCAAAGGGCTCAGACCTCTAAAAAAAATACATTGTAGATAGATAGATAAAAACTTTATTGTTACACTTAACACAGACAGCACAAATATTACTAAATTAAATAACATCACAAAATACAAAAACACAACAATTTACAAAAAAGAATTTACACGAAAAACAAACAAAATGATAAAATAATAATAGGATAAAGCCCTACTCAAGCCGACACGTAACCCAAGCAAGAAACGCTAGCTAGCTACTACTCGCGTCAACTTGTGCAGAGCTTAGCGCACCGTGCTATCTGCATGAAGTAAAACAAATGGTGCTGACTCAGCATGTGCTGCCGTACCATCATATTGTGATAGTGATTGTCGAACAACAAACTTTCCGAAGCCAATACTTACACCACCAATATTCCCACGCAGAAGCCCAGCGGACGCGACAAAGGAAGAGTACAAGAACATCAGCGAAAAACTCGACAAAGTCAACCTTGATGACACGACGAAATCCTTGGACGATGAGACAGAGTCCCCTCACTGCGCGCCCAGTGGGGTGGTGGACTTTGACCAGGAGAACTGGACTGACCCACTGCAGGTGTCCCACTATGCTATGGACATCTTCAACTATCTGAAGGGGAGAGAGGTGAGACCATTAAAAATAAAAATGCTTTATATTTAGGTAGGTATGGAGGAAGGTTTTTTCAGACTGCTTGACGAAAATGTTTTACTAACTCGTTGTCCGAGGTGACTGAAGTAATGATTTGAAAATAATTTAGGAAATAGATGATGAGTGGTTAATAATAGTCGTTACACGAGCCAAGTCAGTGGCCTTTGGTGGCTATATAACACTGACACCAGGGTTTGTGAGGTCGGTTGTCGACCTTACAACCCACACGATGATGATGATGATGTCAAATAAAAATTTCAAATAAAATTGGTAACAAAGTACCTCGTCAGTTAAAAAGGCCGCCCCTTGCCATCCCCGGCGCAAAGGAGCCCAACACACTCGCGGCATTGCCGCGTTGGATGGCGACGGACAACCTTTGCACCAGGAATGACCCGGCGCGGGAGTCAAAACCCTTCTCCTTTAAACGTTTGCCTATTTCGCTTACGAAGCTTTTAGCTTCGTTGCCCCAACAACCTGACGTCGAGTTTTGATCTTACAAGAACCCACACAACAAAGAAGTATACTCAATCCCAGCTTTCCATACAGCATCTATTCAAGATAGACGACTACCTACTCCGCATGAAGGGCATCACGTCATGGATGCGCGCGCTGCTGGTGGACTGGATGGTGGAAGTCCAGGAATCGTTCGAGCTGAACCACGAGACTCTGTACCTCGCTGTCAAGCTGGTCGACTTGTTTTTAACTAGGTGAGTAGGGTCGCCAGTTGACCGTGGCCGAGTGATCGAGATTTCGACGCCCATTATAGAGGTTCCCGGTTTGATTCCCGGTGGGGACACTCAAGCAAAAAGAGCGGAGGGCTCGTACCATTAATACAATGGTAAAAATATAAAAAATATGTGTCCAATACTTTTTAATAATCTTCCTGATGGACTAAGAAAAATAAGTAGTCGTGATCCCTATTCTTCTTTGTCGATGATTTTTGATTGGATTTCAAAGTGTATAAGTTGTTTCAAATTAGATCTTCTTTTAGTTTTATTAGTAAGAAAATTATACTGTTGTATGTAACAAGCAACAAGATCTATATTTAAAATATATATATTGATTTAGGTCGTCACAGAAGCAGCCGGAAGCAGAATATCTTACTAAAGAAGAGTTGCAGCTGCTTGGGGCTGCTGCATTGTTTATTTCATCCAAATTCGATGTGAGTATTTTTAGAGCTTCCGTTTTTGTTCATCAACGGCTCATATACGTCCCCAACGAGGGGCTCGAGCCTACCCTGAATTAGGGCGATTAAGCCTTGGTCAACCACGCTGGCCCAGTGTGGGTTGGTCGCCTTCACACGCAACCTTTGAATTTCTTCGCGGGTTGCAGGTTTCATCACGATGTTTTTCTTTACCGTAAAAGCGTCGAATAAACGTACTTTTTACCGTTTTAATTCATTTTGACCATATTACAGACAGCAACCATAATTTAAAATACCAGCACCTTTCGAAGTACGAAATAAGAGCCACTGAATTCGGATTTCATCAACGGCCCGTTACAGTCCACTGCTGGACTATGAGCCTCCTCCACTTAAGTGGAGGGTTTTGCCATAATCTCCACGCTTGGCAGGCGGGTTGGAGATCGCAGATTAAAAGGTTACTGTATCAGAGAGCGCTGCTGCCCGTTCCCTGTTCAATGTGTAGTCCCTAAGTCGCCTCTTACGACACCCACGGGAAGAGTAGGGGTTGGTGACAAATGTATTCTACTCTGCCGTCACCACACGGCAAATTCGGATTTATGATTTGTGTATTCTGTAATCCAACACCTAATAAACATATTGGGACCGCGCTTCACTATGGAGTGGTTGACTTCATACACAATTTTTTAATTTCTTCCTAATCGGATAACGCATTGCGGTGGCGTCGAAACAGTTGGCAACTGCCCGACCCTGGCCACAGCACCGCCGACGTTTCTATTGTTCTTATTATAGTTTCACAGCCTCCGTGGCCGAGTGGTCGAAATTTCGACGCCCATTACGGAGGTTCCGGGTTCGATTCCTTGGACACTGTCAAGCAAAAATCTCTTTGTGAGACTTTCCCCAGTTTGGATAGGACATTGTAGGCTGAATTACCTGATGGTCCGAAAAGAAAGATGATTGCGTGCTTCCGAAGGCACGTTAAGCCGTTGGTCCCGGCTACTATCTAGTCGCTACACGAGCCATGTCAGTGGCCTTTGGCGGCTCTATAACGCTGACACTAGGGTTTGTGAGGTCGGTTGGTGACCTTACAGCCCACACGATGATGATGATGATGATTATAGTTTAAAATATAAACCACCATTGCATTCAACCGTATGACGGCTCCGTAGCCCAGGTGGTAGTGTATCTACACTACCACCTGGGCTACGGAGCCGTCAGGCAGATGCCTCCGACGCACAGGGTCGCGGGTTTGAATCCCGTCCAGGGCAAACATTAGTGTGATGAACACTTGTGTTTGCCTTGTGTCTGGTTGTTGTTTGTCTATATAAGTATGTATTTATCTATTCACGTAATGTGTATCAGCTGTCTGGTCTGGTTTGGTCTGCATAGTACAAGCTCTGCTTAGTTTGGGATCAGATGGCCGTGTGCGAAGTTATCCCCACATATTTATTATTTATATTACTATATTTATTCCAGGAGCGGATCCCGCCACTCGTAGACGACTTCCTTTACATCTGCGACGGCGCGTACACGCTCAGCCAACTGCTCAAGATGGAGATCAACATTCTGCAGGTCATCGACTTCGACCTGGGCATCCCGCTCTCGTACCGCTTCTTGAGGCGATATGCTAGGGTGAGTATCCGTGTCTGTGTTTATACAAACGCGTGCGCGCGTACACCAGCTCCTTACAAGGATGCCATGGAAACATACACAGATTAACACAAAACTCAGACTCGAAACAGATAAATAAATAAATATGTGGGGACATGATGATACCAAAGAAATCAAAACTATACCATACGACATTCGAATACGCGGTATAATGTTTTATATGGCTCAGTTGTAAGGACGTCGAAAGTAAGCTTCAATGTACAGCAGCGACATCATCTGCCTGTCCTCGTCGTCGTCTGTCAAAATTAATTAGGTGCCATGTTTTAGCGGGCTTTGTTAGACGGTTACTCTTCTAGACTATAAATAATTCGTTGGGTTCAACCCTCAAATTCATCATTCAAATATTTTGAGGTCGAAAATTGAACGCGGTTTTTTTTTTTGAAGGTATGCTGCCAACCGATTTAGGATTCAACCTGGCAACTCGAGGCATTCAATATACTTACACATATAGATTTTCCAGTTGATATTAAGGTCCTCTTTGGTTCAGGTAGAGGGAACAAAAGATGAGTGTGCCATACTTTGGGCTGGGGCTCCATAATTACACTGTTTTTGTGCATATTTTTTTTTCATTTTATTTGGGTGATTTACAGCCAGTAATAATAATATATAAAAAACTAAACTAAACAATGCCAATTATAAATCTTCACCGATATATAAAACAGTATGGAACTAAGGGTGGCTTTTACCAAATAGTGTTTAAAATTAGCTAAATTTGAATTAACTAATAATAATTAACCCCTAATTGCAATTTAAATTAATTAAAATTAGTAATGTCTTGCACCATATAGATTTTGTCATTAATTAAGAAATTTTAATTAGAGACCCTTCTGTGACAATTTTTGTAGAAAAAAAAAACAAAAAAATAATATATATGACTACCAACCTACGTTCCATTTTACGTCAGTAACATTTTTGACTATAGAAATTTAAATTATTTGACAGGTTCCATACCGTACTTCGAAAAGTGATTGCTTGGTTTGAAACGTGTGCGTGGCAGCTAAAAACCGTTGTCTTGACGACTGCAGCAAACAACATCAAAATGACACTTTTGTTAATCGCTATTAGTTTCGTTAATTTGCCATTTTTCTGTAATTAATTTTGACAGCTCACCTAATTGTGATTATGTATGGTGCAATACGTTAAACAACATTTTCTATTTAAATATAATTTTAATTTCAATTAGGGGTTTCGTAAAAGTCGCCCTAAGACTGGAAGAAATCAAATACACACTGATAATTACAAATTTGCGAGTAAAAATTTAATAATTGTTCAAGCTTGACCTTATATAGCAATTAAGAATTTGTAAAAGAGAAGGAAAAAGAATGTCGCAGACAATAATAACAGTGCACAAGGTACAAGACCTAACTACTCTTTAAAATTCAAATTAACACAAAAGTATATTACGTCCTAAAACTGTCAAAATAATTATTAGCAAGTTGTAGAAGATATATCTATGAAAGATGACATGTCTTTGTAAGTTCTGCAAGCTCCTATGAAAAATGAGTTTCTCCTATAATTCGTTTTGTCTATGAATGTATTGTCTATGAAGCCCCATTTCGCCATGATTTCTTTACAGCTGCCATACTGGGTTCCCAAGCGATTTAGCGACTTCCAAGTTGGCAACTGCAATTGATATCCCAGTAATTGTTTTCTACAGAAAATACTTATTTCATACCCTTATTTCCAGTGCGCACGAGTGTCGATGCCCACACTGACCCTGGCGCGGTTCGTGCTGGAGCAGTGCCTCCTGGAGTACTCGCTGGCGGGGCGCTCGGACAGCAAGATGGCGGCCGCCGCGCTCTACCTCGCGCTCAAGATGAAGGCACTGGGCACGTGGACTCCTACACTACACTACTATACTGGTGAATGTTAGCTTTACATCATCAACAGCTCATATAAGTCCCCACCGAGGGGCTCGAGCCTACCCTGAATTATCTTATCCTTGGAGGGGCCGAGACGTCAAACTCTCGGAGCACTAAGACCCTATGGGATCTTTTGTGCCCTGAATTAAGGCGTAGGCCTTAATCGACCACGCTGGCCCAGTGCGGGTTGGTTGACTTCACACACAACTTTTGAATTTCTTCGCAGAAGTGTGCAGGTTTCATCCCGATGTTTTCCTTCACCGTAAGAGCGTCGTATACTTTTGTACAATTTTGACTGTTTGACTTTAAAAACTTCATGCGTAAAATCCTCATGAATTCGTTGCTGCGTGAAAGCAGACAAACCAACATAAAAACTCACTTCCGCATTGTATTATATGACAGAAAAAGTTGATCAGTTTAATAAGAAGGACACTACTGTCTTATCTATATTAACTCGTATTTAATTTTTGTTAAAAACGGGACTTTAACCGTTTTCATCTTCGACGGCCCCGTAGCTTAGTACGCCTGCCTGCGAAGCACAGGGTCGCGGGTTCGAATCCCGCCCAGGGCAAACATTCGTGTGATAAGCACTTGTGTTTGCCTTGTGTCTGGGTGTTGTTTATCTACCTATATAAGTATGTATTTATCTGTTTAAGTAAAGTATATCAGCTATATATAAGTATATCAGCAAAGAAAATGATAAAATGACTTACCTACCTACCTTTATATTTTTTAAACATATTAAATTGTTTCTAACGGCGCAACTAAACCCGTCATGCTATGGGCTGCCGCACAATCTTTTATATTTAAAATTAGGGTAAGACCCAATGTAATATGATAAGTTTTTATTCAATAATAAACAGCTTAATTTTTTTTTAAGAATGAATGAATGAATCTGAATCTTAGTTTGGTATCAGATGGCCGTGTGTGAGATGTCCCCAGATATTTATTATTTATCTCTAAACTAAATCCGTTTCCTTCCAGGCTACACTCTCAAGGACATCCTCCCGATCGCGGCCGAGCAGAATGCGGTGCTTCACAAGAAGCCGAAGTCCGCCATCAGCACCGTCCGGAACAAATACTCGCACACGATCTTCTTCGAGGTCGCTAAGGTCCCGCTCGTCGCGGACGACGCGCTCACCAGCTGAGGACGGCAAAGTGGCACGCCGCACGCTGTAAAGAAACTGCTGAGGTGGGTGCAAATTATTTAAATTTCAAGCTTTATCAGTCTTACAACCAACTATGTGGGTCTAAAAAGTGCCAGACATAGTGTAAATGTGTCACAGTTTTTGAGCTTACGTGCATTTTGAACGCTTTGATTCGGAATGGTATTATGTAAACGTTTTTTCAAATCGTTGAAGCTGTGTCTGGCGCCAGTTTCATTTGAGCCTTAACTTTTTAACATAGAAACTGTTAGTGAACTCGGAGTTTTCAAATTAACTTTGAGGCAGACAATAACTTCAGAACGTAATAGAGGTGAAGTATTTCTAGTGCGTTCTGAGGTTGTATTTTAAAATCTTGAATGAGATGAAAGAAAAATTATTCTAATTTAGAACTCTGCTTTCTTTTGTAACCGATTTCTATTTGTGACCTCAACATGTCGTTGTAGGATTGATAAAACCCCTTTAGATAAGGCTAGAACTACATATGTTAGTCATATGCGCGTGTAATATAGCAGTACCAACTTTTTGAATAGTTAAATTGAGCCTGTATAGGGTGATTGGTGGAAAACCGTTGTTAAAATGAATTATTTCGATACTGAAATAACTTTTTCTGATTTGTTTTTTGCTGATATTGTAAAAAGTTTACCATTGAATTGCACAATTGACATGTCTGTCATCCTCGCTGATTTTGACTTCATAAAGTGATGATGATGATGATAGGTGCCAATAATTTAGTACATAAAACAGCCACCAGAGAGCGCCTGTATAGCTAAACGTAATCAGTATTGTTTCAGGGCCATATTCTAATCTTCATCTGTATAAAATATCTAAAATTATATAAATATGGTAGTCGACAAAAAGTTGGACACGCTGTAACTTAGCCTCCCAAACCTTCCTTTTTATGCGTTTTCAGGTGAAGCACAAGCGAAAGGTTTATGTGTGTTTGCAATGTTTGTGCCCGGGTACCTTGCTGACAAATGTTATTTATAAGACCACTCATAAGCACTTTCACAAGAATTGCATAGTCCTGTTTCGTCATTGTCACTAATATTTATAGAAAGTGATAAGAATAAGATAATATGGGGGGTTCGATCCCCATCACGTACCAATGTGTTTTCTAATTCATGTGTACGTTTATTGGACGCTTTTACGGTGAAGGAAAACATCGTGATGAAACCTGCACACTCCTGCGAAGAAATTGAAAGGTCGTGTGTGAAGTCGACCAACCCGCACTAGGCCAGCGTGGTCGACTAAGGCCTAATCGCCCTAATTCAGGGAAGGCTCGAACCCCTCGGTGGAGACGAATCAACTAATTTATGTCGCAGCAATGAGCATTTTTTTATTGATGGTCGTCGATAAATCGAAGGTTTTCAAAGATCTGAAAAAAATAATCGCTAAAATAACATTTGTTAGATAAGGCCACCGACATGTAAGGTGCCACGTCAGCTGTCGCGATGTCGCAGGCAACAACCAGGTATTTTTATAAACGGCGGCGTTTACATTTTTACAAAATATTTGACGTTTTGTAAAATTCCGACACAAAGTTTGCTGCCTGCGACAGCTATTAACTAATAGATGTTTGACTTTGAACTAAGCTTAGATTTAATGGTATAACTACGCTTAAACCTAGACTAATACTGCCTATCTATAAAATCTAGGTAGTGTAATTTAAAATTAGGTAGTTTTAAACAAAGCGGCATTTCTTGCAGAAGGTTTAAAAGAAAATAATTGCAATTTTATGCAAATTTTTATTTACATATCCGGAAAGACTGAAATTCCGCGACGTTGCGATTTTTGAAGATGTTTATTCTTCTAAATATTTTTTTGAAAAATATTTAAGTGCCATATTTGATGGTAAAATGTAACCACCGATTTTTGACTGGAGGATATTTTCCTCTGATAAAAGCTTCGATCACAGATTCTGTGATCGAAGGATAAAAGGAATTGAATTGTTTGGCCCTGTATGTGAATGAAGCTCAAAGTTTCGATAAAAATTATCAAAAGATACGTTTGAAAAAAGAAAGAACCAAAATCGTCACATAACCTTCAAGAAACAATAGACCAAAAATTAGACAATACATTCCAACATAGATCCCGCTTGCTGCTTATATTTCTAGCGTTACTGTCTTCCTGTAAAAATTAGGTAGTAACAATAATTTGCTAATGTATTCTATTGCAGTTAATAATAAAAACTTTATTCCATTATTAAGTATTTAATTATATATGATTATTAAGTAAACCTATTATTTTATACTTACTATATTAAATTATACCTGCTATTTGTAGTACTTTAATTCTGAAATAGTGCTTTAACTGCAATAGATTGAAAATAGACTAATTTTGACTAGTTTTCTGTAGATTTAAGAAATCTACTATGACTAAGAGTTGGAGGCTGAGAAGTCTCCCGTTGAATTAATGTACTTCGTCCTACATTATTATTTGATCAACTCTCACCGACGACACCTTACAGAGGTAATACGCACAGCAATATACAATAGCTGGTCTCTGGACACGGTATATGAAAAAATATAAATGCATTGCGTAGTAGAACCCTCTTTTCGTGCCGTTGATATAACTTTTATACTATGTGTACCATGTACTGTATGCGGCAATCTTTGCTAATACTCTTTTAATTATAATTTAATATTAATGGATTTTCTAGCATTTTAATAATTAATTTACATAGTAATTGTGAGATTATTCGCATCATTTGTCTTATGTTTTGTAATTTATCACATTTTAAAGAGTACAAAATATTGGAATGTTATAATAATGTTGTTCATTAATGCTAAGTTTTAGATTAATTTCACTTTTAACTGTTTTTACTTGATCATTTGTCGTAATTATACAATGTTAATGTGAACCTTGTGACGTGTAAATAAATGTGATTTTGGTTTGGTAATGTCGATTTTCATTTTTTTTTATCACAGCTGTTTTTGTTGTATCGCAATTTTAGTGGAGTCAAAAAACACTTTCAACGTCAAACCATTATTGTAAGTTGAACAATTTTTAACAATTAATTCAAGTGGTTTGACATTGAAAGAGGACATGCAGAAAATAAAACTGACAAATTATATATTCATGTTGTGATTTAATCACATTTTGTCAATGAAATGGTATTTGAGTCTCAACCACTCGACTCGCAAACTATAATACAATCCAATATACAAGTTGGAACAATGCGTTCCTAATTTACAGGGTAAGAAAACAAGCTTCAAAACGGACAGAACATACTCATGAAAATAACAGTAGTAATGGTTTTGTCAATAGGGAATATGCACATTTTTTTTTTAAATCCATTAATCGAAATATTTCAAGTTCCAGATAAAAACATAAAAAATATTTTTTCAAATATCTTGCTCAGGAACAAAGTTAAAAGTTGATAGTTAGACAGAGAGGTCCGACGTAACCTGTGACCGTCCCGTAAGAGGGACAGATACAATTAATAATGTTGTATCAAGTTTTGTTTAACGATCAATTTCGATTCTGTTTTGACTGTCGGTATTCTATTTTTGTATACTGAAGATGAACTATGAAAAAAAAACTATTTTTTATGCATATTCCCTATTGTATAGTAAGAAGTCTTCGCGCAAATCAAAATACCAGTGGACGCGTAGGTTCGTCGATTTTGCGACCAACCGAGATAATAGCACTGGCTCATCTATGAGAAACTAAATTGTCTACACAAAAATGGTTTTCCAGAATTATTCCATGAGTGCGTTCCATGTTCTGAAAACTCGCTGTTAGGTACTTTGTTAAATATGTTACAAACAAATTGGGCTTCTGATTCTATAACAACTACCAATTTTTCTACATTTCCAAAAAATAGCCAATACTTTGGAAGTTTTACAATTATGTATTACACTAATTATTTACTACTATATCAGCACAGATATCCTAACACATATATTATACACACATTGGTACATAAAATGAAAAATCAAACAATAATTGATATTGTCAGAGGAGATAGTATAATAAAATATATCTTAAAAATCTACTCAAAAGGCAAAATAGTTGGTTAAGAGATTCATCTAGATGTAAAATAAAATCTTCCGTTTTACGGTATATTTCACTTGTTGTTTATATTCAAACAATATAGAAAGAAATTAACTATTTTTAGATTCATAGAAAACAACCAAAAACGTAAACCTTTCGGCGGGACTTGAACCCACAACCTTCGGCCTATACGCAGCCAACGTGCTTACCAACTACACCACGGAGGGTATAATAGTGGCAGCGCCGAAATTCGTTCTTGCTTGTTTTCTATGAAATCATGACGTCACCCACAATGGGCAACCGCTTGGCACGTTACAGCGAAGGTCGTGGGTTCAAGTCCCGCCGGAAGGTTTTGGTTGTTTTCTATGAATCTAAAAATATTTAGTAAAATAAAATTGTTATCTTTACAAAAACCTATTGACTTAACAGGATATCTTCAAAATGATGCAATTATATGTATAACACAAGTGAGTTTACCTTTCGAGCATGATAATGATAATAATCTTGCAGTAAGATCACGAACACGATTGAGATGGATCGGTTACGCTATAACCACCCAATCATAATTTGACAATTACAATAATAAATAAGAATTTTAGTAAATTGGATCCTAATCATTTAATATGATGATGAATTTGATAGGTAGGGAGAGGTACCAAACAAAATTCTTTGAATCGTTGGTAAGACAAACAGTAAACCCTTAATAACAAATGTTTGTGAATCAGAGGTAGCTCTTTATCATACAATTTGAGAATACTCTATCTAACTAAGCGATATCATAATCTTATAGATATAGAACCTATTTTTCAAATGATTTTTGTATGTGGAGGTACATTATGTAATCGATCGTTTTTTAATTTTTAACTTAACAACTATGGTAAATAGGTTTTAACAAAATGAACACAATACATCGACGATGAAGTGAAACTTAACGCAGAATTCTTGAACATCATCAATATTCTTTAAATTTAAATACCCTATACTATAAATTCAATGACAATTTAAATAACATACATTTGTAACATTAAGTTACAATATTCTAGATCTAAATGCATGAAAAAATGAAGTTGCATTTTGATGCAATCTGTTTTGTAGCGAAGTTTGGCACTAATGTTAATGGTTATAATAATGGTTTTGTTTTGCATCAAAACAGTTTGGTAAATTCCATGGCGGTGGGTGGGATCATTTATTTCCGCGTCTTTTACATCATGAAAGAATGGACATTTCATAAGTTCATGTACTACAATATAATGCGTAGGAATCGGCGCCTAATTATGTTATTTTGGAAATAATTGGCCAACATTCAAAATTCGAACAACACAGAAATAACAAACGTGATGCGTTTTTTAATTTTTAACGATGCAATTGGCGAATATCAATCAACATTTTATTCGTATTTATTACATTAAAAAACGTAAATAAGTATTAATAAAAAGGAAAATTACATTATGTCGATTTTCACAACTCAAGACCAAGCTAGGATTTTCTTTTTGTATTGTATCTCCTGCGCACCTTCATTTAAAGGCGTCAGAGACGGTTAAGATACGATATTATAGCACGAGGCAGCCAGCTCTCTCGTCGCCATTCATTGTGTGCAAAGCGGGGGTCAAGCAGAATGGCCGGTCACTGATTGATTCGCCATTTTGTTTGACCCCCGCTTTGCATAAAATGTGAATGGCGACGAGAAAGCTGGCTGCCTCGTGTTATCGTATCTTAACCAATGATATTATATACATACAAGAGGTAGATACGCCACCAACGCACCAAACGCGTGCCGTGAATTGGTCCTAATTGTGACCATTGCAGTCAGTCGAGCTGTGACCGCTGTCTCTTTCACTCTTACGCTTTGCCTATTTCCTGTCGCACTTATATACGTGACGTATCTTTCCTAAAATATCATTGATCTTAACCGTCTGTGACGCCCTTTAGCCTAGTCTGTAACTGTGAATATCGTCACCGGTTTGGGGTCATAACAATGTCCATAATTACTAAAACAAATGGTTAAAAGATCAACAAAATTTTAAACGTACAATGAATAATGCTAGGTACTAACACCTGAGTTCGCGTGTCCGTATAATACGAAAACGCTGAATATTAAAATGGCTAAGTAATCTTATCTATATATTTACACGCGTCAATATAGAGACGCACCTTAATATTTACAGTAAAGTTTGGATGCTTTGGCTAACGTAGGGCATATAGCGTTCGTTCCTACTCGATAAGATCTAAAAGTCTAAATAAACGCAGTGACATCTGAATTACAAAATTATATTATTCATAACTTGCTATTTATTAGGGACTATTTATTTTAAACTTAGCGTATTTTATTTTTTTAATATATGTTACTGCAGGTACACAAAAAGGTACCAAATCTACATAAGCAGTGTATTGAGCTACATAAATTGGTTAACAGTACACCCGCGGTCCTGACATCAGAATGGCGGGTGTACCTAACTTTCTAAATATCTTCATACGGGCGTATAGATTTTCAGGAGGTACGTAAAAGTACACAGAAGGTACCAAATATCTGCAATAAATTCAGCTCAATCGGAGAAATACACCCGCGATCCTGACGCACATATTTTCTGTATAGGGAACGCCATGAGAAATAATTGTTAGAATAGCACAAATAAATAATACTCAAAATTGAACCTGATATTCAAAACTCTAAACAAAGATCAACAGGTGCAGAAGGCTAGGGAATGGCGCAAGTTTATTACATTTATTTAACCATTATTGTACACATTAAACAAGAAAATGACAATAACACAAAGAAAAACGACACAACAGGCCGACTTATTTCTAAAGAAATATCTTCCAGCAGGCCTACGTAGTTTAATCAAAATCGGTTCAGTAGTTTTCAAGATTGTGAAGGTTTTAAATTATTCAAGTTGGTGTTGTTTTTATCTAAAAAATATGTGCCTGTCAGTCGCGTTTATTTAGTTCACACCTACTGTAACTTAAACATGGCAAGAGCAAGTTGTGTTGTGCTCAGGCATTCTACAGAAATCTGTAAACATTGAGACAAACCAATGTTATATCCACGGAATATAAAACAAGAGAGGAATGGACAAGTGGGCGGGGCGCGTGTGTCATAACTATGAGTAGATCCGCATAGTTTTGTTTAGTTCGCCGAGCTTGCTAAAACTATTTTTATTTTCTTTAGGCTAAGGTATGTATTGGTATGCATCTTGTAGTACACCATCTAGGTCTGAAGCGTTGAACTACGTGAAGAAAGAGTATATCTGAGCTCATGCGAAAATATACTTTATTTGTTTAATGGTAAAGTAACATTTACATTTAGTAATGAAGTATATATAACGTTCTTGTTTGAAACGAGTACAACAGCTCTGATTAGTCAAATGCCCGATTGTCTTAGTCTGTGTGTGATGTAAACAGTGCTATCTATGTGTTATTTTGGCGACCCTGGTACTCATAGAAAAAAATACGTTTGTCCTTTCCACTCTTCTTTCATATTCCGTGGTTATATCTAAAATCTTCATGGAATTTATTTTAATATGTTTATAAAATTTATCTAAGTATTTGGAAGTACATATTGTTATATACAAATTAATATACAACACGTTGCCACTACAAGTCACCTATACCATTGATTAGGAACTGTCAAACTCCTAAGACGGGAAATACTGGAACAAAGTGGAGCCTCAATCAAGATTCCAAAATACCTGAGTTATTTATTTATTATTTATATCGGTTCAACAAATTACTTGTTCCCTTTGGATCGAATGTCCATAGCTAAGGTCCACAACGATTCAGGAATCATGACAAAGCTCTAAAAGTCTAGCGACTTTTATGACGCTTTTGTCTAAAAGCCTAAAACTTAGTACAGTTGACTGCCGCGCCATTTAGTACTAGTATTTCTCCCTATTGGAACAAACGCACATCGTACCCTAAAAGAAATAGTCCTTAAGGCACGGTTTCCACCAAAGCGGAGAGCTGTTTGAATAACCAGTCAGATTTCGTTATTTCCACATCTCTCCGCTTAGCTTCAATAACGAAATCTGATTGGTTATTCAAACACATCTCCTCTCCTCTCCGCTTTGGTGGAAACCGGGCCTAAAGGACGATCTTATATATTTCAGATAGAGATGTTCGCATAAAGTTGATGAATCTCGGATGTATTTTCCGGCTGATGATGGCCGGCCCGACTAGTTGTCTTACGATTATCTGGGATCAACGATAAGCGTCGGTTATCCCATCCCAGTAAAACCTGACACACGACGCCATGTAATTTATAAGAACAGCGAGACCAATTTTATACTGGTTAGAAAGGTCGTCTCGACCGTTACTTTATTATAGGTGATTCGTCAATGTTTTTAAATACATGAACAAAACAAATGTGTTATCAAAAGGGTTTTATTTCCAACAAGATTACTATGCGACAACACATCAATGACTTCATCAGGTAAGTTCTTTTAGTGTCGCGCTATGCTGTAAGTAAATTTATTAATATCTAAATAATAATAATGTAAAATCATACATTTCCAATCGAATAAAACGATATAAAAATCACGGCAAGATACGCTTCAATCAAATACATTCTTTTAAAAAGAACACTGTATCTAGATTATACTTTCTAGAATTCTAGACCACCAACTCTATGCGAACTCACAGATTTAAACCCTCGGATCGCCTACGGAATATTAGCTAGGACTCGCCTTGTGATTCTCATGGATATCCTGGGATTCTTGAGGAGACTCGTTCATAGGCTGGGCTCGGGGTGAAACGGGCCTAAACGTGCAGTCTAAGGAGTCCGAGTCTGGTGTACCTGGGGTAGACGGGGTGAGACGGTCTGAGGTGCACATTCGCTTGGATAGTGGAGAATCCGCTTCGTCGCCCCGTCGTTTCCCGCCAAGGACATTTGGTCTGTTTATTGGGCTGAAACTGGACGCCCTTAAAGCAATGGTTGGGGAGAGACTACGCCGTGTGGTTTGGTATTTTCTTGTGGGGGAGGGCGATACAGCCGGTGAATGGTACCTGGAAAGACGTTATTAAATAGTTCTCGTTAATAGCCATGAAGCAAGGTGTGCATCTGGATTGAGGGCCCATTTTTCTAATTATTGCTAAACGAGATTAAACTTACAGAGATTTTAGTTAAAAATAGGTAAAACTTAAAGCATAGATTCTTAAATTTCTTAAACCTGAAACTATACAGCTATGATCAAATAATTTGGGCCCTCAATCCTGACGCCTGCATGAAGTGGCATAGCCTAAATCTTAGAAAGCACTATTCCTGGGATAATAATTTGTATTTGAGAATTTAGTTAAGATTTTCTTAAATAAATTAAGAAATTCCTAAATCCTTAGAACGCGATATTACAGATTTATGGCGGTTTAGCTTGGGCCCTCAATTCATGAATATCTGTACTGAGGAATCTGCAAAACATGAATTTATCTAAAGAAATAATATCAATATGACTTAGGTATATTTCAGTTAAATATCTTGGTAAATTAGTTAAAAAGAAATAACGACACAAAATTAAATTGTTAAAAAGTTAATGAAATTCGAATTTTGACAAAACGTCTGAACTGAGGGCCCAATATTTTCGGCAATATCGACTAGGCTAAGCCTCCTACATTACCGCTCATTAGTTAATATATTTTAACCAATTTTTAACTAAAATGTAACATAGCGTATATTCTTCTAAATGCCATACTTTAAGAAAAATTTTATTTTCAATTTTTATAGGAGAAAATTCTGTAGAGTAGATATGATTTTGTTACTTTTTGAGACTAATCAGAATGTACCTTCATAGAAGCTATTTCTTAAGCCAAGTTGTGGATTGAACTGTCGGAAGCGATTCCGTTTTGTGTGGTGCATTTAATTAGATAGTGCAGCTAAATATTATTAACTTTTTTAAACAGAGGTATTTAATAACGGCTCGCACTTCGTTTTTCTCCATTTTCGAGAACACATTTCGACACGAAGCAAACAAATGACTACATTCAGAAAAAAACAGGAGAATCGAAGATTTTTTTTCTTTATTAATATTACAAATATTATGTATCTGAGCTATGCCTGCCAGTATTTTTTTTCTTACCAAGGAGTATGTCGTTCTCACTACTTTTTGATCCCTCCTCGTACCTACATAATTTTAGTTGAAGAATAACATGCCAAGTACCTATTATTCCTATGTTTATGTTGTTGCTGATTCATTTTGGCTGGAGTAAATCCAGAATGCTTTGTTAGAATATTAAAATTATGAGTTTTACTATATTTTTTAAGACTCTAATTTTCAGTATATCATTGATTGCTGATACTTTTTTCCACGCATAAGTAGTTGCGGGCACAGCACAGCTAGTCGTATATAATTTTCCATCTGCGCTTTACAAAATACTACACGAGCACGATGGACATTAGCATTATGGTCACCCTACAGAATATTGTGATATAAAAAAATTAAAATAAATTTTCTCTTAAAGTATGGCACTTAGAAGAATATGCGCTATGTTACATTTTAGTTAAAAATTGGTTAAATAATTAACTAATATAATGTAATGTAATGTAGAAGGCTTAGCCTAGTTAATATTGCCGAAAATATTGGGCCCTCAGTTCAGACGTTTTGTCAAAATTCGAATTTCATTAACTTTTTAACAATTTAATTTTGTGTCGTTATTTCTTTTTAACTAATTTACCAAGATATTTAACTGAAATATACCTAAGTCATATTGATATTATTTCTTTAGATAAATTCATGTTTTGCAGATTCCTCAGTACAGATATTCATGAATTGAGGGCCCAAGCTAAACCGCCATAAATCTGTAATATCGCGTTCTTAGGATTTGGGAATTTCTGTATCAGGGATGTCATGGAAATACACAGACAAACTCCAAAGATATATTATTATTTTATATTATTTCATATAGATTACGCCTGCTACGAATATCTAATCAACCTATCTGATTTTAATTGTTTGCTTCGATTAAAAAATTATAAATAATGCCTTGTCCAATCCAGACCCGGAACTGACAAAAAATCATCATTAATTTTACCCAGTTGAAAAATTAACACGGGACCTCTCCGCAAAAAGCAGATATTACACACAGTAGTGGTTACGTAGTAACTATTATCTAATCTGTTAGCCGCTCCCGTTTAATACAAAGACAGTTATTATAGCTTTGTTAGCGAGCCCTGTCGACACACGAGATCTTCGCACGACTGCCCCATTTACATCGCACAGTGAATCTCCCTTTCGTGAACCACGTCTCATGTATTGCTGACGTCACAATCCTCAACCCTAAGTTGAGTAAGCCTCATTAGCTTTTGGACTAACCTGTGCGGCCTAGTAGGTGAGTTAGCGAGCCCTGTCGACACAAGAGTGAGGTCTTCGCATGACTGCCCCATTTGCATCGCACAGTGAATCTCCCTTTCGTGAGCCACTTCCCTTGTGTTGCTGACATCTGCACATTCTTCTGCCCTGATCTGGGTCAACCTGTCTCTTGGTGTGACGCGACCCCATGTGTTCTGCTAGAAGGACATGAAATATGAAGATGTAATAAAAAAACCATGTTTTACTGTGTTATTGGTGTAGACAACAAGTACTAAACAAAAAAAAAGAGAAAGGAAAACGAGAAAGAAAGAAAGAAATCTATTTATTCTTTACAAGCTTTATTTATTACAAGTTTTTATTTAACTTGCACTGTTTGTGTATGTATGTTCGGGTCAAATCTTGTAACCTTCTTTGTAACTGAATTTTGTACCATTTCCTCTCAACTTACAACTTTGTAGATTTCCATACTTGTTTAGTTCCGATGACCATACACTAAAATGATAAAAGTGACCTGATGATGCAGCCAGGATAGTCTCCTCATGAGGGAACTCTTCAACGGTTAGTAGCAAGGATTCGAAATTTTGAATTTAGGGTAGGCTGCTTCTTCTTCATCGTGTAGGAAACGCAAAAGATGCGCCGACTGTGGAGTTTCTCCGGTGAGCTCTTCTCCACAGATTCCGCCATTTGTTAGTGAACTCACCCAAAAAAATGAAATGACGGATCTAAGTGATGTAATAACATCCTATGGAAATAAATAATTTTTGATTTGATTTGTAGCTTGTAAGGTCTACAACCGACCTCACAAACCCTAGTGTCAGTGTTATAGAGCCGCCAAAGGCCACTGACATGGCTCGTGTAACGACTAGATAGTAGCCGGGACCAACGGCCGTACCTTCCGAAGCACGGAATCATCCTTCTTTCAGGAAAAACAGGTGATTCAGCCTGCAAAGTCCTAACCAAACAGGGGAAAGTCTCACAAAGAGATTTTTGCTTGACAGTGTACCCACCGGGAATCGAACCCGGACGGTACCTCCGTAATGAGCGGCGAAATCTCGACCACTCGGTCACGGAGGCTGCTTACAAGTATACTTTAGAAAAAAAAACTTAAGTATTTAGTTTATAATAAAACTTACAGTGAAATTAACAGGAGCGGCGAGGGGCCCGCCGCCGCCGCCGTGGCTGTACCTGCGCGTGCGATTGTTGTTTGTAAACATGTTGCCGAAGTACGGCGTGTTCCTATGGTCAAAACAACAATAGGTCATCAATATCACTAGGCATTAGCTCATCAACATCAATATCGCATCAGTACACTGTGAATTTGAAATTTACATTTTACACTTTTTATACAAACTTTAATTACCAGTAAAATCAAATCAAATATTGTTTATTACCATAATATAAAACATTTGCAACAATTATAACAGTGGACCCCGCACTAGGCGAACCTGTACCGCGGGAGTCCAAAAGCGAATACTAAAAATGTAAATAACATGTTGGAGTCGAGAGAGATTACAAATCAATGGTAATGTTACAATTAAACTAAGACATATTTTTACACTAAAATTGTCACAATTTTCGGGTTTGTTACCGCGGTTATGTTGGTGCACGGTTAGCATAGTGAACAACCACGAAAATCTTAAAACATATAAGACATATTTTTGTCCACAGCAAAAGGAAATGATTAGGAGCTAAATTAAAACAAAAATTGCAATAATAAATGCGGTTAAGAGAGTAAATAAATAGCGCTCTGCTCACCTCTTATGAGATAGGAGCGTGATTTTATGTATTATGTATGTAGTAAAGAATTACGTATCTTTCTTTCAAATGAAAACTTGAGTTTTTATCCGACTTACATTTTTCTTAGCATGAACTCTTTCTTTTTAAAAAGGAAAGAAAGTGTACAGAAACATCGGTGCGCGAGTCAGATTCAAACTTGACTGTTTTTTTAATGGTGGCTAGAAATACAGACGTTAGACCACAAAAACTATTAGCAACCCACCCACACAGCCAACAATAAGAACTACTCTGCACGCTAATCAACACTTACAATATTATGTCTGCCTCCACCGGAATCTTTTCTAAATATCATTAAAAACAGCTGATCCACCGCATATTCAATACAGAGGCTGCTTATAAAACATTTAACGAGACTTATAATTGACTATATAGGGTGTTTTAAAAGGTATGTTGTGAAATAAGGGTTTACTTAGACGGTCTGTATGTTGAGTTCATTCTAGCTGTAAAATTGTTAATTGCAGTCGGGCAAAAATGCACTTAAAGTGCGCAGTCACTAGAAATGTAATACATGTAATTTCGCTATTTACACTGTAAATAAGTAAATGAGAAGAAAGGAGAAATGAATGTTACGTAGGGAAAAAGGTATTGAATTTAAATGTGGATGGATATGTTAGGACGACCAAAGAAAAGATGGATGGATTGTGTAAAAAATGATTATGTTCAGGAAGGATGTGAGTGTTGAAATGACGGCTGATAGGGATGAATGGAGGAAGAAAACATACTGCGCCGACCCCAAATGATGGGATAAGGGCAAGCGAATGAATGACACTGTAAATAACAGCGTGCTCAAAAAAAAGTAGTGTTATTCGCTATTAGCGAGCTATCTCTTCCAGACAACCTAACGTTATAGAATATAAAAGGGAAAACGACGTGGAAGGACAATCGACATGAAGTGCATGATTCGGAAATAGAGCAGTATAGAGTAAAAGGGATAGAAACAGTGATGATACCGACCGGTTGGTACTTTAAGAAAACATTACCTATACAATCCTTATAAGTTTCAATTTTCGTAGTAAGATTACTAAAACCATGGGCGCCAAGAGAGTTTCAATTTTCGTAGTAAGATTACTAAAACCATGGGCGCCAAGAGAGGGGTGCAAAGGAGTGCACTTGCACCCACCCGGTGCAAAAGAAAATCACCAACAGCTCATATACGTCCCCACCGAGGGGCTCGAGCCTACACTGAATTAGGGCTATTAGGCCTTAGTCGACCACGCTGGCCCTGTGCGGGTTGGTCGACTTCACACACAACTTTTTAATTTCTTCGCAGGAGTGTGCAAGTTTCATTACGATGTTTTCCTTCACCATAAGAGCGTCTATTAACGTACATATGAATTCGAAATTCTAAAACACATTAGTAAAGTTAGTATCTCTTTCCGTGTCTTATTTGGTAAACAAACATGGCGATAAGGTGACCATAGACACAAAATAGTGCTTCCAAATAATAGATTTCATTGATTTAATTGAATGTAATTGAATTGGTGATTAATTGTAATTGGTGATTACAAGCATTTCGGAATATCCTACGTCGTATATCTCTTACTCTAATTTGTCATCATTGACGTATTTATTGTAGTGATGGGTTAACTCGCTTTGTCTAGAGTAGGTCGAGTTGAAATGGTAGCCAACTCGAGTCGCAACTCGAGTTGATTCGACTCGAGGCGGGCGGTGGCGGCGGCGGCGCGGCGCGTGAGTGCGACGTGGGGCGCATTCCGAATCAGACTTTCAGCACTGTCAGCGATCAGAAAAGCAAAAAAGTATGAGTTATGACAGCTGACAGTAATTCGGAACGCGATTACGAGTGCTTAAATCGATTTCAGCGCACTCAAAGCGCGTACCGAATTACTGTCAGCAGGCGAAACCCATACAATCTGATCGTTGACGGCGCTTATAGTTTGATTCGAAAGTCACTTAAGCGTGTATCGGAACGCGCCCGTGATTCATTCATTATAACATTTAACATACATTTTTTAATTGCAATGGATAGAGACGTCACGTCTGACCACTTATTTGTCGAATCTATTTTTCTCTGTCTACTTATATTTTTAAAGATTCAACCAGTCTATTCCGATTAAATAATTGAATTGTGTATGAGTGCGTGATATACCTCATCTCTAAAATCCAAAGATAATGTAGAGATACCCGATCGAAATATGGTTTGAGGTTAGAACGATTCATTGATAATTTTGCGAAAAACTTAAGTTTTCGATGATTAATTCTAACAGAATTTGTGAGTGAATGCTTGATAAGTGTTTGTTTCAGGTGTATTAATATTTTGGGCTAGTTCTATAGTGTGATCAGCCCGTAAACTTGAGATTTTGTCGAGGTAAGTGGTTTGTTTACCAAATAAGACACGGAAGGAGATACTAACTTTACGTAGTGGGGATCGAACCCGCGTCTCCCGGACGGGAGGCAGCGGCCCTAGCCACTAGACCACCGACGCTTTAATATCTCGAAAATATCTAGGTGTATATAAAATCGAAAAGAAAATACACAAAATATATTTTTTCACTGTTTAAATAAAAGAAATAAAGATTCTAAATATGGGATAATGGGTATTCTTAAAAAATCTTCTACATTTTAGATGGTGATCTCTTATCTGTAGGCTACTCGTAGTTGGAGATCTCGAAACTAATCCTGCCGGTGCACGCACAGTGGTCCGAAATCGAAAAAAGTGGACATTAGGAAAGTCGATCCGAAAAATTACCATTCGATAGGTAATCATATTCTAAACAACATTTGTACTTGTGAAAAATTTCGTAAAATGCATAGTTTCAGAGAAAAAAATAATCTTCATTTTTTTTTATGGAGAAAAAAATATTTTTTTTTTCTTTAAATGGATCAATTTGGCACGGGTTTCGCTTAACTTTTATGATAGTCCGGGTGCTCTAGTACTATAAAAAAAATACACCGCGCGTGGTCACCTGCAGCCGCGAAAAAAAATTTATTCCGAAAATTAAATATTTTTTTTTATAAAATATGGTGGTGGCCTCAAAGTAATAAAATCATTCGATTTATGTGTAATAATTTTAAATCTAAATCACAAACAAAACGGGCGTGCGAACAGCTAGTAGAACAGCTAATAAAAATAATGTTACCTACTTAGTTTTAATTAAAGTTCTTGTGCTGAAGCAGTCCTGTTGCAGCTGGACTGACTGGCGTAATGTAAAGTCAAAGCTCCACTGATTTGTTAAAACATCCTATATACTGTTCATGCTGATTATTGTTAATTTCAAAAGCAATTATTATGCCATAGCAAGCAAAGCATTTTAATGTTTGTAATAACAAGCCATGTTTGTCAATAAGATTTATAATAACGATGATATTATCCTTGGAATGCTGAATGAGTAGAGAAAATATTTTCACTCAAAATTCAAAGCAAAGAGTGGGTATTGTTTTTCTAGTGTAAAACTAGCCTTACGCTCAATTCTATTTCTATATCTTCACAGCACCACGGCTATACACTTTCATTAATAAAAAAGTCACCATTAGAAACCTTCCCAGGTATAGGATGAAGACAGAAGTCACTAAACTACTCCTTGATGCTCATGAAAATGAAATAGACTCAATTCTTTCTCCAAAACAATGATCAAACTCTTATTAGCAATGTTCATTACGTCTTTTCTTAGTGGTTGCTGTCTCCTTGTGGATGTTCAGTCATTCCGATCCCAAGACTTGTTGTCGTAGGGCTAAGTTAAAGGATGATTATTGATTTTATTAGTAATATTCATTGTCTCTTCTTAGTGGGTGCTGTCTCCTAGTGGATGATCAGACATACCGATCCCAAGACTTGTTGTCATAGGGCTAAGTTAGGGTATACTGTCTAAAACAAAAATTATTATTGATATTATTATTAATATTCATTTCGTCTCTTCTTAGTGGTTGCTATCTCCTAGTGGATGTTCAGTCATACCGATCCCAAGACTTGTTGTCGTAGGGCTAAGTAAGGGTACCTATTTTGTCTATACTTTGCATTTCTGTAATATAAACGTCTAAAGCGGAAACTACTCTTATCATTCAGTTTACAGTAATAATATTCTTACGTATACAAAAACTTCCTCACACACACGTACCCCCATACACTCATACACACATACTCACACACACCACACAAACAAATGCTTAGACCCATTAATAAAAACAACAAAAATAATCATCAAACAATCTTTGGCGTATATTTTCAAATTTGCATGTAATATTTATAATACTATACTTTTTATATCTACACTAAATTTAGTATTTCTAGTGCACTAAGTTTACTGTGCTGTGAGAGAAGGCCTGATGACCTATAATACAGGTTTATATATAAACCTAGCTTAGGCATCAGCCCTCCACAAGAACACGACATTGTTTCTGGTGTGGAAATAAATAAAGTTATTATTATTATTATTAATTCAAAAGAAAGCAGTAGGAGCGGTCGAAAGCGAAACCGCGTGCAATTTCTGAGAAAAAATAGAGCGTTTTAATTTTAATCCTTATCTTTGTTAGTCGAACGCAATCACATGCAACGCTAATCTCAATATTCTCAATGCGGAAAACTGCGACCAAACTTACAAGCGATCGATCGTATGATTACAACATATAGGGTGGCCAACTTGGAGGTATACAACTTTTTTTTGCCGCCATTTTGTTTTGGCGGTAAATATGACAGTTGTTGCGTGAATATTACTTTGTGTATGTAATACGGCAAATTTATCATGGAGCGTTTTACGACGGAACAACGTGTTTTGCCACATGTCACACGGCACGAGCCACAATAGAAAAATTTAAAAGAATGTTTCCCGGTCGATTAATTTCGAGAAACGGTGACATTGATTGGCCCCCAAAATCGCCTGATTTAACAGCTCCTGACTTTTTTCTGTGGGGCTAGGCTATCTAAAGGGACGCGTCTATGCTAACAGGCCAATGAACCTTCAGCAATTAAAACAAAATATTCGAGACACTGACACAGTCACAGAGATAATGCAGGAAATGTGTGAAAATGTGATGAAAAACGCGATGAAAAGGGTTTACATCTGTGATGCTGCTAGAGGTGGACATTTGTCTGACATTATTTTCCATGTTTAACTGCCGGCCCTAAATATTATATTTAACAAGGAATACTTGATATATTTTATACCTATTTCATAGAATAAAATTACAAAACTAAAGTGTATACCTGTTATTTGGTCACCCTGTACAAAGAGCTTGGATCAATACAATGTAAAGCTGTGATCCGGGAGGCTTTGTTAGCAAATTTTCTTTAAACTAAAACTAAACTTCCTTGCCGTGGTTAATCTGGAAGTATTTAAATAGATTTCGGTTCAACATATTTAGATGGGGGTTAGCAATGACACTAGCTTAGGCTGTGTGCAAAGAGGTGGAAACCAAGTCGCTAAAGGAAGTCGCTAAAGGATTTCCATATATCTCGTTCTACTAATGGGTTGTAATATCGATTTTTGGGTATGGCATTTTAGATCGTATTTTCTTCAGTCTTACAATCTCAGGAACACGATTGTAGATATATTTTTTCGATAGAAAAAGCTCGCAGACATTGCTCTAAACATTTACCTTTTTCATTTTATCTCCGGATTGTTAAAAATTATTCACGTATAATTAAGTGCACAATATAGGCAATTCCGACAGCAATCACTTGTAAAAAATATAAGTATGTCCAATAAGCAAAAAGTGTGATGTCGTTTACGTCATTTTATTTCGAGCGCGTCCTCATCATCTATCCCATTCTGTTGTTTGATGTATATCGTTATCACTTACCCCTTTCACTCAATTGGCCGGGAGCTTTTTAGCTACGCTCCCTAAGATAAGTAATTACTTAGAATCTCGCCTTAATATAGTTTCTTGCATGCCGCAATCCGCCGCCGGACGGCGCGCCGTCCGCATGACTTACTCCAAACAGACAACTTAGAAAAAATTACGTTCAACATGGGAGAGTCAGAGCTTTTTGGATGCCAAGTTTCAGTCTTTCCAGTCCCCGACTCCCACTATTGACAAGGGCGCCGCATTCACAGAGATTGTGTGTTTATGTCCAAGAGTTCCAAGTCCAAGCGACGACGTGTTTTAGCGATGAAGATAAAGTTTAAAATGCTGTCATCAAAAGTAAACAGTAAATAATGTATCAGATTCCAACAAAAATTTACATCGCAATGCTTAATAAAATTGTACGATTTTTTTACAATCATAAGAGTCCACGAATACGCGTTGTTTTTTAATTTTGTCTGTGGGAAATGGATTAAATCCCGCAGTAAAAAGTAGTCTATATATAATTTGCTTTTACTTCGGCGAGGTGCGAGTTTCATAACTAATACTGAGGAGGAGCAATAGTCTAGCAGCACCAATTCTCGTCTCGTCTCGTCAGTGGAAAAGCAGTTTTAGAGCTATAAACTATCTCTAAGCAAAAAAATACGTTGATCAAAAGGACAAACCACATAATACTTTGCACTTATTATAATGAATGAATGAATGAATATAGTTTAAGATAAGATCAAATTTATTTCAATAAAAACTTAAGAAACAAGTAAGTAGTAACTGTCTGCCCGCGACGACGCCGCCCGCGTTGTTAGTGATTTTCCGTTTCCCTAACAGCACCCTCCATAAACGCGGAGGGAAATACTCTTATCGTTCCGAGCGATGACGACAGATGGCGCATTTAATTTTAGCAATCATACTGAGGCATACCGTGGAAATAAAAAAAAACCGCAGTTGAAAGTAGCCTTGAATTACAAGTATAGTTGTAATAAATGTACCAAATTTCATAAAAATCGGTACAGTTGCTTAGCCGTGAAAGCGTAACACACATAGTTACTTTTGCATTAGTAATGTTTAGTATGAACAAGGTATCCGTCTAAGTCAGCGTTTGAATTTTAAATCAAATATTAAACACATCCAATTTAGGTCCACAAAACATGTTACTATAGTAACAACATCAGCAAAAAAGTTGCTTATGGTCTCTGCAAATAAATTGTGTTTGAAGTTATTATGTAATTTATACAAATTAGGTAAGCCAAAGCAAGAATGTTCTATACAAATTAATTATGAAGGTTATTATTCAATTTCACTTGACAATAGTGTACCTACTTAAATATTTTTTTATGTAGATATTAATTTTGTACCTGAACTCTGGACCACTGATAAATTAGTTACTACCTACAGCTAATTCCTAGTTCTTTAACATATCAAATAAGTCTTCCTCACATGGTTTATTAAATATGCCTATTAGTAAAAATTTCAATCAGTTACGTTTTAGTTTTTTTATAAATGTTACAGCAATAAGAATACAAAGAAGCGTTAACAAAAATACTATCAAGTAAGAATAAGGAATTTTGATAGCAGAACCAACATATATTGATATCAATATGTTAGTATTTTTCAGGTTTCAGGGTTATGCAATGGTAGTTATATGATCAACATCAACGGCCCGTTACAGTCCACTGCTGGACTATGAGCCTCCTCCACTTAATTGGAGGGTTTTGCCATAATCTCCACACTTGGCAGGCGGGTTGGAGATTGCAGATTAAAAGGTTACTGTATCAGAGAGTGCTGCTGCTCGTTCCTGTTCAATGTGTAGTCTCTAAGTCGCCTCTTACGACACCCACGGGAAGAGTAGGGGTAGGTGACAAATGTATTCTACTCTGCCATCACCATACAGTAGTTATATACAACAATATAAATATTATATGCCTTTGTGCTAAAAACTCCCTTACTGAAATGTTAATTCTTATATTTGAAGTATTATGTCATTGTCATCATCAACAACTCATATAATAAAATTGCAGGAAGCTATTTCTTTAGAAATAAGTAGGTCTATTGTCATTTTACTTTTGTGTTATTGTAATTTTCTTGTTTATTGTGTACAATAAATGGTAAATGTTTAGTTTTTAAGTTGACTATGTAACATAATATATAATTTTATTGTAATTGATTTGATATTTATATAATAAATAAATAAATAATTAATTTGAATTAAAATACATTTGCCAAACAACTTTTGAACATTGGTAATATTTTTATTTTATTTTTAGTTACATGAACAAAAATATATCTTACCGTTATATATCTAACTGTGAATTAGAGTTATAAAATTGTTAACTTTAAAACTGATTAACATTAGTGATAAAATTGTTAATTGTAAGTAATATCACTTGAATAGTTAGTTACCAAATATATAAAACAAAAATTAAAAAATGTAAGATGTCCGAAAAAGAAAATAAATTCTTACCGTTATATAAAAAGAATGTACACTGTCACTCTATTGAATTAGGATTTTAAATAAATAAATATTGCTTAGTATACTTTTTAAAGATAATCAAAATAAAAGAATTGCAAATCACACAGGCAAATAATAAATTATGAAAACAAATATGCAATTGAATTATAAAGGTTTTGGTTGGTGAATAAGACAGTCTGAGAGCCTGACTTCAATATAAATGGCTGTTTTATTTTATAACTTTAATCATCAATTGTATCAAAAACATACTCTTTCATTTGTCAAACATTCATGCAAGTATTGTCAAACAAATATGTTTATTGGTAACATCCAGCAGTGAAATGTTATCAATTAAAATGCCTTAACTCTGACAGCTTAAGCACCTCTTACATCCATCTTGATGATAGAATAGTGCTAAAACTGTCAAGATACTGCTATCAACATATGTTTCCAAGTTCAAGTCAATAAAGCAAGAAACTATCTACAGAAGAATGTGAAATTGAGGAAAACACATTTAAAAGCAGATAAGTAAGGTGATATAATAAAATCAAACATCTAACCACTACACCCAACCTTCTACTGACAACCGAAACGTATGCTTATCGAAAACCAAAACACGGCACTGAAAATGGATGACAAACTTAAACACACCCAATTTTAGATACAAAATCGATGGCAATAACATGCTGACGACTAAATAATGCATAAACATGCAGCTAAATACGGTATGGCACCCACTAGCGAGCTCAGAAGCTGTCAAAAATAGGCAGGCGTAAGACAACCTTCCGTACATTCAGTACCTACGACCGACCGAACTGGTAACTCACCTGGGAGCTGTCGTCGTCGTGGGAGACGTGGCTGCCGTAGATGACGCTTCATTGATCAAAGGTGCACTACTGCACCTCTTCAATATATTAGGAGCGTCCACATCCATTATCATACAGCCAACATTCATTCACTGACGTACTATGTAGTTATAGGCATCGAGCCGACACGATTATCTCTACAGTTTATATAACACTGCAATTGCTCTACCGTACGATTTAATGGGGCAATTGCTCAACAACAGTCACTACGTGTACAATATATTTAGCGCTAAAATGAAGGAATAATAGAAAATAAAATTATTAATATGCTACTAGCAAAGCTAAAAAAGTGGCCCCTGACCTGTCAAATCGCCGCAAGTAAAATGTGTTCATAAGTATTCATTTTTACAACATTTTATAATAATACTGAATGGAATTCATACTTTAGTATTAAAAACAATAATTTTAAAGAAATTAATGTTATGAAAAATGTGTAGTGGTAAATCAAGCGAACAGAGATTTTAATTTAAAATATCAAAATACAACAGAACTGTATTATCTGAACGCAACTGATTTTACATAACGTTTCTTTTCACACAAAAAAACGAATTCGGTTGTTCATATTGTTAGCATGTGTACCAAAATAAATAAAAAGTTGAAGCTTAATAGACAGTTATTAAACTGAATTATATAATAGCATTTTGTCGTATGTAGTTTCATCAGTTTTGGTATAGTAACTATTTGTTATTTATAAACTGGTGGAATGGAACGTTCTATTTTTTTTTTTGTTATGTAGCCCTGCCTTCTGAGGCCGCGTTCCGATTCGCGCTGACAGCACTTTGAGTACCCAAAACCGCGTACCGAATCACTGTCATTGGGATTACGGCAGCCATTGTGACGTCACGGATTGCGTCATGACCGCCGCCATCTTCCGCTAACGGCGCCCATGCTCCAGAGCGAAATTCACGTAAGCGTAATGTCAAATTCGACTTTGACATATTGTTTATTTATTTTTAAAAGTTAAATGTTTAATGTTTAAATGTAAAATGTACGTGTCTTATATTTATTTGGATGAACAAAATTAAAAACACGTTATTCAATTATGAAATGGCGATAAATTACTGAAATATTTTAAATCAATCAGTGTTGTAGGTTAGGGTTGCCAGATGTTCGATAGTAAAAGTATCAAGTAAGTTATGTATTTATAACGATAGTTTTGGCTCAGGCACATACATACATAAGATAATATCATAGGCAATCTGATAAAATATAAATATAAATATCAAACATTCTTTTTTGTATTTTTTTAATTTCATGTGCCTATTTACATCTCCATTTGTAAAAATTCACATACCTTTTCTTATTTTGGGTTCTAGCCATGCGAAAAGTGCTGTTTTCACAGCTGTAAGATACTTTTTTAAAACGTATAATAATTTAGAATTTTGCCAGTTTTGGTACGGTAATCAACATCTGGCAAGACTGAGTTTCAGCGCGCTCAAACACCGTTCCGTTTTGATTTCGCTCATGAGCCGTATTATCGCGATTTCTGAATCGGTACGCGAGTAATCGCTGTCAGTACTTTGAGCCGTGAAATCTGATTCGGAAAACAGCCTTGGAATACACCCCTAGCCACAGATTTTAGCGCACTCAAAGCGCGTACGAATTACTGTCAGTCAGCAGGCGAAAATCACCCTGCGCTCCGAAATGCGCTGAAATCGATTACAGCACCTGTAATCGCGTTCCGAATTACTGTCAGCAGGCAAAACTCGTTTTTTTCTTTTCTGATCACTCAATCATACAATGGCCGCGTTCCGATACGCGCTGAAATCACTTTGAGTACCCAAAACCGCGTACCGAATCACTGTCAGTGGGATTACGGCAGCCATTGTGACGTCACGGATTGCGTCATGACCGCCGCCATCTTCCGCTAAGGCGAACGCTACACGCAAGAATATGGATCTTGCGTGATCTGTCAATATATACTGACGGATCAAGATTGACATGTAGGGTAGTGTAATGATGGATCACAATATTTATCGGTGGATATTTGGAAATCCTGTGATCTGATCCGAGATCCAGATCGTGATATTTATCTTGCGTGTAGTGTCGCGCGTCAATATTTATCGCGATCAGTACGCAGCGAGACGGCAGCGATGGAGGACTAATCACACTAATATTATAAATGCGAAAATATGTTTGGATGTTTGTTCCGCTTTCACGTCTAAACTACTGAACGGATTTGGATGAAATTTGAAATAGAGATCGTTTGTTTATTTGTTATTATATTTGGTACTTTATTAAAAAAAAAGTTTTATTTCTAGAAACAGGTCAACCAGACGTTTTTATATATACATTACATGACAAAATTTATTTTACGGCTGCCAATGCTTAAAATCTAAAGAAATAATAATTTAGACAAAAATAATAAAAAATAATAATTATGGGTAGTAAATACCCTATTGCTCAGTAACGTAAGAATAAATAAGATTTAACACTCAAAGAACATACAAAACAGAAAAGACCTCATAAAATCATTGTTTGAACATGGCACATACAAGGGCTGCTATTTATGTATCCGGAACTGGCCACTTACATAAACAATATTTAAAAAGAAATTATAACATTCAAAAATAGAACTCTTTGGCTGTAAAATAAAGTTTGTTTCATTCATCTGTCAATTGTTTTTACATTGTGGCGCCATTTTTAAAATTCATTGTCTATCATCACCATGGATTTGACTCGTGAAAATTTTCGTGCTATGATTTATTACGACTTTCGGCGTGGATTAACTCAAAAACAGTGCATGGATCAACTTTTGTAGATTTTTGGGGAGGAAGCCCCATCGAAAACCACTGTGTATCACTGGTTCAGTGAGTTTAATCGTGGTCGTCGTATGCTTGCGGACTATTTTAAAGGAGGTCGCCCTAAATCGGCTGTTGTACCACAAAATATTGATGCTGTGCGTGAACTAATAATGCAAGACCGTCATGTTACATATCGCGAGATAAAGGCATTTCTGGGCATTAGTATGACGAGTATTTATAAAATATTACACGAACATTTGGCTGTAAAAAAAAATTGTTCTCGTTGGATCCCGCACAACTTAACAGTTGAACAAAAACAGGCTCGTGTTGATTGGTGCAAAAAAATGATAGAAAAATACAAATGTGGTACATCAAAAGCTGTTCATAATATCTACACAGGAGACGAATCTTGGATATATGCGTATGATCCCGAAACTAAACAGCAGTCAACGGTTTGGGTGTTCCAAAATGAGCCAAACCCAACTAAAGTTGTTCGTGCAAAAAGCACTTTGAAGCAAATGGTTGCCTGCTTTTTTGGTATTAGTGGACATGTGGCTACAGTACCACTAGAGAATCGTAAAACGGTTAATTCTGAATGGTACACCACCGTTTGCTTGCCAAAAGTCTTTGGAGAAATACGCTCTTGCGATTACAATCGACAACGAAAAATAATGCTTCACCACGATAACGCCAGCTGTCACACCTCGGCCGCAACAACGGAGTATTTAAATAGTCAATTGATCGAATTGACGGGTCATCCGCCGTACAAATATCGGGCTGTACATTCCTGTCCGTGCTTTATTGGTCGGTCTTTATCAATGCGGTCCGACTTTGTCCACCCAGGATTGTACAACCAGTAATATGAAGCCAATAGTTCAATGAGGAAGGACAATAGTTCGAATCCATGTACACGAATTATCAGGTTGTACAATATTGGCTGTGCATTATCGCCTGTAACGAGAATGTCCATTTTTTTAAAGTCTGTAAGTACATTAAGTGACAAGCTCTTGGCATGCCTGCAAGCAGGCATGGGGGGTCACAAGATAACCCAACCCCGAAGGGTATGGCGGAGGGAGCCGTGCTCGCTTTGCTCGCCTAGCTCCCATCCGCCATCCCCTTCTAACCGAGTCGGGGTGCCTTGAACTCCGGTGCTCGCTTCGCTCGCACCCGCCTATGACTTGGCATGCGCTGTGGATTGGCTGCGTTTTATCGGGCTGTTCATTATTGGTTGGGCATTATCGGTACAGGCGATAATTCGTGTACATGGATTCGAATTATTGGCTGTACATTATCGGCTGTGAAATATCAGCCCGTACAGATTTTGTTCGGTCGATATTTTTTTTGCACATCCAGGAAAGCACGGAAGATAATTCAAGTACTATGTACTCGAATTATTTGGCTGTTTTGAAAGATCGGGCCGGCCTTTATCATGGTTGTATATTATCGGCTCCCGGCCAGAGCTGACAGTTATCATCCTAGCTTTTTGTTATTATATCCGAAAACGTAGTCTGATCTGATTATCCGGCAGAATGGTCCATTGACAGAGGCCATAAATATAAAAATTGAATTGAAAACGCATACATATCATTTTAGGATTTTAACTAATGCGGTAGAGTAATTTATTCTTCATGTATCTGCGAAGGAGGTAAGCTGGAATTCTGCTCGTTTTTTAATGAGAAGTCGGTCTTGAACTAACCGCTCTATCGAATCAAAACATTGACTTTATATGTTTTAAATGATGGCTTATAATAATAAACAATTTTTTATCAGTTTAATACATTTCTATTTCTTTTCACATTTGCAACTAAGAGACAGAACCAAAAGTCACCGACGTATAATAACAAGAGTATTTTTATAACAATATGTAATAAAAATAATAATTTTTACAGTGTGGTTTTAAAATATTTCATCTTGGGAGCTGTGGTGAGTGTAATATTCAACGAATGGATCATACACTTGATCCAGCCGTATAATTGGAACAAACTAGAATGCATGCAAGGAAACTCAACATGTGTGAAGGTGTTATTTGTAGCGGATCCTCAAATTCAAGGCGATGAGGCTCTTCCGCCGCCGCTGAGCTATTTCGTTAACTGGGATAGTGATAGGTAAGCCAAGTTTATGTTTTCTTTCTTTATATTGCTGTAGGTTTTCTAATATTCTTAGCACTAGCTTGTTTCAGATTTTTTATTTCTCATGATGATTAAATTAGTTTTTGATTTTATTAATGGCAAAGATATTTATACAGCTAGCGGCACGTATATTTAGCTCTGAGCGAGCAGTACCTCTGTCTCAGTCACCCCACTCTTTCCTATGCGAGACATGCCACTAGCTGTATCAATGTCTTTCTGAATTGTCCATCAACAATCCATGTTTTGCATTGTTTTTTATCTTATTGTATTAGTTGGAAACTGACATTGAGATCTTTTGCCCTTGTGCTACCATTCAGTTCCATTATTGACCGAGCGAGCGAAGCGTCTCTGTTTCAGCTTGGCCAAATTTGCTTTTATATGTCCATCTGTTTGTTTGTTTGTTTCACTTTACAGGTCGCGTTTCTCAACCGATTCTCGTGAAATTTTTGTGAGCAGGTTCGATAAATTAAAAAATTTTTTTTTTCAAGTCAGAATTTGAAAATTTTTAAAAATGACGGAGTTATGGGAGTTGCCAGCTTACAAGGTCTACCGCTGAGGCTGTTTTCCTCTACATCACATCACAGTCACATTTCTTAGCCAATAAAATAAAAGAATCAAGGGGCCGGGGATGTTTGTAGAGAAGAAATAAAAATAAATATGAAAAGATATACAGACTCGCGAGGTCTACAGCTCACAGAGCCACTAGTTTTATTTATGAGTGACATGGCTGAAGATCGTAAGAACACTTAATTGGATAGACATTAAACATTAAGCCATCTAATTTAGGTGTCAAACAAAATCAATAATAAGTTAATAAGTTTTAATATTTCTTACGTAACTGTTAATTAACTTTACAGGTATCTTAAGGCGACATTTACAGTTGTTATGGAACACTTTAAACCAGAAGTGATTGTATACTTAGGTGATCTCATGGATGAAGGTTCTGGTTCCAATATGAGACAATTCCATGGCTATGTTAAAAGGCTGGCCAATATCTTCGATACTAATTACCCTGTTATTGTAAGTATATTATTTGTTAAGTAGAAATTTTGGGAGCCAATCAATAAAGTCTGGAATATTACTATTGACCACATAGTAATATTACGGACTTTATTGATTGGCATCCCTAAATTACTACTTGACTACTACTTACTTTTTATTATTATTATTACTTTTTAGTTAAGTTAAATTAACCACATTGCCCGGCACCTGGAAATAAAATAATCTTTATCTGTATCATTATTATGTTTATTTATTTTCCTTACTGACCTATCCACCAAAGTAGTAATATAGTGGGCACGAACTTGTAGTAGGTACTATTTACCAAAGTAGTAATACAGTGGGCACGAACTTGTAGTAGGTACTACTATCGTTTTATTGTGTAACTAGCTTTCTGCACACTCGTTCTCACTCGCGTTAAATGAGTTTTCCCGTGGGAATGAAGTATTTTACTGCGGTAAAAAGTAGCCTATGTCCTATTCCAGGGCCTAACCTAAATGTGTGCCAAGTTTCATCTCGATCCGTCCAGTGGTTCAAGCGTGATTCGGCAACAAACATCCAAACTTTCGCATTTATAATTTTAGTAGGATTTGCACAACTAAAACTCATTTCACACTGATGCAGAATCAAAGAGCTGCAGCAGATATTTTACTTATTGGTTTACATTGGTTGTTGTTTATCTATATATGTATATATTTATGTAATGTATATCAGCTGTCTGCATTTTCATCCCTATGAAATATTTTTTTTCAGCAAATATGGCTACCAGGAGATAATGACATTGGTGGAGAAAACGAACCAATAAGAGCAAGCAAAGTTAAAGAGTTCAGCAAAGTTTTTTACCAGCCAGATGTAATACATTACAAGAATTTGTCATTTTACAAAGTTAACGGTATCACACACCAATACCCAAAAGAAGTACTGAATGAGAATTTAAAAATTGTTGTGTCACATTATCCTATTACCGTGTCTGCTTATTTTGGACAGATAGTAAGTGATTTATTTTTTTACTGAGTTAATTTGAATAATGGTATTTTGTTTTTGTCGCTTTGTAATTATTCAAAAATAGAGTTTTATAACCTTGGATGGAACAAATGTTGTTCAGTTTCATGATCTGAGCTATCACCTGAACGTTTTGTATAGAATAGAATATACTTTACTTTTTTGTAATGATAATGATTAGACATCGGAGATTATGCATTTGCATATAACTCTAATTGCGGCGTTAGTAAATGCGTATTTTCGCCTTTTTTCCCAATTGTGCACATTCGTTTAGTAGCGGGAGATACGTATAGGGACCTATATAGGTGATGATGACGTGCGCGGCAGGCGCAAGCGCAGTGGCTGACTGAACTGAATGACCAGTGCCTAGATAGAGGTAGACGTTATTTTGCGTAAAAACCTGATTCTTGAAGACATTAATGCCTACATCAATACAGAGCACATGCCTAAACAGGTATTTTCAGAAACACAGTCCCAATCACGTCAGTTGATGTAGAGAGGTGAGTGAGTCTGTTCGATTTTGCAATGTGCATTTTTTGGACATATCAACAGTTTTAGTGTAAGTAGGTATATTTGCATGCATATTTCTGCACTTTGTTAGTGCATATAATCCAATGTCTAAAATGATACTTTTGTGATATTTTGCTAACAGACATTGAAAATAAATATCTTTGTAGTTCAGAAAGTACCAACAATTTAACAGAGAATGTTCATTGAGATCTTATTTATTTTTAACAACAAAAAGGAGGTACTCAATTTGATATGGATGTATGTATGTGTAATATCTGAAATAATATTTTTGATTTGATTTGACTGTAGATTTTTTTTCAGGTTAACAATGCAATCCGTCCTAACATTTACTTCTGTGCGCACGAACACGAATCAAAGTATGTAACGCAGAGCAGATCTCTAACATTCAGAGAGACCAAATCAATGAGTTATGGACACAAAATATTAAATATCGCATTCGACACAAGAAATGACGAAATGTACGAAATATATGTGCCAACATGCTCCTATAGAATGGGTACTAGGTTTATTGGCTACGGCGCTGCTATTTTTCGTAAGTACCTTACTTAGACACAGAATTAATATAGTATTACGTTACGTACTCTCTCTCACCACCGCCTCCCACCAATCCCAGATATGTGAACCCCCTCCCCCCCTGCAGTTCGAGGGTGATTTGGGAGTAGGTAACTAAACAGAAACGCCGCGCTGCGAAGGAGTACAGCGTACCTACTATGTATGTCTAATGGGGGACGCCTGCGACAGAGCGTAGACGGGTGACCTGCTCTGTTTGAAGATAGATAGATAGATAGATAAATAACAAGTTTATTGCATCACAAATACACACATGTAAGTACACTTCATACAACTTAAGACATAAAAAAAAAAATTACTACACTTAAAAATGACATTACACATGTGTGCAGCGATGCAGAAGGGCCAAGGCTCAGTTTGTTATTGCCCCTAGGAGGGCAACACTGATTTTCAGCCTCTACCCGGGAGGAACGCGGGTAAATAAAAATAAATAAAATAAAAGTAAACGACACCTGACGTATTACAAGTACCTACTACAGAAAGATAGAATAAGTACTTAGGTACAAAACAAAAAATAACAAAATCAATAATAATAAATACTTACGACAACGTGCAATGTGCTGCGCAGGAGTGTGTGTTTGTGTGCGCAGTAAAGAAAACAAATCACTATTTATTTATTTATAAAAAACTATTTCACCCCTAATTCCCAGTTCAGTTGTCGCTCTTCGGACTCGCGGTGCATCGGACCTACTACAGACCTACCAACTTATCTGTGAAATGAACGGCGGCGCTAGTAGTAATACAAAATTACATTTCAACCAATCACGACTCTGCTGCAAGTTGACATTTCCATAGTAATAGCAGTAGTTCCAATTTTGGCCATTTCACATATTCTGTGGTAGGTCTGATCTTTACACATCCTATCCTAGGCGTGCAACGATAAGTAGAAGCTTCACGCGTACTGTACTAGTGAATTGACTAATAGGGAATTTATGCACAATTTTTTTAAATTCATTAATAGAAATATTTCAAGTTCTAGATAAACACATATTTTTTTTTTTTTTCAAATATCTTGCTCAGAACCAAAGTTATAAGGCTTCAAAGTTGATGGTTAGACAGAGAGGTCCAACGTGACATGTGACGTAATGTTGTATCTAGTTTGTTTTTCGATCAATTTCGATTCTGGTTTGACTGTCAGTATTATATTTTTGTATACTTTCAGACGAACTATGAAAAAAACTAATATTTTTTTATGCATATTCTATTAGCATTTAAAACGCAACGGTTTTGTATGGAGTGGCCCATACTGCCTTCATGTTTTGTCTACTCTTCTATGTCTTATTGTATATATACTCACCGGCACAACCAACCGCTCACCCTTCATTTCAGGGAATACTCGTGATTGTTTATAATTCTATTAGTTACAGCTGATGTTAGTTAAAAAGTAGTTAATTTAACGTTTATTTAAGTGTGTTTAATTTATGGTAAAGTTATCAATAAATCAATTGTAATGTATAACAATAAGCGTAGTTTAAAATTAACCCGAAATACAAGGGTGGATGGTTAGATGTGCCGGTGATATTATGTAAACATGTGCTAAGTTAAATTCATTTATTTTATTCTTTTCAGAAAACTTCGGCCAGGACATGAGCTACACTGTTTTCTGGTCATCTCGAAGGTTTCCCTGTTTAGTTTCTTATTTGCTAGTTTCATTAGTTCTTTTATGTTACTCCTGCACGTTCTGCTCAAGAAAATTACTAAACTATTGCCGTGCGACTCACTTTTACAGTCAATTGAACAATTATATTATATAATACCTTTTCTTCCATGAATTTTAACTGGATATTTTGATAAATACAAATGACATGGGCCATAATAGAAAAGCTGCCAGTGTGTAAGAATACAAGGATCAAGTGTACATTACGATACAAGGATCGTAGGTGGCATATTACAAACGAGGTGACTTTTGTAAGCCCGAGCCGCAGGGAGGGTTTATAATGGCCCCGATTCACACTATCACGCTCTAATCCTTAATTTAAGTTAGTCTGTCCTTTTTACCTTTTAAAGATTGAAAAGGGACAGGAGATTGCTATTCTAATATTAGAGCTGTCAAACATCGAATTTGAACCTTATGGCCGTGTCGATTGCACAATTTTAGAGAGCACTTAAAACATGCGACTTAAAAATCTCTTAAACTGACAGCTATGCCCTTATTTTAGGTTATCATTCGTTCAAATTAATATCATTCATTCATCACCTCTCTTTCATTGGTCATAAATACGAAAAGGATAGCTGGATTTTAAAATTAGGATTAGAGCATGACATCCCGAATCGAGGCCAATGTCACGAGTTTGTTATAAAACCTAAGATCCGTGTGTTGTACGACGTTTTTCAATACACTTGTGAGAAAACTGATAGTAAATAATTAAATTGAAATGTTTAAGAAAGGTACATAGTACCTACCCTACAAAAGCTATGATACTACAGGTAAAATTGATCATGTAGAAGTTGTAAAAACTAACCTTTATTATATCGCGCCCAGTTTGAGTATCCTTACTATTCACATAATTAAATATCAACACTAATACACTCATAACACAACATTCAATGTAAAACAATTAAATGTAAATTTTACAAACTTGGCGCCAACTACAAAACGATAGTATGTTTCTTTTTTAGCGCGGGCGCACATTGTAAGAAATTTCTGTCAGAAAAAATTGTGACGCTCGCCGGACGCACCACGCATACTATCAGAAATTTCCATCCGGCAACTTTTGAGCCCAGTCGTGTTTCATACCTCTTGCGACCAACATGGATGAAGACACGTTATTGCTTTTAGCACTATTGTTTTGTTACAAAAAAAGAAAGATAAAACGTCGATATTTGGTTCACCCTCTTAATCCCCACATATTTATTTATTTATTTTATTTTATATAAATTATAAAGGTGAAGGAAAACATCGTGATGAAACCTGCACACTCCTGAGAAAAAAAAAAAGGTTGTGAGTGAAGTCGACCAACACGCACTGGGCCAGCGTGATCGACTAAGGCCTAATCAGTGTGACATGACAGACAGTGTGCGGGGTCTAATACAAAATGTATGCACCGAGTGCCTTCCGGCGAGCGTCAGAAATTTTTCTGACAGAAACTTACAATGTGCGGCCGTGCTTATAAGCATAATTACGGAGAAAAGGCTCTGGCGAACATTCAGCCTCTACGAATATTATTTGTTAAATCGAGACAATTTTATTTTTATAATTAAAATATTACTGGCCGATAATATTTTTGATACAATTTGTTGAAATAAAAAAATATGAAATACTTTTCTCTTTGTATGAATCGATTATTTTTTTACTGTCAAAATGATCCTGGCTGAATAATAATTTTGAAGACCAAAGGAATTAAAAAAAAATTGTAATAAAATTGCACTAGCGCGGTAAAACGCATTTACCGCACAGTTTACTGCCTTCGTAAGTTCAATTTTCGAGCAAGGTGTATTGAAAAATAATTTATTGAAGCCAAAGACCTTTCACATAAGTAACACTTAGTTTTGCTATAATGGAGAATGATTCAAATTTTATGTGACTCAGGCTGGCTGGGCAATTCTTCCAAATGAGCCACGTTTAAGTAGGTCAATACACAATTTTAGGTGACGGCTAATCACGCTTATTTCAGTTTATGTGACGCTAGAGAACCCGAGATAATCTCCGAACAGAAGGGATTCTAACTATTTCTTACTTATTAATACTGCGTCACCTAAAATTGTGACAGGCATTCAGTTTAAATTTTTGAGATACGTATAGCCATTTAGCTAAAAAACAACGAAAAGCGTGGCCAGCCAGAAGTTTAATACGTAAGTTCAGGCTGGCTGGCCACGCTTTTCGTTGTTTTTTAGCTAAATGGCTATACGTATCTCAAAATTTCAAACTGGATGCCTGTCACAATTTTAGGTGACGCAGTATTAATAAGTAAGAAATAATTAGAATCCCTTCTGTTCGGAGATTGAGGGACCATGCGAAAAGCGGTTTTCAAGCTGGCTGGACACGTTTGCGTTCGATCATCTCGGGTTCTCTAGCGTCACATAAACTGAAATAAGCGTGATTAGCCGTCGCCTAAAATTGTGTATTGACCTACTTAAACGCGGCTCATTTGGAAGAATTGTCCAGCCAGCCTGAGTCACATCAATTTTTTTATCAATATTATTGTACTAGCGGTCCGCCCGCGGCTACGCTCGCGTCGTGTAAGATTTTCCCATGGGAATAAGACTTTCCCGTAAAAAGTATCGTATGTGTTAATCCAGAGTTCAGTAGTTTTTGCGTGACAGAGTAACAAGCTTCCTTATTGACAACTCCGTAGCCCAGGTGGTAGTGTATATTCTGCCTCCCGCATAGGGTCGCGGGTTAAAATCCCGCCCAGGGCAAACATTCGTGTGATGAGCACCTGTGTTTGCCTTGTCTGGTTGTTGTTTATCTATTTAAGTATGTATTTATCAATTTATTTAATGTATATTAGCTGTCTGGTACCCATAGTACAAGCTCTGCTTAGTTTGGGATCAGATGACCGTGTGTGAAGAAACTACCTGGGGGCCGTTTCACGAACTACAAGTTACAAATTACAAGTACAATTCGATGTACCTACATTGCGTAGATAGTGAGATTAAAACGATAAAACCTCGCAGTTCAGGCGAATTAACTACGCAAGGAATATCAAATTGTAACTTGTTGCTTCGTGAAACGGGGCCCTGCAGTGATGTTAATGTTTTGCCAGTAAATTGTCTACCCTACATGTATACACTTATAACTTTAATAGGTACCCCTAATTTTTTTCTTTACTCTTTTGTTTTACTAACATGACATACTTAGTTAATGTTGTTATAATTTTTAAACATACTCGTATCAAGAGTGAGATTTATTAATACTGAATGCAGTTCTAGCTTTAATTGTTATTTTAAAAATTGTTTGATATTTATTACAATACCTTGCTTTGCTATACCTGTTTGCGCAGTATTATCTTTCTGTATGCCTACCTAAAGTTTAAGTAAAGTTTGCTAACTGTAGCCTTTTATTTTCGAAATAAATATATCTCAGTTTTAGGGATGTGTGTCCCTAGGGTTTACGTAGTTTAATGGCGAACAACAGTTTAGGTCTTTCACGTGTATTGAGAATCTGGTTTATTTCTATAAAGTTAAAGTTCCCGTCTCGTTACCGCTCGCCGTGACTGACTGAAAACTCGCGGGGCGACCAATGGGGAGTCGGCCTTCATTGGCCAATCAGAGTTGAACATGCGTGTTCACGGTTGTCACTACTTTTGAGTGTTTACACCGGTGAGCGATAGCGAACCGGCAAAGTACCCCTGTTCAAGCGAGGTGGTAGTTTTGAACCACTCGCTACATACTCCCCCCTCGATTTTATGCGAACGACCCCGTGTATAAAATCGCTTATCATTCACAAGGTCAACATTGTTATGAGACGCAACATCGTCAACAACGTTATCATTAATACAATCATCATTTACAGAATTAACATTATCAAAAATTTCAACAAGCTCAGCATTGTCATCTATAAAACTATTAGCATCATTAACAATCTTTGTAGCGAGTGGTTCAAAACTACCACCTCGCTTGAACAGGGGTACTTTACCGGTTCGCTATCGCTCACCGGTGTAAACACTCAAAAGTAGTGACAACCGTGAACACGCATTCTCTTAAAAAAAATAACAATCTTTATTTTTTTTACAAAGCAATATTTAAATAAAAAAGATTATCAGCCAGGGCAGAATATGTCAGACCGGTTCTGCACTTGTATATTATTTTGGTCATGTCTGCTCCAGTTAGTTGTTTGATAGTAGTAGGTCAATAATTGTCAATTGTCAAACGGGCTGGTTTCCGCAACTCGACGTCTAATGCGCCTATTTTGCGTGTGGGTGGGAATGCAGTGTCGTTCGAGCCAACCCAACTCCTCCAGGAAACCCAGCAGGCCCTTTACGTTACCGGTTATCCCTGGAAGGTCCCTCGCTTGACCGAGGTATTTAGCCCTGTAGTCCGCCACTCCCGTGCACTCCATGAGGAAGTGAGCAGCCGTTTCTTCTGCCTCCAAGCAGGCTCTGCAAAGGGGGCTGTCAGTAACACCTAAGACATACCTATAGATGTTTGTTAAAAGAACCATGACCAGTTAATGCTGCAGTAAGTAAGTGGGACACTTGCTTACAAAGCTCAGGGTTGCGGGTTCGATTCCTGTATGAGCATTATTTATATATTAAAGATAAAGATAAAAGTGTCTTTATTCGAAGTAAGATTTAACAAAATCATTGTACGATGTCAAAGCAAGATGGCTATTCATGTATGTATATCAGCTGTCTGATATGATATCAGTGCAGGCTCTGTTTATATTAGTTTGGGATTAGATAGCCGCGTTTGAGATATCCTCCACATATTCTATTTATATATTACGCTGGCCTTTTTTTCCGTCGCATTTTCTGCTTCGACGCGTGAGATTGACCAAAATGATATTAGTGCATATCCGGTATCAAAGGTTTTAGTAAAAACGTATTTTTGGTTTATGTCCACTTATATTTATATGTAATAATAATAAATTAAGAAATCCGCAGTTTATAATTTACTATAGTTTGAGCAGAGCTTAAAATAAAACATCATTAGGTTGATTGATAGTGCTAGCTAATGTTCAATTAGCTCAATAAGTATTGCCTTGACTAAACATCTTTATTGAATCCCTTTATGAAATCCCTTTGTCGAAAGATTTGTATGTCCTTGAATATAATATTTTTGTATCAAATTAAATGTGATATGTGACTTGCATTTCACATATCAATGTTCACAATAAATGTTTTTATAAAACATGCCTTTGTTTAAATTTTTATGCCCTTATCTTTAAGATACAACATTAAAACTAGGGTAGTTATCATGTAAACATTCAATATCACTAAGGACTTGGTATATGGCACAAACAGCGTCTGGAGAGATAAATTTACAGCTCCAGTCAGTAAATTAGCTACTAAAAAATATATCAAACCGTTTTGGTTGATAGCAATTAAAATTGAAGGTGTTTGAAAGTATCTTCCCTGACTCTGGTTAATGGATTCAAAGAAGTACAATATAGATAAAATAATTAAGAAAACAGCACATAAATATAAACAGTATGCAGAATTAGCTAAAGTTCTAGAAATTGGCCGATACACATCAATAATCCCCGAAATTGGCCATAAAAATAAGCCACCATATAAAAGGGTCAACAAGACATTGCACCGTTTTAGAGATTTATTACTTAATAGATTTTTCACAGAAGTAGCAAATAAATAAAGGGCTGTGTAACCCAAACATGAACTTAGGCCTTCACGATTTGCTGTCAGCAAATCAGTTCTTGGAGCATTACTAAATGCCCATGTCTCTAGGCCGCTACTCAGAACAAACTCATGCACAATCAGCGTAAGAATAGAAAACAAAAATGGCCGATTCCAAATGTACAATAACATTGTTGAAGTTAATTTACACATAGCCACAGTAAAGAAAAAATTCCAGTGCACTCCGTATTCAGTAACATGTTCGTGGTAATCTAAAGCTTTTACAGTCCAAAATCTAGCAGTGCCAAGTGAAACTAGAACTAAAATAAATTTAATATTGGATTTAATTATTTGCTTCAAACGATGGTTTCCGAGATCCTTGTGAACTAAGCCACTCATAAGAGTAAACAGGCCGACTCCAGTATCCATGAGGCTATATCCATACCTCTCTGTCTTACGCAAATCATCACGGAATACTTTAAAATCCACAGCTAATATGGCAAATACTGTTATAATGTATGTCAAGCCTCGCAGGCAAGAAATTGATTGTATTTGCTTGGTACAAAATATGTTTTTCTCTTTTAAGGACTTCACGACAGACTTTATAGAGTACAGATGCTCTTCGCTGGTTCTCTCCCTTTCCAAAAAATGGAATGTAGAATTTCTCATAATCTCACCAATATTACATGCAAAAATTAGAATATTAAGAGTATAAATACGTTTTGAGAGTATAGTATGTGCTAAAATCATCGTTAGAACAAGAGTTATGTATTCGAAAACGATGGATTTGCGGCCTTTGAGCGCAATGTGCAGAGTACACTGAACTGTGAAGAATATACAGAAAAACACATGCGTGGGTGTCGTTCCTTCATTATTTGCCATGTAGGATTCGTGGTAGATCTTGTATTGTGTCGAATTCATTGATGAGCTTTGCCAGAGTGCCATTTTCTTCAGCCAAAACAACCGAACCAAATTTGGTATTGAAGTCACAATATTTTATCTTATCTTTAAGTCACTTTATCATCATCGAAACTGGCGAATTGAGGAAACTGACGAGTGCCTACCCGACCTTCATCAACAGCTCATATACGTCCGGGTCACTTTATGTTATCAACAAATTCTTTGACACAGTAGAGAATTGTAGAAAGGTATTTACTCAGAAAATTGGATAACTCAGTCAACTCAGTAAATCAGTAAATAAATTATCAACGCTGAAGCCACAGGCTGAAGCGCCACAGCTGACTATTTGTTTGTTTAACGACGAGTGTGTGTGTGTGTGAAAGGAAAGCTGACCAATCAATACATTTTCAATCAAAACGAAACGCGTTTGACATTTGTTCGTTTGTGCCAGAGAAAAAGTTTTAGCAAACGAAACGCAAAAGCACCGTTCGTTTCATCATAGAAGACCAGCCCAACCCATCATTGGTGCGTATTGGGCGAGCTATGGGCCGTTTCACGAAGCTACAAGTACAATTTGATGCACATTGCGTAGACAGTGAGGTAAAACGATAAGGGCTTCCAGTTTTGGCGAATTGGCTACGCAATGAATATCAAATTGTAACTTGTACTAGTAAGTAGTAAATTGTTGCTTCGTGAAACGGGGCCCTAGTCGCATTTTTTTTTGACAGTTTTATTTTTTACTTTGCTTGCTGCCGCCGAGGCTTGCTGACAGGGGGACTGCGAGGTTATGTTTTGGTTAAAATGCAAAAACGCAAAGAAAACTTGTTTTCTGAAAAATTTCGTTTGCTTAATTCACAAGAAAATGTTGAAGAAATTAAGTGGAGTTCAAGTGATACGAGTGATATAGAAAACGTCTCACGTGTTAGCAAATGTTCTAATTTGAATAACAAAGTGCAGAGAAAGAGAAAACGCATAAAAACGGGGCCCAAGAACATTTCAAACTTAAGTATAACAATATTAGATACTTCTAAGAACCAAGATGAGATGAAAAGTGGCCATATATCGCCAATTTTATGTAGAAGAGAAGAATCAAAGGCTTCTACTAAGTCTCCGACATTCCCGCCAACTCCGAAGTACTGTCGTCCACACAAATGTTTGAAAATACAGCCTAATTCACCAGTTTTGACGTGCAGAGTGTCTTCATTTGATTTGAAGGCTCAACTTGACAAAAGTCCAATTTTAAGTTTAAAACACAATTATTCTCCCAAAGTGTTGCCGAAGATCAGGAAAAATTTGTTTCAATTGACGCAAAATGATCCGAAAATTGCCGAATTACCGCAAGTTGATTATGATATTTTAGCTACAAATGAAAAATCTGAAGAGATTGTTAGTGCTTCTAATACTTGCACAGTAATGGGACCAGAAAACAAACACTACAAAATTAATTCAAATAGAAATAAACAAGAATCATTTAAAAAATCTAATGACGAAATCATTCAGCCATTCTCACCTACTCATTACTTTGAAGAAAATATGAATGCAGAAAAGATAAAGATTGAAATACCGGAATCTCAAGAAGATTTAACAAAGTTGACTCAGCAGTGCTTAGATGATACTTTTACTCAAATAAAAACGTCAAATACTGAACTAGTGAAAATAACAAGATCATATTTCGAGAGTCATTTCAGTTCAGAAAATCCCTCTCAAACACAACATTCTATTAGTGACTGTCCTACTCAGAAAGAATACTCAAAAAGCAGTGATGATGTTGAGATTGTTTCTATCTCTACCCAAATAAATTCAAATCGAAGTAGCTTTCAATCTGATATTAGATTAGTAAGCAAGAATCTGTCTCCTGTAAGTTCACTATCAGCAGAATATGGTGTAGAAAAGCCAAAAAAGATTCGATACAAGAAAGATGGTCTGGCATACCGTTTTAATGCTCTGCTTAAAAAACAAAACGCAAATATTTCGCTGTGGCAACACGAGCGTTTTTTAGCTGACAATTCAAACTTTGTAATTCCAAAAGGCGAACATGTGATATTCTTAATTCAAAAAGTCACTGTAAAATTTGGATGTTATTTATTGGAGTGTATTGATGTTAATGATTCTAGTGTGTTGATTCTTATTTCTTCCATTTACGTGCAAGATTCGAACATTTCTCAGAATATGGTGTTTAAACTTTATGAGCCATACAAAACACTCGAGTACAGACAAAGCTGTATGCTCATTGTAAATGTTTGTAAATTTGAATGTAAAGCTTTTAAAGAATAAGTAGGTATTTAAGAATAAATAAGTAGGTATTTAAGAATAAATAGAATAAATTGTTTAATTTGATAATTATTTCAAAAAAATGTTTTTAATCACTTCTTTCTTTGTTTTATTTATAGTCAAAAGTAAACATAAATAGATAGATGAGTATGTATAGTACCTATATTATGAACATTATTGCTGTGTCTATCTCTACGAGAAACCAAAAGGTAAGTAGGTACGTAAACGTAAGGACTAAGGAAAGTCATAATTAGTTGTTTGTATGTCGGATTTCGTGAAAAATCACTATTAATTATTTATTTATTTTTTATTTTATCTTTCTTATTTTTTTTTTACTCTGGTCGGGGGACTTCCAAAAATTTTATTTAATCCTTTTTTTCATTCAAATATGTTTTAACATCTGGCGTGGGATTTTTCAAAATGGTTCTATTTTAAACTTTTTGAAGAGTTTTTTACTATAGTACGACATCACACTAATACATAATATGTATTATATATATTATAATTAAATGACGACATTCATTCATTAATTTTTTATTGCTTTATTTTTTTTTCTATTTAATGTACTTTTGTTACTTCTTCACACTGAGATAAATGAAAGGATTCGAAGCACCACTCATCTTCGCTGCTGCAGCGCCCCCTGGTGGTCTACCACCATAAAACATGTCTAAGAACCAGCTCCAAAATGAAGCCTTTTGAATGCAAAACCCGCATTGAAATCGGTACAGTAGATTTTGAGAACTCCTGTAGTGCTAACTTATCTGACTACTGCAGCTCTCCCTGATGGTCTACCGTCGTAAAACATGTCTAAGAACCAGCTCCAAAATGAAGCCTTTTGAATGCAAAAAACTGCATCTTAATCGGTTTAGTAGTTTTCGAGAACTCCTGTAGTGCCAACTTATCTGGCTGCTGCAGCGCTCCCTGGTGGTCTACCTCCATAAAACACTTCTAAGAACCTGCTCTGAAATTATACCTTTTGAATGCAAAAAACCGCAACTAAATCAGTCCAGTGGCTTTCGAGAACTCATGTAGTACCAACTTATCTGCTGCTGCAGCGCTCCCTGGTAGTCTATCGCCCTAAAACGTATCCAAGAACCAGTTCCAAAATGAAGCCTTTTGAATGATAAAAACCGCATCGAAATCGATTCGGTAGTTTTTGAGAACTCCTATAGTGCCAACTTATCTGGCTGCTGCAGAGCTCCCTGGTGGTCTACCTCCATAAAACATGTCTAAGAACCTGCTCTGAAATTATACCTTTTGAATACAAAAACCGCAACTAAACCAGTCCAGTGGTTTTCGAGATAAATGGTAACAGACATACAAACAAACAACAACCTCTGACCCCAAACGCATATACCGCCGCCTCCGTTCCGTTCCGTCCGTCGCGTCGTGGGTAAATAGGATGCGGTGCGATAAAAAAGAATAGGTAAATTAGACAAAATCTTAATTTATAGGATGTAGGTTAATGAATAACAACACTTGATGTAAAATCGCGGTAGCTTCAAGAATAGAATATACTATCATAATAATAGAATATATAAAATCAGAATCAGTACTAAAGTACCACAGCACAAGTAGTACGCTCTCGGTTACCGCGGTTACTCCTGCGCGTTGCGTTGGTCGGTTGTATTGATATGTAGGATAGCGTTTTCATTGCGATAGTACAGGAAATGGCATGGTTTTTTTTTTCGACTGACATGCCCTGAGTTCTGAGACGCGCTAAAGTCGATTAGCGCCCGTGTTTGTTTGCTTTTCATAATTCATAATTCATTTATTTATTGCAATCATGTACTTGGTAAATTTACAAAAGATGGATTTGTAACGCACATGAGCCCTGCTAGGATGTAGCGTAATTAATAATTACACATTAAATCTTTTCTGATCGCTGACAGCGCTGAAAGTCTGATTCGGAATGCGCCCATGGACTGCAGTATCAGGGTTGCCAATAAACTTAGTGGTACAGTGAGTGGCCGCCACTACAGCACACTGTTAGAAAAACGTAGTTTTACTTCCTCTATGATCTTGAAAAGCAGAATCTTGTTTCTGTAAAACGAACATACATACATTTATTCATACGTTATTTTCTCCGTTTGTCGGGTGTTTTGTTGATTGTCCTTATTTGCTAAAATACTAGAAAAGACAATAATATTAGAAAATATTTCGAAATTTACAGTTAGTGTTGTGACTAGTTCCATATTGATTCATATCTTTCGTCTCGACGATGGGCATTTTCGGGAATTCGTCTCCTTTCGACCAAGATGTCGGTATGTATTTTCCTATTGGTATTGTTCTCAAGCAGTTTTTTAGCCTGCAATCTTTATTATCGGCTTATCGGTCATTCCATTTGGTGCGTAGACCATTAGGTATCCTTGATAAGTTTTCAAGTCCGTCATACTAAGTATTGCATCATTTTTATTCAGCCATAGAAACATTAATACCTAGCTACCTAAGGCCAATCATTGATTTCACCTTTCAGCAGTTTATGAATGAGTCATGCCTATGTTAAAGAAGAAAAGATTCAGCGATAAGAATTCATAGTTATCATAAGTTCCTTTATGGTAAACAATCAGTACAAATGTTTACATTTCTTAGTAAGATAATATTCTTTTTAAGATTTTGCTTACTTAGGTATATTAAAATATCATATTAATTAACTGAGTATTTTGTTCAAGACCAATCACAATAAAAAGTGAACGAACAGTTAATTAATATAATAATAAAAATAATCTTGTTATTATACATCATAACAAAGCCATCAAAAGTTTATTTCTAATTCAAGTAGTCTTATGTCTTCAACACACAAATTACATATTACATGTTTTAAGACTGAGTAGGTTCTATGTTATTTGTCAATTAACTAAGATTTTTCATATGGCAGGTGTAAAAAAGATAAAATTGCCTTAAATCTAGTAACAATAAGAAGTTTGTCCTTATGATAGGAGATTTACAGCTGCTTTTATGAACCCTTATCTAAATGTTATTCCTCGCTACAACAGAGCTGGCAATTCAAATGACAAGTGAAGTCCTTTACTCTTGTAATGAAACATTCGTCCTCTTTCCTGTTTTATGACTGGCAACCTTTCTTGCTGGCAGTTTTATCTTTCATTTTAAATTCATTTTCATATTAAGATTTCTTATGTAGTTAGTACCTTGATGCAAAAGCAATAAAAGAGGAAGCGAACCTAGCATCAAAACGCTACATGGCGAGACTTGTTTCTCATGACAACACCCTTCTGGAAAATGAACTAAAATATATTAGTACTAAATATAGTATTGAAGGGTGGACTACAACAGATCCTCTTGAGTTGCAGTAGACTTTCGGACTTTACTCTAAAAAAAAAAATTGAATAAATATACTTTTTTTCACTTACAGGAATAATAAAAGAGTGGAAGTGCGAAAATTAAGAGTTTTACGGTTAGGTGGCCTTATTGATTTATAGCAATTTCAAGATCTCTAGATCTCTGAGGTCTGTGAGCGGAACGCAGACCTCAGAGCCAGGTATATGGGCACAGCAAGTGCCTATGGTGGTCAGCTCAACTGCTGGTTAGCTGAACCGGTATCGGGGATAGCTATAGCTCTATATCGTTTTCTTTGTTTCTCTCTATAAAATGTGTGTGTTATCTTACGAGGCTGGCATAGTCACTTAGGGTGATTGAAGCCTCATTAAAAATTAGAAAAAAAAAAAAAAAAGATCTCTAGATAGAGGATCCACACACAATTCTTTCCTATCAAATCATTCATCAAGCCAGTATTATCAAAATGTTCTTCTTAATAACACACATATTTATACTGTGCCATCACCATGCTATTATTTTTTGACCGAGCCAGTGTGAAGCGTCTCCATTTTAGCTTGGCTAAAATTGCTTTTGTACGTCTATCTGTACATCTGTCTGTTTGTTCCACTCTACAGGTCGCGTTTCCCAACCGATTCTCGTTAAATGTTGTGTGCAGGTACGATAAATGAAATGTTTTTGTCAAACTAGTTTTTGTAAATTTAAAAAAAATACGTTTTTATGAGGAAAAAAGTCATAAATAAGCCATTTAAAAAATATATACTCACGACGTCTACCTACAGCTTACAGAGCCACTATAGTTGGGTTATTATAGGATGGGTTCTGACAGCTTCAAAAATTTTCATACGACGTTAACAACTTTTTTTAAATGATATTCAGTTTAAAAACCATAATAGCTAAAGTATTTAAAAAAAGTAACTTCACCTCTTATTTTATCATTAAACAGTATGTAATTTTACTTAATAAATAAATAAATAATTAAACGAAATAATATTAATAAGTTTTTAAAATTTTAATCTGTCAGAGCTCATCCTATAGTAACCCAAGTATAATAATAATATTGACAACCGGGAAAACCTAAAAGTGCTTAAAATGTTTTTCTTCTTACACCAGAGCGAGCAACCAGTGAGAACAACACAAATGAAGAGTGGGGTCTGATTCTGGAGATCTGCGACCGCGCGGGCGCGTCTGCCGCGGCGTCGCGCGATTGTCTGCGCGCGGTTCTTCGGCGACTCGCACATCCCGACCCACACGTACAAGTTCACGCAGCCACACTGTTGGATGCGTGCGTCGCCAACTGCGGACGCATCTTCCATCTTGAGGTGAGAGCACTGGCTACTGGGACGTCTAGGAAAAGGGCCATACTATAAACATTAGCGAGACCTGTAATACAGGCTCGTCCTAGCTCAGGCTCCAGTCTCCGACAACACAATGTTAGCTTAGCATTAAGTACTTTTACCTTTGTAAATCTTTATATAAGGAGCAAATAAATATTTTTATTATTATTATATTATATTAGCTGTATTGTGTTTTGCATGCTTAAGTCATTTATTTATTAATAATAGGAAGACCAACATCTAAAGTTAATTCAATAGTAAATACAGTAATACCAAAAAGCCATTTACAGGTCTCCACAAGTAGGTACCAGAACATAAAAAAACATAAGGTCATACACTCATAGGCCTGAATGCTGCTCGCAAACAGATTGTTCAGTTAAAAAAAAAAAATTCTATTTAGCAAACGTCTCTCGCCGAATCGGAACCAGTATTAAACAGGTCCAGCCCTTAAAAACGACGACGACGCTCGAAAGACGCTAGTGTGGGGGGTCTCATAATGCCGCAACATTTTCTAATCTACTACATTTTATATATCGCTTGTTTAATAATAAACCGAATTAACTAAAAAATTAAGAAATCTTAAGTTTCGTTATAAAAAGAAATAACTAAACGCCAAGAATAGGTACAGTTCAACTGACGCCGCAAACGGAGCGAAACAACCGATCTAGCCGGATTTCTTTCTCTTTCTAATTTAAAGTTCCACAAAACCCATTTGAGTAAAAGAGAATTATTTAGTTTCATCTCGGCTTTGTTCTAAGCAGGTTGACGTTTGTTTGTGGTGGGAGCGGAACAAGTACAAATAAATCTTTTTATTGTTAAACGCAGATAAGTATTGCACTTCGATCGTTTTGTGATAAATAGATTTTTTTGGACTTATTTCACTTTATTAGTAAGAGAATCGTTTTTTATTACGCATCATTCAGAGTTATTTCTCTTTACTTTTAAATAATTTGAGAATATCGTAAAGTATTTCGATATAATACCCTGTAATTTTAAATATTTATAAAGTTTGAAATCGTATTTCATGTTACTTCTTTTTATTATTATGGTTAGGATGTCAATATCAGAAACATTTTAAGTTTATTACCATTTAAGACAAACTTGATCAGTATAAATTATTATGATTTAACTTTGTTTCTGTTTATTAGTAAAACTATTAAGATTATTATTATCTTAAAATTAATGCATTATTATTTACTAGGTTATTAAACGTATTTGAAAAATGGCGGAAGAATTACGAAAAACAAGGTGTCGTCGTAAGCTAGTCACACTTGGCCAAAATAATGATGAAGAGAATATGACTTCTTCGCATGTTACGCAGGAACAAACTCTTGTGAAGATACAAATCGACAGTGTTGGTTTGGATACCTGTAAGGAAAATGATAATAGTACTCTCAAAACAGACAAAAATACGGAAGCAGGTGACAAAGGTGTTGTCGTGCAAAAAAATATACTAGAAGAAAAAAGAAAAAATAAAGATTGTGGGTTTCATAATGAGCATGGTGTAATTTTAAGATCATGGAAATAATTACGTTAACTCTAATATACTTATTCCCGCCTCTGACTCATCTTCATCCGGCTCATCTTCATCTGGCATATCGTTATCTAGCTCCTCCTCATCTGGTTCATGTTCTTCTGATGACTCTTTCAATTCTAGCTCGAAAAAGTCACACAAACAGCAGAAAAAGAAGCGTAAAAGTAATCGAAAACAAACTAAAAACAATATTTGTATTAGATCTTCAAGTAATGAAAGTTCTTCCGATGAGATTAGTAAGGAGTCAGCTGATATTCGAAACACTTCTCCTAGCCAGAAAAAAAAGAGAGTAAAGAATTAATTGAATATACACCTACACGCTATATTGATGAAATAAATTATGGTGATTTGTGTTCCCGATGCCTCACGTCTGAATCAAGAAGTACATTGGAAGGAGATATTTCTGCCGCATGCTCGGAGAAACCGCCGACGTTGCCGGCCAAACGTGGTATTTCACCGTATACGGACGAGAGCGATGACAATTTGATTCATGATGAAAGTGGCTTTGTGCCAGCTGTTGAACTCTTACAGCAAAAGTCGCGTATTTTTTAATTCGCATCGCAAGACACAGCATCTTCTGACGAATCTACTGAGTTTGATCCGGAGGACACCACAAGATCTAGAATGCACTGAAAATTTATAATTTCGCCAACTTGTTATGAGAGCAGTGAAGAGGAAAATATGACTACTTCTACACAAGCTATTACCAAACAACACAGTACACGAGAAGTCAACGCCAATCGACAATACGTAATTTCTCCTTTACGTAGTAATGAGAGCGATGTAGATTTGAGCGATGATGATCCTACTTACATTAATGCGGGTAGTAATGCAAATATGAACAAGATTTCTTCTGATTTCGAAAATGCTGAAATATCTGACGAAAGAGGAAGAAAACGTAAAAGAAATACAGAAAATTGGAAACAAAATAAGGCTAAACGGTTACGTATACATACAAACTACGGTGAAGCATACATTTCGATGTCAAAGACACGTAAACTTGTCCCACGCCGTTGCATCAAACCCCCTTGTACAGAAAAATGTAACAATTTACAATTGATTACATATGTTAGTTCGTTCGTTAGTGTTAATTTTGGAGTTTAGGAGACTTATATAAGCAACGAGCGTTCATTAAATAATCGATGGTTGATATAAGCCCAAAATACAAATACACAAATGCAGAAAATCCTCGGCAACCTAATAAAGCATACTATTTCACAGTTAATGACAAAAAAAATAGAGTGTATGACATTTTATAAACGAACGTTAGATGTTTCAGATAGGATGATATTTACAATTCAGCACAAGACCAATAATAACGATTTCCTCAAAGATGATATGCGGAGAACACAACAATCATAAAACAACAAATCCAGAAATTAAAGGAGATATAAAATACCACATAAATTCAATCCCCAGAACAGAATCCCTTTATTTGCGAGCTACGACTACGAGAGAATATATCGATGGTGGCAAAACGATTAAAGATATTTGTATGATGACTTTGAAGAGTAACAAAAAGTTAAAAACAGATAGAGCAGCAACTCCTTGACATACTACAAAATTTTTTACAAACAATTTCAATATTTTAGTTTTTCAACTTATGCGAATTGTGTTTATTATACAAAAATTCAAATTCCGATCAGGAAAATAATGAACTAGAAGAAAAATATTTACAACACCTAGAAGAAAAAAAACTAAGCAGGGCTGAGAAACAAGCTGATCATCAAAATATATCCAAAAATTATAGAGTTGGAATTTATGATTTACAAGCCGTACTGCAATGTCCACGCGGAGTCGCGGAGACAGTTCATCGTTTTACTATAAATCAAAACTGAACAGTTCTAATTTAACCTGACCACAAATAATTATCAAGTAAAAAATATATTTTAACAACACATTTTAACGCATTAAAAAGTATATTTTTTTTTTTTTTATTGAGATTTTTATTGGTGTAGTACTCTTGTAGTACTTAAAACGAAAAAACGTGATTCCTATGGCCAACTTCCGGCTCCATCATGAGACCCTGAACATCACGTATATCTAAAGATCTTGTCAAGACAAATCCAACGAGCCCATACACGACAAGTTTGTGTTATGTATTTTAGGAGTTCCTATAGCCACCTTCCGGCTCCATCATCAGGCCAGCTCCATGGTATCCTAATATTGCATTGTCACCGGGGTTACATAAGTGTACCAAATTTCAGCACAATCGAATGACAGCAAGTGCTCCAAAAATGAGTTGCAAGATTCCTAAAAAAAATAAGTTATTCCTAAAAAAAATTTAAGAAAAAAATCCTTTTTTAAAAACAAGCTTTTATTATTTGTTAAGAAAATGAACTAAAAAGTTAAAAATAAATTAACTCTAATTAGAAGTATAACACTTTATAAGTTCATTGTAACCTCGATAATTAAGCTTCTTCGTCTACGACAAAATAATTCCATATCGTAATCATATATTTTTACACCAAAACTTTACACCTTAATTATTAAATCTTCCCGTTTTTATTACAGTCCCAATTTTATAAATAAAAAAGCGTGTTACATTGTGATAGCTTAATTATACCATCAAAATGTAACACGCTTTTATTATTTATATAATTGAGATTGAGATTTTCTTTAATTTTATTTTTAACTTTTTAGTATGTTTAATTCGAGATTTACTACGACGTAGTTAGTAGCGCGTAGCAGCGTTTTTCCGTTATGTAGTCCGTAGTACGTTCACATAATAATGTGCTGCTTTGAGCACTTAAAGTTTATGTATTTTATTTATATTTAAATATTTCATTTTTTTTGTTTGTAGTAGGGTAAAATAATGTTTAAATTAGTTATGTAATCACTAGTTAGTTATTTGTAACATTTCTCATTCTATCCATTTCTTTTAATGCATCAACATTACAAGGTTTCTTCGAAGTCAACTTGGAGCAGTCAAGTTCTTCGATTCGAAGTCCTGCTAAAGACTTAACTCTGCTTAAAGCCACATAAGCTTGACCAGTAGCAAATAATTTAGAGCCTCGATAAATAACAGCATGATCTACAGTAGTTCCCTGCATTTTGTGCACAGTTGAAGCCCAAGACAAGACAATCGGAAGCATTCTTCTTTCAGCTGTGCCGTAATTAAATTTAGCAGGAAATTGAATTGATTTAGGCTGTATTATGTGAATGCCATCCTTGCCGAGGTCCATTGTAGAGGGATAAGGCTTCAGTACAACAGGGTTCGCCCTGGTACCCTGAGGCGCAACGTTAGCGATATGAAATGTTTATACACTCTCATACCATTCAGCCCTCGGCACGTGCTCACCTTGGCATTGGGTCATCCATCTAATCAATCAGACATATAATAAACACACATCCACACAATCCACATTCATAACAAACGGAACGAACTTTTTCCCAAATCTGTTGGAGTTGCATCAAATGAGCGCAAACTCGATCGGGTTGCGTCGTTTATTACGGAGTTCCTATGACCACCTTCCAGCTCCATCATCAGACCCTGGTTACCATATAGTATCAAAGTACTCGACAAGACGAATCAAATGGGCCCAAACTCGGTGGGGTTGCGTCGTTTAATTACGGAGTTCTTATGGCCACCTTCTAGCTCCATCATCAGACTCTGGTTACCATTTAGTATCAAAGTATTCGTCAAGACCAATCCAACAAGCCCAAACACGACTATGTTATGTTGTGTATTTGTGGAGTTCCTGTGACCACCTTCCGGCTCCATCATGAGACCCTGGACATCACGTAGGACTGAAGATCTAGTCAAGACGAATCCAACAAGCCCAAATATGACTAAGTTATGTTGTGTATTTGTGGAGTTCCTGTGGCCACCTTCCGGCTCCATCATGAGACCCTGAACATCACGTATGACTAAAGATCTTGTTAAGACAAAACCAACAAGCCCAAACACGACTAGGTTGTGTTGTGTATTTAAGGAGTTCCTGTGGCCACCTTCCGGCTTCATCATGAGACCCTGGATATCACGTATGGCTAAAGATCTTGTTAAGACAAATCTAACGAGCCCAAACACAACTAGGTTGTGTTCTGTATTAGAGGAGTTCCTATGGCCACCTTCCGTCTCCATCATCAGACCAGCTCCAAGGTACCATAATATTGCATTGTCATCCGATTTATACATGAATGCAAAATTTCAGCTCAATCGGAAACTGGGAAGTGGATCAAATTTAACTTGCAAGATTTGATTACAGACAACGGGACAGGTGAAACTAAATAAAAGCTTGTAAAAAGAAGACTGAATAATAATAAACCAAAGTAATTCCAATAAAATCTGCGTTTCATTCTTCATCTTCCAATTAAAGTGTACTAACTACTACTAGTCAATAGCCAAAATATTACTAGTTTTTGTTATTAAATAGAAACATTCTAACATAATTCACAGATGTAATAAATAATTTAAAACTAAACTGCAATAATAAGAATTAACTTATAAATAAATTTATTATGTTGTAATACTAAACTGAAATATTTGGAAATATTTCATGGTGTCCATACTAAACTCATAATTATTTTAATCATAAAAAGAACTAACTTCGAACTCTATTTACAAAACGTAACTAATATAAACGAAAACAAATACATTACTACAATATTCTTACATAATATCATTCTGTTATGATTAACCAACAATTAAAATTAAAACAAACAAAGATAAATCATAGTTGTCTTATTAATATCTCATTTAAACTTTTAAGAAATGACTAGTCTAAACTTTAATCGCGTTTTCCCAACAATTTACTTTTTTGAGATATTCCGGTTTATTATTAAGCAAGCGATATGTGGATGGATCTTCCATATAGAAGTAAGCAGATTGCACTAAAAACGCAAAGAAACGTGGTTTAGTCATCGTGACGTTTTGTCGGGGCGCCATGTTTTTGTTGAGCTGTTGCCTATGACCATGCTGTTGCGTAGGTACAGTGCTTTATGCTGAGTCAGCATTGCTGACGTATTCTTGCCGATTGCGTCGTTAATTTAGGCATGGTTTATACAGAAGAGACGTGGCGAGGATGTATGGCGGTGGCGAATAGTCAAGTAACACAATAGTACGTAGCATAGCCTCGTTTTTGTCGTAAGGAGAATTACGCCCGCGCCCCCAGACGACGTCCCGCCACTAGGTGACGCGCCACCGCTATTGCCGTCGCCTGGAGGCGCGACAATACGACGCTATGCTACGTACTATATTGTGTTACTTTGACAATCAGCCTCCGCCATTCGCCACTTCTGTATAAACCATACCTTAGAGTTGAGCTGTACACTGTCACTAAAGGGATTCTTCTTTTTTACAATATTGGAGTAATCAACCGAGATAGCAAAGACCAGAGAGTGGAACAGGCTATGTTTCAGCACAGGAAATAATCCAGGAAAAACTGAAACCAACTCTATTACCGTCATAGTCCTACGATAAGTCTTTAATTTCTATTTAAATTCAATCCAATCCCTCTTTTGGTTTTTTTAATGATAAGTAAATTACAATAATTAATTACAATAAGTAGTTATTAATTTATATCAAGGGGTTGGGGATATTTGTAGAGAAAAAATAAAATCAATATAAAGAGATATACAAACTCGCAGAGCCACTAGTTTTATTTTATTTAATTTTATTGTTTTTTTTTAAATGTGAATTTGATCTGATTGGTTATTCAAACACATCTCCTCTCCTCTCCGCTTTGGTGGAAACCAGGCATAATGAATGAATATTTATTTGCTCAAAACATGGTTAATACAGATCTTAAAATAAACCAATTATGTCCTCACATTTTACTTTTAACAGCATGCAAAATTTTGTATATTTACAATTCATAATTATTAATACTAAGAAATAATAAAAACCGCTATAAAATACTAAAAAATTTCAACATTACAATAAAATATGTCAATAATCTTTATAACTATTTTATAAAAATGTCACTTATCCTAATTTAAATTTGAATAATTTTTTGGGTAATGCTCTCTATCTCTTACCTACAGATATATTTATCATTTCTCTCTCTATCTGTCTCTCTCTCACAGGTGGCTTCACGCGAATTCGAGACTGAATTCCGTCGCCTAGTCTCCCGCGCTCAGCCAGCCGTGGCGTCCCGTCTCCGCGCTTTGATCCGCAAGTGGTCAGAAGGAGAGTTCAAGTCGGACCCTCAGCTAGACTTGATCCCAGCTTTGTCGAAACAGTTGCGGGCTGAAGCGGGAGAGAGAGATACGCCGTCTCACTCGCAGCCGACGACTGTATCGGCGTCGGCCGCTGCTGCGCAAAGAGAACAGGTAATAACAGATGGCAATAGCCGTCGCAAGCAAGTAGGGTGAAATATTTCTTATTGTGCCGTGTGGTGACGGCAGAGTAGAATACATTTGTCACTAAACCCTACTCTTCCCGTGGGTGTCGTAAGAGGCGACTTAGGGACTACACATTGAACAGGGAACGGGCAACAGCACTCTCTGATACAGTAACCTTTTAATCTGCGATCTCCAACCCGCCTGCCAAGCGTGGAGATTATGGCAAAATCCTCCACTTAAGTGGAGGAGGCTCATAGTCCAGCAGTGGACTGTAACGGGCCGTTGATGAGTTCTTATTCATAGAGCAGCTCACCCGTATACATACATATACATACAAGAACAGATGTGCGGATATAGACATGTCTTCATCATCATATCGCGAGGTTCGTAAGGTGGATGACGAGTAATGACGACCCACAATCACTGGTGTCAGGATTATTGAGCCTTTGACATGTAACAACTGTTTCAGTAGGTAATAGCTGGAACGTGTCTTCTCAAGCAGAATTCAGACTGCAATATCTTAGACGGTTCCGTAGCCCAGGTGATAGTATATCTGCCTCCGACGCACAGGGTCGCAGGTTCGAATCCCGCCCAGCGCAAACATTTGTGTGATGAGCACTTGTGTTTGCCTTGTGTCTGGTTGTTGTTTATCTATATAAGTATGTATTTATCTATTTAAGTAATGTATATCAGCTGTCTGGTACCCATAGTACAAGCTCTGCTTAGTTTGGGATCAGATGGCCATGTTTGAAGATGTCCCCCACATATTTATTTATTATAATCTAACTGAAAAAATTACCATTAATTTCTAAATTTTAATATTTATTGGAATGATTTTTCTTTATTACTATAAGTTTTCTGTCTTCAATATTTAGGGTACTTTCCCTCCAGGTACGTTCTGTAGAGCGTCGGTGGTCTAGTGAATAGGGCCGCTGCCTCCCGTGCGGGAGACGCGGGTTCGATCCTCACCACGTACCAATGTGCTTTCGAATTTTGAATTCATATGTACGTTTATTCGACGCTCTTACGGTGAAGGAAAACATCGTGATGAAACCTGCACACACCGAAGAAATTAAAAGGTTGTGTATGAAGTCGACCAACCCGCTGTGGGCCAGCGTTGTCGATTAAGGCCTTTTCGCTCTAATTCAGGGTAGGCTCGAGCCCCGCGGTAAGGACGTATATGAGCTGTTGATGACGTTTATCGCGATTGGACTTGCTTAACTATTTATACGGTATTCACAGGAGGAGTTAGCCCGGGCCATAGCCCTGTCCCTCCGCGAGTCAGGTCCGGCGGCGGCCGCCACTTCAGCCCTATACCCGCGCGTGGAGGAAGCCGCCGCCGCCGCGCCGCCCCCCGCGAGGAAAGTGCGCGCGCTATACGACTTCGAAGCCGCTGAGGACAATGAGCTGACGTTCCTAGCTGGGGAGATTGGTGAGATTCTTTGTTATATAGCTTCTTCGTATTGAGTTTCTAGTTGAGCAAAGGCTATATTTCCTCACGACTCTGCGCTAAACCCGCTATGTACAGTGTAAACACCGCACATTGCACTTTATTGGAAATTAAGCATTTTTACTCCACATTGTATTAATTAGGTCATTCTACGTCAGTCCGCGTTTAGCACTCATTCTGCGTGTACTCATAGCTTATCATTCATTTTAATCATAGTTTTGTTATCGTTAATAAACGTGTTTAACTGTCTATTAGTGATTTACTTAACTCAGCATCATCTTAGCACTATTGTACGCTAGCATCGCGTACATTTTGGTCCTTCGAGCCGGATTAGTTTAGTGTTCTTGTGTACATTGTGTTCGGTAGCGAATCGGTTGGCCGGCCTCCCAGAAGCGGGTCTCACCGGTCATACTGAGAAGGCGCATATACCGTGCGCAGGATACAAGGATATTGAGCTAAAGCAGCAATCAGCAAGTAAGGAAAAAGCATATCATCAAGCACTATTTACTATCAAGCACTACTACTATCATTTCATCATGGAATCTTTACTGCAAGAGCAGGCTCTTATTGTGGAAAAAATGGAGAATATTCTCGGAGATTGGAAGATTTCGGGAATAGAGCAGAAAACATTTGAAGCAACGAAAAGAATAATGGAGCGTTTAGACGCACTTTGGCGAGAATTTCAAACAAACCACGACCTTCTTGAAGCTTACGCCGAGTCGTCGGATGACTATTTCATTCATAACAGATATCAAATAGTACATCAATACTACATACGAGTTAAAGATTACATTAGCAGCTACGGTAAAGAAAAAGGCACATCCACTCCTTCAGTATTGAAGCCAGCGACTTTTTCTTTCGAGCCCAAGACGAATCCAGGAACTACTCATCAGCAACGCCAACCAGAGCAAATGGAGTACTCTCAAGGTGAGAATAGCAACGCTTTTTCTAAGTTTGAGAGGGGCTCTCCTAGTAAGACCGAGGAAATGTTAAGAAAGCAGCAGAGCAACTTCAAAGCATTCATTCGTACCGCATCTAACATTGATCTCAATCAAATCAAAGAAAAATGGGAGTTTGAGGATGTACTTAAGGCACTGCAAACTCGATGGTCGGCAATCGATTCCTTACACTGGGAACTTGACAGCATCCTTGAAGGTAGCAACTGCGAGTATGAAAAGAGGTTTGATTCCTACGAACGTGAGTACAATAAGATCAAAAAGGATATCAACACCAAGATGTGGTCAGTCTGTCATAAAGAAAAATCTACGCCAAAAATGGAGATACCTACTTTCAGTGGTAGTTACCAGCACTGGATATCATTCAAAGATTTGTTTACCGAGACCATACACACCAATGCCTCGCTGTCGAATGCACAAAAAATGCAGTTCCTCAAAGGCAAAGTCAAGGGAGAAGCAGAAAAACTCATACAGCATTTACCGATAAGTTCTGACAATTATGAGACATGTTGGGATATTCTTAACCATCGGTACAATAACAAAAAGTTGATCTTTACATCACATATCAACACCCTTCTTGCCATACCTAACATGCAGCAGCAGTCATCAGCATCTATAAAAAGAATCCACGATACGACCAATGAATGTCTATACGCTATAAAAAACCTCGGTGTGGACACGTCGTCGTGGGACCCTATATTAGTGCATTTAATTGCGCAGAAATTGGACACCGACACTCACAATGACTACCTAGAGTCGCTTACCGCACCACGTGAATTACCAAATCTATCAGAATTCTTGGAATTTTTGGAGGCAAAATTTACATCATTAGAGTCTTCACGTAAGAAAATAGACTCAACAAAATCATCTCAACAGCAGACAGAATCGTTCACCAATACTAAGAAATATCCTATGTATAAAGCATTCAGCACGAAACAAAATAATATGAAACCTAAATCATATTATTTTAACAACAATCAAAGTTCATTCTCGAAACAATATCAAGATGCATTGAAATGCCCTCATTGTCAGAATGAACACAAATTATTTTCATGCAAGACCTTTCTCGAATTACAGCCTGACGTAAAACGCAAAACAATTGCGAAATACAATTTATGCCAAAACTGTTTATATGAGCATAAAAATAAGGATTGCTATTCAGAAAAACGATGTCGTGTTTGCAACGAAAAACACAATACATTGCTGCACGATGCTTTTGCAAACTCGACACAGGCTACGCATCAGAAAAGCAACCACGTCTCTCAAGATAGCATGGTAGAGACACTTTTAGCAACTGCGTTAGTCAAAGTTCAAGCAGCAGATCAATCCTTCATAACACTCAGAGCACTCATTGATCAAGGGTCACAAGTTTCCCTTATAAGTGAGAAAGCTGCGCAAGTCCTCCAGCTACCTCGCAAGCAATGTAAAGGTGTCGTATTCGGCATCGGCGCAAAGGAAAATACTTGCAAAGGCGCAATGGACATCACGTGTATGGCAGTGCACGGCGAATTTTCCTTTAACACAAGCGTTCTTATCATGCGAAATTTTATCAATAATTTACCTAATCAATCATTCAAGAAGCCATCGTGGTCATTTTTGGAAAACATTCACCTAGCTGACCCAGACTTCTATTCTAGTCGCCCTGTAGACTTGTTACTAGGTGCCGACATTTATTCAAGCATCATTCAAGAAGGTATCATCAGACACGAAAAATCGCAACCTATTATACAGCAAACACGATTAGGTTGGATTTTGTGTGGAAACGTGCAAACATTCCAATGTAACGTCGTCCTTAACAATGTAGAAGATTTACATCAGTTTTGGTCAGTTGAGGACATAGCCGAAAACAATAATATGACACTAGAAGATACTGAGTGTCTTGAGCATTACAAAGAAACTACTACACGCAAAGATGACGGCAGATATGTTGTGAATTTACCACTAGCAACAGATTTCAAAGAAAAATTAGGCGCCTCGAAGCCTATGGCCATTGCGCAATTTCGACAGCTCGAACGAAAATTGTGTCGGCAACAAAAATTAGCAGAAGCATACAAAAATTTTATTGAAGAATATCAGTCACTAAATCATATGGTTGAGTGTACAAGCAATATGACACCGAGCTGTTACCTACCTCACCACAGCGTACAACGCCCCGATTCTACTACCACATCACTACGCGTTGTATTTAACGCTTCAGCAAAGACATCGACAGGTTACACGTTAAATGATCTTATGAAACGTGGCCCAAATCTACAGCAAGATCTTATGTCCTTAATTATGAAGTGGAGACAATATCAATTCGCTTTCACCGCTGATATCGAAAAGATGTTTAGGCAGATACTTATAAGTGAAGATCATCAGCGATATCAGAAAATATTATGGAGGAGCTCGCCAGACCAGCTTCTACGTGAATATCAACTAACAACTGTCACTTATGGTACAAAGGCGGCTCCCTTCCTAGCAATGATGACTCTGAAGCATCTAGCAGCAGATGAAGGACATAAATATCAAGCAAGCAGAGCAGCCAAAGCATTACAAGAAGAGTTTTATATGGATGACCTCTTAAGCGGAAGCTTCGATTTAGCATCAGCAAAACAATTACAAGCAGATTTGATTAAACTCCTCAAGTCAGGGGGTTTTAATCTACGCAAGTGGTCATCAAATAAAACTGAACTCCTCAAAGATGTGAGCAGAGCACAAAGCAATCAAGCAGCATTTGACTTTAAACAGCTGGAGTCGACCAAGACTCTTGGTTTAAAGTGGCATCCAGAGGAAGATCAATTTACATTTGAACTCAAAATTGACACATCTACGGAGACTATGAAACATACTAAACGTACATTACTATCGGACATCTCAAAAATTTTTGATCCTCTTGGATGGTTATCTCCAATTACAATAAAATTAAAACTATTATTCAAGCAAGTCTGGTTGTCCAACATTCAATGGGATGACAAGTTACCCAGCCACATTGAAGCCGAATGGGAAAAAACCCGAAACGATCTTGAGAACATCAATAATCTAAAAATACAAAGATGGTATCAAAACGATGAGTGTGACTACATAGAATTGCATGGATTCTGCGATGCCTCTATCAAGGCATACGCATGTGTAGTGTACTGCAAAGTCGTTAGTAGAATAACACTCGTCGCCGCAAAAACAAGGCTAGTTCCTGAAAACAAAAACCTCACTCTGCCTAGATTGGAATTAAGTGGGGCACACTTATTATCAAAATTGATGAGTAAAGTTGAGCAAGCACTGGCAGGTCACCAAATTAAAACTTTCGGCTGGACAGATTCTACTGCTGTTCTCGGATGGATTCAAGGAGATGAAAGTCGATGGAAGCCTTTCGTGGCCAACAGAGTCAAGCAGATAAAAGCAGTCATGCCATCAAACAGTTGGAGTTACATAAAATCAGCTGAGAACCCAGCTGATTGTGCCAGCCGAGGAACATCAGCAAAGCAACTAGCAGAGCATACATTATGGTGGAGGGGCCCAGATTTTCTTTCTGTATTTATCGAACTCGATAGTAAAGAAAGGCCTACTTTCGTCACTGATCAAGAAGTGCTTAAATCAAAACAAAGCAACAACGTCACAATAACGAGTCATCGTAGTGACGTCATAGACCGCATTCTCAATAAACATAGTAATATGACGCGTGCCGTGCGCGTACTGGCTTGGGTTGCACGTGTACTACCGCGCTCAGTACTGCGTCAGAAAGAGATAGCACCTTACTTGACTGTGAACGAGTTAGAGCGAGCAAGACATATGATCATTCAACATGTACAGAAGACCGAGTACTTGGATGAAATCAGAGCATTACAATCAGAACGACAAATAAACAGCAAAAGCAAAATTTTGAGCCTCAATCCGTTCGTAGACAAAGATGGACTTTTGAGAGTTGGAGGCAGAATCAAACATGCAAACATAGATGAAAACATGAAACATCCTATTATTCTTCCGCATAGTCATCATTTGACGGATCTTATTATTGATGAGGCCCATCGATCAGCATTTCACGGAGGAGCCCGTCTCACGCTAGCATTCATCAGAAAAAACTACTGGATAATAGGAGGCAATCAAGCAGTTAAAAAGCGATTAAATACATGTACAATATGTAAAAAAAATAAAGGAAGTAAACAGCAGCAATTGATGGGGGACTTACCTGAAGCCAGGACCAATCCTACGCGACCCTTCTATCATACAGGTGTTGACTTCACTGGCTACGTCGATGTGAAGCTTAATAAGGGCCGTGGAGTAAAGACCACCAAAGGATACATAGCAGTATTCGTATGCATGGTTACAAAAGCCGTGCATCTGGAACTAGTTTCCGACATGAGCACGTCAGCATGTTTGGGAGCGTTGAGACGGATGTCATCTCGTCGCGGAAAGCCTCACCATATTTATAGCGATAATGGTACAAATTTTGTGGGCGCTAACAAAGTTCTACAAAATGAGCTAGCACATTTACAGCAAATGTTCGATAACGAATTTTTCACTGAAATCAGCGAGATGAACATACAATGGCATTTCAACGCCCCAGCTTGGCCAAGCGCAGGAGGTCTTTGGGAGGCCGCTGTAAAGAGCTTAAAGCACCATCTTCGACGAGTAGTAGGTGAACAGAAGCTCACCTTCGAAGAATTCAGCACCTTATTAGCACAACTGGAGGGGTGTCTGAACAGTCGTCCTTTATGCACTATAACAAAAAGCCCAGACGACTTAGACTATCTGACGCCTTCTCATTTCCTCTGCAGCGGGCCTACCCTTACTATCATGGAAACAGAACAAGATGAACGCACTAGGTGGCAAAGAGCACAAAAGGTTGTACAAGATATTTGGAAGCGCTGGCAATCTGAATATCTCACACAACTATCAGTCAGAAGCAAATGGAGAAAGCCCCAAGAAAACATTCAACTCAACGATGTTGTTATTATCCACGAACCTAACCTATCGGTGGGCAAATGGGTTTTAGGAAGAGTAACGGAATTACATCCCGGGTCAGATGGATACGTTCGGGTAGTAACTCTAAAGACAAAAAGTGGGTTTGTAAAACGCCCCGTCGTAAAATTGACGTTATTGCCGACAAGATCCACTACTGAAGCACCTAATCAAAAAACTGAGCATAATGAGCAGCCAGAACTTACCGATTCTACAACAAACGAGCCGCGCACGAGCAGATGTAGACGAGTGAAGTCTAATTTCATTACCATGATAATGTCATTATTCTTCTTCATTGCGTTGGCTTCAAGCGCTCATTCCCACTATAATGTGACGAAACTGGAAAAGGCTATCTACTTTGACAAAATATCAAGCATGCAGTTCATACGTGACGAGTGGAAACTAATAGTTTACTATGACATGAACCCATACTGGGATGGTTTGGCGACGGTCGAAAAATATTTAACACAATTGAAAAGTATTTGCGAAAGAGCTGAAAAGACCACACTTTGTGATATTATTCTTCTTCAATTACATCACAATCACGATGAACTACAATACTATAATCGCATGTTACTTCAGCAACATTTTGATTCTTCAAGGAAACGCCGTGGCCTTGTAAATGGCATTGGTTATATAGCAAACAGCCTCTTCGGAGTTCTAGATGAACGCTTTGCCAATCAGTATCAGCAGGACATATCACTCATAAGAGAAAATCAGAAGCATCTGGCGTTATTATGGAAAAACCAAACATCGGTTGTGGAAGCAGAATACAACCTCCTGAAACGTACAGAAGAAGCAATAAACAAACAGCACAAAATTATCAACCAGCACTTAAACATATTAACAAATTCTGCTAACATTATGAGTAAAGGATTGCAAAACACAGAACTCTTGAACGAGTTAGCACTATCTACTATCATCGCAAACAATATTCTTACCAAGTTGAAATCGATTCAAGACACTCTACTGGAGACTATAACAGATCTTCATCATGGAATGTTCAATATACATTTGTTATCTCCAAAACAATTGAGGAATGAGCTAAATATTATCTCCGGGCAACTACCCCGTGACTTATCCTTGCCTATAGATAACATTCAGAGTGATATAGCAAAGATATACCACGTTTTGAGAGTAAAGGCAAGGATCACAGAGCAATACATCATCTTCGAAATCAAAATTCCTCTTATAAGCAGAGAAATATTCGATTTGTACACACTCATTCCGATCCCACATCAAATCAAAGACAAAATAATCAGCGTCATTCCGATCTCGGATCATATTGCAATCAACTTACGCAAAGATACGTACTTAGCAATGACAGAGAACGATATACAACAATGCATACAGTACGACGTCAACACCCGTCTCTGTCATTCACAAAAACCGATCTTTAATTTTAAATCAGATGATGGTCTATGCATTAAAGATCTAATTACAAATGAGTGTAAAACTAAAGTTGAAACATGCCTTAACAATTGGATGGAATTGAGCAAAATAAATATGTATTTATTTTATTGTTGCGGGCAGTGTGCACTGAGACTCATATGCGAGAATCATATTACAGCGCTGCAAGTCGACAAGGCCGGAGTCATTGTACTTGGTCAAGATTGCGTCATCAAAGGGGAAGACTTTACTGTATTTGGACATAATAACAAACGCAGTGAAATTAGGACAACATCAGATTTATACGTACCTGAAATTGCCCCCATTAATCACATCATTAATATTTCAGTTCCCCAGGTAGACATGAATTTCAGCGATCACAGCACATCATTACAAAAGATCGATGAACAAATTCAGCAGATGAAATCAGAAAATGCTTTATCAGATGGAATATCCTACCATGACATACATCAATATACGATCATCTACATTATAATGATAGGATGCGTAGTAGCAGGAGTTGCTTACATCGTCCACCGTGTGCGCCGTCATCGCCACAAGAGCGGGAGCGCTGACTTACTGTCAAGACCAGAGCATCAAACAGTAGAACAGCAAAGTAAAAACTGCCATCCTCAAGCGCTACCTAAAGATCTTGGCCAAACGTCAACAGAAGGAAATATTATGGAGTTGAAGACATTTTCGAATATCCGTACCACGAGCAAACTTAACAAAGCGACCTCTCCAATTTTTAGAAAATCATTATATAACGACAGTGAACTTTAATTTGAAACTCTGCGTTATTTTTATAAGATTTAGCATTAGTTAGCATAAGGTTGTTTTTTATCATTTGAATTGTATCTCATCTCATCTCCTCATCATCTTCTTCTCTCGTCTGGCAGCATGTACAGTGTAAACACCGCACATTGCACTTTATTGGAAATTAAGCATTTTTACTCCACATTGTATTAATTAGGTCATTCTACGTCAGTCCGCGTTTAGCACTCATTCTGCGTGTACTCATAGCTTATCATTCATTTTAATCATAGTTTTGCTATCGTTAATAAACGTGTTTAACTGTCTATTAGTGATTTACTTAACTCAGCATCATCTTAGCACTATTGTACGCTAGCATCGCGTACACGCTATTTGAAAAGTGCGCGCGCTATACGACTTGGAAGTCGCTGAGGATAATGACCTCACACTCCTGGCTGGAAGGATAGGTAAACCTCCGTATTATAATAATTAAAACACAACAATAGAAAAAAATTACTATATCCCAACATTTTGCTACAGTTACAAAAGTTTACGCAACATCAAAACTGTTATGTATTTTCATTTTAGTTTTTAATTATGACCCTCGAATATTTGTATCCTTCCAGTCCATGTGATTGACAGCAGCGATCCCAACTGGTGGAAGGGCTACAATGAGCGCGGAGAAGGGTTATTTCCCGCCAACTTCGTCACTTCAGACCTCAGCGAGCCGCAGCCTAGTAAGATGTTACTTTTTATTAAGTCATATTTATTTAACTATTCCCGGTGGGGACACTTCACACTGTCAAGCAAAAATCTCTTTGTGAGACTTTCCCCAGTTTGGTTAGGACATTAATAATAACAATATAAATTTATTTCTCCCAAAGCTTAAAATGATTGACATAGCATTGTAAATATGTAGCCTTAATAAGTGGGAGACTGGTATCCAACTGGTTGCTTATGTCAGCCGACTACATAAAATTAGTAATTCTTTTAAAGGCAATTGTATACGCTATTACAATAAGGTCCCTACTGATATTAAAAACTTGCCTTTAGACAAGTTTAAAATAATTATAAAACAGAAATTGTACAAAAAAGGTTACTATAGGATATCTGATTACTTAGAAGACAGGTGTCCATGGGAATAGATTGTTTGAGTAGCAGGCTTTTTCGATATGTAATAAGTATTAATTTTGTAATTGACAATATTTTATTTAAAAAAGGAAACGCAAAAGATGCGACGACTGTGGAGTTTCTTCGGTGAGCTCTTCTCCACAGATTCCGCCATTGTGTTAGTGAACTCACACAAAAAAATGTAATGACGGATCTAAGTGATGTAATAACATCCTATGGAAATAAATTATTTTTACTTTGACTTTGACTTTGACCAAGTTAGGTTAAAAAAACCTGTGTTAAGGGTCAACAACCGACCTCATGAACCCTGGCGTCAGCGTTATAGAGCCGGCAAAGGCCACTGACTTGGCTCATGTAACGACTAGATAGTAGCCGGGACCAACAACGGCTTAACGTGCCTTACGAAGCACGGAATCATCTTTCTTTTCGGACAATCAGGCGACTCAGCCTGCAATCTCCTAACCAAACTGGGGAAAGTCTCACAAAAAGACTTTTGCTTGACAGTGTCCCCACCGGGAATCGAACCCGGATCCTCCGATTACGATTGTGGTTGAAATCTCAACCACATGGCCACAGAGGCTGTATATAGCTGTAATAGCTAGTTGGAAGGGTTGTAATTATCTAACTAACACGTTGTATAAAAAAATGGCGACGAATGTCTCAGCTAACGTGTTCATTGATTCCAGAACAAGAAGTCCGCGGCGCTAAAAGCGTCCAATTCTCGGAAAGTACGGCGAAAGCGGTCGAAGAGGAGCCCGTGGAGATCTGCGAGCCCGCCATGGACGCCGCGCTCTCCATGCTGCACGACGCCGACGTGGAAGCTCGCTCCGACGAGGTATAGTGATACAAGGCACTCTCAAATGAGAAATTACACTTAGAATTGGGTATTTGACTACTTTTTTTAATTTTATAAATCCAAACTTCTTAGTTTCTGCTATCGAACACTAAAATAATTTTTGCTCTATCTTTAAAATTGACCGAGTTATAAAGGTTTGAAATTCAAGATTAGACAGAGAGGCACATACCCACTTGTGTCGTCATTTGTTAGTAACGCCATATAATCTCCATACAAAAAAATGGTTTTTGAAAGAAACAGACATATTGAAACTTTAAAAAATCACTGGAAATTCGTTTTTCAACCGATTCTGTTTTTTTTTCTTCGTGTATCGTCTGCTACTAATCTATATATATGTATATATATATATACCTGACGAAAAACTGTTTATTGATACTATATTTATTTTGAATTTGGACCAGTTTAATCTTATTAAAAATAAATTTGGGAGGATATTAGATTTAGTGTTAGCTAACGGTAGTTTTGCGAGTGTCACGGACTATGCCAGCTCTCCACTTGTTCCTATTGACGACAATCACGGTGCTTTGCTAATCTCATTAAATATGTTCACTTGTCAAACTTTGGATAATGCGCCTGTTCCTATCTACTTTTATGATCGGGGTGATTATGATAATATCAACATAGAACTAAATAAAATTGATTGGAACAGTGTGTTTCTAAATAGGCCCTTGGAGGAATCGGTTGACTATTTCTACAACGTCTTCACTCGTCTACGAGATAAGTATATTCCATGCAAAACACCAACTAATGACGGCTATCCCAAGTGGTATATGAAATCTTTAAAAAAGCTATTAAGGAGAAGTATAAATACTTTCGTAAGTTTAAAACTTATAGCAACTTATCAGACCTAGCCTCTTACAATCTGCTTAGAGACAGAGTTAAGTGTCTTGAGGAACGCTGCTATTTCAATTATATTAAACTCGTAGAGGACTCGATTACTGTTAATCCTAGGTATTTTTGGAAATATATGAACTCAGTCTAAGTCCAACGGAATACCTAATAGAATTACGTACAATGGTATATCTTATACTACCGGAACTTCAATTGCTTCAGCCTTCTCCGTCTACTTCAAATCTACCTTTTTAGATACTGCTTCTAAGCAAATTACTAATCGCTTTGATATTAGCGAATCGGAGTCTACTTTAACTAACTCAAATTCGGACATTTCGTTTGTAACTGTAGATAAAGAGAGTGTCTCACGTCTCCTCTCTAGGCTTGATTCCAATAAGTCGTGCGGACCGGATTACCTGCCAGCTCGGTTTTTAGTAAATTGCGCGAAATCTATCAGTGTGCCTTTGTCTCTTCTATTCCAAAAGTCGCTGGAATCTGGTGTTGTCCCGACTATTTGGAAGCGGGCTTTTGTTACTCCCATTCCCAAAAAAGGACTGTCTACTGACATTACGAATTTTCGACCAATCTCCAAGTTATGCACTGTCTCAGGTGTTTTAGAAAAGGTTGTATATGGTCAGCTTCAACCGGCCCTCAAGCAGTCTTTTAGTGGTACTCAACACGGCTTTTTACCAGGCCGGTCTACTGTTTCTAATCTGGTGTTGTTAAATGATGCGTTTACTGAAGCTATGGACGATGGATCTCAAGTTGATGTGGTCTACACGGACTACAGCAAGGCTTTTGACAGAATTCAGCATGATCTCCTACTATTTAAACTTTCTAAAATAGGAATTAGGGGTAATCTTCTAAGATGGTTCTCGTCCTATATCTCTAATAGATCTCAGGCTGTGGTCGTTAAAAATTATATCTCTGGATGGGTTCCCATCCCTAGCGGTGTCCCGCAGGGATCTTTGCTGGGTCCCTTACTGTTTGTAATTTTTGTAAACGACATCAATTTGTGTCTCAAATCTTCTAAAATCCTGTGTTCCAATGACGATATGAAAGTGTTTGCTAAGGTGTCGTGTATGGCTGACGCAGAATTCCTGCAGGTCCGCCTGCAGGGATTCTTCGTCTTGAGAACTACTGTGCGGAAAACCTTTTGGACCTTAATCACTCTAAGTGTTGTGTAGTCTCTTTCAGCCGGAAACGTATTGTACTGAATTATAACTACTCACTTAAGGGCACTACATTGCAACGTGATACATGTATCAGGGATCTTGGGGTTCTGCATGATTCCAAGCTATTATATGACGCCCACATTAACAACATGGTGACCAAAGCATATAGAGCCCTGGGATTCGTGCTGCGTTCCTCTAGGGATTTCTCTCAAGTCAAGACCATTAAAATTCTATATTGTTGTTTTGTTCGTAGTACATTGGAATATGCGTCGCAGGTATGGAGTCCCATGTATGTTAAGTACATTGAGCAAATTGAAATGATCCAGAAAAAGTTTATTCGGCACCTATGTTTTCGGACGAAGCAACCGTATCGCTCTAATAATTATTCGGACCTCTGCAAAAAACACCACATTCTCCCACTCTCTATGAGAAGAGAAATTGCGGATCTATCTTATTTACTTAAAATCACCACTAACAAAATTGATTGCCCAGATCTGCTTTCCAAAATTTTTGTCCGAACCCCCAGACTGACCTTACGTAATAGCGCTCCCATCCATCTTCCCTCAGTGTCTACGAACTACCGTCAAAATTCATTTCTTTTGCGTGCAAGCAGCAATTTTAATAAATTGTGCCAAGAATTTGACCTGGACTTGTTTAATACTGGTTCCGATTCGGCGAGACGTCGTCTGCTAAATAGATAATTTTTTTTGTAACTGAACAATCTGTTTGCGAGCTAGTATTCAGGCCTATGAGTGTATGACCTTATGTGTTTTTTTATGTTCTGGCACCTACATGTGGAGACCTGTAAATGGCTTTTTGGTACTACTGTATTTTACTATCAAGTTAATTTTAGCTGTTGGTCTAACTATTATTAATAAATAAATAAATAAATATTTTAAAATTAATTCATAAAATATGGTTAATTTAAGAACAGTCAAATACTCTATTTTATTGTTACAGATTACGTGCGAAATATTTAATAATTATAAAGCGAAAAATAAAAAAAAATGTCGATCGACTAAGGCCTAAATGTCCTAATTCAGGGTAGGCTCGAGCCCCTCGGTGGGGACGTATATGAGCTGTTGATGACTTATTTAATGATAACTATTACTATTAATTGATTTTATTTTATTTTATTTATTTATTACAATACTATTGGGTACATGTGGGCTGAGAAATTTGATGATGACAATATTTTAAAAGGAAATGCGAAGTTCTCACTATTAGTTTTTCTTTTAAGTTTCTTCGGTGAGGCATTCTCCACCGATTTCGCCATTGTAAAAAATGTAATGACAAACTAAGTAATGTAACATCAAAAAGTTCACGAACTACTAATTAATGTTTTAATTTTGTTCACTGTAGCATAATGGTAGGTACATTCTAAGTAAACTTTAGAGCACTAATTGTCTTAATAATTAAGTTTGGCGATGACTTTTGTACTAGCTAAGTATTATCATTTGTTAATATTTATTTATTTATAATTTTATTTTATTTAACCATTTATTGTACTGTACACATTAAACAAGAAAATGACAATAACACAAAGAAACACGACACAACAGGCCGACTTATTGCTAAAGAAATATCTTCCAGCAGACCTAATAATTATAAAGCGAAAAATTCAAAATACATTAATTTATCTTTTTTTTCATTTTTTTTCGCTTTATAATTATTAGATATTCTGTAACTGTATCATTTGTTGATTAAAAAAAACGTTAATTTGTTTTGTCTCCTGCAGTCATCCCTGCAAGCGCTCGAAGCGCGCGTGCTGCGCATGGGCCCGCTGGTGGACGCAGCGCTGGAGCGCGCCGACACGCGCCACGCGCGCCTCACGCAGCTGTCGGCCGAGCTGGTCCGGGCACTGAACCTGTACCACGAGCTGATGCGCGACCCCAAGCCGGCCGGGCCCCCGCAGCCGCCGCCCGCGCCCTTCATGCCACCGCAGGCCTTCCACCCCGCGCCCCCCAGGTATATACGCGCGCCTCACGCAGCTGTCGGCCGAGCTGGTCCGGGCACTGAACCTGTACCACGAGCTGATGCGCGACCCCAAGCCGGCCGGGCCCCCGCAGCCGCCGCCCGCGCCCTTCATGCCACCGCAGGCCTTCCACCCCGCGCCCCCCAGGTATATACGCGCGCCTCACGCAGCTGTCGGCCGAGCTGGTCCGGGCACTGAACCTGTACCACGAGCTGATGCGCGACCCCAAGCCGGCCGGGCCCCCGCAGCCGCCGCCCGCGCCCTTCATGCCACCGCAGGCCTTCCACCCCGCGCCCCCCAGGTATATACGCGCGCCTCACGCAGCTGTCGGCCGAGCTGGTCCGGGCACTGAACCTGTACCACGAGCTGATGCGCGACCCCAAGCCGGCCGGGCCCCCGCAGCCGCCGCCCGCGCCCTTCATGCCACCGCAGGCCTTCCACCCCGCGCCCCCCAGGTATATACGCGCGCCTCACGCAGCTGTCGGCCGAGCTGGTCCGGGCACTGAACCTGTACCACGAGCTGATGCGCGACCCCAAGCCGGCCGGGCCCCCGCAGCCGCCGCCCGCGCCCTTCATGCCACCGCAGGCCTTCCACCCCGCGCCCCCCAGGTATATACGCGCGCCTCACGCAGCTGTCGGCCGAGCTGGTCCGGGCACTGAACCTGTACCACGAGCTGATGCGCGACCCCAAGCCGGCCGGGCCCCCGCAGCCGCCGCCCGCGCCCTTCATGCCACCGCAGGCCTTCCACCCCGCGCCCCCCAGGTATATACGCGCGCCTCACGCAGCTGTCGGCCGAGCTGGTCCGGGCACTGAACCTGTACCACGAGCTGATGCGCGACCCCAAGCCGGCCGGGCCCCCGCAGCCGCCGCCCGCGCCCTTCATGCCACCGCAGGCCTTCCACCCCGCGCCCCCCAGGTATATACGCGCGCCTCACGCAGCTGTCGGCCGAGCTGGTCCGGGCACTGAACCTGTACCACGAGCTGATGCGCGACCCCAAGCCGGCCGGGCCCCCGCAGCCGCCGCCCGCGCCCTTCATGCCACCGCAGGCCTTCCACCCCGCGCCCCCCAGGTATATACGCGCGCCTCACGCAGCTGTCGGCCGAGCTGGTCCGGGCACTGAACCTGTACCACGAGCTGATGCGCGACCCCAAGCCGGCCGGGCCCCCGCAGCCGCCGCCCGCGCCCTTCATGCCACCGCAGGCCTTCCACCCCGCGCCCCCCAGGTATATACGCGCGCCTCACGCAGCTGTCGGCCGAGCTGGTCCGGGCACTGAACCTGTACCACGAGCTGATGCGCGACCCCAAGCCGGCCGGGCCCCCGCAGCCGCCGCCCGCGCCCTTCATGCCACCGCAGGCCTTCCACCCCGCGCCCCCCAGGTATATACGCGCGCCTCACGCAGCTGTCGGCCGAGCTGGTCCGGGCACTGAACCTGTACCACGAGCTGATGCGCGACCCCAAGCCGGCCGGGCCCCCGCAGCCGCCGCCCGCGCCCTTCATGCCACCGCAGGCCTTCCACCCCGCGCCCCCCAGGTATATACGCGCGCCTCACGCAGCTGTCGGCCGAGCTGGTCCGGGCACTGAACCTGTACCACGAGCTGATGCGCGACCCCAAGCCGGCCGGGCCCCCGCAGCCGCCGCCCGCGCCCTTCATGCCACCGCAGGCCTTCCACCCCGCGCCCCCCAGGTATATACGCGCGCCTCACGCAGCTGTCGGCCGAGCTGGTCCGGGCACTGAACCTGTACCACGAGCTGATGCGCGACCCCAAGCCGGCCGGGCCCCCGCAGCCGCCGCCCGCGCCCTTCATGCCACCGCAGGCCTTCCACCCCGCGCCCCCCAGGTATATACGCGCGCCTCACGCAGCTGTCGGCCGAGCTGGTCCGGGCACTGAACCTGTACCACGAGCTGATGCGCGACCCCAAGCCGGCCGGGCCCCCGCAGCCGCCGCCCGCGCCCTTCATGCCGCCGCAGGCCTTCCACCCCGCGCCCCCCAGGTATATACGCGCGCCTCACGCAGCTGTCGGCCGAGCTGGTCCGGGCACTGAACCTGTACCACGAGCTGATGCGCGACCCCAAGCCGGCCGGGACCCGCAGCCGCCGCCCGCGCCCTTCATGCCGCCGCAGGCCTTCCACCCCGCGCCCCCCAGGTATATACGCGCGCCTCACGCAGCTGTCGGCCGAGCTGGTCCGGGCACTGAACCTGTACCACGAGCTGATGCGCGACCCCAAGCCGGCCGGGCCCCCGCAGCCGCCGCCCGCGCCCTTCATGCCGCCGCAGGCCTTCCACCCCGCGCCCCCCAGGTATATACGCGCGCCTCACGCAGCTGTCGGCCGAGCTGGTCCGGGCACTGAACCTGTACCACGAGCTGATGCGCGACCCCAAGCCGGTGTGGAGCGGGACAAACAAGAGCACTAGCCAAAAATATGCCTTCTTGTAGCTCTGACGAATATATTATACAGTCTTCTTGCAAGTTTGTTGCTATCCAATGAACTGATTCTGTCCTTGACGGAAGTGTAAAATATCTTTTACCATTTTGTAACGGTAAACAGATTGCATTGTCATTAATAATGTATTTTACTATCAAGTTAACTTTAGCTGTTGGTCTTCCTATTATTAATAAATAAATAAATAAATAAATAAATAATTAATGTCAAATTTCTAGTTTGTAAGTTAATTAAAGCTTTATATTTCAAAAGAAAATCCTGACCTATAATTCCATCATATTGACATGGCAAGTCGTCAAATATAAAAAAACTTATGTTCAAACATGTGACCATTTTGCATTAATTCTAAATAAGCATATCCGATTGCCTGTGTTTTACCTCCAATTCCATTTATAATTAATTCTTGCTTATAAACCGGTATATCTAATTCCAAAGCATTCCGCAACTTTAATGCGCAAATCGACGCGCCGGTGTCAACTAACAACAATTGTTTTTTGTTACGTACATTAAAATTCACTGAACAAGTGTTGTTACTTGCAAAAATATATTCTGAATTATTGTTATTCACGAAAAAACTGATTTGGTGCAACTTTTTCCTCTTCTTCGTTCATATAGATACGTTCCCTGCGGTATCCATTGTTTACACGAGAAGTGAACCTACCTCGATTAGCTCGACCACCTCGTCCTTGATTTGGGTCTCTGTAACCACCTCTGCCAGTAGCTCTGGTCGCAGAACCGTAAACGCGCCATTGGTGTTGCGGCGGCGGCGGGGGCGGTGGTGGTGGTGGCGGCCTGTGTCTGTGAAACGCGTACGATGACCCTCTAAAAGAACCGCGTCCTCGAACGTAGCCTCTGCCAAAATTATGATGTTTCCTGTTATTAAAAACAAATACATCACTAGATGTAGTCACCAAACTCGTCTCTTCATCCTTCGCTCCTTGTACAGCATCCTTTAAAGAGTCATAATCACGAGCTGCAATAATCGTGCTGATTCGACGATTGCGCAAACCATCTGCAAATCTTTTGACGGCTTGTTTTTCGTTTATAGTTTTTAAAACATTGTAAGCATTTGTGTTTCCATCTGATTGCGCAATTGTTAAATCAACAAACATTTTAGACAATTGTTGACCAAAATTGTCTATAGATGTTTCACCTTGCCTGAGTGTCTGCATTTTATTTTGTATAGCAGTGGCTGATTTCTTAGGTAGCAAATTTTTTCTCATATCAATTATTAGGTCTTGTACGGTAGCATACGACGTGCATAATTTTAACTTTGCAATTTGAGTCAACCTATTCTTTAATACAAAGTTAATAAGGTTTTGTTTCGACTCAGCTTTTAAGGTAGTCTCATAGTATTCTATGGAATCGATAAGTTGTTGTATAACAATCTCACCATCGGTCATTACCGGTATTAAAGATAACGCGACTTTTAAATCGAAATCACCCATTTTGGAGTTTTTACTGCTCTCAGAGTTCTCACCGTTATTTGATCTTGTATACGACTTACTACAAAACTCCTCTATCTGTTTGTAAACTAACTTTATCTTATCACAAAATTCTTGAACATCTGACAAACTTTTCCCTTTTAACTCCTTACGTTCTACCTGTTCATGTAACTCTTTTGTAAATTTAATATAGTCTACATATATTAAATCTTCCAATTTTTCTTTTAGTAAATCTGGCTTTCGTCGTTCATAGGAAAGCTTTACTAAATTATCTTTTATCTTTACTAAATTAGAATAGACTTCTTCCAATCTACTTGTCATATCAGCATACTTATTATCCTATGATTATGTAAACTCCAATTATAAAAAAAATAAAATAAATCATACACTAAATCATACTCACTTATATTATGTTATTTTTAAAAATAGGTTTTTATGATTATTAATATTACTATTTTGTTTTTTATTTTATAATCTTATATTCTACGTACTTATTATTATTTATTTATTTTTGAAAAAAGCTCATATTATTTTATTTTCCGCACTTCACTGCACTGCACATCACTTCACTTCTTTTTTTTTATATACGCGCGTTTTAATTTACGTTTTTGTTATTTACGTGTGGTTTTTATTTTTTTTACGATTTGAAGATATGTCCCATTGCCGTAGACCTACTTATCTCCCGAAGATCCTGGTTGATTGGCAGACTCACATCTGCGGCAGCGTGATTCACGTTGATCCCGAATGAAAGGACGGCGTAGGTTGTATCGTACAATCAAATCATTTGACCAACTGGTATGGCACTTCTTGTATAGTTTGTAGCAGCAATACAGGAATCCAATTGCCAATAAAGTACAAATTACCATCATCACGATACTAATGGCTGATAGGTGATATTTCATCTCATGAAATGTAGCATCGTTTTTTCCTCCAACAGCATTCTGATTGATGAAAACATCTTCTTTTTCGACTTTTGATTGGCACATCGTTAGTCCTTGGCGTCAAATACTCCCTTATGAAAACTAAAATTTTAAAATAAAACCTCCCTTGGTTTCTTCCGAACACACGTCAATCGCGGTATATAAATCAAAGCATTCCCACGGTACAATCATCGCTACGCGAACCCGACACCTCACGTGGCAGGGTCGCCATGTGGAGCGGGACGTTAGGGAAACAAGTAAACACTGCGAGTGCTGACAACAGACTACTTTTATTAATTAATAACCTAGCTTATAAGCCGGGCCTCCGCAGCCGCCGCCCAGGTAAATTATTCGGTTAAATTTCAATATCAATCAATCAATCAGCCTATTGCAGTCCACTGCTGGACGTGTGCCTCCCCTCGGGCACGCCAAAGCGCACGATCACCCGCTTTCCTCACCCAGCCACCACCAGCGACCTTCCTCGGGCCATCAACTTCAATATCAGGATTCTTTAATTACATTATTTACTATAGATTATTATTGTTACAGATTACGTCTGTTAACGAAATATCGAATAAATTATAAAGCAGAAAATGAAAAATTCTGTCGATCTTGGACAGGACTCGAACCTACATCTCCTTGGGTATCCGGGCTAGAAACATCGCAAACATCACGCATTATCAATAGGGGATCGGACTACTTTTTTTTTATTTTATAAATCCAAACTTCTTAATTTCTGCTATCGAACACTAAAAGATTTTTTGCTCTATCTTTAAAATTGACCGAGTTATAAAGGTTTGAAATTCAAGATTAGACAGAGAGGCACATACCGACTTGTGACGTCATTTGTTAGTAACGCCATATAATCTCCATACAAAAAATCGTTTTTGAAAGAGACAGGCATATTGAAACTTTAAAAGATCACTGTAAATTCGTTTTTCAACCGATTCTGTTTTTTTCTTCACGAATCATCTGCTACTAATATATGTTTTAAAAATAAATAAAATATGGTAAATTATTATAAATTTAGGAACAGTCCGATTCCCTATTAAGCCAACAATTTTTCATTTTGTGCTTTATTTATTACATTATTTACTATATTTATTAATTATTTCAGGGTAGGCTCGAGCCCCTCGGTGGGGAGGTAAACGAGCTGTTGATGATGTTTTACTATGTATAACGCTTCTTTTTCTTTTTTCTAGATGCTGATTCCTCGGTGCTGACATTCCCTCGAGCCTATAAGTTGCGTTTGTACATAATAGTCCTTATTTTAATTGATGGCTGTACACACCAAGCCGTTGGCACTTATGGCTTCAACATCAAGCTATTGGCGTCAAGACAACTGCGCCAATTATGGCTTAAATTTAAAGCTAAAGAATGCCAACGGATTTTTGTGTAGATCCTGTAAGCAAGTGTACCTAAAAATTTTAATAATCATGATACTAAATTGAGAAACTTATGGAAAGGTATTTTTAAAATTTTTGGTACACTGTCCCGTATGTAAAACAAGAAAATATTGCTTTTCTAGAAATGTTTTTTCTGTGTACTGTTAAGAGAGCATGTCAAGCTACACATGTTATTGTTATCCTGAAGTTTTAGTCATAACTTTTTTTACTTTCGTGATATATTTTTTTAAAGTAGTTCCAATTATTTGATTATATAATGTAAACGACGCAACATTAAAAATGACTACAATGTAACATGTCGGCCTCTGATCGGGTTGTTTTGTTCATGGACCGATTTAATTAAAATTTGGCTTGGCGCTATTGTTTTGACCAAAGAGTACTGACGCGCGTCGCAAAGGAGCGAAGCGATCGTCTTTTGTTCCTGAGATTGACAACGGTTTGATATAAATGTCAAAAATCCAAGATGGCGACCAACTTTTATGTTTATGGACTGGTTTTGTTGAAACTCGGTTTAGAATGCACATAAAATATTCAAATATCTCGAAAACTATGCGTCGTCGTAGCGAAAAAATTACGAAAATTTGTGCCCCCTTTATGAACTGAAATACAATCATGGCCATATAACGACCTTACTTGACCTTCACACTCAACTTTTCTTAACTTTGTTCAATAAAAATCCTTAATATTGATTGATCCTGTTAATATTGATTGATCGAAAGGCTACGATAGTATTGCGATACTATAACAACTGTACAGTCCCCTGCGGCTGCGCTTGCGACTGATCACAAAGTAAACAAATAATCACTCATACTCATCTTTCATTTCATTTCAATAATCACGCAATACATTGATTGGGGTCGATTCTCACAGATATAAAGCTAAATTTAAGCCATTAAAGATTTATTATATATTTTTTATTTTTTAGCTTAGATACGTTGAATTTATTTAATCTTCACTTAAAGTACTTTCATAGGTTAACTAAATATTTGGTGCAATATTTGTAAAATATAGGGAACAGTATTTTCTTGTTGATATTGTGTTACTATAATATATTATTCAAATTATTGTAATTAATATTACTCATTATGATTAATAAATAGAAATTAAAGTAATAAAAAGAGAAGTTTTTTTAATAGCTCTACATTTTATATTAAAAGACGTTTGTGGCCGAGTAAAGAAATTTTAAATAAACGTGCTCTAAAAAGGCGGAGAACGATTTACTTATTCACTTAAATTATATTTTGGTCTAAAAAAATACGTACATTTTAATGATGAAAATTAAATGAAATAACCTTTTTTTTATCTCGTATGTGTAATTTTAAAAGGAATTTTATTATAACAAAAGCAGAGATTTTATTAATAAAAAGTGGCGCAACGTGTGTATACAGGGTGTAAGGAAAAGTCTCATTATCCTTTAAACCACATAACGTGTTAGTGATGTGCAACAACTTTTACTATGGGGCCAAATCTGTAACTCAACAAAAAAAAACAGTTGTTTCATACAAATTGTCAATTCCTATATTGAAGGTCAAACAATACCTATACCTATGTTGGCCCCATAGTAAAAGCACTAACACGTTATGTGATTTAAAGGATAATGAGACTTTTCCTTACACCCTGTATCAACGGCCCGTTACAGTCCACTGCTGGACTATGAGCCTCCTCCACTTAAGTGTTTGGTTTTGCCATAATCTCCACGCTTGGCAGGTGGGTTGGAGATCGCAGATTATTACTGCCTGCATTATTTGCAAACTTTTATGTTTAAATTCTTGAATGAATGAATGAATGAATGAATATACTTTATTGCACACACAGAAATAATAAATGACAGAGTGGAAGTAAGAACAGGTAGTCATGTACAGTCAATTCTTTTTTCTTTTGGCTGGTTTCTGTTAAAAATAGGCTGCATGTCACTTATTGCCTTTGACAGACAATTTATAAGTAACAACTCTACTCTTTGGTCATGTACTCATTCTTGCTTTCCGACCGGTCGTTCTGTCTGTGTGTTTTGTATTGTCATTTTTCTACAAGGTTTTATACACGAGATATTAATCTCCCTTTATTTCTATAATCACTGTAATTAATTAAAACTGCCTCTGTACGATGTGAAGGTTTATGGTGAAATAAACAACTGTTGCATCATATTTCAAGTCTTATAATTTTGTCAAGTCCCGGCTAACCTACACGTGGAGAACGCCCACCTGCGCACATAACTGCTGGTTGTATGCATCATCTACGCATTGCAATAATTACAAACTTCATCAGTTTCGCTCTCCTTCTCGGACTTTTCTTTTTGATTTAAATTTTGAAAGTATGTTTTGTCAATTGGTTTTTTTCCTTGGAGGTGGAGTTTTCGAAAATTGAGATTTTCATTGATATTTTTTCTCCTGAGCCCAAGTAAAGGCTGTTAATATTGAGGAGAGTTCTGATTCCTGTCTACAGTATCAACGGTAACGGAGTTTGACGACGCGAAGGCGTTGGTGGGGTTTTGACCGGCTTCGGGAATTTCTTCGTCGGCCGGTCTGGAAGCTCTGGAGGGCTCCGCGGACTCCCGGACCCTGTTGTCGCCGCGGACTTGAGAGCGCTTCCGACCGTGGACCCGTTTCGACGCTGCCGACTGGAGACCCCCGTCGACACTGAGGGCCGAAACCGGAGTTGACGCTGCAGACAGGAGACCCCCTGTACACGCTGTGGGCCGAGGTCCCTAATTGACCAGCTAAGTGGAGCTATTCGTCACCCCTTTTCTTTACACGACGACGATACGACGGGACGATAACCCTACCCTTTTTGTACCCTTTTTTTAATTCGCCTTGTATTCTAACGGTTTCCCTAAATTTCCGCTCCTAAATCTTTTTTCTAAATTCTAAAATTGGGACCTAAAGGATCCCATCTTACTTTCGGATTTTAGTTTGGCTATCGATTCCCTAAAGGTACTCTGCGAAGTACCTAAACCTACCAACATATTCACCCACACTACACACCCCTCCCAACCAGAAAGACTACTTCGTAGGAGTCCCTTTGGTCCACTCCTTTCTTTCGGGCTTTTTATTGTAAACTGGGCCACCTCTATGGTTACCTTTTTTAAATTATTGTTCTTTTTCTTTTTATATTAAATTGTTTCGGCTAAATTTTAAAACCTTTTTGTTTACTAAATCTAACGTTTACCTGTGGTCGTCGACCACAGGTGAGTTGTAGTTTTTTTACTACAAAGTTTACTGTATCAGAGAGCGCTGCTGCCCGTTCCCTTTTCAATGTGTAGTCCCTAAGTCGCCTCTTACGACACCCACGGGAAGAGTAGGGGTTGGTGACAAATGTATTCTACTCTGCCGTCACCACACCGCTGACGGCACACCCTGTATAAGTTAGCTAAATAAAGCCTCTCGGGTAGGTCAGCCCATAAAACAGAACGTCACAGAAGAAACAACGTCATATCTCTTGAACTTCATAAAAAACATAAAAAGACAATTTTTCCTTCGAACTGATGTTCGTGTAAAAAGACTTAAAAAGAAAAGAGTTTTTGATATTTTGTGGAATTTCTGCAACAAAAGTTGTTCAGTTTCTTGGGCTGAGCCACCAACTGCGAGGTTTTGTAAGTCGTGCACCATGTAAGGTAACCTCGTTCGCAGCATGTTGCATTTAAGTAAATACTTTTGAACTGATCTGTTTATTTTCCTTGAGTGAGACCACTGAGCATTTAATCTCTACTTGGAATCACTTGCGTTTGACGAGAAAAATATTGTGTAGTTAAGGGTTGGGCCACATTTATCGACGGCGATCGACGGTTTGCCTATACAACACGCGCGCGAAGTATGGAAATCCTTTCGCATCATTCGCCGCGTTGCGTCCGATGCGAAACGATTTCCATATTTTGCGCGCGTTTTGTATGGGTAAACCGTTGATCGCCGTCGATAAGTGTGGCCCGACCCTAAGTCGTAAAACAGTTTTTACTTCGTGAGAACACCGCGTGAATTTTCCCTGGTTTTTCCTTGAAGACTCATCAACAGCTCATATACGTCCCCACCGAGGGGCTCGAGCCTACCCTGAATTAGGGCGATTAGGACTAAGTCGACCACGCTGGCTGCGGGTTGGTCGACTTCACACACAAACTTTGAATTTCTTCGCAGGAGTGTGCAGGTTTATTCACGGTGTTTTCCTTCACCGTAAGAGCATCGAATAAACGTACATATGAATTTGAAATTCGAAAACACATTGGTACGTGGTGGGGATCGAACCCGCGTCTCCCGGACGGGAGGCAGCGGCCGACCACTGACGCTCTCGGTGAAGCTTGAAGACTATACAATAGTTAATTATCTCCTCAAAGGTTAGCCCTAGTACCAGGGCTCCGAATGTCAAGATGAAAGTAAAAGTCTCCTCTAACCATCTTGGCACTGTTTGGTCCACATCTATTGGCTTCCCGCCAGCTTCATCAGATCCTCAATTTGCCTTGTGGGCCGGGCCTCATTAGGCCTTTGGCAGCCCTAAACTCAGACGTTGAATCCCGTTTTTCATAATATTCTAATCCTTTCTAATATTATATGATAAACTCTTTCACGCAAAAACTAATGAACGGATTGGGATGAAATTTGGAATAGAGTTAGTTTGTACCCTGGATTATCACATAGGATACTTTTTACGGGATAGTTTTATTCCCACGGGATAATCTTACCGCTAGTAACTCTATAAACTAATTAACATTTATGAGCTCAGAGCTACTGTTACCAACTATCTCTATTCCAAATTTCATCCAAATCCGTACAGTAAAGGCGTGAAAACGGAACAAACATCTAAACATACAAATATATTTTCACATTTATAATATTAGTGTGACTCCGTTCCTACTTTATTATATCTAAATAATGACTTAATTTTAATTTCGAAGTCTAGACAGTGTCATATCAGCTGAAAAAGCTGCAATGTGTATGCATCGCGTGCTAGATACAACAGTGTAGTAAGAACTATATTAATTAATTTCTCGTAAACTTATTTTCATTGGTGTGAACCAGAATAGACGTTTTTCCAAAGAACTGTTTGTTAGGCTAGTAGCTACACAATGACCACTTTTTGCGTTGCGACCTTCTGCGACACGCTTCTGTTTTTGTATGTCTTGTTTCTGCGTAGTTACTCATTATTTACTTTTCTAATATTCTACTGTGTTTCTGATCAGTTCAATGATAAATTATCTCGAGTTTTTTTTAATGTTATTTTGAAGTTAATAAAAAATATTAGCCCTTTTTCATTGTGCTCGCTTAATTGTTTGTTTGACAGAAGTCACCGCCTTATTTAACACTGTATTTTAGGTTATCATTCATTCAAAATAATGTCATTCGTTCATCTGAATTCATCTCCTCTCTTTCGTTGGTCATAAAAACGAAAAGGGTAGCTGGATTTTAATAGTAGATTATTAACCGAGGGGTGAAACCGATCAATTACACCCCGAGGTATTTTGGCGCACGAGCGTAGCGAGGGCGCTTATAGTGCGAGCGAATTGATCAATTTCCCACGTGGTTTTTCATCTCGATTGTGAGGAAAACAAGTCAGTTTGTAAAAAATAACACATGGGCTACATACCTACCACATTGACGTCACACGTGCGACACACACTAGGTACCACTACCACACCTAGGTACCACTACCACTTATATTAACTTTTGAAAGTTTCGCAAGTTTAAATTAACCTAATTTTTCCCCGCCTTTTTTATGTGATGTTTGTTTCCAGCCAAGCATGATTTTTGATAAAAACAAAATACGTAAGTATGATTTTTTATTTTATTATTTTTAATCCTTTTATTGTTATTTCTTGGTAAATAATGTATTTTGTATTCATCTTGCATAGGAAAGTATATTCAAGCGAAAATTTATATGTTTATTGAAATTAAATTAATTGTACGGCTATTCCTTTGCCATTTATCGTGTGCCACTTTCTATGAATCTAATTTCAAAGTTACTTACTTACATCCTTTCTTTGGGGTCATTATTGGATCACTTTCGGAGCATGAGAGATGAACAATTAATTAATCGGGGTCATTAGCGGTTCAATAATTATGACAACAGGATAAGTAGAGTCGGTCATCGACATTACAGTTACATCCTTTCTTTGGGGTCATTATTGGATCACTTTCGGAGCATGAGAGATGAAGAATTAATTAATCGGGGTCATTAGCGGTTCAATAATTATGACAACAGGATAAGTAGAGTCGGTCATCGACATTACAGTTACATCCTTTCTTTGGGGTCATTATTGGATCACTTTCGGAGCATGAGAGATGAACAATTAATTAATCGGGGTCATTAGCGGTTCAATAATTATGACAACAGGATAAGTAGAGTCGGTCATCGACATTACAGTTACATCCTTTCTTTGGGGTCATTATTGGATCACTTTCGGAGCATGAGAGATGAACAATTAATTAATCGGGGTCATTAGCGGTTCAATAATTATGACAACAGGATAAGTAGAGTCGGTCATCGACATTACAGTTATACGCCAGTATTATAGTACTCTGTGGTTATATTATAAGAGAATCGGTCAAAGATTATGGAAAAATCGTCTCGATAACTTATGAGACCTATGGAAATTAACTAAGCATCAATTAAATGTTCCACTATAGATAAACTTTCTTACTGTATTAGTTATCTATGTAGTGGGTGGGTAATTAGATAGATCTTATTAAGTATAATTAATAAATAAGTGATACTTAACAGCCTTTCATCTTTGTGTGGATGAAAGTCAAATTGATCGCTTATCTCCGATAACTATAAATTCCTTGTCATACAACATGTACAGGATGATGCGCGTTACAAAAATCTAATAATTTATATGTAACTTGTCTGACTATCAAGATAATCTAATTTTCGGAACCTACTCGTGTCTGACGCCATCTGTCGTTGGATGATGGATGTTTGTCCCGCCTTCACGTTTACAGTACTCGACAGATTTAGATGAAATTTGGAATACATATATTTCGTAACCTGGATTAACACATAGGATACTTTCTACGGGGAAAGTCTTGTTCCTACGGGAAAATCTTACACAACGCGAGCGTAGCCGCGGGCGGACCGCTAGAAACAATAGGTGGAGTTTCTTCCGGTCGTTTTTCTTGTAGTGAACATGTCATTTATTATTTGTAATTTTGTGTTTACATTTTTGTTGTGCCGTGTGGAGACGGCAGAGTAGAATACATTTGTCACCAACCCCTACTCTTCCCGTGGGTGTCGTAAGAGGCGACTTAGGGACTACACATTGAACAGGGAACAGGCAGCAGCGCTCTCTGATACAGTAACCTTTTAATCTGCGATCTCCAACCCGCCTGCCAAGCGTGGAGATTATGGCAAAACCCTCCACTTAAGTGGAGGAGGCTCATAGTCCAGCAGTGGACTGTAACGGGCCGTTGATGTTGATTTACATTTTTATTATTACTTATGTAAAAAAAACTTGCATATCCCAATGTAAGCATTTTAAATATATCCCTTCCATTTCGCCCACCATTTTTTTACGTTACACAATCTAAAGTTGATTTTAGCGCCAAAATCATCACAATTTACGCTACGCCCTGTGAAGTGTGTTTTTCACATTGTTTGCGCGCGCGCGTAGTACGACACGTCACAGAGTGCGCAAACATATCGCGCTTTGTTTACCATCTACTGTTGGAACTAGCTGTGCATTTGTACTATCTGAATTCTGATGCAATACTGGGCCAATGTCACGAGACAGTTAATTAAATAGGTAATCTATAGGTCTATAAATAAAAAAAAATGTTTTGTTCGTTTGTAGACATTTGAGAACAACGGCTAGACATATTGTTTTTAATAGACCAATTAACGTTTTTAAGGAAAGATAAATTGAGAAAAGTTTTCCAAGGAGTCGAAAAACTCGTATAGGATTTTATTTAAAATGTATTTATTTACGATCAGTCAAATTCAAAATTATTTTAATCGAATTAAGATTTTTACAAATAATTTTTCGGCGTCAAACCTATCATGGATGGTTATTATTTTTATTTATTGATTTTCGTATGAACTCACGATTCGATCGATGGGTTCTGGTTGTATGCGTAATAATTGTTTCGATCACAAACTATTGACATTTGGGACATGATTAATTAATAACTTTTTTTTAAGCTAATAATTTCAACGTCTTGTCTAAAGGCTTTCCCCCGTATAAAATGAGTTAAGTAAGTAGTTCAAAATTGCTTGCCAACATTTCAACTAAATAAAATTAGGATTTGTACCCTGATTTCGGCCGGAGTGACGATAACGCAGCCAGATCTTTTGTTTTTTAAATTGTACGTACGCTTGCGCACTACACTCGATTCGTATTCGGTTTCACGGATGAAAAGTGAGGTGCGGGGAGGGGAAATCTCGCGTTGCCAACGAAATCTGGTGGTGCAATATCGTCTCGAATACAAATGAAAAACGGATCAGTGCGCAAACGCCCTAAGTCTATTTGGCTTTTTTATTCTAAAATGGCCGAACTCCGAACTAAAATGTTTGAAAAATTCTTAACATTCGTAATCGATCGGATACGTCGGCAGCGCAGTTGATTGACAAGGATATCGCGTGCAGGATGCGATTACTATCGGAAATGGAATTTTTGAAGTAACAATTAAATAAATAAAAAAAATACTGGAATGATTTTTAACTGGTTCATTTTAGTAGATCGCTTTTGAGTACATTATGTTGAGTTAAAGATCTAGCAAATACTAGATTATATTATTTACGTCACCGTACGATTGTGAACATCGTTATAACCTGTCTCGCGATATTATAAACTGACGAAAAATTGTGAACTAAAACCAACCATTTATTATAGTTTGTAAACGATTCGATCGTCAAATTGTGATAGAATCTTGTGAACCGTCCTTGATTGGTCGGTCTAGACCGAATTAGCTACTGCCAAAACCGACCAATCAGGAACACGGTTTACAATTTTACAGGTGATAAAACCCGTTAGATTATAAACTCTGCAGCGTTGTTCACAATTTGACGATTTGACATCGATAGGTTATTAACTATCGAGAAATAATACGCTAAATTAAATGGTTGGTTGCTGTTCACAATCTTACGGTGACATGTACGTATTTTACAAAAATTTGCTGATTTTTTTAACGTTTTTACGGTATTTCACTTATTGTTTATATACAAACATTAGAACGATACCTGAACGAAACCTATTTATAACTTCATTTAGTGAGAATGCCCCGGCGCGGCGCCGCGCCGGCAGGAGAGGCACTTTCTAAGAAAATGCATTTATTTAAATTTATTTCATCCCTAACGGACCCAATCACGGAGACAAATACAAAGAGGAGGTGCCACAAGCAACTTAGGCCCGTCTCATAGCCGACTAAGTACTCTTACTACTAGCTATTAACCACCAGGCGTCGCTTCTGTCAGTGTTACTTTGGATTTTATGGATACGACACGAATATGACTTGGTTTGATTACAACCATTTTAATTGAAATTAGTGACGCAAAAATTATGTGCTGTGTTGTATCGTGCAACAGTACGAGTAATACAACTATTTCTAACGAAAAAAAGACATAATTCCTCTTGTATGTATTTTTTTAATGCAATTTTTAATGCTCGTTATTTATTCCTTCGAGAAAGTTCGGCAATGACAACGCCATCTATCGCCAAGTAGAATAACTTCTTGACTGTAGAAGGTTATATGACCTGTTTCATTCATGCTCATTCATTCATGTATTTTGTATAGTAAGCTGGGTGGCCAGATATGGAATCTAAAAAAATATACAATATTTATTTTTGTAGCATACAATTAAATAATGCAGAGAATATTGATGAACTTACTCAATATTTATAATTGAATACATGACATCAAAATATCACATTTTGGGCAAGGATGTTTCCTTATACTTGGTAGTAAGTAAGTGATGATGATAAAGGACTTACGTGAAATCCCGTGTCAAAATTGAACAGATCTTTTTATATATATATATTCTTTATTGCACACTTAAATTTACAGGATAGTTAAAAGATCTTCTTATCAGATCTTTTTATGTCTTATAGTTTCAGAGTTACCCATACTGACCCATCTAAATGGGACACCTGTATATCACAATTGCTCGTATAAGGTAATCCTACAATAAAAACGACCGAATTTTTTGTTTTTTCACTTGCCTGGCAACATTATACAGCGTAACGAACTAACGAACAGAACCATCTTGTGTGTAATAGCAAAATTAAGTACGGTTCATTAGTGTCTAGCTGCAAAGCTAGTTTTGCTATTGACCGCTAGATGGTTAGCAGAACTTCATCTCCCCGCACCCCCTCCCAATGGCGACCCCCGCTATCATATAGAAAACGTCTTAGGGCAGCTCCTCTTTGTATTTGTCTCCGTGGACCCAATCGATCGACGACGGTGGTCTAGTGGCTAGAGCCGCTGCCTCCCGTCTGGGAGACACGGGATCGATCCCCACCAATGTGTTTTTAAATTTCATTGTACGTTTATTAGACGCTCTTACGGTGAAGGAACCTGCACACTCCTGCGAAGAAATTCAAAGGTTATATATTAAGTCGACCAACCCGGACTGGGCCAGCGTGGTCGACTAATGCCTGTTGCCCTAATTCAGGGTAGGCTCCAGCCCCTCAGTGGGGACGTATATGAGCTGTTGATGAACGGACCCAACCACGGACGCTATTTCTACCAAAAAAGTGATGATATATATATATATAGAGCAGACATTTATTTCATGACAGTACAACACATACAAAACTTTTTTTTTGTAACAGAGCAAAACAATATTTCACATGAGTAAAGAAAAAGAAGAAACAATAAAGAGACCAACATGGTGTGCACCACGGGTGTGCACAGTCAGGAATAAGTTTAATTAAAAATCCTTTTTAAACAAGCTTTTAAAGCCGTGGAGTAGAGTATCCTTGTTAAGACAAATCCAACGCGCCCAAACACGACTAGGTTGTGGTGTGTATTTAAGGAGTTCCTATGGACACCTTCCGGCTCCATCATGAGACCCTGGACATCACGTATGACTAAAGATCTTGTTAAGACAAATCTAGCGAGCCCAAACACGACTAGGTTGTGGTGTGTATTTAAGGAGTTCCTATGGACACCTTCCGGCTCCATCATGAGACCCTGGACATCACGTATGACTAAAGATCTTGTTAAGACAAATCCAACGAGCCCAAACACGACTACGTTGTGGTGTGTATTTAAGGAGATCCTATGGCCACCTTCCGGCTCCATCATGAGACCCTGGACATCACGTATGACTAAAAATCTTGTTAAGACAAATCCAACGAGCCCAAACACGACTAGGTTGTGGTGTGTATTTAAGAAGTTCCTATGGCCACCTTCCGGCTTCATCATGAGACCCTGGACATCACGTATGACTAAAGATCTTGTTAAGACAAATCTAGCGAGCCCAAACACCACTAGGTTGTGGTGTGTATTTAAGGAGTTCCTATGGACACCTTCCGGCTCCATCATGAGACCCTGGACATCACGTATGACTAAAGATCTTGTTAAGACAAATCCAACGAGCCCAAACACGGCTAGGTTGTGGTGTGTATTTAAGGAGTTCCTATGGCCACCTTCCGGCTCCATCATGAGACCCTGGAAATCACGTATGACTAAAGATCTTGTTAAGACAAATCCAACAAGCTCAAACACGACTATATTTGTGTGTATATGTATATAATATGTGTATGTATTATGCTATGTATTGTATATATTGTATTTATATATTTACTATATTTGTCTATATATCATAGTTATAGGTTAAAGTAACTGTACATTTCCTTCACGCACTTACTACTCCGTTTCCGTACACTGTTCCTCTATAAGAAGAAAGGTTGTCTGGAAGAGATCGCTATTAGCGATAAGGCCGCCTTTGTGCACATTTTATAATAATGTTTACTTTATATGTCCCATATGTGTTATGCAATAAAGTGTTACTCACTTACTTACTTAGGTTGTGGTGTGCATTTAAGGAGTTCCTATGGCCACCTTCCGGTTCCATCATGAGGCCCTGGACATCACGTATGACTAAAGATCTTGTTAAGACAAATCCAACGAGCCCAAACACGACTACGTTGTGGTGTGTATTTAAGGAGATCCTATGGCCACCTTCCGGCTCCATCATGAGACCCTGGACATCACGTATGACTAAAAATCTTGTTAAGACAAATCCAACGAGCCCAAACACGACTAGGTTGTGGTGTGTATTTAAGAAGTTCCTATGGCCACCTTCCGGCTTCATCATGAGACCCTGGACATCACGTATGACTAAAGATCTTGTTAAGACAAATCTAGCGAGCCCAAACACCACTAGGTTGTGGTGTGTATTTAAGGAGTTCCTATGGACACCTTCCGGCTCCATCATGAGACCCTGGACATCACGTATGACTAAAGATCTTGTTAAGACAAATCCAACGAGCCCAAACACGGCTAGGTTGTGGTGTGTATTTAAGGAGTTCCTATGGCCACCTTCCGGCTCCATCATGAGACCCTGGAAATCACGTATGACTAAAGATCTTGTTAAGACAAATCCAACAAGCTCAAACACGACTATATTTGTGTGTATATGTATATAATATGTGTATGTATTATGCTATGTATTGTATATATTGTATTTATATATTTACTATATTTGTCTATATATCATAGTTATAGGTTAAAGTAACTGTACATTTCCTTCACGCACTTACTACTCCGTTTCCGTACACTGTTCCTCTATAAGAAGAAAGGTTGTCTGGAAGAGATCGCTATTAGCGATAAGGCCGCCTTTGTGCACATTTTATAATAATGTTTACTTTATATGTCCCATATGTGTTATGCAATAAAGTGTTACTCACTTACTTACTTAGGTTGTGGTGTGCATTTAAGGAGTTCCTATGGCCACCTTCCGGTTCCATCATGAGGCCCTGGACATCACGTATGACTAAAGATCTTGTTAAGACAAATCCAACGAGCCCAAACACGACTACGTTGTGGTGTGTATTTAAGGAGATCCTATGGCCACCTTCCGGCTCCATCATGAGACCCTGGACATCACGTATGACTAAAAATCTTGTTAAGACAAATCCAACGAGCCCAAACACGACTAGGTTGTGGTGTGTATTTAAGGAGTTCCTATGGCCACCTTCCGGTTCCATCATGAGGCCCTGGACATCACGTATGACTAAAGATCTTGTTAAGACAAATCCAACGAGCCCAAACACGACTAGGTTGTGGTGTGTATTTAAGGAGTTCCTATGGCCACCTTCCGGCTCCATCATGAGACCCTGGACATCACGTATGACTAAAGATCTTGTTAAGACAAATCCAATGAGCCCAAACACGACTAGGTTGTGTTGTGTATTAGAGGAGTTCCTATGGCCACCTTCCGGCTCCATCATGAGACCCTAGACATCACGTATGACTAAAGATCTTGTTAATACAAATCCAACGAGCCCAAACACGAGTAGGTTGTGTTGTGTATTAAAGGAGTTCCTATGGCCACCATCCGTCTCCATCATCAGACCAGCTCCATGGTACCATAATATTGCATTGTCATCGCGGTTACATAAGTGTACCAAATTTCATCAAATTCCAATGGCAGCAAGTGCTTCAAATTTGAGTTGCAAGATTTCGCCCGAACATACAAACAAACCCACCCACCGCACCCACCACGGGCACCCACCCACATAAAGTGCAAGCTAATAAAAAGCTTGTAAAAAGGATACTGACTCAGCTATATGTTTGCTTCGACATAAGAAACAAACGCTGTTATTCTGCCACCACCTGGGCCCCGTTTCACGAAGCTACAAGTTACAAATTACAAGTACAATTTGACGTACATTGCGTAGACGATTAGATAAAACGATAAGGGCTTACAGTTTAGTTAGGTGAATTAGCTACGCAATGTATATCAAATTGTAACTTGTAACTAGTAACTTGTTGCTTCGGGAAACGGGGCCCTGTCATATAGTGGGCGTGAACTTGCGGTGGAGCAGAAGACTCAGTAGACGCCTAAAAATTTATGACATCACTCCTAGGGGCGCCCTCAGACGGGCACGGACCTCGGGCCAGGACGTTGCCAGGGCAACAAACGGGTTGGAGAAGAATGACCCTGACGGGGCCTTTCTGGATACCCAGCAGCCGCCACAAGCTGCTGGGCACCACACGTAGAGGGTTATGTGGCAATAACCAGGGCACAGTCCGAAGGAAAAAAGGTATTTATATATTATATGTTATATAACTGTCAAGGAAAAACAGTAGAGAAATAGTAAAGCTTTAGGAATGTCCAATCGTAGATCAGGACATGAAGTCAAGAATTTAGCAGAAAAAAGACAAAATCGAAACGTAAGAAATCTAAATTTGAAAATGAAAGATAAAACTGCCAGCTAGAAAGGTTGCCAGTCATAAAACAGGAAAGAGGACGAATGCCTCGTTACAAGTTTGTTCTTCTGCGTCCCCGTCGGCGGGTGCAGTTTCCACCTGAAGGTTTCATTCTGTAGAAGTAAAAATATGCGTCAAAAAGAATTTCCTGCAAAATAAACACGTAGCTATAAAAGGACATTGCACTACGAGTAATAGAGCTAAGTGTAATAAAAAGAGAAATCATCTTCACAATCACAGCTCATTAAAACAAATAAGAGTTAAATAGTTTCTTTTCTTACTAATTGCGTGCGCGATGCCTTGTTTATGCGATAATGCGTCTAGTTCTGCGAAGCTGTGAAGAAGTTGGATCACGGCGAAATAATTGCATCGCGTTTCTTAAGGCACGTCTTACATTACACGCGGTTACGCGTTCGAAACGGGCAATTTTAAAATGCCTACATAATTATCTTCTTCACCTATTTTTTTTTTCATTGCAAGTTAAGAAAAGCTTTTTGTACTTTGTTACCATTTTCTATGGCGGATTCCTTAAATATTATTGTTATATATTTATTATTTTCATTACTAATAACGATAGTTTTTTCAATTAAGTAACGAAGATTCATTAAATTTTTAGAATCAATGTACTTAAAGTCTAGGGTCCAGGGTGGGTATAGGGTCTTATTATCTCTCTATTTATTTATTTAACTTTGTACTTAATATTGTATATTGAACACAATAAACAAGAAAATGGCAATAAAAGAAAAGAAAAACGACACGTTACGATGCTGTTAAAAACATCAAAATATAAAAATAAGCGTTAAGACTCCCCTTTATACAGGTTGGAACCGCTAAATGTGTCCAGACGATTATTTCGTCAATTTTAAAGACTCAAAACTGTAAAGTGGTATGGAATCTGCATTGCTTAATGCATAAAATGATATAAAAATACTGAAAAATGGAATAGCCATGTGTTAAAAAATGATACTTTTGCGATTAGAGATTTTAGACTAGAGGCATTCGGACGGCAATGGATAAAAGTGGCCCAAGATCGAGATTAGTGGAAGGAAAAAGGGGAGACCTTTGCCCAGCAGTGGGACAGCTAAAAAGGACTATTAAAAAAGATAACCTGTATTTTCTCAGTGCGATCTAATTGATTAGTATCGGCCAATGTAAACCTCCCTTAACAGGGACGCGCATGCGATCGATCGTGATCAAAGCGCGGCGAAGAACGCAGACGCAATGACGGCTCTCTCAGAATACTATTCTTAACTTTGAATGAAAAAAAAAATTACATTCTTCATTTCGATGATATATTTATAATGTAAGTTTTATTTATAATATATATCTATGTACATGTTATTATTACTTAATTATAATTATGTGATGTAATTAGTGTAGAAGTCTATTTATATTTAAACTTTTATACGTAATTTATATAACACACTATCCCGAAGTATTCTTTGAGAATTTTTTTTCCTGTACCCGAAGGTTGCCTGGAAGAAATTGCTACCTTAGCAATAAGACCGCCTATCTGTACACTATTATTTGAACTGCTTTTTTTTCTGTGTATTTCTTGTGTGCAATAAAGTATATTATATTCTATTCGATTTCGAAAACTTTACTGCTCGTGAAGACAAAATCGTTAGTCTATCTGTACGCTAGTTGCTTTGTGAGCTGTAGATCTCGGAAGTATTTTTTATCGAAATGGCCGATTTACTATTTTTTAACATTTTCAACCCTCACAACTCCGTATTTTTTTTAAATTTCCAATACCTGACTATACAATAAAACTGCTGATACTAATCGTAATATGGTAAGAATCTTAATTAATTTTCGAAAGTGCTTATTTTTTACTGAAATTTTGTACAAAGAATCTACATAAGGGACACTATTTTTCCCTTTATTGTTGATACCCCCTTTCCGTTACACGTTGTATATTTATCGAACCTGCTCACAAAATGTCACAAGAATCGGTTTAGAAACGCAACCTGTTGATGAGAACAAACAGACAGATGGACATACAAAAGCAATTTTGGCCAAGCTGAAACGGGACGCTTCGCGTTCGCTCGGTCAAAATACATCCATCGTGTTCAACCATTGATTTACAACAGAGCGTCAGTGGTATGGTGGCTAAGGCCGCTGCCTCCCGTCCAGGAGACGAGGGTTCGGTTCCCACCATTAATTTACGTAGTTTCTTCGACGCTCTTAGAGCAGTTAGGCACTACATCCTATCCGAATCTCTGAATAGTGATTTTATCCCGTAGCGAAATACCAAGCATAGATCTTTCCATAGCTCGCTGAGTGACATGTAGCCGGTGGGCCAGCTTCACCCCACATATTATTATTATGTTTGACCTGTGTAATAGGCTCACTAAAATTGATTTATTATACTTTTGTTAACATAATATAAGAACATTATTATTTCCTAATATGTACCATCCTGTACCTATTATTAAAAAGCAAACAGTCCAACGTTTGATTTACGCACTATGCGCAGCGCAGTGAAGGAGGAGGGAATTTAGAATCTGTACTACGCAAAGAGAAGTACTTATACTGATTTAATGACTGACAGATGCATTGACGAGGAATCCAAAAACAAACATCTTTATTTGGGTTTGCTATCCTAAGCTGGATGTTTGTTATTAGAAAATAATTTATATAGAACTAGCGGTCCGCCCACGGTTACGCTCGCGTTGTGTAATATTTTCCCGTGGGAATAAAACTTCTTCCCGTAAAAAGTATCCTATGTGCTAATCCAAGTTACAAAGTATCTCCATTCCAAATTTCATCTAAATCCGGCGGCGGAACAAACATCCGAACATCTAAACACCCAAATATAATTTCACATTTCTAATATTAGTGTGATTTACTTAAAAATTATTGCGCCGACCAGAACTGCGTAGCCCGTAGCACTTCTGGCTGTGCTACGATCGCTACGCGCTACGCCGTAGCGGAGTAAGCAAGCAGCGTACAGGGGGGCATTCATTCAATGTTCATCAAATTTAAAATGAGCCGTTTTGTAGTGAGAGTGAGAATGAGTCGACTTCTTAAAAGTTTTTTATCTATACTACACATTCTATTTACAATCTCACACGGAAAATTGTAATGTAACAAAAACAAAACATCGATTGGAGTATTTTTTTACATTGTCATTTCTCTTTGTATCATCCAGTAGACTGTATGACAAGGGGACATATTATAATTATAATAATAATAAGTTTTTATTGCGGACACAAGATCCATAGTGAAAATAATAAAGTTAAACAGGTGTAAAGGGCCTAAAAATACAATAATAAAAATAAAACTAAAGTAGGATTTTTAATTGAACGGAGTAATCTGACATATGGTGGGTTGCCGCTTTTTTGAGAAAAAAATATAGCGTTGTGCTAAAAAGATATGATTCAATCACTCATCTGGGCCACGTTTCACGAAGCAACAATTTACTAGTAACAAGTTACAATTTGATATTCATTGCGTAGCCAATTCGCCAAAACTGGAAGCCCTTATCGTTTTACCTCATTGTCTACGCAATGTACATTTAATTTGTACTTTTAATTTGTAACTTGTAGCTTCATGAAACGGCTCCCTGGTGATATGGTCATTAAGTAATGTGGACTCCTGGGGGAAGGACTAATGTCCTATAACACAGGTTTAAACTTAGTTTAGGCAACAGCCCTCCACAAAAATTGTATCTCCTGTGCTGAAATGTACATACTTAGTTTTGTGGTGTGGAGATAAAACATTTTTTTATTTGTATTATGTAAAACTAAGTCTATGTCAAAGTAAGTATGCTTAAGCTAAATAGATAGATAGATAGAAGTCATTTATTCATCCAAAAAAATATTTACAAAGGTATGAAAAGGCAGAGTCTCAGCATAACTGTTGCTTTTCAGACTTACCCTAAGCTAACATATATCAACTACCTTAAATTAAAATATTCATATTTATTTTTATTTTTAAAGGCTTTTAACTTTCTTCTTTATGAGGGTGTATTACTCGTATTTTAGAAAAGTTATTTTGGTACAATGAAAATGCATGTTATGTGTATGAAAATAATTTTATTCACTTTCTGATATATTGCTATCATCATCACTTTCGGTAACATTAATAATAAAACTATCGATAATGCTGTCGATACGGGGATCGAGATGGCACATTTCGTCCTCAACTTTTATGACATGGTCCACGCAGCTCTTCCACTTCTCTGCAGTGATATTAGAGAGTGCCTCTTCGAACAGGGTTTTTACTTCATTCATTTTAAATGTTTTATTGTTTCCTGCGACATGCCCCTTTGCCTGAGCCCAAACCATCTCGATAGGGTTGAGCTCGCAGTGATAAGGGGGCAGTCGCAAGATTGTGATACCCTGCTCTTTTGCCATCTCGTCCACAGCGTACTTGACGCAGAACCGATCTTTATGCTGCTTTACAATGTCAAGGAGAGTAGCTTTAATCATTTTTTCTTCATATTGTATATCTTTACCAGAAAGCCACTGTTGTATTTTTGACTTGGTCCATGACATCGTTGGCAAAGTTTCAATCTTCCGGGAGTGGTAGGGTGCATTATCAATTATCACAACCGAATCTCTTTTCAATTTTGGTAAAAGCCCGCGGAACCAGTTCTCAAAGCATTCAGCATTCATCTTTTTGTGATAGTCTTCGGATCCCTTTTTCGCTTCAAACAGCATTAAACCGTCTTCTATAAAACCTTCTTCTCCCCCGATATGGCTAATTATAAGTCTTTTGCCTTTTCCTGACAGAGATTTCAGGCCTGTGGTCAAACCTTCTATAAATGCTTGCCGTGATGAAGTAATGGTAGTGTCAACCCAGCCCTTTTTCGTAGTATGCCCTGAGGAAGAAAGAATAGTAATTTAATATCATAGATAAGCAACGACATTTGCATTTACTTTCATGACATATTGATTAGTATTCGTACCTTCGTTCAGCCAGGTCTCATCTTGGTAATAAACGTATTTTCCCTGTCTTCTGTATTCTTTTATTTGATGTAAGTATTTTTGGCACCAGAGCACGATGTCTTCTCTGTCAATAAGAACACTTCTTCTCGATTTAGTAACAAATTTAAAATTTAGATATTTCAGTATTTTTCTCATTACACTCCAGGAAAAGTTTGGTAAACATTCGTCATCATTGACGCTTTTCAGAACCTAAAAAAGAAAATAGTACCACTAATAAAATATAACATGTATTAAAAGAGACAGTTACTATAATAAATACAAAATAATTCTTCTGACCCATTCCATGGCAGTGGACGTCTTTTAGCTTCTAGTGTGTTAAATGTAACTAATTTCTCACCTTTTTAATGGTAGGAGCTTCATTTTTAGAATAAAACTCGTGCACCTTTTTTCTTATTGCAGAAAACGTAAAATCGTCCAATTTATCTTTGAATGTTTTCTTCGGTCCAGATTTTTCAGGTGCTTTAAATTCTTTGTTTTCTTTATATTCTTTAAGAACCTTGAATACAGTGCTTGCAGTGATTCCCAGTATTTCAGCAGTTTTAATAGCACAGTTTTGAATATTTGGAGATTCCAACAGAGAAGATTGCTCTTGGACTACGTACTTATAAGCATTGCGCACCATGACTTTTTCAGTCATACTTAAAGCACGCTTTGGTCTCTTTTTTCTCGGAGACATGAAATTGTCATTACTTGAGGTCCCTGGGCCAGGATCCATAACAGTTTTATAAACAACAACGAAATAACAAAAACAAAACAAAACTTCACCAAAAACTTAACAAAAAACTTAACGAAAAACTTAACGAAAAACTTAACGAAAAGTTCAACGATGAAATGCAAAGGCAAGAGAAACATTCGAACACTCAGACCGGAGGTAAGAAGCCGAATGACGAACAATAGGAAAGTAATAATAATTAAAAAATAGACGCTTCTCCCGTCATCCAATAGGAAATTAGTTGTATGGATGAGTCATTCGTTTGTGTTGCAGCTGCAAGTTATCTCTTAGAAATATAAAAAAAAACACTAATTACTTTTATTACCTACCTACATAAAAAGCCTGACTGTTGTTACCAGTAATACTAAAACCAACTCACCAATTCTGATGGATTCCAACTATTGCGAACTGCATGATATGTAGACGAAGTCTATGTTTATAGGCTGGGGTAACAAGCATTTTTTTATATTTAATAGTGTGAATGATTCAACTCACTTGAGTTAGAATTGAACTGAAAACATCACTAAGATTATGGAGCTGGCAACATTATTTTTCTGTCTAATGTCAAATTACTCCGTTCAATTAAAAATCCTACTTTACGCTGCAATCGCTAGCCAGTGTTCGTACATTTTGGTTGGATGCAACCTGTCAGCTAGTTCCCTTATGATCATGTTACTACACTCCTCAACCCTGGACATGAAGTTAGCGATGCGGTGTCTCTGGATGGCATCAAACGTGTTCAGTCGCACCTCTGCAAACATACCAGAGGCGCTACAATAACGCTTTAGGCCCATAAGGTGTCTAAAGATATTATTGTACTGCACACGAATCCCATCATGAGACCGCCTCGTATATACCGTCCAGAGCTGGCAAGTGTATTCCAGGATCCTTTACACATACTCTGGTTTTAAACCATAATAAATGCACCGAACAGCAAAGAATTCGGGTCGGGTAAAGAACACACCTGAAAATCTCGGAAACTAAGAATGCTAACTTAGTGAAATGAATTGTGTTCAATAGACAAATAAATACTCCTTGAAAAAAAAAAGTAATAAAATGTATTTGTCACTGCCAACCTCATCTTATTAAAAAAAATGAAAATCGCAATTATTTTCTACACCTTATTTTGTTGTTAATTTTTTTTGTTACGTGCTAGCTGCTGTTACCGCGGTCATGCGGTTTGTCCTGGTCGTGCGCCAGATCCGCTTAGAAAAGTCCCATTTTTATTTTGCCATTTTTGATGGCATAAGTTAACAATAACCAAGAAGTCTTATTGCTATCATTTAAAGTGTTTATTTAAGTGTGTCTATTAAACATAATTTGTTGACTCATCATCATCGTGTGGGTTGTAAGGTCGACAACCGACCTCACAAACCCTGATGTCAGTGTTATAGAGCCGCCAATGGCCACTGATATGGCTCTAAGATAGCATTAATAGTTTCCAAGATTTTCAGGTAACTACCTGTCTGTCTTCATAGGGTTTAGTACATCACAACGAAAGTTAAATTGTCGAACGCCATAGTTCGACAACGATATATGACCCGGATTCATTGCTGTCGTACTTTACTAATAACTGCCAGTGGAAAACTAACTCTAATGATCTATAGCTGCAAAATAAAAAAGTTACATAAGTGTTGAACTTGACTTGCAGTCGACTGTATCTACATTTTTCATGTGGCTTTCAATTAGTTCTATTAAGGGGGTACCCTATGTGAACACTAGCGCCACTTGGATAAAAAATCATAACTTAGTGGAAACACAAAATATCAAAAATATGAACGATCAAATTGTTTCATTAGTCTTGTTGTATTTTTAGAATTGATAAATTCAGTTATCTATTGTTAATTGTAGTAACAGATAGCGAAAGTGCTAAAAACGGCACTTTCGTTATCTCATACTACACCGTATAAGATTTTATAAAATTCCGTATTTCTAAAAATACTAAAGTATCTACACTTTAAAATTATCGTCCACTTTTTTAATATAAGTATTTAGTTTTTTCGGAGTTATGATTTTTTTTCGAAGTGGTGCTAGTGCGCAGTCAGGTAGCCCAAACAGAGGCGTAACAATTGAGTTAATTAATTTTGGACGGAAATATAATAATAGTTTAATTCCATAGCATAAGTATGACTCGTTGTTATGGTAATTATTAATTAAGTTAATTATAACAATAGTACATACGCGCTAATTATAATGCCCTAACCTGAAATAAGGGATATCCTGTATTTTTTTCGCATTTCTAAGTTCTTAATCTTATTTTTATTAATAGCGTTACACTGTAGTATTTCGCCAGCATCAAGTGGTTTTGCTAAGTAAGTAGCATGAGAAACACCGGCAGCCCTAATCCTAAGACTATAGGGAGCTGTTTTCGGTGAAGGACCCCAGTAAAATCAACAGCTCATATACGTCCACACCGAGGGGCTCGAGCCTACTCTGAATTAGAGCGATTAGGCCTTAGTCGACCATGCTGGCCCAGTACGGGTTGGTTGACTTCACAACCTTTGAATTTCTTCGCAGGAGTGTGCTGGTTTCATCACGATGTTTTCCTTTACCGTAAGAGCGTCGAATAAACGTACATATGAATTCGAAATTCGAAAACACATTGGTACGTGGTAGGGATCGAACCCGCGTCTCCCGGACGGGAGGCAGCGGCCCTAGCCCCTAGACCACCGACGCTCTCCCCTACCACCACATGACTCCGCAGTATCATGATAGCAAAATTACTGAAGCCACGTGGAGCCGTCTAACACCATCAAGAAATGTAAGTAAAGTGTAAGCGATTTGTTATTATGATGAACATAAATTAAAATAAAAGAATTAAAACGAAAACACGATCCGACGTTTCCGAATACTGGGACCAAACGACCAGTTGTTAGGGTTCCGTAGTCAACAAGGAACCCTTATAGTTTCGCTATGTCCGTCTGCCTGTCTTTCTGTCTGTTTGTCTGTCTGGTACACTTAAAGTGAGGGTTTTTTTTTCTTTATTCGCAAGATTCATAGTGGGGGGTTGCCAAAACCATTTATCGATGCTAGTGTAGGTAGGTTAGGTTAGGTTAGAATATTTAGTTTTTTTTAGAGTCGCGCGTCCCCCCCCCCCCTTATCAGCGAAACTGTTGTTTTTGGAATGTAAATAAAGTAGTAGTGCATTACTATGAATGGAAAATTTACAAAAAGAAAATTATGAATTAAACGGAAAGCTCTCAATCACACGGGAGCGAGTCCCTTTGCGACAAGTTTCCTATTGAGACGAGACGTGCTATTCACAATGTGCTATTCTTAATAGGAAACTTGTCGCAAATCGACTCGCTCTCGTGTGACAACTTTCCGATTCCGAGTGAGAGCTTTCCGTGAATAACCCCCCCAGGTTGACGAATAATTGATCAACTTATAAAAGGCACTTGTATTAGTAAGAAATTCCGAACCTAAGTATGTAGTATTAGACAACTACGGACTCCTACATTTTGCGTGGCCCGACACGTACTTGGCCGGTGTTTTGATACATGATATTACCAAATAAAAGCACATGAAACTATAATGATATTACTGAAATATTTTTTTTGGTATTTATACCATATCATTAGTAATACATTACTACACCTAAAAATTTATGTTAATAGTTAAGCGAGGGGCGAAAACTATGTGTGTTTAGTTTTAAAGGTAGGTAACATAATATTTAATTAGGTGAGTATTACAGGTATGTTAATTGTGAGACCACTTGTCGACTGAGGCCCAAAAAACAAATTATGATGGGAATTTTATTATCTTACCAAGGCCAAGTGCACACGTAAAACAAATGTCATCGATCCTACAATAATCGCACGAAATCGCATGTAAATCATCATCAACTTAAATATTTCATGATGCAAATGATTAGATTAAGAATGTGCACTGGAAATAATGCTCTGTCATCATTTGTATTATTAAGCCGTTAATTCGTTGGTTTGCGAGACTAACGGATGGAAGTCGTTATAACGATAATCATTGTCGACTATTTCCATTTCCATCCGTTGGTCTCGCAAACTAACGGATTAATGGCTTAACAATACAGATGACAGAGCATTTTTTCCAGTGCACTATAAAATAATATGACCAATAAACTATTAAGGGTTACTCCAAGGTTTGTGGGTTTAGTTATCGCCATCAACCCTACAACCCACACGACGAGATGATGATCTTTATTAATTTTGAATAATAAAATACTCTATTTAGTACGTTGGAACTGAAATTTCATTTGTTTTAAGTCCTTTGCAAAAGTGATCGGCTCATGAAACTGGTTCTTTCAAAAGGAACAAAAGCTGTCAGATAAAAAGAATTGCATTTCCCATAGTAAAATTAGCTTGCCGCGCGGCTTTTTACGAAAGGGCCATTTTTTTGTCGTTTAATGTTTCTTAGGGAAAATTTATCAGTTTTGTGGACAGTTTAGATCACACTTTTCTTTTCGCGATTCACATTATGGTATTTTCAGTAGCGAAGCAGCAACATTTTGTCGCACTGCTCACCGCGACAAAAGTATGTAGTGTGTATTAAGCCTTATAGAAAACAAAAAATAGATTCACGTTTTTTACGCGTGTTCAGAGTAGGTATAAACAAAGCTATTTGGCAACCGTGTCAGAGGAACATTTTGCGATCTTCAATATTATTATTTTCTTGTTATACAATTGTGTTTTTATAACTATTATTAAATATTATTTTGAGTCAGATATTGTTAGAACTGGCACATACCTTAGCTTTCCGGTTTCCGATTCGGACGCTCTCGTGAACGCAAAATAATATCTCTAAAATATACATAGAAAATGGTCCGTCATATCATCTTCGTTCGAAATTTTCCTAACGGAATTTTTTCGTTCGTTCATTTCGAACGAAATGCGTGTGATTTTTATTATGTTAAGAAGTTGTTAAAAAGTCTTTAATATACAATTTTAAAGAAAACAAAAAACAGTCTAGATTATTAATATCTGAAATTATATTACTGGACAGATGTTGATAAAAAATCAATGAAGAATAAAAAAAAAAAACCTTTAATTTCACCTTACATTATCCTTAACGGCTCAACTGTATCTTAGAAAAGCAAACAGTCAATCTGATTTACAAATAAACACCTTGTTTTCCTCATTGACTAATGTTACTCGTATTTACATAACATGCAATAGTGTTGTAACCAGCCCCCTGCTTCCGCACATCCGCTTCTGTGAAATATTTTTACACTTAAATTCTTCTTGCGTGTCGATGGTAACAATTATATTTTTCCCTCCTAAAACTGAGCAATACGTTAGTGGGGTCGTTTGTGATATAACTCCTGAAGAAAGCCAGATATGGGGCATTAGGGACAGACAAATAAGTCATACTCCAGGGAGGGACGCTCTTCAAACGCTGATGTTTTATGAAGTGGAAGTGTATTTCCATTTGCAAGTTCTCTTTTGTTCTGCCAACTTAGCAGCGTAGTCTTCTGAGAGCTTCCCAGGCCGGACATTGCAAATGTCTCGGTGGCAGTCCACAAGTGGAATAAATAACGGAAGAGCATAACTCTCTAAAAGTGTTTGTACGTAAACACTTTCTTGCACAATAAAAAACAAATAGTGACGAAAATGGTGACTTGCCCGTCTCTTGGTTGTCTCTCTGCGCACTTTCAAAGATGCCTAAAGATTATGGTTTCAGTTCCGGCGTCGAATTTTTTTTATAATGAAAAAGAAAGTGAGCATAAATAATCATTATTATTTGCTTATTATTTTTTATGCAAACAAACATGCTATTATCATTTTCAACACACAGTTTAGGTTCCGCTTCCGGCATTATATATCAAATGTTTTATTACATCACTAGTGTTAGCCAATCAGAGGCCTCATGTTTATACAATTTTCTCCTGCGAAACACGCGCAGTATGCAAGTTTGACTGCTTCCAAGAAATAGGATAAACACAAGGATGTGGAAATTCCGTAGACAATAATATAGATACTAAAAAAATCTACTAGCTATATATACTATATACTAGATATATACTATTACCTGATATTTGAATCTGAATTGACGACGGTATGATTTTTACAAATAATATACATGAAAGAATGAATAGTACATTACTGCCGCGGCCGCAAAATTAGTTATTGCTGGACGAGAGCAGGCGAGGACTTTTATTGTGTACGAGTCCAGCAAGAGTTATTGCGGCCGAGGCTTGTATAGTGATTTTCTCTGAAATATGCGAGGAAATTACAAAATACTAAAAATATTGTGGTACCTTGAATTTAGATGTCTACTTGTATCGCACTAAACTTATAAGTTCTAATCATTATCACTTTCTACTTTGATTTCTTGAACCATTCATTGTTATATTATTTTCCCAATTCAATGATTAGTTAACTCCATCATGAAAAATAAGTAACAAAAAAATACATAGTACGATAAAAATAAAAGCGACGAAAATTACAAACAAACCGCCATATTGTGCACTTTTCTTCTTATTTTTGTGCCAGTGTCATACAGAGCATACAGCCAACTCAAATTACTACGAGTCGTGTACGATTCATATAAAATTTGAATTTTTCTCCGACACGCTCGAAAATGTGATCATTACTGAAAAAAAAAAACAGTACGCGAAGTGACTTATTTTTGGACGAAACATTGCCCCATACAAAACAGCGGCCGGTAATGTGCCCTCAAACGGCCTAGGCCGGCAAAGTAACTATCGTTCAGAAATTTCAATGTTTTTGAGTCTTTTATACTCTTCATAAGTTTTAATGTTCTAAAATGTTTTATTGCCATAACAACATGAACAACATTTTACAAATAACACCAATCGACCGAGCGAGCGCGAAGCGTCTCCGTTTCAACTTGGCCAAAATAGTTTTTGTATGATCAGCCATTTAAAAAAAATATTCGTGAGGTCTACTGCTCACAGAGTCACTAGTATATAAGTAGGTAGGTATACGCTGACATGTTGTCGTGGTAGTGGTTAAGAGGACATGGCAGAGCTTATAATATGCTGAATTGAATGGCAGTTTGCGCCTTAGTCCAACCCAGCGCTAATTTTCAGCCAATGGTGTTTTGTAAATGCGTCGAGGAGTCAGAACAAAAGAAATAAAAGTTGAAAAAGCCAGCCTCACAGGTACTCTGTCTGTGGTGCGGTGTCACGTATGTGTATATTTGTGTGTGTGTGTGTGTGTGTTGCGTTAGTGTGTGCATAAATACATAATATTAGAATTAAGGAGTTATATCTTTAAGAGCGCTCAACGAAAATATATTCTTAATTTGAAGTAATTCGAGGCACTCGTGCATGATAAAGGACAGGATGAAACCTAACCTAAAAGTCTAAAAAATATGTTGTCAAAACTGTGTCTATTATCTAGTTATTACCTTATTTCACGACAGAGCAGTCAAGCGAATGACAAAATAGGGCCGTGCTGTAATTTGCAGGGTCTATGCACTCGTCCCCGTGATCTTGATAGAGCGCGCGCTTCAGAGTGAGAACAGCAGGCACGGATGGGAACATTAAATCGTTCCGTCAGCAAGCCCCTAGTAGTTATCATCGAGTACCAACGGCGTAAGCGTCTTAGACAAGTTTGTATTTCAATAATTAGACAAATATGATATGCTATTCTAAGAAAAATTGTGAAATATCCAGAAAAATATTGCAAAAAATCACGACACTTGCCTACTGAAGCTGCCTACGCTGCGCACCAGGTGATCCGTGCGATATGCTTGCTTTATAATACTCTAAGCCTTTAAGCCGGTCACAGCTATAGTTATAATATTATATTATCGCTATATACCTATACATATACACCGTGAAAAACTGGCTGATTTCAGTCCATTAAACAGAACAATTTTCCCCAATGAACTTGAACTGACTGGTGAAAAAAAATGCACCACCCATAGTAATTTAGATAAGATAATATTTTAAACTTGAGATTTATAGATAAAAGGAATATCAAGATTGTTTAAGAGTTTTCACCAGAGATGTGCGAGGAAGATGAGCGCATATCTCTCTAAGAAAAGACATTGTATGCAATTACAATTTATTATTTATCATCATCATCATCATCAATAGCTCATATACAAAAAATATAAATAAAATATTGTGACACCGTACTTAAACTGAAATATAATATTAAAGCAACGTCTGTGAGGTCTGACGACGTCTGTGACTGAAATATACTTAGCCGTGCGTGTGGTGACGGCAGAGTAGAATACATTTGTCACCAACCCCTACTCCTCCCGTGGGTGTCGTAAGAGGCGACTTAGGGACTACACATTGAACAGGGAACGGGCAGCAGCGCTCTCTGATACAGTAACCTTTTAATCTGCGATCTCCAACCCGCCTGCCAAGCGTGGAGATTATGGCAAAACCCTCCACTTAAGTGGAGGAGGCTCATAGTCTAGCAGTGGACTGTAGCGGGCGGGCCGTTGATGAACGTCTGTAACGAGCTTAACAAGCGCAAAAGCGCTGCAGTGTAGTTAGGCCTATACCTATACAGGAGTATACCCCGTGACATTAATGCTACAACAATAGGGGATCGGACTACTTTTTTTAAATTTTACTAATCCAAACTTCTTAGTTTCTGCTATCGAACACTAAAAGAATTTTTGCTCTATCTTTATAATTGACCGAGTTATAAAGGTTTGAAATTCAAGATTAGACAGAGAGGCACATACCCACTTGTGACGTCATTTGTTAGTAACGCCATATAATCTCCATACAAAAATCGTTTTAGAAAGAGACAGACATATTTAAATTTGAAAAAATCACTGTAAATTCATTTTTCAACCGATTCTATTTTTTCTTCGCGAATCGTCTGCTACTAATCTATATTTTAAAAATAATAAATAAAATATGGTTAATTCATAAAATATGGTGAACAGTCCGATCCCCTATTACAATTGTAAGTACTAATTAGTGTGATGCTACAATACAACTAAGACTACTAGTTATGCTAAGCAATTATGCGTATATAATAATTTCTTGCGCTTCGGTATGGTTTTAAGTACCTATTAAATGTCTCTAGAAACGATAATAACAAGGCAATCTTTTTTATTTACGTACTTATAAATTATGTCCCTACCATAAAATAGGCCCGACCCCTTACATCATGAGCAAAGTGCACGAGAATATGCAATTTGCTCATGATGTAAGGGTCGGGCCACACTTATCGACGGCGATCGACGGTTTGCCTATACAAAACGCGCGCATATTATGTAAATCCTTTCGCATCGACGTCGAAAGGCGCGCGCGTTTTGTATAGGTAAACCGTCGATCGCCGTCGATTAGTGTGGCACGACCCTAAATCGAACCGCGACCTCCCGGACTAAACCCCACCATGTACCAACGTGTTCTGACGCGCAATTATAGATACCTCAATCAATCAATCAGCCTATTGCAGTCCACTGCTGGACGTAGGCCTCCGCCAAAGCGCACGATCACCCGCTTTCCTCATCCAGCCACCACCAGCGACCTTCCTCAGATCATCAGTCCACCTGGCAGGGGGGCGTCCCACTACGTTTCTCGAGGCGTGGTCTTCATTCGAGAACCCGTCTGCTCCAACGCTCATCGGTTCTGCGACAGACGTGGCCAACCCACTGCCACTTCAGCTTGCTACATTTCTGGACGATATCAACTACCTTGGTCCTCTGCCGGATGATTTCGTTTCGGATTTTATCCTGTAGCGAAATACCAAGCATAGATCTTTCCATGGCTCGCTGAGTGACATGTAGCCGATGGGCCAGCTCTTACCGCTTGATAGATACCTATAATACTTCATTTCAAGTAACCTTTGGAAACAAGACAAAATATATGGCAGAAAAAAGGTTGTTCGTGATTCACACTTGACATCTAATCGAGATTGACATATGTCTGGAAATGTATCCTAATATTTTTCCAATGTTAGGTATCTGAAACGTCGCTTTATAATAAATTATAAGCATTTATTCACTTTTATTTTTTCATACAGGTATCTTTTTTTGTATTAAAATTTCCTGTTGTCACTTATTCAATTACATTGAGCATTACCGTCATCTCGTCAAAGAAATAAAACTACAGTTTTTATAAAAATAACTCAAAGGTCTACATTTTAATATTCAAAATAACGCAGTCATTCGTCCTTGTTTTAATGCGACCAATAATTTATTAACACCCTAGGTATGTATTCTACTCATTACACAACTGTATTTCTATTTTTCATTACTCATACTTTGAAAGTAGGTCTGAAGTTGTCTGAGGAGCGGATCGAAGTTAAAAAGCTCAGCTGTCAAATTATAAAAAAAAACTAGTTCTCATTTCACATTTCTATTGAACTATGTTCTATCTTTCTATACACCCACTCAATAACAGCGCAATGTTAAATTGAAATAACATAAAGTTAAGTATTAATTAAAGAATATATGACTTTATTATAATTGACTTTCAACTATTTCTTTAAAATAAAATAGGTTTGGGCAAAATATTTACCATTTTTCAATGATGGAAATGAAAAATAATGGCTCAAAAGCTGGCCGGCTCGGCCACAAAAAAAACAACAGTGATTATCATTTTGTTTCTCGAGTTGTACGTCAGATTCAGAGCAAGTCAGATCTCGATCTATCTCGCTTATTCCAACCAACGACTCGTAAAACAAAACGTTTCTTAGTAGAGTTGGCTCTTGTTTTTCCTTACTTTCACAAAGCTTTCACACGTGAAGGCCACGTCACACGGGCTTGTAGTTCGCGTCCGTTGATTGACATTTTTGCGCGTTCACTCACGCACAATTTCGCATTCAAACGCACAGCAGCGAGCGGTGGCCTTATGTTTATTGATGTCTTTAATACTTCCTAAAAATATGTTGACATCATCATCATCTTTTCACTACCCACTGCAGGGCATAAGCTTCCTCTTTTTCGTGCCAACCTTTGCGATCCTGTGGAACCTCAGCCAAGTCTCTCCAGCGACCCGCTCTATATCATCGACCCAATAGTTGCAGGTCGACCGGATCGTCTTTTCCCCTGGAAAAATATGTTACAGATTTTGAAACATGTTTCTTTGTGTTTCCTTAATTTATTCATAAAAAAAGTTGTCGAAGGAAAGTTGTTCAGTTTCATGGGCTGAAACACAAAGCTAGGGTAAGTATAGTTAAGTCAGGCAGAACTACCCGAGTTTTTTATAAACGTCAAGTGAAGTATAAAATATTTTGGTCATTCTATAGTATACTGTTTGTTATAAGCATTATTACTATACAGCATGAAATTTACATCGTTTTGTTCCCGCCGTGTAGTGATAGTACCCGTCAAACTGAACAACTTTTCACGAAAAAAAAATTTCCTGCGACAAAAACATTTTGGTTTCTCCATACAAAGTGAGACTCCCGACCGACCCATTTTGTATGGAGAGACCAAAAATTTTTTGTCACCGGTTTTTTTTTTTTCGTGAAAAGTTGTTCAGTTTGACGGGTACTATCACTACACGGCGGGAACAAAGCGATGTAAATTTCATGCTGTATGCTCACCGGCACATCTAACCGCCCACCCTTGTATTTCGGGTTTTATATTACAATTTGTGATACTACGTATAAGTATTCGTTACGCAGCCGTGTTCCAACCTTCACTGTCTCACTATGTATTAAGATTGTTACCTTTCAGAATGGCCAGGGCGTAGGAGAATTGGGATAATTTAGATTTTACCGTCTGAATCTGACTCTTCCAGGTGAATGCCTCATAATTATATAAGTTTAGCTGACTCGGCAAATGTTGTCCTGCCATTTTTCCCAACACTTACCCTACACTTACCCTGCGCAATTTTCTCATTTTTTAAATTGGATCCAAATATATGATTAAATTAAAATAACATTTAACATTTTTTATTTTACAGAAATAGTAGCCCTGGTCAGTAATCTCTTCTATCGATTGGTACAAACCACATCGAAATCGGTGCAGCCGTTCTCTAGTTATAAAAGGACAAACATTCAGTTTTATATAGTAGAATTTCGACACACCTATAATCTAGGCGTTTTAGCGCTGAGCCTATAATAAATAACTTTTAAAACGTTTCCGGTATATAATTGCTAGTTTATTAAAAAACCAATCTCATAAGTTTATTGTTAACGCAAACAGAATCTGTTCTATTTCTGTACGAATTTAATTACGATACGACACAAAAAATAGTCGGCCATTTTGCCGTTTATCACTTTGCGAATTAAAGAGCTGTTGTCAACATTTCAAAACATTTTAGCTCATTTCCGGCTTGAATTTATCGTTGTAATTATAAATAACTTCGTTGTTTGTTTAAAAATACTTCGCAATGTCAATAGTTTCAAACAGAACTTTATCGAAGAAATCCTTCCGTTTTGTCTTGACATGCAATTGTTTTTGATATGATTTGAAATTGTTATCAGCTCCAAAACTCATTAAAACACCATGTTGTTTTTACACTATTATTTTTTATAAAAATATAATTACTACTATAAAGTTTTAGTTTTATAGTTCCTGTTAGATAAAAAAGGATGTAAACATAATATTTTTTGTTGGAGTTATGGTTGGGTAGTTCAAGGTCGGTTGCTATTGTAATCACTAATTGAATCAGGTAACTAGTTAAAAATACGTTGATACCATTATTGTTAGGGTTTTAGCTATATGTCCAATTATATCAAATTTTAGTTTTCTAGACTTTCTGTTACGAGTCTTTACCGACCGATGTAACTAGTACCTATGGATGAGCTGAGAATGAAAAATATTTTTTGTAAAATAGTTACAAATAGGTAAGACATAAATTAGAATTGCAGTCAAAATCTGAGTTTAACAATTTTGTATTTAACTTTTCCTAATTTAATTGGTTAAAAATAAAGTATTACTACTTCAATAATTATGAAGCAGAAATATATACATACACACATATGTAAAAAACACCATTTATTAACGTTAGAGAACCGGCGATCTATAGCTGATGTTATCTTCTTGATCAAAATTGTCCATGGTCTCATTGATAGTCCTGAGTTACTTTCCCTATTGAATTTTAACATCCCTGCTAGATCACTTCTCAAGTATGATTTACTTCATTTAAAACCTTGTAATACTAATTACAGATCGAATACATTTATGTTGCGAGCAGTTAAGACTTTCAATTCGTTGTCCGGCAAACTTGACTTAGATTTATTCAATAAGACTGTGAGTCAGTAAGGCGTCAACTTACTAGTCACATCTTTACATTGGTTGATTAATTGTAATTCCTACATAGTCTATAAATTTGTGCGCTGCGGTTCTCATCTGCGGATTTATTTTTTGGTTTTTTGTTTAATGTTTCAATTTATGTTTTGTGGTGTTGGTAAGCTGGTGCTTAATGTACTTACTTGTCACGTGAATGTCTTCTTGGCAAGGGCATCACACACGGCAGCTATAATATATATTATAGCACGAGGCAGCCAGCTCTCTCGTCGCCATTCACTTTCACGCAAAGCGAGGGTCAAACAAAATGGCGAATCTATCAGTGACCGGCCATTCTGCTTGACCCCCGCTTTGCACACAAAGTGAATGGTGATGAGAGAGCTGGCTGCCTCGTGCTATAATTATAATAGCTCCGTCTGTGACGGGCTTAAGTCTCAACGTAGTTTAATTTTTTTACCTAGTTCTATCTGTGGGAACCTTTAATTGGTTTAAAAGTTGCAATTGTATTAATTATTTAGATTTAATATAACTGTTGGTTCTCCTGTTAAATACAAAATAAAATAATATATATATATGAGATTTCGTTAGCAGACGTTATCTGTAACAATAATAATCTATATTACTACTTTGGGACTCTCTAGAATGATGTTCATCGAAAGATTTTGTTTATGATCTCGTCTGAGCACTTAGTCAGGATTACGTGCGCCCGCGCATCTAATTCGTATATACGAGCGAATAACACGGAATGTCTCCCTTGAATTCTCCGACATTCTAATTAGGTACCGAAAAATATCACGACACGTGTAGCTATCATCATCAACAGCAACAGCATAAACGTCTCAACCGAGTGGCTCGAGCCTACCCTAATTTATGGCGATCAGGCCTTAGTCGACCACGCTAACCCAGTGCGGGTTGGTCGACAGCACACACAACCTTTTAATTTCTTCGCTGGTACTTTGTCTCACTCAACTATAATGCGTTGGCCTCGTCGCAGAACCGACGAGTGCTGGAGCAGTCAACAGTCGGTTTTCGAATGGAGACCACGTCTCGGGAAACGTAGTGTGGAACGCCTCCCTGCCAGGTGGACTGATGACCTGAGGAAGGTCGCTGGTTGTGGCTGGATGAGGAAAGCGGGTGATCGTGCGCTTTTGCGTGCCCTTGGGGAGGCCTACGTCCAGCAGTGGACTGCAATAGGCTGATTGATTGATTCATTGAACTTTAAATTGGCTAGCCTTCGTGGGCCGACCGGTTGACCGTTTGGCTATCAACAACTAGGTTCCGGGTTTGAGTCCCGGTTGGGACTCTATCAAACTAAATCTATTTGTAAGATTTTATCCAGTTCGGTTAGGACATTGAAGGATGAATCACCTGACTGTCTGAAAAAAAGAGAGGATTCTGTGATTGGAAGGCACTTCAAGTCGTGGGTGGATATTCTGCGGCTGCATAATATCCACCCGCTGATAGGGGCTGCGATATACAGAAGATGTGGATTGTGGTTACACGAGCCATATCAGTGGCTTTTGCCGGTTCAACACTGGGGCCTATTTAATAAAACTTACAATTACAATTTGCAGTACATTGCGCAGCCGATACATCAAAAAGATAAATGTTTATAATTTTGTTTGGTTGGCTACGCAGTGTACTTCGAATTGTAATTGTAAGTTTTATTAAATAGGCCCTTGTTTGTGAGTTAAGTTGCCGACATTACCTTCACGACGAAGGTACAAATTAAGTTTTCTGCTAGTGATACTGTGAATTGAAAAGCGGCGCTAGTAGTAATATAAATGGTTTTCTAACCAATCATTACAACTCTGAAATTTGACATTTCCATAGAAATGGTTGTAGTTCCAATTTTGGTCATTTTACAGATACGATGGTATGGTAGGTCTGTGGTTGGGAAGCAATCGGATTGCCACTGCGCTGGCATCCGGCTTTACATGTTTTACGCTCGGTTGTGTCTGTTTGTTAAGGGCCGCGGAGACGGTCAAACGGTTTGACTCAAACCTTACGTGTTTGATCAAACCGTTTGAGGTCGGTTTGAACGGTTTGTCAAACGGCTCTGCGCAGTCCAAGCGTAGTCTGATTCTGTACGCTATCATAATTACACTTCTGACGCGTCAAACACAACAAAAATATGAAATTGCATCAAACATGCTTCAAACACGTAAATGTTTGACAAACCGTTCAAACCACCTTTGTAAACGATCAAAATGGTTTGGTTTAAACCAAACTTTACGTGTTTGAATCAAACCGTTTGACCGTCTCCGGGGCCCGTTACTATGCTATGTACATGTTTTGTTTTTGGTTTGATGTGTGCTGTAAATAAATGTATTCTTATTTATTTATCTTATTGTTATGTTATCTGGCCCAGGCCGATCTCGACCAGCACACGACATCACCCTAATATTCTATTCCATTGAACAAACATGAAGCAGATTTCCACTCAACTACAGCAAGTACATACGAACGAATCTAAAATAAAACATTGTTCCTAGATTGCTCCCAATATAGATCGTATAAATCTGTCCATTCTGAACAGTGTCGTACGCGCAGCCCAAATGATGTTCATTTATTTAATGGTGTCAACGGTCTTGTCCAAATTGCGTGACATAAAAAATACTTTATTGAGTTGGTTTAGTATACGCATTTTAGAAGTATATAGCTTGCGTTCTCTAACTAAATAAATGTAATATTATTTTTCATCGTCATAAATAACTTTGAAAAATGATTTCGTTTATCGGAGGATGTCCGAAGGATGTCCGGCTGTTTTCAACCGATTCTCATGAAATTTTGTGAGGTGCGGTGGTTCGATAATTAAATAGAATTTTTAGTCGATTCAGTAGTTCGAAATTTTTCAAAATGGTGGAGATATGGGGGTTGAAAACGAAAAAAAAGGATAAAATAATAAGGACGGACGGACACTTAAACAAACTCCCTAGGCCTAAGGCTCAGTTTTGGATGCAAATAATCGCGAGTACATAAGTATTGTACTATAGGTCGAAAGACGAAAAGTAATTGCGTATATGGCGGTCTAACATTTAAATACATTATTTTCATTATTAACTAAATACAGCCTCCGTGGCGGAGTGATCGAGATTTCGGCGCCAGTTACGAAGGTTCTGGGTTCGATTCCCGTTGGGGAAACTGTCAAGCTAAAATCTCCTTGTGAGACTTTCCCCAGTTTGGTTAGGAGATTGCAGGCTGAATCACCTGATTGTCCGAAAAGGAAGATGATTCCGTGCTTCGAAAGGCACCCCGGCTACTATCTAGTCGTTACATGAGTCAAGTCAGTGGCCTTTGGCGGCTCTATAACACTGACACCAGGGTTTGTGAGGTTGGTTGTCGACCTTACAACCCACACGATGGTGATGATGATTAACTTTATAGCCGATGTTTATGTTTATTTGTTTTAAAAGGCCTACTGATCTAGGTTTTTAATTAGTTTAGAAGCTAAGCAGGCACTATAATTAAACTATCCTTGAAATTCTTAAAACAACTGCCAGTCAAAACAACTTTTTCTAGACGAAACAAGTTTTTTTCGACATGCACTATCGCAAATTTACCACTTGCTGGCATTTCGCACAGCAGGGGACTCGCATACCAGTAACTAGCATGCCACTAGCACTGCTACTGACCTTATCGAACCAATTAATGAATTATTTTATTTGAGAATAAACATCATGGTCTGAGATTTTTGTGCGTTTTACTGCTAAAACAAAACATTACCGAAAACCGGTATGAAGGTAACGTTGTAAGACATCTCGTTTTTCTTAATTTAGGACTTTAGGTAAACACTCATCAGAAATATAAGAACATTTTAAGATTTTCGTGGTTGTTCACTACACTAAGATTGTCACAATTTTCGGGTTTTTTACCACGGTTATATTTAATATTGTTACCTCGATATTTCGGAACGGTTGCACGCTCCATGGTAACAAACCCGAAAAGTGTGACAATTTTTAACCATCAGAAACATTTTATTTGTTGGACATCACAACACAGAACACATACATAAAGAATACTTAATCGGATGTATAGGTATACTTAGCCGTGTGGTGACGGCAGAATAGAATACATTTGTCACCAACCCCTACTCTTCCCGTGGGTGTCGTAAGAGGCGACTTAGGGACTACACATTGAACAGGGAACGGGCAGCTAGCAGCGCTCTCTGATACAGTAATCTTTTAATCTGCGATCTCCAACCCGCCTGCCAAGCGTGGAGATTATGGCAAAACCCTCCACTTAAGTGGAGGAGGCTCATAGATAGTCCAACAGTGGACTGTAACGGGCCGTTGATGATATGATTTGAACTATCAATGATATATATAGACTGGTGCATTAAGTGCATATCTGAGTGCATAGTTCAATGATAATCGCCTATTATCAGAACATTATAGACAAGTTATTTACTGAAGTGAATAGTTGCGGTCATTCGAATGACTCACAATAATCTAATAGATAGCCCACACTGAGTGGTTTGTTTGGCGATTAGGTATAATTTTACTAAATAAATAAATAATAATAAATAAATATGTGGTGACATCTTCACACACGGCCATCTGATCCCAAACTAAGCAGAGCTTGTACTATGGGCACCAGACAGCTGATATACATTACATAAATAGATAAATATACATAAACAACAACCAGACACAAGGCAAACACAAGTGCTCATCACACGAATGTTTGCTCTGGGCGGGATTCAAACCCGCGACCCTGTACGTCGGAGGCAGATACACTGCCACCTGGGCTACGGAGCCGTATTTACTAGCAACCGCAACGTCTTCCCCGTGGACAACAGTATTTTAATGCACATTTTTTTTTTCTTATCCATTATATCTAAAACTACACGTTCAAAACCTAGGCGAAGAAGGTATTCCAGTTTTTCTTTTCTTTTTGTTTTATTTCGGTTTCAGTTAATTTATCTGTTTTCTCACAATTTTAATGAAAAATGTCGTACAACACCTACACGGGTTTTAAGGTTATTAAAAACTTTTCCTTCAAGTAAAAACTCTTGCCTTCGGAAGTCATATAATTACATAACAATTTAACAGTAACCTTACGATCCCGGTGTCGTAACGTAATGTAATATTAGTACGTCATACGATGAAACTGCCAATCTGCTTAGTAAACTTATTTTTTTTACTAAACAGTTTTGATATTTATAAAAATTCAGTTGATTGAGGACGAACAGTTCAAACTGCCATGAACAATAAAATAAAATAAACGCAGCAAAGAATTTTACTCTAAATATAAGTTATTCTGAATTCATTTAGTAAATGTTATATTGCTTTTTAAGTTCCTTATTAAAATTGTAATGTTGATACGAGTATAATGTGCCAGTAATTAAATAAATTTAAAAACAATAATTGTAATGCGATGCCAATAAAAAAATTAAGATTTAAAAACAGATTTAAAACTAAAAGCATGTACCTTGTTTTTGTGGTTTTTTAATTAGATACGGTACTTTACGAACCTGACATTTGAAATATTCTTAATGAATATCTTTACTAAATTATTATTTGCCTAACAATTTTACTCCTTTTATTTTTGTAAGTATGATCGAATTACCTAATCTATTATATACTAGGGGTCCGCCCGGATCCGGATGTAATGTCCCAGATCACACATCGGAAATTTACAATTCTGTCATGTTTCAATTGAGAGAGAATAGATGGAGATTGGAGACAGAAAACATCATAGGTAAATAAGAAAGTGCGATCAAAAATAAACAGTACGACTGCGTCGGTGCCAAATCACTATCTTGATAGAATTAAGAGACTGGCTGCACAGCCACTATTCAAATTTAAAAATAGAATTGAACGAATCTCGAATGTAGCAAAACAAAAACATTTTAGCGCGGAATTTGTCATGCGTTGTTGTGTAGCTGGCCGGAACGTCGTCGTCGTCGGACGAAATTCGAAATTGGAATTGTTTTGAATTTGTCAGTTTTCTAAACGGAACATAAGACGTTGATCACTTGATGAGAGGATCGTGCGCGCAGGTCGTTAAATTTAAAAAGAAAACTGCCATTTTATGCGATATAGACAAGATAAAAACATGAAAATTTTATTTAAATTTAAAACATGCCAAGTGTTCCTAATAGAATGTAAATATTAGCCCGTGAAAAGACCTTTTGTTTGCCACAGGGTACATTGAAAGAAACCTTTTTAAATAACTAAGTACCTACCATTACAATACGAGTAAGCTTGTAAAAGAACCATAAAGATCGGTTACTTTCGAAGTGGTAGCTACTTTCGAGGAGGAGAATTTTCAAAGCAACGCTATATCTAAAAATATTTTTTTATGCTATAAGTAGGTAGGTATCTAAGATTTGTTTTGATCCGACGATCTTCTGAAGGTCGTGGGAAGCCGCTAGATGCGGGTAGTGAAGTGATCGGCCATTGTGGACATCTTAGGAAAAGCCTTTGTCCAGAAAAGGATGGATTTCGGCTGAAATGGGGGATCGGACTGTTCACCATATTTTATTCTTAAAATATAGATTAGTAGCAGACAATTCGTGAAAAAGAAAACAGAATCGGTTGAAAAAGGAATTTACAGTGATTTTTTAAAGTTTCAATATGTCTATCTCTTTCAAAAACGATTTTTTGTATGGAAATTATATGGCGTTACTAACAAATGACGTCACAAGTGGGTATGTGCCTCTCTGTCTAATCTTGAATTTGAAACCTTTATAACTCGGTCAATTTTAAAGATAGAGCAAAAATTATTTTAGTGTTCGATAGCAGAAACTAAGAAATTTGGATTTATAAAATAAAAATATTGTAGTCCGATCCTCTATTACGATTGTCGTTTTTTTTTTAAATTTACTTGTATTTTGGCAACACTGCTCAATTGTTGGTCGGTAGTGGACCAATTATTGATGATATGGCATCACTTGCTGCCCAATTGTTGGTCGGTGGTGGACCAATCGTTGATGAAATGGCAACACTTGCTGCTCAATTATTGGTCGGTGGAGGACCAATCATTGAATCGGACCAATCACGGCTTAGCAGGGTTGCCGCTCAGAATTGTGGCGGGAATGAGTTTTTGGGACGTGCTTGTCTGGCGCGGAAGCGGACAGTTCGTTGTCGACGCTTGAGGTGTGTGGTTGGTCTTAACTCATACCAGCCATCTTGCAGTATTCAGTTGAAGCGTTTGTTTGTTAATAGTAATAATTAATATATATCTATTATTAGTTATAGTCTAAATAAGTGCAATTAGTTGAAAAACTAGCAATAAATCTTGGTGTTTTGGAATACCTGAGTTTAATTTTATAAAACGATGATGATAATGATCAAACGTAAATGGACTTGCGAATAGTAAATTACCCTTAAAAGTTAAAAATATAATATAACGTAAATGCTTAAATAAACAGCCTATTTATTCATTAAAAATTATTTAATGTACCAAAATACATATCACATTACTATCATCAAAGTATAATCTAAAACCTATTAACGGATACATTAAAACTAATTCATATGTTAACGATCGTATCAGATTAAGCGATACATATAACAAATAGAGACACAGACACAACTGCTAAAATATTAAACAGCGTGTAAAGCTTAGCTTCTCTGTTGTATGTAGTAGTATATACGTGGCAATGTGCGACGGTGGGGTGGGCATCTTCGAATAGAGACAAGGATTTCTCAGGGAAAATCATATATTATCATTTTATCAATGTTCGTCTTTACACATCAGAAAATCCAATTAGAATCTGCTCTTTTACTCACGTCAAAACTTATTTTCTTAATTCAAAAATAATCTAAATGTTTACGGCCAGCAACAGCCAAGGAGGCAAAGAGGTGTAGGTATGCACTCATACCTAACACAATGGCCTAGATTCGGGATGTCATGCTCTAATAAGGGCATAGCTGTCAGTTTAAGAGATTTTTAAGTCGCATGTTTTAAGTGCTCTCTAAAATTGTGCCATCGACACGGCCATAAGGTTCTAATTCGATGTTTGACAGCTCTAATATTAGAATGGCCATCTAATTACGGTAGGTACACCACCCCCCCATGGTTTTTAAAATAAAAAAAAAATGTTATTTTTAATTTTACTCTAAAAATATTCGTTCGTTTTTCTTTCTAATCGTTTTCAGTGTACTTTTTTCCTTTACCTAATTGTTTGTGTTTGAAGCAGAATAACTTTACTGGGCTTTAAAACTAATAAGAATTCGATATAAATGTTAAATTGCTAACGGACACATTAAAACTAATTCCTATGTAAACGACAGTGATCGGTAAGAATTTGAACAACAACATTAATGAGGTGATTGAACTCCTGCGTCTACGCATCGAGGAGTGTCAACAATGTCAATGTCAAGTTGAACCTACTGGTCTATAAAGAGAATTTTGTTTTGAGCGGACCTTAAAAATTAAAGAAATTTTGAGAGCGGTTTGAATACAAGTTTTGTATATACTCGTTTTAGCGTTTTTGTTTTGTAAATCTTAGGGTAACCATTTAAAAATTTGAAAAGTCCGGACAAAAAGCCGGACATTTAAATTTTAAATAAAAGATCGGACGTTTAGTTAAATTAGTTTTAGTTAAATGTAAAACGTCCATAGTAAGTAATACTAACATTTATTATGTAAACTGTTTATATATAACTCATTCAGTGCACAAATACCTGAGTTATAATCTAGCCTAAATACATAAAACTGATATATTATTTCATAAGTGATTGTAACTTGTTTTGTGAGCCTTAAATAAATTAATATAATAAAAACTTATCGTGGTTATGGAATCGAGAGGAGGGATTGGTATCGATTCACATAGTCACACTCTAATCCTTAATTTAAGGTCGTCAGTCCTTTTCACCTTTTAAAGATTAAACAGGGACAGGAGATGGTTATCCTCATATTGGAGCTGTTAAACATCGAATTTGAACCATATGGGCGCGTCAATTGCCCAATTTTAGAGAGCACGTAAAACATTCAAATTCATCGCCTCTCTTTCATTTGTCATAAAAACGAAAAGGATAGCTGGATTTTAAAATTAGAATTAAAGCATGGCTTCCCGAATCGAGGCAATTGAATAGAAATTTCTTGTGTATGTATGTTATTTTATTACTTACGAGTATTCCAACGAAATCCAATTTAAAGCCGGACATGTCCGGGGAAAATCCGGACGAATGGTTACCCTATGCTGCCATTTGCCCTCTAATTTTGTCTATAAGTATACTAATTGGTTACCCTTTGCTGCCATTTGCCCTCTAATTTTGTCTATAAGTATACTAATTGGTTACCCTTTGCTGCCATTTGCCCTCTAATTTTGTCTATAAGTATACTAATTGGTTACCCTATGCTGCCATTTGCCCTCTAATTTTGTCTATAAGTATACTAATTGGTTACCCTTTGCTGCCATTTGCCCTCTAATTTTGTCTATAAGTATACTAATTGGTTACCCTATGCTGCCATTTGCCCTCTAATTTTGTCTATAAGTATACTAATTGGTTACCCTATGCTGCCATTTGCCCTCTAATTTTGTCTATAAGTATACTAATTGGTTACCCTATGCTGCCATTTGCCCTCTAATTTTGTCTATAAGTATACTAATTGGTTACCCTTTGCTGCCATTTGCCCTCTAATTTTGTCTATAAGTATACTAATTGGTTACCCTATGCTGCCATTTGCCCTCTAATTTTGTCTATAAGTATACTAATTGGTTACCCTATGCTGCCATTTGCCCTCTAATTTTGTCTATAAGTATACTAATTGGTTACCCTATGCTGCCATTTGCCCTCTAATTTTGTCTATAAGTATACTAATTGGTTACCCTATGCTGCCATTTGCCCTCTAATTTTGTCTATAAGTATACTAATTGGTTACCCTATGCTGCCATTTGCCCTCTAATTTTGTCTATAAGTATACTAATTGGTTACCCTATGCTGCCATTTGCCCTCTAATTTTGTCTATAAGTATACTAATTGGTTACCCTATGCTGCCATTTGCCCTCTAATTTTGTCTATAAGTATATTAATTGGTTACCCTATGCTGCCATTTGCCCTCTAATTTTGTCTATAAGTATACTAATTGGTTACCCTTTGCTGCCATTTGCCCTCTAATTTTGTCTATAAGTATACTAATTGGTTACCCTATGCTGCCATTTGCCCTCTAATTTTGTCTATAAGTATACTAATTGGTTACCCTATGCTGCCATTTGCCCTCTAATTTTGTCTATAAGTATACTAATTGGTTACCCTATGCTGCCATTTGCCCTTGTAACTGAACATCTCATCTCTAAAATAATAATCAAAATTGGCCGTTGATCATCTAGTAGCAGATCCTTACTACGTTGTGAGAGTAACCCAAACTCTTTTAGAAATTTACAAAGTGATCGTCTTTATATTATGTTTTCTAACTGCGGAATTAAACATAGAGTCGCCTACTCAACTTCTATGTTATTCCTATAAACAGATTCGTCCCTATCTCTTGCCCGAACACAGGAGTATCAGTTGCCAGCCGGCAAGCAGCCTACTCCTGATTACCCATGCTCGTGGACTGAAAGAATAAAGTCACCAGGAAATCCCAGCGACTTTATTAAGCAATACTAACTTCGTATTCTGAAAAGAACTTCGAAGTTTATTACTTCTGCAATAAGAGCCCAGATTCCTGAAATGGATCACAAGGATTATTACATGATATATGTAATTTAAAAGGTATAAAAGGATGGCTCCAGGACTGCCTCAGCGAGTCCTTAGAGCCGGCGACGGGTGTGTCGTCTGTAGTTCTGAATAGAACTTCTAGTTCTTAGAGGAACTTTCGTTGAGTGGCATTTCCTCAACAGAATTATCAATAACCAAGTTTCTCTAATGATACTTCCTGGAGACGACTATCCTAGCTCTACGCACCGGGTCACCCTTTTCCTTAAGCTATGCCAACTGTATTGATAAATACGGTTGCATAACCCCTCTGTGTCTTCCAATATACAGTCCGACAGGGGTCTAGTAATATTCAGCATTGACGAGGGGACTAGTTCTAGCTCCCTCAGCTGGACGATTACTAGGACCTTAGAACCCAAGCAAGGCAGCAGACTAGAAGCAAAGACCCGAGACGTACACACAATACAGCAAACCAGCCATCAAAGTATCTACGTGACGAGTGAGAATAAACGCTCCACCAACGCGCTCTCTGTGAGTCACTTCCCACTCTGCCCTTCAGAATGCTCCTGTCCTCCCCTCACCACAGAGGTGTAGGAAAAAGGTTAAAATAATAGACAACCCCGAAGGATTGTCTACAGCGGACTCTGGTGCGCCTTAAGCGATGGAAGGAGACCGAAGTCCCATCGTAGGAAGCCTAAGCTTCATGGAAGGAGACCGAAGTCCCATCGTAGAAAGCATAAGCTTCTCGTGGTAAGCCGAAGCTAGTGGACTACGTCCAATCGATACTAGCCGTAGCGTTCCCGATACGGCTGAGCCGCTGTGGTAACCTTTTGGGAGGCTAATCCCGTCTTCCACCGAAGTGTCCAACGTATTGCGTTCAAGGGTGTGTTTATAGGATAGTCCACACGTGAACCAGCGCCTATGATGGTAAACCATCTTCCAACGAGCAAGCTCGAAGGGATGACCTCACAGCTGCTACTGACTGTGGGTCTCATATCTGGATTGCTCCTGCATACTGGATCTCCGTCTATCTGAACGGTACTGCCAGGGCAGATCTGCTCCAACTTCATATCTCCATATATACATATCTCCGTCGCGCGTCTCCGTGCCTGAGACCGCATATGAATCTAAAGACTCATTTCAGCTATCGCTCTGAATATAGCTTTACAGCCTTCATCATCGCTCGTCCAGTCCACTGCTGGACTATGAGCCTCCTCTCCTTGCAACCATATGTGTCGATATTACATCGCACAGTTGATTCAGTAATAAATCATACATGATGATATTAGCCAGAGCAGTCCACGTCCAGTTTCTCGTTCTCAATTAATAAACTCGTTCCAGTATGCCTCTTCACAGACTTATGTCTTGAAGGAAGCCACTATGTCCTCCGCTACCTCCATTATCGGGGTTAAGACTTGAAAGACTATCATCGACACTAATCAGTCTGAGGTCCACCGCACACGAATGTGGACAAGTCCCCATCCGCGGCTATGTATTCAAGTCGCTGTATGCGTCTTCGGTCAATCAGCGGTTCAGAGCTAGACATACAGTGGTAGCGGCATTCATAGCAGCCCGATGGTTACTCCACATCTTCATAGGTCAGATACGGAAATCTCTCCACAGACTTGCGTCTTGAAGGTAGCCACTAAGATATTGTTAACTCCACTATCGGGGGTAAACTTAGTGTACTTATCACGCCTAGGATGCGACCCATACATCAGCGGTTCAGAGCTAGACATGCAGTGCCAACAATATCATAGCAGCGATAGTTATACCTCGTCTTCATGCGTCAGATAAGGGCTCTCTATGAGATGGTCAAATATAGTGCATTATGTGATCAGTTTGATCCAGCGGCCGTGTCCGCTTTCATTAGGTCATCTAGGTGCGTCAAGCCTATGATTCCCTTGATTTTCATTTTTGACCATCTCGGATGGGATATGTCATCCATAGAGGCATAATTAACCGTTCCCATATCAAACAGGCAGCACGCCAGTCTTCAGGGACCGAAATCCCGTCGAAAGGCAGTGAGAGGCTGTGCAGCGCCTGCGACTTTAGGTTCGGCAATTATTTCACTTGGTTTTCCAAGTATAGACTTATATTAGTCTATTTTTGCACTTTTACAATAATGTCAATTTTCTTGAACTTAACGTTCCGCCAGCCATCTATTCCTAGACGGCCGACTGCCTCCCACCATGTATATTGGCGACACGCAACGACGGTACGCGCTAGGTCAACAGGCCCTTTTCCTAAACTTGTTCGATATTTCTGAAACTCACAATGCGAACGTATCTCAGTCTATGCACCCCAAGTATGCATTTAGTTTTGCATTATCTCTTTTAGTTTCTGAGTTATTAATTTTAGAAATATCAAAAATGTCCAATACAAGAACGTATTAAAATTAAAAACATTCATTACAAGAACGTAATAAAATTAAAAACATTCATTACACGAACGTATTAAAATTATAAAAATTCATTACAAGAACGTATTAAAAAAACAAAAATTCTCTTAATTCGTCTCGAATCTTTTATTATAACTTTCTCTATGTCTTACAACAGACACACGTTGTTCTACATAGTTTTAATTTACATTAGGGTCGGGGAGTTACACCCTCTAATTTTGTCTATAAGTATACTAATTTTAGAATCTAACTTTTGTAATTTGTTATTATTTATGAGATTGTTAATTAAGACCAATTTTTTTCACCTGAAGCACAGGAATCTTCCTAATTCAGGTATATGTTTTACTGTATCCCTATTGGAATGTTTAGTCGGTACTATTATATTGTTTAATAAGTTTCTCAATAAATTATTATTATGGGGAAACTTCTTCAGTTCACCTTTAATTATTATTATTATTATTATTATTATTATTTATTAGATGCTCTTACGGTGAAGAAAAACATCATCGTGAGGAACCCTGCACACTCCTGCGAAGAAATTAAAGGTTGCGTGTGAATTTTGTTTATGTGTTGTGTTGTGTTATTGTTTTTTAATGTTATTTGTATCTGGTGCGTTGTGTTTTGTTGTTATGGTTTCAGCTAGCAATACCTAGTGTACCTATAGATTAATTCTACGTATAATTTAATACATTCTTATCTAACAAATACCTACAATCGTCTATCAGAGTTTAATCAATTGTTTTCAAGGTTGGGTTCAACGCCCTTTGATAACGCGACATTAGGCGCGCACGCACGTCTGCTGGCGATAAATCAAACTGCGTATTCATAGATCGACAGGTGCATATCAGATCTATTTGCTCATGGACAGATCGCAACAACATCCTAGTCTGCTCTGCGCTGAAACTTGCGTCATGGAAACGTCATCACAGTTATAACATAATGGCCTTGCTTTAATTCTAATTTTAAAATCCAGCTATCCTTTTCGTTTTTATGACCAATGAAAGAGAGGTGACGAACGAATGATATTCATTTGAACGAATGATAACGTAAAATAAGGGCAAAGCTGTCAGTTAAAGAGATTTTTAAGTCACATGTTTTAAGTGCTCTCTAAAATTGAGCAATCGACACGGCCAAAAGGTTCAAATTCGATGTTTGACAGCTGTAATATTAGAATGGCCATCTTCTGTCCCTTTTCAATCTTTAAAAGGTAAAAAGGACGGACTAACTTAAATTAAAGATTACAGCGTGACATCCCGAATCGAGGCCAATATTAGAATTTATATCTCTAACTCTGGTAGATTCAACATCAGGGTGAAATGCACTCGGTGGTGGCAACGGCCGCCGCTGCTTTTCGCCCGGGAGACGTGCAATTCCAAAAAATCTCCTAACCTAACCCTTGGGGGAAAAAACCGGTCTTTTCATTTTACAGCTTACTATACAACATAAAGAGCGTCAGTGTTCTAGTGGTTAGGGCCGCTGCCTTCCGTCCGAAGGACCCGGTTTCGATCGCCGCCACGTACCAATGTGTTTTCGAATTTCGAATTCATATGTACGTTTATTCGACGTTCTTACGGTGAAGGAAAACATCGTGATGAAACCTGCACACTCCTGCGAAGAAATTCAAAGGTTGCGTGGGCCAGCGTGGTCGACTAAGGCCTAATCGCCCTAATTCAGGGTAGGCTCGAGCCCCTCGGTGGGGAGGGGACGTATATAAGCTGTTGGTGATGTTACAACATAGGATCTGATCAACATAGGGCTGTTTCGAACCCTGCCAAGTAAATGAATAAATAAATAAATGTGGAGACATCCCACACACGGCCATCTGATCCCAAACTAATCAGAGCTTGTACTATGAGTACCAGACAGCTGATATACATACTTTACATATAAATAGATAAACACAAACTTAAATATAGCTAAACAACATCCAGGCACAAAGCAAACACAAGTGTTCATCACACGAATGTTTGCCACGGGCGGGATTCGAATGCGCGACCCTTTGCTTCGAAGCCAGACACACTACCAACTTGGCTACGGGGCCATCTAAATGAGTTTTAGAACTCATTGTGTATACATTTGTCTTTGTGCTGAAACAAGATCTAATGAGAAAATATCACAGGAAATATAGAAAAATTACACCTGCGAAGAAATTCAAAGGCGTTGTCCACGTTAACGTAAACTAGCACAATGTGGACAGCGAGAAAAAAAAATCTTTTATAAATTAATAAGAAATTAAGCTTTTTTGTGTAGTAAAATTTTTGTAATATTCAGTTTTGTTTTATATAAAAAGGGAAAGATGTGGCAGAATGGTGATGGTTGTATTTAGTCTATGGAAATGTGCGTGGTTTAAAAAAAAAATGTTTTGTTGTATGTGAGCTTATGTAAATTGCATTTAGATAGCAAGTAACGCTAAACAGTATATGTAATAGGGGAGATATTTCTGCCAACAAACTGCTTTGCAGTTTGGCGGAATTAATGTTTATTTTTTACTGTTAAAAACAACTGAATAAACGATTTATTTATTTATTTTTAATTTTTAAAATAAATGAATTAGAGAGCTTGAGTGAAAAGTTATACTTACAGCATGATTTTGTAATCCCTAGCAAAATTTTAATATAATGTTCAGACCATCATAAGCAACAACTTTTCCTAAGGAACATGGGTTGAAAACCCAAAAAAAAATCGACTTTTCATACAAAATACACAACCAACTTTACTAATTTGTATGGGAAATCGAAATTTTTTTGGGGGTTTGCAGCCCGTGTTCCTTGGGAAAAGTTGTTGCTTGTGATGGTCTGAACATTATAATATATTTTTTGCTAGGGATTACAAGATCATGCTGTATAATAAACTAAGAAGTGTATGAGATTAACCTTTCATCTTTTATTTAAACTATATTACATATATATTACATGACGTAGCCACGGTGAGAAGGCTACGAAGTTTGTAGCGGCGGCTAAGTGTAGTGACTAAGTCGTAGTACGTTAGCTAGTACTCGTACTACTACACACACACACACAGACACACACACGCACACACACACGACACTCACACTCGGTTGTTGTATACATGGTGTAAATGACAGGTCTACTCAAATTTATACGGTACGTTATGAATTTTCCGCAGTACTTTGTTACTGATTTTATTCGTTTTTTTTTGTATATTGGCCCTAAACCAGGGTAGGCTCGAGCCCCACGGTGGGGACGTATATGATCTGCTGCTGATGATGATGATATTTACATATTCTAAAGAACAGAAAACTTTGTAATTGTAAGTATGTTATTTATGTTTTTGTTAAAACAAAAAATCTTACTTATTTTACAACAAAAAGAAAAAAACATTTATTTACACAGCATCACCTTTATTCAAATAATATAAAACACATTAAACAGCAATGTACCTATACACACCGTGAAATTTACATCGTTTTGTTCCCGCCGTGTTGTGATTGTATCCGTCAAACTGAACCACTTTTCACGAAAAAAAAATTTCCTGTGACAAAAAAATTTTTGGTCTCTCCATACAAAGTGAGACTCCCGACCGACCCATTTTGTATGGAGAGACCAAAAATTTTTTTGTCACAGAAATTTATTTTTTCGTGAAAAGTTGTTCAGTTTGACGGGTACTATCACTACACGGCGGGAACAAAACGATGTAAATTTCATTCTGTATATAATGGTGTGAATGAAAAAACTGCATTGTATTATTACAATGGAAATTATGACACTGTCCATGCAAGCGGCTAGGCTAGTCACTGCGCGCGTTCGTGATAACCATTGATTTACAACAGTGTAAATCAATGGTGATACTGATAACGTACAAGAATAGCACATTACTGCCGCGGCCGCAAAATTAGTTATTGCTGGACGAGGGCACGTTTAAAGTCCGAGGCGCAGGCGAGGACTTTTATTGTGTACGAGTCCAGCAAGAGTTATTGCGGCTTGTATAGTGCTTTTCTCTGAAATATGCGAGGAAATTACAGAATACTAAAAATATTATGGTACCTTGAATTTAGATGTCTACTTGTATCGCACTAAACTTATTTCTAATCTTTATCACTTTCTACTTTGATTTCTTGAACCATTCATTGTTATAATATTTCCCCAATTCAATGATTAGTTAACTCCATCATGAAAAATAAGTAATAAAATAAATACATAGTACGATAAAAATAAAAGCGGCGAAAATTACAAACCGCCATATTGTGCACTTTTCTTTTATTTTTGTTTTGTGCCAGTGTCATACAGAGCATACAGCCAACTCAAATTACTACGAGTCGTGTACGATTCATATAAAATAGGGTAGGCTCGAGCCCCTCAGTGGGGATTTATATGTCGCCGTAAGATAGTAATAGCCGTAATATGGTCATATCACTAGGGATATGATCAAATACCGGATGATAGTCATATGGAAGCTGTCTATAAAATAAATAAATAAATCATTTATTTCAGGCAATATTTACATAAAGGTCTAAAATATGTAAACAGAGGCCCATATAATAAATACCTTAAAACTATCACACGACTTTACTTTATATTATAACTATCTTACTAGTGATATGATCATATCACTAAACTAATCTAGTGAAATCGTTATTATCGATCAAATGACTGTACGAAGCATTCCATTATTATTAAAAATGGATAAAGTACAGTACAAGAACAATCAGGGCGGGTGCGAGCGTAGCGAGCACGGGAGTTCGGGGCACCCCGACATTAGGTTAGAAGGCGCTTCGCTCGCCTGGCTCTCAGGGTTAGGTTATATTGTGGCTACCCATGCCTGTTTGCAGGCAAACAATTTGGGTAAATTTGATCGATAATAACTATTTCACTAGATTAGTTCCCATATCCCTAGCAAGATAGAAGCTTTCGTATGACTATCATCCGGTATATGATCATATCCCTAGTGATATGACCATATTACGGCTACAACTATCTTACGGCGACATATATAAGCTGTTGATGACCGACCAGCTTGTGGAGAACTGTCGTAACTGTGGTCGTAAATCATGCATATCACAAAAAACGTCAAAACGAAGATTTTACAAATAATAGTATTACGTTAAACAGGAATGTTTACTATGCAAAAAGCCAATGGTGTCAATTCTTATAATCTTAGTCTTGTCACTTTCTGACCAACGACCATGAAAAAGGACGGGAGATTGTTGGCTCTTTTGAACGTCAAATTTTATGTCACAAACGTCAATTTTAAGCAGGATCATAAAGCAAGCCGTTTAAAATTACATGGCACACGTCAACACTTGACATTTGCGCTATAAAATTTGGCGCTCACAATGGTTGACAATCTCCTGTCCTTTTTCATCGTCGTGGGTCAGAAAGTGACAAAACTAAGTTTAATTTTAAATCTAGCTGCGGGAATCGACACCAGTGACATAGTTTCTGTCAGGTGATTACAATTTTACTACAAATTTATGTCTTACACGTGTATCTACACTACAACCGATACGTTTATATTTTTATTGTAATAGGGATGTAAATATGATCTATGTGCATTTTAATAAACTGTTTTTAAGATAGAATTAGCATTAGCAGCAATAGAGCATTCAGGGCCCCGTTTCACGAAGCAACAATTTACTAGTAACAAGTTAAAATTTGATATTCATTGCGTAGTCAATTCGTCTAAACCGTAAGCTCTTATCGTTTTATCCACTTTCTCTGTGGTTTTATCTCATCGTCTACGCAATGTACATCGAATTGTACTTATAATTTGTAACTTGTAGCTTCGTGAAACGGCTCCCAGTTGTCATTACTGAGGTTCTGGGTTTGAATTTCGGTGCACTGGGGTCAAACGAAAACTCTTCTTTATCATTGTGTGGGTTAAAGGTCGACAACCGACCTCAGAAACCATGACGTCATTGTTATAGAATCGCCAAAGGCTATTGACTTGGCTCATGTAACGACTATACCTACTTCCGTAGATAGCACCCATGGCTTAACGTGCCATCCGAAGCACGGAATCATCTTTCTTTTTAGCAATTTCTCACAAAGAGTTTTTTTACCATTATATAGGAACTCACAAACCCTCCGGTAACTCACAAACCCTGAAAACGAATATACCTACTTTGTAAAACTGTCCTAAGTTTGAAAACATCATAAAACAGGTTTAGCGGGTCTAATCACAATATACAATAGTATCGTGATTTAAAATATTACTTTGTCCCCGGGAGGGAAGCACCGTGAGTGTGCGCAGGGCCCCGTTTCACGAAGCAACAAGTTACTAGTAACAAGTTACAATTTGATATACATTGCGTAGCCAATTCACCTAAAATGTAAGCCCTTATCGTTTTATCTAATCGTTTACGCAATGTACGTCGAATTGTACTTGTAATTTGTAACTTGTAGCTTCGTGAAACGGCCCCCAGGAGTTGCATGACCTCTTTCCACCATCTCTTTTCTTCTGGGTGTCCAGTCGCACCGCGGGATATCATCCACACCTAGTCAACATCTCATGAATAGAATTGCAGTGCAATAAAGTATATTCATTCATTCACTCGAGTGGTTGTTCAGCCCATGAAATCGCGATATAAAAAAATGAAGACTTTTCTCTTTCGGGATTCCGTAAAAGTTCTAGAAAAAAGGTTATTCAATTTCAAGACTGAACAACTTCCTTATAAGTTTTGCTTTATTGAATTTGAGCACCTTGTATAAAATCACTCCAAAGTCGATAAAAATCAACAACAATCTATTTTTTTTTTACCACAACAGTTTAGATTACAATCATGATGGAAGTGCGGTGCCAAGATAAACTCGGCGATAAGCTTTCCACTCGTGTAAATACGAGGTAAACAATGATAACACAATTGTTTTCATGTTTTGTTGCATTCGAAACATTACCATGAATATTTACTTTTCTCTATGACGTCCTGTTATTGTAATGTTAACTGTAAACATTGCATTAACGTGATGTAAATGCTATCATTTTTTCACATTTATCAGCTCATACTCCGTATTAAAGAAAGACTTAATTTTTTTTTATATTGGTGTTCTTAAATCAGACTAGGTATAATATTCTATTCTTCTTAGAATTTTCTTTGCGTTTTACTTTTAGTTTGTCGTAGCACTTGCCTACGTGCTACGCTCGCTACGCCGTAGCCGACAGACTGATTAGACATGACATTTTAGCAAAGATCTTGCTGTACACAGTGTGATAAGGAATATAGTAACTGGTAAAAGTTTCAAGAACCCCTATAGTACCTTTTACAGGTGGACTCTTTTTACCCGACTACGGTGAAGCCAAAATGAGGGTTATTTTATGATTAAATGAAGTAACTTAATAGTTAATAACATTTTTGTTATTTTATCTTAATTGTGCAGTAACCTTTGCTTGTCGAATATAAACAACTTTCAGATTTATCGCCTCTACACTCAAGGGTGTTGGTGATATCGAATGTTTTTATAATTTATTGGAGTTCATAAGTCACATGATCATCTACTATGAGTTTCCAATATAAAGATAAATGGAACATCACGATCAAATCATTCCGTCCAACATGAATACATTTTTTCTTTTATGGGTTCCGTACCTCAAAAGGAAATAACTGGCCAAACACGAGTCGGGCCATGCAAAGTGCAGGGTTCCGTAGTTGTCCAATACCTATATGTGTACCAAGTTTCATCTCGATCCCTCTAGTGGTTCAAGCGTGATTCGGCAACAAATATCCAAACATCCAAACTTTCGCATTTATAATATTAGTAGGATTATTACACATCCTGCCTCACACCCATTTTTGTTCAACTAACGGGCGATGATATCATTATTCATTACATTGAACTACAAGTTTATACAGTAAGGACAGTCAGGTATTTATAACCCGTTAATGAATGTTCTTACTGCGTAGTTAAACTAGTACTTAATAGTACAGTCATCGCCAACATCAGTTACGCTAAACACTTCGGTAAGTAGTAAGTCAGCACTGTACTTGTGTAAGTATAAATAGGCTTATATCCAGTATCATAGAGCAGCGTCGGTGGTCTAGTGGCTAGGACCGCTGCCTCCCGTCCGTCCCACCACGTACCTATGTGTTTTCGAATTTCGAATTCATATGTCGTTTATTCGACGCTCCTACCGTGAAGGAAAACATCTTAATGAAACCTGCACACTCCTGCGAAGAAATTCAAGGGTTGTGTGTGAAGTCGACCAACCCGCACTGGGCCAGTGTGGTCGACTCCTTAGTCTTAGGCCTTCCTAATCGCCCTAATTCAGGGTAGGCTCGAGCCCCTCGGTGTGGGGACGTATATGAGCTGTTGATGATGATATCCAGTATAAGCTATATTCTGTATAAGCTATATCCATATAGATATCCAGTATAATAAAGTGCAGTAGAGCGTTTGGCTCTCATTATGGAGGTTCTGGGTTCGAATCCCGGTGGGGACATAATGGCCAAACAAAAATTACACTGTGAAACTGTCCCCAGTTTGGTCAGGTCATTGCTGAATCACCTGCTTATCCGAATAGCAATACGCTTCATCTCGGTAGAAACTCGGTAGAAGCTCCCAGCTATAGTTTCATGAGTCACGTCAGAAGCCAGGCTTTGTGGGGTCGGCTATTGACCTTGCAATACAACCCACAAAATGGCGTCGTGTTGCAGTTCATTATAGTCATGAACTGAAACACGACGCCGCCATTGATTTATTGATACTAATAACAATATTCAATGAAGTATTTTTTCTACATAGTTGCATGTTTTCTTGAGTTTGACTGCATGTATTTACTGCATGAATAACACTGCATTAGCGCGATGACGTCAGAGCCCGCCTCCATGCGCGTACGCACCGTTTACGCTAGCTTACAACGAGGCCAAGACCAATCAGCTGATCAGTTCATAATAAAGTGTTTTTTGTATGAGGATTGAGAATGTAATTTTGCTATTGTTTTTAATTTATTACACAACTGCCTAAAAAGAGAGTGTATGAATGTTTTCAGGGTTTATGTATGTATGTGAGTTTGTTTATTCCACCATAACTTCTAAATGCCACACAGATTTGGATGTATGGGGTAACATTAATTAGAATCCTTATGTTAGCCCGAATGATACTGACTATGTGTTTATATTTTTAGAATGATCAGGATTGATACTCAAATGTAAGTAATTACGGAGTAATCGTAATTAAATTGGTTTGTTTACATTATTGCCGGATTCTATTGACATTAAGTGTTAATTGCAATTAGAATTCGTAAAAATAAAATCAGTAAACAATTACCAAGCGTTTTTTCCTGCACATGTTTGCTACATTGTCGAGTCGTGTCTGAGTCATCTAATGACATGAAAACAACAATCAACACGATTGTGATCTAATCCAGTGCTCACTCGCTTACTGCAGTAAACATTGTGTATTTTATTGATAAAATTCTCGGTACCAACGCAGGAGCGGACGCAGTTGTGAATTTTGGTGGGTTCCTTATAGTTTTTCCTTACTCATCATCAACATTATCATCTCAGCCGAAATACGTTCACTGTTGGACCAAGGATCTCCACACACAACGACCAGGCGGCTGCTTTTCCACCAGAGATGTGCGAGGATGCGTTGCGAGGGATGTGTTTTTCAAGAACCAATAGAATCGCTTCGCCAGAGCTGTGCTGAGCGAGGCAAGGTAAATTAAGCGATTCTATTGGTCCACTACCGCACCGATTTATAAGAAAGGTACAAATATAGTTTGGTAAACAAGAGCTGACTACTCGTATGGATATATTTTACCGCAGGAAATTGTCTTAATCCCACGTTGTCATCCTTCACTGCAGTAAGAATACGCAGTAGGGGATGATACAGTCAAGTATTTTTTTAACCCCCCCATCATAATCTGAAGACTGGGGGGGGGTACTGACCCCACTAACCTCCCTCTAGAAACACCTGATTTACCGCGGGTGTTTATAACTCTGTACTAGTACATGCAAAAGGGAAATTACCCAGAGTGACACAAGTGGCCAATCAGCCAGGAAAACAAAGTTCAGAAAAAAACTTTATACAAATGTTCCCCTTCGGCGCTCGAGTCGTGCTACTAGTATTACCTATTGCATAACAAACTGAGTTTGGTGCGTAAACTCAGTTTACAAATAATAAAATAAATAACAAGCTTTTCAAATAACGGACACTTGACTGATTTGCGGTCATTTTCTTTAGGTAAAGTGCTTACAGGTCGCGCAAAAAATTATGATCGCTGACCTTGAATTTGTCAGTATCTCTACATCTTTCACTCTCTCTGTAAATGCTGTATTCAGGCGCTAAGTTAATGTTATATACCTTTCGGCGATCGCTCAAAAACTGGTGCGGAGTCCATGCCGCTTTGCCATGAGCTCTTCCGGGCGTTATATGGAGGTTAGTATAGTAGGTATTGTAGCGTTAAAAAAGAAAGCTAGCTAACCTGTGGTCGACGACCACAGGCGAAACGTGAAATTTAGGAGAACAGAGAAAGAGTTAGTTAAATTTGTCCGAACGGTATAATATAAATTTAAAAGGGCCTAGAAATTGCCAAGCATGAGCCGAGAGTCGAGTCCTGAGGGGACTCCGTCGATATAGTGTCGCTGAACTAGTGTTGTGTTGTGGTGTATCGATGCATGAAGGTGTACCAAAACCGCGGAGTACCCCGAGAGAGTATAGCCAAACGGGAACCAAAAAAGGAGGGCCAGAGAAACCTAAAGGGCCTTTTTAGAATTTAGAAAAAGAAATTTAGACAGAATTTGGCTAAATCCGCATACAAAATCTGATACAAAAAACAGGCTAAAAAAATCCGCGAGATGGGCAGTATCCCGGCGGGGACGCCGGTGCGCGGGTCTGCGGCACTCAGCTGCTACGGGCGCGGACGCACACAACGCAGGGGTCCAGGCACGTCCAACGCCTGGTGGCCTCAGGTGTCCGGAACCACAGCGAGAGATCGAGAAAGGCACGGAGGGACCCTCGTGTAAGTGTCGCAGAGGCCGGAAATACACTGTAAAGATTGACAAAGAAATAATCGCCATCCGACCAAGACAAGGAAAGAGAAAAGTGCGTCGATAAAAACCAGTAGGAAGACAACACAAGACTTATCCGGCTAGTCCAAAGTAGGAGCCTGTTCAAGGCTTATCGCACCATACGGGAATGATCCCGGGCAAAATCCGATTGAATATAATCTAACAAAGCGACTCACGTTTTGGAGATCGATTCAAGAAAAAATCGCTCCTATCAATATGACACTTCGTAAAACAATAAACAATTTAGAAAAAGGTCAAACCAAGAAAATTTGAAATTTGAAAATGTGACATAAAAACCGGCCAAAAGAAAAAAGAACCATACCAAAAAGGTTATTAAAAAACCTGCAGTAATGCTGCAGTATATACTAAATTGGGTAAGTACTATATAGATTAATACACTGTCTTGTCTATAAAATAAATCTTTCCCTTCGCCGATCGTCTTAAAACAAACTCTGCGGTCATATTTAAAATCAACGGCCCGTTACAGTCCACTGCTGGACTATGAGCCTCCTCCACTTAAGTGGAGGGCTTTGCCATAATCTCCACGCTTGGCAGGTGGGTTGGAGATCGCAGATTAAAAGGTTACTGTATCAGTTCCCTGTTCAATGTGTAGTCCCTAAGTCGCCTCTTACGACACCCACGGGAAGAGTAGGGGTTGGTGACAAATGTATTCTACTCTGCCGTCACCACACGGCGAATGAAAAAGCTTATTTCAAAAAGAAGAGGAGCTAAATTGACTTGCCAGTTAATTGCCGGATTCCGTGACGCAGGTCTTGGCAAGTTACCTCGCCTCCATAGCATCTAGCACCAATCCACTTTGTTCCATTCAAATTAGTACTAACGGAGATAACAACTGGCAATGGTTATAGGTACCTACTTCATACCTATCTTAAGGTTTTTCCGCTTCGTGTAGGTCATGCATGCCAATATGTTTTATAGATAGGGGATTTTGTCACATTTTGTCAACATTATATTATGGTAACAGCTCTTATTGGGATGTTCATCTCATGTCTTTTTAGTGCCCTAAATCAATTATTATTATTATATTTAGTCTGCGCTATGCCACTGCTGGGTAAAGAGGCAATCTAATTGATTTTGAAAGTAATTTTTTAACGTCAACACAAGGTTCAATACTTTGCTTAACTATACTATATATTTTTGGAGTAGGTAGATCATGATTTTATCATGACAATTATGATGGTGCAATAAATTATCATAAAGACTGATAAAAAAATAGTCAACATTCGGCACGTGCACGCGCGCAAGTACAAATCCTGCACGATTAACTCAATGACGAAGGTTCGTGCAAAATAAATGCGCACATTCAATCGAAATGTTCAACTCAGTAAAATATGTGAGTGCAACGAGTCTTAATTCTGTTATGAAACTACTGTAAACATCTCCAGTTTTGAACGTCCAACGCGTCTTTAGTTTAAAACAATCGCCAGGCACACCTTTACGACTTCCAGTGTACTGCGTATTACGACATCAGAAGTGGGATTGTACTTGAGAATCGCAGCCAGTTACACGTGCCGAAGTTCCCCTACTACAATTTTTTACTACAGCCATATTCACGTAGTAGTATTTGCTAGTAAACAAAACAAATGGTTGTTATCGGTCGAAATACGATAAATGATTTGTTTGCGTATTAGATTGCTGCATTGGTTCGTATAGTTTTGTCGACATTGGTCACGTTTCCTACCTTAATCCGTTTTTCGTCTTTTTGAGAGATAATTAAAAAGAATAGCAGATCAATAAATGACTATTTTAATTTTGGTTAACCTGGTTTATCTAAATTTATAATGTGCTAAGATAGTGATGCGATGCGTAAGATACAAATTACAAATTCGTAATAATGGCGGCTATAAAAAAAATCTTCCGTCTCATTATTTTTTGAAAAGATGAAAAGGGCGTAACAATTTTATTTTTATAATAGCATTGCAGGCTGATTTACAATAGAATCGTGATCATTGTTTACGACTCAAGGGTGAATAAGTTATAGTAGTTGAACATTTGACACGTGTTTTTAAGTGTTTTCAAATTGTTTTCGGATATTTTACGAAGTGTACTGTAATGTGGTGTATGAGTACTGAAAGCACGTGGATGACGTCTGAAGCCTGTATTTTTTAATGTAAGTAAACAATGTGTTAGATATGTGTACATACCTATACCTCTTTGCCTCTTTGGCTGTTGCTGGCCGTAAACACTTGGATATATTTGAATTAGGAAGATAAGTTTTGACATGAGAAAAAAGAGCTGATTTTAGGTTAGACTGCGCGTGTGAAGAGATCTTTGAAAAAGTAAATAAAAAAGCGTCTCTCGTAATATATATCTTTTAGTTGAAAAACCACCTCCACCCTCGCTTTACAATGTTTCATCAACAGCTTATATAAGTCCCCACTGAAGGGCTCGAGCCTACCCTGAATTAGAGCGATTAGGCCTTAGTCGACCACGCTGGCCCAGTGCGAGTTGGTTGACTTCACACACAATCTTTGAATTTCTCCCAGGAGTGTGCAGGTTTTATCACGATGTTTTTTCCTTCACCGTAACGTACATAATGAATTCGAAATTCGAAAACACATTGGTGGTGGGGATCGAACCCGCGTCTCCCGGACGGAAGACAGCGGCCTTAGGGCCTTAGTGGTTAGCCACTAGACCACCAACGCTCTTAACAACGAGATATTAGGAAATTATTGCTGAAAGTAACAAATCGAAAACTTTTTCCTTTCTGCCTCTGTATTCACGGAACTGTCTCACTCGGAATAGGAAAGTTGTCACACGAGAGCGAGTCGATTTGCGACAGGTTTCCTATTGAGAATAGCACGTTGTGAATAGCACGTCTCGTCTTGCTGCCTACAAACTATATTGTAGTTCGTCTCAATAGGAAACTTGTCGCAAATCGACTCGCTCCCTTTCCGTGAATAGTCTTGGAAGAGGGTTTAATGGGTAAATCGGTCAAGGGTTTAATAGCAGTTACAGAGTAGTAGTGTTGGCCATTTATCGATAGTTTTGCTACCTGATAGTTTTAATTTCAAATGCAATCTTTTAATCTTTTATTTATGGCGTTTCACTTGTAGTTTTTCGCCAGTATCAAGTGGTTTTGCTAAATAAGTAGCATGAGATACACAGACATCCCAAGACCATCCTAAGACTAGGGAGCTGTGTACGGTGAAGGACTCCAGTAATATGATAGCAGCATTACTGAAGCCACCACGTGGCCGCTGCAAGTCATTAATAAATGACGGCTAAATGCAAGCGTTTCAATTGTCCTATTAAAGTTTATTGTTCAGAGCCATTCACTGGATAATTCACTATCGTAATTATACACTAAACACACTCAAATAAACTAAAAAACTAAAACGAAAGACTGACCGCCATTGACAGATGCTAACAATCGACCTTCAAATGTGTTCAATCAATCAATCAGCCTATTGCAGTCCACTGCTGGACGTAGGCCTCCCCAAGGGCACGCCAAAGCGCACGATCACCCGCTTTCCTCATCCAGCCACCACCAGCGACCTTCCTCAGGTCATCAGTCCACCTGGCAGGGGGACTGATGTGTTATCCTATCCAAATTCTCCAAAATATGGTATTTCAGGGCATGGCGTGGTTTCTAGCTCGGTGATGATGATTAGACGTCGACATGGTAAAATTAAGGGTAGGCTTGATGATGGTAAAATTGACAGGATTGGTAAGGTCTCAAAAGAATCTAATATTGATACGATTTTAAAGTTCATGATTCTAAAGAATAGACTTAATAAAGTATGAATTATTGAAGAACGAACATAGCTCAAACGAAAACAAAACATGACTCATGATCTGAGCATTTCACCGAATCGCATTTTTGCGCAGTAAGAAAATCTGCGCTTGCCTTCAAATAAAAATAATATTTTCATTAGAAAGAAACATAACGTGCTTGTGTACTCTATATTGCCTACGAACACACACATACACTATTCTTCTTAAACATATAGGTGGCCTTATTATTTCTTCTACCTATAGATAGCCAAGAGCGTTGGTGGTCTAGTGGCTAGAGCCGCTGCTTCCTGTCCGGGAGACGCGGGTTCGTTCCCCACCACGTATAAGTACCAATGTGTTTTCGAATTTAGAATTCATATGTACGTTTATTCTACGCTCTTACGGTGAAAGAGAACATCGTGGAGAAGAACATTTGAAATTCGAAAACACATTAGTACGTGGTGGGGATCGAACCCGCGTCTCCCAGCGGCCCTAGCCACTAGACCACCGACGCTCCCCTAACTATACCAAGACTATACTCACAAATCTATACCAAGTTTATATTCTCTTCTAAAAAAACATCTCAGTTTTATCTCAAATCAACTCAGCAGTTTTATTTATTCACCGCTGACTAATTAAATATGTTATTTGTTTCGTCAAACCCGTTTCTCGTTTCTTTTATGACCATAATATACTTGTACTTAATATGTTACAGAACTTGTCTGTTTTTCGCCCTTGCGCTGCGCACGAGTTCGAGTTCCGATGCGTTTGTTTGCGTCAACATGTTTGCCTGCGAGATGCGAGTTACAAACAATCTTTATAGTAACGCTAATACTAGGTATTATAGATGTTTATTAAGGCTTATACAGGATGTCGCGCTCTACATCTTAATTAAAGTGCCTTTATAAGATTAAAAAGTGACAGGAGATGGACATTCTAACTGAATTTTAACGTTATGGACGCGTCGATTGCAGACGTAATGTTACTTTAAATAAGCTTAATTAAAAATCCTTTTTAAACAAGCTTTTAAGCCGTGGAGTGGAGTATCCTACTCCACTCCACGGCTTTACTATACTTAAGACAAATCCAACGAGCCCAAACACGACTAGGTCGTGGTGTGTATTTAAGGAGTTCCTTCCTATGGCCACCTTCCGTCTCCATCATCAAACCAGCTCCATGGTACCATAATATTGCATTGTCATCGCGGTTACATAAGTATACCAAATTTCAGCAAATTCCAATGGCAGCAAGTACTTCAAAATTAAGTTAATAAAAGCAGTGCAAGCTAATAAAAGCTTGTAAAAAATCTTAATTTGACAGCTATTTTAGGTTATCATTCATTCAAAATGATATCATTCGTTCACCTGAATTCATCTCCTCCTTTCATTGGTCATATGAGTATAAACAAAAAGGATAACTGGATTTTAAAATTAGAATTAGAGTGTGACTGCGTTGATCGCGGCGTTCTGCGGTAGTTCTAGGAATTATTTAAAATATATTCTTAGTCACAGAATTAATATAGGAGTACACTAAGTCTCTGTTTTATCGGTATGCAATGACACGTGCAATGATTCTAAAACAGTTTAGTTTCATCATTTCGAGGCACAAAGTCATAAATGTCGTTCATTCTCAGTGAAGGTAAACGTCAAGAGCAAACCGCACGCGTGTGTAAAGTAGTTGAAAAATTTAGTGTAAAACTGACCAACCCACACTTGGCCTGATCGGTTTAAAGTGTAGCATTGAGCCACTCATCGGGGTCGCAATAAATAAAATATTGCTGATCGCAACGCAATACGAGCGAAGGTTGGAGGATTTTATTTGATAAAAATCTGGAGATCAACGTTTTTGAAGACGATCTGTCAAATAGAGTAGAGAGGAAGAGATGAAAAAGCAGACCCCACCATAAGACTGATGGGATTTGCTTTTGAAGAAGAGAGAGAGAGCTGATAGCACTAACCTTCAGTAGTGTGAACTACCTACCTAGAGTCACACACAATATAATAATACTTTATTTACACCAGAAAGTTACAGAAACACAGTACATATAAGTGGTAGAAGAGTCAAGAGGCGGCCTTATTGCTAAAGTAGCAATCTATTCCAACCTTAGGGTATAGAAATAGTGAAGCGGGTCGGTGGTAGCAATGACGTTTAACATAAACTACACACCAATGGTAACAATGATATTTTAAGAAAGATACGTCACGTTCATACTGCACGCACAACGCAAACTGTTCCGCGACACAGACTCAGACAGGAAATAGGCAAAGCGTAAGAGTGAAAGAGACAGCGGTCACAGCTCGACTGACTGCAATGGTCACAATTAGGACCAATTCGCGGCACGCGTTTGGTGCATTGGTGGCGTATCTACCTCTTGTATTTATATAATATCATTGAATGGTAACTATACTTAAAATACTTAGAAAAATACAGTCACCAACCATGGACTATCCACTATATTAGATCCCTCGTGTCTAATTAAAACAAAAGGTGAGTTAGTATTGGCTTCGTGCCGTCAGATAAAATAGTACGAGAAATGGACCGTGCAATGAACTCCGAAGCAATGTGAACTCCAATGTTGCGCGGGCGCACGTCACCCGACTACGTAACTCAATATTGCGCGAGTATATGGATCGTCACGCTCCATTTCCTTCTGTGCATGCTTGTGTCGGATTTCCAAAGGATTGTTGATGTGTTGGGGAGTAAGGTTTCGACGTATCATAAATATCGTGTGAGTTGTAAGGCCAGAAACGATCTCCTAAACTATGCTATGGTCTCAGAAGTATTGAGCCACTATTAGCCTCTGACATGACATGGCCATGGCTCATTATTAGTGCTCAGTTGATGCTCCAAAAATTGACGCTCAAAGTGCAATATCTCCATGTAGCGTCTATGTCCCTTTCATAATAGGAAATAATGTAAACAAACCAATTTAAACACGATTACTCCGTAATTACTTACTTTTGAGTATCAATCCTGATCATATTCACATTTCAAGGAACCATACATTCTTCTTACAATAATTTCGCCCCCTATTAACTACTTTATGATAGTTATTTTAATAAGAAATACTCGGACGGGAAAACTTTCAATAATTTGTAAAACTGCCATATTAATTTTTTACTCATCAGTCTTGTTTGTATTTGGAAAGTTAGTGTCAAAAAATATATTTTGTTTACATTATTGCGGGATTCTATTGAAAGCAACTCTAAATGATAGATGACGGACTTGTCATATTATTGGTAAAAGAAAGGTAAAACAAATAAAACTAGGTATAGTGGTTCTGTGAGCTGTAGACCTCGCGAGTTTAAAACAATAATTAAATGACCGAAATATAATATTTCTTACGTTTTCATCCCCCACATTTCTGCTATTTTGAAAAATTTCGTAAAACTGAATCGACAAGAAGTCTATATGATTATCGAACCTGTTCAATTTTCATGAGAATCGGTTGAGAAATGAGACCTGTAGAGGAGAACAGCCGGACATCCGGACATATGAAATCATGTGTGGCCAATCTGAAACGGAGACGCTTTGCGCACGCATCCGTTAAATTTCTTCCGATAGATGAAGAAGCTACTGCAAAAAACCCACTTATTGTGTATCACATCTCAGATGTTGTTTTATCCTTGATTGACGCATGACTCATCACTATAAGCAGATGTGACAGTTTTATAATTTTTATCGACGAGCATGTTTTGCAAATGCATTTAATGATGCTGTCATTCAAGCATATAAGGCCTTTCTTGCATCAGTGGAACCGTTCACAATGTAATCAATCGACTACCACTCCTTTGTATTCAAAATAAAATGTCATGGACGCAATAATCTGGTATATCAATACATGGGCAAATAAGAAAAGCAACTGTCTAGGAATTTAAAGCAGACTTTAGTTCCTGTGTGCATTTATAAGCGTTCGATAAAGGAGTGGGACGTACCTATTCATTTGTACAGCATTTTTGGAGTGAGTGAGAGAGAGAGAAATACACATTGAAGGTTACAGCTCTAAACGCGACTTGTAAATGGAATCCTTTCAGCTATAATATTATTTGAACCTCATTCAGGGAGTCCTAATTTAAAAATCCAGCTACTCATCCTTTTTGTTTTTACGAGTACTTAGTGAAAGAGAGAAGGTAAGAGACGAATGACATTATTATTTAAATTTTCACGTTTGATTTCTTTATGACCGTTAGTAATACTTTATTCAAGCAGAGGGCGGCCCTTGGCCACGTGTGGACAACCGTTACCAAGAATATGGAGCGAGCGCAGCTGAATGCACAGACAACCCAGAACAGAATGTCCTGGCACCTAAGAACGAGGTGGGCCGACCCCAGATGATGGGGAAAGGCAAGGATGAAGAAGAGGATTTCTTTATTCTATTTTATTTTATTCGGGACATCAAACAGTTGTACAATATTTATGACCGTTAAAAATTGTGCAATCGACGCGCTCATCCATAGTGTCGGAGTACGATGACTTCCTATCCCTTTTTAATTTTTGAAATCGGAAAACGACGGGTGAATAGAACGTAACTTCCCAAATTAGTCTCATTATCTACGGAAGTATAAACGGAAGTAGTCGCTTACCACAAATATGATGATGAAGTGTGGAAAAAAACAGCAATGTTAAATAATTTTACTTACACCCAATAATGCCATTTAAAGTGGAGTAGTTATATTTCATAACACCGTCGAAATACTTTTGTTATTCGCCATTCATTGGGTTTTTAATCTGTCGTAACGACCACCTTGTCAAGCCCGCGTGCGCCTGCGACTGTGAAAGGTTTCCAAGGTTGAAACAAAGGAATTCTCACAATAACAAACGAAAGGACACAGAACTCATAATTTTATTTTTATATTTTTATTCTCTTACCCAGAAGCAACTACCTTATACATACCAATCTCCCTCGATTCCTCAGAGGAACAAATGACGAACGAGACTCGCTTCAGAAATCTTTGCTCGATTCTGATAGATTAAACATAAATCAGTGACTTCACATTAAATGTTCTGTCATTAAATGAAAATTGTCACTTTATATTGGTGACGATGAACTCCTGATCATTTTGGCCATAGCAGTCTGCTTCAACTCTTATTTTAGCGATCATGTGCATCAACTAAAATTAAAAAATATATAAGCCTCTAGCCAAAGTGAATGGCTGGACGCAGTTTGCAATAGAAATTGAAAAATTACATTTCCCTTTAAAAACAGAAAATGACGGAACTTTACGAAAACACAATAAACGTTTTTTGCTTAAATGTATCTCACATGCGGTTTACAAAACTGGATATTTTTGTCAAATTAAATATATATGTATATGTGTAATATGCTTCACACATATATATGTGAAGTTGTCCCCATCAGATCAGATGATCTCAAACTAAGTAGAGCTTGTACTATGGGTACCAGACGGCTGATTGAAGATATTGTTCTTATTTATGTTCATTTGGAACTTTGTGCAAATTAAATTAAGTCAAGGCAGGGAGAAACTACTGTAGCATTAAAAAAAGAAAGCTAGCTAACCTGTGGTTGACAACCACAGGCGAAACGTGAAATTTAGGTGCACAAAGAAAGATTTAGTTGAATTTGTCCGAACGGTATAATAGGAATTTAAAAAGGGCCTAGATATTGCCAAAGTATCAAAAAATGAGCCGAGAGCCGGGTCCTGAGGGGACTCCGTCGATATAGTGTCGCTGAACTAGTGTTGTGTTGAGAGAGTGTATCGATGCAGGAAGGTGTAAAGACCGCGGAGTACCCCGGAGAGTAATTGCCAAACGGGAACCAAAAAAAGGAGGGCCAGAGAAACCTAAAGGGCCTTTTTAGAATTTAGAAAAGAATTTAGACAGAATTTGGCAAAATCCGCATACAAAATTACACTGATACAAAAACAGGCTAAAAAAATCCGCGAGATGGGCAGTATCCCAGGGGGGACGCCGGTGCGCGGGTCTGCGGCACCCAGCTGGTACGGGCGCGGACGCACACAACGCAGGGATCCAGGCACGTCCAATGCCTGGTGGCCTCAGGTGTCCGGAACCACAGCGAGAGATCGTGAAAGGCACGGAGGGACCCTCGTGTGTGTGTCGCAGAGGCCGGAAATACACTGTAAAGATTGACAAAGAAATAATCGCCATCCAACCAAGACAAGGAAAGAGAAAAGTGCGTCGATAAAAAACCAGTAGGAAGACAACACAAGACTTACCCGGCTAGTGCAAAGTAGGAGCCTGTCCTAATATTTATTGTATTCCAAGTTATTTATAACATTTACTTATATTTATTTACTAATATTCAACCAGACTTATAGATATTTACTGATAATCTAACGATTCAGGAAAAAATCGTTTCTATCTGATGATAGACGACAACTGGGAAAACAATAAACAATTTAGAAAAAGGTCAAACCAAGAAAATTTGAAATTTGAAAAAGTGACATAAAAACCGGCCAAAAGAAAAAAGAATCATACCAAAAAGGTTATTAAAAAACCTGCAGTAATGCTGCACTACATAATATAATGTTGCAGCAAGACTTCTAGAAACTGTCTAGTGTCAGCCAAGTTAAAATTAAACTGTTTGTTTGTCCGAGTCTATTTTTATGTTCGTCAGATTGAATACAAGGATAAGCTCTAGCATCGTCTAGTATATCTGATTGTTTGAAATATACGACGCATGATTGCATCTAAGAAAATTCTTTTTATTTCTTCACGCGACCGTAGTACTTACCTTTTATGTACACGCCTGCGAAGAAATGCTAAGTTATGTCACGTTATGTCAAGACGGTAAATCTGCACTGGGTCTGAAAGGTCAACCAAGTTGTATTAATTATAGATAGGTTAGAGCTAATCTTCCGCAGTCTTCGTGAGGAAACCCACACATGCTTGTGAAGAAATTCAAAGCCATGAAGTCGATGAAATATTGGTTCTACGCTTTGGAGATGTAAGAGCTGATAATGAGCCCTTTTTTGGGGTAATTAATAGAGCTGATGCACGTGGCTGCAGCATCAGTGAAGACATTAATATTTCCCGCTGATAGGGTTTGTTGATTCTTTTTCGCTTCGATTTATAAATATTAATCAAGAATATACGCAAGGCGATAGACACAATAATTCGTTTAACACAGGGTTAAATTTAAGTAAGTCAAAGTCAAAATTTTTTAATACTACTGCAAAATATAGGTAAAAGCGACAACGCGCAATGCGCGAAGCAACTTCAGAGCGGTCTAGAAGTTTGGCGCGATCTGTAGACTTAAATGAAGGGCGCGGGGGTAAGACGACAAAGGGTATTTCTTATTTGTGTAGGTACATCACCCCTGAAATGCACTATTAAATGAAAAAATAATTGTCCAAAATATTCCACAGTTATCGTGTGTAACGCATGAAAAAGCATTCGAAACCAATTTTTTATTCGATTTATTGTCTAATATAAAGCAATAATGGGTGAATATATCGTAATTTAAGTATGATTCATTACTTCTTTAAAATTAGGCAAGTTTTTTTAATTTTATGGAATTATATTAGTACGTACTTACTTATAGATAACTAGCGGTCCGCCTGCGGCTACGCTCGCGTTGCTTAAAGTCAAAGTCAAAGTCAATTTTTTTTATTCGAATTAAGATTTTTACAAATCATTTTTCGACGTCAAAGCTATCATGGATGGCACATTCACTACCAGTGTACGCCCTCTGTGGAGAAGAACGGCCAGAAGAAACTCCACAGGAATTGTGTAAATCTTTTGTACTTTTCTTTTAAATATATAAAGAATCATACATGAGTCATAATTACAATCTACTCCGCTCATTTGGAACAACAGTTGACCAGACGTTTTTATCATCTAAGTAATCATTTATCGTATATAAGGCCTTAGAACATAAAATAGTTTTAATTTTAGCTTTAAATTGGCTATCGAACAGATTTACAATATCATCTGGTATTTTATTATAGAAGCGAATACAGTTCCCCATGAATGAATTATTAACTTTACACAGTCTAAACTAAAAAATAATAATAATAATAATAATAAATCTTTATTTTCTCCACAGTAGTAAATTACAGAGCAATTAAAATTATGCTAAAAAATAGGTTTTGTGGGAGACTGGAGCCTGAGCTAGGTGAAACCTGTATTCCTGTACTTTGGGTGCGCTATTTTATTTTATTTCTAGTATTTATATTATGTATATCAGAATTCTTAGGAAATAGCATTATGTTCTTCCGAACATACAAGATGTTTTCAAATATGTACTGTGAGGATACCGTGAGGATATCAATTTCTTTGAACAATTCCCTTAGAGAATCGCGACCACGCAATTCATATATGGAACGTATCGCCCTCTTCTGTAACACAAAGATGTTATTTATATTAGCAGCTTGACCCCACAATAAAATTCCGTAGGACATAATGCTGTGAAAATAGCTGAAATATACAAGTCTGGCAGTAGCAACGTCAGTCAGTTGACGAATCTTTCTGACTGCGTATGCCGCCGAGCTGAGCCTTGCGGATAACGCATTTAAATGAGGGTCCCATTGTAACCTTGCGTCGATAGTGATCCCCAAGAAGACTGTTTCATTTACATATTGCAAATTTTCGTTATTCAAGACAATAGTATATATAAGTTGTTGTTCCTTACATTAGGCAATGAAAATGTTATACATTTTGTTTTCTTGGGATTCAACATTAAATTATTTGTCGTAAACATACCGTAATTTGACGCAATCAATCAATCAGCCTATTGCAGTCCACTGCTGGACGTAGGCCTCCCCAAGGGCACGCCAAAGCGCCGATCACCCGCTTTCCTCATCTAGCCACCACCAGCGACCTTCCTCAGGTCATCAGTCTACCTGGCAGGGGGGCGTCCCACACTACGTTTCCCGAGACGCGGTCTCCATTCGAGAACCTGTCTGTTCCAACGCTCATCGGTTCTGCGACAGACGTGGCCAGCCCACTGCCACTTCAGCTTGCTACACTTCTGGACGATATCAACCACCTTGGTCCTCTGCCAGACGATTTCATTTCGGATATTATCCCGTAGAGAAATACCAAGCATAGATCTTTCCACAGCTTGCCGTCGTCACACTGGTTATAAACCCTGCTTTTCAGGCATTGCGGTAGTGGCGACGAGAAGATATGACGCAGTTTCCCGAATGTGCCCAGCCCAACTGTACTCTTCTTGCGATTTCACGCTCGAAGTTGTCTCTACCCAACTTCAATGTCTGTAAAAGAGACGAAAAATTAAATTGACGTAATTAATTTCCTCAATCTAAAGATTTCACCTTTCTGTTAGACAAGATATTCCTGCTGCAACTGGAAATCCACATTCCTTTTCATAAATCGTCTGCCACATGACCTCTAAAAAGGGAAACCGCGTTTGATGCCAGTTTAGGCTTTGGCACTGCCAATTATTGGCAGACTTAATTGTGCAGACTAGAATTAATTACCAGCCACTGGTTTAACTTTCCGAATTCTCGATGTGGCTAGCATAGAATGTTGAATGTATAAGGTGCTCTGTTTCAAACATTCCAAACATTTAGAAATATTATTGTTCCCACACTGGATAGAGTAGGTAATTAATTTGTGGAATCTATTTTTTCGCAAATTCCTATGTTTGTCATTTATTTATTTTACCGTTCGGTTTGTTATTAGTTTAGTTTAGTTTCATTTATTCACTCAATTAGCTTAATTTAATTACATTTTAAAAAAATCGCAAAGAGCACGTCAATGAGTATATAAAATTAAAATAAATTAGTTAATAATTATAAAAGTCACAAAATATCATGTCCGATAATTAAAAATTAATTTTTTTTACAAATAATATCTCTGTACTCATTTACTGAGTATAATGGGTTATTCAATAAAAGGTGTTTTAGTCGACGTCCAAAAGCTTCGTCAGATATTTCATTTTTTATTTTAGTGGGTAGTTCCTCATAGAACGCAGGACCGATAACGCGCGATTAATAATTAGCTCGAGGGGGCAGAACCTACGCTGGTTCAGTGTTTTAAATATTCTTCGCAAGTGTGTGCAAGTTTCTTTGCGATGATATGAAGTAAAATACCTATGACTATATTGAGTAAACACAGAATACTATATAATTATTTATTACCAACGTCGTCGCCGACTTCGTTTCGCCTTCCAAATTTAAAAACGCAATTAAAATATTCGATTCCTTCATGCGCAATAACATTTAAATCTAAAACAGTACAAAAACCGCTTCCTGTTAATTTTCGTACCTACAGGAAAACAATAGCTGGTTGTACTGACACCATGTTTGTTTATCAGCTCCTTATCAGTGGCCAGCGTGACCGCGACCTTGAGGATGTCGACATCGGCGTCCATTAGCACGCCCAAAAACATGTGTGATATCTGATCTGATAAATTAATTTTACCGTTAACAGTTGTCCCTATTGAACCGAGGGACGAAAACATTAATAATTGAAAACATATGTTCCTACCTAAACGACACAATATTAGTTAAGTTTTTTTACCCGAGTAAATAGGCTCTGTGGCCGAGTGGTCGAGATTTCGCCGCTCATTATGGAGGTCCCGGGTTCGGTTCCCGGTGGGGACACTGTCAAGCAAAAATTTCTTTTTGAGACTTTCGCCAGTTTGGTTAGGACTTTGCAGGCTGAATCACCTGATAGTCCGAACAGAAAAATGATTCCGTGCTTCGGAAGGCACGTTAAGCCGTTGGTCCCGGCTACTATCTAGTCGTTACACGAGCCTCTATAACGCTGACACTAGGGTTTGTGAGGTCGGTTGTCGACCTTCCAACACACACGATGAAGAAGAAGAAGACCTGAGTTTACCCGACACTGCCCTAAAAAGGAGTGAACTTATCTTGCACGTAGGTATTTTAAGTATTCATCAACGTAACCAATGAATTTTAGCACGCGTCGTATCCGGACCAATAAGCAACCTCCTTAGTTTCATCAACGACCCGTTACATTCCACTGCTGGACTATGAGCCTCCTCCACTTAAGTGGAGGGTTTTGCCATAATCTCCACGCTTGGCAGGCGGGTTGGAGATCGCAGATTAAAAGGTTACTGTATCAGAGAGCGCTGCTGCCCGTTCCCTGTTCAATGTGTAGTCCCTAAGCCGCCTCTTACGACACCCACGGGAAGAGTAGGGGTTGGTGACAAATGTATTCTACTCTGCCGTCACCACACGGCCACCACCTCCTTAGTTTACCGAAGATTATCTATGATAGATGTAATGATAGATGTTGGATTGTTAGAGGTAACACAGATTATTATAATTTTCCGCTCGGGCGTGATTTTTAATTCTGATATGGATTTTCTTTGTTTTATTTTCTTTTGTGTTTTGTTTCGTTATATTAGCCCTAACGTCGTTATCAACGGCTGAGGACAATAAAAAATCTCTCTCGTATGTCTGTGTCTGTTGTGGTTGCCGTTGGCCATCATCATCTATCAGCTGTTGTCGGCAGACCCACAAAAATAACCAACCTTGAATGTCCTATGGTACTGAGACGTGGTCGCTAACTACTGGTCTCATGAAGAAGCTCAAGGTCGTTCAGCGTGCGATGGAGAGAGCTATGTTCGGAGTCTCACTACGTGATCGAATCAGAAATGAGGAGATACGTAGAATGACCAATGTCATCAACATAGCTTTCAGGATGAGTAAGTTGAAGTGGCAATGGGCAGGCCATATAGCTCGACGAACTGATAAGATAACCGATGGGGAAGAAAGGTTCTCGAATGGCTACCACGGGCCGTAAGACGGCCTCCCATAAAGTGGACAGATGACTTGGTGAAAGTTGCTGGGCGCGCCGGTGGATGCAAGTGGTGCAGGATTGCTCACGGTGGAAACCTTTGGGAGAGGCCTATGTTTAGCAGTGGACGTCTTCCGGCTGAGATGATGATGATGAATGTCCTATTTTTTTTACATTTTATGGTAGTGGTGGGGTTGTGTACAAAAAGGAAAGACTTATTTAGGAAGATATAATTTAGGTTTATTTATGATCTATTTTTGTACTATGTTTGATCGTGTCTCTCAAGGGGCTGCTCTAATTAGACTGAGTCAAAAGCCTTTCAAAACCGATATGTTTCGAAAACGTTTGAAAATACAATTCTAGAACAAGATAAAGCTGCCAGTGTGCATTTATCACATGCCAGCGTTTTCAAATAACAGAGTAAGGAGTATAGGTATTGCTATACCTAACACATTTTAAACTCTCGCTCTCTCTCTCTCTCTCTAAGTCTGAGTCAAAGTCAAAGTCAAAATTATTTATTTCTATAGGATGTTATTACATCACTTAGATCCGAAATATCTCTCTTGAATATCATCTCAGGCCACGGTGCGTTTGATGTTCTCTCACGCTTTTTTCTTCACCGCAAAAGCGTCGAATAACCATAATGATTTTGAATATCGAAAACATATTAGTATGTGGTGCGAATCGAACCGCAACCTCCCGTTTAGAAAGGCAGCCATCGTATCTGTTACACCACTGAACCGGAGCTTGAAATGTGTTGTGTCACTGTAAGCCGCCTGGAAGAGAATGTTGCTTTAGCAATAATGACGCGGACTCAACTTCTGTTTTATTTTATTTTTTATATACTTTTAGGTCATATAAAAATATTTTGTACATTTTGTTTCGATTTTTTGCAAGCTTTTACTTATCTTGCTTTCAAACTTTGTAAGTAATCGATTTTTAAAGCACTCGCTGGCAACCGATTTCCATGCCTATTTGGAGAAAATGTACAATAGAGCTGATCTGATGATGGAACTCCTCCCCCGTCGTCTTCTACCTCGTTGGATTTATTTTGCCAAGTACCAACACCCAGTAAAGCGTTTCGCTGCAGTTTTCAACCTTCTTTCATGTGCTTCTTTTCGTTAAGCACGTTTTTTCTTTTTCTCTTGGCTTCCCTATTTAAAATTTATGGTAATGTCGTTTGATTCTTTTTTCAAGATTCTGTTTGTCATTGATTTGAATGTGATATTATCAAAGATTTCCGACGCGCGTCGCCTCACGCTACGCTATCGTCTTTTGTTCCTCTGAGGAAATTATAGACCCTTTTTTTTTAAACACCAGGGGGCCGTTTCACGAAGCTACAAGTTACAAATTACAAGTACAATTTGACGTACATTTTGTAGATGATTAGAGAAAACAATAAGGGCTTACAGTTCAGGCGAATTGGCTACGCAATGTATATCAAATTGAAACGGGGCCCAGTTAAATTATGTAGGTCTGACGTCTCCTCACGAAGAAACTCCTCAGTGGTTTATAAAATTTAAAATTCAACTGGAAGAAGTTTACGAATGGAATGAGTAGCTAACGCGACAAGTTGCGAATGGGACGATCTGCTACAAATCCCAAATTTTAAACATACTTTACATAATAAGCTTGGCATATCGTTGATCATCCGGCATTTTCTTTCCGTAGCATTATTTTTGTTTTTGCTACAGCACTGCGCACTTGTTTTAGGATTAGGACTGTCTGTGGACCCTTGATTCTGTCGAAATCCAAAGTGGTATCGCCATAATTAAAAACTAGAGGCTCTGTTATCAGTTTTTGTATGTACGATACATTGATAATTCATTTGTTGATTGATACAATCAAATATCATGATGCTATATATCTACTTATTATCTGATTGATAAATATGTTGACATCATAATATACATAACGAACGGTAAACATTATTTTCGACAAAGAAACATTGTACTATGGCCCAGCAGTCGCCACGAAGCTGCTGCACCACACGAAGAGTGTTGTAGAGGGTTATGTGGCAATAACCAGGGCACAGTTCGAAGAAAAGAAGGTATTTATATATTATAAAACTGTCAAGGAAAATAGAAGAGAATAGTAGAAAAGCTTTAGGGATGTACTATCGGAGATCAGGAATAGGTGAAGAATTTAGCAGGAAAAAGACAAAATCGAAACGTGAGAAATCTAAATTTGAAAATGAATTTAAAATGAAAGATAAAACTGCCAGCAAGAGAGGTTGCCAGCCATAAAACAGGAAAGAGGACGAATGCATCGTTACAGTACCTACTGAGTAATAAACGATACAATTTCTCCACAACCAACTTGTAATATTATTTACTGAAAAAATAATAAGACATTTGTCCGCGTCTATTGTTATCTCCCTTTTCTCTTCCGTAGGTCTGCTGGAAGATATTTCTTTAGAAATAAGTAGGCATGTTGTGTCGTTTTTTTTTGTGTTATTGTCATTTTCTTGTTTAATGTGTACAGTAAATGGTTAAATAAATAAATAAGACACTTTTACACGTGAATTAACTTCTACGAGTCACTTCACATTACTTAAAATAATTGTAGCTCGGACAATAATAACATTAACAATTACAGTCGGAATATGTTTCGAGAGGCCCGGCGATACAGAGCTACTAATATATAATTAACAAGCCGACTAAGAGCGTGTCGTATGCCCGTACCTAGGGTTCTGCGTCGTCTTTGAGGAATTATTAGCCGGACATTATTGAGATCGGATTTATATTAGCGTCTTATTTATTTATTTTATTTATTTATGGAAAACATACAGCTTTTATGACACATTAGGCAATAACATTAGAAACGTTACATTAGCCAATTAAGTTTTCACTGAAATTGTTACATGACATTAGTTAAACTATAAAAATTTAGAAGAAACAATTTTTTATAAGCCTGATAATTTTAAATTAAAGATGAGTATTTTACTTTTTGTTTGATGGTGGAAACAAATTTATTATTTATATAATATACACAAGACTCAAGTCTTTATTGTTGATTTTATAAAAGTCAAAATTATATACGCGATTGATAATATTCAGACTTGTTATACAATTCTTAAATAAAATCCTTGCATTTATGATGAGCTATGCAACTTCAAAATTTAAACCTCTCTCCGTTGCAGCCCCATTTGCAAAGGAAAATATTTATGTATTCACGTGCAATCACGTTGTATTAGCATGATTTAAAATAGATGGACGGATGGTAAAGATGGGCAGACCGATGGATGAAGTAGCTTTTTGGATTCTGTTTTGGACACAGATTAGATAACAATTTAGTTACGGAGCGGAACCCTAAAAACAGACAGTGGAACATTTAATGTGCTACGTAGGTATTAATTTGTTTGTCTCACTGGCGCCGCCTGCGCACTGCGCGCTCAGTCCGCCCGCGCAGCCAGTTCAGTTCTGTGCTTGATCGCCAATCGCACGCACTCTCTGCGTCGCGCGCCGAACGAAAAGCGCGCGTACGCGAAAATACCCGAGATTTTCATAACATAAAAAAATAATTTAACGTGCAAAAAGTGTATAGTTAAAAACAAAAACAAAATAGTAACGAAACGAAATACTCATTGTGATTATTAAATGTGATTGATTATACAAATAAACTAGTGTAGATGTGGTGTTTTAAAGTTGTTTAAATTATGCAACTTTGGTAGTGATAAAACGAGAAATAAAGTGTCAGCTTGGATTGGATTTGCTATAGATTTGACGCAGGATAACGTGGCAATCCACCGACAACAGGTGGTCTCAAGGTACGTACGTGTCGTTAGTTACGTTCCGGGTTTTCCGCAGTCGGAAAATGCGCGTTACAATAAAGATTTCAGTCGGACCGTAATGAAGGAAATATCCTTCAGTGAAAGGTACGTACATTTACGTTTAAAAAATACTCATTCAGGTCTTCAAATCAATCGGAAAAAAATAAAGCAGTTAGTTTTAAAAAGTAAGTTTATTTGTAAACTTGTAACAATAGCGTATTTACGTTTTTGTAGTAAATAGTTACTACTTCTTAATAGTTTGTTTTTGTGTAGTCTGTAGTTTTTTGTTATTTCTTATCCTTGTTATTAAATTATCAACACTGATGGATATTTTGTTTTTTAAGTAAATTGTTTAGAATTATACATATTACCATGTTTTGGATTGCTGACAATTTATTATAAGCAATGTATTGGTTTGTTTGAAGTCTCTTCACGCAGCATCAAAGCCATGTATTGACAAGATTTTTTATTTCATTGACTTTTTTAACTTTTTTTATCGCAGGAAAAATCTTAAACAGAGCGCGCGATGGACAGCCAGCAGTTTGTTTTGGTAATTAGTTAGTAGGAACAGTACCTACATGGGTACTTATATGGCACTTGTATATGGTTACTTTGTATTATATCGTGACTGTTTGTATTATAAGCAATCGTTAGTTAGCTGATTTACTGTGAAAGTTAGTTAGCATTCAGTGAGCAATAAAACCCTTTATCAGACGCGTGTAAAGATTTTCTGAATGTAGTTAATTGCTGCTATAAAATAAATCCGTTTTAAATTTAAAGTAATATAAATGTATTATAATTTATTTGTTTATCAACAAACATCAGTCGATAGTTAATAGTTGTTGTATTTTTAAATTTATTTTAATACCTTTTTTCTTTCGTCTTCTTTCAAATTTTTTTCTAATAACAAAAATGTTGCTGCCAATTTAGACTTGTAAAAACTACAAAGAAAACAACTAGGTACGTAATAACACGCAGTAGGTAGTGCGGTAAGCAAACCATTATCTGCTTGTTTACATGCGCATAAAGTATGTTTGTATTGAAATTACGAGCGTAAGTTTATAATTCAAAATTTCTATTTTTATATACAATATGTCTACTGAAAAATGCGAAATCTGTCGAATGATCGTCTAGTCCGTGAAACTGCACAACTTTTGTTCCGAAACGTCAAAAAAACTGATCAGCTGACCAGGTGAGTCGATTTGTATGAAAAAAAAAAACAAGAATTTGAATAGTAGCAAAACAAGATATACTCCCTTTCATGAGCTGAATTTACCAAAAGGTGCCAAAAGGTTTTGCGTTATCTAGGTAACACGTTATATTTATACATCAAAAGCTCATATACGTCCCCACCGAGGGGCTCCAGCCTACTTAGGGCGATTAGGGCGATGTTAGGATGGATTTCGACCCATGTTGCTTGGGAAAAGTTGTTCAGTAGTGTTTTGTTACACCCTGTATATATCGCTCAAATAGATACCGGGGCAAACTGCTAGTCTTACAGTAACTACCCATTCAAGAGCCACTCCAATTTATTAGTACATTAGTAATGTTATTTAATGTTTGATGGCGGCCATTTATTTTATTTTTATAAGATTGACCTTGCTCTAGCAGAATTGATTGTGATTGGTCTAGCCGGTTGAGCAATAGATAAACGGACCAATAATAATGTTGTAACTTAATTTTAAACCGTCTCGCCGCAAGATTTGACGCCTTCCAGCCTCCGGAGCAGGCTGGGTTTCGAAAAAGTTTCAGTACCGTAGACCACATCCACACAGCGAGACAGGTTATACAGAAGTCGCAAGAGTATAATCAGCCGCTGTGTCTAGCATTTGTGGACTACGAGAAAGCCTTCGACTCCATCTAGAGTGTTTTTCTAATGATCTTCAAATAATCTGAGCTTGATGAACAATGAACATTTATAAAGCGAAAACTTCATCTTCATTTTATTTCCGAAGCTATTTCTTCATCGTGTGGGTTGTAATGTCGACAAACGACCTCAACGGCCCTGTGGAACATACTGTAAAAACAACATAATTATTTGAAAGTAAATTCGTAGCAAGTTTGATAATAATTCGGTAAATACTTCCAACACCTTCACACAAACAGATAATGTTATCTATCTGGTTGTAAAATGGCGTGCATTACCGTTATCGAAATCATAACATGCACGCATAATACGCGCCAAATAAGTTAAACTGCGCGAGTTACTATGCAGAAAACAAAATCGAGATGTGCTGGGCATATATAATAGTAATTTTAACTCATTATACGTCCACATTGAGGGGCTCAAGCCTACCATGAGTTATGGGCGATTAAGCCTTAGACAACGACGCTAGCCCCTAGCTAGGTATATAATTAAAAAGTATTTGATACATATTTTTTCTTTTTTCACATACTTAATAAAAAAAATATGGAGATATTGAGTTGAAAAAGCGTACGACGTCACGTTTGAGTTCATTTTATACTTAGTTGTGACGTAGTTAGTACCTTCTCTCCAACTTTGATGCGGTCTAGGTATTTTTTTTTAATTTGATAAAAAAAAATACCGGCCAAGCACGAGTCGGGACACGCAAAGTGTAGGGTAATTGTTCAATACTACTTAGGTACCTGTTCAAGACATTAATCAAAATATTTTACACGTTTTGACATTTGCGCTATAAAATTCGGCGCTTACAATGGTTGACAATCTCCTGTCCTTTTTCATCGTCGTGAGTCAGAAAGTGACAAGACTATGAAAATTTGAATTTAGTTTCGCTGCGGGAATCGACACCAATGTCATCGGTGGCATCACTTTTCGTACCTACTTGTTTTTTATGATAAAACATTGTAAATTGATAATGAATGCTTGGCGTGCTTAATATTTATCAACATGACCTGTAACTTGCATTGATTGTAGTTGTGTTCAGAAACAAACAATAGGTATTTTTGTTAGTCAGCTGAAACGAGAAGCCTGAAACAGAGACAGTAACTGTTTTTTTTTTATATGTGGCGTCTGATAACTGCTGTTATCAATTTTTTTTTAAGTTCAAATAATTTATTTGCAAGTCACAGTTTGAATATTATAAAAATACATCCAGACAATAGTGACGCCCTGTAAGGGCACAACAAATTTGCGAGAGAGCGCATTAATATTAGTTATAATTAATAAAATAATAAATTAATCTTTACTCAATTTAGATTAGGTACTTAGAGAAATAGAGGCATACTTAAATTATAAATTATTGATCTTTGTAATCCATGAATTCTTTGATGCTGTAATAACTTTTAGCAATGAGAAAAGATTATTACATGACATCACATCCAATTTAGATGTTTGGATGTTTGTTCCGCCTTCACGGATTTGAATTAAATTTGAAATGAAGATAGTTTGTAGCCTGGATAAACACATAGGATAGTTTTTACGGGAATAAGTTTTATTCCTACGGGAAAATCTTACACAACGCGAGCGTAGCCGCAGGCGGACCGCTAGTTATCTATAAGTAAGTACGTACTATATAATTGCATAAAATTAAAAATACTTGCCTAATTTTAAAGAAGTAATGAATCATACTTAAATTACGATATATTCACCCATTATTGCTTTATTTTAGGTGAGTGGGATGTTAAGATCTTGTACACAATAAATCGAAAAAAAAAAATGGTTTCGAATGCTTTTTCATGCGTTACACACGATAACTGTGGAATATTTTAGACAATTATTTTTTCATTTAATAGTGCATTTCAGGGGTGATGTACCTACAAAAATAAGAAATACCCTTTGTCGTCTTACCCCCGCGCCCTTCATTTAAGTCTACAGATCGCGCCAAACTTCTAGACCGCTCTGAAGTTGCTTCGCGCATTGCGCGTTGTCGCTATTACCTATATCGTGCCGTGTTCAGGCAGTCTAGAAGTTTGGCGCGATCTATACATGTTACGCCCTTATTAAAGACGTTTTATTTAGGTTATCATTTATACAAAATATTGTTATTCATTCATTAACATCTCCTCCTTTTCATAAGTAAAAGAAAAGGATCGCTGGACTAAAACATTACGATTAAAATAAAAAAAACTTTTATATCATGCCTTGCCTATAAAACGTTAGTAACGAAATATACTTATTCTATGTTAGTGTGTCTACGTATGTGATTAGAACATAGCTTTCTGAATCGGGGTCATAACCGTTGTTTCGTTTAATCTAATGATTCATCAAAATCTGTTTAGTCGTGTAGCCGGTATGTATTACAAAGGGGCGGAAAGCCAGGCCTATGCTATCTTGTTATCACTATTCTGAGTCAGTCCACTACTGCTGGATCTATATCCAGCAAGCCTATGCCTGCCTCAATTTTGTTTAACATAGGTGTGACGCTCAGAAAGGAATTTCAGGAAAAACTCACAATTTAAAATTTGCCACAAAAATTACAAAAAACCCTAGATATAGGCTACTCTTTGCTGCGGGAAACAAAGAAAAACAACGTACGGAGCCACGGGCGGACATTATAAAACAATAACAATAAAGCGAAAAATGAATAAACATTGTCGATCTTGAACAGAACTCGAACCTGCATCTCCTTGGCTATCTGGATCAGAAACAGGCGCTTCACCAATTATGCCACCAAGCTCTCGGAAAATGAATATCGGTAGTTTGCAATATTGTCCCCCACTTATTTATTTATTTTATTTATAAACCGACAGATGGAGCTGTAATGCACTGAGCATTAAAGTAAACAGCAGTGTCAAATTTCGTCGACCTTTCAGAGCTTGGTGGCGTAATATAATGCGCCTGTTTCTGGCCCGGATAGCCAAGGAGGTGCAGGTTCGGGTCCTGTCCAAGATCGACAATTTTTTTCCTTTTTCGCTTAATAATTATTAGATATTTCGTTAACAGACGTGATCACGTTATTATATATAATAATAATGTCCTGATAGCTCATAATGAGCAGTAAAATAACACTTCTCGATATAAGAGTAAAAGACAACATATCTTTGTGTGCAAAGTTCTGAATATGTTTCCCTTTACCGTAAGAACGTCGAACAAACAAACGTACAAACAAAATTGGAAACCTACGTGTTCGAGTTCAAACTGCGACCCATTCACAAGACAGCGACCCTTCTACCACCATAATTGCAGAGTATTGAATCTATACAATGTATATATATGTCATATAGTAACAATGCAATATCTGTACATAGAGGATATTAGAGAAAAAACATATCAGGTTTCTTACAAGCAATAGAAGCCAAAATTTTTTTTTGTCTGTCTGCCCATCTGTCTGTCTGTCTGTCTGTATGTTTCTGCGTGCATCACGCAAAAACTATTGCATGGAAATGAATGCGGTTTTCACAGGTGTATTGCTGGAAGACTTTTAAAAACTGGTGCATGTTTTTATCTTGATGCGCCGCCGCCGCCGCCATTTTTGTGCTAAAAATGTTCATATTGGAGTAAAAACTTGGATCACATTGCGGGAAGAACGCTAGTTTAAAATTTACTTTATAACCTATCTATAGTGAGAAAGACGACAAGGAACTAATCAAAATTGCAAAATGGCGCATTGTCTCCTTTGAAGTTATGAGAATGTCGACAGCTGAACTGATTGTTCGACTTGAACGAATATTTATTTGCTCAAAACATGGTTAATATAGATCTTAAAATAAACAAATTATGTCCTCACATTTTACTTTTAACAGCATGCAAAATTTTGTATATTTACAATTCATAATTATTAATACTAAGAACAATAAAAACCACTATAAAATACTACAAAATGTCAATATTACAATAAAATATGTCAATAATCTTAATCAATATTTTATAAAAATGTCACTTATCCTATAAAAAATCTCATCTTTTAGCCATTTCAATAGTTTGTGTTTGAATTAATTTTGGTTTTACTGTGAAAGCCCTATCTTTTTTATATGCGAAAACAAAAATAATTTAATGATAGGTAGGTTATTCAAATTGTGTTTTTTATAGGTTTTATACATGATTTTTATTATCTTTGCACAATAATTTTATATCTATCTACCTAACCAGCCAACCATTTATTTATTACTTTTTGTACGATAAGATAACTAGTATTTTTTTATTGTAGAAAATAGTTTTTTCTTGCTTATTTTTCTTGGCCTATGTCATTCTGACATTTAGTTATAAGAAGAGACAATATCAAAAGTTCCCCAAACTTTTAAATTTTTTTGAGATATAGTAGGAACGTACCTAGTAATAGAATGAAATCAACATACTTAATAATAGAAAAACATGGTGTTCAATTCTAGCTGGACTTGTGAATATCAATTTTATTTTTAATTTTATCAGTTTTATTGTGTATTCAGTATTTATTTATTGAGTGTTGAAATTCCAGCGGTTCTCAGGTGTTCAGTACAAATGTGAAGTAACTACCTTACTTATATAAAGTAACCCTGTTATTTGTCTTGCTGTGGTGAGGTACTATACCTTGAGAATTAGACATTTTCCCGGTAAAAAGTAGTCTATGTGAACGAACCTAAAATAAGAGCATAGCTGTCAGATTAAGAGATTTTTAAGTTGCATGTTTTAAGTGTTCTCTAAAATTGTGCAATCGACACGGCTATAAGGTTCAAATTCGATGTTTGACTCTAATATTAAGATGGCCATCTCCTGTCTCTTTTCAGCCATTAAAAGGTGAAAAGGACAGACGAATTAGAGCGTGACAGTAAGAATTGTGACTAATGGTTATCGACGGTTACATGACGTCTATTATATTTTGTCAACATGTTGTATTTCAAAGTTTAAGTACCACAGTCTTGCTGTTGAATTTACTGTTGAATTGTGGTTCGCCTGCCCACTCCTGCGCACCACCCACGGAGGAGTAGATTGGGGATAGTAAACTACAAGCTCTGTCGTCGTCTAGAAGCCAGGCCTTTAGCATACAATAACATTTATATTCCCTCGTCTCCATAGATACAAATCGTGTTTAGGACTTCGTATACGTGTTTACCACATAACATTTCCTTTGTCCGCATATACTTATATAGGTATATTTTCATTTTACATTAGCCGTGTGGTGACGGCAGAGTAGAATACATTTGTCACCAACCCCTACTCTTCCTGTGGGTGTCGTAAGAGGCGACTTAGGGACTACACATTGAACAGGGAACGGGGAGCAGCGCTCTCTGATACAGTAACCTTTTAATCTGCGATCTCCAACCCGCCTGCCAAGCGTGGAGGTTATGGCAAAAGCCTCCATTTAAGTGGAGGAGGCTCATAGTCCAGCAGTGGACTGTAACGGGCCGTTGATGTTGATATGAGTCATGTCATAATTACAGTCTTTCCGCCGCTGATTTGGAACAACAGTTGACCATACGCTTTGTTGCTACTCCTTGTGTTGCCTGCCACATTAGGTTTCGTAATCATACTGTGGAAATAAGACATTTGGGTAAAAAGTCCTTCGGTTACAAACTGTCTTTGTACCAAATTTTCAAGATCAATCACGTAGTTTAACCGTGAAAGCGTAACAAACAAAAAGACAGACAGAGTTATTTTCGCATCAATAAATTAGTAAGAATATCCAAGTATAAGGTTTAATATTAAATGAGAAAGACATATATACTTATAGGTCGTCGTTATTTAATTACTGTAAATTCATGTTCTATATTTTATCATAACAGTACTATGATTGGATTGTCTATAACAACTCTATTTATTGACAATTATTACTTGGCAATTTACGTAAGCTAAGTAGTACATAATGTTTAATGATTCGTGTTTATTCTCTTTGTAAAACATGATGATTATATTAATTTCCATTGTAAAGTACCTATTTATTTAGTTAATTAGTTAGATTTGAATAATGTTGTTCGTTGTTGTGTTTCTTTGTTGTTGTCGTGTATGAAAAAAAGTTTCGTTGGTGTAGTGGGCCGTAGGGTTCAAATCCCACTCTGTATTTTCGATTTTTGAATGTATGTTTACTCGAGGCTCTTACGGTGAAGAAAATATCGTGATGAAAACTGTACACGCCTGCGAAGAAATTCAAAGGTTGTGTAGAAGTGGACCAACCCACACCGAGTCAGCATGATCTACTAAGAGCGCCCTAACATTTGACCACGGAATATATTCCTGAAGGAGAAGGGCCTTATTCGACGTATCTTTGAGACGGTAAATCCCTACTGCTGTATCGTGTGGGTTGTAAGGTCAACAACTGACCTCAACCGCCCCCTTTTCCTTCCCCTGGTCTTGATCTTGGAAAACTTAGATCCATTGCCGTTGCTCTAAGTAATAATATTCATATTAATCTTTTGTAACATTATTAATTAAAAAAATATATGGAATACACTTATGTTAAGAATATCGTTTTTCTTTTTTTAAAGTATCGAATTTTAGCTTAGTTCAACTTGCAACACTATCGTTTTAAAAAAGTATTTTTAGTTTTTGGTCTTGACCTCTGATAAGATCATTGCTCTTCTCGTTTTCGTGTCGACACAAAGGGCGGCTACTTTCGCTCCTCTATTCAAAATTACTATTTTATTATTTCGAGTTCAAGTATTGCGCATATTGGTTGGAAGTGGAGACAAAGCCTGGGGTTAAGTCTGACAGGTTCGCAAGGTGGATGTACGGAAACCGAGTGGATTCTGAAGGACTTGGAGTTCTTCCCTCCTGCCTGGCTACAGGTGAGTCCTCCTAAGTTTTTTAATCAATCGTGCGCACTATTATGTTCTTTTGTTTTCGTTCTCGTTATTTTTGTTTTAAATTCTTGAAATTTCCTATACAGTCCACTTAAACTAAATCCAAAACAAAGAAAACGACAAAAAAAGTGTACAAATAAGTGTTTTATTACCACATCATTAAATAATTTAAAGCGAGATTTAAAGTAATAAAAAAAAAGTAAACAGTGTGTGAAAGTTTTTACTTACTTTACTTTTCACTTATTTATATCCTTTTCTCATATTCACCATAATATGATTATACCGAACCATTTTTTTTAAATTGTTGACCTCACCAACAACGCCTGGTATCAGTTAACACTGATAGCAGGCGGCGGCGGTGGTGGTCTAGTGGTTAGGGCCGCTGCTTCCCGTCCGGGAGACGCAGGTTCGATCCCCACCACGTACCAATGTGTTTTCGAATTCATATGTACGTTTATTCGACGCTCTTACGGTGAAGGAAAACATCGTGATGAAACCTGCACATTCCTGCGAAGAAATTCAAAGGTTGTGTGTGAAGTCGACCAACCCGCACTGGGCCAGCGTGGTCGACTAAGGCCTAATCGCTCTAATTCAGAGTAGGCTTGCTCGAGCCTCTCGGTAGTGACGTATATGAGCTGTTGATGAAAGCCACCAAAGGCCACTTTTCTCTACTGACATGGCTCTTCCGTAGAATCCGGATCTTTTTAACGTGTAAATCGAAGCACGGAATCATCTTCCTTTTGGAACAACCAGGTGATTCAGTCAGTTATGCTGCTGCTGAAAGTTTCGGTAAAGAATTTTTGTTTGACAATGGTAGACTCACAGTAACGCTCTAATCCTTAATTTAAGTTCGTCCGTCCTTTTCACCTTTTAAAGAATAAAAAAGGGCAGGAGATGGCCATCCTAACCTAATATTAGAACTGTCAAACGTCAAATTTGAACCTTATGGAAGCGTCGATTGCACAATTTTAGAGAGCACGTAAAACATCCGACTGAAGTGGAAAAATCTCTTAATCTGACAGCTATGCCTTTATTTTAGTTTATCTATCATTCATTCAAAATAATATCATTCGTTCGTCTGAATTCATCGCCTCTCTTTCATTGGTCATAAACACGAAAAAGATAACTGGATTTTAAAATTAGAGCTTGTTAAATAAAACAAGTTTTAGACTTTAAATTTAGCTGTATTGTGGCAAAAAATGAAAATTATTACGAAAATTATTACAGCTACGTATGTGCATGGGCACAATGACAGAAGGGAACAGGCAGTATTGCCATAAAATAAAACTTAATTAGCACTAAAAACTAATGTGGCCAGAGCAAAACCTAAAAATACCTCATTTTTACATTACATGTGCAATATTAATTGAACAGAGTTAGAGCATGACTTCCCGCGTCGGGGCCAGTGCATCCACTGGGATTGGAACCCGTAACACACGTAACGAAAGTAGAATGCTCGACCGCTCGGCCATGGAGGCTATTATTATTCTCTATTCTAATAAGATTAACATTCATTACAACAACAACGGACAACGGACTTTTGCAAAAAGTTGACGTGTCGTTTTATTGTCTGCTTCATCGTTTGCAATGTGAAGTATTTGTGAAGACAATGAAATTCAGCTTTATTTACACAAGTGTATTTGACAAAAGGCCTACCATTAAAAGTTCCACCAATCAAACCTCTTTCATGATGTCAACATTCAAAATTAAACAATCCATTCCCGTCAGACTATTTACTATACCACTATACCATGTTCAAGGACAGATGAATGACCGACAAACATGTGTATTTCAAATCAACAACTTTGGAAACAGATCATTTCAATAAATTTGCATATTTTGCGAATTATTTACTTGAACATGGGGCCCCAAAAATCTGAATGCTAGTAGCAGCAGACTGACGTCAATGGCGTATACATTGTAGGAAAATTGTAAGAATTGTATTTATATTATGTGAATATTTTAACACTTGTTTATCGATCGTTTTGGTGTCGTAACATTCAGACACGACTCAAGTTTTTCTGTTGTTCGTCGGTCGGTGTTACTGAAAATAGTAATTGTGTTCTGTCCTTTATTTTTTTGAGTGTTCCGAGAAAAATATTTTATAATATCGGTCGTGTTTTATTTCTAGTAATGTTTGCCGTGTGGTGACGGCAGAGTAGAATACATTTTTCACCATCCCCTACTCTTCCCGTGGGTGTCGTAAGAGACGACTTAGGGACTACACAGTTACACTGAACAGGGAACGGGCAGCAGCGCTCTCTGATACAGTAACCTTTTAATCTGCGATCTCCAACCCGCCTGCTAAGCGTGGAGATTATGGAAAAACTCTCCACTTAAGTCTAGGAGGCTCATAGTCCAGCAGTAAATTCCAAACGATGAAGTAAGTCGTTGGAGGGCACAAAAAAATGGTCTTCCCCAGGGCAGCGTACTGGCCCCAATGTTGTTCAACATTTATACCAACGACCAACCATCCAGCCCAAATACCTCCCGCTTTCTGTACGCGGACGATCTTGCGCTTACGTCCCAATCGACCAGTTTTGACGAAGTTGAGATTAATCTCACCACAGCTCTCAACAGTTTAGGCCAGTACTATGATGAGAACTCGCTAAAATCTAACCCAACCAAGACTGAGTCAAGCGTTTTCTACCTACGCAACGCACAAGCGGGACGTAAGCTCAAGATCTCCTGGCGTGGAGTGTCCATCGCTCATAACGATTCCCCTAAATATCAGGGCGTTCTGCTGGACAGATCATCAGGACTGGCGCTAGCATTTTCTGCCGGCGAATTTGCGGTCCCGTATGGGGCCGCTCTACTCATGCCAAGCTCGTGGATACAGCCTTAAACGAAACTTCCCGGATTATTACTGGGTGTTTGAAGCCGACCCCGGTGAAGTTGCTGTATCCATTGGCTGGCATAGCGCCGCCAGTTGTTCGCAGAGCCGTTGCAAGCTCGCGAGAGAGGGCTAAGTTGGATGAAGACGTGCGGCATCTCCTACATGGGCACGAGCAAAGACTGAAAAGTCGAAAAAGTTTTTTAAAATACGTCCAACCCCTCACAGCTGAGCCCTCTCAAGCAAGATGCGACATGTGGCGTGCTCGAACACCGCTTCAGGATCCCTTTGTCCCACTTTCTGAGAGTCTACCGCCTGGACATAGATTACCATGGCCGATCTGGAAGTCTTTAAATCGACTTCGGACTCAGTTCGGCTGGAGCAAGGAAAATATGTTCAGGTGGGGATTCTCGGAAAACCCAAACATAGACTGTGTGTGTGAAGCGGTGCAGTCCATGGTTCATTTAGTGTCCTGTCCTGCCTGCCCTGTCACCTGTTCGCAGCAGGACTTAATGGACGCCACAAATAGTGCAGTCGAAGTGGCTAAGTTCTGGTCTAGAAAGATATAATTTGTCATCGACACACAAAGAGGAAGAAGTAGTCCAGCAGTGGACTGTAACGGACCGTTGATGAAGATGATGAATGTTTCTATGTTAACAAGAGTACCATGTGATATTTTCTAACCAACACGACGACGACGCGACGTCAGCACGACAGCTTTTTTACACGTTGAAGGATTACTTGCTGGACAAAGTGTTGTATAATGTTAATTATTTATAAGCTAAGTAATGGATTTAGTATCATGGTACGCTGATTGTGATGAAATTTCTACATTATAATTACCTTGATATTTTTGCTTTTGTAATTTGTCATTTTCGTTGTGTTTGATTATGGTTGTTAATTGTTAAGATTATTATTATTGTATAGGATTTAGTTTTGAATTGTAAAATTTTGCACACAGTAATACTAATGTGTTAAAAAGGCTGATTTTTATTTTAAGGGTTTTTGTACGTATGTATGTGTGTGTGTATAGTTTCTTTGTTGCAAGATAACTTATGTGTGGGGTATCGTTAGAATCCTTACATCAGCCCGAGTGATATATTTTGTTTTTAGCAAGGCAGACATGTTTTTAATTTCTAGGTTATTATTACAAATTAATAACATCTAGACAAAAAATGCTCATTAAAAAATAAGCTACATAGATACTTTACAAATAATAATTTTATAATATAATTAAAAATACAATAAAATATTTTTTTCATTTCAATTTCAATCCATTCAGTAATAAATAATAAAAATACAATCAAACATTTTTTAAATCCTAATACAATCTATTTATTTTTTTACTATCAGATACCACAAATTTTGTTATAGATAAATTTGTTAGGTACCTATCTAGGAACAAATAATTAAGTATAAAAAAGTAGTGTCTCTCTCTTGTATTGCGTGCCTGACAAGGTCCATAGAGACACAATAATAATAAGCTTGATATAACAACACCCATATAAAAACCTATGGAAAGCAATAAAACTTTGTGTAATGGGTACCTGGGCGGTATTCGAACCTAAGCTTTGCAGGCAGATGTGCTACCAACTAGACTGCTAGTTCTTCTGCAAGTAGAATCTTAGTAAACGCACTAGTGGTAATACTTACTATAAGGAATGCAATTACATTCAACACGGCATAGTCGAATAATTACTTATACTTAAGAGTTAAACGTCTTTACTCCCTAGCCATAATAGTCAAGGCATTTCCGGCCTTATTAGTCGACTAATTGCACGGAGACAAATACTAATTGACTTCAGATAGGGTTCCCTACTCAAAATCGAATGCCTTAAGATCGAAAAAACAAAAGCTCGAAGGTGCTATGAACTCTGTTTCAGAGAAAACTATAAAAATCTTTCATAGGATACACGTCTAAACATCAACATCATCATCAACATCAACGGCCCGTTACAGTCCACTGCTGGACTATGAGCCTCCTCCACTTAAGTGTTTGGTTTTGCCATAATCTCCACGCTTGGCAGGCGGGCTGGAGATCGCAGATTAAAAGGTTACTGTATCAGAGAGCGCTGCTGCCCGTTCCCTGTTCAATGTGTAGTCCCTAAGTCGCCTCTTACGACACCCACGGGAAGAGTGGGGGTTGGTGAAAAATGTATTCTACTCTGCCGTCACCACACGATTAGATTCTTGTAAAAATCTTCAGACATTGATTGACATTGACATTGATTGATTGGTTTTGAGAGATTTTCATTGTAAGTTGAGTTACCTGACTGTCCCAAAAGTAAGATGATTCTGCGCTTCGGAAAGCACGTTAAGCCATTAGCCTCGGACATGCTCGATCTATAAAAATAATCAACCTCTAAACGACCTGTAAGTAATATATATAATAAATAAATAAAAATAAAAATGTTATTTATTTCCAAATTGATTCATTACAATAGTGGTGTTGAGTCTTTCCAGTAAGTAATCAAAAGATACTTGTAGTGGGAATGGCTCGCTACTTCCCTATACTAAACATGTTTACAATTGAAAATAAACACAAAATAAACACAATATGATGCAAAACCTGACCATTTATGTAAACTTTTATTTTCAGACGAATGGTACAAATGCGGACGCGGCCTGGAGCGTGCGTCCTGCTGATCTTGCACTTGCCGTTCCACTCATGAGGTTAGTTTCTTTTATTCATCATTATCATCATCATCTCAGCCTGTAGAAGTCCCCTGCTGGACAAAGGCCTCCCCCAAGGATCTCCACAACGACCGGTCCTGCGCTGCCCGCATCCGGCGGCTTCCTGCGACCTTCACCAGACCGTCGGTCCACCTTGGGGGGGCTGCCTACGCTGGAGTCGTCGTCGTGGCCACTCGCTTCTCGTCTCTAGAATAGAATTGAATACTTTATTGCTTAGTTTTTCCTTGGTTTATATACTAAACACTAATTCCATTCTAAATTTGAAGCTTCTATGTCTGCTAGAAGTGCCTTAGAGTTTTGATGATCGGTCAGTGAGTGAGTGACAAAATAAAGAAACTTTGACTAGTTATAATTCATAAACTACTGGTTCAAATTGATTGAAATTTGAAATATACCGTATTTATACAATGCCTGCTTGGTTACTGAAAACTCAGGCTTCTAGTTTTATCCACAACGAAGTTATAGGGGGGTCGAAAATGGCCTGAACTGCTTCGAGAAAAGTATGGTACGGCCGTGCCGCTTTTTTGCTCGACTTGGCGGGGGCACTGCCGTGCCCCCAGATCAGGACACCACACGCGACAGCTATAATGCTTAAATTAATATGTAATGTACATTAATTTACATTATAGCTGCCGTGTGTGAAGCCCTTTAATCTGATTATAATTACATAGCACATAATAATAAGTACATAAATAAATAAATACATATAATACTTTACTAGTTAAGCGTTACGTGATGTTGAACAGCAGGTTGTATGAAAATGAAATAAATGCATCCAGCCAGCTAGCTTTCGAAGAACGCAATAGTTTAAGATGGTCGTCTAAGGCTTGGGCCTCACTAGGCTCGAGTTCCTCGGGGGTGACGTATATGAGTTGTTGATGATCACTAGTAAAAAAAAAAAGAGAAAAGTACAGTGAGATAGAAAATGTTTTATGAGACATCATCTACCACTGACACTAAAACTAAAACGCAAAGACTGACAGGTACTAATCTCAATTTAAACAAATGTTCCATACGTCATAATAAATTCACAATCCTCCAGACCTTCAACACATACTCGTGATCATGAACCAGTGGCCATGAACAGAACCTTCGACGCCACATACCGGAGAGGTCAAACCCAGGCCATAAACTCACCAAGCATAGCCAAAGGAACGTGACCCCTTGGTATTTGCAAAAAAGTTTAAAGGTATATTCTGAATGTAGAAGTTGTAAAAATAAATTGCCCGCGTGCGCAGGTTTATTGCTGGACGCAGACTTTGCCAGTGCACGCCATGTATACCGTTCTTTGGTATAAATGTTCAGAATAAGACATAATATGTTTTACTAGTGGTCCGCTACGATCGTGTTGTTTAAAATTTGCCCGTGGTCATCAACACTTGTTCCTGTAAAAAGTGTGTACAAACTACCTCCATTCTAAATTTTATCCAAATCCGTTGAGTACTATAAGCGTGAAAGCGGAACAAATATAGAAACATCTAAACATTTATAATCAACATCATCAACGGCCCGTTACAGTTCACTGCTGGACTATGAGCCTCCTTCACTAAGTGGAGGGTTTTGCCATAATCTCTACGCTTGGCAGGCGGGTTGGAGATCGCAGATTAAAAGGTTACAGTATCAGAGAGCGCTGCTGCCCGTTCCCTGTTCAATGTATAGTCCTTAAGTCGCCTCTTACGACACCCACGGGAAGAGTAGGGGTTGGTGACAAATGTATTCTACTCTGCCGTCACCACGCGTATTTTAGTATGATAAGAAGAATATTATGCTATCAGGGTCTTATCCTCGAATATTTTTGGATTTAATATTCTGCATAGACGCTCCTACACATACAGGATGGAAACGTTAAGTGTGTCTAGATAATTTTAAAGTTTCGTTAATTTTAAAGTTATTTCAAAATTGTAAAGTGATCTGGAATCTGCATCGCTTGATGCATAAAATGATATAAAAATACTGAAAAAGGAATAGCCATGTGTTCAGAAATTATACTTTTGCAACATTTACTTACAGCACCGTCTATTTATACGAAATTTGTTCTAAGTACATAGTAACTAAGTATTTAAAGTGGTGATACTTAATCATAAGTGATATTATAATTTAGATGAACAATACAAAGACACAAACATCATTGACTTGAAATGGTGCAATTATCTTGAAGTACACACGCATGAAACTGTAATTGATAATCAAACTCGTACAGTAGACATCACATCAAGCAATACATTTTTGTTGCAAACTAGGCCGTATTACCAACGAGCAAGATACCCCGGTGTATAGCTTGATGAGCTGTTCACTCACCGTACATATTTACCCATAGGTATTATCACTCCTTATTCCTAAAGAGGTGAGCAGAGCTTAAGAAGGCTCACTGGAAGATGGGAGCATCACGCTAATATTATAAAAATGTGAAAACATATTTGGATGTTTAGATGTTTGGATGTTTGTTCCGCTTTCACGCTCAAACTCTGGACGGTTTGTACCCTGGATTATTTGATTTTATTTTAATATTGTAGAGAAGCTAACAGCACTTAAATTACGTAAATAATGCAAACATAAAACATCTGAGGCTAATAATAAGCTTCCGCATATAAAAAACTAAATACACAACTCACAGATAAATGTTATCTAACGCTACAAAACCGTAGACAAGGATTTTAAATAAACACACTGGTGTCGATTCGGCATACGCCCAACTAAACTAAACTAAAATTAGTCCTGTGACTTTCTATCATTTTTAATTGAAAAGGGACCGAAGATCATCGGTTTTGTTTTTGTCTATGGCTTCACAACTAACTGTCAAATTTAGTCTTGTTTTAGTGCCTACCTAACACCATGACGACTAAAAAATCACTAAAATTGACAGTTAGTCGTGAAGTCAAAGACAAAAACAAAACCGATAATCTTCGGTCCCTTTTCAATTAAAAATGATAGAAAGTGACAGGACTAATTTTTAGTTTAGTTTAGTTGGGCGTATGCCGAATCGACACCACTATCTTATATAAACCGCCGCTTTAGTACTCTCCTCAACACACACAATTGAAATCTATTTTATGGAGTTAGTTTTTTAATTATAAATGATTTGATAGAGGACACACTTGAATGGAATACATCAACAGTGTATTAACACATAGGATACTTTTTTACCGGGAAAAGTAGTGACGAAGCTACCATGGCTTTGCACAGCTGCGGGTATTATCACATGTAGTCACGACAGCCATTCGAATCTACCCACATCGAGCTCCGTGTCGGTGCCTGGTACTGCATTGCACGGACCCGATCATTCTCGAAGCTCAAGTCTGACGTCAACGCCCCACTCCGCCGCCAGGGTATATAAGGAGCTGCACGAAGACAGAAGCCGTTTTCTTGCGCTCTGGTCGGCCCGGTTACCCCCTGGAAGATAGGAGCGTGAGAATACCCGGCGAGCCCCGTCACCCGCCGCCGTACCGCACCCCCGTCGACTCACCGTTTCGTCCCGTACCGTCGTACACCGTATGTCGAAGATACCGACAAACCCTACCGACCCCGTTTCAATAAAAACCCGCTCTCCCTCCTCGTATAATTATAAGACTACTATAAAATGATTACCATTGAATAAATCAACTATTTGTTATTTTGTATCAGAGTTTTAATCAAAAACCTCATAGGTTAGGTATTTCCCCAGACCTAAAGGATATCCTAGATGTGCCCATAAGTTGGCAGATACCTAGGTAACATCACAAAGTTATATTCCCACGGGAAACTCTTACATTACACGAGCGTAGCCGCGGGCGGATCGCTAGTACTACAATAATGTTTTATAACATTGTTGGGTTAAGATTAAGCCACGATTAAACACATCCAAACAATAAAGTATGCCGCTGCCGCCACCGCTTAAAATTAGAAAAGCTAAGATATAAATTAAACGATATTCCATAATACTTATATTGAAAATAAAACAGTTTCTTTTAATTTAAACACAAAAGACAACACATCCATGACAAAAAATAAACAAGCACAAATGGAAACCAAACTTGCTATTACCGAAGTTGAAGCATCATCGACAACAGAGGAATTCGCATCTGGGCAGCGAAAAGACAAGTCTACATTACGTGCCAAGCATTTAAACGCAAAGCAAATTATCAAAAAACTGTAGTCGGCATACCTCTAGCACTTCAAAGCGTTCTATGAAACTCATTCTGCTAATGACATGAAGTTCCCTATCTCGGAACGTACTGGAAAAATGCCTAACTGTACTTAATAGACCACGTACCATATTGCACCTAGGTCTTCTTGGAAGATAGCTTGCTTTGTATGGAATGCTATAATGCATAAGAAATGTAATCAAACGCACGATCACAATTTGACTGTCTTTTACATTATAATAATCACAAGCGGATCCAGGGGGGCTAAAATACAACCCTCTGCCCCCCAAAGCCATCTCAGTAGGTACTATTATATATTCTGATTTCACACAACAGCCTCCGTGGCCGAGTGGTCGAGATTTCGACGCCCATTACGGAGGTTCCGGGTTCGATTCCCGGTGGGGACACTGACAAGCAAAAATCTCTTTGTGAGACTTTCCCCAGTTTGGTTAGGACATTGCAGGCTGAATCACTTGATTGTCCGAAAAGAAAGATGAATCCGTGCTTCGTAAGGCACGTAAAGCCGTTGGTCCCGGCTATCTAGTCGTTACACGAGCCAAGTCAGTGACCTGTCTAATCTTGAATTTCAAACCTTTATAACTCGGTCAATTTTAAAGATTTTTAAGAATTTTAAAGAAGAGCAAAAATTCTTTTAGTGTTCGATAACAGAAATTAAAAAGTTTGAATAGAATAGAATAGAATAGAATAGAATAGAATAGTCTTTATTTGCATTAAACATGGTGGGTTACAGATGTTACTAATACTTATTCAGCGCAAACATGTTCAGCTAAAGTCAAGTAGCATGCAAATTATGTCACAATTTTATCTAGTTAAGTATGGCGGTCATCGAGGAACTCCTTAACACTGTAATAATTTTTATTTTTAAGCCATCCATACATTTTTTTTAAACAAAGCCAGATTTTGGATTTATAAAATAATAAAAAAAGTAGTCCGATCCCCTTTTGTTCTGATTTACTAAAACATCTCGAACAATACCCCTTAGCCGCCCAAAAATTAATACTGGATACTGGTGCCTTGAGTCTCAAACAAAACACACCTTAGTAAATGAAAACAACTTAGAACCTTTTCATCACGATGAAGTTACGTATATACGCATCATCAACAGCCCGTTACAGTCCACTGCTGGACTATGAGCCTCCTGGAGGAGTGTTTGGTTTTGTCACAATCTCCACGCTTGGCAGGCGGGTTGGAGATCGCAGATTAAAAGGTTACTGTATCAGTGAGCGCTGCTGCCCGTTCCCTGTTCAATGTGTAGTCCCTTATTCGCCTCTTACGACACCCACGGCTAAGAGGATGTAAGGGGTTTAATAGGCGGGACTCGGTAACTAGCCAATAATATCAATTTACATGGCACTTCAATACCAACATAATAATAAGTTACGTCAAAAACCTTGTCTAAAACCAACCTAACAGACTAAATAGTGCTACCTGGTGCTACCTGGTGCTATCGATATCGATAGAATGTACAGGGTGGGAATTGAGGCTCCATTTAATATTGTAATTTTTATTATAGATTTGGACCGAAATCAAATCCTCATTTTATGATTCCAATGTTTGTATTATGGTAATTCAAAAACAAGATTGAACATAAAATGCGGACCTGATATAAAATTAAAATCTTTTTCTACAAAAATGTTTAATAAGCACTCTTGCCTTACGATTAAAGCCTTACATAATTATCCTTACCAATAATCTAATATTATAAAAGCGAAAGTTTGTTAGTATTTTATGAGATTGAGGTATGTTCTTGTTACACAGTACTTGAGCTTTGAGCTGCTGTCCTGGTACATAGGATTCTGTAAATCACCAAAACAATTAAATAGAATAGTAAGCTTACGAAATAATTAAAACATTTTGAAATGGTAATGCGGCTAAATTAATTTATACTATATTTACCTGAGCTGGGTGACCGTTTCATTTTATGAGATTGAGGTATGTTCTTGTTACACGCTTTGAGTTGCTGTCCTGGTACATAGGATTCTGTAAATCACCAAAACAACAAAAAAATAATTAAAATTTAAAAACCCCCGAAACAAAAAAGCAAAACATTAAAAACACAAAAATGATACCTATTGTTGAGCCATCAAATTCGATAAAGTAACACCTATATATTTTAATTTTATTATAGAAATTGATGGATGGCACGACATGGTTTGCTCGTTGAAATGACGCTATAATGTCGCGTCGAGGTACTTGAAGTCAATAAATAATATTATCGATAAATTTATAATCCTGAAGTACATCACTAGTGTAGTAAAATATGAAATTTAAGATAATTTTATTTGTTATGAGCCGGCTTTAGATACACATTATTTATAGATAGATATAAACAATACTTGCTAAAATATCTATTCCAACTCTTACCGTGCCTCATCCAAAGGAAATTTCGCCATAAACTTACTTTTTTTAAATCTGTACGATTGGCTCGGTCTCCACAGATTTCACAGGATATAAACCGCTTTTTCGGTGGCATTTTCATGAACAATATTCACTCAACCCTAAATCACTAATTAGCTGACAAAATCAATTGAAATCTTCAGAAATTAACTGAAAAGCTCGTCCAAGATATAAACACGCAACAATATGACAGTTGATGGCTGACAGACAAGTGTAAAAGAAAGAGAAAGTTTAATGTAAGAATGAGATGGCAGTAGCCGCCATTATTTGCCATGCAAATTCCATAGTAAATTTATTTTGTTCGTAGTTGCGTTAGACTGACCCACGGGAAGAGTAGGGGTTGGGGGACTCACCACACGGCATATACACTACACATGGCATAGGCACGGTATATACGCATAAGTTTATTTTATACAACTCACCTTGTCAGATGTTTATAACAAAGATTAACAATTAACAGAGTACATCCCCTTATCAGGATTTAACCAAAGCATTCAATTGTTTATCATAATAGTCCCGTGATAGATAAGGAATTGTAGTTGTTTTGTAAACATTTTATGAATGAGAATGACATAGTAATGTCATATTATTATAACAACTTGATAGTTGCTTGTGTAGGCGCAGGTCATTTTAGTACCACATACAGACGAACCATATGGCGGAGGAAAAACAAAAAAAATGTATGGAGACCACTTTAAATTCTATGCAGTTTTTTTCTAAGTTGATTAGATAGTACACGAAATATAAATTTCAAGTAATCTTAAAAAAATGCTATGTGCTTAAATCCTACAGAAAACTACCCATACATTTTCAAAGAAATGTGATTTAAATCATTACTAATATTATAAACGCGAAATCCTTTTTTTTTTATGGCACTATGTTAACTTTGTGCTGTGCCAGTGTCAAGTTTGGTTGGGAAACTAAACGCGCTTAAACAAATAATATCAACGGAATAATTTGGGAAAGACAGAACAGGGTAGAGGTAAGGTCAGGTAAATAAATAAGTAGGTAAATATCTATAAAGGGGAAAATATAAATGGTTATATTTTAATATTATTACATACAATAAATGATGGTAATACATTACAATAAACAAAAGGATTCATAATGAGACAGGACATACGTGGGTGTAGGAATTTGATATTATAAACGCGAAAGTTTGTAAGTATGGATGGATGTTTGTTACTCTTTCACGCAAAAACAACTAAACGGATTGGGATAAAATTTGGAATAGAGATAGTTTGTATCCTGGATTAACACATAGGATACTTTTAATGGAAAAAAGTTTTATTCCCACAGGAAAATGTTACACAACGGAGCGCTAGTAACTTAATAATAACTGTGATTTGAGCGATAAAAACATAAAATGGGTTTGTAATAGCTCTAAACCATAATTAAAGAAAAATAAAAAAGTTTTATAGTAATGTAATTTTTGTCGACCAACGGATATATATATCCATCCGCTTTTAAATTTTTCCAAGTATGTAATTATATTTTCATTACTCATACTCGGAAAGTAGGTCTGAAGTTGCCTGAGGAGCGAATAGAAGGTCGAATCGTTTTCAACTGACAGCTGTCAAACTAAAAAAAAAAACTAGTTCTCATTTCACATTTCTATTGAACTATGTTCCATCTTTCTATACAGCCACTCAATTAAAGCGCATAAATGACTTTATTATAATTGACTTTCAACTATTTCTTTAAAATAAAATAGAATTTCATCTTCATATAAAAAAATAAAAGCTACGATTGTAGACGTAATGATTTTTGCCACTGAATAATTATCATTGTTTTTGCGCCTGTTGAGGTCGGTCATGATATTTTTTTCTTTTCATTAGCTCGTAGATACAAAAGTAAAGTCGTAGATAAAAAAAATATCGCATGTAGATAATAATATTTAACTCTTCTATTTATTTTGTTTATAAATGTTAAGATTGTTGTCAAAGTAATGTTAGTTAGTTAGTTAGTTGGTGGGCTCCCGTTTCCGCAATTAGACTCTGAATTGGTCCGTTTTACGTTCGGTTTTGGCTGGTTACTCCAACCAGCCCAGCTCCTTCCAGAAGCTCAGAAGCCTCCTGGGACTGTCACAGGCTTCGCGGAGCGACCCCACATTCTGGAGGATTTTTGCCCGTTGGTCAGTCAACCCTACGCATTCCTACGTATTCCTACGTATTTCTACGTATTCCGGACTACGTGGGTGACCGTTTCTTCTGCTTCCAGACATCCTCTGCATAGAGGGCTGTCCGTCGCGCCTATGGTGAATAGGTGTTTATTGAGAGGTATGTGACCTGTTAAACTGCCTACAACTATTCGGAGGTTTTTACGGTTTAGGCTGAGAAGTCTGTGTGTTAGTCTCGGCGATAGTGTTGGGATCACCGCCTTCGACTGTCTGCAGCTTGTTAGACTAGCCCATTGGGCGTTGTGTTCGAAGTAATGTTTTAATGACACGATTAAAAGCACGATAAAATTATCGAAAGTTAAACCAAAAACAAAACATATAGATTTTTATGTTTAAAACGTGAAGGATCTTCTAGATTAATATCATAAAATACAATTTAAAAAAAAATCATTATTCGCATTATAATGTACACAATAAGGTAACTAACTTTACATACTCTACCTAACATTGCATACATACGAAAAACACAACTCTACATAAACAATTTTACCATAAAATCGTAGGATGTTCTTTCTAGAAAAGTAATAACTGGCCAAGCACGTGTCGGACCACGCAAAGTGTAGGGTTCCGTAGTTGCCTAATATGCAGAAGTTAGCACACGGAGCTAATAAGTAATGATAAAAAATTTCCTTATTTATATTATAAACCCGAAATTTTGTAAGTCGGGATGTATGGATGGTTGTTTTTACTCTTTCGTGGATGAAATTTAGAATAGAGATAGTTTGTACCCTGATATAACACATAGGATAGTTTTTACGGGAAAAAGTCTGGAAATAAAAGTAGGCTAGACTAAATTGCTAAATAAAATTATAATAGTTTATGTAATATCTAACTGGAATTGAAAGAGAAATAGTCAGTATTGTAATTTCAAGTCTTTCATAATATGTTAGTATACTTAATTCTAACAAAAATAATCAAAAAATTTGAATATTCAAAGTGCTAATAATTGCAATCTAATAGGTAGGATTCAGGGTTGGATTTCGTAGTATAATTATACTATTTGTACCATAGTTTCATGTTGCGTAGTATATAATATCGTAATGCTTGGATTGTACGCGAAAATACCATAATTTTAATACCCAATTATCCAAATGTTTTTTAATTGACACTAACCCTAATGCACGGACTTACGGCAAACCGTATGGCAAAATCAAATGTAAACGAGAAGCATTGTGGGCATTCCCCGTGCAATGTTTTGCTGCTTATGTCATTTTGAAGGAAAGAGATAGATATTTTTTTCTGCAGTCATACACTGAGATGAATGTATAGCAACAAATTTCGCGCGATCGATGAAGTTTCCATTGAAAAGATAGCTGAATTAGAGATTCTCATTTTATTAAGTGATTTTAAAAACTAATTTACCTAGATTTCTGGATAATATTAAAATAACGTTTCAATAACAAATGATTTTTATTTAATCTAAAATGTTTTCAACACAAAAACAAAACGTAGTATAATTTTTTGGTAAAAAGTATCTTTTTAATATCCATAGACAATAATTTTATGGGAGCCTGATTCCAACCCTGGTAGGATTTCGAGGCACATCCGAACAGCATCTAGTCGCTCGCGCTGATGAGCGCGGCTGCCGCTCTATTTGTTACATTGTTACGCGCGCAAGCCCCGCAGGGCCATAAGCTCCGCGGCGGCACGGCGCGCTTTATTCGAAATTCAAAATAGTTTTATTCGAATGTTTCCAATGTTCCATTGGCAACTCGCGATTGTTACACATTTAAAACTGACTGGTAAATAAGGTAAATAGGTTATGAAATTATTTTAGTAAATGATGTTATGATTTAATTTTTTCGCAATATTTTTACTGTTCTAATGAAATTATTTTAGTAAATGATGTTATGATTTAATTTTTTCGCAATATTTTTACTGTTCTAATGAAATTATTTTAGTAAATGATGTTATGATTTAATTTTTTCGCAATATTTTTACTGTTCTAATTAAATTTACTACCTATATAGACGGACTCCATCAAGTCATTTTCTATGATACTTGTACTGAATTTCTTACTTAGCACAAGTACATTTTAAAGTTGGTATTTTATTCGTTAACCTGTCAAGCCTACTTATTTCACATTTTTTTTACTTTTCTCGTACTTAAATTTACTAAACTTTATCAAAGTATTTTTTTATGATATTTGTACCGAATTTCTTACTAGTACAAGTACATTTCATAAGTTGATATATTATTCGTTAACCTGTTGATAGTTTTCCTTTTAAATTCATCATATACATTACTACCGTGAATTTTTTCACATTTCCAAATACAACGGTTTCGCTGGTAGGTAAACTTGACTCTAACAAAAATAAGCACTTAAAATATTTCTGAAACGTAAACTAGCATCGAAAAATGGTTTTAGCAAACCCACATTATTTTTTTAAACCCTGTCCAACGATACCTCACACCATAAGGTAATCGTGAGTTTAAAAAATAACCCCCACTTCATGTGTACCAGAGGAACCCTAAAAAAATTGTTTTTTAAGATTTTATTCTTTAGCTTTGACGGCATAATTAATATGTATGTCCATGCCAAATTACAGCCTTCTAACATTCATCAAAATATTTTTCTTTAATATTTGTAGTACCAAATTTCTTACTTGTACTAGTTTTTTTATAAGTTGGTCTATTATTCGATAACCTGTAAAGCCTACTTGATGTTGATAGTTTTTCTTTTAAATTCATCATATACACTACTACCATGATTTTTTTCACGTTTCCATATACAACGGTTTCGCTGGTAGAGAGGGGGGAAACTTGACTCTAACAAAAATAAGCACTTTAAAACAGAATATTTCTAAAACTTACACTAGCATCGAAAAAGAGTCTTAGCAAACCCCCATTGTTTTTAAAAGACCTATCCAACGATACCTCACACTATAAGGTAATCGTGAAAAAAATAAATAACCCCCTCTTGACGTGTACCAGAGGAACGCTAAAAATTTTTTTTATTTTTATTTTATTCTTCAGCTTTGTCGGCATGATTCATATGTATATCCATGCCAAATTACAGCCTTCTGGTACTAAGAGTCTCTGAGCTAAGCCGCGGACAGACAGACAGACAGACGGACAGACCGAAACTATAAGGGTTCCTTTTTTACTACGGAACCCTAAAAATGAAAATCAAACAATATAGCGCATTTCATACCTGTTCTATAATAAGAAAGGTCTGTCTGGCTGGTAACATACATCCATTATAATATTATAATGGATGTCATAACATGCTAGGGTTCAAAGTCACAGTAAAACGCCATGTTTATAGGACCGAAGTTCAAGTTGATGGAAAGCGACCCGCAAAACACGTGACTTAATTATAGATACGTAGATTGTGTTGTATGTAGTTTAAGCAAACGGCATGATATGAGTAGTATTGCGTCTGTGGAAACAGAAAAAAACACTTAAAAAATGGGTGAGTTTACATAGCTGCAATCTGTGTAGAAGAGCTACGTGGCTCATGATCATCGCAAGGAAACCATCGCCTGTAAATAGATTCAAAAGTTGCATGTGAAGTCAGCCAAACTGCACTTGTCCAGCAACAGCGTGATCTACAAAACCCTGATTGGTCTATTTCAAGGAGGCTCGAGCCCCTCAGAGACGTATAATTTTATTTTGAGCTGAGATGAAATTACATTAACTCTCTCTCTCTCTCTCTTTAAATATCAGATGCTAGTCCTTGCTTTTACAATACCGATACAAGTACGACTCAAACATAGCAATGTATTCCAAATGGGTGCTAAAAGCAGACATGTAAAACTATGAGAAAACGATAATTTTGTTACTTTTTTGTAAGCAAGACTGCAATAAAATATTTTGGATTCATAGAAAACGTGAAAACAACCAAACACGTAAACCTTCCGGCGGGACTCGCACCCACGAACTTCGGCCTATACGCAGCCAACGTGCTACACCACGGAGGGCGTAGTGGCAGCGCCGAAATTTGTTCTTGCTTGGTTGAAGTGTGAAGTTATGACGTCACCATAAAAGGCAACCACTTGACACGTTACAGCGTGCTTAGCGGCATCTATGGTAATCCTTTCAAACTATTTCCGCTCAATCCGTCTAACTCTTAACTATGTAAGCACACGATCGAACGATGCCGCCTACCTATGATTTTTAAAAACTTCCGTATTTACGGTATTTTTCACGTCTTGTTATTTAAAAGACTGCATTCCTCCCTAGGAACAATATAGTATTCCTTCACTCGATGTTATCCGTCTCGCTGGGCTGTTCTAAAATTGTAGATTTGACTGTCTGAGCTGTCAACATTTCTTTAAATTTATTATCATATGGTTCATCTTGTTGGACGTTGAAAAATTATTTTATCTTAATTAAGACATTTTTATCTTTTTTTACCTTTTTATATTTTTTAGGGTTCCGTAGCCAAATGGCAAAAAACGGAACCCTTATGGATTCGTCATGTCTGTCTGTCTGTCTGTCTGTCCGTCCGTATGTCACAGCCACTTTTTTCGGAAACTATGAGAACTATACTGTTGAAACTTGGCAAGTAGATGTATTCTGTAAACCGCATTAAGACTTTCATACAAAAATAGAAAAAAATCAATAAATTTTGGGGGTTCCCCATACATAGAACTGAAACTCAATTTTTTTTTTCATCAAACCCATACGTGTGGGGTGTTTATGGATAGGTCTTTAAAAATTATATTGAGGTTTCTAATATCATTTTTTTCTAAACTGAATAGTTTGCGCGAGAGACACTTCCAAAGTGGTAAAATGTGTGTCCCCCCCTGTAACTTCTAAAATAAGAGAATAATAAAACTAAAAAAATATGATGTACATTACCATGGAAACTTTCAACGAAAATTGGTTTGAACGAGATCCAGTAAGTAGTTTTTTTTTAATACGTCATAAATCGTAAATCGTAAACCGCGGCTACTATCTAGTCGTTACACGAGCCAAGTCAGTGGCCTTTGGCGGTTCTATAACACTGACACTAGGGTTTGTGAGGTCGGTTGTCGACTTTACAACCCACACGATGAAGAAGAAGAACCGCGATTTACAGAACTTTTATGTTACTTGCTGCTACGGAACCCTTCATGGGCGAGTCCGACTCGCACTTGGCCGCTTTTTGTTTACAGTTTTGTTTTGTAGTCTTATCCTTTTGGCGTCTATTCCTACAAACGCAAAGCTCACGTGTTACTAATTTCAATTAGACAGCACGTATTTTATCTTGTTTTATCGTAATTTTCATACATAGTAAGTTTATTATTTTACAACATTACTAGCTTTCCGCCCGCAGTTCCACCCGCGTTTAATGAGTTTTCCCGTAGGAATGAAGTGTTTTCCCGCGGTAAAAAGTAGCCTATGTCCTGTTCCAGGACCTAACCTATATGCGTGCTAAGTTTCATCCCGATCCGTCCAGTGGTTCAAGCGTGATTCGGTAACAAACATCCACACATTCAAACTTTCGCATTTATAATATTAGTAGGATGAGTGCCTTGAACTAAAGGCCTGCATAGACGAACTGCGGAAACTGCTTTTCAAATGCGTAGTCTGCTTGAAGTCGGCGTACAAGTTTCAGAATTTTAGGTACCTACAGTCATGGCTGCTACTCCTAATTTTCAAATGCAGTCGGCGTAACTTCATAAGAACTGCTTCAAAAAGATGCAGATTGGTTCACTTTTATCATCATCATCATAGCCAAATGACGTCCATTGCTGGACAAAGGCCTCCCCCGGATCTCCATCACGACCGGTCCTGCGCTGCCCGCATCCAGTGGCTTCTCGCGACCTTCACCAGATCATCTTGGCACTGCCCATCGAATTTTGATTCTAAGGCAGAGGGCCACTAGAAAGCAATGTATCTACTGCACTCTGAATGCAAATATAGCCCGTATGTGAGCACCGTTTATTCAAGGAAACCATAAAAAAATAATGTCATAGGCGCTTTGTACACGTGGACACAAGTCTTCTTTTACACGGTGGTGTCCACACTTTGCAGTGTTTTTGAGACATAGTTTTTTACAATACGTTACAAAATACTTCATACATAAAACATACAGAATTTACCAATGTGTTTAAATAACGCATTACCTCTTGAGCCTATTACACTGAACAGCTTTTGCTCTACAACAATCGGAAAGTTCAGTTTTATGGGCCGACTGAGGAACAATTTATTTATTTATTTTATTTTATTATTTATTGCACACAAAAAAATTACAAGAAAAACGACACAACAGGCACTGCTATTTTGTTTGTCTTATAATGGTAACACATCTAAACCATAGAATATACTAATGGCTCTGTGAGCTGTAGACTTCGAACCCCATTACTCTTTTTTTTCAAACCACATTGTATCTCCGCCATTTTAAAATTTTTCGAAAATTTGAAAAAAAAAAATCTATTCAAATGTTATTCTTTTTATGGAACCTATTCACAAAATTTCATGAGAATCGGTTGCGAATTGCGACCTGTAGAGGAGAACAGTCGGACATCCGCCGAACATCTTTCCGAAAAAGTTGCAGTCAATATCCAACCAATATGTATAGGTACTTCGTCAAGTGAAGATAATTTTGTTTGTTTTTCAGGTGGTGGGTCGTGATAGGCGTTGTTCTGCTCGCGTCCACTTCTATCAATACTAATGAAGGTATGTTCAATATATTGTATTTATTTGTAGGTACTATAAATGAAGAAAAATAAAATATATGTTGAAAAAGCAACATCCGAACATTTTCAATGACGGTTTTGGAACTTGGAAATGCTGGAAACCACACGTGCTTGTTTTTAATTAGCGAATCGTTTTTACTACAAAAAGGTCTCTGTTGTCCCCGTTTCAGATTTTTATAATCGTGGATATCTAGAGCATCAAACTGGAAATGAAAACAGCTGTGTTATTTCGGGAAGATGTGGCCTTAGCTACACATCTAGCGCATAATCTACCCGCGTCTGAACTGTATTTTGCTACTAATGTGATAATACATAATAGTGTTTTATGTTTAGTTTTAGAAGACGTAACACGTATTATGTAACAGCTATTTATAAAACCATTGTCGCTAATTATGAAGATTTGATAATGTTTGGTCTGGTTCACGAATCTTACTTATAGATGCATCTCAAATATCCGTTTCTAGTGCAAACTTATCTACAGTAAATAATTGATTGAAAAAAAACTTCGGTCATATTTTCTTTGGATTTTTAAGATGTTTGCTTAAGACATACTGATAAAGACCGGTTGGCTTTCATGATTGATTATATCGACCTATAGCTGTTAGTGGTTACACCCGCGTTTTTCTACGATAAAGAATATTGTCCAGTGTCTGATATATCTACCTACTACAGAACATTCAAATCCATCCAGCTGTTTAGGTGTGAATTTATACTTCCACGTTTAAAATATATGTAAAATTTATGCGCTCTGTTTGTAGTGGTAAACAATAAACAAGAAAAAAATATCTTTTTCTAAATCATCTGTGGTCCCTAAAAATAATCCCTATAACTATTGCTATAACTAATTTTGGTTACAGTGTCAGGTGTCTACTACGGGAAGATGACAAGAGCGCCGCCGGCCCAAGCCAGCATCCTTGGGCCGGTGGACGCTGCGCTTGCGCTCCAAGAAGTGATCAAGCTGGTGGCTGAAGCAGCTGGCTTGAGCAGCCAGTCTGTGCCCGTGCTGGATCCATGCAGGATCCCCGATGATGAAAACTGTAAGACGTTAGCGTTCAAAATGCTGACAAGAGACCGATGTAAGTTAAAACTGAATTGGTTTGATCATGATCATATCATTAAGACAGAAAGAAAACCATTGGTGGATAAAGGCCTTCCCCAAGATCTGCACAATGATCGGCCTTATGCTACTCGCATCAGGTGGCTTCCTGCTACCTTTACCAGATAGTTGATCTTCTCAAGAACCTTTCCGACCAGCCAGCTAGTCCGGCTACTTCGGGTGATTTTTCGAAAAGTATCCAGTTACTGGTTTCTTGTGGATCTCATCATGCTTGTATTTTCCCAATCTTGTTTCACTAGCAGTCTACTAGTCTGTATATTCGTTATACTTCTTCTCAGTGTATCAGTTCACCGAAGATCAAAATCCATTCATTATACTACATCTTACTTACATAAACTTTTTTGCAAATTTCAGCACCAGTCCCAGTGGTTCTTCTCTCAGCAGCTGGTCACGAAACGTTTCCTCTGACAGTCCAAAATGACTTCAGCTTTCAAGAGATCAGGGAGATCGCACCGCCATCTCGCCGAGCCTGCCTTGCGAGCAAACCACCAGCTCGGTCTCTATTGGATCTAGCTGACCCTTCAATCGCAGCCATCTACAATATGCCTTTTGAAAAACTTCAAACGTTTATGTAAGTAAAAGACAATTTAAATGACATTGAGACTCTGAATTTTGGCACTACAGTTTAACCCTATCCGCTGTACTCATATTCTACTCGGTAAAACCAATGCGTTGAGTTATTTGGCACGCTGTCATAATCTACTTTTTATCGTGAGATAGGTACTATAATAATTGACATCTATGCGTTTTTGTTTGAAAATCAACACATATTCACACTAGAAGATTACTTGTACCCAAAAAAGAAGACATAGTAAATCATTATATTTAAAAAAGGCAAAGCATCGGATTTCTATAAACGTTCTTTTGTTTACAGAGAACCATGCGATGAACCAAATTGCCAAGACAATTGGGTCCCGGAATGGTGTACAATTACAAACATTACCTGCGCTACAATACTCACTAGCAGAAAAGGAGAAGCAGATGTTTTGCTAAGCGAGATCAAAGAAAACAAACTTTACGCTTACGTAACGCCATTGGACAAAAACTTGTCAAGAGCTACTTCAGAACTAGCTGCTCAACATTTCATTGCCTGCGATTGGGCTCCTGAATTGTATTTACCCGATCTTGTGGATAAAGCAAAGACTCTTGGCACTACTCCTTGTCTAGATCCACCTTGTCCATTCGAGACACGGCAGATCATGATGTACTATAGCATGTTAGGACTAGCCGGAGCCCCAAGTGCTCGCCGCGCTTTGCAGAGGCTTACTATCTCCAAGGAGGATATGCGTGAATTAGCCAAAAACGCAAGCATTTATGGTAATTAGATGTTTTGCTCTAATTTGTTTTAAATTTTGAATTACCTATGAAACCCCAGTACACGAAATTAATTCAAAGTATTTAGCTATTTTTACTTGTATCAGTGATTGTTTCATAAGTTTTCATAAATGTAATAATCTCACCCTTATTTCTCAAGCCTCTCAGTGGAAAAGCAAAATAAACTGTCATTGTTTTTTTGTTTAGAGCTCCATTAATTATACTGTTTCTTAATTTATAGCATGTTCTGTTTCTTTTATAGGTCCTTCTGAAGCGGCTCACGCTTATGTCAATGCTCATCCACCAAATATAGAAGAAGAAGTTCATGTAGCAGTCTTGCTACCGATAACTACTGAACGAGAAGCTTTCAATACAATAGCCATCAATGCTGCCGCCAGACTCGCTGAAGAAGACATCAGACGCACTAAGACAATCTCCTTTAAAATTCAGGTCAGAAGAAAAACAGTGTGGAAGTAGACAGAACTTCATACATTTATGTTCGTTGCTTAGTGATGCAATGTCTTGCAGTTGTTTATTTGGATGTTTTTTTTTATTGAGTACATCTAATGATGTGCCGTTCCCAGTAAATTACTTTTGTGTGGGAATATTCCGGGGAATATTCCCTTGAGAACTTAAACAATGGGAAAGTTGTCGAAATCTTCATTTTTTTTATATATTTATATGTCACAATATTAAGTTTTAGAAGACAAATCACAAGTAATATTTGAATACCTACTAACCTAAGAGATTTCGTATATTCCCAATGTTACCGGGAACAATCACCGGAAATTTCCCACATGCCTGGGAATATTCCTAGTGTTTTTAGGAATATTCCCAATGTTTCCGGGAATATTCCCGGGCAGATTCTGAAAGTTTAAGTATTTTAATAAGAGAAAAAGAAACACAGACGTTAAATTTTGATGTTTTTATTCATGTGTGTACAAATATGAATCGTTATCAATATAATCAACAATTAAACATCAATAAAATTTTAGTATTAACAATTTTAAGTATACTAAAATAATTAACAAATCACAGAACGATCAACATGTTTTTCATAAGTTATAGGTATAAAACAAAGCAACTTTTTTAAATCCGAACACATAGATCCAGATTTATTTTTAAATATCAATAAAATTTCAGTATTAACAATTTAAATTATACTAAAATAATTAACAAATCACAGAACGATCAACATGTTTTTCATAAGTTATAGGTATAAAGCAAAGTAACTTTTAAAAGCCGACCACAAAGATTCAGATTTATTTTTAACAACGAGGTTTGTATGTTGAAATACGTGCACCAAGTTAAAAATTAAATAACAGGTAACTAAAAAAGGACGTTTTCATTGTTTGATGACCTTGTTGCCACTCAAATAAAGAGATTCGCAAATAAAATGTTTTTTAAAGAGGAAGCGAGACAGTTTATCCACATCTTACAGTCAGCAATGAACAGGCAAACATCTACTTGGCTGTATGTAACTAACAAAACGACTAATACCTATAGTACCTATCTGTAATAAAATTACAGTTTTCTATAGTACCAAGCTAAGGCGCGAAAAGAAAAAAAGGCAGACATCAAGGGTCATTTCTGTGTCTGGGTATTGAATATTTGTCTATCTTTGACACCCATACTCGTAGTACAGGCCTTGCCTAGTTTTGGATCAGATGACCGTGAGTGAAATCTCTCACTTAAATGAAATAAAATTGTCTATATCAAAAATAATCAATTTTGCAAATTAAATCATACTAACCAAACCAGCCAACCAACCAACCAAACTAAATTAAAACACTAGGTAAAGAAAGAATTCAATATATTAAATGTTTCATGTGTAGTGAAATATTCCCGGGAACATTGGAAACTTTGGGTAACTTACCGGGAATATTCCCATAGGGAAAATACTGGGAATGGGAACATTCCCCACGGCACATCTCTAAGTACATTTCTAATTCCTTTTCTGTCCAAAGAAACTAGTTCTAATTTAAACCTTTAACGATTTTAGTTCCGTGATGACCACTGCCACGCTCAAGAAGTGTCGAAGTTGCTAACTGACGCGGCACTGCGTCAAGACTATGGGGCATTGTCAGCAATCGCTGGGTCAGCTTGCGGGGCTGCATGGGCTGAGACGACAAAACCACCCACAGATCAGAAAATTCCCGTACTGGCTTATACCTTGCAGGCTCCAGTTCCACAACCAAAAGGCCTAACAGGTGACCCGACTCAAGATTTTCGAAAAAACACTTTAATTCTTGACAAATGCTTATGAAACTTATCAATATTCCTTATGGAGCATGTAATAATCACTTTAATAAATTGTTCTTCCTATTTCATACTGACTAGTCAAGTACAGTTTTTAGTTCTAGTCTTATTTTCTATTCAACTGCGCTTTTTTAAGTTAAATGATTCAAAAGTCACGTAGAGAAAGTTTGCTTGTTTAAAAACCTCTCTAATGTATTGAAAATGTCTATTTTACAGATTTTCCTTATCAACTCCTAGCAGCTGGAGACGCTCGAGGTGCAGCATCAGCGTTATCAGAACTTGTAAACAAATTCGGATGGCATCGAGTAGCGGCTCTATACGAACCAGCCACCAAACTCCTACTTAACGCTTTGGACAAAGAACTGCTATTTAGCATAGATGTTCCCGAGAACGGCTCCAAGGTTGGCCACAAACACATCCAAGACGTAAGTAGAATTTTTGAAATTGCAAGCGGCTTGCGAACTTTTCGGGCAAAGACTGTGTATTTTACGACCACTTAATAGTGTAGTGACTAATGACCTTCATATTCCTATTGCCAGAGTTGAAAAAAATAGAATACGTTTTGGCGAGAATTAACTCTTTTTGAGAGTTGAGGACTTAGGGCGACATTCAGAGACGAAAACTAAGCTAAGATTGTTCTTAGAAAATATGTCAAATGGCGTACTCAAATTGTTCTTAGCCGAGTCCAAGTCGTCGAAATCGGTGACTTAAGGAAAACTTAGACTTATAAAATATGTCGTTTAGATTTTTAATGTAATCTGTTTTTGGAGTTTTATTACTCAGCTCAATATTTTTTCGAGTCTAAGATTTGGCTAAGCTTTGTCTTTGAATTTCGCCATTAGATATTCTGATTCTAAAGCTTGTCATACTTTCCTCTTGCAACTAGTCGAAGCTCGAATATGATCATAAAATTATCTTTCTAAAATTCCAGTGGGCGTCAAAAGCGTCGAACAAAAGTGCACGTATTTTATACCTCTGCGTAGAAGATACGCGCATAGCTCGTGCAGCTTTATGTGCAGCGCGTTCTTACGGACTTACTCCAAGTGCTGGTGCTGTCTGGCTTCTCTGCAACACCCACAAACCTGGCTGGCTTGAAGCAAGACCTGGGGAAGCTTGCACAACCGAACAACTTGTGGAAGTAAGTTTTAGAATCAAAGTAGTAGGTGATTGCAGATAAGATGGACAGTACTATCATCGTTCATTGGTTGTCAATGCACGTTCGCTCGAATGAGCATTTCAAATTTTACTAACTTAGTCAGTAAGTCTTTGTAATCATCTAACATCTTATGGATCAATGGTGTCCGAAATAAATAGTTTCATTTCATTTCATTTCAAATCAAATTAGACTTCGTAACTTGGTAGTAAGCCTTGTGTTTGCTTTACACCTGGTTTGTATCGTGAATCAGATACATGTATATTATCAGTTGTCTGCTCTCAGAGTTTTGTATAGTTTGGAATTTAAATCAAGTAGTATGCCAAAAGAAATAAATTAAACTAATCGTCTTCTTTTGTAATAATAGGAAGCCGAAGGACATTTCAGTGTCACACCAGACTGGACGTTACAATGGCAAAAGAGAGCTACAAATTCTACTGAAGAGCTAAAGGAATGGCAGAGGCGATGGCTTCGACATTGTTTGTCAGTGGATGAGTGTATCGGAGTACCCGACCCATATGCTGCGTTATTGTACGATGTGCTACTTCAATGGGCGGATAGCTTGTCTCATCTACTAAAACAAAAGCCCTATGCTTCTGAACATCTTTATCATCCAAGACATGCTGAGTAAGTTGTTATTTATATTAGTTATTACACAGGTTATTATATGACTTGAGAGCGTTGGTGGTCCATCCAGGAGACGCGGGTTCGATCCCCACCACGTACCAATGTGTTTTCATATACACGTTTATTCGACGCTCTTATATACTGTGAAGGAAAACATCGTGATGAAACCTGCACACTCCTGCGAAGAAATTCAAAGGTTGTGCGTAAAGTCGACCAACCTGCACTGGCCCAGCGTGGTCGTCTAAGGCCTAATCGCCCTAATTCAGGGTAGGTTTGAGCCTTTCGGTGGGGACATAATGAGCTGTTGATGATTATAATGATTTAGTATATTGTTGTCGAAAACGTAATTTACAACAAATATTTTTATTTCTAGGTTCCTCATAAAAGATACCATAAAATCTGAATATACTGGTCTTACTGGCACCTTTAAGTGGATTGAAGAACAAGACGCTTACACTCGGGCAGTCTCCTTTGTTATTTCTCAATGGGACTCGAAATCTGGAGCAAAAACAATTGGATCCTGGCGCAACGGTTCCTTGGCTTTGGATAACGCAGCGTTACGTTGGTACACTTCAGACGGTCACATGCCTGATGATGGAGAAGAAAAGTGCAGTATCCAAGGACTAGCCAATGCTCTTAACACAGATTGCCGCATAGCTTTTGTAGCACTATGCGTTATTCTGGTGGCGATACTAATAGTTGTCGTATCAGCCATTGCATGGCATTGCAAGCGACGTGCAGAGAAAGAATACCGTAAACGTCTTCAAGCACTGGGTATGCGACCATTGGCCATCAAACCTGTGGCTCTGGACCGATGGGAAGTACCAAGAGAACGCGTAGTCATCAACCGAAAGCTAGGAACTGGCGCCTTCGGGACTGTCTACGGAGGCCATGCTCTTCTTGCTGAAGACCAAGGCTGGAGTGCGGTTGCCGTCAAAACTCTCAAAGCCGGTGCAACCACAGAGGAAAAATTGGACTTCCTATCGGAAGCTGAAGCTATGAAGCGTTTTGATCATAAAAACGTAGTGCGGTTATTAGGTGTAGTGACAAAGACGGAACCTGTGTGCACTGTGATGGAATTCATGTTGTATGGTGATTTGAAAAACTATTTGTTAGCGAGAAGACACTTAGCTATGGGTGGGGGAATAGAGGAATCTGAAGGGTTGGAGGTGGATGAGGCGTCTCCGAAGCGCCTGACTGGGATGGCGTTGGATGTGGCGCGTGCGCTGTCGTATTTAGCGCAATTGAGATATGTCCACCGAGACGTGGCTGCTCGAAACTGCCTGGTGAGCGCGCGTCGCGTCGTCAAGATAGCAGACTTCGGCATGACGCGGCTTGTGTTCGAGAATGACTATTACAGGTTCAGGTGAGATTAATATATTTTTTCATGTAAAGATTCATAATAAAATGAAAATCCAGTTGCAATTGAAACATCCAACCATCTTTACCTGTATGTAGTTAAAGTTAAAGTTTTCAATCTACCAAATGTTATCTTACCCTTCAAAGTAAATAACTTGTACTTCTTTTTATTTCAGCCGGAAAGGCATGTTGCCCGTACGGTGGATGGCCCCAGAGAGTCTGGCATTGGGAGTGTTTTCGCCAGCATCAGACGTGTGGTCTTTTGGGGTGCTGTTGTATGAAATCGTCACCTTTGGTTCGTTGCCATTCCAGGGTTTAAGCAACTCTGAAGTGCTGACGAAAGTCAAGGGTGGACAGACACTTGATCTGCCACAGGGACTGAAACCTCAGCTGTGAGTATTGTGAAAGTTTTGTACGAGTATTATACCATGGTAATTTAGGTTTTAGGTTAAAACTGACATGAAAGCGATGAAGAAGAAGAACTTAGTTCTGTGATTGGATTATTTATCTCTGTGGTCAAAGTTTCAAGTTGTCCTAAGGGACTAATCACTATACAGATAATAAGTATCTGGTTAAGATTAATGACTATAAAAAAGTTGAGTTCAAATTTCATTAATAACGGCTGACGGGAAAGTCTTGATTAACATAAGTATGTGGGGTGGTGGTTCTTCAAATCATGAAAAGTTTCCCTATGCTATTTCAGCGTTCTCCACAACATCACACCGCCTTACCTACTTTGTGACAACATTGTCCCAAATAAAGAATCAACACGATAAGAAGAAAGAGAAGTTGTATAAATAAATGAAGAAGCTATAATTTACCTTTCTTTTATCCAGGGATGGTTTAATAAAGTCCTGCTGGCAGCAAGAGCCTAAGAAGCGGCCGACAGCATCAGAAGTGGCCGCGTTCTTGGCTGATTCACCGCGGCTTCTGACACCGTGTCTTGACATGCCTTTAGATGTATTATCCTTGGATTCTGACCCTCCTTGGCGGCTACCTAGAGACCAAGCTGAGGTAAGAAAGCACTATATCTATCTTTATCCTTTTGTATTATTATAAATGCGAAAGGAAAAGATACTCCTTTATGTTGGAAATTGTTGTTACTAAATTTCTGTACAAGTTTAAAAAAAATGTTTTTATTTTTGTATTTAACTCGGAACAGAAAAGGTACCAAGTATCTTTATTTATCACACTTTTTTCACAAAAAAATAGTTATTTGCTTTTCTGAGCACTGACTTGAGAATGAACACACAATGCACTGCAATTCAGGATCTTTGAATACATTGTTATTTATTTTCTCGTGTCGTACGGTTTGACGCTTTCTGCTAATTCCAACCTAATCCTATCGACTAGGTATGTAGGTATGAGGGAAAAGTCTGCACAAACGCTCCTAATTTGAATCATTTTTGTACGGGCTAACTTTCGTCCATTTCAGTACTTTATTGTTTTTTTATTGATGAGAGACATTTGTTTTATAGTGGCAATTTTGTTTCCAGGCCCGCTGGGTGTCGTGGGCAGCTCCAGCTTCCGCTGGAACAGATACAACATATCTGAGCACAGAAGGTCCTGTTCCACTGGACACGGACAGCTTCCTGCCATGAAAGCAGAATGACCTTCCAGGTCTTAGGAATTGTAGTTACACCAAAGTGGTAGTAGACAACAACAAAGTGGCGAACAGTTTAGGTGTCAAAACTGACGCAAAGCTTTAATCGCTCGTCAGTGGCTGGAGCGACTAAAGGTCACGAGAGACATTTTTCTGAACTTTATGAAAAAAAAAACAACCGGCGAATAGTCCAACAGCGTCGATCTTAAAGGGTCGTATACGCCTTAACTAGATGTCATAGCCATTTTCGGTGTAAAAAACTAGCTGAAGCTTAAAGACTCTGTCCGACTAGATCGATTTGACTGGTGTGTCTCTAGTCTCTACACACCTATCTGCAGAGCTGTCGTATGAATAAATTATTATTACAAATCGGTCGGATTAGTCCAGTTGGACTGAGGTCAGTAAAGTGCTTACATTTTAGGCGTATCTTCCCTTTCTGTCACATAGTAAATGTTATTAAGTAAAAAGAGAAAGCGATAAAACAATGTCTCTGGCTGGACAATATGAGGGGATAGAGGCTTCCAGTGAGTTTAGTGGGAGAACTAGTAAGACCAAAATACTTTACTACTCGCTACCTAAGGGGTTATTAATCAAGTTCAAAAAGAAACTTCCCAAAACCAGTTTTATTTTTAATAAAAAAAATGATTGAGAAGAAAATCCTATTTCTGGCAGACGTAATATATTTAAGTAAGTTAATAGATTGATTAATTAATAAAACGTCTATTGAGTAAAAAGCATTTTTAGCTTGCCAAGTGAAGACACTCGGTTTCTAAAATAAAACATCACTATCAATTAGAAAGGTACGAATTAAATAGATTAGCTTATATTATATAGTCACTTTACAAAATGTATGTGTTTAAAGCCTGAAGATTGAATTTTAATGAAATATCGCATAATGTTTTCATGAAAACGACCATGAAATTAAACCGAACAATTTTTGTTAATCGTAAAAATATCGTTTGTAAGGAAAAAGTTATATTTCGTACCTATATATTTTTTGTTTGTATCAATGTTTAATCTAAATTACTATTTCATAATTTCTAAGACAATTGTTCATTATTTTCATGGAGTTAAAAAAATAAAAATAAAAAAAATATGTAGGAAGTTAATAAATTTTCAGGTTTTAAATGTAAATTAATATTAATTTATGCACCAGATCTGTGATACGAATAGTTATAAATTGTTCATATAGATAGTTAAAACTTAAGAGAGTAATTATAACGGATGATTTATTATTATTAAGATAATTTGAAAATTAAAAAGATATTTGAAGATGTTCTGTAAAAAATTAAATGTAACCAAAATGTAAGTTAAGAGGTCAGACCTGAACAGGTTTCTTCGCCGTCGATTTGCTCTTCTTTCTCTCTGATGTGCAACCTAAAAGTGTTTAAAAAAGAGATGAATTTAAATACAAACTAAATAACTTATTTGCCAAAACCTACACCTAAAATTTAGCTATCTATTCCGTTGGCAACACCATTGTAACCTTGCAATGATTGGTGATAGTGTCAGGCAGTAATAGGCTAGCAGTTTATTGCACGAGTTATAAAAAACTACACTACATACCTTTGCTGTGGAAATTTTCTTAGGCTTACTTACTAAGAGAGAAATCTGTGAGATGCGTAAATAATTAAAATATGATTATGTTGCTTTAGGCACTTAATGACGCGACGTGGAATAAGCTTAATGTTCATGCAAGAAGTGCCAAAATTACGTCGTTATGTCGAAGTTTCAATCCGAGCCGAATTGAAACAAGCGACATATTATGTCTATCGATTTAAAGCTTTTTCTGATTTGTTCAAGCCGATTAATTATGTGATTACTCTCTTAGATAGACTATTTCTGAGAGGGTCGCTTGCTCCTCCCTGCCCCACCTCTGTAGTGTTCTTAATGTCACGGACTTAGAACTTGATAAACCACCTTGGATTAACTGCACAAGTGCGTTTTTAACGTGTAACGTGTAAAACGTGGCATTTTCTACTAATTTTCAGTGTTTTCTTTGTCTTTTTGAGAATAGGCAATATTCATTAATTGTCGACTAAACAGTTATGATTTTAATATACATTTGATGATTATGATTTTGTTCACTTTAAGACCTAAATTCACTAGGTGTCAATGTAAGCATTATAGGAGGTGCAACCAAGTGGGCACCTGCCCCCGCTTCATGACAACCGTCGATAAAATAAACCGCGCGACATATCGATACTTGAAAATTCAATTGTCGTAAAGGACAAAACGCTACTTTACGGGAGAGGAAAAAAACTAAATAAAAAAATCCTCGGTAACTTTCTTATTTTAAAAGCTTTTCTAGTCTTTTAAAAACAGTTTTACACAGAAATTGAAGTTCTTTTAGAAAATTTTGTTCAAATTCAGCAAAATGCTTTAGTTTCAAAGATAGCATGTCCTTTACGCCCTATTATTTTGTTAATGTTCTTTACACCCATACTGTAAATTTTAATCAACTAAAAATAGCCTCAAATCAATTGTAAAAAGGCCAAAATTATGCTGTAAACATGATAAACTTATAGCATACGGTTTTATAGATTAAATAGGTATTATAAAGTGACCGCCAATAGTATCCAAGTTTATATCCCGCGAAAATAAGAACTAAGTGGCGGTTTTGTATCGGGCGGTTGATTTTATTGACGATCGTCATGCAGCGGGGGCTGGCCCGGGCTGGTGAGGCACCCTCCATAGAGTTGTACTTTTGTTGTTAGCCGCGACTGGTTGTGCCACCAGCATCTTATTAAGACTTCAATTTGACTATTGGGCCATTGTTAGTGAAATAACGCAAAACGTCTCGGGTACGGGTACTGTAACTGTACTCTGTAACTCAGCTCATGAAACTGAACAACTTTTGTTTTGGTAATTTTACGAAGTTACAAAAAAAAAAATCTTTTCATACAATCTCATCAAAAGTGCTTAATCTCAAGAAAAGTGCTAGAACAAAAGTTGTACACTTTCATGTGCTAAATTTCAGGATGCTAGAACAGAAGTTGTCACTGTCATGTGCTAAATCTCAGGAAAAGTGCTAGAATAGAAGTTGTATACTTTCATGTGCTAAATCTCAGGATGCTAGAACAGAAGTTGTCACTGTCATGTGCTAAATCTCAGGAGAAGTGCTAGAACAGAAGTTGTACACTTTCATGTACTAAATCTTAAGATGCTAGAACAGAAGTTGTACACTTTCATGTACTAAATCTCAAGATGCTAGAACAGAAGTTGTCACTGTCATGTGCTAAATCTCAGGAAAAGTGCTAGAACAGAAGTTGTACACTTTCATGTGCTAAATCTCAGAATGCTAGAACAGAAGTTGTCACTTTCATGTGCTAAATCTCAGGATGCTAGAACAGAAGTTGTCACTGTCATGTGCTAAATCTCAGAAAAAGTGCTAGAACAGAAGTTGTTCACTTCCATGGGCCAAGTTACCACCCGAGAGTTTTTACGTTACCTATTTCACTAACACGTTGTATTAATAGTAGAATACTTGGCAAGCTCCAAAACCAGAAGAATTTGATTGTGTATGTAGTCGAGCAATCCGCAATGGGCTAGTGTGATCGATGAAGGCCTGTTCGCCCTAATTTAGGAAGGTTCGAGAGCCCCTCGGGGCAGGGACGTTACCGACCTGTTGATGACTTGGCATGCAAATATTTTTATAGGACTGAGAAAAGTTATTGTATTGAAAGACGCGAAGCTGTCTATAGCTAAATATCATTCCAATAAATATCTAGTCAGTGCACAGGTAGTTTAGGTGTTATGTTATTTTTTTAAATCGTGTACATAAATAGTTTAAGATTCCTGAGAATTACACTAAAATAAATTATGTTATTATTTTGTTTCACCATTTGTTTTATTTTTAGTAATATTATTCATATCCACTGCAATGTTATCAAAATATATTTTACTGGTTTTCCTGAATACGAGTAGGTATCTACTTACTTATTGTTATGCTTTATTATAATTATTCACTATAAAATACATAAAAATATTTATAAATAACTAGCTGACCCGGCAGACGTTGTCCTGCCATTTTTTACATCTACCTTACTCTACACCTACCCTACACCTACCCTACACCTACCCTACACCTACCCTACACCTACCCTACACCTTTATGTCTGACAGTTACGAAACCCATGGAAATTTTGTATGGGGAAATGTTTTTTCTTTTATTTGATTTTTTCGTCAATTTTCCAATTTTTTCAATAGTTATTCTGCTATTCGGAACGACGGAGACAAATACAACTAATCAAAAACCGAACAGTCCTGACTTTGTTTTATATACCTAATTTAATAACAGGAAAGATTTAATAACAGGAAAATCGGTTAAAATATTCCGTGTGGGCCAAAGCGTTGACGCCTTTTCGAGTGTCGATTGCTGCGTAAATCATTTTTAAAATAAGAACCTTTAAGAACCAAAAAAAATATTCACAAATAACCCTACTATATAATTACCTACTGAAACTGTAAAGTGTGGCAGCGCAGCGCTTTCACTGCCATTCTTGAGTTGAGTGTCAATTCTGTTACTGGTAAGTAAAATGCCATCAAAAACATAACTTGTAAAAAAACCAAGTCTCGCACGCAACTTAGACTACCGTAAAAAGTTGTGAGATCCATGTAATACCAAGTCGGTTAATTTATTTAGTCCCTACTTAAGAGTCCTTCTGTCTTAAGTTATTACGTAATTAGCTCACCTAACAACATCTTATAGTGACCAGATTTTATCCACAACGAAGTTATAGGGGGGTCGAAAATGGCCTGAACTGCTTCGAGAAAAGTATGGTACGGCCGTGCCACTTTTTTGCTCGACTTGGCGGGGGCACTGCCGTGCCCCCAGATATGATTTGTATAATTAGTTTAATGTAAGTAAGAAATATATTAACTGAGTAACATCATTTTGATTCAGTGACCTCAATTAGAGTAAAAAATAAATTAGGTTAGTCTATTGGTAGGTATAGAGCTTGGGCATAGAGCTTGGGTATAGAGCTTGGGTATAGAGCTTGGGTATAGAGCTTGGGTATAGAGCTTGGGTATAGAGCTTGGGTATAGAGCCTAGACCCTAGAGCCGTAGTTTATGACGGTCTAAACGTTATATTTAAATTTCAAAATAACCCTGTATATTCCTTTTCGCATATTTTACTACCTTTGTAAACATACCAATATAGGGTCACCTTTATTTTCGTATTCAAAAATCACTTTATTCGTTACTAGCCATAGCTAATTTCGATTCCATTTTCGAGTTTTCGAATTATAAAAATAAATAAAAAATATTCAAACTACAAAACAAACGATTAAAGTTATAACTAGACATCGGATTTTATGCATTTGCATATTTGCATATGCAGTTAGTGCATATTTTAACAATTCTTCCAAATTTTTAATTAAAATATATAAACACAAAATGTTGTTTTGAATTTTCATTGTGCATATTTTGGACATATCAACAGTTTTAAGTGCATATTTCGACCTTTTTTAATGTATATTTGCATGCATATTTCCCACTACAAGTATCTTTTGATTACTTACTGGGAAGACTCAACACCACTACTGTAAGAATCATTTTGGAAATAAATAACTTTTTTTTTTTATATTTTGGCACTTTGTTAGTGCATATAATCCGATGTCTAGTTATAGCACCATTAAAAAAAAGAAAATAAAAAACATTCTACGATTACCTATGAGCAGAGTCTACCTGGTTTTACATTATTTTAAATAAACTTAATCTTAGGTTTTATTTTAGAGCCTGGTAGAAGAATACAATAATTTAAAAGTTTTGTATTTTTTTTCTCTGAACAGAAAAATGCAGGTGATTACTATATTACTGGTTTTCGTCATCATTAGCAACGTGTGCGCAGTCGAACGAAGAAAAATAGAACTTGAAAATGGCAGTAGCTGCGATTTACTCAACGAAGCACTTAAGAGCTACAGAACGTCAGGTAAAATCAACGAATTATCTCGGTTTGTAAGAACGTCAAAAGTAAGCTGCAATGTACGGCAGCGACATCATCTGCCTGTTTGTCGTCGTCGTCTTCTGTCAAAATTAATTGTGCTCGTTAGGTGCTATGTTTTAGGCTTTAGCGGGCTTTGCTAGGCGGTTACTCTTCTTGACTATTGTATAGGTAGTTCGTTGGGTGAAATACAGTCTTCAAGTACCTCCCTCTAGTTCTCCAACTGCGGTTACAATTGCGTTATTTAAAACTCGCATTTTTTTGGGTATCTTCAAAAAAAAAACAAAATCAACTTCGATGTCCATTTGTCTGTCAATACCCTTTTTCATAAAAAAGGCGTGAAGATATGAATTTGTAATTAAAATCAAATTGTTTCTTGAAGCTGTAAAAAACTGAGCTTCTGTAAATGCATTAAAAATACGGCTATTTAAAGTCATGTTTTAAAGAATAATCGCAAAACCTAATGTATGTTTCATCTTGATATGCCGCCAGCAGCCTAATTATCTTATTTTTTGTGAATAATTGATTATCTCCGAGATTGAACTTTTATCACGCAAGCGAAGATGGGCAGAACGCTAATAAAAAAAAAATTAACGCGTCTGCCAACATTTTCTTTTCCTGTTCGTGTTTTCATCAAATAAATAGGTACCTAGTTGAATTTGCCAACGTAGCAGAGGCTGTTCTTCCGTCTTGTTATGTGGAATAGCCACATATTACTGACCGAGCGAGCGAAGCGTCTCTGTTTCAGCTTGGCCAAATTTGCTTTTGTATGTCCATCCATCTGTTTGTTTATGGTTTGTTTGTTTGTTTGTTTCACTCTACAGGTCGCGTTTCTCAACCGATTCTCGTGAAATTTTGTGAGCAGGTTCGACAAATTAAACGAATTTTAGTCGAGTCAGTTTTTGGAAATTTTAAAAAATACGGAGTTATAGGGGTTGCCAGCTTACAAGATCTACCGCCGAGGCTATTTTCCTCTACAGGTCACATTTCTTAATCAATAAAATAAGATAAAATAAGATAAGACAAAATAAAATAAAATAATGCTAAGTTTAAAAGTAAATAAAAATAAAATTAAGATTAAAAATAAAAAAAATCAAGGGACTGGGGATGATTGTCGAGTTTTTTTTTTAAAGATATAATATAGACTCGCGAGGTGTACAGCTCACAGAGCCACTAGTTTATAAAAGTATCTATGCGACCACAGTAAAGTAAATGGTTTATTTATCTATGTGGGCAGGGTTAGTATTTGGAAAGAAAAGTCCTGACAAAAGCCGGACTATTATTATCTCCAAGTTTGTAACCCTGTCTCCCAAACTATAAGAAGACGAAACAAAATGGCGATCATTCTCTGCCAAATAAATCTCTTCTCTTCTGGTCTAAAAAATATCCCTTTACTAATTGACACAAAATGTCTTCTTGCGCAGATAAAATGATTAAAATGTTATTTGCTGAGAGACCCATGCGCATACATGTGATGAGTACATACCGAGCTTCGAGTAGGGCTTTAGCCGCCCTGCTGGCTGCTGCCATCCAATACGCAGCCGGTTATGAAGACGTCTACACGATGATTGATAACAGAACTACGCAACAACTGGCCGTTGATGTACCTGCGCACAGCACAATAGAACTCTTCACTGATAACATGTAAGTTTTTGACTTAGCTGGGAGGAAGCGGAGAAGATATTTTGGATGTAAGTTCAAATCTTGAGCCATGTTGGTGGCCTTTGGCGGCTGTTTAACACTGACACCAGGGTTTGTGAGGTCGGTGGTCGACCTTACAACCCATATGATAAAGTTCGGAGACTCTGCGGGAACTAAAATTACTTTGTAAGACTGTCCCCAGTTTTGCAAAGACATGAACGGATTCACCTGATTTTCCGAAACGTAAGATGATTCTCCGAAGGCAATTGTTTCAAGAGCAATGTCAGAAGACTTTGGCCTCCATAACTCTGACACCAAGGTTTGTGAAGTGGTTCATGACATTACCACCCACATGATAAAAAGAAAAGCATTGATAAAGTCGAAATAAATTGTTTTAAATTTGAATTGAGAACGTTTTGTGCAGAATATACATTCACGTTGACGCAGACTTGGAGGAACCAAAAATGGGTGAACCATTACTCTATCGCTGTTCATCTGATATGTTTACCTGCAGTATAGCTGGACCTCGATTAATGGTTGGTACAATAAACATACTAACCTATCTATAATTAAGTGGCAGTGAGCGGGTTCCACGGAAAACTGAAATAAAGTTCTCGAGTGGTGACTAGGAACCGGAAGACGTAGCGTGGATAGGCCCCCACTGTGCGAACCAACGACCTGCTAAAGATCACGGGAAGGCGGGAAATCCTTGGAGGAGGCCATTGTCTAGCAGTGGACATCTTTGGACTGAAATGATGATGATGACAAAAGTCACAATGCTTTAGTGCTAAAGCACACCGCCCTCGTTTCGAAAAGTCTGGTTAGAATACTTAGTATCCCGGTATTAAGATTTAATGTAAATATTGAATACCGGGACTATGACGTCAAAAAATGATTTGTAAAAATCTTAATTCGAATAAAAAAATTTTGACTTTTGTATAAATACTTGAATATTATTGTGAGTCTGTCTCCAGTTTGATTAAAACATTGCTGGCTGAATCACCTGATTGTCCAAAAGCACGTTGATTGCGAACCGTGCGTTCTGTGCAGCTAATATTTACGGAAGTAAAGAAAGAAAAAAATGTTTATTAGTGTTAGCAATACACACACATACAGAGTTCAGTAAACAACTAAGGTACAAGTCTCTATATACCTCGTAAACAGAGAATATATATATATATATATATATACATCCGGATTGGTAAGGTTGGTTATTGACCTAATAAAATACACGATGAAAATATCAGTGAAAATACTTTTGAATGTTTGGATATTTGGATGTTTAGATGTTTGAATGTTTGTTCCGCCTTTACGCTTAAAGTGGTACTCAACAGATTTGGATAATATTTGGTATGCAGTTTGTAACCTGGATTAGCACATTAGGTCTTACACAACGCGTGTGTAGCCGCGGGCGGACCGCTAGTCATATAATATATTATTGTATATTTGTTTTTTATTATAGATAACATTCTTAAGACGATATCTATTCATTTCAGGATTTAGGGAGAACACCATCTGTAAACTTACACGTATACTCCGTTCTTTCCAACAAAGGTTTCAATAATAGTAAATGCATTGGTGCTAATACTTGGAGTTTCAACCAAAATACCACTGCTCTTCAAGAATGTGATTTTCAATTAATACATTTGTAAGCATACTATAATTTAGTTACCATTCATATTGAAATTATTTCGTACAAAGTGTAAGAGAAAAAGCGGTAAACCCGACTGCAATAGTACTTACATTGTAATACGAGGGGTGAAATTAACTTATTTAGCGCCGAGACGGGGTTTTGGGCCTGAGCGTACCGAGGGCCCTAATAGTTCGAGGCACTAAATAAGTCTTCAACCAGAGGTGCTTTTCGTTACGAATACAAGGAAAGTAAAAATAAAAACACGAATTAGCTTAAGAAAAAAATAGTGACTTCCATATCTGAATCAGATGAAATCATTGTAAACAAAACCCTACCACATTACCTATTCATCTGTGAAACCTACAACTCAAGAAACAAATGATAACCACTGCTTTCCGGCGTATTTTTATTTTTTTCTGTTTCCGAGCCGGCCAGCTTTTGAGCCATTATTTTTCATTTCCATCATTGAAAATTGGTAAATATTTTGCCCAAATCTTTTTTATTTTAAAGAAATAGTTGTAAGTCAATTATAATAAAGTCATTTGAAAAATATTTATTCTTTAATCAATACTTAACTTTTTGTTATTACAATTTAACATTGCGATGTAATTGAGTGGCTGTATAGAAAGATGGAACAAAGTTAAATTGTGAAATGAGAACTAGTTTTTTTAACCGACTTCACAAAAGGAGGAGGTTCTCAATTCGTCTGTATTTTTTTTTATAATTTGACAGCTGTCAGTTGAAAACGATTCTCCCTCCGGGCTGAAAAGTATTACCTTCAATTCGCTCCTCAGGCAACATCAGACCTACTTTCTGAGTATGAGTAATGAAAAGTATATTTATAATAATAAAGTTTATTTTTAGATATTTTCAATAATTTTTGCGTTTCTTAATTTTCTGAGTTTTAACATAGTTTTCGAATGCAAGTCAGTTGGCTGAATAGTCATAACAGCCTTTAACCTAATTGTACATTTGAAACTTTTATATTATCCATATCAAAAATACAATAATCTGGGGTCTGCTAGTGCTTCATAATACGTCTTTAGTACCTAAATAGAATTTAATAAAATCTCAAGGACAGGAAAAACAAAAATGAGGAAGTATTACATATTAGAAATCAGCTTATAATATTGCTGAATTAATGCACAGTATCTACTTACTAACGTAAAGTAATATGTAAAAAGCAGTAGGTATAATAAAAACAATAGGTTCCAAACCCCTTATCGTATTTTTTTGTATTATATTATTACTCTCGTCAATTTTGTTTTGTTATAATAGGTTTGGGTTGACCTACTTATTTTCTATCGAAATAATCTTATTTTATTCAAAAATAAAAGTTTTGTTGCTAATCATGGAGAAATTTGTTTTAGGAGCGATTTGAAATAGTTAGTAGGGCAAATCACCAAGCTGGTTGTGTACTTATTTGTATTAGTAGTTAAACACCCAATGTTTATTTTGCAGATATAATAAAAATGCCTGTTTTCCAATTTATACTATGGAGGATGTCAACAAATCGACACACACTGGAAACTTCCGAAACGAATTGAACTCTTTTTTAAATACGAGTAACGTACCATTCTGTATTTTTTTGATAAACCGCTCCAAACTAAATGCACTACTTGAAGATGTCGATACATCATTTATTTTTATTGATTATGAATTAGGATACATGGAAATTAACAGGCATGTGGAAGTAGTGCATTTACCGCCTCAGTCGCCTATAACTGAACCCATTGTTGCGATGCGAGTAGCTGATCATTTTCTTATTCGACGATTTGCTCCTAATATTGAAAAAATACTTAACTGGATGAGACCTCAGCCTGAAAATCTTCGCCAGGTTCTTAGCACTGATGCTGCTTTAAAAAATATCAGTGAAGCTGCTTGCAGCTGGGCCAACAAAAATCCGGATAAATTTAGAGCATGGACATACTTACAAAAAAAAAAACTTTTGTTCCCTGTAATTTTATGTACAAATTCCGACCAAGACCAGTATCTGAATCTGATTAATACTCTAAATAACAATTTAAATGAAATTTTGAAGGATGATATAAAACTGTTCGACATTATTGTGGGTAAAGTAACCCAAGTCAACTGTAGTGATGACAGCAACGTTTCTCACAAAATAAAGAGTTTTACTAAACGCAGTGACTGGCAAAGAATTGCTGGAGTGGCAGTACCAAGATCAGTTATTTCTAGCAGTACAAATTTGCAAGTCGTTTATTACGATATTCCACCGCCAAAAACTTCACTACACGATGGCATCAGTATTTCTTTTGGAAGCTTGCAACAACTTACAAATAGCGTTCGACACTTTTTTAAAAAACAAGGGTGGAGTCGTGTCGCGATCATTTCTGAAACGTCCCCATTAGCTGAAAACATTACTTCTGAGTTGGGTCATGAGATAAAGAATTATAAAGTGGAAAGATTGACAAATTTAGACGCCAAAACTATTGCTGAAGTTCTTTTGAATTTCAAAAATGACAATGCGCGTGTATTTTATATAAACGCCGAACATGCGGTTGCCAATTTAATAGTGTGTGAAGCTGAAAAATTAGGCATGGTAACTGATGATGATGAATATGCATGGATTGCACGAGAATGGCGGCCATCTACTGAATGCTATCATCGTATCCAAGTATTTACAATATCGTATTGGTGGAGTGGGGTAAATGAAACGTTTATAAAAGATTTTGGTGGAAATTCAAAGATACGAGAACTCATAAAAGAGAAACTGTGGAGAAACACCTTGTGGCCTATATTGGCTGAACCCATCATCGACGCTGTTTTACTGATGGTTTATAGAGTGGAAATGATGCTACGCAACCACCTCGAACGACTTAATGACCTTCATACACTTAACTCAACCAAGTAAGTAATGTTTTAGTACTTAAGCAAGTAGGTAGGTACTTGATCTAATTCTAATCAAGTTATCTATTAAAAACAGCCTCTATATTATTACCTTTTAATTCCAATGAGAATGCATGAAGAGATTGATGAATATAGATGAAGTGAAAGAAGAGTAGTAGTAGTGTCTGGATCGTAGCAAGTAAAAAAAACGTGGTCTCTGCCTACCCCTCCGGGAAAGAGGCATGACTTTATGTATGTGTATATGTACGTTCTAATTGTAATTGAAACTTTCAGGCTTATGGAAGATCAGTCAAATGGTAAGGATTTAGTAAGTGGTGTAGTGCATAAAATACATCAGATAAAAAACATGCAATACAATCCATTTGTGTATGTGACTTCATGGCGGGGGAATGTAAGCAATCTTGTTGCTATTTGGAGAATACAAAATGATACAATCGAAGAAACCGTTACCATATATGAGGTAAGCTCTTGATCAATACCATATTAGCTTGTAAAAATCTTCTTCCATTACACATCATCAGAGAGTACTATTGATAATGCTCACATAATATTTAAAAGTAAATAATACTGTCAACTAACTAACAAGGATTATTTTAACAAACAGCTTCTCTATCCAATGCTGCAATACGTCGGTGACGCGTAGTCATTAAAAATCCAAATATACGTAACTTCATGCAAGTTCTTACAAAATACCTATATAGTGCTTCTGCTAATGGTGCTACTGAATCAGCTACAAGTACTAGTGCAACATCAAATTTTAAGTGATCGTTGCTGTACAGTGTCACGGGGTCTCATTCCTTAGTACGGATATTTTGTTCTAAATTAGTGATGACATCTAGTGACAACATTGGCACTACGTAGAGTCTAAGCAATCGTTATCATTTGCAGCGCTATCTATCGTCTAATAGTTATATTGTTTGTGATATCACACATACATCGACATCTATTATCTAATAGTTGTAGTATTTATCAAACTTGGCCCTTGACACAGCGATGTTTTGTTCTTGCATTAAAACATTTTTAACACGTTTTTATTAACTCGCTTTCTTGTCTGTCTGTTTGTTTGTTTGTTTGTTTGTGGGTTTGTTCGGTCCGAATCTTGCAACTCATTTTTGAAGCATGTGCTGTTATTCGATTGTGCTGAAATTTGGTACACTTATGTAACCTCAGTGACAATGCAATATTATGACACCATGGAGCTGGTCTGATGATGGAGCCGGAAGGTGGCCATAGAAACTTCTAAAATGCACAACACAACCTCGTCGTGTTTGGACTCATTGGATTTGTCTTGACAAGATCTTTATTCATACGTGATGTCCAGGGTCTCATGATGGAGCCGGAAGGTGGCCATAGGAACTTCTAAAATGCACAACACAACCTTGTCGTGTTTGGACTCATTAGATTTGTCTTGACAAGATTTTTAGTCATACGTGATGTCCAGGGTCTCATGATGGAGCCGGAAAGTGGCCATAGGAACTTCTAAAATGCACAACATAACCTCGTCGTATTTGGGCTCGTTGGATTTGTCAAGACAAGATCTTTAGTCATACGTGATGTTCAGGGTCTCATGATGAAGCCGGTAGGTGGCCACAGGAATTCCTCAAATACCCAACATAACCTAGTCATGTTTGGGCCCGTTGGATTTGTTTTGACTAGATCTTTTGTTACAAATGCAGGGTCTCATGATGGAGCCGAAAAGTGGCCATAGAAACTCCTAAAATACACAATACAACCTCGTCGTGTTTGGGCTCGTTGAATTTGTCTTGACTAGATCTTTAGTCATAAGTAATGTCTAGGGTCTTATGATGGAGGTGGCCACAGGAATTCTTCAAATACTCAACATAACCTAGTCGTGTTTGGGCACGTTGGATTTGTTTTGACTATATATTTAGTCACACGTTATGTTCAGGGTGTCGTGATGGAGCCTGAAGGTGGCCATAGAAACTCCTAAAATACCACCAAAATGACCACTATTCTAGCTGATGGAAATTCATTATAAGGTGAAAGATGGACCACGCTCGCTTAGAAGATGTTTATGTTTTTTTTATAAAAGGGCTAATCTATAGTTTTTTGAGAAACACGGTTATGCTTCAAAATCTACTCCATGAACCCTACGTTTTTCGTTTTAAGTCCTATAAGAGTACTACACCTATAAAAATCTCAATAAAAATTATTTTATACTTTTTAGTGCGTAAAAACATGTTGTAAAAATTTTTTTTTGCTTTATAATTATTAATGTTTTTGGATAGTAGTAACGATTTTTGAAAAGATTCAAATAATAGCAAACAGAAAACAATAAAAGAAGTAAATTTATAATAAAGGCGCTCTCAAGGTCGTCAGCTTGGCGCTAGATGGCGTATCTGCGCAGTTTTGTAGGTCAGTGCGCACGTAGCACCATCTAGTGAACTAATAGAGGAAACAAAATAGCCCGAAGAATAGCCCGAGTTTTGAAGGTACAGTTCTTTTGTATGAGATGAGGCATCTGTACGTAGTATTATAATATTATCTGTGACAGTGTTAATAATTAATATAGGCAAAATTATTAGCCTATTGCTATGTAAGGGTGAAAGTAATTTTGTCATTGGCCTTTGCTTATAAGTAATATTGTGTTAATATAATAGTGAAAGATACTACAGATTCTAATTAGACTTTGATTTTCGAATAAAGATTCCGAAAAAAATCTGGATAAAATCTTATATATTATAAATATTTATGATGGTAGTACCAAACCAACCCATACCCAACTAAATTTACAAATTAATTTTACGTAATCCAATTTCGCTAGGACAAAACAAGCAATTTCAGTAAATTTTGACCAATTTGTTTTTAGCCATATTCTGGAGGAAAAAGACCATACGACGGCAGTACAAAATGCATTACAACCACGTCAGGTGATAAATTCATTCCATTTTGCCATGATCCAATATGGCTGTGTCTCATCGCGATATTACTGATCCTGCCCGTAATAATTTGGAAAACGCGAGAATTGATACTGTTGAAGTTCAAGAGACAAGAAAGGGAAACTCTAATGCGCCTGCTGTCCAGATGCGAGAAGACAGCAGCTGTGTTAGAGCCTTACCTGGTTGATCGCTCAGCTTTGGAGCTTCATGAAGAGCTTGGTTCGGGTCACTTTGGACGAGTCCGCTTTGGTATGCTGCGAGCTGGTAACCGTCTCCCAACGCCAATTGCGGCTAAGGTATGCAAAGTATTTTTCTTTATCACTGTCTGAAATAACATCATCAATACATTTATTGATACAGAGTGGCCAAACGTGGTTTTAGTGTGTGCTTCTTGGGAGCCCACTACAACTTTTCTATTGGGGTTAGAAGCGTGATCTATGTATGTATGTATGTGGTCGTATCCTGCCTCTTTTTTATCAGGAAGATTAAGTTACCGCAAATAACTGACTCTAGGATAGGTGATCGCTAGTGCTAAATAAGCCGAAACGTTTTCCGGACTACGGAAGGTTCAAAATCAAATCAAATAAATAAATAGTTTATTGTCATAGGATGTTATTACATCACTTAGATCCGTCTTTACATTTTTTTGGGTGAGTTCACTAACACAATGGCGGAATCTGTGGAGAAGAGCTCACCGAAGAAACTGCACAGTCGTCGTATCTTTTGTGTTTCCTTTTCTAATTAAAATATTGCCAATTACAAAATTAATGCTAATTAAATATCGAAAAAGCCTGCTACTCAAGCAATCTATTCCCATGGATATCTGTCCTCTAAGTAATCAGATATTCTATAGTAAGCTTTTTTATACAATTTCTGTTTTATAATTACTACATGTCTAAAGGTAAGTTTTTAATATCAGTTTGCCTTTAAAATAATTACAAATTTAGTTGGCTGACATAAGCAACCAACTTGTCTTTATTTCTAGTATTAAAATTGTGTATATCACTGTTCTTCTGAAAATAGCATATTTATTTTTACATAGGTACACAATATTGTCATAGATATATTGAGACACAAATGTCAGAATATTTATTTCTTTAAACTTTTCCCTCAGTGACACTCTAGGCCCTAATCTATAAATTGCATGAACAGTCCGTTTCTGCAGAATAGATATACTATTAGCATTCGCAGCGTGACCCCACAATAGAATACCATAGGTCATTAGACTATGAAAGTAACTAAAGTAGACTAGTCTAGCGGTGTCTACGGCGTCGTCGGTGAGAGCTCTATTTTTTTTACTGCGAACACTGCTGAGCTCAGTTTGTTCGACAATTTAGTTATAAGAGCATCCATCCCATCCTTACGTTAATTCCTTACGTTAAGATAATGATCCTGGATACACGTTAAGTCAGAGGTCATTTGAAATCTGAAAACTCGGAAAAAATAGTTATTTCAGCTGCCACTAAATACCTACGTAAATCAACAAACAATGTTATCCTAAAGTTTTGTGTTAAGGAAAAGCCTCAAATAACCAAGGATTTTACTACCATCAATATTTGTATTTATGCGTCATGAATATAGGTAGAATTATGTGCGACTTACTTAATTAGGCGTATTAAATGACACACCATTATTGGCTCATACTAACAAGCTTCATAAAATAATTTTAAAATCGTTAAATATTTATACAGGTGTTTTAAACACTTAAAAGCCTTCCTAATAGTAAATATAATTTTTTTTTTTTTTATTTGTGACCAACGAAATAGGAATAAAATAAAATTTGAATTGTATTGAAAGGCAATAGGTGATTTCAGATGAACCAACATTCATTGGGTTTTAAAAAGAAATTCGTTCAGTTATGTATATAAAATCGAAAATTTTCATTCATCTGTTTTGCTCGACAACTTTAGTACTTATATATAAACGATACTCAGTCCATCCGTCGAGGATACACGTTACTAGCAAAATCATTTAACAGACTTGAAAGATAAACTTATCTCGTGCTCTATAAGAACACGAGAGCATGTTCTTTCCAAATATCATGAATAAAAGCACCGGAATCGATGATGATATCGGCCTTAGACGGGCGGATAGTCTATAATGTATATATTATATTCTTTCAGGAAAGTTTTTCAGTCCTATCGGCTGACACAGAATACATTTTAATTTATGTGCTTATTTCAGACTCTTCGTGAAAACGCTGCCCCGGCAGAGGAAGCAGAGTTTCTTCGGGAAGCGAGCATGTTGGCTATATTGACACATGATCACATAATCAGGCTTGTTGGAGCGTGCGCAGACGCCGACGGACCTCCATTGCTGCTGATGGACCACGCTTTCTTCGGCGACTTACTGAAGTATCTACGCCAGAGAAGACATCTGGTGGAAATCAACGAGAGGAATTCACGTATATCTGATGTGTCTGTCGAGTGAGTTTTGAATTTGACAGTATCCTCGATTTTCAGAGACATGGAGAGTGTTTAGGTCACTTAGTGAAGATAGTGATCAGCTGTAAAAAGTCTTGTAATGATTTTTTTCAGTCAGTATTCTGCCAGCAAAACACGAGAGTTTAATACCCGCCCAGGGTACTTCGAGATAAGCATTTTTGTTTGACATGTATGTTTTTTTATATATTTTAGTTTGAATTAATATACTTCAGTTTTCTGATGTCCATAGTGCAGATTCTGCCTAGTTTTGGCTCTACTTTGTAGATGACCGTGTTGTGATATCCCCACATATTTATTTATGTGGGTATTTATGTTAGGGTTAGGTACACAAACAAAAGATGTGGTTGGTTAGTAGGTAAATTACAGTTTTGAATAATAAAAGTACTTATTCGAATAATTTATCATTTATGATGTTACTGCTTCCTGTTTTAGTTTTTTAGGGTTCCGTAGTAAAAAAGGAACCCTTATAGTTTCGGTCTGTCCGTCTGTCTGTCCGTCCGTCTGTCTGTCTGTCTTACCGCGGCTTAGCTCAGAGACTCTTAGTGCCAGAAGGCTGTAATTTGGCATGGATATACATATAAATTATGCCGACAAAGCTGAAGAATAAAATCTTAAAAAAATATTTTTTTTTCGGGTTCCTCTGGTACACGTCAAGAGGGGGTTATTTTTTTTTCACGATTACCTTATAGTGTGAGGTATCGTTGGATAGGTCTTTTAAAAACAATGGGGGTTTGCTGAGATAATTTTTCGATGCTAGTGTAAGTTTTAGAAATATTCCGTTTTAAAGTGCTTATTTTTGTTAGAGTCAAGTTCCCCCCCCCCCCCCCCTCTACCAGCGAAACCGTTGTATATGGAAACGTGAAAAAAATAATGATAGTAGTGTATATGATGAATTTAAAAGGAAAATTATCAACATCAAGTAGGCTTTACAGGTTATTGAATAATAGACCAAAAAAAAGTAAAAAAAAGTTATAAAAAGTACTAGTACAAGTAAGAAATACTACAAATATCATAGAAAAATATTTTGATGAATGTTAGAAGGCTGTAATTTGGCATGGACATACATATTAATTATGCCGTCAAAGATAAAGAATAAAATCTTAAAAAAAATAATTTTTTAGGGTTCCGCTGGTACACGTGAAGTGGGGGTTATTTTTAAAATTCACGATTACCTTATAGTGTGAGGTATCGTTGGATAGGGTTTAAAAAAATAATGGGGGTTTACTAAAACCATTTTTCGATGCTAGTTTACGTTTCAGAATTATTTTAAGTGCTTATTTTTGTTAGAGTCAAGTTCCCTCCCCCCTAACAGCGAAACCGTTGTATTTGGAATTGTCAAAAAATTCATGGTAGTAATGTATATGATGAATTTAAAAGGAAAACTATCAACATCATGTAGGCTTTACAGGTTAACGAATAATATATCAACTTATGAAATGTACTTGTACTAGTAAGAAATTCGGTACAAATATCATAAAAAAATACTTTGATAAAGTTTAAACTGTCTATGTAGCTAGTAAATTTAAGTACGAGAAAAGTAAAAAAATGTGAAATAAGTAGGCTTGACAGGTTAACGAATAAAATACCAACTTTAAAATGTACTTGTGCTAAGTAAGAAATTCAGTACAAGGATCATAGAAAATGACTTGATGGAGTCCGTCTATGTAGGTAGTAAATTTAAGTAGGTATTATTCAAAAAATTCTTTATTACCCAGTTTCAGAGCGGTTGAATACTCTTTAAAAAGGCCCTGTTCACTATCCATGTTTATATTTACATACTCATGACTTCTCTTAACGGAACGTGCGGGTGACGATAATAAACCTTAGCTTTAATCATTTACGTAAATGAACTATAAATGACTTGCTTACTTGCTTTTAGCATATACAGTGCTATTTTAATTAAATGTTATTTAATTTCGCGTAATTATTTAACGCGTCGTGTTTTCTATACGTTTAGCATTTGCTGACACTTGTAATATAATTATCATCGTGCGGTTCTTAGCGACACGTAAAAAAAGCCATAAGCTTTGTTTTAATTGAGCGGGTTGTGACTTAAAAGCCTACACTAACTAAAGATAGTTTCTTGAGTATTGCTTATATTATTTTTGCCTTACTCTATTTTGTTTTTGTTTTAATTCATAATTGAATTGAGACTTTGTTAGTTGACGAATGTTTGGATTGAATGTTTCGTCTATCAACGAAACTATCTTATTATACATACACATTGTACACATCCATTGCATATCCTTTCAAATTATTATTCACTTTCTTCATCTTAGATTTATTTCTTTATTTATTATTTTATTTACAGTTAGATGTCATTCACCTTATTTATCTCATCTGTCATCAAGTTTAATTCGGTTAACTTTACTAAATTTACTTTTATTTTTCAAAATTTACTTTTATTCTTCAAAATTTACTTTTATTTTCTTCAAAATTTTCTTTTAATTTCCTTTTTATAATATTTTAAAAAATCTTTCAAGATTTTTTAAAACCGGCCCCCCCCGGTACTGTGACGATGTCATGTTTCCTATAAAGAATTTTTTGGGGAATTTTAGTATTAAATAACTGTATCTAGGTTAAAACTAAGTTGGGCGCCACTGCACCAGCTAGTGCAGAAATAGTAGAGCTAAGGTCGTAGGTAAGTAAACGCTAGATACAGTTAGAGAGTAGGTTTATTGAAAAGAAGAGAAGAGGGGAAAGGTTAGATACAAATCGAAGTGGTAAATAGGTTCCTATAACAAACAAAGTAAATTCAAATAAATATTTTCAGTTCAACGAGAGCAATGATGCTTTTACAAGAAGTAAATTTACTTACCCAGAAAGGGAACGTAACACTATTTTAAACTGCTAGCAAAGCTAGTCTTCGAAGCTGCACTACAAACACTAAAATGAAAGATTGATGTTGTAGCCACCAAGGCTCTAGATGAACTGAGACAAAAAGCCAAAAATAGAACACAGATATTCAAACAATTTCAAATTAGAACATCAAAGAAAGAATATCGGACAGACAGACCGTCAATAAAAAGATTTTAAGAAAGAAGGAAACATGACATCGTCACAGAACAGTAAAAATATTGCGAAAAACAAAAATCATAACATCATTTACTAAAATAATGTCATAACCTATTTACCTTATTTACCAGTCAGTTTTAAATGTGTAACAATCGCGAGTTGCCAACTGTTGTAACAAATAGAGCGGCAGCCGAGCTCATTAGCGCGAGCAACTAGATGCTGTTCGGACATGTCTCGAAATCCTACCTATTAGATTGCAATTATTAGCACTTTGAATATTCAAATATTTTGATTATTTTTGTTAGAATTAAGTATACTAACATTATGAAAGACTTGAAATTACAATACTATTTCTTTTTCAATTCCAGTTAGATATTCCATAAACTATTATAATTTTATTTAGCAATTTAGTCTAGCCTACTTTTATTACCAAAAACTTAGTTCTCAGCGGAGCAATTTTCATTCGTAGTACTTACATAATATTGTAGATAAAATTAAATATAGGTACTACCTATATATAATAGGTTATAGGTACGTTTCTTTTTAAGTTTCTCTTTAGCTATTCTTTTGTTAGGCAACTACGGAACCCTACACTTTGCGTGGTCCGACACGTGCTTGGCCAGTTATTTAGAATTAAAGTGTCCGAACATTGTGGTTAATTTAGTAAGGAAAACCAAAATCACACTAAATATCAATTCATTTTGCGGTTACCTGATTCATTGTGGATCAACAGGAATGAGGAAACTTTAGGGGTCTGAGCCACGGTCTGAGCCTTATGCTCCCCCGTAAGTCCATGCCTGCTATATTACCAGCTTAAAAAAAATACACAGAAAAATGAATAATGAATATGCTTACTTAATGTACCTGAATATCTTAGCAGCTTTCACAGCGCTAATTCATTTCCTTCATCAACCCGTTACAGTCCACTGCTGGACTATGAGCCTCCCCCACTTAAGTGGAGGGTTTTGCCATAATCTCCATGCTTGGCAGGCGGGTTGGAGATCGCAGACTAAAAGGTTACTGTATCAGAGAGCGCTGCTGCCCGTTCCCTGTTCAATGTGTAGTCCCTAAGTAGCCTCTTCGACAACCACGGGAAGAGTAGGGGTTGGTGACAAATGTATTCTACTCTGCCGTCACCACACGGCACCAATTAATTTCCTTCAACCGTTTTCGAAACTGAAGCTTCATTACCAGCTAATAAGAATTGATACGTGCAAGTTAAACCGTTACTAGTCCCAAATCTTATTATAGAAATAATCATACAGAGGCCTTTAGCACTCAATACCAGAGATGTAGAATGATTACAACCCAAATTTTGTTTCTAGGGAAAAGGCGTTGAAGGAATCATTAGACCCTGAAGCTCGTCACGTGTCTCCGGAAGAACTTACGCGTTTGGCTCGAGAGGCTGCTCAAGCTCTGGACTATCTTAGCGGCAAGCATTTGCTGCACCGTGACATTAGGGCCGCCAACTGCTTAATAGATGCGCGAAGAGTGTTGAAGTTGGCTGATTTTGGTAAGCATGAATATTTATATTTCTTATCTACATTATAATTCTTAGGTGCAAAAGTTTATTTGTCTGTCTCTGCAACTGTTCAGCTTTTACGACAAATTTACACGATAGCTCAAGATCAGCACGAGAGAAACTGTTAAAAGCAAAATACTCACCAGATTTTGAGCCTTAGAAACTATGACTCAAAACTAAATCCGCCATTGCCACTGCATTATCAGACACCTTATTCAGGTTTTTTCTTGTGCAGCTAGAAGGGCCTAAAGGTCAAGAGAAAAATGTGCCATGTTTTGTGATGGGCCAATAATACAATTGAATCTGTTTTATGATACCTCATCTTGTTAAGTTTTTCAAGCAGCTACGCCGAATTTAGGTACGCAAATGATTTTACGCCTTTCTTGTCTACCAATACAGTTTACTACCTGCTTTTCAGGAATGGCGCGCCGTGTAGATGTAAAGACCAGATGCCCCCTAGATGATCCAAATGAATCAGATGACTATAAGTACATTTGTTGTCGTCGAGGGGTGTTTCCTGTACCTTGGATGGCTCCGGAAAGTTTGGAGCGTGGGGAGTTCTCCCGTGCTACGGATGTTTGGGCTTTAGGTATGTGATGTTGGATATAGCAAATAACTTTTTTAGTTGAAAGTGAGATCTAACTTTAACCTTAAACAGCAAAGATGAGAGCGGCGATAAGCCTGTTGACTCTTATGTTTTATCTTCTATTATGTTTTCGCCTCCCAGAAGGTGAACAGATGATTATGGTGAAAGATGCTGGGCGCCGCCCCGGTGGATGCAAGTAGCGCAGAACCGTTCACGGTGGAAACCTATGGAAAGGCCTACTATATGTTCAGCAGTGGACGTCTTCCGTCTGAGATGATGTTTTCCTGTTTGGTTTCCGTTTGGTGTCGTAATGAATTGGTCAAATTTGCCCCCCTAAAGCGCCACCCTAGTGGGGTTGATTGATTGATTTGTTAGTCAGATTTCGCAAATTGCCCGAAGTCATAGATCTAGGGATTATGGATGTGACTTTAAGAGTGAACTGTTAATTTGTTTAAAAATATAATTACTTGATAGACAATTATATTTTTTTGTGGAATGTGATTCTCATCAATGATATAACCTGCCCTTAAAATATTTGGAACTAATTTGTTAAGACCCTATATAAGTAAGTAAAATTCAGAAAAAAATAGTAAGTGACTCTTACAGAAGATCACACTCTTGATGATGTTTGCAGGTGTGTTGATGTTGGAGATAGCAACGCTCGGCGCTCGTCCTTATGGTTCGTGGAGCCCCATGCAAGTGTTTCGCTTTGTACGGTCCGGAGGTCGCCCACCTTTGCCAAGGGACGCTTCTTACCATACGTAAGTTCTCATAGATCTCCTTTTTTTAGAACGAAAAAATACTAACGTTTTTGTAAATCTAAATCTCACCTATTTTTTTACATTGTGTTGCCCATAAAGACCAAAGAAATACAAAACTAGCCAAAAGGAGTTCAAACTTCGAACCTTACTCTATTTTATGTAAAATGTAGTGTTTTGAAATATTCTTAAGCAACGCTCAAATCCCGCCGATGGTAAAATTTTTGTGTGGTTAGCACATGTCTTTGCTTTGTTCGTTTTGTTTTCTGGTTGTTGTTCATCTGTTTAAGTTTGTATTTATCTTTGTACTAGCGGTCTTCCCGCGGCTACGCTTGCGTTGTGTATGATTTTCCCGTGGGAATAAGACATTTTCCCGTATCCCATGTAATAATGCAAGGTATAACCTATCTCCATTGCAAATTTCATTCAAGCTTTAAGCAAGGCAAAACAAACATCTAAACATGCAAATACATTTTGACATTTGTAATATTAGTGTGATGTGATATTACTCGTAGCTGTCTGATTCCCAGAGTACAGGCCTTACTTTATTAAAGATCAGATGGATGTACATGAGATGTATTTATTTCATTTCTTGACAGGTGTGAAGTCACGGAGATGTGCTGGACTGAGCTGCCAGCTAAAAGAGCGACTGCTAAAGAAGTGGTCGATTATTTAGTTGATCGACCTACAGCTTTACGTGGCGCCTGGCGACCTGCATGGCCGGAGCCAACCGAGGTTCCTGACGGTTCAGACAGTGGGTTCAGTGATAAGGCAACGGAACAAGACTGGCCTAAAGGAGATGACTTGCGAGTCTCTACATTATAAGATCAAACTTTTCCGGCTATCTAAGGTTTTCCTGTAAGCTGTAACGTGTATAGCGAAGTCATTAATTCCCTTCACGTCAACGTGGACAGTGGATCACACAAGCTTAGCTTTATAATAATTTATCAAAAATCTGATAGATGCATTTAATAGGTAAGATTTGCTAAGAAAAATCTATATTAAAATCTTTAGCGTTTCTACAGTTATACCAAAGAGTTAATTATTGCTGTAAATAGTCTGTATGTAGTAAGAGGAAGAAAGGTAGTTTTATGCACTCCTCTGAAGAATATTGTGTGGGTTTCACTAACCTTTGTGGTGCATAATTAGTTTAGCTTGTAAGTAGTATAGAATTGGTACTAATAATATTAATATTGTGTGGGTTTCAATAACATTTGTGGTGCATAAATTGTTTAGCTTGTAAGTAGTATAGAATTGGTACTACAAATATTAATATTGTGTGGGTTTCACTAACCTTTGTGGTGCATAAATAGTTTAGCTTGTAAGTAGTATAGAATTGGTACTAATAATATTAATATTGTGTGGGTTTCAATAACATTTGAGGTGCATAAATAGTTTAGCTTGTAAGTAGTATAGAATTGGTTAGACTAATAATATTAATATTGTGTGGGTTTCAATAACATTTGTGGTGCATAAATAGTTTAGCTTGTAAGTAGTATAGAATTGGTACTAATAATATTAATATTGTGTGGGTTTCACTAACCTTTGTGGTGCATAAATAGTTTAGCTTGTAAGTAGTATAGAATTGGTACTAATAATATTTAGTTTCTGTTTTTCTCCTTGCTTAATAACAAAAATAATAAATAATCATAAAATGGAAATTGGGCTGTACCTGCCTATTTAGCGAATTTAACTAATTTTAGATTCTCATGTTGCGTAACGAATTAACTTGGTAATAGAATGTAAGTATGTACATTAAACAATTAAGTTAATTCATAAGAAACTATGTAAATTAATTGAATGTTTTTTAAATACAATAAATGATTAGTGGCCGTGTTTAATGAGTTAAAAATTATGGTGACTCCCGCACTGGCACCACGCAAAATCTAATCCTTCTAGCCCGTTTTTTAAGAGGAATAAGTACGCAAATTTTTAGTTCAGCAATGCCACTTGGTACGAATGTTATACACGTCCACTCAAGCCCAAAACGCCCGGGAGCCAGATTGAACTCTGTGTCAGGTGGGGGGGGAGGGGGGTTCAAAGAGCAGAGCTCCCGGCGCTCAGAAAAAAAATTCTGGCGGATTTGTTTGGACCTTTGAGTCAAGTTTGGTGTCGTTTTCAGATAACTAGATGATGCCCAGTTTATTTCCTGTACTAGTTTTTAACTTACCGAATTATGGCGTGAAAACCAAACTGCTCTTACGCCATATTTGATTGCCTCCCCCTCCCCCCTCCACCACTTTAGCACTCTACGACCGAGAGTTTCGTGTTTTGGGCGTTACAAGGAATCAAACGATACCAGTCGTGATAGCCAGGGCCCTGATTTTGCTAAATTTCAGAATGTCAAATGGCTTTATTAGGCTATTCGGCGAAAATGGACAAGATTCACTGATGTTTTTATACGTAGTCATAAAATTAAAATGGTTAAGAACTTAAATGTATCGCGACCTTGTCACCTCTATTTCACGCTTGATTGAAATCATTTCAACGGGATCCTTATTCTGGAAACAGGAATACGTAACCGGAAATTAGTGCGATCGGGCTCCAGGAAGTACAAATGAAAAGTTCCATAGTAGTTCGAAGATAAACCGTTCTATGCGTCTGTAGTAGGTATGTGCAGTAACTATTTTATTTACATTGTAAATAGTTAAATGTATATTTACTGTTAATGTTTTTATAATCTGCATTGAATGGGCTTTCGGATAGTATTTTTTATGGACCAAGTTTCATACAAAAATATGAAAATATAAGGGTTTGTGTACATTATGTTTTATTGGTAACTCTGTGGCTAAGGATTGAAAATAAAAAAATAATTGGTGTAGTATAGGAGCTAAGAGCTAACAAAACTAAGTAAAAAATCGTTTGAAAATTATTAAAATACCTTATGTTGTGGATCAGAATATCGTTGTTAATCATTTATTTTAGCTGGCGAAGTGCGGGTTGGTCGACTTCCCACACAATCTTTGAATTTCTTTCCAGGAATGTGCACTGTGCAGGTTTCCTCACGATTTTAGCCGGCTAAGTGCGGGTTGGTCGACTTCCCACACAATCTTAGAATTTCTTTCCAGGAATGTGCAGGTTTCCTCACGATTTTAGCTGGCGAAGTGCGGGTTGGTCGACTTCCCACACAACCTTTGAATTTCTTTCCAGGAATGTGCAGGTTTCCTCACAATTTTATCCTTCACTGTAAGAGCATCGAATAAACGGAATTTGATATTCGAAAACACATTGGTACGAGAGTTCAGTTACTCCTTTACTCGTGCTACGGTAATCAAAATATATTTTTATGATTATAATCATCAATAATATAATATAATTATAGAACTGAGCAATAATGTTCCAAAACAAAATAAATTTAAAATAAAAATGTCATTTGTATATTTGTATGTATGTATGCAAACCTACCTCATTGAGTAGCAAGATGCGACCTATCCAGAGTGATGCCTATTAAAAAAGTAAGTCTTAAAGTACAGGGTTGCCTGGGTCTAACCTGGAGCTTTTATTACAATAAGAAAAAAAAAACATAATTTTTGGGTGTAAATTACCTCATCGAGTAGCAAGTAGGTGCCTAGTACATTCGATAGTACCTATCAAGAAGTGCCAAAATACACAGGGTTGCCTCGCCCAAACCTGCGGCACTTTAGCAAGTCAGCCTAACTTTAGGGTGGCAAAAAATTACAAAAATTACGTCATCGGGAAGCAAAATGAAACCCGTGCCATTCGAAAGTTCTAGTGATACTGCTTATAAAAAAATTGGGTTGCTGGCCCTATACCTGGAGTTTTTCTTAGTCGGCCGAGTTTTATGTTCGAACTTAAAAAGTATTGAGGTTGATTTGATGTGATTATACATTACAGGTATAAATTTGGAGCGACATCACCTTGAAAATTTTGTATGGTTAGCAAAAACCACGCCTCCATAATTTTTGAAGGCTTGTTTAAAAAAATTTGGAGGAATAACAGAAAGATGTGTAGGTATTTTTAGGAATTATTATAAAATAACAGAAAAATGTGTATACTTATTTAGGAATACATATGTCGTGGCCATATCGTTGAATTGACCACATCATGAAATTTTCGGTCATTTCATGATGTGGCCAACTAAATTTGACCAGATCATTAAATCGTGTGCATTTCACGATTTTGTCGTCCACGATTGGCCATATCGTGAAAATAGGAGTGCGTTTAGGGCGTCCATGAAATATTTAAAAAGAATCTAAATTATGTTTGGTACTTATTGTTCTCTAAGTCCGACAGACATTTTCAGAGTACTTTTCATCATAACAATTTTTTCTTCCTCATTTTAATAACGAATAATTCACTTTTTCACTGCGAGAAATAACGTGGCCGCCATGTTGGTACATAAACAAAGTGCTTCCAGCGCCTCTATCAGCAATAAATGTAATAATTTTACGATATGATCAAAAATAATCTTGACCATTTCATGAAGTAGCTGCGTTTTAGTTGAACATATCGTCAAACGATTTCTTATCATTGATCTGGCCAAGGCACATCATGATGTGGCCAATGGACAGTGAAAGTTTCATATTTCATGATGTGATCAATTCTACGATATGGCCACGACACATACACAATATACACACTTTTCAACAATACAATACAATTATCAACGGCCCGTTACAATCCACTGCTGGACTATGAGCCTCCTCCACAATACAATATATACACATTTTTCTTTTATACCTAACAAAACATAAACTTGCATGGTGTTTCGATTTTTTAGATTCTTCTTAGCGAGTCGATGGCAAGTCGAATTTTATAATGTTGTAGCCCAGAATGTGGCCACTTGGACGGCGGATTGTGTGGCGTTCATCAAATCTTGCTGCGTGCAGGTGGCAGAGCACGCAGGACATGATGTCAGGTGGGCCATCGTCTGTACTTCTCCGCACACACAGTTTATGTCAGTATTATCGGGAAATCCCCACCTAGACATGTTATCTTTACTCCGGCCGACTTGAGTCCGAAGTCTATTTAAAGACTTCCAGATCGGCCACGACAACTGGTGTCCGGGTGGGAGATTCTCAGATGGCGTGACAAAGGGGCTAGGAAGGGAGACTCTGCGGCGCCAGAGGTTGCATTTTGCTTGTGGCGGGTCGTTGGTCAGACGCACTTTATTTAGAAGAGAAGTATATTTAAAATTCGAAGTAAAAATATGTAAGAGAAGTTAATAAGGAACATAATAAGTGGTTTATGAATCCACCAATGTGTTTTATATTTATTTTTTATTTATTAAAGTAAGTACATTAATTAATAAATTATTTCACTTAAAAATAAGAAAGATTAGATTAGAATCTGGATCGTCAAAAACTGACTGAACAAATGAAACATTGAATGAGTAACAAAATTAGGAGTCATACTCCTTTAAAGTTTATACACAATAATCTAGTAGTAATTAGTAAGTGCAATATTTAATATAAATAATCTCTTTGGGCAGTGCTATGTCTTCATTCAAATTATATTCGATACATTTATTGTTTTTACAAACAGTATATTTTGCCAAGATACGATAGAGTAGTTGACTGCTTGTACCATAGAAATTAATATAAAAACAAATAAATGTAACAAAAGGTCCCATATGAAACTCAAATTTACATTTTGTTCCCCGGATTAAAAGGACACACATAGTTATATCTTATTGGCATTATTGTACGAAAACTTTTCACCGACTTTAAAAATTGGTATTTGTTTGATATAAGAGGGTTCATTTGGGGTCACACACAAATTTCTGCAATGACAGGATCAATTAAAAATTCATCAAAGATTGACGTTATGGACATATATTTTGTAATTTTAAGCCTGTTTGTAAAAGATTTTTTACTTTCGAAAGTTACTTTTCACCATTTGATTATAGTGTAAGTAAAGGAGATATTTTACGTTTTTTGTCCTAAGGTTTTATTTAGTCAATCAACTACTCTTTCAGATCCGAATATGACATATAAATTATTTTACAAACAGTTCAAACTTATATTTTCTATATTATGTGTCTCGGCAATCATCGGAAGGGCGTTACACTCCTCAGCTGTTGCGCACCAAAAACAACGTAACACGAAGTTTGTCTAAAGACATTATGAAAATAGGAGCACTGTAAAAATCTACAGTTGTTCAGAATCTTGAAGCCAGTCCGCCTCCTCTGCTGTCAGCGTGCGACAATAGCGCGTCGCCATTTTGCATGATAACGTTTACGGCGGGGTACGGAAGCGTAGCGTTCACGAGCTTCGCTGGTATTGCTGTCGGCAATGCTGGTGGAAGATATTTTATACATTTTTGAGACCGTATTTTTAACAAAGGTAAAGAATGCACTCAAAACCTGTTGTTACAGCCGTTCTGAGAATAAGTAGGTAAGATATAATAATAATAATAAATAATAATAAATAAATATGTGGGGACATCTTCACACATGGCCACCTGATCCCAAACTAAGCAGAGCTACTATGGGTACCAGACAGCTGATATACATTACTTAAATAGATAAATACATACTTATATAGATAAACAACAACCAGACACAAGGCAAACACAAGTGCTCATCACACAAATGTTTGCCCTGGGTGGGATTCGAACCCGCGACCCTGTGCGTCGGAGGCAGATACACTACCACCTGGGAATAACGTATTGGATAAAGAATCGAGAACAACCCTGCCCCATCATCATCATTTCAATTGAAAAACACCACAGCTGGACAATGGTTTCCCCTAACGACCGGTTTTCTCGCAACTTTTACCAGATCGTCATCGGCCAATTTTTCCGTATCGTGGTCGCCATTTTAAAAAGCGCTCGTCAATTTCTTTTTGCCAAAGTGCCTGTCTGCAATTCTTTGGTCTATGTCAGTAAATTTGGGGGTCTCATCATACCTGATTCCATCAGGCAAGGAAACTCTGAGAGGGTGAATGTGAAGACGAACCATCATTCTTACGAAGAAACAAACATTGACTCCGCCAATAAAAAAAAACACAAAAATACAGTAGGATAGAGGTAAGAATCGTGGCAGGTGGCAGTTACATGAGCTGATAATTAGTATAAACAAGTTATAAGGAACCATTTGACATACCTTCTGGAGGTCCCTTCTCAGCTTCAATTGCTATTATTCCATTTCCATATTTACCCCATACCGTTACCCTTGGATTCTCAACGGCACCCACACCTATTTCTGACGTCAGCAATGCAGTGGCGGCTTGCGCGAGCGCACCAGAAGTTTCGGCACCGATGATGTATCTGATACCTGTTGAATTTTCCACGTGATTTTTAGTAGCCCTCTACAACTAACTTTTGGAGGTATTTTCTATAACACGCCAATCCTTACGGTCATGTAATCATTTGCCATTCACATCCAGTTTGATCCCAAATATAATACAATATCGTCCTACTATCTTTCTGATATTGAAATAATTCACATAATGTGGAGCTTATCTACACCGTAAAAGACGATCTTGAACTTTACGGACATAAGCAGACAACAGACAGACGCAGACGAGGTAGACGTACTTGTTGTCCGTGTCTGGTTGTAGCGTTAAAAAAAGAAGCTAGCTAGCCTGTGGTTGACAACCACAGGCGAAACGTGAAATTTAGGTGTACAAAGAAAGATTTAGTTGAATTTGTCCGAACGGTATAATATAAATTTAAAAGGGCCTAGAAATCAAAGTATCAAAAAGATGAGCCGAGAGTCGGGTCCGGAGGGGACTCCGTCGATATAGTGTCGCTGAACTAGTGTTGCGTTGTGGTGTATCGATGCAGGAAGGTGTAAAAAACCGCGGAGTACCCCGGAGAGTAATTGCCAAACGGGAACCAAAAAAAGGAGGGCCAGAGAAACCTAAAGGGCCTTTTTAGAGTTTAGAAAAGAATTTAGAAAGAATTTGGCAAGATCCGCATACAAAATTACAAAACTGATACAAAAAACAGGCTAAAAAAATCCGCGAGATGGGCAGTATCCCAGGGGGGACGCCGGTGCGCGGGTCTGCGGCACTCAGCTGGTACGGGCGCGGACGCAGACAACGCAGGGATCCAGGCAGGTCCAATGCCTGGTGGCCTCAGGTGTCCGGAACCACAGCGAGAGATCGTGAAAGGCACGGAGGGACCCTCGTGTGTGTGTCGCAGAGGCCGGAAATACACTGTAAAGATTGACAAAGAAATAATCGCCATACAACCAAGACAAGGAAAGAGAAAAGTGCGTCGATTAAAACCAGGAGGAAGACAACACAACACTTACCCGGCTAGTCCAAAGTAGGAGCCTGTCCTAATATTTATTGTATTCCAAGGCTTATTATAGCGTCGTACCGGTTATATATTATTTACTTATATTCAACCAAGTTCAAGGAAAAAATCGTTTCTATCTGATGATAGACGACAACTCAGAAAACAATAAACAATTTAGAAAAAGGTCAAACCAAGAAAATTTTAAATTTGAAAATGTGACATAAAAACCGGCCAAAAGAAAAAAGAATCATACCAAAAAGGTTATTAAAAAACCTGCAGTAATGCTGCAGACATTCCTTCACCAGAAAAAAATCCTCCAACTCGAAAGAGGGAAAAAAAAAATCTTCGAGATGGCAACCCTCGAAGGAAGTTGACCACCCTAGAACAATAGACGAATTGTTCAAAGTCAACTATCAAAGGACAAAAATTATCGATAAAAATTTATCGACACTCTACCCCATCGCTATAAACCAACGAACACGTCATGTTCCCAGCACGAACGGCTCATAAACGACTCACTGGCCCCAGGATAAGAAACCACCGGTGTCCCAAAAGAAGCCAAGTCAATCCACCAGGAAAAAAGAGGAGGACGGAAATGGCTTGGAGAAAGAAAAAGGAAAGTTGTCAACCACAACAGAAAAAGGTGGAGACAACTTCGGGAAACACCGATGAAGTGGTATCCCCGAACCAGGAGGAAAATGTATGATACGTAAAGGATAGAAAAGGAAATTTGGAAATTAGGATATGTTGGAATATCGGAATGTTGGAATGTCACTAAGTTTTAAAACATAAACGCGCCTACAAACGATATTATTTACACACCTAAATGCTAAAACTAAAAACTATACAAAATATATACAAGTAGTTTTTAAACTACTGGTAAAAAGTTTACAAGTCGAAACTGTCAGTTACGCCCGTAATCAGCTGCAAAAGAAGAAAAACTTCAAATCGATCGTGCGCGAAAACTGACAGATGACTTGTAAACAAAGAGCTATCAAACGAGGGCCGACGCTCGCCCACGTCATCGTGTTCATCCCGAAACACGTCAGACGCCGACGAACATCGGAAACACTCGGATCGGCTCGGAAAAAGGGCTCGACGGCGCAGTTGGTAGGCAACCAACGCCGTCAAAGACGAGGTCGGGGTTCGAACTCGACCCTGACAAAAAAATTAAAAAAGATCTGACGATAGCCATAATAGGCCGACTGCGCAAAGCAGCGGTCACCGTCCAACAGACCCAGTAGGGTCTGAGACTGAGAAATTCGAGAGACGTTTCGGTTCAGGAGGTCATGAGAAATAAAATTATACAAGACCATTGTGGAGTACCACAACAAGTTTTGCACTGCCTGCATCTAGCGGCTCCTCGTGCAACAGAAAATAGCTGAGCAGAACACAATATAAAAAAAAACCTCGAATAATCATTATTATGACTATTATTATTCTTATTAATCATTATTATTATTATAATCATTATACGCCTAGAAATTTCAGACATCTTTTGTTTTGTTCCTAACGAAAAAGTGGAACTAGTGGAAAATATTATTTTTCTCCGACACGCTCGAAAATGTGATCATTACTGCCAAAAACAGTACGCGAAGTGACTCATTTTTGGACGAAACATTGCCCCATACAAAACAGCGGCCAGCAATGTGCCCTCAAACGGCCTAGGCCAGCAAAATAACTTTCGTTCAGAAATTTCAATGTTTTTGACAGCATACTCTTATGTTCTTAATTCAAATTTTATGTGAATCGTACACGAATCGTAGTGATTGGACACTGGGTGATTGGTGATTTGTATGACACTGGCACAGAACAAAAAAAAGAAAAGCGCGCGGTTTGTAATTTTCATCTCTTAATTTTATCTTATTTTGTTACTTATTTTTCATGATGGAGTTGGTTCGTGGTTCAAGTAGTCGAAGTAGAGGTTAAAGTGATAAAGGTTAGAACTTATAAGTTTAGTACGATACGAGTAGACATCCAAGGTAATTTTAAAGTATTTTATAATTTTTAGCATATTACAGAGAAAAGCACTATACAGGCCTCGGCCGCAATAACTCTTGTTGGACTCGTACACAAAAAAAGTCCTCGCCTGCGGCTCGGACTTTGAACGTGCCTTCGTCCAACAATAGCTAATTTTGCGGCCGTGGCAGTAATGTACTATTAATCATGTGGCAACTCCTCCAAATTTAAGCATTTAATGATTATGCCAGGAGCATTACGAACCGCAGACATGCTGAGCAATAATGATCGCAGGCGCAAGATCTAGGGCTACTTTCGGATCATCGTACATCCAACCACTCGGAGATTCTGGGCCTGATCCATACGGTTGTGACAAGCCACTGAAAAAGAAATGTATGATATACATTAGATATTATCTAATTTCATCAAGCTCAACTCAGACGTCACTTTATATAAAATATTGACGACTTTGCGTCAGTGATGTCAAAATAAGCCATCTCATCGTCAACGGCAAAGCAGATAATGTTTAAACACACTAATATTATAAATGTGAAAATATATTTGAATGTTTAGATTTTTGTTCCGCTTTCACGCCTAAACTACTGATGAAATTTGGAATAATGATAGTTTGTACCCTGGATTTACATATAGGATACAAATTGTAGGTGAATAGAGGTCTTTCTGTATTTTAATTCTTTTTATGTTTTGTTTATAGTAAATACTCACGTGGCAAGGGCAATATAAGTGTCAAGTCGATCTACAACTGCTAAACCACTGGCTACTTCTGTCGACGGCCAGTTTTCACGTATTTCAAGTTGCTGTAGGTTACTCACGACCCTGGAATGATCAATTTAATAGTATTTTCTAACAGAATCATCATATTTTATGGATCAACCTCAGAAACTATCAAAATTGTTTTTGAGACGCCAAAGACGTCTAACGAGGCCAATTGCAATAAGACTCGGTAATATTGGGTTAATTTTCTAGAATGAGAAGGATTATAAATCTTAAAATGTGTTAATGTGTGCAGAATAACAGATAATATTTCAGTTGAGTGATTGTGATAAACGTCTAAAGACATTGGCGGCTCAATAAATGTGATACCTATCAAGGTTTGTGTATTCGGTTATCAACCTAACAACCCAACAACAACGGTTATCAACTTCTCCTTAGAGAAGTTTTCGAAAATCTACCTCCGAAACCCTTCATCAGGATCCGGCAGAGGTGGTATAAATGTCCTGGCTAAAGCAGAGGCAGCCACAACTCCTGCGCTACCAGTGTAGACCTTCCACGAGCCAGCAGGTGTCTCCAAATTATTAGGTTTAAGGATGAGACGGTCACTTCCCCATAACATCGCCAGTTCTGTAACCAAACATAAAATAAAACGTTAGAAAGAAAATGACAAGGTCAATGCCCACACAATAAGAGTGAGTGTGTAGAAAAAAAATGTGCAGTTGGGCCAGCGAAATAAGTTTTACAAACCTAAAAGAACTGACAGCGTTTTAGAAAAAAAGAAGAAGGATATAATAGTCTAGGTATTGTTTTTGGTATTACTCATCTAGGCGTCTACAAGAGTAGTACCCGTCGTTAACTTAAACTTGTAACGAGGCATTCATCCTCTTTTCTGCTTTATGACTGGCAACCTTTCTTGCTGGCAGTTTTATCTTTAATTTTAAATTCATTTTCAAATTTAGATTTCTTACGTTTCGATTTTGTCTTTTTTCTGCTAAATTCTTCACTTCATGTCCTGATCTCCAACAGTAAACTTATCCATGTTACTATTTTTCTTAAACTGTAAGACTAGAGAGATTTTATAATATATAAATACCTTTTCTTCGGACTTGTTATTGCCAGTTATTGCCACATAACCCTCTTCAACACTCTTCGTGTGGTGCTCAGCAGCTTGTGGCGGCTGCTGGGCCACAACCCGAATGTATTCACCTAGGGGCATTACAATGCCTACACGATATCCACCTATCAGTTTATGGGTGAATTGCCCAAGCTTAAAAAAACCACGGCGGAGCTGAGAACGGTAGTGCAATGTCTTTCTATATGGTTGATTATATTTTTTCTGGGCAGAATACATAGCCCTCCACTTGTGCAATAAATTTTATTAAGGTACGTACCCAATTACATATATAAAAAAAAAATTGAAGTGCCATTTTATCATGTCGGTGACTTGTCCTGGACCTATCTCTGCTCATATAATGCCTTGTATCGGAAATGTTACTTATTAAATCAATTCAGATGTACTTAAAATATATTAATAGATAACTAAGCCATCAATGGAAATCATTTCTAATTGTTTAATTACGTAAGAATAAATTTGACAGGCAATCAACTTTTGTCCGGAGAAAAGTATTCATTCCAGTGGGGAGTTATATTTGGTAAGATACCTCCGTTAGCATTGAATCTGTGTGTCCCCCTTACCCTGCGCCACCTTCGACCAGTCCCGCTCGAGAGCTCGGCGTGAACACACCGGTCACAACGTGTCGTGGTTTCCCGCCAAAAAGGTAAGTTTATCATTTCAGTGGTATAGGAGACAAAAATATTTTAATTTCGGTAGCCGTTATAACTCGTGTTATATTCATTCGATTTCTTCCTTAATTCGTATTTTGCTTTCTCTTTAAGTATTCTTTTATTTAACCAGTATTATATAAAATACAGATTTTATTTCGGAGTTTATATGCAATTAACTTAAAATTTTATCATCTCAGTGTTATCATTTCAGAGGATTCGGTGGACTTAAATACCGGTAACAGTCCATGGAAATTAAATATGTCACCGAAATGAAAACAACCATAAGTCTTAGAGTTCCTTGTGTGAAATATTGAGTCAAAGGGTTATAATTTTATTTTTGTTTACGTTTCTATTTATGTTACGGCTAATGGCCAAATAATTAAGAATGTGGAAAGAATCTTTATCCTACTTATTAGATGGCATCTTAGAAATTATTTTAGAATTTTATACAATCAAAATTTATTTCATAACTTATTTAAGTTTTTATTTTTATTTTATTCCGCTTTAGTCAACTACAGAATAAGCAAACGTTATATATTTAAGAAAGAAAGACGTTTGATATGGATAAAAAGACAGTCCTAACACAGACTGAACCCTGATTACGCTATACAACTTTCCTTGGCCGTATCATTTAAGTGGGCTAAATTAATTACGGTGTACAGTTATATCATCTCGGTGGACTAATTATCACAACGGTGCACACTTTTATCATTTCGGTTGACACTTTTCATTTCAGTAGCCTAAAAAAAATTCAACCTTAAATATCTCAGTAAGTTTTTATAATATTCGATGCCCATTCACACACACGAAATAAAATAGAATAAAGTTTTATTTGTCATCGAAACTGCGTAGAAAAACATTAAAATAAAAAATCTCACCGAAATGATAAAAAAATATCGCTTGTTGAAATTCACTCTTATTACTCGTATCTGTGCTCGTATATTATCAGCTTTAGTCACACAATAATAATCTCTTAATTACCTGCACTGGTATTGTGCTGGAACTTTTGCAAATAATTAGCGATGTTAGCATTCATCTGAAGGATAGCCGGTGAAACTGTGGAGCTGTCAGGGTTTTCAGCTGCTAACACTGATACACTCTTCGACACGGCCAATGCGGCCATGTTGTCTCTAGAAAAATAAAATTTAATATTCTAGTAACCTCCTCCCTCTGTTACAAAAATATGAATTAGACCTCATTCAGAAATCAGAAATCAGAAACATTTATTATCATTCTCATCTAGAATTATTATTATATTACACAGGTAACATTATCAATTTCTGGCTGGGAAATATTTTTGTGTTTGTTCATTTTTAGTATATATATGGGAAGATTAAGTCGCAAATCCGAGTATAGTGTGAGTGTGTACAGAAGCAAGTAACGAGACCACTTGAACTTGACTATTTGTAATTTTGCTAGAAATAAAAAAATATAACTTTACTTGGCCATTGCAATCGCAGGTTGCACAATTCGAGACCACGGCAGCACGCCATGCCTCGCGTGTAAGTACGCGAAAGCTGCCAGCATCTTCGGAGGTCTGTCTGTGCTATTGGTCCAAGGGTAGATTTCTGGGTCACCCCATTCGTATAGGACTGGGGATTGAGAGTGAGTTATTCTGTACTCCCAGTAGAGAAGAGATCCGCTCCTGTAAAACAAAATGAAAAAAAAAAACAAATACTGAGATTCAGTAAATCTGATAAAGATATTTTGTTGTTACTGTTACAATATTAGTTTGTTAGAAACTAAGCGCCTGGTCTGGCGTTGAGTTGCATAGGAACCTAGGTTATCCCGCCAAAATCTGTCTGCTTGATGACCATTCTTAATTTTTTTTCTAATGATATTGCTTTTACTTTTGTGAATCCCAAAAATTGGTCTCCGAAATGCGCAATCATTTGATTTAATTTGGAAGCTTGTGTTTTATTATGAGTTAAGTGCTAATAGTAAAAGTCTACACTTACAAATATGGCGTCAATACTAATATACTTTTTCTATTACCTCAACCCTACCAAGCGAGAAACGCCTCACTGAAAACTCATAAAGACCGGTAAATGTCGATAGGTTGAGCGTCCAGCGCGTCATAAATCGAGCGCACAGTCCATTGAACAATTCCATCGGCAGACGCGTCGCTCCATAGTCCGTACTATTAGTGCAAGCTAGCAGTGTGCAATGGATAGCTCAGAGACGGTTATGATGTTCAAATCATCAGTGCAGAACTTCCACATCAATACCATTTTGACGATTCGAGCGGAACATCAGCATCAGTCTGACTCTATCTAGCGCCATCTATGTTAAGCGTAGCGTAGTTTTGAATTACGTGACAAGAAGGCAGCCGGTGGAAGGCGCTGCTTACGATAGACATTCTATTAAATTAAGTTCCAGCCATTAAGCAAAGATGGCGTGGTTCGGAAAAATACATTCGCGAATCCGCACTATAGATTTTCTCATTTTGTCTGCTTGGTTGGAAGTTTATCTAAAAATACGGATTTACATTTTTCCGAATTTAAGACCAACTTATTCTATTCTGCAGAATCAGTTGTTTTACAGTTCTGGAATACTGATACTGATTTGCTAACTTACTCAAATACTCATAATTTTTATGAAATTATTACTGCTTATAATAAAGCTAGAGATGTTATTGGCACTCACGCATCTATAGAAGTCCTATGAGGCAGAAGAACTGCCAAACACAATGCAGCAGCAGCAGCAGCATCCATGGCTCTTCCTCCAGCTTTTAAAGCATCCGTTCCGGCTCGGGAACAGTTCGCTGCTGACGATGACACTGATCCGTGTGGAACCAACTGAAAACGTTAGGAGAATTTATTTAAAACTTGCTATTTACATGTGTTCTATTCCACTCTTCCAAGAGAATTTTAAGAAAATTTGCTTTAAGGTCTTATCTGGCTGTATGCAATGATCCGTTGCTTCGCAAAAGAAAGCGAGACCGACGAGCCATTGGCATTTTGATAAAATTTATGTTGTTTGGTTGAGTATCTCTTTGCGAGTATTAATTTCAGGGAAAGCCTAAATTCTTACCACGATTCATAAATTTTGAGTTATGAATGCTCTATTTTTTAAGTTGGAATGTGACCGTGACCAGCGTCATTATGTGCCCGTCATGCACATTAGAGACGTTACTCAGATTAACAAGCACAACATACCGATAAACCAACACAAAAGATGCGACGCATGTGGAGTTTCCTTGGTGAGTCCTTCTCCACAGAGTCCGCACATCGTGTAGTGAACTCACCCAAAAAAATGTAAGAACGAAACTAAGAGATGTAACATCCAAAAGTTAAAAAAAGTATTCATTTCATTTAATTCCGATCCAATTATCCATTATCCAATTTATTATATTTTCACGCAAAGTACTCCATTGATGTAAATAAATTAACATCGAAATTGTATGAAGTGTGAAACAATAGTGACACTTTCAGGCTTCTAAGAACCGGAATTATGCTTGAAAATCTTGAGGCAGGTCATTAAAGGAAGGAAGAACTTGTACGGATTCAGAACAAGAAAACTCACCAATGACGAGAGATTAAAATAAGTATAGTACTTACTATTTATAAATACAATATTGTAATTAAAGTCTAGATGGATGAATATTCAGGATTCTATGTTTCGGGAATGTTAATAATAAAAAATATGACGAAGAAAAATTCTTGCTACTGTTACAATTAGTTCCTTTAATAATCAGCATTTTTGTAAATAGTCGACACAAAGACAGAAGACAAATAAAAAGATTCATCCATGGATTAATTAATAATCCATCATTTTATAATTTCGTGCGGCTTTTTTGGTAAGATTTTTTTTATTGTTAAAAAAATGTTTAAACAAGTTTAAATGGTATTTTTTTTTTGTTTTCTCTGAACTTTTCCTAATGAAAAAGTGTCCTTGAGTCTAGTGTATCAATATTCTGTGCCCTCATCTCTGCATACCTTACCGTGAAGAGCTGGCTATAATAGATATTGTCTGCTATGTTTACCAAAATATTGCTTACCTCATAATCTCCGTAGTATATCTGAGTAAGCAAGGCGAGAGTGATACCAGCAGACAATGCAGCGAAACAAGCGAGGATGAAGCGGGGCCCGCCACCACAACATCTTGAAGACTCAGCACCGAATGATGCGCCGACTTTCAGAGGCACGTCTTCACGGAGTTCCACTACACCTGGAAAATAAAAATCTTCATATAAATCCCTGCCATCATCAGCCTGTATCAATCAAATGCTGGACATTAGGCTCTTCTTAACTCTTTGGCTCTCTTATTCAGTCAAAATCAATTCCCTACGTAATGTCGTTGCTTCATCTCAGAGCATCCTTCACTAATTTAGACTTCCACTTAATTTGGGACTCGTCTGAAACGACTCCAGGTCATGCCACGCAGTTTTATTTCCTCGTGTACCCATAATATTTCTGTTATACGTAGGTATTCTTTCAAATTTACCTCATATCAGACAAAATTATTTTTTGTTTAGTTAACGAAGTTGTATTACAAACAGGACAATCTCAAACCGCACCTTTGAAGTTTACATTTCAACAAGTCAGAAATTCAGAAATGAAACTGTAAAAACCAATCAGATTCCCAACTCGAGTGCTACACACGCTTCCAATAACGTTACCTGTAGTTCCTACGAGTAGCTCGCTATCTTAATAAAAATCTTTCATTTCCGACTGAGGCATAGTACCTCGTACTCGTACCCCGCATTCGATGCACCGCCTACTGTCCGCGACCAAATAACTTATTTCCACGATAGTCAGCCAGCTATCTGCGGGCTATATCGCTTGAAATATCTTGTACGATCCAATATGCCTTTTTGGGGATGGTGGAAATGGACTTTTTTTGTTAAGTGATACATTCTGTGCTGATTTTATGTTTAAAGCACCTTTGGACTCCTTCAACCAGCTCAAAACTGATTTTTGAAAGCTGAAGAGCATCTCCTAACTTTATAAAGTCGTTATAGGGTGTTTTGAAGTTAGTGAGTAATAAGAGCTTGGAATTTAGAGATAATTTGTTATAAATAATTGAAAGATAGACAGGTAGAGAGTAAAAGTAAAATTTTTGAAAGCAAGGTTTCTGCAAGTAGTATTCTAATTTAATTAAACATAACATAAGCATCTGGGGACGCCGCTTTACCTACTTTGTGTAAACATAATGAAACATAATAATAATACGCCGAGAAATAATAGAGAATTAACAAATAATAATAGTCTCTTTATGCATTTCGATGCATCAGAGATAGACAAAACGGATAAGATAGATAGATAAGTAAAAGAATACACAATGACAGTCGATGCATATAAAATGTGTGATTTAAATAAAATCAAAACTTGTACTCATGTACAACTTACTACGTATTTACATGCACGTTCTATAGAAATTGTCCTGATTTGTATGTTATTATTTCATATTAACCATTGTTGGCACTCAAGAATTTGTATTAAGAGTTAATATCACATGACACTAATATTATAAATGTGAAAATATATTATATTTGGACGTTTGGATGTTTAGGTATTTGGATATTTGTTCCCACTTCTCGCTTAAAGTATTCAACGGATTTGGTTGAAATTTGGAATGGAGATAGTTTGTAATCTGGATTAACATATAGGATAGTTTTTACGGGAAAATCTTACACAATGCGAGCGTAAGCCACAGGCGGACTGCTAGTAATGTATAGGTATAAGTAAGTATAAGACTGTATGTTGTAAAAAAACAATCTATTTAAGTTTGCTTGCGATAAAAATGTCTATACGTGTGTAACTGATTGTATACCTACGTGTGTAATAAAACTATTCTAAAATTGATAACATTAAATTGTTTGACTTATTCTTCTTATTTTACGCAGACAAATAATAACTTTAGAATTGCTGAAGATACAAAATAATAAAATGCCAGTAATTTATGACTGATTCTGATTGTATTGACAAAGCAAAAACTAACATTTTTGCATACGTCAACATAAAGATATTCTTACAATTTGAATTTATTGTAAAAATATTAATGCTATCGTCAAATACATAACATAAATAATAACAGGTATACCCGATCAATAAAAAACCATTCCTGAACATTCATTCATTCGCGACGGGATAATATTGCGGAATCATACGCACTATAAGTAATCCACTTGGTCAATTAATGAGCTACACTATCATCTCCTGTTGCAAAAACATGAGTATTGGTGATACAATAAATAATACTTACCTTGTTTCATAAAGGTATTAATTGGTGGCGTAAAAACAATGTAAGATGGGATGGGGCTACTTAAAAACATAGAGACTTATCTCTAACAAGATAGAGACTTATCTCTATCTTGTTATTTTTCTTGAAGCTTAATTTTAAAATAATTTCTTAGTCTGCGAGGAAGATAATCAATCAATAGTTATCCCATTGCTAGAAACTTACAATAAGTATTTTTACAATAAGTATTTTTATAGAATGTGCTGAACTAAGTTAAATTATCGTTTATTTTGCAAATTGTTACACTGATGAATTTTAATCACAAATTATGCAAGTACCGGTTTTGACGATAAAATACTGGTTTTCTAATTATGACTTTTAAAAAGTGAGCTAAATAATTCAGACGCAAAAACAGAAGATATTGAATAAGTTCTATTCTTAACATTCATGTTGGTCTGCTGGAAGATATTTCTCTAGAAATAAGCAGGCATGTTGTGTCGTTTTTTTCAAATGTATTTCTATTTTTGTTATTATTGTGTACATAAATCGTTAAATAAAATAAATAAATAAAATTCATGAGATATTTTATGGGCTTACCGCGATAATATTTTAAGCCTGTACTATATCTCATAAATGTTATGATAATGACCGTGAAAGTTTAAAATTATATACTATATTCTTACCAGGAGGAGGAGATGATTCTGTTGAGGTCCCGTTGGCTTGCATGGCTGCCAACACTGATGATCCTTATCTGTTGGTCTCCCCATTCAATCTGGGAAACTTATAAGCATTACTCATCAGCTTTTTAGTATTCAGCAAAAAACCTATGTTAAAAATATTGAGACTACAACAAGGCGATAATCTAGGTTGCATTTTATTTACTTTGTACAATTATGAATTTATATTTGAATTTAACATCCTGCTGGAAATTAAATTGTTCAGAAATTTCACTGAACTTTCTCATGCAGATTGTGAGATGAAAACATTTTTTAACTGTAATAGACAATAAACTATGTACGTTTAACGATTAGGATTATTAACGATTCAGGAACTTACAGATTCTAATTTTTCGTATTTTCATTTGTTCAGGTTTTTTTATGTTGATAGAAGTTAACGTTTAGATAGAGCTACTATTAACGGGTACTGTTAGAGTCTGCGGGAGCTTTTAAGCTCTATTTCATACCTATTTACTGCTTCAATGATTTTGTTATTTATCGACAAGGTTAAATAAAATATTACAAAAAAAGCACTACTAGAATACTCTTAGTAATCTTGAGTTACTTATAAAATATTAGGGCCAATTGGAGTCTATAGTCCGAATTGCGAAACTCATAATTTTATTAAAATTAGATTAATTAGGTACCTACTCCAAACAAAAATGTTGAAATAATAAAAAACTGCAACTTGAAATGCTTAGTCGGCGCTTTCACTAACCTCCAAACCGATTGTTATAGTCTCTACTACTGTCACATTCCACTTGCAAAACGAAGTCGGTATCAACTCTACAATCCTCAACAAGTGCGCTAATTTTCACTGTAGAACAAATTTTCATATCACTTTTTCAACTACATAACACTTTTGAATTATTTCATTCAAAGTCGAAGAAGACGTTCTTTCGTTTAAGACTCGCAGGCATAACTGTTTTGGTGTCGAGGAGGGAGGGGCAAAGCGGGATGCGGGAGGGGAATGCGCGGGCGCCGACTAGCGGTGAGGCACCGGTGACGTCACCGACCGGTGTCTTGATCGCATTCTCAACGTCAATGATTGTTATTTATCAACAAAAACAAACGGTGTTGTTAGATTGTTTGTTGTTGCAGATAGAACAAAGCCGAGAAAGAAAGTTTTTCTTTGGATTGATACAAACAATAACGAGCTTTTATTGTTTTGCGTCGGGATAATTTGACTAGATTCAAATAAAATTTTACCAAATAACTTTTGGGTCATCTGACATTACTGCATTGAAGGTAAACATTATACTAAAACTCATAGGTAGGTTGTTTGAACTTTGTGCATGAAGTAGACCACGTTGCCAGCATTCCACTAGGATCTTTTAGTCCAATTTCCACGAGGACTATAAATAGCACTCACATTTCCACAATTCTCTGAAAAAATAGTTATCCGCATGGATCCCTCGGACATTTATGAGCTGATAATAACAAAACTAATAAAATAGATAAAACTACTAATAGAGCGTCGATGGTCTAGTGGCTAGGGCCGCTGCCTCTCGTCCGGGAGACGCGGGTTCAATCCCCACCACGTACCAATGTGTTTTCGAATTTCGAATTCATAATGTACGTTTCTTCGACGCTCTTACGGTGAAGGAAAACATCGTCATGAAACCTGCACACTCCTGCGAAGAAATTCGAAGGTTGTGTGTGAAGTCGACCAACCCGCACTGGGCCAGCCGGGTCGACTAAGGCCTGATTGCCTTAATTCAGGGTAGGCTCGAGCCTCTCGGTGGAGACGTATATGTTGATGATGAATAGCAAAACAAGTAGTAATTAGATTACAGTATTTTACAAGTGGCTTGAAAAACAAAACAAGACTGATAAAAATAGCGCAGTACAAGATCACCTATGATGATGATGATAATGATAAGACTAGCGCTTGAGGGACCAGGGGTCAGATCCCCGCGCGCGCTTCTTCCTCGCTCAGAGGATCTCTCTTGCTGTGCAGAGAGGAAACGCTGCCAGCGTTGTGGCAACATTTGGGCGGGGGGCCTTGCTGGGCGGACTTTTTGTTAAGTTTTAAGTAGTTATATGTAGACTTGAATTTTATAATTTGTAATATGTATTATTATATATTTTGTGACATATATAATATAATTCGAAGACTACCTATATAAATATAAAGAAGGGAAACAAACATGAAATAAATGTCATTAAAACGGTAGACATTTTTTTAGAAGTCATAACAAAATGACCAGTTATAAAACTAGCTGTCTTTATTATGTATCTACTCTGTTCCGTATGAGTGAAAGAGAAACGATCGGTGAACGAACTCCGTCATGCGTCTGCGATGATGCGTGACTCACTTAAGCCAATTTTAGGTGGGCTTAGTATGTCGTAGGCTTACCTTAACTTATGCAAAATAGTTGTCATACCTGCTATGTCTTCTAATTTTTTTTTTGTCGTCTGATTATCATCTTCACTGTCTGATTAAAGCCGTTTTGCTCATTGAAATAGTTAGTTAATTTTTCCTAGGTATCTACAGGGTCCCCTGCCATGTGGACAGATGAACTGAGGAAGGTCGCTGGTTGGTGGCTGGATGAGGAAAGCGGGTGATCGTGCGCTTTGGCGTGCCCTTGTCTTCCTCCCGGCTTACGTCCAGCAGTGGACTGCAATAGGCTGATTGATTGATTGGTTGATATATAGGGTAAATTTATCTTTCTTCTAAGTATGTATTTAAATGCTAAAATGGAAGAAGAGAACTGTAATTTTTTTTTAAAAAGAATGTCTAATATTTTTTCCATATTTTTTGTCTGAAATGTTTCTTTCTGCATGTTTCATAGTTCATTTTACAAATACCACTAATATACCGTAAAATTACATTAATAATCTTTCGTATTCTAAAAATAAAAATATGTAGAGCATGAACTTATAAACAAACACGATACATAATCTTCTGCAAATATTTTTTATGTCAGTTCTTATGTATTAATACATTTGAGGGTCTCTTATATATCAATGTGCAAATGAGCTTTCAGAAATAGCTACTGCTACCCTTTTCGACGCCCCTGTTGCGACGTGTGAGGTCACAAACTCTCTTAGGGCACCCTATAGATTGATAAGAATACAAAATGGGGTCTTCGAGTAGGGTTGTCCCAATAAAAATGACGTCTAAAGTTGGATGCAAATTTGTAAATACCTCTACAGGTACAGGTAGGTTTAGGGATATTTTGTAATGTGATGATGACTACAAGCTTTTTGGTTATGCCATCTTAGGTAGACAAGGCATTTTGATTTCTTACAAGAACGAAATAAGTTCGGTTTTGGACTGTAACGGGCCGTTGATGTTGATGTATTGCATAAAATTGTATTTGACTTGTAATAGATAATTTTTTGCTCCTTCGCTTACAATGTGAAAATGTTATTGACTATTTTGTTCTAATATAAAATGTTTTCAAGTACAACTACTTTCATCAACAGCTCATATACGTCCCCACCGAGGAGCTCGAGCCTATCCTGAATTAAGGCGATAGGCCTTAATCGACCACGCTGGCCTAGTGCGGTTTTGTCGACTTCACACAAAACATTTGAGTTTCTTCGCAGGAGTGCGCAGGTTTCATAACGATGTCTTCCTTCACCGTAAAAGCGTCGAATAAACGTACGTACATATGAATTCGAAATTCAAAAATACGTGATGGGGATCGAACCCGCGTCTTGCGGACGGAAGACAGCAGCCCTAAAGCAGCAGCCATGATTTTTTTTCTTTCTTTCTTTTTTCAGCCCTAGTCACTACACTAGACCACCGACAACTACTTTACCTGTTTCAATTTCTTACAGAAGTTTTGAATGATTTAATAAACAAACTAGTACGCTACTCCAGTTACCACAATTCCTCTCTAAATAGAGCGGCAACATTTCAAAAGACCGAACCCTTCCGAACCCAAAGCTTTATGGCTTGCGATGACTTTATTTATTCTCGATCTAACTCTTATTGAATACGCCACTTTTTACGACACCCTTCCGTCCTTCGCGGTACATTTCGTAGGGTTCCAGAGTAGAATCTGCATGAGGAATTCTCGAAGTACCATCTCAATAGGGGATCGGACTGTTCACCATGTTTTATGAATTTACCAAATTTTAGGAATTATTTTTAAAATACGAGTATAGATCAGTAGCAGACGATTCGAAGTGATTTTTTAAAGTTTCAATATGTCCGTCTCTTTCAAAAACGATTTTTTGTATGGAGTGCAGCATTACTGCAGGTTTTTTAATAACCTTTTTGGTATGGTTCCTTTTTCTTTTGGCCGGTTTTTATGTCACATTTTCAAATTTAAAATTTTGTTAGTTTGACCTTTTTCTAAAATGTTTATTGTTCTACGAAGTGTCATATTGATAGGAGCTATTTTTTTCTTGGATCGATCTCCAAAACGTGAGTCGCTTTGTTAGAAAATTTTCAATCGGATTTTGCCCGGGATCATTCCCGTATGGTGCGATAAGCCTTGGGACAGGCTCCTACTTTAACCTACTTTTACGTTGGCCGGTGTATTTCCGGCCTCTGCGGCACACACACGAGGGTCCCTCCGTGCCTTCCTCGTTCACTCGCCGTGGTTCCGGACCCCTGAGGCCACCGGGCGTTGGACGTGCCTGGACCCCTGCGTTGTGCGCGCCCGCGCCCGTGCCAGCTGAGTGCCGCAGACCCGCGCTCCGGCGTCCCCCCTGGGACTGCCCATCATTTTTTAGCCTTTTTTTGTATCTGTTTTTTGTATCAATTTTGTATGCGGATTTTGCCAAATTTAAATTCATTTTCTAAATTCTAAAAAGGCCCTTTAGGTTTCTCTGGCCCTCCCTTTTTTGGTTCCCATTTGGCTATACTCTCTCGGGGTACTCCGTGGTTTTGGTACACCTTCCTGCATCGATACACCACAACACAACACTATAGTTCAGCGACACTATATCGCCGGAGTCCCCTCAGGACTCGACTCTCGGCTCATGCTTGGCAATTTCTAGGCCTTTTTAAATTGACATTATACCGTTCGGACAAATTTAACTAACTCTTTCTTTGTACACCTAAATTTCACGTTTCGCCTGTGGTCGTCGACCACAGGTTAGCTAGCTTTCCTTTTTTAACGCTACAGGAGATTATATGGCGTTACTAACAAATGACGTCACAAGTGGGTATGTGCCTCTCTGTCAAATCTTGAATTTTAAACCTTTATAACTCGGTCAATTTTAAAGATAGAGCGAAAATTCTTTCAGTGTTCGATAGCAGAAACTAAGAAGTTTGGATTTATAAAATAAAAACAAAAGTAGTCCGATCCCCTATCTCTATATTCGGATACGAGACTAAACTTAGATCTAGACTTAGACTCTTGAAAGAATTTCGTTTTTAAACTAGATAAAACGATTTCAGCCCAGAGAATACAGCACACTTTTATATCGATTGATGAAGTACGGCACTAAATAATTTAATTTTTATTGTTTTTGCTAATGTCCATTCATTTAGCTTCCGTAATCTATGCTGTCGATTTTTTATTCAGGTACGTCTCCAAATTGGTTTGGATAATGTAGGCTGAATAGCCTGACCTTCTGAAAAGTAAGATGTACAAAATTAAGAAGACACGTTAAGCCGTTTTGTTAGATATGACAATGCACTAGGGTTTTTGAGGTTGGTCAGCGATTTTACAACATACACGAAAATTATGGGTTAGTTTTTAATAACTTATGTGTTTTTATACCCACCAATGACAGAAAACATTGATTTACGGAACTTCTTTGCATTTATTTACTCGTACTTGTCCGATCCTTTTTCAATTTACAATAAACTGATCCAACGTTTATGTGTGGTTTAAAAATGTCCGTTTATGGCCGTCCTGGGTTTCGGCTTGACCTGATTTTTGTTGCTTTTGTGATCTAGTTCAGTTCAGCATTGTTGTCGACTAGAATGTTTATGATGCAAAGTTTTTTATAGCTGTCGGCCTACCGGCAAAACTTTTTGTAGCATATGTTGACTCTGGGGGCGTTAGGGTTAATAATTGTTAGAAACTTTTGTTTGGGCTTTCCAAACCCTTTATTTCAAATTGACGACTATATCCGTGTAAATACTGGAACAATTTAAATTACAGATCACGTTTATTGTAAAAATTCAAAAATAATTTTAACAATGTCTTTTTACAGTCATTTTAGATGTTTGTTTTCATTTTGCTTACATTACACTTATAGCGATGTGCAGAAGTTAACTTATCCAGTTGGAAAACAGCTAGGACATTAATGTAATGAAATTGAACGAATGTTAGATGAGTAAAGGAATACCTAGTAAACTTTGTTTACAAAACAAAATATTTCATAATTATCCTTGAGTTTGGATAAAATTGTCAGGAGATATCTTTAATTCATTTGTCTTCCTAACTCAAATCTTACTCATCAAGGAGAATTTTCGTTACAATTTAAGATTTTATTTGCATTGCCATTTGAATCTTGATATCGAAATATAGATCTTAGTTCGAAAGCTATGAAGGTTTCTTTATTATTTTAAGTATAGTACTTTTTCTTATCGTGTCGGTGTTAAACGTATCGTAGTAAAGGGATCAGCCAGTCTGCTTTACCGACGACGTTCTGTACTCGAAGACACAAGGTGCTCAAAAAAAAAAACACTATGATGCGTGGATATTCCTTTCTTGCACCCTTTGTTTAGGTCTTCTTCTTTCGTGTCGGCAAGAACACGGGCTAAATCTTACTTGCCTAGAAAGCGGCTACCGTGGTAGCCTTCTGGTTACTGATAAGTAAGTCCTCACGCGAGCAGGTGGTCGGGCACGCGGGACAGTTAGTGAGGTGTAGCATGGTTTGCAAGGGTTCTCCACATTCACAGCTGGCGTCTGCGCTACTTGAATTACCCCCACCGACACAGGTTATCTTTGCTTCGGCCAACCTGGGTCCTCAGCCTATTTATACTTCTCCAGGTTGACCAAGGTTCCTTATAGCCTGGAGGCAGATTTTCGTTGGGGGGGTACAGTGAATGTGGATAGCATTGACAGCAAATACTATACACTTTCTTTTAATTTGAATATTGATCGTGTTGACTTTGGAAGGCTTCATTCTCAGTACTATACTTAAGGGATCGAACATGGGCAATCCATTCCTAATCTTCTTTTCTTAAACTTATTTGTTCACACAGATTATATTAAATTTAATCACCACAAATGACGCATGGAATGTACAGCCACGCACTCTTAACCTAGCACGTGAGCCTTTAACTAAGTTAACCAGATTATTCCTACTCAGAAACCTTACATACAAAGTAATCCAGTATAAAAAAACCAGGCAAGTGTGTGCCAATACATTCAACTCTGAACTTCAGAGAAGTGAAGACTCAATAGAAATCTTGAAGAGACAGCAAGATGGTGTACAATTTCAAAGTGTTTAAGAAGTGCGCGCCCAATGGGAAAATCACACTTTATATGGGGAAGAGGGAATTCGTGGATCATATTTCTTATGTGGAACCAATAGGTCAGTTTGAAAGATAATTATTTTAAAAGTGTCCACATTAAAGTTCGGGCGTCATAGACGGTTAAGAATTTAAGATATGATACTAGTGGCTCTGTGAGCTGTAGACCTCGCGAGTCTGTATATCTTTTCATATTTATTTTTATTTTTTCTCCACAAACATCCACGACTCCTGGATTTTTTAAATTTTTTGTACTTAATTTAATTTTATATTATTTAATTTAATTTAATCTTATTTTATTTTATTGGTTAAGAAATGTGACCTGTAGACGAAAACAGCCTCAGCGGTAGACCTTGTAAGCTGGCAAACCCCATAAATCCGTCATTTTTTTAAATTTCCAAAAACTGACTCGACGAAAAATTCGATTAATTTATCGAACCTGCTCACAAAATTTCACGAGCATCGGTTGAGAAACGCGACCTGTAGAGTGAAACAAACAAACAAACAGATGGACATACAAAAGCAAATTTGGCCAAGCTGAAACAGAGACGCTTCGCTCGTTTCGCTCGCTCGGTCACACACGATAAGTTTCAGTTTTTTTTTTTTTTTTAAGTTTCAGTTTTTTTTAGGTGTAATACTCGTTTTTCACTTGTTTAAAACAAAAAATATTCATATTTTGTTATAGAGAGAAGAGTTTGTTTATTTTTATGTGGATTAAGGGCATCACAGAAGGTTAAGACACGATATTATAGCACGAGGCAGCCAGCTCTCTTGACTTGTCGCCATTCACATTTTATGCAAAGCGGTGGTCAAACAAAATGGCGAATCAATCAGTGACCGGCCATTTTGTTTGACCCCCGCGTTGCACACAAAGTGAATGGCGACAAGAGAGCTGGCTGCTTCGTGCTATAATATCGTGTCTTAACCTTCTGTGATGCCCTTAATCCACATAAAAATAAACAAACTCTTCTCTCTATAACAAAATATGAATATTTTTTGTTTTAAACAAGTGAAAAACGAGTATTACACCTAAAAAAAACTGAGCGTTAAATAAAATCCGCATTTAAACAGGTTCAACCATTCAAAATACAGAAAAATAATAGTAAATGTTTTTAGGCCTACGAAAATCTTCTTTATGCATGGGAGTTTCTTCAAAACCAATATCCTAGTAGTCAATTAATTTGTCCTCTTCAAACTGTTCTGTTAAAGGCACTTCAGTTAAACTGTAACGGTAATAGCTCTCTGAACAGTCAGCGATGTCATTGTCGAGAAAGAATGGCCGGTAAAGAAGCCCCAAAACATAGACACGTATGGGCTCGTTTCCATAGTGCAAATCTTGGGCGCAAATTGTTACTTATCACGATTTTGGTAGTCCAAAATAACCAAATGCACTATACGTTTTGCTATTGATCTAAATAGATGATAGATGATTGTCTTTTTTAAACATCTATTAATATTATATTGTTTGCAAGGGCTTTCTTTTCAGCGTCTCGATCCAAGGACACTACTCAATGAAAGTTTTTTTTATTTTATTACCTTAAGATTGAATATTTTTGCTTCCCCACTACAATACATATCCATTATTGTCTATCACAAAAATTGTTACATAAAATGTAGTAGTTAAGTTGACGAGGCGAATTTGCACATCCAAACCGTCTTGATGTTTTCTAACAATATCAAAGAAAATCGACAACGTTTGAGGAACAAAATCGTCAGTCAAACCGTCCATCCATTGTCAGCTACATTAAAAATTCTTCAAGGTATAATGGAGTTGGTTGTAAAGCGCCGAAGGCATCACGTCCCGCGGCGAATCTGCTGGCTGCATTGTGCACAGCTGGAGCCATCCATCAGCTCGCTTCATTACCCCAAGCAAGCAAGAGCGATGAGCTGCGAACCACTCTACCTGACTTTAAACCCAAGATTTAACTTTTAACGACGGCAATTTCAGTTGCAAGCGTCGTATTTGTTAGTCTCAAAGTTGTGATGGAGTGTTCCACTGAGTTCCTATTGTTTGAAGCAGTTCTTTGTTAAACTCTTGGGTATTTTCTAACGCTTCTCAAACAAGCTTTTCTGGGAACGTTACGTGTTTGTTTCTCGGTGTTACTTATGTAATGGAGGAGAAGAAATATAAAAGCAAATTATGTATTTGTACTTGTACAATTATTTTATTACGATCTACACGTTTATCAATCAAAAGTTGGGCGAGAAAGTTTGTAAAGTAACCAGTCACAAATACTAAACTTTGTGCATGGAATTGTCTGAAGTTAAGGGACTTAACTTTGCTTTGTTCATCAATCAGTCTCAAACGCCCCAAACTAATATTATATTTTACTTAACGATTCCGGATCGAAATTATCTAACACGCGTAAATCTTTACTATTTTAGACTCATGTACCATTTCCTTCCACTAGATGGCGTTGTTCTTCTTGATGAGGATTACGTTCGCGGCCGCAAAGTCTTCGGCCAGGTCGTCTGCACGTTCCGCTACGGCCGAGAGGAAGATGAGGTCATGGGGCTGAACTTCTACAAGGAACTGTTCCTCGCCTCGGAACAGATCTATCCACCTCCAGAGAAGCGGGCTTATGACTTCACCAGGACACAGGTACAAATATATATTTTTTTGGACGTTTTTACGTTGAAAGATGGCTTCGTTAGGAAATTCTACGGCTGCGTGTAAAGTTGACGAATACGCAATGTTTTACGCGGTTGGCCAATGATCTTCCTAATTATGAATTAATTACTATAATATTATGGTTTCTCATTGTTCTTGGGTTTAATTATCTACATGTTCTTTAGTTGCCCTTGAGTTTAGGACGAATTTGTTTCATATCAGCAGCTTTGTTCTATCTGACTGGTCCAAAGTCCGTGAAATTTACATTATTTTGTTCCCGCCGTGTAGTGATAGTACCCGTCAAACTAAACCACTTTTCACGAAAAAAAAATCCTGCGACAAAAAAGTTTTTGGTCTCTCCATACAGTCGTCGCAGGAATTTTTTTTTCGTGAAAAGTTGTTCAGTTTGACGGGTACTATCACTACACGGTGGAAACAAAACGATGAAAATTTCATGCTGTAGGAGTCAGCTCATACGGATGGCCACTTTGACCTTGAGAGCCAGTTGTATCATCATTATCAACAGCTCGTATACGTCCCCGCCAAGGGGTGAGAGCCTATCCTGAACTAGGGTTATTAGACCTTGGTCGACCACGCTGGCTGAGTGCGGGTTAGTCACACAAAGAACCTTTGAATTGCTTAACAGGAATGTGCAGGTTTCATCACGATGTTTTCCTTCACCATAATAGTGTCGTATAAACGTAATATGAATTCTAAATTAGAAAACACCTTTTTCGTGGTGGGGATCAAACCCGCGTCTCCCGAACGGAGGACAGCGGCTCTAGCCACTGCACCACCGACGCGACGACGCTTTTTAGCCCGGTAATAGGGGTGATATTGGTAATGCAAGTGTCCATCTGCATGTGCTATCTGCTGTACATTGACAATGTTTGTGTTCAGGAAAGGCACGTTTATAAGGCTTGTGCTAGACAACTGCATACCGCGTGGCTGGTACACTGATCATGGTTGTCTCTTGCAATATCACTGACTGCTGGAACGTATTAAGGGGAAGCTAGGGCTAGGGGGTATTATGTTAAACGAATTGAAGGGAAGCTATGTGGGTATTATGTTAATGGGGATAAAAACTGGAATACAATGGTGGCACTGTTGATTGTTTCTAAATGTGAGCGGTTGGACAGTAAAACGTCAAATTAATTTGAATAAAGAACGTCTCAACAGTGGCTTGTGTCTCAAAAGCTTCAGGCGTTGCGTCAAGTTCATTGTTGTAATACTTGCTTTAGTATCACTTAATAATTTACTCTTTTTTCAACAAAAAATACAACTTTTTTTCCAATTAATACCTAACAAAAATTCGCGAACTCGTTTTAATAGACTTACATGATTACGCAAGAAAATCTAAGCCTTGGAAATAAATCTTTCTTTTTGACAATAAAATAACAAAAAAATAGAAACCTCCTTCAAATTACCTTATATGGTTATCTCCACTAAAAAGTAACAAATAAAATAACATTCCAGATGGAACATGAAAAAAAATATTGCCAATATCCACAATTAAGTAGATAGGTAGTGTATTAAGTAAATATTTAGAACTTTGTACTTCCTTTTGGAGTCGGTGCCAGCCAAAAATTGTAGATGACGAAACTACGAGTATTAATTTATCGAATGAAACCTACCCAGACTTTTTTGGTAGCCGCTCCTGTCGTTTTCCCTGCGTTTAGTCGGGTGCGGCATTGCATCCCGCGCAGCACAACAAAATATTATATCATAGACTATCAAAGAATTTTATTGATAGTCATATAGAAATATGTACTGACTTAACGACGACGACGACTTAAAACAGTTGCCCACGACTAATCGACGATTTTTTGGCTGGCATCGACTCCAAAAGGAAGTACAAAGTTCTAAATATTTACTTAATACACTACCAATCTACTTAATTGAGGATATTGGCAATATTTTTTTTCATGTTCCATCTGGAATGTTATTTTATTTGTTACTTTTTAGTGGAGATAAACATATAAGGTAATTTGAAGGAGGTTTCTATTTTTTTGTTAAAATCATTTTTATTTTATGATTTTCAGTGTTTCATTCAATATATTTTATGTAAGTAATTAATCCTAACCTCGACACATATTCTATTATTTTTCTCCATTATCCAAAGCTAGGTTTTGTTATTTAACAGTTTCAGTACAAAGATATTATACTCTCGTATTTTTGGTATTTGCTTAGTTTAGACTGCGTCTTTCGTGCTATGCAAGCGCGTTTTGTTGTTTATTATATTATTAATGATTGTTTCTAAAATAACATAAGTTAAAATGGGTAAGAGGCTACGAAGTAAGAGGTCATTTAGTAGTCCAGCTGGCCACTAAACTGACAATGCTAAGAGGAAAGAATAGCTTCGCGATCCTAACGAAATAGATATTTAGGAAAACATTTGCTATCGCTCGTGCGCTCATGCCCCCGGGAGAGAGAGCGAGAGCGTTGCAGCTCGCGACTGACAATAGGTACTTTTCTTGATGAAATTCCCATTTCGGGAGAAAACGGTTTCCAATAACTAAATTTCAACAAATCACTTTTATTTTGATGTCGATCGTTTCAGCACAATATATTCTAGGTTCACAAGTTTGGTTTAAAAAAAAAAACATTGTTTTTGTTCAACAAACGGCTTAATTCGACACAGTTTTAATCATAAAAATTACGTTACTTGAGGTGCCTATATAAGTTTGAATCTATAGCGAATTCTGTAAAAAAAAATCTATAAACCTAGTCATTCATTGTGTCAATAACATACTAAAAAATCATGGAGATTGGAAAATATTCAGAAGTGGAAAAACGTTTTCTCTTTTTGTATGGACGAGCACGTACTATTCTTCCCTCTTAATAAGCTTATAGTTTACCCCAATACTTGGGCTATTCGTAAGGAGTTTCAGGTTTGAGATGGTATCTTGAAAGTCTGTCGTTAGCTGATTACATACAGATAGTGAACGTAGGCTGGCTTCTTCTTTTTCTTCATATTGTGGATTGTAAGGTCGACAACCAACCTCACATACCCTCACACAGTTAATATAGTACCGGGCCCTTGTCAAAACCCACTGACTTAGCACGAGTAACGACGCCTTCTGTAGATATTAGAGCCGAGACACATGGCTTAACGTGCCTTCCGAATCACGGAATCATCTTTCTTTTCAGACAATCAGGTGATTCGGGCAGCAATGTCCCAACTAAACTGAAAAAAGTCTCACCAGGACATTTTCGTTTAAGAGTGTCTTCACCGGGATTCGAACCCGAAACCTCCGTAAAGAGAGTAAAACACTCGACCACTCGGCCATAGAAGCTAAATTATTTGTGATATCCTATTGGATATCCTGCTCGGATATTGTATTCAATATCCGAGCAGGTTCTTGTCCTGTCACGGTCGCCAAAAAACGTGATAGAATCGAATAATATAATTTTATATGGAACAACGGAAACGTAGATTTTCAGCAAACTGACAAAACAAATTTATTTCGTTGCCTAGCAACATTCCACCACAAACGGTATCGCGCGCGATGCATGTTGCTATCACTGGTTGAGGAGTTTCCACTTTTATCTCTTATTTCATCATCAGATTTTGTCAAAATTTATATGGATCTATCCCTAAAGCACGTTCTATCGAATGCAAAAAGAATCATCAAAATCGGTTGAAAACTGACTGAGATATGACTAAAAAAATAGACGAATAACGACGCGAATGCTACATTCCGTTGAGGAATTTCTAAGTTTTACCTCATGTTCCACCATCAGATCTTGACGAAATTAATATGGAACCACCTCGAGAGTAAATCCTATCGAATGAAAAAATAATTATTAAAATCGGTTAACAATTGGCGGAGATATCTAATAACATACATAAAAAAAAAAAAAATACAGACGAATTGAGAACCTCCTCCTTTTTTGAAGTCGGTTAACAAAAGGAAGTTTTAAACTAGAAAACTGCAAACCTAAACCACTCACATGAAAGAACACGTTTTTATTTGCCGAATAAAAGTCACGGGTTTCCTTTTAAAAAAGTTTGTTTAAAAACCCCACCGGCACAATTCGAAGTTCGTCTCTGTCGCGACGCATTCGCGGCGTATGTTACACCGAAAGGGAGAATGTAATTACAATGTTATTTAACTGTGGTCGACCACTGGCGAGCGAACTTCCCCTAATGAGGAATCCTAGCCGCGGAACGCGTGGTACACTTCCACTTACATCGTCCGATCCGACATACCGACACAGATTTTCTCAAATCACAATAAAATATTTAAAAAGTTCAGTCTATGGACAAATCTCTACCCACGATTCAGTCCGTAGTTTCGAGCTGAGGGGTGGTCAAGTGTTTGTCTCTTATTACGGAGGTTCCGGGTTCGAATCCTGGTGTGGACAAAACCTCCTTGTGAGACTTAGTTTGGTTAGGACTAATTAGGCTGACTGTGCAAAAAGAAAGATGACTCCGTGCTTCGGAAGGTACGCTAAGCCGTGGATTCGCTGCTGTCTGCGGAAGTAGTCGGAACATGAGCCATGTCAGCCTTTGGTGGCACACTTTTTCCATCCACTAAACCATACATTGTTTGTCAAATACGATCTCTACCCGTAAATTCATTTTAGTTCTATTAAAAGTATTTCAATTTACTAAAAGCTGATGTTTTTAAGTTTCTGCTACAGTTGCGATGCTCCGTGTAAAAAGCTTTGAATGCATCCGCTATCCGTTTGCGCATTCCGACAGATTTTGGTGAGTAAATTGGCCACACAAAGGTGTAGGAAAATTCTATCTATCTGCTGGTGAAAATTTGCCTTACTCGTATTAAAAATTAAAATTATTCGTACTAACCACAGCAAATACAAGTAATTTTCCTACAACTTTGTGTGGCCAATTTACTCACCAAAATCTGCCGGATAGCAGGCTGTCTTATGTCATCGAAATACCTGTAGTCGACTGTCAGGGTCGGCTTGAAGTAAGGTGTTCACTAAACCGAACAATTGCATTTTCATCTTGTCGTAAGTACTCGTGTCCTTTTAGTAGGAACATGTCGTCTTTGCCGTTGGAGCCGCGAATGCAGAGACACCATATGTGTCAAGTTAGGGGTTGATCAGATAGATTGTCACTACCTGCCTATCACATCAATATGCATCATCAACATCATCATCGTGTGGGTTGTTGTAAGGTCGACAACCGACCTCACAAACCCTAGTGTCAGTGTTATAGAGCCGCCAAAGGCCACTGATTTGGCTCGTGTAACGACTAGATAGTAGCCGGGACCAACGGTTTAACGTGCCTTAAGAAGCACGGAATCATCTTTCTTTTCGGACAATCAGGTGATTCAGCCTGCAATTTCCTAACCAAACTGGGGAAAGTCTCACAAAGAGATTTTTGTTTCACAGAGTCCGGGAATTGAACCCGGAACCTCCATAATGGGCGTCGAAATCTCGACCACTCGGCCACGGAGGCTGTATGCATGATCTTTGACTAGATGCGGCAACGAGAGTCTGATTTGATTTAGCGTGAATGTTATTATGTCGTGTCGGCTGCAATGAGTAGAACCAAATGGGTCATTGTGGCCGAGTCCTCGCTGACTTTGGAAGAGTTTGTTTGCTCAACAATTTCCCGGTTTGGTAGGCCTCTGGGTAATTATTTTACTTGCTAATGTGGGTCGCTGCATTTGAAAACTTTGTTTTTGTGTTTAATTTTGGGATTAAGAAACAAGTTACAAGATACTTTGAATTTCATTTAGTGTAATTCTGTTTACTTTGAGGCCTTAATTGGTTTTGTAATGTAGTGTATTCTTTTATTATGTGGGTAGGTTACTATGACAAGTACAAGTGCGAGTTGCAAGTACAGTTGTCAAAACCAAACTTTCATATCTTCCCTCTCCGAGTATCTTCCTCTCAGAGGAAATAAAAGACGATCGCTTCGCTCGGCGCGCATCAGAAATCTTTGATCTTCCTGTTGTTAAAAAGCATATTATTTCCTGTTGCCAAGGAAACACTCGCACTTCCCAAAAATAGACCGGACTTTTATTTTTAGTTTCAAGTTGACCGATTAAGTTGACTTGCCATTTACACTTGCTACTTGTCGAAGTGTAAATCGGCCTAGATTTCTAAGACGAGGAATATTGTGATGGAAATGTACTTCCGAAATAAATAACTTTAAAAGAATAAAAAGAAACACCTGAGGTTTTGCAAAAACTTCAGCTAGTAAAAAAGATTCCTTTTTTATTTTTTACACTCCAGTTTGGCTTTCATTATTCTGTTCCCACAGGAGCGTCTACTGAAGAAACTGGGAGATTCAGCCTTCCCATTCCAGTTCAAGATACCAGCTGGGGCTCCAGGGTCTGTGACGCTGCAGCCAGGTCTTGAAGATGATGGGGAACCCTGTGGCGTTCACTACTACGTGAAGCTGTTCGTAGGAGATTCGGAGATTGACCGGACTCATCGCAGGTATTCAATCACTTCGCACAATTTTTGTCCGTAGCGAAGAAATAATAGGTATTAAATTAAATAGAATCGTTTTGAAAGTCAAAGTCAAAGTCAAAATTATTTATTTCCATAGGATGTTATTACATCACTTAGATCCGTCATTACATTTTTTTGGGTGAGTTCACTAACACAATGGCGGAATCTGTGGAGAAGAGCTCACCGCGGAATTTGTGCTGAAGTGTACAAAGGAAGATAGATAGTAGATAGTTTCAATTTGCGATATTTGTATTAACACTGTTACAATGGGACTCATTTTCTGATGGGATACTAGGATACTCGTAATAGAATGAAGTGAACCTAGCAATTTATTTTACTATTGACCTACTGGTGTTATTGATTAGTTTAATTGCTGTATTCCCAAGAAATCTCCATGCCCAAATGAAAGGTTATTTTAATTTATTTAATAAAATATGGTGCCACGTCGCCAATTTAGCAAATAATTGATTTGTGTTACAGGAGCACAGTGGCTCTTGGCATACGCAAGGTGCAATATGGCCCGTCCAAGCCTGGCCCTCAACCCTGCACTGTGGTTCGCAAGGATTTTGTGCTATCTCCTGGACAGCTAGAGCTGGAACTTACTTTGGATAAGCAGGTAAACGTCTACGTCCATCGGTGGGGTGTTATGATTGCAGGATGAATTTAACTATTGTTCGGAAAGTAAGATGATTCCGTAGTTCCGTAGTCGTTGTTGGTTCCGGCCTATGGTTGCCCCGGATATTATCTATCGAAAGCCTCTAGGGGTATAATAACTAGGGTTTGTGAGAGGGCATTCGTCTACCTTACACCCTATACGATAAGAAGAAGGAGCTCTACTTGGATTTGTTTTCTCTGTCACAATAACCAACAGAACATCTTTTGGACACTGTCAATGTCATTAATCCGATATAATAATATCAGCAAATGATAACTTTTGTATTTACCAGCTCTACATGCACGGCGAGACAGTTGCTGTGAACATCAGTATCCGTAACCATAGCAACAAGGTGGTCAAGAAGATTAAGGCTTCCATCCAGCAGGGAGTAGACGTGGTGTTGTTCCAGTCAGGGCAGTACCGGAACCCTGTGGCTAGTGTCGAGACCTCGTGAGTACATAGTGCATTTCAGTACTTAATATTTTCAGTTTGAATTATTGTTTTTTAATTGTATTTGCTTAATAGCATCCAACAAAGATATTTTTTATTTTCAACAGTGATGGTTGTCCACTTCAGCCAGGTTCCAATCTTCAGAAGGTGTTGCACTTGACACCATCTCTTGAAGCCAATCGCGACAAGCGAGGAATAGCTCTCGACGGTCAACTGAAACGCGGAGAAGCCACACTAGCTTCTACTACACTGTGAGTTTATTTACTACTGTTATTTTAACATAAAGATGTCTAATGTTGGGGTCTCCCTCATGGATCTCCATAACGAACGAACTTGTGCTGCTTGCATGCTAACAGGGACCTTTTCAAGATCGTCGGTCGACCTTGACCATGATGAAAATCCTACGATAAAAACATTTAACTTAAATAGTACAAGCTTTCCTACTCATCATCTCATTCGAAAGACGTCCAATGCTGGACAAAGGCCCCCCGAGGATCTCCAAAACGACCGTGGTTGCCATTCGAGAAATTTCTGCCGAAGCGCCCGTCAGTTCTCCGTGCAATATGCCCCACGCACTGTCACTTAAGTAAGCCTCGCAATTCTTCGGGCTATGTCAGCAACTTCTCTACTCGTAGTTTACAAAAATAGAGAATATAATTTTTGCTGTTCGTCAATTTCTCGTATTTTGTTTTGCAGATTGCTAGACTCTGAACAGCGTGACGCATTTGGCATCGTCGTGAGCTACAGCGCTAAAGTCAAGTTGTACCTCGGAGCTCTCAACGGGGAGCTGGTGGCAGAACTACCTTTCATCCTTATGCATCCTAAGGTAAAAAAATACAAACAAACCCACTATGTTCTTGATGACTGAAAAGCTATCTTCTACAGGTATTTGATCAGTGGAATTCAACTAATTGTTTTGTTGGATAAAAAAAAACATTGTTTTCAATATTTTATGCCCAATATTGGTAGTCATCAAGTCAGCTGAACTGGCAAGAATTTTATCAACTTCTTTATAACAACCAACCCCACTCAACAACTCAATTCAACTTCTCTTCTCTTCTCAACTTTTCAACTTCTTTCTTTTTTCTTCTTTTTTTTCTTCTTTATAGTTCTTCTTTTTTTTTTCGAAGCTATGTCTCGATTTTGCCATGTTAATATTTTAACCTACGGAGATAATCGAGCACTAGTTACACTGTGTAATTCTGATCTTTGTCGGTTTTTGAATAAGAATAGATATTGTTGTAGGGAATTCCACGCAAAACATACCAATACGAGAGTTCTGTATGAGGTAGGTCGTTTGTGAAGTGCCTTTAAGTTGAGCATAAAAATGCCAGCATATAAAATTTCTTGTAGTGGTTGATATTTCCCTTAATTTGACTTAGAAAAATGATAATAAGAGGAAATCATTATCATTCGTATTGCTGGGTATTATATCGTGACAATTTGGGTTAGTTAAGGAAATCCTAATTAGTTTTTTTTTAATCTTTACGTTCCAGGAGGGACGAGCGAAGCTTATTCACGCCGACAGCCAAGCTGACGTGGAGATGTTCCGTCAGGACACTGTACACCACCAAGAGAGCGTTGAAGTATATTAAATTGAACATATTAATACATACGTATGGTCTATTTTGCATTACTACTTTAATATCTCATGTATATCTTTGAAAAGAAGCTCTGAAGCTATGTTTTATATTGATTGTAGTTCTTCTACTCATAGTTGTTAACTGATATTATACGAATTCTACTAGTTATTGCTAACATTATATTTATTGAATATATTTATTTTGCAAGTACATATTCTTATTTATTACGTCGTCCTTTAATTTAAGATTATAGCATATTATAAGAAAGATTTACTAATTCGTAAAAGGTTGCGCCATGTAAAGTTTATCCACATAATGGCCTCGATTCGGGATGTAATGCTCTAATTCTAATTTTAAAACCCAGCTATCCTTTTCGTATTTATTACCAATGAAAGAGACGTGATAAACGAATGATATTAATTTGAACGAATGATATCCATGATGATGATGATGATGATGGTTGTCAGCTTAAGAGATTTTTAAGTCGCATGTTTTAAGTGCTCTCTAAAATTGTGAAATCGACACGGCCATAAAATTCAAATTCGATGTTTGACAGCTCTAATATTATGATGGCCATCTCCTGTCCCTTTTCAATCTTTAAAAGGACGGACTAACTTAAATTAGGGATTAGAGCGTGACAGCGAGAATTAGCCTCAATTTAAACAAACTGATTAGATTCCTAAAATTCCTACGCATTTACTTTCACCATGGACTCGTTTCATTAGAATTTATAACCCGTGCAGATAAAGAATAGATCTGAAAATGGCGTCCGCTCGCATGCTAACTCACTCACAATCTATCGCTGTCTATACTCACACAGTGAAGTACGCGCTGCATAAAAAATATTGACAAAAATCAGTGTTCGCAAACAATGATAATTGTCATTGATGTTGATTGTCATCCGTAAATCGTACATAGTAATGTAAAATAAATAATTATAAACTTATCCCATGTTGCTTTTAATCCTTATTTGAGTCATTAAATTTTTTTTCATTATTATTAGTATCATTAATCAATAATAATAAACCCGTCCCATCCCGTTTTAAATCATAATAAAAAAAAAGAATAATTCATAACAAAAAAATGTCAGTAGGAAAAATAAAAATCGATTTTTGTAAACTTGTTTTGCCATCAATACCATAAGTACCCGCCGTCATTTTCAGATCTTTTCTTCATCTGCACGAGTTATAACAAACAGAGTAATAATTGCATTGAGAGAAAAAAAAGTAAGAAACTGCTTTTTAATAAGCTGTGTGTAAAGATGAACCGGAGCATCTGATAATTCAATGAAGACACTTCAACTCGAGCGCAGGCGAGATCGAAGCGTTCTCTGCAAATGATCGCGGAATAAATAGCTCGGGTTGAGACTGGAAACGGAATTATTCTGAAGATTTCTAATAATGTTTTCAAACATTTTGAAATAAAATTCGTATTAAGATGCTTAGTAATTTAGCAGCGGCTTTATGAAGAAAGAAAAAGATTTAAGCCTCATCTCGTTTATACTCGAATGTTCCTACTGAGGATGATAATAAGGCCTTAGTGCTGTTCCAGTCTCAGTGGTACATTGTTTAAAGTTCCGCGTTACTATAGTAGTCTCCTGTACCCAAAGGTTGCCTGGGAGAAATCGCTATGAAGGAATAAGGCCGCCTAACTGTACATGACTACCTGTTCTTACTTCCATTCTGTCATTTATTATTTCTGTGTGTGTAAAGTATAAAATAAAATAAATAAAAATAAATAAATCGTAAGGGATCGCAGATAGAGTATATTCATTCATTCATTCATTCATATTCTAAACCATTTCTTTCACTTTCTAGTATATTACAAAATGCACTTCGAATTGTAATTGTTAATTAAAATTGCCAAAAATTTATTATAGACCCCAGTCTACTTAATAATTTTTTGGGGGTGGGCCCCAGGTTGGTCGATTTCACACAAGATGATAAATTTCTTCTCAGGCAGGTTTCTTTTTCTTTTATTGAAAAAAGTCGGCGAAAGTATAGCCTACGTGAGTCACTGAAGAGAGCGTCGGTGGTCTAGTAGGTTGCTGCGTGGGTTTGATACCACCACGTACCAATGTGTTTTCGAATTTCGAATTCATGTACGTTTATTCGTAGGCCGTGTGGTGACGACAGAGTAGAATACATTTGTCACCAACCCCTACTCTTCCCGTGGGTGTCGTAAGAGGCGACTTGGGGACTACACATTGAACAGGGAACGGGCAGCAGCGCGCTCTGACTTAAGTGGAGGAGACTCATAGTCCAGCAGTGGACTGTAACGGGTCGTTCATATTGATGATGTACGTTTATTCGACGCTCTTACGGTGAAGGAAAACAGCGTGATGAAACCTGCACACTCCTGCGAAGAAATTCAAAGGTTGTGTGTGAAATCGACCAACCTGCACTGGGCCAGCGTGGCCGACTTAGGCCTAATCACTCTAAATCAGAGTAGGCTCGAGCCCCTCAACAGGGACGTATATGAGCTCTTGACGATGAGTCACTGCAGCCAGTTTGTCCTCGGAACTTTTGCGTCTCGGTGAAAACGTTGTTCCTAAGTTAGAATAGGATGTTCTGATTATAAATTACAGAGATGTGCTGCAGTTTCCGATGCAGCATCTCTCAATTTAAGAGATTACAGGGATGTGTAGTAATCATATTTAAATCCCTGAATAAATAAATACGGGGTCCCTTTCGTGCAATAGCAAATAAATAATTAGCCAATCTTATGATTGGCCAATTTTATAATTGGTTTTAAACAAAAGCTACATTGCTTGTGACCTAAAATAATTAAAGTACTGTTAATACTGTAAATTGTTTTTGTTTGAAAGAATGAAATATGAATAATTTAAACGCAAATTTATTCTGTTTTACGTTACTGCAACCGCTCTGGAGCGGTTAGCACTGTTGAACGGGTAATGACATTTTTGGATCAAATATAAATAAATAATTAATTTATTATAATAATTACTATAATTGATAATTTTACACCGCTTATTACCACATTGCAGATTTCATGGGGCTTGGGGTCAACGGCTTGAAGTCATGCACATAGTTTCTATGACAGTTTCCACGTATTCATTTATTCAAACTTCTAGTTTCTTATTCCCGTAAGTAAGCGGGATAAAAGATTCAAAAGCATTCGCGAGTGAGTAAAAATTCAATAATAAAATTATACTTCATTAAACAGATTGATGCACTGACATAGCTATTAGATCAAGTATAGTATTGCGTTTAGACTCACCCGCGTACAGCTTGGCAAAAAAGAGTTTGGAAGAAATGAGGGCGCTTCCATCGCACTTGTGGCCACCTCGTAGTCAAATATGAAAGGAAAAATTTCTTAATTTATAAAATATTGTAAAATTAACGAATAAGAATCAACATGGCATACCAATGGGATAAAAAAAATACAACCCAGCATGAATGGCAGCAAACTAAATATTTAGTTCCACGTGTCACCGCTCCAAACTCTTTTTTGCCAAGCTGTATCTTCTATCCCGCTCAAAATTTGCGTCGAAACTGCCAAAGGAACAGAAAACTACATGCTTGACTTCAAACCATTGACCGTACCTGAAGCGCTTAAAACAATGTCACAGCTGTCAATTATCCAAAATATTCAGGTAATAAATGCTCTCGAAATATCAAATTAATCATGAAATTAATTGTTGATCTGCACACTGCGTTGATTGCTAGTAATGTGCGGGAGGAAAAGCAAACGAAATTAAAATTGCTCTGATTGTGAGGGTGTCTGCCAGCCAACACCGGGATTGCGAGCAAATATTCCGACTGTGTGACTTCGTGAAGTTTGAATTGGGTGGTCAACGAAAACTATGAAAAACTTCAGTATCTCCTTTGATCTTCATTATTTGACATCAATTAGTGTAGAATTTAGAAAATAATAATGTAAAATGGTCTTTGGAGGAGGCCTTTGTCCAGCAGTGGACGTCTTTCGGCTGAGATGATGATTAAAGATGAAGTAATAAGTGACGAAGTAAATATGTGGGGAGCTCTTATACACAGACATCTGATCCCAAACCCAACTAGGCAGGGCTTGAACGCGACATACATAAAATGAACAGGTGATTGAAAATACTCTTTTTCCTATACATGACATTCATCTCTCCGCATATTAGTTATTCGGTAGTTCCAATAAACCACTTACTATGAACTGTTGTGATTGGTTGAATTAAATATAGTTAGGCACTATTAGCGCCATTTTTTATTTCACAGAGTATCGAAATACAAAGGCCCCACTACAGTGTCAAAAGAAAAAATATTTGAAGTCGGATAAGATTTAGAATATTAAGTTTTGAAAACGAAACGAAATAATGGATTATACGACTACAATATTAAAAGTAAATAAAATAATCGCGGTAGCACAGTGACTTATATAACCCACGAGTAACTTAGTTAAGATAACTAAGCTAGTTAAGATAACTTGAACGTTTCAATTTAAAAGTCGCAACTCCATTCCAACCAAAAGTCGAATTCATTTAAAGCGCAAAATAAATCAGCGAGGACAATTCTCGAAAACAGCACGACATGCCAGGAAGCTAACTAACACAGCATTATAAATTAATTCCCTTCCGCCTTCAGAGTATCGTAAACAATGGGTACGCGAACAAAACCCATTCAGTGAAAACTTGGTTAGAGAGGCCGCCAGCCGCACCGCTTTAGCCAACTTCACGATGAGGCCTGAGACTTGCCAGGGCCTCATCTATGACTTGGCCTCAAACTGGATGGTAGGGGGCGATAAAAGTATCCATGTTCACCGCGATGCGCTGCTCAAAGGCCTGCACTTCGAGCTTTAAAATGAAATGTGACGACAGATTTCATTGACCCTTCACAGAACTTAATAGCATACGTGGAATAATGTACCTGTTTGACCCGAATTACCGAGGGAATGCAGGTTCGTGTCCTATCTAAGGTCAACCATTTTTTTCATATTTCGCTTTATAAATTACGTCACACTAATATTATAAATGTGAAAATATATTTAGAGGTTTGTATGTTTAGATATTTGGATGTTTGTTCCGCTTTCACACCTAAATTACTGAACGTATCTGGATGAAATTTGGAATGGAGATAGTTTGCACCGTGGATTAACACAAAGGATACTTTTTAGGGGAAAAAATATAATTCATACTGGAAAATCCTACACAACGCATGCGTAGCCGTGGCCGGAAAGTTAGTGATAAATATTTTCTTAAGCGCCCCTTACAAAACCGGCCCTGGTATAAACCGAGAACGGAAAAGCAAGACGCTAGTTCGGAGCTCAGACTTCAGGAGTTCTAGTGCGTTTGAATTTGTTTGATGAAACCGTATGGAATACGATTGGCGTTCTTTACCATAAATAGTTTTGTGGATAAAGTTTTGAAAGTAGTACACTGAAGTCTGTTTGATAAAGATATTTCTTTTTGTTTTTTAAGATAGCTCGAGAGATTTATCACAGAATAACTGTAAAAGTGAATAATTTTTAAGGCAATACTAAATACATTTTCCAATTTCAACATTGTAAGTTTTTTCCGTGTAGTGACGGCAGAGTAGAATACATTTGTCACCAAACCCTACTCTTCCCGTGGGTGTCGTAAGAGGCGACTTAGGGACTACTCATTGAAATGGGAACGTGTAGCAGCGCTCTCTGATACAGTAACCTTTTAATCTGCGATCTCCAACCCGCCTGCTAAGCGTGGAGATTATAGCAAAACCCTCCACTTTAGTGGAGGAGGCTCATAGTCCAGCAGTGGACTGTAACGTGCCTTTCATGTTGATGATGTTGAAGTTTTTCCCATCTGGCCACACCTGCGATGAAATTCAAAAATTGCATGTGATGTGAAGCCGAGTGACCAACCAAAATTGGGTCTGCGTAGTCAACTTAGCCAATTGCCTTAATTTAAGGTAAACGTATTTTGGTACTCACTTAGAATACTGCACTTTTTTTCCTTCTTTGTATTTTGTTCAATTAGTAGTATTATAATAATGTCTTTGTGTTGAATAAACAATTGTTTGTGTATTTGATTGGTTAATGGATGGGTTGATAAAAACAAAGTTTCCGCATTACTGTCTAAGGACCATATATTACCTCAGATAGGTTTTACATTAACATTCCCTTTTCTCAAAAGACTGTAATATCCCTAAATCCTGAAGATCTGAAGATGGACTATCCGACTGCCCTCAACAAACAAAATAAAGGTTGATGACAGCATGTTTTAAATCCAACCAGATCACCGCATTAGCTTTAGAGCCTTACTAAGCCTGCCTTAGTACATTTTCGTGGAAAAACCTCACCTTGTATTAAGCATGATTTGACGAAGATCCTATTTGTGGAACTGTAGGGTTCTAAGTTGGATCCTTCGGCTGAAAATGTAAGTTTGTAATAAGGTATAGACATGACGGCTGTCGTTATGGAAGCGCAAAAATGAATCATAATAGCCTTAGCGTAGGGCTTAAAGGATTTTGCGAATTCACTAAATCGTATCCCTAAATATTATGACGAGGATGAAATTTTACGGGAGGAGTGTAAAACTTGTTTATTATTATTTTCTTTGTATTAAAATGCTATGTAGTACTCGTGTATGTTAATAATTTTAGTAGATGAGATTAAACTCCAATTTTAGAAAGTACTTTGAAGTATGTATGTTTGTGAAGCTTATTCACTCGTAATATCGTGCCGTCGAATAAATATCATTTCGGTAAACCGTTGGATCGGTTCAGCGTTTGTCGAGTTAAAAGTCGAAACAAAATCTTTCGATAAATTCGTTCGATAGAATGTTGCTTCGCTAAAAATACTGTCGATAGAAATATTATATCTTTCAGTCGAGTAATGATGCATCGAACATCTGTCATTCGAAATAAAGTTTCGAACCCGTTTTTAGTAGGGGGTTCTGAGTTTAAATCCAGGAGGTCAAACCAACATCACTTTGTCAGCCTGTCCGCAGTTCGGTTAGTAGACAGCTGGCTAAAAAACCTGATGGCCCGAAAAATAAGAAGATTCCGTGCTTCGGAAGGCACGTTAAAGTGCATGTTTAGCCGTTGGTCCTAGCCTTAATACGGAAAATAAGCAAATTGCTTTAATATACAATAATAAAAAAAACTTAAACAAATCATTTTGTTTTTTTTTCATTTTGAACACGTCTGGTTCAAGCTCGATTTTCGAACATCACAAACCTTTTACCCGTCGCCATTTTGGATATTTGCACCATTTCTACAATACGCAGTATTTTATTCAGCAATATAGTTAGAGTGTGCATCACCTGTCAGGACAAGACAAATGGATGCGACTTACAGAGTAGCAAATCGAGGGAGAAAAGCCAAAAGGCCGTGGCTAAGGGTTTTGTTCGTACCTCCTCCGATTAACAGCAATCAGAACCTTCTGTTATGTTCGAATATGAAATGGAAAGAAAATTAAATGGTGATCATATTCGTTCATTCATCTATAGATGCACGCTATGGCGCATGGCGTGTGGATTGTTAACATAATTGCCGACCTCACGAACCCTAATTTAGAGTAATTGACCAAATTCTTAACGCATTCTGGCTCTACTGTTTCTCTTACATTGTATGACCTGTTAAGTCTACAGCATTAGATTGTGGCTTATCGGGTGCATCATTAAAATGTCAGCGCTGTAACCGCTCAAAAACACAAAAATAAAATGTTTGGGCTGACAACAATTCAACGCTAAAAAAATTGAATAGCTCTCAGAAAGTAGAGTCGATGTTGGCCAGTTGTGTACAAAGATTGGCCCACCAAAATTACAACGGTGATTGGCCTATCTCCCTTTTATTTACTGTTCCCTTTGATGGGACTCCACACACAAATATTAGTTTAGTTGAGTTTGTTCCAGACGTGTTATTTGTGATCCATCATTTCGTTCATTTCGCTAAGTGAACGGGTTGGAATAACATTTTATACCGTTCAACATTGCAATATGAACATTGCAGAAACATTTTTAAAAAGAAAGAAATTGTAATTTATTATCCATCGTACTTGTTACTAGCTCATGATAGGTCCCCATTTAAGGCTTGAGCATAATCCAAATTAGGGTTCTTGTTTTGCTCTTACGGTGAAGGAAAACAACGTGAAGAAAGCTGCACACTCTTCTAAAGAAATACAAAGGTTGTGTCTTGTGTGTGACGTCGGCAAACCCGCACTGGTCCAGCGGATTCGGCTTAGGCCTGATCGTCTTAATTCAGGGTAGGTGCGAGCCCCTTGGTGGGACGTGTATGAGCTGTCCATGTATGTCTTCAACGAAAAGAGCCTACTTTGAATTGTTTGATAGGATGATCGATCGATCACGCTGGTCGAGTGCAGATTGGTCGATTTCATTATCTTTATAAAAGGCGTTTGTATTTATTTAAAATGGTTCGGCTTGTATTCACTGTAAGAGTGTCAATAAAAAATCTTTAAACTCAGAATTCGGGTTCATACGAGTACATGGCCCTAGTTAGCAACTTGACGCTATAATTTTTTTTCAAATTCTCAAAGATTTCTGAAGCATGTCGTCTCGAGCGAAGCGAGTCTATCAAACCTCTTTGCATGAACAGACTCTTAAATTTTCTATGGCATAAAAATTATTTTATTTTATTTATTTAGGGCAACCAACAAGACCCTCACTCGATATATAAAAATACAAAAACAATTAACAAAAGTTTAACATGCTAAAGTGGTGCCTTAATTATAGGTTGTCACCACATGCTGTGGGGATTAACAACCTAATCTATACTATTATTATAATACGAAATAAGGCTAACATATTTTTTAAGGAAAATTTAAATTTTGTAACGTTGCTGCAGGATAAAGCACCGACTCAATCATGACGTCATCATTGTATCAGAGACGTGACGTCTCTGATAATGTATACAATGTACATATATTTCGCCTTTTGTTTCTTAATCCTTTAATTAATCATCAAAATCAGAGGGACGTTGATGATTATTTTGTTCTGTTATCCACAATTTCGCAATTAATCAGCCCAGGGTCGTAGTTGGGCACTTTATTGGGGAATTAGTGAGCCTTCGGTCCTTGTCTTGATAACCTTAGCTGTTGACGAGTGATGATGGAGAGAGACGGAAGAAAAGAAGAGAAAGGAGGGAATGTAGTTGAGTATGTAGAAGCATTTTTTTAATTAGCTTTTGTCAGTAACTGAGACCTCATTATGACTGATTAATATGGTCTTAAACGTACCCACGGCCCTGAGATGAAGTTAGGGGTAAAAAGAGAGAAGTGACCAAAAATAATTAATTATCTATTATCTATATCTCTCTATGTTAGTACCTTTTGTATTCGGCTCAAAACAACAAGAGCAGACTCGTATTTTGCAGAAAATAAATCTACGTTTATCAATTTTACGTTTGAAGTGCTAAGGTTGTAGAATTAATTGATTTTTAGATTGCTTAAATTCGTTTTTAAGATATAGGTCAATTTCAATCAATAATAATAATATAATGCTTGAAAATGTATATAATGTAATTTGGTATATTATAATAATTTTAATAGCTTTTTGTTTCACCTTAATTAATTTAAATAAATGACACTGTTTATTGTACACTATTTTGCCAAGCATTCCTTTTTACGTTCACTTCTAAAACTGACTAAACTTTACAAACTCAACCAACTCCTGACCTCAAAAACCAAACAAACTTTGATTAAAATCGTCTTAGTTTTAAAATAAATACATATCCGATAGCATTTTATCTCAAAATGGATTTATACACCGTGAAATTTACATCGTTTTGTTCCCGTCGTGTAGTGATAGTACTCGTCAAACTGAAAAACTGAAAAATTTTTGGTCTCTCCATACAAAGTGAGACTCCCGACCGACCCATTTTGTATGGAGAGACCAAAAATTTTTTTGTCACAGAATTTTTTTTATTCGTGAAAAGTTGTTCAGTTTGACGGGTACTATCACTACACGGCGGGAACAAAACGATGTAAATTTCATGCTGTATGTTTCAGTCTGTTCAGCTAATAAATATCAAGAAAACAAAACCGTTACTTTACTACTAATAACGAATTCATCTGCTGATTTGCTCATGGCTCTATTTAAATGCAAATCATTTTCCGGGTGACTAAATAATTATCATAGATTGACCAAGAGAAAGAAATCAAGACAGATCATAAAAATAAAATAAAAAAAAGAACATGACCATGTGGAGAACATGTGAAGAACTGAAGAAATATTATATAGGGTGTAGACCCTATATAATATTTCTGGAGGAGGTGTAGACCTCCTCTAGCAATAAGTTGATATAACACTAGCAAGGTTACTAAAGTACTTAGAACATGTTTTCCTAGTTCATACTAGTTGTCATCAACTCAAGTCAATCGCTAGTATTTTAAAAATATTGATAATACTTGTTGCTCTGTGAGCTGTAGACCTCGCGAGTCTGTATGTCTCTTTATATTTATTTTTAATTTTTTCCACAAAGATCCCCGACCCCTTGAAATTTATTTAACAATTTATTTTACATTTTTATTATTTTATTTCATTTTATTTTAATTGGATGAGAAATGTGACCTGTAGAGGAAAACAGTCTCATTGGTAGACCTTGTATGCTGGCAACCCCCATAACTCCGTAATTTTTTTAAATTTCCTAAAACTGACTCAACAAAAAAATTTGATTAATTTATCGAACCTGCTCACAAAATTTCACGAGAATCGGTAAAGAAACGCGACCTGTAGAATGGAACAAACAGACAGATGGTCAGACAGACAGACAGATAGAGTCTACAAAAGAAATTTTGGCTAAACTGAAACAGAGACGCTTCGCTCGGTCAGTCAGTTAATAGAAATGATAATAATAATATTATTAATAATATTAATATTATTCTCATTATTCTCATTCATAATATTATACATTATTCTCATCTTCGCTTCATGTAGTCGGGAAGACAGTGCAGTAGTTGCGATGGAACAAGTCACGGCTCATATAATTCATTAGACAATGTGCGTACAAGTCGTTGGCAAGTTGAGGCAGAAGTGCTTTATGATGAGGCTACTAAACAAGTGGATTGATAAGAGACAGCGATGGCGGATTGTTAATACTTCTAGGGATTGAAACAAAAGTATTAATATGTGGTAGTATTGCTAAATGATTAAGGAATAAAGATATCTTATGTGAATTTCAACTTTCTAGACAGTTAATTTTCTAAATACACCTAATGAATTAAGTAGCTAAAAAAACCTTGCAAATACAGACTGTGCTTAGACTTTATATCGCTGCGAATTATATGGTGAAAGATTCTTGTAAATTTAGATTACTGAGAAGAGCAATAGGTAATTTGGTGCCCAAGGTCGGATATCATCATCAACAGCCCGTTACAGTCCACTGCGGTCGGATATATGCATGTTTTATTCCAAAACAGTATAACACTTCACTTCAATAAGATTTCTAAAACAAATAACGCCATCTGTCATCATTAAACAGAAAGATAGGTGTCATCAGTGTCTCTCTGCAGTCATAGCTGGCGCTGTTAGTTTTAAAAACAGGAAAAATCCATATTTTACGCAGGCAAAGCTGCGAGTGGACAGATTAATAATATACGCATGTAAAATTTTTGATTCCTTAGTTTGATAGAGCTATTAGGTCAGTTAGGGTAAATTACAGTCCCGTTTCCCGTCATTCTCGTGGCCACACTAACGTCTCCTCAGTCCCCGCCCCTGCAATGCCGTCTTGAGAATACACCAACTACTTTATTGTTCCCGGAATTGCATGCAAGTTAATTATTTAGAGCCTGCACCGGATTTGCCCGAACTTTCGTGTGCACACAGCCTTAGCTTTTTGCTTAAGAATTGTAAGGCTGTATTGTAAGTTATGGTAAGTTTGCTGCCGTTGATAAATTCTGATGCTATAAAATAATGACTGTTGGTTGTTTTAAATTACTTTACTTAACTCCCTCATTATCCGTGTTTAAGACGAGTGAAGGAACATTATCTTTCTCTGTGCGAATAATCCGTGTTAGGTTTTTGTTTATATATGTAATTGTATATATTTGTGTGTATTTAGTTATGTATTTATGAGTCTATATTATATTTATTATACTTTTTTAGGTTTTATTTTATGTAGGTAGGTTTATCATGTATGTATGTGTAGGTATATACGAGTATTATTAATTGAAACTGTTGTGCACGTTACTATCCGCTACTTTTCTAAATTCTCACTTCCAAGGTCTGCTGTAAGACATTTCTTTAGAAATAAGCAGTGCCTGTTGTGTCGTTTTTCTATGTGATCATTTTCTGTTAACTTTATTGTGTCTTAACTTAATAAATAATAAAATAAATAAATGAACTACGTTGAACTACGTTGTGGTTTTTGGTTTTTCCTGTAACTACAATATTTTTCTGTCTTAGTAAAAAGTAGATACGGTTTGACAGCTAAGTGGTTTTATTTTAATGAACTCAATTTAGAGTAGGTGCTGTGGGATGTTCTAGAGCAGGATGTAACTTCGTTGTGAATTGATTGCATAATGCAATAGGAGATCGGATTGTTCACCTTATTTTATGAATTCACCATATTTTATGAATTATTTTTAAAATCTATATTTTACTCTATAGTAGTAGCAGACGATTCGCGAAGAAAAAAACAGAATCGGTTGAAAAACGAATTTACAGGGATTTTTTAAAGTTTCAATATGTCTGTCTCTTTCAAAAACGATTTTTTGTATGGAGATTATATGGCGTTACTAACATATGACGTCACAAGTGGGTATGTGCCTCTCCGTCTAATCTTGAATTTCAAACCTTTATAACTCGGTCAATTTTAAAGATAGAGCAAAAATTATTTTAGTGTTCGATAGCAGAAACTAAGAAGTTTTGATTTATAAAATAAAAAATAGTAGTCCGATCCTCTATTATGCTTTTTGAGTTACGCAGTAAGAAATACTGACGTTACGAAAGTCGTGTCCATACATACACAATTTAAATACTTATTTAACAAGTTTATTTTCTGTAGGATGTTGAATTTGTCATAAGGCACATCTTTCAGGGTGAGTTTGCTAACGACGAAAAAACCACACAGGCGTACCAATAAGAAATATGCATAAAAAAAATGCTAGATGAACCTTGAACTATTGATGAACTATGGTTCATCTGAAAGTATACAAAAATAGAATACTGACAGTCAAAACGGAATCGAAATTGATCGAAAAACAAACTAGATACAACATTATTAAACAAATATATCTGTCCCTCTTTTCATCATCAACGAAAACAAAATTTTCTATGGCACACGTGACCAATGACGTCAATGGTTATGTCGGACCTCTCTATGTAACCATCAACTTTGAAGCCTTATAACTTAGTTTCTGAGCAAGATATTTGAAAAAACAGTTTTTATGTGTTTATCTGGAACTTAAAATATTTCGATTAATGAGTTTAAAAAAAATGTGCATATTCCCTTTTAACGATATTCGTGCAAATTAAAAATTTAAAGCCTGTCAGGTCACTCCAGCAATATTCCCATAAATATCTGTCCTTTTAAAAAAAGATAAACCTAACAATCGTATTTAGAGGACTACTATATACAACTTCTGCTTGATATTTACTTTGAACCTATTGAAAAAAAAAATATCTTTACTTACTGTAGATATAAGACTATGTATTGAGCTGTCAATCAGTTGTCAAATAAACGCATAACGGGTCACACGTGTTTTATTGAATATTTTACAGTGGCTGACGAGTGGGATTAGAAATAATTAGAAAATGTCAAGTGTTGGAAAATTGGCTCCGTTTGATGTGGACAGTGGAAATTGGCAGAGTTACAGTGACCGTTTAGAAATGTACTTTTTAGTGAATGAAACTAAAGAAGCCCTCAAAGTACCTACGTTAATATCAGTGATTGGGGAAGCTGGTTATGAATTGATGATCAATTTGTGTAGTCCGGAGAAGCCTAAAGATTGTACTTATGAAGATATAATTAAGCTAAGGAGTGATCATATACAACCCAAGCCGTCATTCTTAGCTGAGCGTTATAAATTTCGCCAGTGTCGACAAGAGGGTGATCAAACAATTGCAGCGTTTGTGGCGGAATTAAAAAAGTTATCACGCTTTTGTGACTTTGGAAAAACATTGGACGAAAACATGAGAGATTAGTTCGTGTGTGGCATTAAAAGTGATTTTATTCGCCAAAGACTTTTCGCCGAAGAAAAAGTGAGTTGGCAAAAATCGGTAAAAATTGCAAGTACATTGGAGGCCGCTGAGCGTAATTCGCATTATGTAGAAAAAGGAGGGTCGGTTGAAATCAACGCGATAGCGCGTTCGTCTGGTACAGGCGGCGCCGATCGTCACGTCAATCGATTCGCATTCCATTGTTGGGCGTGTGGTGAAGACGGTCATCGTCAGGCTGACTGTCGATTTAGAGCATTCGTGTGTTCAAATTGTCAAGAAAAAGGGCATTTGAGAAGAGTGTGTCCGAGAAGAAATAATATGTCCGGCGAGATTGGACGTGTGTCTAGCCGGGAGGCCGTGGGCTTGGGTCGTAGCGGTGGTTACCGCGGCGGCGGCGGTGGATTTCGTGGACGTGGTGGCATGAGCCGTGGAGGGCGCAGTAGCGGCGCCAGGAGCTCGCGGTCGGCGAGCACCAGTCAATACTGGGTGTGTGACGAGTCCGGAGTGGGACCGGGGGCGGATATGGAGCCCCAGTGCGAGGAGCCGTATGGTGTCGAGGATTACAGGAAGATCTGTTCAATGAAGAGGAGCAGGCTTTGCATTTGATGTCGTTGGGATCTTACAAACCGGTACGTTTAACCATTGAAATTGAAAATCGTAATCTAACAATGGATATAGACACTGGTTCTGCGATATCATGCACAAGTTTTGAGACATATAAACGGACATTTGGACATTTGAAGCTACAATCTACTGAATTAATATTAAAATTTTATGATGGTTCTCGAATTCAGCCATTAGGATATTTGGATGTCAATGTAAAGTATAAAAATAAAACAAAGAAATTGCACTTGTATGTAATAAAAAACGGAAGTACTAGTTTATTAGGAAGGCAATGGTTAGTTGAATTAGGTATCGAGATACCGGTGGTGCCATTGAATGTTATTAAAGAAAAAGGCGATATAAACCAACTTGTGTCACAATTAATTTCCAGGCATGAAATATTATTTGAAGATTCTTTGGGACGTTTCTCTGGCGGGAGGGCTACACTGCGCGTGCGGGAGGGGGCGGTGCCAATATACTGCCGCGCACGGCCGCTGCCGTACGCGCTGCGCGACCGCGTGGACGCCGAGCTAGACGCGATGCTGCGCGCCGGCGTCGTCGAGCCCGTCAACTCCTCTGACTGGGCCACTCCTCTCGTCATTGTCATGAGAAACGGTGGTGGTATTCGAATTTGCGCAGACTACAAGGTGACTCTTAATCAAAGTTTGTTTGTAGATAGGTACCCGGTTCCCAAGGTAGAAGATTTATTGACGAATGTCAACGGAAACATGTACTTCACTAGGCTAGATTTGTCCCATGCGTACAACCAAATTGAGCTAGATGAGCAGTCAAAAATGTACAGGGGATTATTTAAATATAATCGTCTGGTGTATGGCCTTTCGTCAAGCCCAGGGATTTTCCAAAAAATTATGCTGAATTTACTGAAAGATATTCCAAATGTAATTAACTTCTTTGATGATATTTTAATAATGAATAAAGATATAGGCTCACACTTAGAGACCATTAATCGAGTTTTTGCTAGACTGCGTGAAAATGGGTTGAAATTTAAAAAAAGTAAATGTGCGTTTTTTGAGAAAAAGGTAAAATTTTTAGGATTCCCCTCGCTTGGCAAACTTAATACTTCCGACAGTGATTCGCGACCAAATAGGAATCGAAGGCCACCTAATCGTTTTGGATTTGAAATCGACTGAACATAGTTTCTGTCCTTTAATATTAATTTCCGATTTATATTGTACCTATCAGAAGTACTATTAATTTCCTTCTGTTATGGGTAGAATTAAATAAATTTTGATTTAAAATTATGTTCTTAGGAATATTAATAAATACAATATTATTATGGTATAGTTTAATACATTTCTTTTTCATTGTTTTGTTAGCTTCAGGTAAAAGTTGTATTATAATAACAAAAGGTGTAAAATTACTCATTTGTTTCTTCAACACTATGATAACTGTTTATTGATATTTTGTCGTCTAACTTAAGTGGAATAAGGTTACTTAATATAAGTAATTAAGGGTGGAGGTGTAGATATAAGACTATGTATTGAGCTGTCAATCAGTTGTCAAATAAACGCATAACGGGGCACGCGTGTTTTATTGAATATTTTACACTTACCTTATTGTAAAAAAAGTACGCTGCCATCTTGGATTTTTGTAATTTTCGACATTGCAATGTTGTTTTCTTGTTAAAATGGTACTCCAAACCGAGTTTCATCCAAATCGGTGAGAAATGTCGCACTCGTGTTCTGTCGAACTTGTGTTTGTCGCACTGATGTGCATTCGCATTGACGTTTATCGCACTAATGACTCATACTATAATTAACTAACTAACTAACTCATACTATATTGAGACACAAAAGTCAGAATATCTTAAACTCTTCCCTTGGCCTCCGTGGCCAAGTGGTCGAGATTTCCGGGTTTGATTCCCGGTGGGGATACTGTCAAGCAAATATTTTTTTGTGAGACTATCCCTGTTTGTTTAGGATATTGCAGGCTGAATTACCTAATTGTCCGAAAAGAAAGATGATTCCGTGCTTCGGAAGGCACGTTAAGCCGTTGGTCCCAAAAAAAGGGTCAAAGTATGTATTTGTATCCGTGATCTAGTTGTTACATGAGTGAAGTTTTTTTTAGGCCTTTTGCGGCTCTATAACACTGACACCAGAGTTTGTGAGGTCGGTTGACGACCTTACAACCCCACATGATGATGATGAGTTATAATCAAGGCCCTAATTTATAAGGTCAGCACTCCTTCAAATCCATATTTGATCACCTGACTGACGTAAACCGTGTCACCTAGTTAAATGTCGTGTCTTCTTGTTGTATTCCCTTTGAGATGTTTTTGTGGGTATCTTAAAGTTTGGGTTCAATATTTAGGGACATTAAAAAATAAAACAACTCATAATATTATTCTTTCAAGACAACCTTTAATCTCGTTCAAAATAAAGTCAACAGCTGGCGAACTCTTCGAGTTTAATTTAAACTTTATAGTAACAAATCACTTCTTAAACAATAATTTATTTACCTAACATTATCTACATATTTCTCAAAATCAGTCGGTTAAAATGATGATATTTCAAAGGATACGTCTCGTTTATTGCCGATATGTTGATCAATTCTGTGCATTTTCTATTTGCTTTATCTAATTCTTGAAAAGACTAAAATTAAATTACAGTATGTTATTTTTTGCTATAAGTTATAAATATGATACTTCTTTTACAAATTATTCTTTGTAAGGTGTAGATGCACAGAGATTTTGTGATATTTTATAATGTTTTGCAGATATTGCTCGGTATCGTTAATTCATACTTGTGTTGTATTAAACTTACTGATATTTCACATAATAAATATTTTTTATCATTACTTGATAAAAAACGCCGTGTGGTGACGGCAGAGTAGAATACATTTGTCACCAACCCCTACTCTTCCCGTGGGTGTCGTAAGAGGCGACTTAGGGACTACACATTGAACAAGGAACGGGCAGCAGCGCTCTCTGATACAGTAACCTTTTAATCTGCGATCTCCAACCCGCCTGCCAAGCGTGGAGATTATGGCAAAACCCCCCACTTAAGTGGAGGAGACTCATAGTCCAGCAGTGGACTGTAACGGGCCGTTGATGTTGATGATCATTACTTGCGTTATCTTTAATATGCTCAGTGCCTAGTCAGGCTGGCCATATGTTTGATAATACTTATTATAGACACGATGTACTATCTTGAAAAATATTTTTTAACCAGTAATGAAGACATATATTTTCACAATCAAAAAGCCAAAAATACTTCAGTCTCATACATTTTTTACGCCGAAAAATAGAACTTGTTTATTAATCAAATGCCGAAAAAATAATATTGAAACGATTTAAAGAAACAAACGAGTATCGTGGCGCCAACAACAGAACAAGGAAAAGCAATAAGACGTATTTACTTTGGAAAAACAATTTTGTTGGGCCAAAGTGAAGGAGAAAGCATATAGCACACACCGGTCCACTCCCCGTCAAAGTGAGGACCAGGTTTTTTAAACATTGTACGTAAATACAGGGCTACTTTTTAAAATCACTGCATATATTTTAATGTGGTATTTGGAATATTACTTAGCCCAAGTTACCATTAATTTTCCCTAGGGGTCAAAAAGTGAAAAGAAATTCCAACCTTCCATACAAATAGAGCGAGATAAAAGAACATTTTGCATAGAAAGTCGTTCTCTTTTGACGTATTTCGATCTTTGTTCCAAGGAAAAAGGAAATAAAAATAAAGGGAAAAGAAAATATATGATAGTTGCTGATTTATTATGAACTGATTAAAAAAATAAACAAAGGGTTATTTTGTGGAGTCCTATTAGATGATGCTGGTTTTTCTATCGAAATGTCACGCGTCTCATACATCAGTCGTCCAACCTTACGTTCTGATGAATCAGCATGGATTTTGTGTGTTTTCATTACACAAACAAACCCAATTTTGATTTCTAACAATTCTTATCGCTTATCGCTTATAATTTGGACGCCTACGTTTTCAGTTTTATTTTTGATGGAAAAATAATAGCAAAAGTGACACGCAAATACAAACAGAGCGAAATTCAAAAGAACTCCCGAAGATATTTAACAAAAGTGTTTTTGGGATTTCAATTTTCATTTACTGTGATAATAACTTGATAAATCAGACTAAATTGAAGGTGTTCATTTACAAACAGGTTTTTACCTAGACAAATAGACTGACAATGGAATTGAAATCTACGAGCCCCTATTTTAGAAACTTATGATTTATGTTTATTTAAGATAATAGCTTTTTAAAACGATTCACAATACCGAAATATCAGCAAGTTTAAAACAAAAGAATAAATCATCGCTATTTGCACCGAAACAAACGAAAATAATGGAAATGTTATCAGATATGTCAAAATTTCATTAGATATTACAGTTTTAAAATTACAAGAATCACTCGTCATTTAAATAATCTGTACATGTTTATAACACACATTTATTGCGAATTTATATCGAGATACAAGAATCATGTTTAAAACTGACGATGATATTGAAAATTATATAAAAAAATCCGATCAAAAATAAATTGTAATCATATTACGCCTGGCCGGGAATTGAATTCAAAACCCCCAATAAATGCCCGTGCGCAATAAATGGTCACTGTGAATATTATATTATAGTGGTGACACTCCACTCAAATTAACTCTTTAAATATTTCGAAATGATGATTGTAGATTTTTCCAACCATGGGCTTAAGATAATTTTTGGTTACAATTAAGAAAAAAAAGATTGGTGTTATTATGGCGATATTACAAGCTTCGATTTCGATTTAACCTACCTACCAATTAAAAAAATAAATTTGACGGATGACTCAATGTAAATATTTTAAATCTTAAGATAAATCAAATAAATACCTATATTTTATTGAAGACGTCATTTTTAATGATAAAAGAATGAATAGCAATAGATATAACTGAAAAAAAGTGCACTGGGGTAAGTCACTCTTTATAATGCGTCGACGAATTACTCTAAATTAAGTAGCAATACTCAAAATTAAGTAGCAATTGTACTTATTAAGAGTCCACGTCATGCGTCTAGCTCATTACGTCATGCATCTAGCTCATTACGTCATGCGTCTAGCTCATTACGTCATACGCCTAGCTCATTACGTCCGTCTATCCCGTTTTCCTACGTATTTTCTAGAGATTTGCTACTTATGTAAGGTGTACGGCTCATAAAATTTTTCTCAGCGTGAATATTGTATTATCGCTTTAATAACAAATGCAATCTTAATTGACAATAAGACCGGTTAAAATAATAGTTCCTGTAAACTATAATTAGTTTTGCAAATTCTAGTGATCTCGATATGAAAACGCTGCTCCTATCACTTTAATTAAATCCTTAAGAGTCAAGTACAAACTTTATTTACATAGATTTATTTAATATGATACAGATAACGACGAATCCATTCACCTAAGACTCGTTTACATGGGCCAGAACGAAAGTAATTTACTTTTACACAAATTACGTTGAAATACTAACAGTGTCTGTATTGTTATGTTAAAGAAGGTATCCCATTTTTACCCGACTACGGCGAAGCAAAAAGGAGGGTTATGATATTTTACTAATGTTTTTAACAAGGCTTAATCTAAAAAAAATGCGATGAACTTGGAGTAATTTTTAGCATTAACAGAATCGCACAGTGTGAGATTCGCATTATGTCTAACGGATATTTTTACTCTGCTCAGAGTAGGAGCAGTTATATTTTATGATATTCCAATACGTTCAAGTGTGTTGTTCAGGGGATGGTTGTCTATCCATTGTACTGTCCCAATGCAAACGAGATACAACTGTAGTAGATTTAGAACTAATTTCATAGACATGTAAAAAAGTGGCAAAGACTCAGTCGCTTACAGGCTACTATTTACATCACAGAATTTATCTTTCGGAACAAACATTACAGAATTATTTTAGTATAGTCTTCGAGTTCTTTAAGTGATATCATGTGGGGAACATCAATTTTAATACATTTACTAGAAAAAAAAAACTATTTATTTAGTTTTTTATTAGTACTAGAAATATTCGTACAATTACAAAACAAACATTTTAATTTAGCTACAAATTAAAATCTCACTTGATTTGAAGTATATTTTTGGAATACCGGCGGTGTCATCTACAATTTTAAAGAATCCTTTAAACATCCCAAAAAATCTGACGATAGACCAAAATATTTTGAAACACGATACCGATACACGATACTCCCCACACAAGTAAAATATTACATTTAAATATTCCTTAAAAATGTTTTCAGCGTCTGAAACGATCTAGCTACGACATTTACATAGGACAATCCGCAAGAAAATGTACAATGAAATAATAGCAGCGACTCGGTTCTGCCTCTGAAGCTGCCTTCGGCTGTATGAAATTATCATAGCGCTTTTTGTGGTTTCCTTTACTCAGTTGTCTACCTCGGTTTGAATTTAGTTACTGAAAATTATACATTTGCGTCGTGTACTTAGGAAAATTAACTTCTCATTTTGATTATAACCTTTCGCTTTGGCAGATCTTTCTTGTATAAAATCGTCTTAATATAGACGAAAAAGTTGATGTTGATGATGAGAACTCAAAATGCTAATAAAAGAAACAATGAGCTGATGCAGTTACCTTATTCAAACGCGCAAGACGTTTTGCAATGGAAACCACTGAGATGATTAATACAGGTAACTAAACTGCAGAGGGTTGTTTTAGGTAGAAAGAAACCACTCAAAATTTTTGGAAGCTCAATCAGCCCAAACAGCTTCAGAACTCCAGGAGTAACCAAAACCTTACTCTAAGTTAAACTACACACAAGACTCCGGGATCCGATGGTCAAGGAGTTTTTCCTTAATGGCGTCCACGTTGAGGTCTGCAGCTGCCCGAAGAGTAGCAGAGGCGCTGCGCCCCATGATGACAGGGCGCTCGGCACCGACACCCAATTCACGAGGTCGGGAGCTCCAGGTCCACGAAGCTCCAGGGCCGTTGCAGGCCTGAGGAAGAAGATTCAGATTCAGATTTATAATTTACATGTCAAATGTGAAGAGAAGCACCTATAAATATCACTTGTCAATGATACATTATTATATATTTAATAGATGTCAATGTCAAATGTTAATGCACTTTAGTACGTCTCATAGCTTCATATTAGTACTTCAAATAATTATTTATATGTCAGTCAGTTCATATTAAATCAAAATATTTATGTATGGGGTAGTGACTGTGACTAGTGTAGAAGTCAGCAAGCTAGTTCAATCAACAACTTCTTCAAACGTATAGTGTAAGTGTGTGAACTAGGAGAGTCTTTGATGTGCGTGGGTTAGCACCCACAACGCCAAGTAGCTTGCGCGACTTGGCGCGGCGACACCTCGGCACGCGAAGCAAGCAAGGCTGGAAACCGGTATTTTTTAACCTGGTGAATTTCGGTTTCAAACTAGATTAGACTAGCCTGGGGCGAATCACTCGTAAAGCGAAACCGACTTACGAGCGATATCGCTTCTGGGATGAACCTGGTTAACCCCAAGCAGCGTGTGACGAGTAAAGCGCGATGCTCTATCTCTTTCTTTCTTGTGCATGAATTGTGAATAAATACAGCGAAACCAGATCGAGGACCAAAAAGTGAAACAAATCAGTCTGATATTTGAGCAGGAATCAAAATGAAAATGCTCTATGATCTGAACCGAAAAAAATACCGCTTCTTGCGAGCCGAATTGTAATGAAAAAGCTCTTCTTTAAATGTATGGACATGCGCGCAAACTGGTTTGAAAATTAAACCAGGTATTCAAGCCTTGGAAGCAAGTGCCGATTGCGAGTGTTTACTCGATGTTGTTCTGCAAGGGTTGAAAAGGTTTGGATAAAGGAATTCACGAATTACTCTTACGCATTTATATAACGCAAACACCACCATCATTCCACCAACAGTTCATAATAATGTTCCTACCGCGCGGCTTGAGCGTACCCTAAAATAGGGCGATCAAGCTATAAACTTCACACACAACCTCTGAATTTCTTTGAAAGTTTTTCTTTCCTATATGAAAACATTGGTACGGGGTTAGAATCCATGTCTCCCCGACGAGACGCAGCGGCTTTAGCCACTTTACTACCGCCGATACTCTGTAAACGCAGAAGGTATTTAAAAAAAATATAAAAAACGAGCCTCCTCCATTTTGAAGTTGGTTAAAAATGTGTTAAAGTATGAATTAATCTACCCGTGCGAAGCCGGGGCGGGCCGCTAGTATATTTAATATACTGATAGAAGTAGTCTAAAGCAGAGTTTGACATTACACCAAAATCCGTTTGACCTAATAACATATTTAAAGTTAAATGGTTTGCAAATAATAGACCATAAATAATAATCGGCAACGATTTCCCCCGTGCCCCACTGAATTAACACCTGCTGATGCAATCACCCACTAACTCAATGCCTCTTAACCAAACAATAAAACAACAGAATTTGCACATAAATTAGAGCAGTCTAATGAACCACATGACACGAGCTTATGTATGAGTTATTTTAATGGCGTCCAGCATGAACACCGCCATCCAATCAGAGTTCTAATTACAATAGCGACACTAGCGCCCCCTATGCACTAGGGTTGCTAATTTACTAGGCTGGATTAATATTCAACAAGCGACTTAGCTATTTTAATGAATTGCTAACGGTTTAGAGTTATCATACTCTTTTCTTTGCATACTTGATGACTCAGATGACCTATTGAAGTACCGTGTTATTTTTCCTAGGAAAATAAATACAAGCAGAAATACACAGAGGTCAGTTTATTTCCAAATCGGTAACAAATCATAGTTTTTTAAAATTGGCGCCCAGTGCTGGGTTTTTTAATCTACAGATTTACCTTGAATTATTCAACAAGAAACGCCCTTCCTCAACGAAGAATCTTGAAAGGTTTAGTCTCTAAATAAAATAGGAAACTGTATCTTCCTACAACGTATCCCGATTTTGACTTTTAATTTGGCGCCCGACACGGGACCCTCTTTTCAGGTATTCTAAGTACCTATTTAGATTTGTTCCCTTGAATTCCAACAAGCAAGAGCCTTTAGCAACCCTACCGCCATTACATTAGGCGTGTAATCCCCGCGTGAAACGTATCTCCGGTCGCATCTCGCCGAATTAGCCCGGCCATTGTCGCGAGCGAGATAACGCTAAATTAAAACTAATTCAAACAGCGAGACAAGCTAAGGCCGTTGACCTAAGGATGGATTTCCAGAAATTCCTAGTAAATAAAAATATATACTTAAAATAAATTTATTTATCTGACTAGCAAGGCCAAATAGTCTTTATTTAAATAAAAAATCGCATTTCTAAAAGCTTTAAATTTTCCACGAAGATTGTCTTAGCCGCTAACATAATCTAAATCACAAACATGACCATTTATTTATGTAATAGTATACATATGATTGGATAGGTTAAAGCACTTACAAAATATTATGGTAATGACGAAGTGGCATAGAATATAAAATTAGGTAGTAAAAAACTATCACGAAAGGCTAGTTAAGCGAAGTTGAACGCTGCTCTACTTTTGACGAACAAAAATGCATTTTTATGAAGTCAAGATATACAATTCTGCCGTGCAATGGAACGCTACCTTACTGCTGACGCCAACTGAAGGTGACACAAAAGAACGATCCGATAAAACTATCGCGGGAGTTAATTAAAACGTCCCCTTGTTACGGAGACAAAGGTGTTTGTTCTGTTAATCAGCTGAATTTACCGCTCTCGGCCTCCTGAGGGCTTATACCTACTAAAAACTTCCTGCATCCTTTTCTTTCCTACCCTTGTTGAAGAAAAATTACGTCGTTCAGACATAGGCTTACGACACAGTAGCGTGCAAACCCCAACCCCTTCCGAATAGTTTATAAGGTTTGTTTAAATATTACGCGAGGTCGTAAAGCTGGTGTAGCTCTCAGGTCCCAATAGAGCCAGAGATTTGGTATTTTATGACCCCAGCTGTGAAGAAAATCCTGAGAATATAAAATATACGACTTTCATCTGAATCGTTTCAGTTGAAACTCTTCGAGATAATTGTCTATTTATTAAATTGACTCGTTCGCTATGGAAAATTTGTCTCTGCACTTAAGATCATAAAACTTCGCGAAAGTAAATATATTACATTTACCTTTAGTGACTGTTTTAGTAATATGAAGGTACTTTGAGAACACTTTAAGTATTATCAATTTGTCAAATTAATATCGTGAGCGCGAGTAGCAACGCCTGCGGCATTTGGAGTATTTGGGAGCTTGTGATGGTTGGGAATTTTGTGAAGAATTTGTCATATATCATGGCTTTCAACTTTGCCTTCTTAGGAGCTGTTTACTTCGTCACTTCGTTTAAAGTACGTGGGTTGACGCTTCTTGTGATAAGGATTCCCTTCTCAGACGTGGCGACAGGAGGGCGGATAGGATATGGGCTTAGTTTTTTGAGGCTTTAGTTTAGTTAGTTAGTCGTTTTTGGAGGCGTGTCGACAGGGCGGCTTGGATATGGGCTTAGTTATACGGGTGACAGATGCATTTCTGTTGATACACGATTCAGCAAAATTATCACTGACTAGCGATCCAAACCTCTAAACATTCAAACATTTCAATATGTTTTCTCATTGATAATATTAGTGTGGTGTTAATAATAATTTATTTTTTATTTTTTCATGCAATTTAACTATACCATATAAAGCAAAGGCTACTTAATTAAAAACAACATTACAAAAACACATTGCTACGATTACAGAGTACTAGTTATACACATGGCCCCCACACTAGGCAAGCCTGCATCGTGAGGTATTATATTGACATTATTGCGTTGAATTTAATAGTTCTTATATCTAAATAGAATTAAGATAGTTGTATATTTATGACATCTTTAACATCGAGTGGGTTAATACGACCTCACAAACCCTTCATGAGTTAAAAATAAGTTTAAAACAAATGACACAATAAAAAAATTCTGACTTGGTATAGACTAAAAATATTTTATTAATATTCTCTATCTATAAAATTTATGTTTTTCATCAAATAAATCCCGAGAATAAATCATCCCACCGTCTCTATGTCAAATCTGCCATAGTTTCTCACTTAGCCGTCTGAAGTAACATCTTGACAATTATTGCCCACCAGTGGACTGTAACGGGCCGTTGATGTATGATGATGTATGTGACAACCATCACCTACGATATGATGTCTCAAGACAAAGCCAAAGACAGAGTAATTAATAAAAATATTAACAGGATTGTTTAGCTATTATACTACCAAATGTGTAAGTTTAATCCAATTATGTAGATGGATTTTTGTTGTTTGACAAATATTTAAATTCGTAAGTAATATAAACGTTAGACTTTGTAATTGCTGTTCCAAACACCACAATTCCCTTAAAACTAACCAATCCCCACAAACGAACCGAGAGAAATGCTAAAAACGTTGCCAAGATACCACCAAACGCGAACGCCAAGGAGAAATATTGGGGAGCAGATGCATTTTAGTGGTGGCCAATGCGTGATCTACCGAACAATAAGAGTCGAAGTGAAATATAGTTTTTCACTGCAAACCCAGAGAGAAACTTGAAAATTGGACGCACAAATCAACTGGATATCTCAGTTGGAGGTTAGTGAACTGCTCTGTAAGTTATTTAATGTCCGCCTTCCTAACTTAGAGCTTCAAAGCTCCATCGCTTCTGAGAAAATGACCTTTCAGAGAATTTTTCCCAGAATTCCAGCGAATAAAGTATGGGAGACTATTTTCAGGAATAGAAACTCAAGTAGTTGTTTTGGAGACATTTTGCACTTTGTTATTTTTGCATTAACAATGGCTGGCATAGCTGTTTTTTTTTCCACTTTTATAATGATTTGCAGTCCAAAACACCACAAAATATGATATTGTATCTATAGCTTCCAACTGCTCCAATTACTGAGTTCTCAGTTTATATCCATATCAAGAGTTCCAACCTGATTTTTGGAAACTTGTAAGTTTAAATACGTCTCAAATGGACTCAAATAATTTTAACATTTCGTCCGTTCCACGTCATGATTGCAAATAATGAAAACTCTTAATTACCTTCACGAACCAACTTGCTGAACCCTGTAACTCTTGATGAATTTTATGATGAAACATTCGGAAGATGCGTTACGTGTTTATTGACATATTTTATATCTTATTTATTTACGATTTATTGTACACAAGTAAATTCAATCAATCAATCAGCCTATTGCAGTCCACTGCTGGACGTAGGCTTCCCCAAGGGTACGCCAAAGCGCACGATCACCCGCTTTCCTCATCCAGCCATCACCAGCGACCTTCTTCAGGTCATCAGTCCACCTGGCAGGGGGGCGTCCCACACTACGTTTCCCGAAACGCGGTCTCCATTCGAGAACCCGTCTGCTCCAACGCTCATCAGTTCTGCGACAGACATGGCCAGCCCACTGCCACTTCAACTTGCTACATTTCTGGACAATATCCACCACCTTGGTCCTCTGCCGGATGATTTCGTTTCGGATTTTATCCCGTAGCGAAATACCAAGCATAGATCTTTCCATAGCTCGCTGAGTGACATATAGCCGGTGGGCCAGCTTCACTGTCATGTTCCACGTCTCGGAATTTACATAAGTAAATTACAAAATATAAAACATGAAGAAAGACGACACTATACTACATACTTATCTCTAAAGAAATATCTTTCAGCAGACCTAACGGAAGAGACAAGATATATAAAGATATGCACAATAACTTTATATAAAACCACTTAAATTATAGCAAATCAATTTACAGAACAATATATAATAATTAAATATAAATATATAGAATACCTAACCTATACCAACCTATAAAAACATACTTGTAATATATACATACACCTACTTATATAAATATAAACAAATAACCTATAGTTAAATTAGAGAGGGACAGATAATATTCCTTGACTCGTTTCTTAAACACAGTGATCTTACTTATTTTTGTTATTGCAAAGAGATGAAGATATCATGTGTGAGCTAATAATTTGTGCATTTGTGCATTGTGGTGAGCAAATAAACTTTATTATTGTTAATAAACACTCTAAAGTAAACGTAACGTATAGTTCATTACTTGTTAAGTATATCATATTCTAAGCTTATTGTGCAAAGAAAGGTATGTATTTGAACTTATTATTTTTACACCATTCCTTCTTTCTCCGATGACTATCCCGGGATAAGGAAACTGACGAATTAATGAAACTGGAGATTAAGGGAACTGACGACTCTTTGATTTTAATGAAATTGATGGACAAGGAAACTGACCAGTTACAAAAACTGACAAATTGTGGAAACTGACGAGTAATAACCGAACCCCCTAGATTATGACTACTATGGCCTATCTGGAAGTTTCTAAAACGGTTTTGGATTTGTTTCGAATTCATGTAGGCAGTAGCGAAGAGCAAACTCTTAAGTCAAAACAGTGGGGGTTATAATAGGGGATCGGACTACTTCTTTTTTTTTATAAATCCAAACTTCTTAGTTTCTGCTATCGAACACTAAAATATTTTTTTACCCACCCATACCCATACCCACTTGTGACGTCATTTGTTAGTAACGCCATATAATCTCCATACAAAAAATCGTTTTTGAAACAGACAGACATAATGAAACTTTAAAAAATCACTGTAAATTCGTTTTTTAACCGATTCTGTTTTTTTCTTCGCAAATCGTCTGCTACTAATCAATATTTTAAAAATAATTCATAAAATATGGTAAATTTAGGAACAGTCCGATCCCCTATTGAGCTGAAACATACGTACGTATGTACATACCCGGAAAATTGTAAGTTTCAGGGTTCTAAAAGAGTTCAATATGACGTATCTCTAGTTGCTGAAAACGTAAAGCGTGATGAGTTTGTATTAAAATTCAACGCGCTCGTTACTTTATCGGTCTGTAACTGAGTTAAACGAAGTTCGATGTTTCTATTTGATGAGGACTTGCCAAAGTAAATTCGAGTTGGAATTTGAGTGTAAATATAAAGAGGACGTCACCTGGGTTACGGGAGCGAGCTTTGTACGTACAGTTGTAAAGTGAATTGATTATTTATGTTTCGGGTATATAAACTATTTTTTTTTTCCATTTCTAATCACATTGTAATATTATAAATGTGAAAATATATTTTGATGTTTGGATGTTTGGACGTTTAGATGTTTGGATGTTTGTTCCAATTTCACGCCTTAAGTACTGAACGGATTTGGATAACACTTGGAATGGAGATAGTTTGTAACCTGGATTAACACATAAGATACTTTTTACGGAAAAAAGTCATATTCCCACGGGAAAAATCTTACATAATGCGGGCGGACAGCTAGTCATGCATACATTGCAAACGTGAAAGTTAATTGGGAAATTCTACTTTTTGTGAATTAAACATTTTAGGAATTCAACATGGTGGAGTTATCACGGTTTTTAGAAAATGGGTCTTTTAGTTTTATTTCAGCTGGTTTTCCACACTTCTAAAAACATAGTCTAGCCCATCACTTGGTTGCTCTTGGTGGCTGATCAATAAAATATCTTGCTCTATTCACATTTTCTTTTTAATATTATGAATGAAGTATGAGAGCATTGTATTTACACGTATGTAGCCACTTATACCCTTAATCACTTTAACGTTTTAAAACGAATTACTTTTCACATATCTTGATTATTTGCTATCATTTAGCATCAATATGACGGCAGCCATTTTTTTTTCAATGACTGTTACTCCTACTAGGGGTTTCTTGGCATCCTTTAATTCTGAAACTCGTCGAATTTTGACGTAGAGATGTTTAATTTTCTACGCGTCTGTGTGGTTTTACTTTCGGAAATGTTTTGATTGCGAGTCCCAATCGCAGAAAGAGAGAGACAAGGGTATTAAATTATGGTGTCTTTGGACTTTATAGATTAGGCCAAGCCAGAGATATTTCAGTGGGTTGTGTTGTGTATTTCAACAACACTGGCCTACATTAATATAAATAATTGACGGGTGTTTCATCAGTCATAACAAGACTTGAAAAACAATATTGGTGATGAAAAACGGGGATAAACGTACTCTTAAGATTACGAAAAAAGGCGTATGTAGACAGTTAGTAATCATAGCCTGAATATTTCAATCTTGTTTTTTATTTATTTGCATTTGTTAGCCAGAGCCTCCTGAAATGGCTAAGTAGCAATAAAGCCATCTAACTGTATACTTTTTAAAGTAAGATTTCTATCATCATATACGCGGTGTAATTAAGTATTGTTTATTCATCCATTAATTAATTCTGCAATTTAATTAATAAATCAATCAGTATAATTATGAATTTTCTAAAAAAAAAAACAATAACATACAATAGGGGATCGGACTACTTTATTTTTTTATTTTAAAGATTTAAACTTCTAAGTTTAGGTATGTTATCGAACACTAAAATAATTTTTGCTCTATCTTTAAAATTGACCGAGTTATAAAGGTTTGAAATTCAAGATTAGACAGAGAGGCCTACCCACTTGTGACGTCATTTGTTAGTAACGCCATATAATCTCCATACAAAAAATCGTTTTTGAAAGAGATAGACATATTGAAACTTTGAAAAATCACTGTAAATTGGTTTTTCAACCGATTCTATTTTTTTTCTTCGCGAATTGTCAGCTACTAATCTATATTCTAAAAATAATTCATAAAATATGGTGAACAGTCCGATCCCCTATTTGTAATCATGTACATCTTTTTCTGTTGGTATTGATCCTTACAATGTGTAATCTAGTACAATGTGTTCTTTATTACAATTGATGCACCATTGCATGGTGACGGAGCTTAAGCTCACTCCGTGAAGTTATTCTGTTTGCTGCATATTTAAAGGAGCCGAGAACACACGTGGCCATACGCTGTATAAATAGAACAAAGAGATTGCATTCGTGATGCGAAACATGAATTTAAACCGGATGCTTTTGCGAAGCAATTTTAGGTTTGCTATCTGTTTTAAAATACTAAAATGTGTGCTGTTTTCACGCTTGGTTTTGCGGCTTTTATCAATTAGGATAGAATAAGCTTTTAGACGAACAAATATGTGATCAAATGATATTTATTATTGATTGTGTCGTTTAGATCTTGTCGCACTAATAAACTGTACAGGTGACTGAGCTTTGTTAGGTGTCTTGATCAATCAATCAATCAATCAATCAGCCTATTGCAGTCTACTGCTGGACGTAGGCCTTCCCAAGGGCACGCCAAAGCGCACGATCACCCGCTTTCCTCATCCAGCCACCACCAGCGACCTTCCTCAGGTCATCAGTCCACCTGGCAGGGGGGCGTCCCACACTACGTTTCCCGAGACTGTGTCTTGATAGTGTTTCTATATTTTGCAGATAATCGTTTTTTTGTAATTTCTTGGAAAGTAAAAGATGCACTTAATAATATTATAATATATAATTGGACTACATATTGAACAGGGAACGGGCAGCAGCGCTCTCTCTCAGCGCCTTTTAATCTGCGATCTCCAACCCGCCTGCCAAGCAGTGTGGAGATTATAGCAAAACCCTCCACTTAAGTAGAGGAGGCTCATAGTCCAGCAGTGGACTGTAACTAACGGGCCGTTGTTTTTTTTTTAATAATAATATCATTCATATAAATCGTTAGAGCAGTTTCTAAGAAACTTTTCTATCGTGCTTACTTAAAAAGATAGTCTGGGTTTATACTGATTCGGTCTTTTATTATTTATACATATGTATGTATAATGTGTATTTAAGTTCACGCTCCTATCCCTGAAGAGCTTTAGTGGGTATTATGAATATTATAAATTTCTTTAACCATATTGTGTCTTATGTGTGTATCAAATAGGTGACTAATAAGTTTTTTAATCCTTATTTACTTACCATAAAAAAGACTTTGTGAACCCCAAAAAAAATGTCTGTCTCAAAAAATGCCCAGTCCACAATATGATATTTGTCGTAATGGCCTGTCAACGTGGTGCCTTGGGCACTAGGGAGTCGTTCGCATATGTCGATAAACGTCGCGACAACTCGTCTCGGCTTGGACGCGATAGCCGGCTCTCTTGGGACCTCCAGTCGTAAAAATTTGATGACGGGTACATAGCACGAACTGACCGCGAGATAGATATTCGCATCGGGTACCACTTTGGCAAGCGGTCTTTTTATGGCGTAGGTCGACGACCGACCGGACAAACCCAAGTGTCAGAGTTATTGATTTCTAACATTGAAATGAGAACACGCAAGTAAACATGGTTTGATGTAAGCACAGTGCATGCTTTGAGTTTTATTAGTTTGTTTATACAGTTAATATTCGAGTATGTTTTCGTATCCAATAAACGTTACATATGACTATCTGTCTTTCATGAACTATTGCAACATATTTTTTTATTTATATGTAACAAAGAGTTTCAAGTGCTTAGAAATTAAACGATAGAATCACATGGATGTTTGTACAGGCAATTTTAGCGGCAATTAAAATGTATGTTATGAAAATCTGAATTCCATTTCGTTTTGATAAACATTGGCGTTCCAAAACTATTGAAAACTGATTTATATTTGTATTCATTGATATGAAAAATGTTAACGTAAAGCAAAAACGAAAAATATCTCACAATGTTTTTGCTTATTCCACGTTTTTGGCAGTCGGGACATACGCTAGACTTGCCCTAGGGACTTCGGGAGCGCTGTCGTAAAGAAATATGATGCTATATCTGTGATGGGACGTCGAGACGTAAACCAGTCATTTCTGCCCTCATAAAAATACTTGAGCCGGCGGCGACTCTGAGGACAGTCTGAAGCCGTTGAAACTTGGCAGGAGTTATACAGAACGTGATCTTCAAGAGTACATTGGAAGTACACTTATTAGCTCCCAAATAGATTTCAAATAGTGTATAATCACCATTAGACAAATAATAAGATGTATACATAATATTTAAATACATCATTAAAACTGCTGGAAATCTAAGCCGGGACCTTAGAGGATCACTTAGCTATTTTTATTTTTGAAAACAATGTCACTGAATTTGTTCTTTTTCTAGCCAAATAAAAATAAGTTAGAAAAAGGCAGAATAGTTTCTATTGCAATTCTTAGTTAAGGCAAAAAAGAGATCTAAAAAGGCAAAGACTTTACTGGAATTAAACCTAAAACGCTTCCTCTGACATTCTTCACTCTATTTTATTAAGACTACTCTCGTCTTGTGTCATCCGCGCACAACTACGTTATTAATTTAGCAGATTCTCGAGTGTAAAGGGGCTTTAATTAAATTCTTTCGTTTGCTCTCGAGGCTAATTTTCTTCGGGTGAATAAGTGGGGTGGAAAAAATCTTGAGGTGGGGAGAAAAGTATCACATTTTATACGGTTAGATAGTGAGGACTTGTAGTTTTTTTGTAGTTTGGGGTAGAGTTTTGATAGATTGACCTGTGGATTGAAGTGGATTGTATAACGTCGGTGGTCTAGTGGCTAGGGACCCTGACTTTTTTAATATATATATATATATATATATTATACTAGCGGTCCACCCGCGGCTACACCCGCGCTATGTAAGATTTTCCCGTGTTTACAATTTTTCCTGGTAAAAAGTATCCTATGTATTAATTCAGGTTACAAACTATCTTCATTCCAAATTTTGTCCAAATCCGTCCAGTAGTTTAGGCGTGAAAGCGGAACAAACATCCAAACATCTAAACATCCAAATATATTTTTACATTTATAATATTAGTGTGATGGGTTTGCTCTTGACCCCGATCCAGTCCGAGAGCAGGGATGGGATCTACGATGTAGCGAGCTTACCCAGAAGGAGCCAATTCACTCTGGCTTTAAAGAGAGTCGGATTATACGTGTCTCCCGTCCCGAAGACGCGGGTTCAATCTCCACCGCGTACCAATGTGTTTTCGAATTTCGAGTTCATATGTTCGACGCTCTTACGGTGAAGGAAAACATCGTAATGAAACTTGCACATTCCTGCGAAGAAATTCAAAGGTTGTGTGTGAAGTAGACTAACCCGCACTGGGCTAGCGTGGTCGTCTAAGGCCTAATAGCCCTAATTCAGGGTAGGCTCGAGCCCCTCGATGGGGACGTATTTGAGCGTTGATTCAAGAATATCCCTAACTTTCATTGATGGAGATAAAAATCTGATGATATTGCCATTATCTCAAGGGGTTCTTGAGTCTTTTTGATTTCATATATCAAGCAAGTTTTAAATGAAAATGTTGTTTTTTCCTGATGACCATGATTTGATGACCATAAACAGCTCATATACGTCCTTCTGATCGGAAGGCTCCCCACCGAGGGGCTCGAGCCTACCCTGATTTAGGGCAATTAGGCCTTAGTGGCCCAGTGCGGGTCGATCGACTTCACACACAACCTTTGAATTTCTTCGCAGGAGTGTGCAGGTTTCATCACGATGTTTTCCTGCACCGTAAGAGCGTCGAAGAAACGTACATATGAATTCGAAGTTAGAAAACACATTGATACGTGGTGGGGACCGAACCCGCGTCTCCCGGCCCGAACCACTAGACTACCGACGCTCTAAGGAAGGTTCACTCTAATAATTCAAAATTCGGAATTGGGGTTCAAATCCACGTCTCCCAGACGAGAAGCAGCGGCACTAGCCACTACGCCACCAACGTTACCACAACATCTCATTAGGCTGTATCTCAGAGTATGTCTGAAGGCATATTCCTTATGGAATAATCTCTCCGGCTGCCTTTGTGCTTGTACTTCGAGAGCCTTAGCTTTGTCTCGGGAGCCTGGAGGGCTTACATAAAGGTACAATCACCCGCATCTCCAGCATACTAATTTATAAGAATAAATAAAAATAAGAAAACATATTTTATTCTAATTTGGTCTTCTTGATTTCAATAAAATTGGAGTGAATTTTATTCTTGAAACCGATATCAAACGGTTTTTTAAACGAATCAAAAATAAATGCTTTAATTCTTTAGTTGACAGAGGTACCCTTTCCTATGTTTTGGTTAAAATATGACTAGCTTTGGATTAAAATATTCAAATTCTGTCATATCTGGATGACATTTTGGACGAATAAAGCAAAAATTTGGTAGTTTAAGTAAAAACACTACGCTAGATAATTTTTTTTTGGTGGATATTTTTTTTAAATTTAAAATGTTAGTGTTGTATTGTTAAATGTTAGTGTTAGCGCTTTGGCGTGTCCTTGGGGAGGCCTACGTCCAGCAAGGGACTGCAATAGGCTGATTGATTGATTGATTGTTGTATTTTTAACAATAGTTTATCATAGTGATCATCATGTAGCATCTTGCGACCATCACTAGAACGTCTGTCTATCTTAAGTCAGGCGTAGTAACTGTTATGGTTACGGTGCAGTAGATTGTACTAAAAACGTAATGAAATGAGACATGCCTTAGTACAAATGTTTTTTTTTCTAGATGTCCCACTGCTGGGCAAAGACCTCCCCTTTTTTCTTCCAGCACCGTTCTCGATCTGGTGCCAGTGACTCCCAATCATCTTCGAAAGCGTCGAGATCGTCTCGCCATCGTTTTCGAGGTCTGCCTCTCCCACGTCAGCTGTCATTTGGTGCATATCATACGCAATGTTTTTCTACTCGTAAAATTTAAGTTTAATGTTTGGTAGAGTATTTATTAAATTAGTGTTTATTGGGTGGTTTTAATGCTTAAGAGAACAAACAAAACATATATTAACACAACACAAACAGAATATCGTTGTGAAACTAGACGTTAATATTTAATGTGTGGGCGAATGTTTGCACAGTTCACAAATAAATGTGAAAATATATTTAGATGTTTGGATGTTTGTTCCGTCTTCACGCTTAAAGTACTCAACGGATTTGGTTGAAATTTGGAATGGAGATAATTTGAAACCTAGGTTAACACATAGGATACATTTTAGGAGAAAAGTATTATTCCCAAGGGAAATCTTACACAACGCGAGCGTAGCCGCGGGCGGACCGTTAGTAGTCAATTAATCTGTAAACAATGCTAATGCTGCAAGCCAATGCTATGTAGACGAAAACATGTTTTCGTAAAATGTTTCAAAATTGACATTCATTTTGTATAATTTTTCAAAATGTGTCATTATGCTGTCTTTGCGCTATAAAGTATTCGTTCAATTCAAATACTTCGAAAGGGTTAAACAGAGCTTTGATGACACAAAATAAAAGAAATTTGTGTATAATGTCTAGAGTTTTCTAACGTTCATCAGTTTGAACTGAAATTTAATAGCACGTGCACTAAAACCGCCAAAACAAGCGTCTTTTAGCTAGATTTTTAGTATTTTTATACGAAAAGCAAAGGTTTCTGTATGTACGCTTAGCCGTAAAATTCTCCATCTAGTCTGGTTTTAATGTTTCTTCTTTTGTTATTAATTCCTCACGACATAATGATCTAGTTAAGCTTATTTTAGGGCCACTGCCTCCCGTTCGGGATATGCGGCGCGGGTTCAAACCCTACTACATACCAATACGTTTCCAATTTCAAAATCATTGTGTAAGGTTATAACTTATAAGGAAAACATCGAAACTTATTACACTCCCGCGAAGATATTCCAACCCGCGAATTGTGAGAATGTTAGTGCAGATCAATTTAGCTCGAAATGAGCTAATGATGAAGCTCATTTTTGAAAAAAGTTTCTTATTTCAAAGTTATAAAACTGTGAGCTTATAACAATAGTTGGCTAATACGTTATTAACGTGACTTTAATAAACGCGACGTACGCGTATCCATTGACGATACAATAACGCGACACGAAACCCGTCTAAATCAAATCCGCGCTAATGAATAGTTTAGTATCGACTGCTTGCTTCGCGATAAATTATGTGTGTGGATCGCGTTGCCATTGATAGGGATGGGAAATGGTAAAAACATATTTTAAACTTTACTAATAATGTCTCAAGTAACCAATGGAAAAGAAAACGAAGAAGTTCAAGTTCTTCCGCTGTCTAAAAAGTCAAATCAAATATTTTATTCGAATTAAGATTTTTACAAATAATTTTTCGACGTCAAAGTTATCATGGAAGGCGCGTTCACTTCCAGTGTTTGCTCGCTGTGGAGAAGAACGGCCAGAAGAAACTCCACAGGAATTGTATTTTTTGTACTTTTCTAATTTAGTAAGCCGCCACCAAAGGCCAATGACTTGGCCTGTATGACTCATCAACAGCTCATATACGTCCCCACTGAGGGGCTCGAGTGTACCCTGAATTAGGGCGATTAGGCCTTAGTCGACCACGCTGACCCAGTTCACACACAACCTTTGATTTTCTTCGCAGGAGTGTGCAGGTTTCATCACGATGTTTTCCTTCACCGTAAGAGCGTCGAATAAACGTACATATGAATTTGAAATTCGAAAACACATTAGTACGTGTGGTGGGGATCGAACCCGCGTCTCCCGGACGTGAGGCAGCAGCCCTAGCCACTAGTCCACCGACGCTCGTATGACTATTGTAATCAAAGTAATCATCTAAAAATTTAAATTACGGCTGCGCCACAGTGTCACTAAGGATTCTAACGATACACCATATATCAAAATCTGTTAGGCATTTAAAGTTATGGTGGAATATAGAAACTCTCATACATACTTACGTATAAACCCTGAACAGAACACATTCTACTTTTTTTTTCGTGAAATAATAACAGTCCTTAGCACAGCCCTAGAGTACTCGTAGGTACATTAACCGGAGCCGCAGGGCTTTTACGAGATGAGAACATTCGATGGATGGGCGTGCGTCGCGCGTAATGGCCTATCGAAGCGAACGGATCGCCGTTTTGTTTGCGCGACGTGGTTACTCGACTGGCCTGGAAAAACCTAAACAAGGGCTGGAAATTTTTAAAGAACTACAGCTTAAGATGAGCTGGAGATGTGGGCGCGAACTTGTCGATAAGAAACAATATGAAAAAGAAGTTTATTAGGTGAAAAGGTACATTTTCAATGATGGAAAATTTTACTAAGGCTGTGTGTGATGTCATCGGTTTCCTAGGTTCATCTTTTTAGGTATCTCTTTAAACAATAACCTAATTGAGTTGTTCAGTTTCTGCTTGTGCTTACGTTACGTATGTTTGAATAAGTTGCTGACCAATCTGTTTTTTTTTTTAAATTTAATAAACAATTATAATCTTACCGGCGTGGTAAGCGGCGCGGGCGCAGTCCGGCTCGGCGACGATACTGTTAAGCTCGGAGCACTCGATCCTTCACCTGAAACAAAAAAACAGAACATGTACTGTGTGTTACCCGGCGCCTCCACATGTCGCCTCTAGTGTGGCGAGGGACGTCTCCTGCGGTAGAGCAACTTCATCAAATAATAACAGCTTGGCTTTTCATCTAAATATCGTTTTAATTCCTCTTTTTCAAACTTATCTACAACCACGTAGACTGAAGATCATTTTCTGACTTCGCAAAACTCATACTAGCTTTTTCATCCACAAAAGGCGACTCTTAAGTGCCAGTAATAACTAAAAAAGTATCAATACAAAAGAAGAAAAGATCGCGGAGTTTGCACACAGAGCATACAAACTCCACAATACACTAGTAGTGAACTTTCCAACCATAAACAAGCTTTCCTTGTCCTTGGTATTTGCTAGCTCTGACATCGAAAAATTGAGATTTTGTACAATCTCAATTGGAATAAAACAACTGATTTCAATAGCCGTTAAACCGTTGTTGGTCACGGCTATTCTACTCGTACGGTTAAAGTCGTTACATAAGCCAATTAGTGGTTTAATCATTCTGACACCAGGGTTTGTGGGACTTTGGTCTGTGGCGGGGTCGGTCATCGAACTTACATCCCGTGATATGATGATGATGACGATGATAGAAACAGATTGCATTAAAATTATGTATTATAAGTTGGTTTTAACAGCCTCTGTGGCTGAGTGGTCAAGATTTTGCCGCTAATTACGGAGGTCCCGGGTTCGATTCTGGTGGGGACACTGTATCACTGCATGAGCAGAGAGACTTTCCCCAGTTTGATCGAATCACTGCAGGCTGAATCACTTGATTGTCTGATAAGACAGGAAGAAAGGAAGGAAGGCACGTTAAGCCGGCGGTCCCGGCTAATATCTAGTCGTTACACGAGCCAAGTCAGTGGCCATTGGTGGCTCTATAGCACTGACAACAGTCGGTTATCGACTATACAACATACACAATCAAGAAAAAGGAAAAGGTTGGTTTTGAGTTAGAAATTGTACTATTATGCCTGTAATTTTTTTCAAGCGAGACGAAGAGAATAAAGATAAATTATGATTGACCACTACACCGTAAGAGCATTAACGTCGGGTACCTAGGTAGTTAGTACCTACATATATGTGAGTATGAATGTCAGGTAGATAGGTATGTTTTGACAGGCTGCGGGTCTGATAGAGGATCGGACTACTTTTATTTTATTTTATAAATCCAAACTTCTTAGTTTCTGCTATCGAACACTAAAATAATTTTTGCTCTATCTCTAAAATTGACCGAGTTATAAAAGTTTGAAATTCAAGATTAGACAGAGAGGCTCATACCCACTTGTGACGTCATTTGTTAGTAACGCCATTCTAATCTCCATACCAAAAAACGTTTTTGAAACAGCTGTCTCTTATCGAAACTTTAAAAAATCACTGTAAATTCGCTTTTCAACCGATTCTGTTTTTTTCTTCGCGAATCGTCTGCTAACTAATCTATATTTAAAAATAATTCATAAAATATGGTGAACAGTCCGATCCTCTGTTATGCTCCATATGTCAACTGGGTCGTTCCGTCGAGCATGTGACGGTGCATATCAACAGTTAACTTTTCAAGAAGCATATCGACAGTTAAGAATCAATAGCGTCTTAATTTTACAGGAGATAAAAAAAAAGGTTTCGCTGCTCTAATACGTGCTCTTGAATTTCTTGAATTTGGTGAATTTTAAGATAGATGCTTTAACAGTCTAAGCAAAATTGAACTCTTAATCCATCTACATAAAAAACTAGTAAACGTTAAAAACTGAGATAGACACCTAGATTCCTAATCGTCGCGTCGACATGAAAATTAACGCACAAACTGTCGAATATTGCTACATGAAATCAGCATTTATGCACATAATTCATGTGCTTGTACCGAATTCAATTATTAAACTCAAAAAGTTTAGGAAAACTCACTCACTTAATTACATCAACATCAACGGCCCGTTACAGTCCACTGCTGGACTATGAGGTTTTACCATAATCTCCACGCTTGGCAGGCGGATTGGAGATCGCAAATTAAAAGGTTACTGTATCAGAGAGCGCTGCTGCCCGTTCCCTGTTCAACGTGTAGTCCCTAAGTCGCCTCTTACGACACCCACGGGAAGAGTAGGGGTTGGCGACAAATGTATTCTACTCTGCCGTCAGCACACGGCGCTCTCACTTAATTCACTTAATTAACATTATGTTAAATAGTACAATGTTAGATGGTCGCCGATATTAAACAATTTAGGTAATTAGTGTAGAATGTCAATCAATTTTGTTTAACTACTTATGTAAATTTAAATCTTATCTTATCTTACTTAGCCTATGCCGTCCCACTGCCGGGCAAAGGCCTCTCTCTTTTCTATTAAACATGTTGAAATGTTCTCTTTTAAATGTTGAACATTAAAGTATTTACAGGGTGTTCTTCAGACCAAAGTGTGGAAAAGTGGTAACCTAGAGTAGTTATTCAAATAACCCTATTGGGAATCGAGCCCGAAGCATCTACCTATTCCAAGTAACGACTTAATTTTACTGCGGAAGATATCGGCTTCTCAAGTAGTAAAAACTTATGCTGTAAAATACTACAAAGAAACCAAACGAGCTAGTTTGTTACTGAATAAAATTACCAGCTCAATGTTACTGGATGAAAAAACGTACTTTTAATCATTTTAATATATTTTAATGAACTTCTTATGAAATAGTTTCGATTTGGAAATGAAGAACTACTTTACAAAAAATATTAATAGGTACGTCAAATCCCCGAGTTACGAGTTACGTATGATTTCCGGTTGGCTTTGGCGTGCCCTTGGGGAGGCCCGCGTCCAGCAATGGACTGCAACAGGCTGATTGATCGATTGATTGATTGACGTAAGATCGAAATTGTTGTAGGACACATTGATCTTTTTAAAAACAAACAAAACAAAAAAAAGACATATTTTTAAAGGAGAAGGAGAAGTTGAATGAAGAGATATTTAAAATGTTGTTTACTTTTGAAATATTTGGATTCAAAATACTTATACCTATTGGCATTCAAAATTTTATTAATTCATTGTTATAAAGGTAAAACTTGCTTTGGTCTCAAAATAGGTAATGCGGCTCAATTTTAGGTAAATTCCTTCATTTCATTTCCTTCTGTTGAAATTGAGATACATTTTATAGAACCCTAACAACTTATAAATACTCGTAGCATAAACTAGTGGCTCTATGAGCTGTAGACCTTGCGAGTCTTTACATTACTTATGAGTTGATGTGATCGTTTATTTCTATTTTTTCTCCACAAACATTTCCGACTCCTTGAAATTTATTTATCACATTTTTTTTTTTTATTGGTTGAGGAATATGACCTGTAGAGGTAAACAGCCTCAGCGGTAGACCTTGTAGGCTGGCAACGCCGAAAACTCCGTCTTTTAAAAAAAAAGTTGATCGACATAAATTTTGATTAATTTATCAAACCTGCTCACAAAATTTCACGAGAGTCAGTTGAGAAACGCGACCTGTAGAGTGGAACAAACAGACAGACAGATGGACAGACAATAACAATACAATATAAATATTCTTACAGACATACAAAAGCAATTATTATTTTGGCCAAGCTGGAACGGAGACGCGTCGCTCGCTCGGTCAATTAATAGAAATAGCCACAAAATGTGCTCTGTCATAGTTAACTTTGATCGTGCCAACCCAGCTTAAGCAACATGCCCGATTAATTTATTTCTTGTGTCCTGACTTACGTTCCTCTTTGAATGCAGCTATTAATCAGGTTTTTTTTTACTACCCGGAATCCGGATAAATCTTCAGTCGGCCCTCGATCTCCCCGGACAAGACCAGGAATCTGCCCGGGCATACCCAGGAATGTCCGGGTTATTTATGTGCGAGAGCTAAGCACTGGCCGCTTATAAACCCGGAGCGGGATTATTAAAATCAGCTTTTAAAATGGTTTCGAAAATGGAAAAGAAAATATTTTTATTCGAATTTTAATTTAAAAATTATTAATTTGAAATAAGACCATAAATTTCATCGTCCTATATAGTGGTTCAAGGTAGGCTTGAGCCCCTCGGTGAAGGCTATACGTATGATATGACTGTTATATTATCAACTTAATCTGAATGTTTCTAAGTCACACAACATAATCAACAGCTCATATATGTCCCCACCGAGGGGCTCGAGCCTACCCTGAATCAGGGCGAATAGGCCTTAGTCGACCACGCTGGCCCAGTGCGGGTTGGTCGACTTCACACACAACAGCGCACTTACGACGTAGAGGCCGCACAATCACATACCGAGGCGGGTTTACCCGCACGGCAGTCTTAGCAAACTCAGGCAGCAGGCATCGCGGCTAGCCCTTGCAATTGGTAATGAACAGTGACATTGAATCTGACATTTTTCTCTCACAAAATCAAGCCCTCTGGTGGAAATAGTCCTTTAAAATAAAATCTCTCACTGCAAATTATTCCCTACCACTTTCCTCGAGTGCTTGTAACATTCAAGCCCAAGTCACACAGAGCCGTGCCGAGGGCGGTCCGGGGCCGGGAAAGCGGGACGGTGCTATGGCGCGGCATAGCACCGTCCTGCTTGTCCCGGCCCCGGACCGCGCCGCTCCCGCTCTGTGTGACTTGGGCTTTAAAGAGTATTTTTTAATGATAATCTTGTGATGGCAAAAAGGGTTCTACGATCCACCAATATACTAAAAACGCGTTTAATATTATACTTATGCACTTTCTTTTGTTTACTCAGCGATCTCATTTTCCACCACTGTGTAGGTTGGCTGGAAGATCTCTTATAGTGATAAACTCGCCTATGTACATTTATTTCTAATCCTGTGTATGTTTAATTGTGCAATAAAGTGTTATTTTATTTTTTATGCTTGCTTGAAATACAACCTCGGATCTTTTTTCATAATTTCTGATGGAAATAGAAATGTTTTTAAAGTTTAAAACGGATAATAAACGACGTGTCGATGTGAAGCTGGCGTCATCTATCACATTTTCGTGATGTACGATGTGAGGTCATAGTTCTTTGCAATAAACACTTTATTACCCGAGGCTTTGAGAAATTACCCGGCTACATCAGAAAAGATGAATAAAGTAAATGTGTTATTAGCGGTTCTCGTGGTGGATTTTGTGAGAGAAGATAAAAGGTCCGCTCATGTTTTACGACGTGTTTAAAAGCAGTTTAACAAGCAGCAAAATGTGTGATAAAAATCTTTTAAATAAAAGATAATTTAAGGCATTTTAGGCGTCAGTTTCAGAAATATTATTCAAGTGTGGTTCTTTCCATCCGACTACAATCTGTGTATCTGATGAAGTCTAATTCAAACTCGAAGTTTGAAAGCGTCTCTCTTACACCCACTAAAGACAAAAAGGATAGACAAACTTAACTTCCTGCTATTGGACCTTAAATTTCCAGTCTACATATATTATCTCGACCAACCCGCACTGGGCCAGCGTGGTCGACTAAGGTCTGATCGCTCTAATTCAGGGTAGGCTCGAGACCTTCGGTGGGGACGTATATGAGCTGTTTATGTGATATATTTTCTCACCGGACTTCACACATTTCAAAATCTTGAACACATTAAGCCCTTCGATATACCAAAACCTTTTGAATTTAGAATATTGTCAAACCCTCGAAAATACGAGCATAATGCCGTATTCATTAGCCTCCTTCAGACGGGTCTCGGGGTCCCTGGGACCACATAAATTTGCCCTCGAAATCCTTGTTGCATGCACCAGAGATTTACCTGTTTACCTCGGGCACGACAGAGAAAAAAGATTGATTTATGGCCAGAGAGAGCAAGACAGATGTTAAGCGGGTGACATTAACGGGCAGTGTCGTAACGTTTTCTTATCTTAAAATAGGGTTTTCAAGCTGAAGCTATTCTAAACTAGACTATTAAAAATTTTTTCTTGGCATGATAATTAGATCTATAAGTATCGAAATGTGTGATTTTTTTTAGTACGTGTGCCCAACTGCCAAATAGTTCCTAACCAAATAGGTCTAGCACAGGCCAGGCCTAATTTGAACTATTTCTGCATACCTTTTAAGCAAGCAAAATGATCAGTAGAAATTTTGTATTGTTTTGTTTTTGCAAATTCATTAAAAAAAGTTTGTCTGAAGGATAACTGAAAAATCGTCAAAAAATATTTAGCAACACCCTTAACACAATGTAAGCCAGATTAGGTTAAAGTGGATATAATCGGTTACTACAAATTGCAGGTAATATTTCGATTGTGATTCGGTTAGGGAATACCGTCCGGCCCGGATCGGGTTTGTGACAGGTTGTGATTTAGTTAATAAATTAGCTTTATACCAAAGCTTTCGTGTTGAAGTCTGAATATTATTCGCATTCTATTAAACGTATTGGATATATTTAAAAGGCCCGATATTATATAAAGGTCTATTCGATTTCAATAAGCTTTGGTAATATTATAATAATATAAGTAATTCCTTCTTCAAAAGTAGAAGAGAACTTCAAAAAGTGAAGGACATTCTGCAATTACCACCGTGACTTTAATATTTTCAATATGCAAATATATATATATCTTTATTTCATTTTAGGTAAGGTCACAAAACACTAGTGGCAACTCATCGCCTGTGTTAGGTTAGGAGGCAACGCTCTTCCAAATTAGGGTTATAATAATAGTAATGATAGTAATTTTAACACAAAATTCAAATAAAAATATTTTACGACTAATTATCTTGTAAATTTTGTAAATATGTCTACTATATATATTACAAAACCAATTACAGATATCGTAGTTTTTATTTCAAAATCTTTACCTCTATGATCAAATCCATGACATCTTTTATGTCAACGACAGGACTCATAATTTCACAGACCAAAGCGGGCAGCTTTAACAAATCGTTTACCCTTAAAAGTCAAATAAACCAAACCACTTCCTCAGCAAACCTATCGACCTAAAAATCCACAACACTCAAGTTTTTCCAATTCCCTTGCAAAGCCAAATTGGGTGTGGGCGTAACGAGATTTATTTTGATGAGGGACTAAAGATCTGTGTGATTAATCCGCTGAGCCGTGGGTAATTAATTGAACGAGGCACTGGACCGGGAGGGGATTGGAAACTGACAGTCACTGAGTTAGAATCACACGTTGAAGAAAGAAATAAATTACAAGTTCTTGAAGGTTCTTGAATTTCTAGGTTGTGGTTTTAGCTGATGACAACGACAGGTTGGATGATTTAAAATATTTTTTTTAAAACAATATTTTTTCATTCATGTGTAAATATAATATTTTCCAGGATTAAAAAAGAAGCTTATAAGTAACTTTTGGGTATCAAAAATCTATGAACTAGTTGGTAGAGTAGTCAGCACTGCTACTTGCCATCCTGGTGGCGCTGGTTTGAACCTTACCATGTACTAATGTGCTTTAAAATTTCAAATTTATACGTTCTTACAGTGAAGGACGTTCTTACAAAGAGCCGCCGCAAGGAAATGGAAACACAATGATATTTTTTTATTTTTTAACTCACAACATAGATTATTTCAAGGATGTATTACTTACGTAAGTTTTAGTTGGTTTTTGTTCGGCTTTATATTTTATTAAATCTAAAACATAAAATGTAGGGCGTGCGTGGTAAAAGGGGAAATACTGAAAAACAGCATTGTTTCAGATTTGGTTTGGAACAGTACAAAAGCTGAGTATGGCCCCTGTGCCACAATACCTTTAGGTATAAGTTGTCATTTGTATTTACTCGTTTGTAAGTTATTGTGGCAATAAACGATTTATCTATCTATCTATCTAAGGAAAAATTCGTCGAAAAGCTGCACACAATATCTTCGAAGAAATTCAAAGGTTGTGTGTGAAGTTGATTGTCCGCTCTGGGCCAGCGTGGTGGTAAGGCATGCTCATCCTAGTTCAAAGCAGGCTCCTTGATGGGAACGTTACTTGCACCGTGTCCGGCGACGGCGACTCCAACATTTTTTAAACCTGACCTGAGAGCAACGTCCTCTGAGTAAAATATCAAACAAAACACTTTTCAAAACTTCAAAAGAAAGAACGTTCCACCAATGCAAACTCAGAAAGCAGCACAATTTAATAATGTCAAAGGTCTCCAGTTGATTTAAATTTCAAAAATCTTTGCATAAAATAAGAGATACGATAATAAATGCAAGCTCGAAGTTCAGAAGTCGATACAATCGACCAACGCCGTCAATTTCTCAACATTGAAAAATATTTTGAAACAGTGAAACAGAGGTGAGGATTGAGGGGGCAGGACGCTAGTTTTATTTAGTCCAGTGTCAATCGGTCACATTTTTTTGCGTCATCTTATTACGTTCTTTGGCTCATATTTTTTCGTTGGACAACTATAAACACTAGCTTCAAATAATAAAAAAAAATCTTCACTGAAAAGTGGTACAGCATTTCAAAAACGATACAAACAAGTGAAGATAGGTGTATTAGAACCTAACTCTAGTCATAAGTGAGAGCTTCTGTTATAATGTAATCATACAAACATGGTAATATCAATTTATTTCAAACAGCATCTATGACTGTCTTAAAGTAGTATGAAGTACAATCCTAATCTTATCAGTGCATGTGACTGAGCAATAGTTAAATAGTTTTTTCTTCGTTGTTCTATATTATTTAAAGCGAAAAATCTCAACAGTTTTTTTTGTTTGGAAATACATAGTGCCAATCTTCAAAAAAGAAAATGATGAAAAAAGTAATCTAATAATTTCAGGTAGTAAAAAAGACCCTCATAAAGTTGAATAAAAAGAAAATCATTCACAACAATTTCACCAAACTGACGTCCTTCCTCTGAAAAAGAAAACGTGACCATTAAAAACCGTATCTAAGTGTGACCAACACGCACTGCTATGAAACAAAACTCACCAGGTTGAGGGGGGTTGTATTCATGAATATTGATGTGGTATCGTGAATATTCAGAGGCGACACTCGCAATTGAAAACAGGCGCGAGTGGCGACGCTGCGCGGCGAGCCGAGGCGGGATCTACGCGTAAGCGCATAGGAAAGATAAAGGACATACTTACATAAAGCCACGCTGTTGTCCCTTGTAAGTAGTTCTTATTGGCTCACTTAAGTCGAGATTCGGTATAATTATGCAGAAGTTATGTCAGTATTTTCAGCACAGTGTTTTCAGCTCAAGGTTAAAATTATTGTTTTTTCTTTTCTTTTTAAATAACTTAATGTCCTTTTTTGATGTCACGGTTTTTTTTAAAAAAAGCCACATTTTACTATTGTCACAAAGGGCGCTTTTATTTTGTGCTATTGTAATTTCATTTTATAACTTATTCTGTTCACTGTACTATTTTGCATGTCGTTGTCGCCTATAATTGGAGTTACTATTAGGCTAGTATCCTATGCATATTTATTTAGTTGTAAGTATTATTATTATCTCTGTTGATGACCTAATAAAATAAAATAAAATAAATATTGGAAAATGTTATAATTGCTTGGGAAGTGTCGAACAAGAAATTTGAGTGGTGGCCGTGCAAGGAAGTGGCCGTAGCTGACCGGAACCTTGTTAACACATTACTTGTCAGCAAGCGTAGCGTAGCCGTGTGGTGACGGCAGAGTAGAATACATTTGTCACCAACCCTTACTCTTCCCGTTGGTGTCGTAAGAGGCGACTTAGGGACTACACATTGAACAGGGAACGGGCAGCAGCGCTCTCTGATACAGTAACCTTTTAATCTGCGATCTCCAACCCGCCTGCCAAGCGTGGAGATTATGGCAAAACCCTCCACTTAAGTGGAGGAGGCTCATAGTCCAGCAGTGGACTGTAACGGGCCGTTGATGAAGCGTATCAAAACCCATGGCATTTTCCCACCACATAGATGTTATCCCGTGTTTTTTTTTAAAGTAGCTAAAATTAGTTTCTTTAGGGTCTATTTTCGTTGTCCATGTTCGTTGTTATCTTGCCCCACGGATACAGCAAGTAGTCTAGAAATGCCTTACTATTTTCAACGCAACGTGGGCGGTGAATGTAAACAGCTAGGAGTCTCTAATTCCTTTCTTGTTGTCCACTTTAAACTGTCCATACCAAGAGTTTCTAGTCTAATACTAAATCTATGGTCCATAATGTCAATGACAAGATAGCTATTGAACCGTAAGGTTTGAACAGTAAAATTCGTAAAAAAAGAAGGTAAATATACCTAATCCAAGTTTCCTTTCATTTCCATACCATCTTCATTTCATTTAAGAATTTTAAATTTTATATCAATAAGCACGAAACCTCTTTTGCCTTTGTAATAAGTTGTGGTTGGTTCCACGTCGCTAAGCACGCTTTCCTTTGCAAAATCCAAGAGAAAATAATGAAATATTCTTCAAGGATATGAAAAATTGTTCAGAGAGGCGAGTGTGGAAATAACTTTTTTGATGCGAATTCATCATTGTTGTAGTAATATTACCTGTTACTTTAAATACAGTAGATCTTTGCTAAACGTTGACCATTATTATTGTTCATGTTCGTTTTGCTCGCACTAAATTAGGGTAAGCACGAGCACCTCAGTGGGGACATATTATATGAGCTTGAACTAATATCAATAATATTAATATAAATTCTTGAAGTGTTCTTCTTGTTGTTCTGTGTGTGTGTGTTCTTGAGTGTGTATTCTTAAAGCGTAAAGATCTGTTAGTAAGATCCTTACAATCATCAACAGATCATATCCGTCCCCACCGAGGAGCTCAACCCTATCCTACCTTGGTACGTGGTGGAGATCGAACCCGCGTCTCCCGAACAAGAGGCAGCGGCCCTAGCCACTAGACCACCGACGCTCACCTTACAATAAATTTGATTAAATAATTTCATTTAATCCTTTCAATAATCCATGATAACTAACTCGGATGAAAACTAACCAAAATATCACAATAGAAATGTAACAATCGACAAAAACCTAACCTTGTCTCAAATCAACGGCCCGTTACAGTCCACTGCTGGACTATGAGCCTCGTCCACTTAAGTGGAGGGTTTTGCCATAATCTCCACGCTTGGCAGGCGGGTTGGAGATCGCAGATTAAAAGGTAACTGTATCAGAGAGCGCTGCTGCCCGTTCCCTGTTCAATGTGTAGTCCCTAAGTCGCCTCTTACGACACCCACGGGAAGAGTAGGGGATGGTGACAAATGTATTCTACTCTGCCGTCACCACACCTTGTCTACCGTACCAAAAGTACCTGGTGTTTTTACGTTCCGTTGTGCAAGTCACCTGCGAACATCTCGAATATAAATAGGGCATTAGGAGAGTCGCGCGATATTAAAATATTTTCGACGCGAGATTTAATGGCCGGGCGAAAGGCCGTCGTATAAATCCTGGTTGCTTTATACAAGGTCCTGTTATACAAGGTTATATAGGAACATATTTTATTTTTTAATCCTGTTTCGGTTGAAAAATACTTGTTCTAGATTTCTAGTATTACATTACAAATGCAAAAGTAACTCTATCTCCACGCTTTGGCTGGTTTACACTTCGGTTTGTACCACTAAACCCAACATAGGAACAAAGTAAAAAAAATAGAAGCCTGGTCTATTTTGACAGCAACATTGAAAAAAAGAAAGAAAGAATGAAAGAAAAAAAGAAGAAAGAAAGAAACATTTATAATTTTTACGCCTCAACACAAACAAAGAATGCATAAGGTATAATGGTAATCATTAGTGCTACTGGAATGTGCCGCGACGTCAAAATAAAAGGACCGCACTCAGCTTATGCCGGGATCGTGAAGACCGCAACGCTGGTATTCTGTGGCCCCTTATGGTGGATGTAGAAGGCGATAAAATCAATAATAAAATATACACATGTATATATATATATATATACTTACATAGCAGATACATTGCTACTTTCGACAGCTTCTTACTACCGAGTTTAGTTGACGGATTAAGCTAACTCGCCATTATACGTGTTGCTAACCAAGGATGGACATTGGTTACAGGAAAATGTCTTATTCCTACTGAGTAACACAACATCTCACCGTAGGCGTTGGAGTAGACGGGTTCTCGAATGGAGACCACGTCTCGGAAAACGTAGTGTGGGACGCCCCCCTGCCAGGTGGACTGATGACCTGAGGAAGGTCGCTGGTGGTGGCTGGATGAGGAAAGCGGGTGATCGTGCGCTTTGGCGTGCCCTTGGGGAGGCCTACGTCCAGCAGTGGATTGCAATAGGCTGATTGATTGATTGAACACCTCACCGTATTAAGATTGCTAAAACAACAGCCCCATCTATCGAAACGATAAGTTAATTTCCTTCCGCGTTCAGAGATGGCGTTGTTAGTACTATAAGGAAAAACTATATACAAGGTGTAGCCGCAAGCGCACAGCTAGTCATGAGTATATGAAAGTCTCTCTACCTACATGCATTCAATCATTTTAGTGCATACATTTTGATGGAATATGGCACATAGGGAAAGACGTGGCTGCGTTGCGCCTGCAGAAGTTGCTGACTCATACATCAGTGTTTTCGTAGTAAAAATGAACGAAAAATATGATCGTAATTTTTTTTCTGTTTTTCTGAAGTTCCTTTTACACGTTGGGTACTTAAAATGCCTGTTTTGTATGTTTTTAAGCAAAAAAAAAGCAATTTATATTTAAGCCTCTGAAGATTTCATATCCGTTATAAATCTTGGCTGTATCATAATGCGTGAGTTTTTATTGGGGCGAGAACGGCATTCATTAGCGTGCGATTTATCGCCCCGAGGTCCGTCCCGCCTATTTGGTTGATGGTGGCCCCCACAGAGCCGGCGGAAGGCCAAAAAAATAATTTGAATACTTCAAAAGTTCTGGAAAAATTGTTGTTCAGTTTCATAGGCTGACACGTAATTTTGCTGACACGTTGTATATTGTTTTATTTTGGATTGAAAGAAGCGTATTTTTTTTATTTATTTATTTCAGCTACAACGGCGGAGCCAATTACGGTAACTGTATGTCAATATCATTGTCAATATTAATTGGCTATTTTTATGAATGCTATTTTTTTTTATATTTTTATTTTTTTATTTTGGTGCGCACCGTCAAGGAGTAAAAGTTTTCCCTTCGTGGTTTAATGCTAAATGTTTAGCATTTTAGCGGCGGACTTTCCCTTTGATTTTAGAATAAAATAAATATTGACTAAGTGTTTTTATTTTAGACACAGATGTTATTTGAAACATATTATATTTTTTGGTAATTATCATGTTTTCTATCAACAGAGGTTCAGAGTTTTAATTTCCAGAATCTAACATCATACTCGTAACAAATAAAAAACTTTAATACATTTTTAGCGCCATACTATACTTATGTCAAAAGGGGCGTTTAATATTTTAACTGAGTTCGTCAAAGAAATATAATCTTTCCCATATATAATCCCATTATGAATATGAGATGACCCTTACTTGATATATTCGATAAATCGCATTTTCTTTCGTTCGTTAGCTCCGTGAATTTGTTGACATATTTATTAGGTGAAAGAAAATTTAAAAAAGGAAAATTCTTGCACATGTTTTTGGTTACATTTTCCAGAGTGTTTTTTTTTTCGTTTAATGTTTTGATTAAATAGAAAGTAATAATCATAATCATTTATTCCTTAAACAAATTAAATTATAATGGAAAATAATAATAATATAAATACATGCATTTACAACGATCGATTTACAATAATTAACTCTACTGAAACATAACCAAAAATTTTTTTAAATGTCAGAATAATAAGAATTTAATAAAGTTATATCGATATAAGTTCAGTAAGTACCTTAGTGACTCAAGAAAACCGCACTGATAAGCCCACTCTCTACAAGGCCTCAGTGTGGGTTGGATGACTTCACACACTTTTTAATTACTTTACAAGAATTGCAAGTAATTTCACGATGTTCTCATTCACCGGATACATAAATTTGAAATTCAAAAACACATTACTGCGTGGTAGGATTTGAACCAGCGTGCAGCGGCGGCGGCGTCTCTTAAAAGAAGAGCAGAGGCCCTGGTCGCTACACTCAGAGTAAGCACGTAATAACCGGCCAAGCATGTGTCGGGCCACGCAAAGTGTAGGGTTCCGTAGTTGTCCAATACTACTTCACTACCTGTTTAAGACAGTTAACATTCATCAAAATATTTTTCTATGATATTTGTAGCTCCAAATTCCTACTTGTACAAGTACATTTTATAAGTTGGTTTATTATTTGATAACCTGTAAAGCCTACTTGCTGTTGATACTTTTCCTTTTAAATTCACCATATTATACACTAATACCGTGGATTTTTTCACATTTCCAAATACAACGGTTTTGCTGAAAGGGGGGGGGGGGGGGGGACACTTGACTTTAACAAAAATATGCACTTTAAAACGAAATATTTCTGAAACGCACACTAGTATTAGTATTGCAGGTAGTCGTGAATAAAAAAATAAACACCACTTCACATGTTCCAAAGGAACCCTTTCTTCAGACAGACAGACGGACGGACATGGCGAAACTATATAAGGGTTCCTTTTTGACTACGGAACCCTAAAATTCAACAGTTCAAAACAACTCATCCTTCACCACACTAAGTAATTCAAAATTGTACAGCAGATGCGTTGTCCACACTAAGAATCGCAGATAATACATCTTATGCGTCAGTTATATCACTAGCTATCCGTCTACGCTGAGCCCGGGCTTCTTGGTACAAATTCTTGTCCATTTCTTTTACTTTTTACGGTAAAATTCCTGGAATGCTCCTGTATTTGAAGTTAGAGAGCGTTCGTAGTTGCAAGACGGAACGTCTCTAAAGTAGCCAATAGCCAGTCCACTTAGTACCTATACCTATATAAGTATCTACATACTTTAAACTTGTATTTGGTTCCTTGGCGGCACTAGTAGTAAAGAATGTTTTGTATTGTTTGAACGGTATTTAAAAAAGGAAAACAGGGCATAGTTTTTGCAAAACCGGAACCTGTCGAGCCTTTCCATTATTGATTAATATTTAAAGGAATCATGGTAATAAGATAATGAATCAGATTTAAGCTGATTACATTAGTTCGAGTTGACTTCACATTCTACGAATTTCTTCAAACATTAATTACGAATTTCTGTAAACATTAATTTTTTCACAAGTATGTAGTCCTCACAATGTTTTTCTTCGTAAAAGCGTCGAATAAACATATACAATGAATTCTAAATTAACAGTCGGTAAAGCATACTATAAATTAGGAAAATAATGAATAAGCCTATGTTAAAAACAAATCCAATGATAAAAAATAAACCCGCATTGAAGAATTGGCAATCGCCGCATGAAAAATTGTTATGATCGCTTTTTGCTCTTTTGTTCCAGTCAAACCTGTGGGCGTGACGTCACAAATTATTGCGCCAATAATTCCCGTGTTCGAAATTCGAATCGTGTATTTGTAGGTATAATAATAATAATAACCTGTGAACGTTTAAATCTGATTTATAAACCGATTTAAAATTAACACGTCGGTTTGAGAGATACGTCAAAAATGTTGACCGGAGTTTTTGGGTCGGTTTGAGTTAAATTGCATTGGAAATGTAAAATGTAATGCTATTTGTAATATTTCTACAGTGGCGTTAAAATCAAATGACTGTGTTTTCAAAAATATTGGATGTATCATGTACTTAGTAGATTCAATCCTATTATTTTTAGTTGCTTGCTCGACTTGCTTTCTTGAGAGGTATTAAAGCTGAAAAAAATATTATCGAATAAGTACTATGTCCTTGGAAATAAAAACTTTTCTTGTCAATATTGTTTTAGATTTTAAAAAGTATATAAAGAAGATTTGCTGGCATACTAATATTTTTCTTGCTAAAGTTAATAAGAATCCATTTTATGAAAAACAAGAAAGCTACGATTAGTTTACTGCCTCTATTATTACTTTTGTAGCCTGTCCAATCTATTACCATTCAAATACAATTTAAAAAAATATCCTCAACCTGCCAGCATCGAAACAAAAATAAAAATACCGCGTAAACATAACACTTTTCAATTCAAAAGAGCCTTCGAATCCAGTAAGAAACCGGCGAAATTACCCACTCAATTTTGCCAGCCAATAGAGTTTGGTAACGAATAAACTTGGGCAAATCGGCACCTACTTACCGACCCACTCGCGGAGTTCAATATGCAATAAAGTAGTAGCTGAATGAGGTGCGCAACTAGTCACATACAGCGGGAGGACACATTTGCAAACCGTTTGTGCCATAGACTTGTTAATGTAGACGCGCTTACTTTACAAAAAAAATGACTGAAGTTGACAAAAGAAAGCAAAGACAAAATTTTGTATGTTCACCATACAAAAGGGCAGAATTTTGGTTAAAAAATAATTAAATTAGGTGTCTGTAGCAACAATCTACGAGTATGTTACTTTTTTCTATGTTTGTCAATTAAATATAATTTTATTTTAAATTCGAAATTCCAATAGTAACCACAAAACGCTCATTTGATCATAATCAAATCAAACATAGAGAAGTCATTTCTAATTTGTATTATTTCTTTAACGTCAAAGACTAACATTTCAGCTCTTTTTGATACATGAAACGGTCATGCATTGAACACAGTAAAATATACCTAACTATTTTTTTTACATACGTCTATGCCAGAAGCTGTCTGTGGCAATGAGGAACCCGTGGCACATAAAAACGTTGGTTTTATACGTTCCGTGTGTGTGTGAGTTGCGCACGCGAGCCCGCATCAATGAGTTTCAGTGCAAATTACATCACAACTTAAGGGAAATAGATAAGTAAAGAAGTTACTTAGTTGAGTGCACAAAGAAATGGACTGTTAATAAAATCATGTTAAAATACATTGGTACGAAGAAAATAGTTTGTATTTACGAGTAGGTACTGTAAAAACATACTATTCTCATTTAGTAATGCTTGACTTTAAAAAACAAAGAACTATTACTATAAAACCTTAGTAACGGCAATTGATTCAACATAATGAGGTGAAAAAGATAATTTCGTGTTTTTATTCCAATTTGCGCCGCTTTGGCATGCCCTTGGGGAGGCCTACGTCCAGCAGTGGACTGCAAGTCTGCAATAGGCTGATTGATTGATTAATTGAAACTGATGTGATTAATAAGGTGTTTGAAAAATAAAATTTAAAACTATCACCATTTTTTAATATAAATTGCGAGAGAAACTCGCTATACCAGCTTTTCATCGGATTTAAAATAAAAAAAAAATATCAAAACTGAAATTAGCCTTATTTCTTAAAGGAATCTTCCAGAGCCACAAAACAAAACATTAATTACCATTATACTTTAAACATCAAGTGACTATAATCTAAGTAAATTACGAGTACTTAGCAAAATCTTCGGGAGACAATTACGAGTATCTCCGAACAATGTACGTACTCTACAAACTCCGCGGATGCGGAACTAAGACGGAACTTACTCTCAGCCGATCGTTAGCGAGTTGACGGTGAGAAAGTTTGGTACCGCATTAGCGATAATTAGATCGTGAGGTAGAAAACGCTTTTTATTTGATGAACCGTTTTCCTAATTTGTTGTTTAACCGACTTCTAGAAAAAAAGAGGATGCGATAGAGAGAAGGCTGATTTTAGGTCGTCGTCCAAGTCCTTTGACGCCCACTGAAAGCCAGAGATGTGATCTTTTTTTTTTTCATTTTTTTATTCTTTTATTTATCTTTTATTTTTGTTGATTTTTCTTTTTTTATGGAGATTATAATCTTTTTTTTTTCACTTTTAATTAGCTAAAATTATTGATAATTAGCTCAATTTGTAACGACAATTTATTTGTCTTTATTATAGTTTGTCTGACTAAAAGCAGAATTGCTTCTGTTAACTTTACCTGTTTAAAATGGCTACGTAGTGCTACGAAACGCTACGGCGTAGCCAAGTGCTACACATATTCGTAGTCATATCTCTTTAGATTTGGAAATATTCTAAAAGCAATTTTATTAATTCAATCTCTACTTGTTAAAACGGTTAACTATCGCAATATCATTTCAAAACGTCATAATAATATTGTGTTTATTACAAGTCAACATTTACACGTGAAATTAATTTCAATGCAATGATGAAAACTGTGTTGAGATATTCTTAATATTATGATAGGAATTTGGGCATTAATTACATTGATTGTGTTTTGGAGCCCATGTACAGTAGATAGCAAATGCAGCTAAATCCTCGCATGACGATAACCTAGCGCCTTTACTGCTACGGCATAAAGTGTAAGCTCAAATCACCTACACACTACAGCGTATATGTTTATACGCATTGCAAATTAATGCTAGGCAATCCTGAGATATAGGGTCTTATACGCCAAAACAAAGGACGAAAATGAATCCTATTATTCATTATCAACAGCTAATTTACGTCTCTATTAAGGGGGCTTGAGCCTACCCTGAATTAAGGAGTTCAGGCTTTAGTTGACCACGCTAGCCCAGTGCGAGTTGGTCACCTTCACACACAACCTTTGAATTTCTTCGCAGAAGGGTGCAGCATACCTCACGATCTTTTCCGTAAAAGCGTCAAATAAACGTACATAATATGAATTCTAAATTCAAAATAACACATTGGTTTGTAGTGGGTGTCAAACCCGTCTCTCGCGGACGTAAGACAGCGGCCCCAGCCACTGCACCACAGACGCTTGCATCCTAATATTGTTTATCCATTATTATTTAAATTCTAATAACATTTGACTCATCCATCCTATGAACCTGATAGCCCTCGACACTTGACTCTGAGGGTCAAATTTGGAAACTATTGTAATTATATTGGGAACTCAGTTATCAGGAATCATTGTTGTGAAAACCAGACGTATTAAAACTTTTCCACTTTAGCAGGGAACTAAATTTGCATAGTAATATTTACTCAGGCCTCTCGCGATCTGAAGTTATGATAAAGGGTAAGTAGGTGAAATGGAAATAAATATTGATATTTAGGTATTACTACGCCATCGAATTTCATGAACGTTATTTTTATTATAGTTATTTTTAAGTACTATGTAAAAAAATATCCTCAGCTATAAAAAAAGCGATGCATGTTAACCCTAGAACTAAAAGATATCCTTATAGGTTAGTACCAGGATTCTAAAACTGCACTCTGCCAGAAAAGCTCTTATTGTATGTGTGTTCGTGTAAATAATAATATTCCAGAGAGATTTAAAGAAGGTCCAACCAATGGCATGATCAAAAAATTAAGACAGTGCCTTATAAATCTTTGTCTACATAGTGTGCATAAATTCCTTGACCGAAATACTTAGACCATATTGATTAATTTACTTTACTTGAACATGCTAATATATGTTAGCGGAAAAGAGGACTTGTATACGTTATAAGACCATGTACGCCTATTCTATGCAAATAAACAATTTTGAATTTTTGAATTTAGAACGCGACGTCACTTCGCTTTTACTTTCGTATGGTCCCATAAAAACACGCGGAGTGAGTGAGCGCAAAAATTATCAAATTGTTAAGTTAGTAAAGAGTTACTAAAGTTAACATAGGTAGGTAGTAGAAAATCATTCGTTTCGCACTGATAAATTACGTTACGTTTTAAAAACATTACATACATTTTTTACTTAAACATGATTGCTTTTTCATACACGTGAAATAATTTATAGTAATTAAACATTTTAATTTTCTACTAGAGCGGTCCGCCCGCGGCTACGCTCGCGTATGTAAGATTTTCTCATGGGAATAAGATTTTTCCCTGTAAAAAGATTCTTATATGTTAATCCAGGTTACAATTACAAATTATGTTCATTCAAAATTCGTAATTTTTAATTCATTTGCCCCGAAAAAACAACCAAAATATATTATTGTTTGAATACTTAGCTACGTTTTTAAATCGAAGCTGGCAACACGGCGTATGAAAGTTTGCATTTATGCAGCTCGGTCTGAAAGCAACGAGGCTTTGCAACTGATAAAGCCTCATTACGTTTCAGATTCAAGTCGGCTTCGCAGCGGTTTTTAAGTAGGCGTGCGAGATAGAGAAGGCTTTGTAAGTTCATTGTCAGAGGTTGATTTTAACATGATTTTACAGGTCGTCTAATGTAACTTGTTAGTGAATAACTAATATATATTCATGTCTTCTTGACCACATTCATAACTTCCTGTCGGTTTGAACACGTGGCATTGTATTTCATAAACAAAACAGACATAGATAACAACAGACACAACACATTACACAAAACACAGTACACAGACAACAGACACACACAAAAAAAGACCACGGCAACAAAGCACAACAAAAAACAATTTAATAGACACAACAATCAGAAACAGAACAACAAACAAATGAAAAACACACACACAGAAAGATTAACAGAACATTGCCACAACATTGACACCAGACTGTTTAACAGATAATAAAACAAAAATAGTTTGTCACCCTATCAGACAGTTAAAACATAATTTCAGAAATCGTTAACTTATAGCACCAAAATACCCTAAAGGAGGATGTAGGATAACAATAACTAATAACTATGCATGTGAAAATTTCTAAAATAGTGGAAGCTATTCGAGCTACGCGGTGGAAGGTGAATATACAGTTTTGATATATGTTATTATTGGGTACACCCCTTCTTTGTACATATATTTTGTAATATTGCAACCCGAAGTACCTGGATACTCGTACTTACATTTCAAGTTGAATACCTATCATAAATTCATAATATTGCACCAAAATTATTAAAGTAAGTAGAACAAGTGATCTATCTGCTTGTTTGTTTGGTTGCAATTTTGTAATCAAATAAACATCGTTGAAAAATTAGTGACTTGAATGAATCACACGTAGGTATTTGTACAAGTATTTTTGAAATAGCAGTTATTAACAGTGAAAATTATTTGCACTGTTCGTTGTTTGTTTGTTGTTGTTAAGCCTGTTTTTTATTTAATTAGTTATTTTATTTACAACACCTATCTGCATTGCATCGTATTATAGTCCGCTGTGGTTCTAATTGTCCTGAACCCGATAGCATAGCAAAATTGTAGTTTTATATTCGGTTTTTATGGTATAAAATTAATGTTTCTACCATAACTCTTATTTCTTCATCATCATTATCACTTAAAAAATAACAATTCCTTCATCATTGACATTCAAATGCAGCCTCTCTGGCCGAGTGGTCGAGATTTCGACGCCCATTACGGAGGTTCCGGGTTCGATTCCCGGTGGGGACACTGTCAAGCAAAAATCTCTTTGTGAGTCTTTCCCCAGTTTGTTTAGGACATTGCAGGTTGTATCACCTGATTGTCGCAAAAGAAAGATGACTCCGTGCTTCGGAAGGCATGTTAAGCCGTTGCCCCGGCTACTATCTAGTCGTTACACGAGCCACGTCAGTGGCCTTTGGCAGCTCTATAATACTGTCACTAGGGTTTGTGAGGTCGGTTGTCGACCTTATAACACACACGATGAAGATAAATAATAATATTAAGAAAATGACCTATCATCCTATGCTCAATCTTAAATCCTAAATGTCACCTTTATATCTGCGAATACACCTGACTCCATACAAAGTGTTACATGTAAAGAATTCTACTAATCCGTTTCCACACATCTCGCTTGTCACACTCTAGCCGGCTGCGTTTTGAAACGAACGCTTAATGGGACGCGTTTCTGAACGATTGATTAAGAATTGCGTGCTTTAAGATATTTATACCACGTTTTACTAAGTCTGTGGGATTGGTATTACATATACAGGGTGTAATAATAGTTAAGTGTGCAAAGGTGATTATTTCGTAACTATTACAGATAACAAGAAACTATATCGAAAGTACGTTATCTAATGAGTAAAATGACATAATTGATTCAATCAAACTAAACCAATCACTAATTTTAATTTGACTTACTATTTAATTTTTTAATGATTACGCCCAACAATGCTCCACTTTTGAAATATAAAACGAGAAATATCCAAAACATTAAACACTCTCACACTTTTTTTTATAGGATGAGATGGCATATTTTTTTCTTAATGTAATTATTGAAGAAAACTTTTTTCGAGGAGTATTTATTTGTCTATTAAAGGAAATTAAGTGAAGTTTATTTCATATTAATTAAAAAGATCAATAAAAAATATTTACGTATTACACTTAAAAAATATACGTGAGATAGAGTGAATATCTCTTATAAATTTATATTTCGCTTTGTATTATACTAAAATTTTATCTCTCAATATGCCTATTGAGCATATTTTGAGTTCGTAATCGCATTGATATGAAAATTTTGCCGTCTAGACACGTAGCGTAGGCATTGTATATGCAATCCCTTTTGAATCAAATAAGCGATCGCTCTTGCAAATATTTTGGTCTGTTAAACACACCTGAAAATGCCTATAAAATGACGTCTATTGTTAGCGTCTTGACTTACTGGTCTACTAGTCGCTAGCGACTTGTAAGTGTAATATGACAATATTTTCAGTTAATCATACTTTAAATCTAAGTTACAAAGTGTTTATACAATTGTAAAAAAAGTTTGCTAAATATTATTAACAAAAGACACATCAGTTATCGTGCGGAAACGAAATATAATAGATAAAAATATTAGAACATGCAAATAATGACGCCAATAATATTAAAATAAACTAAATTAACAATAGAAAATATTGCACAAGATTGATATATAACAAACAACAACACAAATAACATTAGAGAGAGAGAGATAAAGAGATAAAGATAAATACATAGATTTATTATTGTTAGGGATTACGTCTGTTAACGAAATATCTAATAAATTACGAGTAAGTAGCAAAAAATGAAAAATTTTGTTGATCTTGGACAGGACTCGAACCTGCATCTCCTTGGCTATCCGGGCCAGAAACAGGCGCATTACCAATAATTTTTCATTTTCTGCTTTATAAATTATTTTTAACACAAATAACGATAACAACAATAGTGATAGATTATTCTATCAGATCATCATGGTTTATTAAATATTAATTCCCAAAATTTTGCATTTCACAACGTACGTTTCCCGAAAACGTAGCCCATTTTGGAGCTAGCTAGAAATAATGAGTGGAGTCCAAAGTCGGAGCGCTTTTTGCGTCACACCGCTTTATACCACTTTATCTCAGTCTGGCTGGCCTGCTCCACCCAATTCCAGGTCCTATTTAGCCTTTATGAGTGTCTGTTGCCGTAGAATAAGTAACAGTACAGGTACAGAAGGGTCACTCCCATAAATATGACCAGTTGACCACTCGTATTTTCAAATCCTAATTTTATTTAACCAGATATCTAAATAAGCAAAAAAATAGCTTTTTTCAACCTGTTATTTTGCAAACCTTTTTTCCTATCTGACCTCATCACTAGTATTATACCAAACTATTATATTTACCAAAGTGGCGAGCGTGGACTTGCGGGGCAGCAGAGCGCTCAGACACCTAATTTTAATGATACAAAGGACTTGAGGACTGTCATTGGTTAATATGGGTATTGGTCATTCATGGCCTGAAGGAGTAATAACAAATGATTTCAAGTGGTCAATATAAATAAAACTGTCAGTTATTATTAAAATTGCGCTAATAATTTAAAAATAAAGCCATAATTCTAATTGATATACGTCTAATAAAACAGATTCAGATCTGATTATAAAGTGTGTAAATGTCAATAAAAAATATTTGTTTTGTATTGTATAAAAAGGCTCAAGGACACCCAAAAGGCAATGGAAAGGGCTATGCTCGGTGTTTCTCTGCGAGATCGAATTAGAAATGATGAGATTCGCAGGCAAACCAAAGTTGCTGACACAGCCCGAAGAATTGCGAAACTTAAGTGGCAGTGGGCGGGGCACATTGCACGGAGAACCGACGGACGCTTCGGCAGAAAAGTTCTCGAATGGCGACCACGCACCGGAAGACGCAGCGTGGGTAGGCCTCCCCCACAAGGTGGACCGACGATCCGGTGAAGGTCGCGGGAAGCCGCTGGATGCGTGCAGCGCAGGACCGGTCGTTGTGGAGATCCTTGGGGGAGGCCTTTGTTCAGCAGTGGACGTCTACAAACTAAGATGATGATGATGATTGTATTGTATTGTATTCAAGAATACTGTGAGCTACTTACGAATATAAACCTCGGCGGTATCGCTTAGTTGTAGGTATAATTGTATAATAAAGTAAACCAGGTTCTATTTGGCTTTTATGAACGTTCTGTGCGACCGTCGCGTTTCGCTCTGTTATAATTGCAATGTGTTCTCCGAAAGGCTATGTCAAAAACCCATTTTCATTTAGGAGTTTTCATGTGTATGTGTGGGTAGTATTGTTGTTGAAGCGGTTTGAAACCTAGCTAGTTAATAGCTGCAGCAACACGTTTGGTTTTTGTTTGGATTTTTTTTTCTTTTGAACGGACTTAATTGATATTTCTAACAAAATAGTAATATAGCGGCGCGTTTGGTTTAAAATTCTGGTTTTAACTTTGATCGTAATATCTAGGTGTGATTTTCCCCAGTTTGGTTCGGACATTGCTGGCTGATGTTTTTTTGTTTTTTTATTGCAGGTGATCCTGATCGTCGGAAAATAAAGATGATTCCATGCTTCGGAAGGCACGGGAAGCTTTTGGTAGCAGCCGTTATCTAGTCGTTACGTGAGCCATGTCATTGGCTTTTGGCGGCTCTATAACACTGACATAAGGGTTGTCGAACTTATAACCCACATCATGCAGAATAAGACTTTAAATGTGCATCCTTCGGTAGCCGAGTGGATAAGCAATTGACTCTCATCACGGAGAATCCGGGTTTGAATCCTGTCGGAAAAACTGTCAAAAAGTGTTTTTATGAAACTCTCTCCAGTTTGGCAATGCAATGTCTTAGGACAGCTTGCAATGTCCTAAGCCCTGGGCCACCATGGCCAACTATTGCCTGAACGCCTTATTTCAGGGTAGGCTTGAGCCTTTAGATATGAGCTGTTTGTTGACGATAAAAACATTTTATTATCTTAAATAATTCCTCAAGATAATCTTAAACTACACAGTTTATCATGTAAATAGGCTTGAAACCTCTTTCCTTAAGGCTTCCTCAGACTAATGGCTGAATTATGGCAAGTATAAAGTTTGCAGCGAATACATAATGGGGTGAGGCTTTAACATTAATAGAGCCTTTGCGACAATGGGGTGCCCTCTCCATGCATGTGTAATGGCGTGTAGAGATGGGCCGGGCTGAGCTAATAGACTTGAAAATGTTCAGTGTATATAAAAGAAATAGTTGGTTGTTGGGAGAAATGGTGGATAGGGGGGTAGGAATGGTAGACATCTTTAAAAAAAAAAGAAGATGTTGATTATGAAGCTGGTGTGCCGTGCCTTCTAAAGGATGGAAAACTATTTAGTTTATCTTATAGTAATAGTCATCTACGATCTGGCCACACGGAAGGAGCCGTAATTATTCATAAAAAGAATGTTGCTGAGGAGAGATTTTTTTTAATTTTTTTAAAATAAATAAATAATAAACGGTGTATTGTTTCAGCATTTACCCAATACCGTTGTGTGTTGACTAATTTATTAAATTACCTTTATACAAGTATAAGGTTAGTTATTTGTAATTAATTTTACCTCATCTCTACATACTTGTATAGGTAATGGTACACAGGTAATACAAGTACGGGTTTATATAGAAAACGTCTCTGTCTGTACACAGCAGGTGAATTAATTATTTTAAGTGGTTCTTGCTACTGCAAGTGTACTCACTAGTATATTCATTTGTCTCTTTATGTACCACTGTCATATTCCTACAGATAATGGAAATAGGAGCTATCATTATTATAAGCATTATGAACATCGTGTCGATTTATTTGTGTACCCTGAAAATCGAATTACTACTGAATGTTACATTACGTCCCCACTAAGGGGCTCAAGCAAGCCTACTCTTAGGTTTGGTTGATCAAGCCTTAGTTAACTACACTGGCCTAGTGCGGGTTGGTAGATTTCACACCCAACCTTTGAATTTCTTTGCAGGAGAGTGCAGGTTTCAACACGATGTTTTCTTTTACCATAAAAATGTTTAATAAAATATTTTGTCATAATATCATAATACAAAACGGTTGCACGGTGAACTCTTTTTTTAAATATGCATTATAAATTTTAATGTATGTTACTTTCGATCAACAATTACAACTAGATATTGGGTCGTAGCCAATGATATTATATACATACAAGAGGTAGATACGCCACCAACGCACCAAACGCGTGCCGTGAATTGGTCCTAATTGTGACCATTGCAGTCAGTCGAGCTGTGACCGCTGTCTCTTTCACTCTTACGCTTTGCCCATTTCCTATCGCACTTATAGCGTGTCGGTGTCGCGGAACGATTTATGTTGTGCGTGCAGTATGAACGTGACGTATCTTTCTTAAAATATCATTGGTCGTAGCAAAAAAACCGTCTCGGTAAATAACGCCTCACTTGCGGCGTGAGGTCTGATTTTGAATTAGTTCGGTTAAACAAAAGAAAACGAATGGTCGTAGGTAAGAGATTACATTTTATTACATGGTATTAGACTTGTTATTAGGTTGAACTTAAAACTGATTTAAAACGTTTATCTTGGTTGGTTAATAAACAAATGTAGCTGTATAAGTATGTAACGAGGCATTTTATTTTAGTATTTTCTAAATAATTTCTTCACATATTTCAAAGAAAATAACTTTGTAAGACTGTTTTCAGACTAGAATATTGCGGGCTAGACTAGAATATCTGGTAATTCAGATTGTCAAACCTTTTGGTACCAGCTATCTTCTTACGTTCTTACATGAGTCCTGTTCAAGGCCTCTGGCTACTTACCAACTCTGACACTACGGTTTAAAAGGTTGGTTGTTGACCTTATAAACCACGTCGAAAGAAAAACCGCATGTTTTAAACTGTAAGGTTGTAACGAAGCATTCGTCCTCTTTCCTGTTTTATGACTAGCAACCTTTCTTGCTGGCAGTTTTATCTTCCATTTTAAATTCATTGTCAAATTTAGATTTTTTACGTTTCGATTTTGTCTTTATTCTGCTAAATTCTTTACTTCATGTCCTGATCTCCGACAGTAAACTCCTAAAGCTTATCATATATAAATACTTAAATACCTTTTTCTTCGGACTGTGCCCTGGTTATTGCCACACTTTACTTACTCTTTACTTTTTCTATTATTCTACAACACTCTTCGTGTGGTGTTGCAGCTTGTGGCGGCTGCCGGGCCACTAGTATTTATTGACGCAGACAGCTTTTAGCTTTGACTGTGTATGCGACCCGTTATCTAGTTATAATTGTTGATCGAAGTACGAGTATGTTACAATAAAAAAATCCATACTAATTAAACACTTTTAAACTCATTTCAATACAGACCACTTCTAAATGATTTTTCGTACTATCTCTTGATTTTCTGCTCTGTGGTCTACTCGGACAAAGTCATGCATATTCACATAAATGCACATTGCTTCAACATTATGTGTAAATCTTTGTGGAGAGAGTAAATAAGCTTATGAACCCGGAAAACTTACTGAAACTCATACCTATTTTTCTAAGAATTAAAAGTGACTAAAGTTTAACGTATGTATTGAGTTTAAGTTTCCTAGATTTCAAATGATTGATGGTAATTATATTACCCAGAAATTACTGCATGCTACTTGACTTTAGCTGAACATGTTTGCGCTGAATAAGTTTTAGTAACATCTGTAACCCACCATGTTTAATGCAAATAAAGACTATTCTATTCTATTCTATTCTATTATTGATATCAATCAATCAATCAGCCTATTGCAGTCCACTGCAGGACGATTCTTATTATTTTGATTATTGATATATTTACAGTGTATTTTTCTTTTTAGATAAAATGATACGTTTTTGTTTCTGTCTGTTTTCGGTAATTTATTTAAAATACAAAGCCCGCACGCAGAGGAAATGCCTTAGCCCGTGTTTGCTAGAGCTGGCAATGTACAGGGTAAGTGACTCAATTATTTAAAAGGTTTCCTATGTTGGTTCTGTGAATATCACACTTGACTACACTTGTGTATGGTTATTTCTGGGCATGAGTCTAGCTTTAGTAAAAACACCGTCTGTGGTTAGTCTAACAATAGACAATAGGCCGGTTTGAATAAGCCAGTTTTCCTCTTTATTGAGTATAGGGAATAAAAAAGATTTCCATAAAAAAAATTTACGATAAATATCAAAGTATTTTTTTATTGTTTTACATTACCTTTTAATATTTACTTACCTACAATATATATATATAAAAAAAAACTTTTTTTTACTTTTTCCATTTTACTGGACCAAAAGACTTAAAGTTTAATTACCAAGTTAAAAAATCAAAACTCATGTATTTAAGAGTTAAAAGCAAATTCAATTAAATTGTCCCTTATTACTTATATTTTCTTAAATTATTACGTGTATGTCTCAGCCAGAAACTGAGCAATTTTCGTTCCAATAAGTATATTATTAAAAAATTATATTTAAATTTCGAATAAATATTTAAATCCATTTCAATTTATGGTTTCTTTTTAACATAACGAAATATTTACAAATTAAATTCATCTATTTAACCTTAATAAAAGCAATGTTTTAAAAACACCCAGTAAAATGTAAAGCCAAATCTAGTCCTATATACTCGTAATGCAGACAGAACTGTTTTCCAAGCAGCTGCGGTGGCTGTGAGGTACAAAAGTTATTTCTAGTTGTTGAGGATAGCTTTTTGGGTAGCACGTTTGAATGTTTGAGGTAAATTTCAAATTTTAATGGTTGTATTTCGGAAGGTGCTTTTTAGTGTGTACTGCTTCACTTTAGATCATCATCATCATCATCATCAATACTCTCTGCGACAGCGATCAAGTCTGGTTGGTAGATGCTGCCTTCTAAGCTGAGAGGTCAGGGTTTGGTCGTCAGTAATGAATTCAGTTGCATTTTGGGTCATGGTTTCATTTTATTTCTGTGTGTCCAAGTTTGATTTCAGTCTTTTGTCACTAATTCTAGTCCTAAATATTCTATGTAGTGACACACAATGAAGCTTTTAGTTTAATTTTACCCCTGAAGATCAATACAATACAATACAATACAAACTCTCGATAAAAAAACCAATCAATCAATCTATCGATAAATTTGAAGAAAGTAAGGTGTCTTTTCTATAGAAACAGTTTAAAATTAAGCTTGTTTCTTATTGATATTGTTGCCGTTTAACAAAAAAAGAAAAAAACTAAACTTTGAATAAAACAAAAGATCATTGTAAAATAGAATTAAAAATCTATACAAAACTCCCTAGATAAAGCTGGTCACTGTACACGGTTACCGAATGGCATAAATATTACAGTGACCCGCGAGCCAATGCTGCCCTTTGCCCTTAAAATAATGCATTCCAGTAAAAACCGAACAAAACGTTTGTTTTGGAACCACGTTAGAACTCACTTTGTGGCCCAGCGGCCGCCACGGAGCTGCTGACCACCACACGAAGAGTGTTGTAGGGGATGATAAAATAAAGCGTGGCAAATGACCAGGGCTCAGTTCGAAGGTATTTATTTATGTATTTATATATTGTTTACTATATAAAATAGTAACATGGGTAAGTTCACTGTTGGAGATCAGGACATGAAGTGAAGAATTTGGCAGAAAAAAGACAAAATCGAAACGTAAGAAATCTAAATTTGAAAATGAATTTAAAATGAAAGATAAAACTGCCAGCAAGAAAGGTTGCTTTTTTTTTTTTTTTTTTTGACGATGACCTAATGCTTGTGTCGCAAAATCGACGTATCAAGCGTAACCGGACTTTTAAAGAAAGGTTGCCAGTCATAAAACAGGAAAGAGGACGAATGCCTCGTTACAACTTTTTGTCCAGAACTATCCAAATGGTCTGGATTACTTACAAAAGGATTTGCGATGTGATCAAGCGTCATTTTTAATTCTTGATAAGCTAACGGAGTTCAGTGTCGTATTAACTTATTTTGAAAATTTAGATAGGAAAAAAACATAATAATTCATCTGACCGTGTTGTTACAAAAGTTACTTTTAATGCATTTACCAATAAATTATTTATATATATAATTTATGCAAAATTACAAAATGCATTAAAAGTAACTTTTGTAACAATACGGTCATATCGTCGTGTAATTTTCGAAGGTTTATGATCATGAAATTTCAAATCCATAGCTTATTTAAAAAATAATAATATTAATCTATTATGTACATAATACGTTTTATTTTTCTCTTTGAAATAATCCAATCCCGTTAATTTATGAGCTGCCAATGCACGTCCTAACTACATAATCAAGTTGTGTTCGAAGACAACTTGGTTAATCTTCAATTGATCAGCCTCAATACAAGTACCTATGTACAGTCAGCTAAGTGTACAGATGTTAGATGGTTTTGCCCCAGGCGATTGAAACGCAATTACGAATAATGACGTTCAATCTCAAAGACGTGGTTCCCTAAACTATGTAATAACTCGCTTAGACGTAGCTATAGGTAAACATATACACATATTGTTGAAAGCGATAAGGGAATATTAATAAAGATTATTTTGGAATTTTAATAGGGAAAAGCTTACTTTTAATTAAAATAGATGTTCAAACTAAATGTAATTAAAATTGCCAAATTCTGCAATTTTGAAATATGTCCCAATGATGCGACTTAAGGAATATTTTTATTGTTTGTGCTTTTAAAAATTCGAAAATGCGTAAGTGCAAAGGCAGGGCAGGGTTCTTGCATAATGGTTCCAGTTACCTATTTTGGAGACCCAAAACTCCGCCACGGCAATGGAGTTTTCAGACGCCATTTTTAAGATATCTCTTAGGCACCAAGGGCAAGAGAAAATGCGCCATATTTTGTGATGGGGTTCCACAATTGCTATAAAATTTGAGTCTGTTATATGAAACCTCATCTTGCAAAAAAATCTGATAGCAGCCAACATAATTGTATAGAAGTTGTTAATATTTTCTAAGTAAGTTTTGGTTTTGACTCAATCTAGTAAATCTTCCCTCTAAATCGCTTTATCCTTTGGTAATTTTAAACATACAACAGTTCTAAAAATTTGAAAACACGTAATCTACTACTCACAATAATTATTGGGTATTAAATCGGGCTCCGCGTCGTCGTGCTCGGGCACCTTCGGCGTGACGTCTTGCGTCACAAGCTGCGCGGGCGGCGGCTTGCCGTGCGGCGCGCGTCGCCTGCGCCGGAGTGACGCTGCGCATGCGCCAGCAACTAATGCGCAGATCGCGCCGAGGCCAGCGCCCATCGCGCCTAGTAGACCGCCCATGCCGATAGGGGCTTCAGAGGCTGTGGAAGAAAATGTGTTATTAGGCACTGATGTTTGTCGCATGTAGATAAACATCATCAACGTCTCATAAACATCCCCACGGAGAAGCCTTTCGGTGGGGATGTATTCTAACCAAACAAAGAGATTTTTGATTGACAGTGTCCCTACCCCTACAGTGTCCGAACCCGGAGCCTCCGTAATTGGGTAACAAGTTTTGTTTCTAGAACATAATATTATCTTTTTACAGACCTCAGCACCTCAATAGGGCTCCTACTGAGGTGCTGAGGTCTAAAAAAAGAAAATATGTTCCAGAACAAAATTTGTTAGGTTTCCCAGACTGAGCTACATTTTTATCAATCTGTTGCATAAGTGCAAGTTCTTTATTTAAATGGTACAATAACTGTGTTATTTTATCGTAGCGCACCTACCTACTTAGTAAAATAAACGAACTATTAGAAAAAAGAAATGTAGTAACATCAAAAACTAGATTTTCCTTAACGCTATTTTAGTAAGTGATCCATAAACGTTATTACTTAAGTAGTTTCTATTTATATTGACTTTTGAACTTAGGCAAATGACGATGCTCATACATTACCTAAAACCTACGTTAAATATTCATTCAACTAAAAGCGTTCTACACAAGGTTCGTAAAAGAATTATCTAGAATTCTAAACTGTTTTCAACATTTTACTTAACATCTACATTATTGAGTAACCTATCCAAGGCTTCAAAATAAAATAACCTTGTAGGCTGAGTAATAAATAGATTAAGTACTTCTATTATTGAAGTAAATTTTTAGAACTTTAATCCCAAAATATTATATTAATCTATTAATCTTACAGCAAAGCAATATTGTATTACTTTAAAAACTATAATATTATGTTTTATTACAAACAGTGTTACAAATAAAAACAAAAAATAAATTCATAAGACAACGAACTGGTCATCACCATCATAGTGTGGGTTGTAAGGTCGACAACCGACCTCACAAACCCTGGTGTCAGTGTTATAGAGCCGCCAAAGGCCACTGACTTGGGTCATGTGACGACTAGATAGTAGCCCAACGGCTTAACGTGCCTTCCGAAGCACGTAATCATCTTTCTTTTCGGACGATCAGGTGATTCAGTCTGCAATGTCCTAACCAAACTGGGGAAAGATTTTTGCTTGACAGTGTCCCTACTGGGAATCGAACCCGGAACCTTCGTAATTATGACAGCTTGTGATATTATTAGTTGACATTTTACAATTTGGATTTTTGTGACTTCTGATAATTTTATATTGTTCTGTTGTTATATTTTTATGAAACTTGTTTTATATTTTAGGAAATTGTGATTTTACTTTTAAATTATTTATTTTATTTTATAATAGTTGAGATTTTATTTACTGACATATTGTAGTGTTGAACTTATAATTGAAATGTTTCTTAGTTAAATTTTATTTGTATTTTTTTGTTTTTTATTGTAATTTATATTTATTGTATTTTAATTTGTTCTAATTGTGATTTATTGTATTTTTTAATTGAGATTAGTGTAATTTATTTTTAATGTAATTTAATGTTCGCACACAGTTGTACTGTTCGAGAATAAATGATATGAATGGCGTCGAAATTTCGACCACTCGGCCACAGAGGCTGCTACATGATCTATATATCTTTTAATCTTTTAAACAAATTTTCCGATCATAATATTACTTTTCGACTCAAATCAAATCAACGGCCCGTTACAGTCCACTGCTGGACTATGAGCCTCCTCCACTTAAGTGTTTGGTTTTGCCATAATCTCCACGCTTGGCAGGCGGGTCGGAGATCGCAGATTAAAAGGTTACTGTATCAGAGAGCGCTGCTGCCCGTTTCCTGTTCAATGTGTAGTCCCTAAGTCGCCTCTTACGACACACGGGAAGAGTGACAAATGTATTCTACTCTGCCGTCACCACACGGCACCGACTCGATGTGATATATCGATTACTTTACTAAAATACTTTTAATCAAGTTTGTACTAGAGTACCACATGCCTCAAGCCCTTGGGATGACATTGTCTTCGTATTAGTAATTCTATTACCAAGACCTTGGACGTAGATTTAGTTAACTAGCGACCTAAGTGATGGATGGTGTAATATACTCAACAGTATATCACTTTGTTTTGTTTACATACTACTAGTTTATTACTATAGTTATAACTAGCAGCTCTGTGAGCTGTAGACCTCGCGAATATTTACATTTCTTGTGAGTTGATCTGACCGTTTATCTTTATTATTTCTCCACATATATCCCCGACCCCTTGAAATAGTATAGTATTATTACTATTTTTCTTTTTTCGGTTGAGAAATGTGACCTGAAAAACAGCCTCAGCCTCTTGTAAGCTTACAACAGCCAACAACAACAGCAGCAACAACAGCCCTTGCTTTGCCAGCTGGCAACCCTCATAACTACGTAATTTTTTACAATTTCCAAAAACTGACTCGACAAAAATATTGATTTATTTATCGAACCTGCTCACAAAATTTCACGAGAATCGGTTGAGATACGCGACCTGGAGAACAAACAGACAGACTGGATAGACATCTTTTCTCTACAGGTTTCATTTCTCAATCGATTCTCTTGAAATACACATACACAAGCAATTTCGGAGATGCATTGCGCACGCTCGATCAATTACTTCGTTATCAGCTGTTTTGCGTCTGCTCGGCTTCCTTGCAAGCATATTCACCTTCTTCTCATGAGGGTTGTAAGGTTGACGATCTACCTCTCACGAACTGTGGTGTCGAAGTTATGAAGCCACCAAAAGTTTCTGACATGGCTCATATAACGACAAATTTTCGTGGACAATTAGCGGGACCAAGCACGGAATCAACATGACTATGGGAAAATGTTCTAAACAAACAAGCTATATGATTTCTTATTATGATTTAATATTTCAAAGAGAGTCAGAATATGCACTGAATAAAAAAAATAAATGTAATGGTTTTGCAACGATACAAGGAATTAAAAGTAAAAATATTTTTTTTTTGTTTTTTTGTTTTTTTTTTTTATTTTATGTTTTTTATTATGCCAAATAAAGAAAGGTCTCTTTTATTCCACACACATAACTATAAAGTTAGTAATACATTATTTAGAAGTAAAAAAAAATGTTATGGTGTTTCAAGTCTTTCTAAGTTGACCGTTAAACTTTTAGCATGTTTAAAAATGCAAAGTCGAATTCGATTCCCAATATAGATTGAACCGGCGAGGAAGCCATTAGCATTTTATTTAAAGAGCCGGAGGTCGTTACGTTAATAAGATAATTGAAAGAACGAACGACTTTTGAAATTAGAAAAGTTTATTTTTTAGTTGCAAAATTCAGCTTCGAGGGCAATAGAAAGTCTTGAAAATGATGCAAACGAAAAAAAAAAACATGATGATTTCAAAATTTCGATACTAATACACAACACACACATATATACATACATGATGGAGTATGACACAAACATGAATTATAATAAATATTTTTTTTTTATTTTTTTTTATTTTCTTTACAAACGGTACCAAACTAGGGGCAGGTGTCTCCCATCCCATTAAGCTTATCGTCTGTGTTAGGAGACACCGCTCTTTTTTAACCATGAAGTTTTGTGGAATATAGCATTTTGGCAAAGAAGAAAATTTTTCATTTATGTATCAGCAATCAGTGTCAGGATTTATACCTGTAATAAAGGTACAAGTCTTGTACCAAACCCTATTTTTCTGTTATTATACTGTACCAAATAAACCTTATAGGTAGACTAGATACCCAAAGATAGGTTGCACCATTGACGCTTTAGTTTTTTTTTTCATTCTAGATTTTAGATGATTCAGTTCTTTGAAAATTACAGATTTTGGTCCCGGCTATTATCTACGGGAAAGATCGATCATAATTCCTGGACATGTGGGGACATATACACACATCTGATCCCAAACTAAGCAAAGCTGGTACTATGTCAGAAGTCTTTAGATGCTCAAAACACCAATACCCTATCACTCCACCCAAGCCTTTACAACTTTTAATTACCATACAAAAAGCCATCAAACTAAGTTTCAATATTCATAGCGCTTCGCCCCATCAGTGTAATTTTGTTCCTCATTTCAACCTCGAGGCCACAAAGGGCGATGGCGGTGTTGCCACCTGTTCCAAACCCTTGATTAATTATTAAAGTTACAAATACGTTTCCATCTGGCAACCCTTTTGTTATTCACTACGTGGACGGATGCTCTCGAGTTTTGTAATGGGGGTAATTGGTAATTTTATTGTTTGGGCCAGTCTGCTTTTGAAGCACCTCTCGTAAAAATTGCTATGAATTTTCAGATAGGTGTCTAAAACAAGATGTTATTTTTTTGTACACTTAAGGTTATTTTAATAGCCAAGTAAGTAAACTTAAAAAAGAAGTATTGCGTAGGTGGACTTATCTTATGAAGTATAATTATTATCCTTTTAAATAAACATACAATCATTACTCGAATGGTAAATAAACTGTGGTGAATACATATTTTTGTCATGTTAGCCAAAATATGTCAAATGTAATGATTTGGTATTGCCAAATGCAAGATACGCATAAATAAAATAAGTCAATTACATGTAATCGTATTTCACTGTTCTACGATTAAATCTACGTGTACATTGCGTGGCGATTTAGTAACTAATCTCTCCAACATCAATACCGTTTAATATGATACGCAATGAACATCACATTCACAACCTTGCGGTTTTGTAAAACGGGTCCAAGTCCCAGTCATCTAATTTCAATATGTAAGCGCGCCACTCTACAGTGCCGCTAACGTTCGTACTTTGGGGGAGAATTTAGGCCGCGGGCACACTCAGTGAAATTAATGTGCATCATGTTTATGGGTTGAACAGTAATCTCGTGAGTGACGTGCTCGCGGCCGCAACCGCGGGACGCTAGGGACCCGTCCCTAGCGTCCCGCTGTTAGACGTATCCCGGAAATTTGCGGGACAGCTAAATGATCTTTTGAAATGTTATTGGATTTAGTGGCAATCTTACGAAATATTATCACCTCAGCTTACTAAAAAGATAGGTTAATCTTAGTTAGTATGATTTTTAAGGAAATATAAAGAATAGAATAGATTTTACTAATAATATAATATAATATAATATAAAAAAAAAAGTAAGTTTCTTTCTCTACTAAAAACATTACTTTGATTCAATTAAGTGAATTTTGCAGAGCGTTCTTTAAATGATGCCAAGATCGTAAATAATGTATATGTGAAGAAGAGGGGTCAAGGTAGCAATAAAACATATCTCTTTGCCATTTTCATTAAAAATATAAATTCAACAGAACATGTAGGTCAGCTCCATCTAAGATTAAACGTTGTGAACCGCAAGAAGACAATAGTTCCTATACTCGTAATAGTAGCATAAATTTGTGTATGTTTTTTATGAAATCTTTGAGATAATATTTCGGGTAACGGGACGATTTCATAAAGAGATATTTATATATATGTTGTAAATAATTACAAATAAACCTCAGCTAATTCTAAAAATAAACAAAACAGGACAATGTCACTAATTTATTACAAGTCCCGTAACAAAACGGGATACGTTAACACTTAGAAAACATCCCTAGCCCAAAGTTGCGAGCGCGGCCGCAACATGCAGCGACATCTAGCGAAAACTAGTGCCAAGTTTCCGCCAATCCGTGCTAATTGCGTCGGAACTTGACGAACGGGTTGCGGGAGTGTTACGTATGGTTGGAAAACGTGCGCAATAGGGACGTGAGTTATTAGCGAGACTTGGCGAAGGTTATAGATTTGTTGTCAACACTGAAATCATTAATAAAAAGATAAAAATTTCTTTATTGGAAGTAAGATTTGACAAAATAATTTTTCAATGTCAATGAACAAAAGAAAGCCATGGAAAGATCTATGCTTGGTATTTCGCTACGGGATAAAATCAATATCGTCCAGAAGTGTAGCAAGCTGAAGTGGCAATGGGCTGCCCACGTCTGTCGCAGAACTGACGAGCGTTGGAGCAGACGGGTTCTCGAATGGAGACCGCGTCTCGGGAAACGTAGTGTGGGACGCCCCCCTGCCAGGTGGACTGATGACCTGAGGAAGGTCGCTGGTGGTGGCTGGATGAGGAAAGCGGGTGATCGTGCGCTTTGGCGTGCCGTTGGGGAGGTCTACGTCCAGCAGTGGACTGCAATAGGCTGATTGATTGATTGAATGAACAAAAAAATTTGTCCCTAGTAAGCACGTTTACTACAATAGTGTACTCTCACTGTGGAGAAAAATGGCCGGAAGAAACTCCACAGGAATAGTATCTTCAGCACTTTTTTTTTTCGGATTTGTTACCTTCTGATTCGTCGACAGCCGGCCCGAACCCTGGTGTCAGTGTTATATAGCTGCCAAAGGCCGATGGCATGGCTCAGTATAGCGACTAGATAACACTCGGGACCAACAGCAAAACGTGCCAAAGCGCGGAATCGCTTTTTCTTTTCGGACAATCAGGTAATTCAACCTGCAATGTCCTAACCAAACTAGGGAAAGTCTCACAGAGAGATTTTTACTTGCCAGTGTCATCCACCGGAATTTGAACACCAAGAACATCGCAACCTCGAATACGGCCATACGGAGGCTGTGGATTTGTTACCAGCTCATATAGAATACGTCCACACCAAGGGTCTTGAGTCTACTCTGAAGGGTGATTAGTACTTAGTAGACCATGTTCTTTGAAGTCGAAGGTCAGACGTACAACCAACTAAAGCTGTAGGAGTCGTCAAAACAGAAGAAAAGGTCTAAAGAAAAGGTTTACACCTCATACTCGTAAGAATAAAGAAAATAAGCTTTTTAATAGATGTCTTGGAATTGCAAGTTTTGGAGCAGTCTAGAGTACTTCGTAGCGATATTAGCAGACGTGTACGGACTTAATTGTACTTTCATAGTATGTTATATTCATATAAAAAAAATATTTTTAAATATCTATGATTTATAATTGGGCTATAATACGAGTAAAGTAGAACATAACCATTTTCATTATCACATTGAAAAGGAACTTAGTTAAGAGAATTTGTCGTTTTAAATAATTATTAGTAGCTTGTGTGTTAAGTTTACGAAGAGAAGAAAAATAAAGTATAGTACTTTTTGTAGAACGAGTAAAGTTAAACAAAACAAAAAAAAAACATCTGAACCTAACAACAAACAAAATAATTAATAAAACTTCAAAAAAAATCAACGGCCCGTTACAGTCCACTGCTGGACTAGGAGCCTCTTCCACTTAAGTGGAGGGTTTTGCCATAATCTCCACGCTTGGCAGGCGGGTTGGAGATCGCAGATTAAAAGGTTACTGTATCAGAGAGCGCTGCTGCCCGTTCCCTGTTCAATGTGTAGTCCCTAAGTCGCCTCTTACGACACCCACGGGAAGAATAGGGGTTGGTGACAAATGTATTCTACTTTGCCGTCACCACACGGCTTATTATATTGATTCGAACTTCACTTCATGTCAATACGTAATAAGCTTAAAGACTTTCACAATAGCACTGTTTTTTTAACATCCTCGGTTTTCGCTTATTATTCTTGCAATATTCTTCTGGCTTTGCCTCTAACTTCCTCCTTAATACATCCCATAAAGGCCGGGCTCTGAGCAAGACACACACGCGCTTTACTTTTATTTTTATGCCTTCTTTACGATGATGTAATACATGCATGTACGCGGTGAGGTATAGAGGCTTGTACTGCGTTGTTGCTCAATCTTAATCTAAGTTTAATGACACCAAAAATCTGAACATCTTTCTCTAAGGAATATAAAGTTGTTTGACAAAAAAAAGTATCTTCTATACTCATTTTATCAGCAGCCGCGTGGTTTTGTACGAAGAGGCCAATTTTTGCCTACGTCCCTCATGGAAAGATGTGAAGTTTCATGAAATCTCTCGTAAAGATAAAAGGCCAAAAAGTAAGCTTAGTGTATTACAAACACAAAAAAAAAACAAAAAGCAAATCAGCTCAGTGAGTCTCATCTCAAATAATACGCTTATAAACTAATTGTTTATTTTGATAAGATTAATGATCATAAGGATCCCATTTTAGCACTGATCATACTCACTTATTATGACAAATTGAACTAATAAGTTTTATTTGTCATACATTAAATGCAGCAAATTACAGTACCATTGTAGGATCTGTATACTGTACTCTAACATAATACAATAAGGTTGCAAGTCACGCGTCCGCAAATCCGCGTTATTTGCATGTGATCCGCGCGTAGTCTAATAACGGTAGAAGGTTGTTCCCAACAACAACAGTTTTATCTGTCTTTACTCACAAATTGGCAAACAGAATGATGTCCTATTTTAGTATGGTAATGTACGTTATTACATAATAGCATCATTGGATAATTTCGTAAGTATTTTTTTCTACTAGTGCTTCTAAGGATCGCAACAGGTCGCTATTAAGCAGAGATTGGCTTTTGGTTTACGTGATATTATAAATAATCACAAGACAGCACATGACCTGTGTGAAAAAAAAGAAGCCAATACTATATTTAAATTATAAAAAAATGCTACCCGTTTACTAACATTATCGTCAGGCAGTCTGAACGTTAGAAAGCCAGAATAATTTTTTTTATCAAAGTGAATCTAGTGGATATATATTTTTTTTCACTCATAGATTCTATGTAATCGAAAAGACCTGAAAAAGTCACTATTTAATTAATAGAGGGGGGTATCCTAATTTAACTGGAAATAGTCTCACAAGGAAATTTTTGATACATCACAATACTCCACACAGGAGTGCGAATCCAGAACCTCTGTAACGGGAGCCAGCCAATCGCTCTATGGCTACGGTAGTTTTTAAAAATTGTTTAGATTCATCCAGCATTTAGTTATATTGTTTTATGATTTTCGTGGTTAGTTGTGGTTGAAAATTGGAAATTGTAGATAGATAGATAGATAAAAAGTTGATTGAAGTTGATTGTGACAATTTTAGTGTAGCATTTAGCCACACTTTTAAACAACATCTTGAGAGTGACCCGATTACGGTCGTAGTACGCGCGGCCCATACGTGGCCCACTTTGATTTGTGTCAATTTGGCCCTCATTGAAAACGTACGTCCACTGAATATCACTCGCGTTGATGACATGGATTTAGTCCTGGGGTGATTTGTATGTCTCTTCAGAAGATAGATCGGGTAGCGGACTAACTAGACCAAATGAGCTCCTTTTGATGATTGCTGTATGATATGTTAAAGAGCGTCGGTGGTCCAGTGGCTAGGGCCGCTGCCTCCCGTCCGGGAGACGCGAGTTCAATTCCCACTACGTATCAATGTGTTTTCGAATTTCGAATTCATATGTACGTTTATTCGACGCTCTTACGGTGAAGGAAAACATCGTGATGAAACCTGCACACCCCTGCCTACCCTGATTTAGAGCGATCAGGCCTTTGTCGACCACGCTGGCTCAGTGCGGGTTGGTCGACTTCACACACAACCTTTTTATTTCTTCGCAGGAGTGTGCAGGTTTCATAACGATGTTTTCCTTCACCGTAACAGCATCAAATAGACTTACATAAGAATTGGAAATTCGAAAACACGTTGATACGTGGTGGGAATCGAATTCGCGTCTCCCGGATGGAAGGCAGCGGCCCTAGCCACTAGACCACCGACGGTCTCCATATTAATAATATTATTAATAATACTTTACAATTTTTCTATTTTTAAAGATAATTGTTTTCATTGCCATTGATATTGAATATACGAAAAGAGTTAGTTTACATTCCATTAAATACCCACCCTACTTTTCTTAAGAAAAGTTCTTACAAAACCTCTACGTTTAACAAAAGCAAAAAAAGTCACTTGTTGAATCCTGCTTTTCAATCCTACAGAAAATAGAAGGTTGACAGAGCTCGCTGGTTTAAAAAAAGAAGCTTTCTCTTGAAGCATGTGTGCGGAAGAGAACAGAGGCAAAAAAACTGCAACCTTCTGCCTTGCTGCAACGACGTTTCCTTGCAGTATGACATTTAACAGACGTTTTTGCCATGTATTTTAGTTTTAACGGTGTTTGCTAGTCAACATCATCAACATCAACGGCCCGTTACAGTCCACTGCTGGACGGGCCTACTCCATTAAAAAAAAAAGATTAAAAGGTTACTGTATCAGAGAGTGCTGCTGCCCGTTCCCTGTTCAATGTGTAGTCCCTAAGTCACCTCTTACGACATCCACGGGAAAGAGTAGGGGTTGGTGACAAATGTATTCTACTTTGCCGTCACCACACGGCTAGTGAATTAATACAATTCTTCCCCACTGCTCAACTCCATAAAATTGAGCAGTAGGTATTTTAGTTTTAACGGTGTTTGCTAGTCAACATCATCAACATCAACGGCCCGTTACAGTCCACTGCTGGACGCCATTAAAAAAAAAAAGATTAAAAGGTTACTGTATCAGAGAGTGCTGCTGCCCGTTCCCTGTTCAATGTGTAGTCCCTAAGTCACCTCTTACGACATCCACGGAAAAGAGTAGGGGTTGGTGACAAATGTATTCTACTTTGCCGTCACCACACGGCTAGTGAATTAATACAATTCTTCCCCACTGCTCAACTCCATAAAATTGAGCAGTAGGTAATACCAAAGGCTCAACAGGTAATTGTAACTATTCATAGTTGAGCAGTGGGTCACACCCGCTCATCAACAAAAACTGCACAACTATCTACAATCTCAACGTTGTTGTTGATAAAGAATTCAAAGCTAATAAAGATAAAAAAATATGTTTGAATCTAATTTGTATTGCATGTTACTTTTCGGAACAAAGATATTTGGATGAAAGAAAGGTCGCAGTCTTTTTTGGTTTAAACGAAGACTTACTGGAGACCACCTGAGGAAGGTCGCTGGTAGTGGCTGGAGGAAAGCGGGTGATCGTGCGCTTTGGCGTGCCCTTGGGGAGGCCTACGTCCAGCAGTGGACTGCAATAGGCTGATTGATCAGACTCAAATCAGAAATTGACTCGATGATCGGTTTCTATCATCAACCACGTGCATTACAACACACAAAAAACGCTCTTGTTCATAAATCGTGAACTGACATTATCACATCAACACCTCTTTACGTCCCCACCGAGGGGATTGAGTCTACCCTGATTTAGAGCGATCAGGCCTTTGTCGACCACGCTGGCCCAGTGGGGGTTGGTCAACTTCACATATAACCTTTGAATTTCTTAGCTTCTTTAGGTTTCCTAGCAATGTTTTTCTTCACCGTACGAGCGTCAAATAAACGTACATAAGTACTCGAAATTCGAAAACACATTGGAATGTGGTGAGGATCGAATCCGCGTCTCCTGGACTGGACCACCGAGACGCTCTAACCTTATCTACCTGACCTTATGATTCCATTTACTTAGCTTTAGTGACTGTAAAAGTCAAGAATTCCCATTGGATAATACGATAAAAAAAACAGACACATATCTCATGTTTTTTAAATCCGCAAGAAACACCGTACAAAATGATTTTCTGCTCATCAAAGCAAATAACTTTTGTTCTACGACTTAGGGAAGTTCCGAGCTGGCTGATCAGCTGCTCGGAACGACAAACTTCGGTATATCTCGCGAAGTTTCCCTCTGATCTCCTCATTCTCCCGGATCCAGAGATTTATGTTCCAAATGACATTCGGCATGATTCCGACAGACAAGAAAAGGGGTTATTTTAGATAAAATTCAAAAATTCGTGAAAATTTTGATTGGCGACATTTTGAAAAACTTGTGACCTGGTCAAAAGTTACCCCAAATTAACATGAAAGTGCCTTTAAATATCTCTTGAAATATCAAGATCAAAATTTATATTTTTTGTATTGCTTTTTTTGTAAGACCAACCCAAATCTTGCAAAAAAAACGGTAGCACGAAATTATTACAATTCGTAGACTAACAAAGTTAAGCTAAATATAATGCGCATTTTGAATAAAAAACTATCTTGAAATAACTAGTTTAAAAAAATAACAAAGATTTTTTCTAAGATTTACTAATTCTTGCTGGAATTTTGCCTATTTCCATAAGTCTGAAGTCATATTTAGTGACGTGTTTTGTTTTGTATGGTTTCATACGCTTGCTAATAAGTTGCTGACAACATACCTCAACCAGTGTTGGGCGTAATCACTAAAAATTTCAATCGGATTGATTAGTCAAACTAAAATTTTAGTAATTAATTTAGTTTGATTGATTCAATCGCGACTGAAAAAAATTGTTTTAGTTGCACCAAATTTGAGTAATATTTAGTCGTCAATTTTAGTTAGATTGAATTCAACAACTAATTTGAAAAAATAAAACATTATTAAAATAAAGCACACTCGAGCCAGTATCATCCATTCACAGTTCACAATAGTTCATCCAAACATCCAAAACATCCAAACATCTAAAACATTCAAACATTCGGATGTCCAAACATCCAACACATCCGAACATCCAAACATCCAAAACATCCAAACATCCAAAACATCAAAACATCCAAATATCCAAACATCCAAAACATCCAAAACATCCAAAACATCCAAAACATCAAAACATCCAAACATCCAAAACATCAAAACATCCAAACATCCAAACATCCAAAACATCAAAACATAAAAAAAATCCGATCATCCGAACATCCAAAACATCGAAACATCAAAACATCCAAACATCCAAAACTCATCTCATCCAAAAATCTAAAAATTCTAAAAATTTTATAAACGAAATAAAAATTTTGTGAATTGGAAATTAATCCTGACTAAAAACTAATCAATTCCAGAATCAATCCGTACGTGATTAAAACTAATTCAATCGTCAATCGTTGGTTCAAACTAAATTCGTTAGTTTTGGTTTTTAATCGTCAATCAAACTAAATTTTGCCCAACACTCTCAACAATGTGATTACAAAATGACTAATAAGGTTAATGAATAATAATCGTAATTTCTACATTTCTCCATGTGTGTATATTTTTCGAAACGTATCAGAAATGACTTGATTTAAAAAAAATATGAAAATAAGCCAAATAAGTAAATTAAAAGAATAAATTTCATATGATAAAAATAAGAAAAAACACTCTCAAACTTAATTTTCTCTTTGATTAAAAGTAAATAAATATGAGCCAGTACAATAATGGGGTATTTTCCGACAGCCAATTAAAAAAAATATTGTTCATAAATCTTCGATAGATGGCGTTGACGATTCGTGGATCCGAAGAAAACCAGCGAGTCACCCAGGGCCATAAAAGGAAAAAAAAATCCACGAAGTACACCTGGCGCAGTGGCACCATCTATCGTCCTAATTAGAACTATAATTTTTATTTTTTAAAGAAAATCCCCCATTGTATTAGTTTGAATAAGTTTTTAAACAAAAAATCTCTCTTAGATTCACCTGGAAGGTTTTTTAAAACCACAAATAATCCAGTTTTATCTAACTCTCACGGATAACTAAAGCACGTTTTAAAATTCAGAATTTCAGAATGTTTCTTGAGTAGTTTTTATCCGATCTCGAAGTAAAGTGGAAAGTAAGCTATCCACTTTTCCAGGAGAGCAAGGTTCCACAATACTTCGATCTCCAGATCCTGTTAGAAGATTTTGTCCTGGCTGATAACGCTGCCAACTAAATTTAAATTTAGAAGCTTTCTGGTAAAACAAAATTTCCTAAGTTTGAAGTCACCGCGTAAATTACTGCAACACTAAAATAGTACAGGGCACTTTTGCATTTTACCATAGAAACTGGTTGCAGTTTTCTGCATAAGAGTTCCCTAGTTTGAGTATCAACAGCTCATACACGTCACCACCGAGGGGCTCGAGCCTACCCTGAATTAGGGCGATTAGGCCTTAGGCGACCACGCTGGCCCAGTGCGGGTTGGTCGCTTCACACACAACCTTTGAACTTCTTCGCAGGAGTGTGCAGGTTTCATCACGATGTTTTCCTTCACCGTAAGAGCATTGCTTTTTTAGCAAATATATATTGGCCGTAGAGTGATGTTAGCGCAGTAGGTATTTTTATTTGAAACGAAACAAAAAATAATTACTATAAAGCGAAAAATGAAAAAACAAAAATTTTCGATCTTTAACAGACGTAATCTGGAACAATAATAAACTACAGAAATAAAAAATGGAAAGTTTTGATGATCTTGGACAAGGTTTGAACCTGAATCTCCTCGCAATCCGGGTTTGACACAGGCACATGACCAATTATGCTACCAAGACTTAGTCGACATAGTTTGCTATCGCTTCTATTTTAATGCTCAGAGATCGTTACTGTCTGAAAAAAAAAAAAAAAACACTTTTAATTGAACCCTATCAAACCAGAAGCTTCCTCAACAAACCACAGCTTTCCATTCCGGCATCCATAAAAAACTGGCTGTTTGTAAATATAAGCGCAGCAATTTATTCTTAATTTTAAAAAAAGAACAATAATACGCCATATTTGTAAAAATAAAAATGGCGTCCACGCATTGCAGACTCATAAAGGTGTCTGGTTCAATGGTCTGATTTATACGACCCCGGTCAGACACATACATCAAAGGACAATGGATAAGTATGAATTCGATTGTGGCTAGAGGTTCTTCATGTTTTTATGGAGGGTAGAGATAAAATTCGTCAAATTAATAGCCGATGATTTTTCCTTGGTACAAGACTTATGAGGGACTAGTTTTTGATAGCGAAACTTTTAGTTTCATCTGATTCTCGTCAAATATTTTTGTGTGGCTTATTACATATCATACCTCTACAAATGATAGAATGTTCAAATTGAAGAACTTAATCGTAGACATTTTTTCTTCGTCAGTACAGAAATTAAAAATTTTACGTTCCATTACAAAAATAATAAGAGGCGATAAAATTAAATAGTTTCCTTTCATAGAACGCAAATAAGTGCTTTTCTGTTTTTCAATAAAAACATCATCATCATAAACAGCTCATACGTCTCCACCGAGAAGCTTGAGCCTACCCTGAATTAGGGTGATTAGGCCTTTGTCGATCACGCTGGCCCAGTGCGGGTTGGTCGAATCTTTGAATTTCTACGCAGGAGTGTGCAGGTTTCATAACGATAAACACGCATAATACAATTTAAAGTTTATTCGTTAACGGAACCCTAAACAACGGGTGATGAAATGAATAATCATGCTGTTCTTTATCGAGAATTTATTGTTTGAGTTATAGTTATTGGAATTTCCAACAATTAATTTCAATCAATTTCGCTCGTCAAAAATGCTGTTGAACTGAATTATAGGTGTAAACGGAATTGATATCACGTGACGTGTATGTTTGCCTTTCCTTCTTTGACACGGAAATGTGAATAGATGTAAATAATAATAAATATAAATTGTATTTATTTCACTTATGGGGCATCTGGAGCCTAGACTAAGCCAGCGCCTGTATCTAGAACACCAGGTCCCCCTCTCAGTCATCAATACAGTGCGACTGAAATAATTAAATAGGAAAACTATGACAATGTGTGGAATTCGTGGTGTGTGTATAAGGAGTGTGAGTGCGTAGCCCTACGACTAGCGTCTTGGTTTGACGTGATCTGCATCTCTCTCATGTGATCTTCCAAAGAACAGGAGCTGAATAGTGACATAGAAATGTTTACTATCATCATTTCAGCCGAAGGCATAAAGGCCTCCCCCAAGGATATCCACAACGACCGGTCCTGCGCTGCCCGCATCCAGCGACTTCCCGCGACCTTCACCAGATCGTCGGTCCACCTTGTGGGGGGCCTACCCACGCTGCGTCTTCCGGTGCATCGTGGGAATGTTACCGCCAGAAAAATGGACAACTCTTCGATGTGGTGAAACCTCTCAATAATAATCTGAGGGACAACTAATAATAAAATTGCAATCGTAGATTTTATATAGTCTCTGTTGCTGGGCGGTAAAGCGGCCTACTCTCATTACCAAGTTTCCACGTTTATATCTTGGTGGAAATAAAGTCATCAACATCAACAAACTTAAGTGGAGGGTATTGCCATAATCTCCACGCTTGGCAGACGGGTTGAAGATCGCAGATTAAAAGGTTACTGTATCAGAGAGCGCTGCTGACCGTTCCCTGTTCAATATGTAGTCCCTAAGTCACCTCTTACGACACCCACGGGAAGAGTAGGGGTTAGTGACAACTGTATTATATTCTACTCTGCCGTCACCACACGGCATATAAAGTAGTCAAACAAAAAATAACTTTTCTCTGTCACGCTCGAAAATGTGATCATTACTGAAAAAAACAATCGCGAAGTGACCATTCAAAACAGCGGCCAGCAATATCAAACGGCCTAGTTTTTGATTCTTGTTACTACCTTATGTTCTAAATTTAAATCGATAAAGTGTTAAAGATTAGAACTGTTTAGTACGATACAAGTAGACATCTAAATCCAAGGTACCACATTTATTTTAGTATTTTCTAAATAATTTCTTTACATATTTCAGAGAAAATAACTTTGTAAGACTGTTTTCAGACTAGAATATTGCGGGCTGAATTACCAGATTGTCAAACCTTTTGGTACTAGCTACCTTCTTACGTTCTTACATGAGTCCTGTTCAAGGCTTCTGGCTACTTACTAACTCTGACACTACGGTTTAAAAGGTTGGTTGTTGACCTTATAAACCACGTCGAAATAAAAACCGCATGTTTTAAACTGTAAGATTCAAAGTCTACACCAATCTCTTAGAAGACTTTTAGAAAATTCAGTTGAAGAAGCCTTTGCTGGTCTACCATTTTATTCAATGAATGTATATATAACCAAAGTTTCTTCAGGAGCCGCGATCAGCAAATATGGCCGCAATATTTTCTTTTTATGTCTCATAGCAGTAACGTTATGCATAGCTGAATACTGGAAGTAGGATCACTAAAATATTTAGACGCATTCACTCGTGTGCCAGCACTTCTCTACGAGTAGGTATTCTAGTAAACTTGAAGAAAACGTTATAGAATTTTGACTTGTCTTCCTGAGCCAAAAGAGAATTGGTATTGGAAGAAAGGCTACTCGGTAATTTTTTTCTAAGAATAAAAAAGGAATTTTGCAATTATAAAACTATGATTAGTTTGATTTATTTGAACTGATACTTAGTTATCTAACTCAAATTGCTTATAAAATTGAGAAGAAATGATAAAAATTGTAAGTGCATTGTTACCTAAGCAAAAAGGCCGCTAATCTATTATGTAATTTATATCTGTAGTATACATTTTGCTCGTATGCCATAAAGCATTTTCTATTATAATATTAATGTTATTTATTTGTGTTAAGTGTTTTTATCTATGTATCCAGGCTCCAGGTCTTCTCCACAGATTCCGCAATGGTGTTAGTGAACTCACCAAAAAAAAAATGTAATGACGGATATAAGTGATGTAATAACATCCTATGGAAATAAATAATTTCGACTTTGACTTTGGTAGGTTAAATTACATTGTTCCATCTAAAATATAGTTTTGACAAGAACAATTTTTACTAAGTATAAATTATCAGGTTTTATGCGTATATTTTCTAGAATACTCCTAGTGTATTCTAGTTCTGTGTGTCCTAAGTGAGTCCTAGTACAGTAACTATTTGTGCAAACGCGGCATGCAAGGATGTGGATGCAGCGGTGCGGAGGCATGAATGTGCAATGTTGCTGCACCTGCGCTTTACGACCGACGTGCTGCACTCTTACAATCTATTGGCCACTGACAACTTTGGAGAGTATGCACATATTTTGAACAAGTACCGTTATATGGAGCTGCAAGTTTCTGTTTACGAGGATTATTAAAAGTAAGTAATACCTTATACTTAGGTAAAATAAATACAATAAGGGATATGGATCAGAAAAGGTGAGGGTCGAGTGCCTTGGAGAGGCATAATGCCCAACGGTGGGCAAAATAATCACTGAAGAAGCAAAATGTAACCTTTATTGGATATTGAAAATAGAAGGAAAAAGACGTGTAGGAAGACGGAAGAAATCATACGTGAAACATACGTGAGTGGACCGGGATTACTGGGGTCGAAGAGCTGTTCCGGTTAGCAAGAGACAAGGAAAAATTCAAGAGGCTGACGGCAGACCTCCAGTAATGGAGTGCCACTAGAAGAAGAAGAAGGATATCGAATTAATGTGAATAGATAGGTTTGTGGTAGGTATGTGAGTAGAGTAGAGGGTAGGTGAGTAGAAGGTAGGTATTGATTTGACAAGAGTTATTGGGACCCTAGGTCACTAAAAATTATAGTAATACACACTTTTTGAAGTAGGCTTAAGCTTCTCGATGGGGACGTATATGAGCTAATAATTAACAATTGCATTAGATTATCATGTTGTGTTTGACGTTCTCTACATTAAGGTGTATTTTGGAATTTGGAATATTCGATACAGATGTTATTACTCGTACATAGGACATCAAAAATAATTTAAAAACTTTTGTTTAGGCACTAAATGTTAATCAAAATTGAACGGTTCAATTCAAATTACACCACATTCGGGCAAAATTTCAACTCATGATATTGAAAATTATTAGTGGTTGACAAAATGGCGCTCTGCCGCTAAAACCGCTAAATTTAATTAGTCTAATTTTGAAACTCCGACCAGCAGCGTGTCAGACCGCACACTGTTCAAATAATTATAAAATTATTCCGAATGCAGACCATGTCCAATTGTTTGTTTACCTTTCATCATCATCATCATCATTTCAGCCTGTTAAAGTCCACTGCTGAACATAGACCTCTCCAATCGCACTCCAGCGCGACCGGTCCATAGCCACCTGCATCCACCTGTTTACGTTTACTAGCTGTCAATTACGTGGGTTTGAATCACGTCCAATCTTTACCTGAATTCCTATATTACGGAAATCTGCGGCCAGTAATATATAGGTACAATAGAGGCCGAAGGAAAGCGTGACCGGAGTCTCCACTTTAATCCTGTTATAAGTACTTTGTGTTCGCCTTGTGCCATGAATAAACAAATTATTCTTCTTCGTATATCAGCTGTCTGATTCTTATATTGCAAACTCTGCTTAGTGTTGGATCAAAAGGTTGTCCGCGGATGTGTCGGTTGTTCCCATCGGCCCCTCAAATATCTCTGCGGCATAGGCTCTGAACTTATTTTTCTATCTGCCCCCATTTTTTTTAAAAATCGGAGTAAAATATAGAAATTATTGGTAATAAGTAACGAACGTAAAATTTATCAACGTCACTTTATAGTTTGTCATACAAAATATTTTGCTAACAAAACTTTTAATAAATTAAAGATGCTTGTATCTAACTTTAGTTTTTTTTTAAATTATAATTCAAAATGGTGTCGCAATAAAAGTCCCTAGTCATAAAACCTGACGACTAATGGATTCTGCTTCGTTCAGTATTCAGTTATTAATTCAGGCCCAGAACCTAAAGTCCTACGGTTTATACTCGAACTCAAAAAGGTTTTAAACAAAATTGTATTAAACTCACGTAGATATTTGAACCCTGTCGGAAAGATTAAAAAGTAATACTTTTTTATTAAAAAATTTGTAAAATTTGTATAAAAATTTACTTTTTCTTTGGTTTCATCTCTTTATTTTCACGTTGTTTAGGTCTAATGAATATTGTATTAGGTTACTCTAATCTAGGTGCTTCTCGTAGGGCTGCTGCCTTCTATTTTCATCAACATATACGTCCCTACCAAGGGGCTCGAGCCTACCCTGAATTAGGGCGAGGTCTCAGTATTAGCAGTACTCAAAATAAATACATTCAGATAATTTACATGACAAAGGACATCTATACCAAGTAAATTTTTAGGATAAAGTTAGTTCTATTTACTTTTTATTCCCAAGAATACAAAAATACTTTGTATTTGTTGTACCAAATAAATCTCTTCGTGACGTCAAGTCAAGTTTCCCAAAACAGCTCCAATTTTTAAATCGAAAATCAAATTGAAAAGTAAGTAATATGAACCCAGAGTAAACTCCTAATCATTCCTCATAAAAGTAATAGAAAATTCATACGAGCGCGAAGTGTTGTCGCGACGGCTAAAGGAATTTATTGCGGGATGTCCCATAAATCCAGTTTAGCCGGCTCAATCAAAATAGTAAATACGGCGTTTGAATCTGGGACGGATAGCCGCGAAAATTATTCGGGCGAACATATCATTTTTATTTGGCTAGCGTTCGGCCGGCCATTTGTTAGCCGCCGGTTGAGCCGGTAATGTTGGCAGGACTGGAGATAGTGAAGGGAATTACGGGATTATTTGAGTATTTTATTAATAATAGCTAGGCGCTCGTTTTGATTCGATTTGAAAAAGTTACAAAAAAATGGCAAGGCAAGACATTTTTTTGAAAAAGAAAGTCGAAGATGAAATCTGATTACTCAAATCATATGAAACGTTTCTTAAAAACCATTGTAATAAATCGGTGTAAAAATAATTTAAACAATAAAATAATGCGGAATTGCAGTTAGTTATTGTATAAGCAATGAATAGAAATATCAAAGAAATTACTATTGCTGAAGCTCCCACCTACCTGTATCAATTAGGGATATCTACTGAAAAATAAACAAAAATTAAGTATTAACTGCATAGATATTATGTAATGATTTTCTTGAATCTTGAACTGATGATCTTTCCGACCGTTTTACCGTCGGAGTAAAACAAAGGTTTAATAGATTAGCTCCAAAATTGCAGCTATGGCAGAAAACGTCCCGTATTTTGACACATCATGTCAGTCCCGCCATTTCAGCCAACACTAGTCGCGTTCAGTCGAAACGAACCACGCCGAAATAAATCAGGCGAATCCGCGCTGAAATATGATCCAGCCTCATTCTAATCTGGCCTTTGTTCTACGGCATAAGACTATTCGGAATCAGCTGTCGAATCAAAAGGATTAAAGCTTTGAAAATAAGCCACTTATGTTCTGTCGTGGTGTGATCGTTTTGATAATAGAAATAATTTCTTCTTAATTTTTTAAAGAATGTGCTTATTGGATATTTTGACTTCTTCATCATTGAGTGGGATGTAAAGTCGACAGCTGACCTCACAAAACTTGATGTCAGTGTTAAAGAGCCGCCAAAGACCACAGACATGGCAAATGTACCTAAGGACTACACATACGAGCATACGAGTATAGAGAGCAGCCTGACGTGCGAAGAGCAGAATTATTTATTTTCGGACAACGTCATCATCAATCAGCCTAATGCAGATGGACGTACACCTCTGCAAGAGCACGCCAAACCGCACGATCACCCGCTTTCCTCATCCAGCCACCACCAGCGACCTTCGTCATCAGTCCACCTGGCTGGGGGGCGTCTCACACTATGTATGCCGAGATGTTGTCGTCTCCATTCGAGAACCCGTCTGTTCCAACACTCATCGGTTCTACGACAGACGTGTACAGCCCACTGCCACTTCAGCTTGCTACTCTTCTGAACAATATCTACTGATTTATTACACAAAATACATCCTAGTATATATCTACTGATTTGATTCTCTGCTGGATGATTTCGTTTCGGATTTTATCCCGTAATGTCGTAATCACCAAATTGAGGAAAGTTTCACAAAGAGATTCTGTTTAACTGTATTCCCACCGAGATTAAAACCTAGGACCGTCTGAATGAGAGACAAACGCGCGACTGCTCGGCCATGGAAACTATTTTAATGATCTTGATGAATACATTGAATGAATAATTTAATATAATTTTATTCAAGGTAGTGTGTTCAACGATACCTCCTTAGTGAAGTTGTTATTTGTTTACATTGTCGACAAGACGAACCAATTATCTTACAGCAAAGGCCACTGCCTTAGTAAATTGATTCGCAAACTGCTGTAAAGGCTATGTTTATAAACTAACAAGGGAAGTGATTAAAAGGATAGATTTCCCCCGGACCGTTAGCTGTTTTCACTTTATGAGTTCACTACGTCGTCGTCACCGTGAATGCCAATTGTTCAAATAACGATAGAATTTAAAGTTAAAGAAAACTGGTTTGGTATACGCCATAATCATAATGTAGGTATAAATTAGCTTATACTTACACAAATACCTAATACCAACCCAATGTTTTTTGTTAAATATTCACCTTATGTAATTCTGTAGGGAAAATAATGAATGTATTATTATTATGAGTAACTTGTTTATTGTCTAGTTTAAGGTCAAAGTGTAATTTTATTGTTCAAACAATCAAAGCAATATTTTTGTTGCCATGAGCTGTACGATCAAGGATGTGCTCATAATAAGCATAGTAAGAGCACATTTTGTAGTTTTTTTTATGAAGATGGTTATTTAATTTACACTTAATATGTAGATATAATAATAATAAAAAGGTGATGTAAACGATGCATAGTCCTGTGTATATTTAGTTGTGCAATAAAATGTTAACGATTCCTTCTACCCAGGTAGTCAACAGGAAAAGCAAACAGTAATCTATTTTAAAAGTTAACTTTAACATAGTTAACTACAGCTAAGTCCCTATTATCTAGTTTCCAGATCCAATAACCACGTTACGTCTTTTCAGCGCATTATAGTCGTAGGTATAGAAAAAGACCTGGTAAAAGATTTTTCTAATGATAAAATATGTTTTATTTTTTATTTCCCTTTGACGGCCGCACCTTTTTTTTGCCTAAATCAACTAAAGCCGAAGGAAAATAAACTTGCCATACAATAATCCACTCTGAACATTTCAAATAAAGCCTCAAATAGCCGGATGACGGATGCAAACATTCGACGTTTACGACGTTTTGTTTTGGTTTAAATTTAAACCATTGGCCATGAAGGGGTTAAGAATAATATTCTTAAAAAAAAAAAAAATATGTTCCTTCTAGATAAAAGTATATTTTTGAAAAGTTTAATCAGAACTATTTTATTTGCTTATTCGTGATTAAGTAGTTGGTGCTTTGACGGAAGAAGTCGTTACATGAGCAATGGGTTTATCAGTCGCCTTTGGTAGCTCAATAGCTGTAGGTTTCGTACTTAGTGATTTCGGTTGTCGACCTCACAATTCACCCGACGTAGAAAGAGAACATTTTAAATATCAGTTATAACAGTAAAATACTTTTCTCTATCACAACACGTAGGTAGCTAAAATTTATTCTCCAGCTTAATTCATCCACAAGTAATTAAGACGAATTTTATTAAAAACGGAATATTCTTAACGGAACAGGCTTCGATGTTCAATGAAATATCCTGAAGGAAATTAAGTTTATTATGTAGAATAACGAGACGGCGGGATCCTTCGACAACAGACGCGGATAATCCGGTTTATTAGCGGAGATGGCATCACTGAGCTAATTTGCTCAGCCGCGCCAGACTTCACCATATTCTGGGTAGTGTTATACAGTCTAGCGGCGCCATTGGTGTTTTTAATAACAAAACTTCAAATAAAAAGCTTTGGAAGGCATGTATTGTCCTAATACGGTTTATTAACGGTGGCTTCACTGAGCTAATTTGCTCAGCCGCACCAGACTTTGCCATATTCCGGGTTTATACAGTCTAGTAGCAGCATTGGTGTTTTTAATAACTTGACTTCTATCAGGGCTCCGAGAGGCTCTCCTTAGAGGAATTTTACGTCCTACATTTTGAATCCGCTAAAAATAAAATCGTTCTCGTGTACTTTGGCATACTTTCTTCGCAAAGTTCGATTCCCGGCCAGGCATCAAATATGATATCGTCATTACAACAGTTCTATTCTAAGTTCGAATCCTGTGGTCAAACAAAAAATTCTAAGTGAGACTGAATCACTTGGCTGTCCGAAAAGTTAAAATTTTCCTTGCTTCAGAAGGCATGTAATATCCTAACTTCAAAGTTCTTCAAAGTGGTTTTTTAACTCACCGGTGTCCCCACTAGGATTCGAACCCGAATCTTCGGAGGCTGAAAGACTTACATTCTTATACTACTTTCCATTTCTAAATCTCATCACAAACAAACAAAACGACAGACAATATAATAAGGCGCTCGCGCACTATCAATCTACATAAAGAAACCTCTAGAGGCTCAAGAGCCGTCTGTGATTGAACGTCTACTATCCAACTGTTTACTTTCAATTATCTTCAAAAGTTATTGTTTGCTTGCTACGATAGATTGATATAGAAAGACGTTGTTAAGAAAGGAATCAGAAATAAATGGGAATAAAACCAAGATATTTCTTTTCTTTTTGTGGTAAAAATTGAGGGGTTTTTGACAAGAGATCATTTCAATTTGATCAAGAATTGAACACTTGACTACGCACTCTTTGGCCTGATGAAGGTGTATTGTACATAGTTGAAAAATATTTTTTATCGGCATTAAATTCTATTATCTCACCTTTAGATTCTATTTTGTAAATAATAGCCCAAACTAACGGCTTAACGTGCTTTATGAAGCATGAAATCATCTAAGTTTACGGTCATTCGAGAGATTCGCCCGTAATGTCCTGACCAAATTGGGGACAATCTCACAGCACGTACAGAGGACAACGTGGTCAAACAAGTAATCTCTGTTGTCATCGTGATATGAACACAGCACGGAAGCTGCTAGCTATCGAAAAAGAAAGATAAAAATTGTCGTGACGTTAAAAACAATCTAAATACTGTCTCCAATCTATAAAAACAAATATAATATGGTGAAAAACAAAAGCGTCAATCAAGCATCTCAGCCTGGACATCCGTACGTCCCTAAAGTAAAAGGTAGAAACCCTTCGAAGCGAGAAATTAAGGGCGGCAAGTTCCCTTAGATTGCCCACGCATTAAGTTTTTGCGCTTGATTTCATCACGCGGACGTCACGTATTTTTTTTTGTTGAGAGAACGAATTTAACCAGATATTCCTTTTGGACTTTTTCGTGTGTTGAAAGACGTGCTACCTATAGGTATAGGTATTTAGAAAGATTTTTCAAGTTTTATCACAAGGTATAAAGCGGCTTTTTTTTGTGGAGTACTTAATGGAGTTGGTTACAACCACGTCTTGCGAAAAAATTAAAGACACTTTTATTTAAAAAAACAAACAAGCAAGTTTTTTGAAATTGAACTTTAGTTTTATTTTTATTATTAAATGTTTTATTTTAATTTATTTATTCGGCAAACCATTAGCTTATTAACACAAAGTTACTCGTATAATGTACAAAACTGATAGCTATTCTCATCGCGAGACTATTTCACGGCCACGTATTGATTTCATTTTTTTATTTGTTGAAAAACTATACATAAAATATCTAGCTCCAGTATTTAGCTTATTTTTTTCCGACATAATTGCTAATTTCATTGACTCAAAAACTGTTCATATTAATAGACAGTGTCTTACATTGGCGTAAGTGACGTAATTTGACTCAAGATCCTATTCTAGAGCCCGATTAATCTCGCCAGCGAATCCAAGCGGGGTTTAATTAAAATGGGATTATCTTGAGGTTGCAGACTCCAGCCTACTCCGCATCGATCCATGTGGCATGTGGAACTCGAGCTTTACTGGGACTTCAATTACATGCACGCACTCGAGCCTACCATAAATTAGGGGGATAAAGCCTTAAAAACAAAATGAGAGCGGATCGGACTTCACACACAGTTTTTTAATTTTTTGATAGACATTTATGTAGGTTTCCGGTGAGGTGAATCTGCAATTTTCCAATCTTAAAGGAAGTATCCCAACTATCTACTAACTCATCCTATTACTTCACCGAAGCCTCGTAGTTATGTAATGTTTATCAGTGAGTCTTGTTACACGACGAGATTAACTGCTTAGTTTTATCTATATCATCATCATCATCATCATCATCATCATCATCGTGTGGGTTGTAAGGTCGACAACCGACCTCACAATCCCTGGTGGTGTCAGTGTTATAGAGCCGCCAAAAGCCACTGACGCTAAGTATATGGTTTAGATTTGAAATGTTACGATTAAGTATTGAATGGTTTTTAAAATAGAAGTTTTTTAAAAAAAGTAATGCAAAGCAAAGTAACCATGTTATCGCCGTATAAAAAATAAATATAAAAATTAAAAGTGTTTACGATGAAATTGTGTTAAAAAAAGACAAGTCACTGAGCATTTTAATTTTTTTTAAGATTTTAGGGTCATTTATAAAAATCGTAAAGAAAACGGGTCCAAAATGTAACCCCTGAGGAATACCTTGGATGTTATTACATCCAAGGTATTCTTAGGTGTTGTTTGGTAGGTTTTTTGGTAGGTTTATTGGTTTTTTAGGAGTTAGAACTATCGGTTACCGAATAAAATTACCGGCTACCAAGATAAATTATATAAAGCAACGAAGATCTTGTTTAGGCAAAACAAACGAGCCCTAATCACTCCTAAGGCTAACTTAGATTATTCAGAAGTATAAACGCTAATCAAGATGGAGCAAACTCAAAACCAAGTCGCGATATCTTGTTTAAAACTTAAACTTCCCAAAGCAATAAAACCAGGATCCCTTAAGCTACGCGTCTATCTGTAAATCAAACACTTTTCGGAAGTTCAAAACCTAGAAACTTCAAACTCTTTCTCCTTACCTAACCGAAGAATATCAATTGTGTATCTGATTGTACCTATATAAAAATTTTTTTTTTTTAATTATGAAGTTTTAAAATTCAACTATTATTTCAAAATTTGAAACTATGTCACCATCATGGGCCTTTGTCCTTTTAGTTCTTTTAAATTATATTACAAGATGAAAAAAGTGTTTTTCTTTGTAAATTAAACGTCAACGACACGTGTTTCATTCTGATATTGTTTAAAAATTGAAACGCTTGCATTAAGCCGTCATTTATTGATGACTTGCAGCGGCCACGTGGTGGCTTCAGTAATCAACATCAACGGCCCGTTACAGTCCATTGCTGGACTATGAGCCTCCTCCACTAAAGTGGACCGTTTTGTCATAATCTCTACGCTTGGTAGGCGGGTTGGAGATTGCAGATCAAAAGGTTACTGTATCAGAGAGCGCTGTTGCCCGTTCCCTGTTCAATGTGTAGTCCCTAAGTCACCTTTTATGACACCCACGGGAAGAGTAGGGGTTGGTGAAAAATGTATTCTACTCTGCCGTCACCACACTTGCTTGGCTTCAGTAATGCTGCTATCATATTTCTGGAGGCCTTCACCGTACACAAAAAAATGAAATAAATAAATAAATCCAGGAACTATACGAACGAAACCGCGACCAGCATCCCACATCCCATAAAAAAGTTGTCCAACTTTTCAACAAACCGAATTCCATAAGACCTTCCGCCAAGCCAATGGAGTTGTAAAACAAAAAGAGGGTATCACAAGAAAATCCTTTTTGGAAAATTATCGCGTCGAACAGCGAACACCAGTTGCGGAGCTTTATCTTAATGGTAGCAAGTGGAGAGTGACGAGTGACGAAATCCTTCATAGCCTTCGTGGCCTCGGTAAAGTGCGGAAATCATGACGCGGCCCACTCAGTTTTGGAATTAAGCTGGATGAGATAAGAGTTGCGAGTGTGATCGGTGGATGTTTTTGTACGCGTTGAAGTTCTAGATTTTGACTTTGACATTTATTTTTTGCATTCAAGGATTATGTGATTCTTTCAAATTGTTCCGGGTCTATTTTTGGCCAAATTTGCTTTTGTATATCCATCTGTTTGTTTGTTTGTTTCACTCTACAGGTCGCGTTTCTCAACTAATTCTCGTGAAATTTTGTGAGCAG